>OX421477.1:546139-1796139 GCA_949126895.1 Eilema caniola | reverse complement strand
CTATATTTTTCATTAGCCAGAGAATAGAACACACATATTATCCCTATTTACGTATATTCATTGCACTGTCCAATTAATTGAAGCGTCCAATTACTAGTAGCCTCGCGGTTCACCCTAGGTGTACAAGCACAAGTGTAACGCACCTGCACACGTCCATAGGCCACGGTAACCACATTCCATCAGGTAGGCCGTCTGCTTAGTGATATAAAAAGGTGCATTTGCTGTGTGCTGGCTGCTTCAGTGTGTGGTCTGCCTACGTACAGTCGCCATAAGCTTTAATGTAGCCACGTGAAACAGCACAACGTTTTGTTTTTAGTTAATAGATTATAAGAAAGCGTTCTTGTTATTATTTTTTTGGTGAGGGAGTTTTCTTTATACTCAAACGGACATGTATTGAAAAAGCTGATTTTTCATTCATAGACGGTGTCGTCTGATGTCGATTCTGCGAAGATTTTCCATCTACCCGCAAATTTTCGATATTTTGGTTTCGTTACATACAACACTATTTTTTTTCCTATTTGTAAGCTAAGCCAGCCTTTTTCCAGAACCACAAGCTAGCTCCTAGAATAGCAAGACCGTTAATGCGCATTTTAGTCTAGCTGTTGAGTTTGATTTTAGCAGCAATAATCACATTTTAATTATTTAAAAATTCCTTTTTATCTAATTATATGAATATGATTAATTCATTTGGGCTAACAGCCCAAGAGCACCGTGTGCTCACTGCTGTGTCTTTCTCACACACATGTATTAATCATGTAATTAAATCCAATAGACGAATACCTCTCATTCTAGAATGGTTGACGTCAATTGGGATACAAACTCTTAACCGATTTATGACTTGCTCTACACACTGTAATAATACAGTCCATTTTGATTGTTTTTTTTTTAATAGTTAGTATATTAATAAATAAAATTTCATCAAACAGGTATACAGTGTTACGAATACAGTGTAAAGAAATCTTCCTAGCCGTAATGTTTCCTATCCCGAACGAGCCCCAGTTATCGCTGCCGATTGTTGAATTTTAGCGATTATGTATTTATAGAATAGTACAATTAGGCATGGCCACTCTTTTACATTTTTGTATTTTAATATTATAGTACGAATGAGACTCGCGTCGAGTCTGTAGGGTCTGCTGAGGAATTGTGGGTACAGTTTTAAGTTGTCATTGGTCTATTAAACTTTATTTTTTAAAAGTAAAGGTTAATTTGTAAGCATGCCTATAATAATCGTCAAGAGTTTTGACAAGCACCGGAATATATTATACTTCAAGGTTGCAAGCGTTCATAGGTTAGTCAGTTTGTTACCTTACTTACTAATAAAGAAACGAATTGTATTCTGTAATAGCATTAAGATATAGCTGAGCTATCAGTTCCTCATCATATACCTAATAAGAAGTATTGAATGTGATGAGGACAAATTGATATAGGTTGTCAAACACAACATACATACAATCTTTCCAATGAGCTACAATACGCAATCAAATACTGTGTTGTAGACTATTAGTCTTCTCTAATTCGTTCTGCTAACATAAATAGAATAAATAGAAAATTAGTAAATATACTAACATATGTTCTTTCTGATTTGATCAGTAGCACATCAGTGAAGCAAGTTACTTCACTATATTAAGACCAAGAAATTAAAGCTATGCCACGATTCCCCAGCCAGTCAATTTAGATAAGCCAATCCGCAGATAGCTAGTGTCACCTCGCAGTTACGTAGTACCATGTTTAAATATAAATTGTAACACTAATATATATATTGTATAGTATACATTTACTTTATTCCACTTAGAATAAGAGTGTTGACTTTGAATATTATAGAATAAGAGGAAGGTGTACGGAGGACCGGTGAAGTTTGTAGAGCATTGTATTGAAACTCCTTTTATAATGTGTTGCCAGGCATCAAATTATATTTTGTATAAAAAATGGGCTAAATATGAAGCTAAAATTAGTTTTAACATTATTTTGACTTAGGTATTATATCGCGAGTCTTTATGTTTTATTTTGTTTATTTGTACTATTTCCGAAGTTTCGGTTAGTTTTCAGCAGCCATGCTCACGGCGGAGTCTCCGGACATTGGTATAAACCACAATTTTTTTTTGGAAATTATATTGATTAAAAAAATAAAATCATTGCTTATACATAAATAAAACTTAACTTTCTTTATATTAGTTACGTTGAAATGATTTCACATCGCCGTATAGTACAAGTACTAAAAATGGTACAATGGTGGCCCTCAGCATGACGAACACATATTAATGCCGGCTTGAAGGATCCGGAATTATAAAATCAAATAATGTCTTGGTAAAAAGTTCCAAAACTTTATATTGCAATAAAGAAAGGACGTGCGCTAGATTCTTGTTGGAATTGGTTGTATAATATAGGGTGAAACCTCAGCCTTGCAGGTGTTGTTCTGTATGAGAAAGAAGTGGGTGAGACTAAAATTCGAAGAGCACAGTCTACAGAACTGCAAAGGCTCGAGACGTTAGGACTCCCTATAATGCGGACCGTGCAGAGCCATAACAGATAAGAAGTACTTATTGCGTACTAGAACGCATGAGTCTAGTGCAGTGTCATCCCCGATAGAACACTATTAAACTTGATTGATGTAGCGTTTTTTGTAAGGCGAGAGCCGAAAACGTTATATACTGTGAAATAGATTTCCGATACGTGTTTTGTCTATCGAAATCTGTTGTACCAGGCCTCATGGTACAACATTTACTTATTTTTGTGACCGCTAGAAGCGATGTATAAAGTTTTCATACATTTACGGCGACACTGACTTGTTAATTTTGATTATAAATTATCTGATTCCATAAGCTGCTCATTTTAGCTCCATATAAACATGCCCTTTCTCCGCCAATACCAAGGTCACAAAACAAACATTCAAAATGAATAAACAGTTAAATAAATCGAAGCACATTGTAGAAGGAGCTTTTGGCTACATTTACATTGGTGTGACTTGTATTATGCGACATCGAAAGCTAGTGTGAATGCGGCCTTATTTTAATATATTTATAATTATAAACAAATATACAAAATAATTTACCAAACTCCGCGTGTTGCGCCATGACAAGATGGAGTTTTTTTTAAGAGACCTATACTAGTCCCATTGCAAGTTAAACAAAAGTTTTGCATAAAATGTTCCTGTAAACGGCGTAAAGGTTTTATAAGGTTTAAATATAAGTTTAAAATATTGTAACGTCAGAAACAGTCTTTTGAAATAGTTGTTTAGTACCTGGGGATGTCTACACGCTATGCCGCGGGCGCTGCAAGAGCGTCGCCGATACGCATGTCGCCGCGATGAAGCAAACAATCTTGTTTTGAAATGAAAAAAATATATAATTATATTTTTTTACAAATGGTGCTACCCTTTGTGTTTTAGTCGAGTATAGCTTAGCCGCTACTACTGCCATTGTAGATAATGTACATCGTTCGTGCGTCTGACGTGCGTCACATCTATACATAGATATAGAACATCACTGAGCGTACGTTTAATTAGGTGTAGTCATAGCTTTTGTAACTTGCAAGTTGTTCGCCGAGGCTGGAGACACTCGCGGGCTGACTTGTGACCTGTCTGAGTCGAAATTTTTGTTAACATTGTCCAGTGGTCGCCACACTACTGTATTCGGTAATTCGTTAATAGTTACAGGTGCAAATCAGTCGGTGATGTCCCCAGTCAGTATCTACTTGAGTATCACAATTTAAATCGCATGACTCGTTGATCATAACGTCGACGGGTCTGCCGTTAAATTATATGAAAAATATCTAAATTTCTTTGGTATATTAAATTTTGTTTACTTTCATATTATTGTAAATAAAAAGAAAAATAAAAGCTTTGGATTTATGCATTGGTTTTGTTTATTATACCTTCAAAAATCTCTTGCCCACCAGTCGTGTTCTTGCTTATTAGATTTCGTTACTACAACCATTGTGTTGTACGATTTAAACTGTTACCATAGAGGGACTCCCTAGACGTACCCTGACAGCTTATTAGTCGGTTGGAATCTGAAATACCTACATTACCGTTAGCTCCAGTGGCTCCGGTAATAGTAGGGGAGTCGACGCTTCTAAATTGGGTTTACTCGAGTGTCATGGAGACCTACGACTCTCCTACTATAAGGGTCTAGTACATCATCATATCTACCTGCCCTTGTCCCAATTATTTGGGGTCGACACCTGAATTGAAATGTTAAATGATGAAAAATCCTGTTATAATAGATGTCCATCTAATAGATATCCACAGTTACTCCTTTACCATAATCATCTTTCAAGCAATCCATATTTTCGTGGGCTTACTTCTGCTCCTAAAGCCCTCTACATTCATACTTTGAAACTTTATTACTACATCACTTTTATCTCTTCTCATGTGTGCATACCACGACAGTCGCTCGCTTTTAATATTGTATTCTATATCTACATATTATTTAATTAAATAAAAAAAATTAAAAGGGAAAGATTAATACCTACAATACACGTTCAGGACGCCATTGGATGAAAATATTGTATGGCAGATAATATGCCCAGACTAATGGCCCCTGGTACTGAAGTACAACTATGTAATTTAACTAGTTGTACAAACGATACACTACTGTTGCCAATATAAAATTGGAATTTTGGTATTTGGATTATTTTGAGTACTTTTGTTATCAACATTTTAATTATGCTGACTGTACAACCGATTGTACTGGTCATCATGGCAACCTTGTTGAATGGTTATTTGTAAAACTATGCTAATTAATGTTATAAATCAAATCTCATAGACAAAATTACCAACACAGGTGCAATTTCTACACAAAAGTTACGAAAGGGTTCGAGCAGCCTCGTGGTGTCTCCGTCGCCACGCTGCCCCTTCGTGCCTTCAAATGACTACTTTTTCTCCTATACATAA
The DNA here is from genome assembly GCA_949126895.1 of Eilema caniola. Lineage (NCBI taxonomy): Eukaryota > Metazoa > Arthropoda > Insecta > Lepidoptera > Erebidae > Eilema > Eilema caniola. The sequence continues at coordinate 1,791,248 of OX421477.1, read as the reverse complement.
AATTCAAAATGGTCTGTTTTATTTTGCCTCAAAAATTCACTGCCCTTTCAGTGATAATTGACCCCCATTGCTTGGCAGGCGACCTAGTTGGGTAGGATGCGCTACACTCGAGTTCGGAGTTGCAAACTTAACTTTTGATAGAGTTTGGTAGTTGGTAGAAAGGGTTTTGTAGAGAAATTAAAGGTTGTCTATTGTTTACCCGAAAATTTTATGCCATAATCATTATAAAAGACATGGCATACTTTCGATTGCCCGAAACTTAGATACCATAATATACGAATGCCATAAGTATTGTTTGTCATATTTTTGATTGCCATAATAATTATTAGACATAATATTTAAACGCCATAATGATTATTATACATAACATTTAAATGCCATAATAATTCGGGTAAACAATAGACAACCTGCTAACCTAACTCAAATGGCACCGAACCAAACTGCTTGTGGGTGGTTTAAAAAAAATAACCACGAAGGGTATAGCAAGGCCTATTCGGTCGCTCATACGACTCCGCCATCCCCTTCTAACCTAACCTATCCGAGTCGGGGTGCCCTAAACAACCGTTACATATACCCAATGTCGATGGCAAATGATGTTATGGCATGTGATAATTCGGGCTTATAATGATTATGACAAATGATGTTATGGTAAGTGACTTTATGGTAAACAAAACTTCTAGCATGTGAATATTATGTGTTTGCCCGTTGTAATTTTGGAAAAAGAATAAAATATGATTTAAAGGTGAACTTCAATGAAATTTGTTATTTCAACTTTAACAAGTAGGAATTTATTAAATAATTAATATAAATTGAATACAGTTAAAATGATACGAGGTAAGCAGGCCAGTCGTAGCTCGGGAGAAATGTGAAAGGGTGTCTCAAAAGCTGATTTTGTTCCTTTTATAGTGTGGTTGCGCGCCCTCTTGCGTAATTCGCCGACACTCCTGCGCTTGCGATGCATTTGCTTGTCCTGACGAACAACGATCTGTAGACGCCTCTCGTAGTTCCGTACTAGCGGGATAGATGGCGCTTAACATATTCGGCCCCTTTGAGAGCTATTAGCTCTCAATGTTAGTTTCTTCATCTTCGCTGGCTGGTGGAATTGGCAGGGGACACATCTTGGAAAATGCCCTCTGGATGTCGCCGGTCGCCGTGCGGATAGTAGCGACTCTGGCCACACCATCCTTGCCTGGGATAAGTTGGATAATCCTGCCCAAGCGCCATTTGAGAGGGGGCAGGTTGTCGTCCTTTATCAGCACCAGCGTGTTTGGAATCAGGATCCCGCTAGACGTCTTCCACTTGAGGCGTCTCTGTAGCTCTGACACGTACTCGGAGGCCCAGCGCTTCCAGAAGTGTTGCCTCAGTTGCTCGACTCTCTGGTATCGTGAGAGTGAGAGCGGGGGCTTCATGGAGGTGTCTTCGCCTACAGGAGCTGTCAAGGGCCGGCCAATGAGGAAATGGCCCGGCGTGAGCGGCGTGAAGTCGTCAGGATCTGGGGACATGGGATACATCGGACGGGAGTTCAGGACGGCTTCTATTTGTACCAAAACCGTGCTGAACTCCTCGTAGGTTAAGTTAGCATTCCCTACAACGCGCGTAAGGTGGTGCTTGCAGGACTTTACCCCTGCTTCCCATAAGCCGCCAAAATGAGGTGCGTAAGGGGGAATAAATTTAAATTCAATATGATTATTTGATGCGTAATCAATAATTCCCTGAGAACCTCCCGTCAAAACGCTTGTAAACTCCTTAGCCGCTCCTACGAAGTTTCTACCATGATCCGAGAATATTTTGATAGGTTTTCCTCTACGCGATATAAATCGTTTCAAAGCTAGAATATAACTTTCAGTTGACAAGGAAGTAACAAGCTCCAAATGGACAGCTCTCGTTGAAAAACAAACAAATAAACAGATGTAACCCTTTTCTAACCTAGAACCTCGACCCTTTTTATTTAGAATATAAACTGGTCCAGCGTAATCTACGCCACAATGAAAAAAGGGATAGTTTGCTTGCAAACGCTCACTAGGTAAATCACCCATTATAGGCTGCACTGTCTTAGCCTTCATACGACAACAAACTACACATTGGTGAACTATTTTCTTAGCTAAATTTCGGCCACCAAGAGGCCACCACATCTCCCTAATCTGCGCTAACAGGAGCTGAGGGCCAGCGTGGAGCATCATAGCATGAGTATGCCGAAATAGAAGAATTGTAAAATAGCTTTGGCTACACAATAGTTTGGGATATTTCTTGTCATATGCAAATTCTGAATTACCAATTCTTCCGCCCACTCTAATAATATTATTTTTATCTAAAAATAAATTTAAAGAGGACAAGTTACGTGAACCTTTGAAGGTCTGCTTATTCAATAAAGCATTGTACTCATCAGGAAATGCTTGAATTTGTGATAATTTTGTTAGATACAATAAAGAGTTATGTAACTCGGCTGCTGACAAAGGGCCCGAGTTACGTTCCAGTGATCTAATTTTAGCTCGTGCGTTGTAAATAAAGCGAAATATATAAGCACAAGCACGTTGAAGTCTAATGTATGATGAGAATCTATTGATGTCTATCATCCTATAGTCACTACTGGTACAAAACACACTTACAGTTCGATTCGGCCTCAATTCCGGCAATGTACTAGTTTGAAGAATGTCTAGATTATCTTGTGTCCACTCTACTACATTCTCTGATAAAAATGCAGGTCCGTTCCACCACAGTTTGCTATCACTGATATCTTCTAGCGTCATACCACGTGATAATAAATCAGCCGGGTTGCATTTGCCGTTCACGTGATACCAACGCGCATTGTTTGTTAGATCATTAATTTCTACTACACGGTTTTGCACAAACGTTTTAAGTAAATAAGGTGACATTTTCAACCAACTTAACACGATAGTCGAATCTGACCAAAATACTACATCGTCAAACTCTAAACGCAATGAATTTACGATCTTTCCATATAATCTCGCACCGATCAATGCTGCACATAGCTCGAGTCGCGGAATAGTGATTACTTTAATGGGCGCGACTCGTCCTTTCGAACATAAAAGTCTAACTGTGATGTCACCGTAACTATTGAAAGTACGTATGTAGGCACAGGCCCCATAAGACAGCTGACTCGCGTCTGTAAAGATGTGCAACTCGAAACGTACGGAATCATTACCAATGACCCAACGGGGAATACGGATATCTTTTAATCTAGACAATGAATTATAGAACTGTAACCAAGGCTTTGATACATTTTCCGGTACCAAATCGTCCCAGTTTAATTTACAAAGCCATAACTGCTGTAGCAAAATCTTGACTACCATAACAATGGGACTAATCAAACCTAATGGGTCGTATATTTGTGACACAGCTGATAGAATTAAGCGTTTAGTAATTTTGCATGCGTTACTATTTACGTTTGAGGTAAAATGAAATTCATCACTACAGTAGTACCAACCTAAGCCTAACGTTTTACTAGTACTGTTTTCATCGAACATCATCTGCCTGGATTCACCACTTTGAAATGTATTTGAATCTAAATCTGGCGTATTAAAGACCCATTTTCGCAATGGTAAACAACCAGAATCGCAAACAGTTTTTACTTGTTTACATATAGTTTTTAAGTGAGATTTATTGTCATGACCAGTGATCAAATCGTCTACATAGAAATCCTCTAAGATGATTTTCGATATTTCGGGATTATTACAGTCTAGTCCAAGCTGACGCACACAACGAATACTTAGATAAGGCGCGGACGCCGTTCCGTATGTAACGGTGTTCAGACGGTACACACCGAGAGGTTCCGACGGATTTTTACGCCACAAAATTAGTTGTAAATTCCGTTGATCGTCGTGAATTAGTATTTGCCTAAACATTTTCTCTATGTCCGCACAAGCTACGTATTTATACTGCCGGAAACGTAAAAGTATTCCAATTAAGTCATTTTGCAAGGGCGGACCGGTCATTTGAATGTCGTTAAGCGATTTACCATTCGATGTTTTTTGACTTGCATTGAATACAACTCTTAACTTCGTGGTAGTGCTCTGTTCACGAAACACACCATGGTGAGGCAAAAAATAATAGGGTGAATTAAATCCGTCAATGCGCGTCATGTGTCCCAGGCCTAAGTATTCTTGCATAAACTCGTTATACATATATTTATAAGTAGGTTGACGTGCGAGTTTACGCTCTAGTGATAAGAAACGTGTTTTTGCGACTTCATAACTATCACCAAGTGTTTCTAGCGATTCTTTGAAGGGAATACGAACTGAAAATCGACCTGCATGTTCTCTTCTAGTAGTATCTATAAAAAGTTGTTCACATACACGATCGTCGTTTGTATAATGCGATTTAGGTTGCGAAATCTCTTCGATTTCCCAGAATCTTTTGAACTGCGCGTTCAATTCGAGATTTTGAGAGGTACCCACATGACACTGAACTTGATTGATGCGCAAATTCGTGTTTACAGGACCTGAGATTATCCACCCTAGCTTTGTATTCTGTAGATAAGGTCCACTAGCTAGGTGAATCCTACCCTCATTTAACAAATCCCAAAAATAGTTCGCACCGATTAAAATATCTACCTGCGATGGAGAATTGAACGTAGGATCGGCAAGCTTAATATCATTAGGAATGTTAAGATTATGCGTATGTATATATGAAGAGGGTATGCACGAAGTTATGTTTTGCATAACCAAGCAATTAATGCGCGTATTATATTCGCTATTTAAGGAACGAATAGAAATTTCACAGGAATGATTTGACTGTGTGATTGATTGTCCTATTCCTGTGATTTGAAAAGTGGACTGTATAACCTTGGCGTTTAATTTATTGCGTAAAGAACTGGACATGATGCAGTGTTGGCTTCCACTGTCCAGTAGTACACGGGCAATATGAACTTGAGTATCGGCACCGATTATTTCTACCAGCGCAGTAGACAATAACACGGGTACGAGGGTGTTTGAGGATTTATCTGATTTATTACTAATTTGATTATTAGTGTTGGAATGTAGAACAGTAGAAGATTCATTACTCGAGGGGGTGGACTGCGCGTTAGAGGAACTCGTAAATACCGAGGTTTCTCCATTCCTAAACGCCTCGTGAATCAAGCTATTGTGTTTTTTATTACATACCCGACATGGCCCACAGAAACAACTATCGATAGTGTGTCCCTCACGTAAACAATTCCTACATAAACTCTTGCTTTTAATAAGGGCCAACTTTTCGTCGCAAGGTAAATTAATGAACTGAGTGCACGAATAAACCGGATGATTACCTGCACACATAGAACATACACGAGTCCGTTTAGAATTTTTAGCGGTATTCTGATTAGTTTGCGTAGACACAAGACCTTGAACTTTAGACGTTTGTTTTTTGTGAATATCTTGGGACAAATTTTTGCTATTGAAGCTTGAGGAATGATTTGCTTTAATCATTTCCAACATATCCGCTTTATTTCTTAAAAATGAAATAAGCTCGTCTAGTTTCAAAGCTACCTCCTTATTTTTTAGAGAATTTGATTTAAATTGCTCCCAGTCCTTTTGCATAGAAGCATCGAACTTAGATACAATTAAATAAATTAATAAGGTATCCCAAGTATCCACTGGCTCGCCTAAGCTCTTTAAAGCGCGTAAATTTTTAAGGACGGTATCTATAAGTTTTCTTATGCAAGCGGGCGATTCCCTAGACAAAGGTTGTATAGAAAATATGGACTTAATATAATTATGAATTAGTAATTTTTTATTATTGTATCTAGCTTCAAGCAGATCCCAAGCTATTATATAGTTATCGGCTGAAAATTCGAGAGATTTGATGACCTGCATGGCATTGCCCGTGAGAGCCGATCTTAAGTAGTGATATTTTTGAATATTATCGAGCTCTTCCGAATTATGAATCATGGACAAATAAGTATCTCGGAACTCCAACCAATTGTCATATGAACCATCAAATGATGTCAGCGAAATAGTGGGTAACTTAACTAGTAATTTACTACCCTTGCATTTATGATTATTCGAATTATCGCCTTGTAATAGGCAGTCGATAGAGGCCATAACACTATAATAACTATTTTCAAAGGATTCGCGTTCTCTTAATTGCTCTGCTATATCCGATTCCGGAGCTATTTCAATCTTATCTTGAAAGCTATTAAAATTAGATAACAGACTGCATAACGCCTGTTGTTTTCGTAACTTTAACTCAGCAAATTGTCTTGCGGACAATAAAGCCCCGTCTAAGGAATCTACGTATTTGACTAGTAAGGTCAGGGAACCCTTGACTGAACCGCGTTTTTTCACTAATTCTTTAAAACTTTCACTCATTTTGGCACTTAATAAGAAAGCAGAGGTACTCACGTTTGTCCTGCAGCCACTTGGTGAATAATGCGCACCGCCGCGTAGCTTTCTAGAAGAAACAAACGGTTTTAGTACAAATAGAAGAAATGTGGGCGAGTAGGGCGGGAATAAAGGAAGGAAAAGAGGATTTGCTACGACTGGTCTGCTACCCGCTACTTATGGTTTCTTGAAAAAGTTTAAAAAGTTTAAATAATCCGGCGCTGAAGGTCCAAATGTTTGCCCGTTGTAATTTTGGAAAAAGAATAAAATATGATTTAAAGGTGAACTTCAATGAAATTTGTTATTTCAACTTTAACAAGTAGGAATTTATTAAATAATTAATATAAATTGAATACAGTTAAAATGATACGAGGTAAGCAGGCCAGTCGTAGCTCGGGAGAAATGTGAAAGGGTGTCTCAAAAGCTGATTTTGTTCCTTTTATAGTGTGGTTGCGCGCCCTCTTGCGTAATTCGCCGACACTCCTGCGCTTGCGATGCATTTGCTTGTCCTGACGAACAACGATCTGTAGACGCCTCTCGTAGTTCCGTACTAGCGGGATAGATGGCGCTTAACATTATGGCAAATAAAATTCAAATAAAGGGCAAATGAATATTCCGTCATATAATATTAAGGCTGTTGACTATTATGGCAAATGATATTCGGTCAAATAAAATTCGGGCAAACGGCGGTATACCGAAATTAAAACAGTGATACTGAGAAATACCGTTTATTTTACACAATAATTACAAATCGTTCACACACGTACAAAACATCCTTCTACTAAAACAGTGAGCTGTAGATTCAGTGACAAAATACAATTTTAGATAATTACAACGCGAATACAATATTTATTTTGTAACAATCAAGTTTTGTAAAAGTTTCACGCTCCGCGTAATATACTTGTACATCAGCACCGCTTTCAAATGAAAATATTATAAATCAACGAACACTTCGTGTTATACATTCATAATCTAGTAGGTATATTTGTCGCATAGATTTTTAAGAATCCATCGATCTAGCAATCTGATTTCATTTTTAAAGCGGGTAAAAATCCTTTAGTAACCTGAAAATCAGAGTTGCCATTTCGTAAAGTGATTTTATACAGCTTAATGATATAAACAAGATTGAATGAATATATTGACTAAAATATCAGTTAAATATACCTACGTATTTTTGAATTTAAAATGTAATGTCTATTTTTAAATCATTTCATTGGCGCTATAGCATTTAATTTCCTGCTTTTCATGAATCCAACATTCAAAGTACTTTACCAACAAACAAGTTAGAGAAAACAACCAAATTACTCTATTTCACCCAATTTTACTACTTGGCAACCCTGCTGAAAAAGTAAGTTCTTTACGGACATAATGGCAGGCGACGCATGCTAATATAACTGATTAGGAAAAAGAAGGGGTCAACCTCGGAATGAAAGATAATAAGCTGTAAATTGGTAAACACCTTTGTTTTGTCTTTCTAAATGTCTCAAAAGTCATAAGTGCTATAGGACACGACAGCACTTGTGACATTTACAGCTTATTATCTTTCATTCCGAGGTGAAACCCCTAATATAACTGGGCCATGCCGTTTTTAGGTTCGTTTCATACAAAACAACATTGCCATTGTTTATGATACAGATGATCTATATTTTGTCTAATGAGTCAATATTTTTATTGATATTAAAGATAAATACTTAACTTAAAATCAAGTTTATTATATAATGTTGCCATAAAGAACTTCGTCCTAATTTCAATCTGTTTAAAATATTATTGACATAGATAAACGACCTATTTAGTGGATAAAAAGTAGAGACCATGGAGAAGGAAATGTATTCTGTCCTCCGTAGTAGAGACTCTAACCTAGCTTGGCACTTTTACACATCAGATGCAATAACTACGAATAGTAACACTAATGTTATTATAACATAATGTTTTAGTGAAAGGTACATTCAACAATACACAAACTTAATATTACATATTAACAAATTAAGTAACATTACTAGAGTAAGGCAACTAAACGGTATTTTCAAAATTATTGGCCTACCATAAACCACAATTGCGGAATCGAAGTTTCGGACTATTCAATGGAGTTTTCCGAAATGGGATCCGAAGCCTTCCATAAGAAAACCGAAGTGAATTTATGGTAGTCCCGCTATTCTTTCGCAGATTTAGTCAATTCGCGTTTTGTCCAAGACTTCAATTCCTTTTTTATTGCCTTCAAGGAATTTTGCCTGGGTCGCAGTTTACAAAATATACAGTTAACAATACGCTCAGTCATATTAAAAAAAAATGGTCATTATGAGAATCGAACTTGACTCAAAGGCAAGTGAAGTGACTATTTAAAAAGTTTGCCATTACATTTTCGTACATTTAGGATAAGCTAGATGCTAGTATAAATTATAATTCAGAAATTTATACTTCTAGGTTTTAGAAGAATTCAGAGTGATAGTACCAGTTTATTTATTTTTATACATGGTTACTGGCGCAATACCGATTCAGCATTTTTGAGTTTTGTATATTTTAATTTAGACTCCTTGAGGGTCAAGACCCAATACAAGAGCAATGGCCGGCAGCGGATTTATTACCAGAAATGGTTGCAAGAAGGCTCGTGCAGTCTCAAGGCGCCACGCTGCCCCTCCTTTGCCTTCAAATAACTTTGACCTTTTCTCCCATACATAAGAATAAAAATTGTTTATACTGTTTTGCCTCATAAAGCTGCTTCTCCTTCATTGGTAATTAACCCTTAGTGTCTAGTGATGTCATACTTATTAAAAAAGGGTGAATCGAAGGAATGAAGGAGTAAGAATCGAAGCGAGGTACGACCGTTGTGAGCGTTGACGGCGGACTGACCAAATCTGACGTCGATACTCCCCCCATCTCGCCGCGCACACACCCAAGGCGCGGTACAGCGGTTATGGTTGAACTACAATTGTGTTTACTAGCTTCTACTACTTATTTATTAGTAATTGTATTGGATATGTTAAATGTAAATTGTATGTATTAAATATTAGGCGGCGCAGTGACTCTATGCAAATATTAGGATCTTTTATATCAATCATAATCTCTGTGATTAATGGCACTTTTATTTAAAATGCATGATCGGAATAAGTTGTACGTCAACCATTGGGTTAACCTCCATATACCCGCGTCGATTACTAAACGATTACTGAACCATAAATACGTTAGGGTTGACATAGTACGTTAGGGACGACGTCAGTTTTATTCTACAATTTATTTTACTTTATTAGGTTAGCTTATAGCCAACAATATTAGTAATTTTGATTAATAATACTATTGAAATAAAAGGTCATCACTCACGCAGTATTCAAAATTGGGTATGAATACTGCTTCTAGGCTTAAAACGCCAGCGTTTTTCATTCAAATCAGAACAGTAGAACTAATTGACAGTCTGATAGACTGATGTAGCGGGTATACAAAGGTTAACAAAGAAACGAAATCTAGATTAATGTGTAATTTAAAAACTCATTCTTACATACACACACATTGTATGTCACCAAGGACTGGTTCAATACATTCTTATCGTTAAGTCGGTGGTGACCGCCCATTCACTATAGTCGCTGAATCTTTCCACGATTTTGTCTTCTTCACACCGGTCACCTTCTTCTTAACTACCCTTTCAACCGTGATCACTTCATCCTTCTTAGACAACAACTTTCTTTTAGGCTTAACTTTAACCTCTTTAATGGTGAATGAATCATCAAAAATGTCCCCGCTAGAGTTGATTGAATTGCCAACAATCTCACTTATTGGACTGTCAAACGACACATGACGAGAAGTGTCCACTCTTGGAGAACGCCTGAGTTTCTTGTCAATAGATGTCTGTGTGGCAATGTTTATGTGATTCTTTTTCGCTGGTGGTGTGGCAGTAGGTTTTAATTTAGTCTTCTTAACGTTAACCAATACAGGGGGTTCGGAAGATTTCCTTTTTGTGGTTTTCTTTGTTTCCTTTTGTTTCTTTGGTTCTGTGTTCTCGTCCAATTCAGGGATATCTTTAACCTTTCTTGAGCGCTTCTTGGGCGCATCTCCGTTCTGTATCACAACTGGCTCACTATCAGAAGCATCTACTTCATCAGATTTGTCAACTTTAGTTTTCGAAGGTTTTTTCTTAGAATTAGTGAAATCTATTTTGGTAGTACTTTTTACACCTTGTGTTTTAAGATAGTCTTCAAATAACTTGCGACATTTTGCGTAGTCGGGAATGGCTTTAGGTTTTATCGAGTTGATGTACTCGAAGAATTTAATTAGGGCCTCTGGAATAAAGAAAATATACGACATTAACGCAGTGGTTACTGTGGTTAGCCCACCCAGCGGAGCAAAATTGTACCATATGTTTTATATGTATAACTTGTATGTGTCGACGCGATATTGTAATCCCATCGCACTCGCCTTTTCTATAACATTCACGCCTTTAGACATGCTATTTGTGGTCGTACTCGTAATACCCGAGCAAAGAATAGAAGTCTAAATAAATAATTCGCATTATTATTAAATTATTATATTTTATATTAATAAATATTGCCAGTTAAGAAATAACTAACCTGGTACAGTCTCGAACTTTTTAAGATTTTTCCGAACATCCTTCATGAAAGTTTCCTTCATGGTCTGAACAGTTTGTGGGGTTTTGAGTGCCTTTTCCCAGGGGAGCTCGCCGGTCAGCCAGTGCAGCATGTTGTAGCCCAAGATCTCGAGATCACCCCGCATTGTGGGCTCTGAAAGCAGTGGTAAAAGAAAGTTGTTGGTACTAGGGTGGTGTTCTGTACTCCACAGGGGAGGAATAGGGGAATTGGCCCACACAGAAGGGCAGATCACCCATCCTATCAAAGGCATCCCCTGCTGGCAGTAAGTAGCCTACAGGAACCCATTACAAATTATGTATATTATTATGTGGCCATTTTTTGAATGCTATGGCGATAGTGGTAATCCAAATGAGTAGTATTCCACAATTTAACGCCTCCAGCTAAGCTTGATTCTTTATGTCAGGAGTAGGTAGGTTCATGTTGCCCTGAAACCCTCGATTGTAAGGCTGACTCCTTAACCAATAAAATTATTCTTATAGAATACATTCAAAAAAGAGACAAATACATGTATAAAACACCACTTACCTCCCAAATGAGCATCCCTGCTCGTATACTCAATAGTGCCGTTGTGTGCACACTTGGGATTTGGCGTGAAGGGCTGGTCCTCCTTCACCCGGGTAGCTAGCCCGAAGTCTACAAGGTACACTTGATTTTCAGATCCTTTCTTGAGCCCTAACAGCATGTTCGCGCCCTTTAGGTCAGCGTGTACATAGCCACGGCTGTGAATGTATTCTAGGACATCTAACTGAAATTTGAAATTGAATCTGTGATCATTTCAAATTTCATTAACTTGCATTGATTAAAAAGAAAGGAAACTGATTTTTTTTAGTTCCATAGCTCTACTGGACAAGCCTCTGAATCTTGTCTAGTATAGCAAGACTTGGTTGCTCCTAGATAAATGTCATGTAATATTTAACCCAGTACAGATGAATGGGAGATTACTATTATTGATCTATTGATCTGCTAAGTAATAGACAGGGATCTGGTGCAGGTTTCACTCTTGGGGTTCAGGGGTCAGATGACAGCACCTTACATAAAAGTAATAATAAAACTAATAGGCTGTAAGAGAGCTGAAAGTCCAGATCCCAAAGAGCAAATTATGAATACAATCAGGAATGAGGCTTCAATTGTTAAGAAAATCAGATTTAGCAAGCAACCAGCCATTGGTACCTAGTAGGTATATAGATTTTTGGTACACATGTCTGATGTTTTTTATCTATATAGATACATCAACCCCCCATTGTATCCTATTCTAGTATATACTAAACAACAACAGTTAACATCCTGCTATGAATGTATGTCGCATAAAAACATTGAATTTGTGCTTACCATTTGTATACCTAACTGGAACACAGTACTTGGTGTGAATGATTTTCCAGCATTATTAAAGAGACTCCACACATCCTTGCCATATTTTTCTAATACAAGATATCTGTATGTAACACCCTTGCACTCATGAGTTCCTCTACCAAAGTATAGGGGCATACCCAGGCTTGAAAGTTTTTTGCTTTTCATGAATTGAGCAACTGAAATAAGAAACAATTACCAGTTATTTAGTTTTGATATGACCCTGTTTCAGACTGTTAAAATTAGCAACCTCAAATTAGTAGGCAACACCCATAACATTTCATACAACAAAAAGTATTTTGATCCTTTGTGTTATCTTTTGCTATTTTTCAAGGTACACATTGTTTGGTAAAGTTGATGTTCAGTAACTTATATCACTGATGTTACAAATAACCATATAAATGGACTAGACAGTACCAGTTACACACAATTTAAAAACTATATTCTCGAAGGGGATATCCGCGTTATTGAGACAGCCAATTATAAATAGGACACTACAAAATAATATAAAGTTTCAAGTGTGTACTCACTATCATCTTTATTTGCATTCCTTATGTAGAAATTGTTTTCGACGAAAAGTGGTCCATTTTCTGACGGTTCCTAAACACAAATATTCATTAATAATATTGGTGCCATTACCATTCTTGACGTATTTTTAAAACGATTCAATATTTACTTACGATTTTGATAGCGTACGGATAGTCTGTTTTTGACTTAGAACTGTTATCGCAAGCTGAATATATTTCTCCAAAGCCTCCTACTCCTATCGATGGACCTATCCGCCACTCTTTCTTGAAAAGAGTATCCCGAATAACTTCTCCAGTGGGTATAGGATCTGGCATCTTATAGCCTGCGCCTTTTTTCTTCGGTGCCGCCTTTTTCGCTCGTGCAGCCATTTTGTTGAATTTTATATTACAACTATAACTACAAACTAGTTTAAATCTACTTAAACTAATCACTATTATTATTTTTCAAAATTATAGACATGCATAAACTGAACAATTGAAAAATGAAAACGTCGATTTCGGTCCGTTGACAAACTTGACAAGTTGACATTGACAAGTTTGAATTGAACGCATGACGCCGCGCGCCGCGTGATGAATAGTGATGTGCCACTGTCTCAATGTATTCTTATTTTGTCATGCCACTTGAGAACTCAGAAGGCGGGCGGGAATTTTAATCGAGTCAAGTACTTGAGTTTCAGCAGGTTTCAGCACTGTTTTATCTGGTTTTATCGCAAATCGCAATCGTTCTTGTTATCAAGACCGGAGTTAGAAAAAACCAGCCAAGAGCGAGTCAAACTCGTGCGTTGAGGGTTCCGTACATAGTAACTAGTTTAAGGTAAATTATGTTAGGATTCACTTTTTTGTGTTCGTTAGTTATCCGGTATCGAACTTAATTTTTTTTTGAAGTTTTGATTTATTTTATTTATTGTAAAATTTCAGTTTAAGGAAAAGTTGTGATATTGCAATCTCCAAACTTGATGAGCGATGAACCTTTTTATATTCGAAGAAAATTATTGGGTTATCGGATACTATGCCGTGAGTCCACGTCCAAGCAGTGTACGGCATCAGATTAAAATGATTGACTGTTTTATAAAAGCAAGAAGCTTGCAGGTATTCCTCGGGACAAGTAACTACTTGTCCCGAGGAAGGTAGGTACTTATCCTGGACCTAAGTCGGAAGACAAACGTGGCCGTGGTGCCCGCAGAAAAATAAATAAATATTCCACAACATTTCACACAACGCTATCTAGACCCTTGGTAAGCATAGCTTATCTAGCTTGTATTATGGAATCTACAATGCGGATAAATATACTAATAATATACATAGAAACACCCAGACCAATGCAAATATACATATTCATGCAAACAAATATTTGCACTGAGCACGGAGCAGAGATTGTTTGGTAATAATCTATGCTTGCTAAATTTGAGTTCGTTCACCACAGAACCACCCCGTGCTCTCCTCAATAAAAGACAACCAAGAAGCGTATACCGCGCGTGTAGAGCACAGTTTAGGTACAATATTTAGTGGCATATATTTTGACCCCAAGTCGCAAGAGAAACGAGTCCCTCCGCCCTGGTGTGCGCAGATTGGAATAATATAATCTATGACTGCTGGATTTTGAGTTCCTCCGCCACCGTAGCAACTAGCACCCCGTAATATACTCGCATTAAGAGTAGCTAAGTACATTTTGTGACGAGATTGGAGTCAAGGAGTCAGGAACCATACGAAACTTTTGGTTTAGAAGATGTGTAGTGAAAAATACCATACTAAAAAATATAAATTTTTATTAAAAATAATATATTTTTATCATAAATCAACGTGTAATAATGTTAATATTCTTTACAACATTTCACTAGCCTTACCAAATAAGTGTTATAATTTATTAAAATATACATTATATTTATTTACACTTTACTACTAAACTATGGAGAAATATAACAATTAAAATAATTTAACGGGGTGTGTGGGATTCACAAAATAAATTACAATAAATTAAATACAACTTATTATGGGCACAGCAATAATTTAAATACATATTTACCATTGATTGTAAAATTGTTTCTAAAATATATCCAGGTGGGCTTAATAAATATTAAACTGGTCATTCTGTGTCAGTCTGATGCCAATAAGGTCTGAAACGAAAAAAAAAATGCAATTATGGAACAGTTACGTGATGAGTGTAAGAACTCGAGATTCTTTCGGAATATTCCTTACATACGTCATAGTGTGACACTGGAGCCATCTAGACTAGAGTAGACCGAAGTATTTTTGGGGTCCTAGATTTATCTATTTCTTAAGCTTTCCCACTTGACGCCGGCGGTTACTTTGTCCAAGACATTTTAATTAAAAAAACTGCATTATTTTTTTTGCCTCAATTGCGAATAGACAGAATATAAAAAAGTATTCAATAATAATATTTAATTTAAGTAACTGAACCCAAGTTTTTGTAAATGTAAAAAACTATAGTTTTGATGATATTTAAAATGGTACAGATAAACAAAAACTCACTAAAACAAGTCCTCCTCATCATCATACACGGACATAGAGTACCAGTCTCTCGCCACATCTTCATATATCACCCTCTTCACATCCTCATCGTACTGAGGATGCAGGATCCTGGGGGAGCGCGCCCGGAACTCGAGTGGAACATCGTAGCACTTGCAGACGCAGCAAGACGGAAACTTGAACCACTCGGCGAAAATGCCGCGACACTCGTTGCGCGGGTCGTAGGCGAGGAGGCGGTGAAGGCGGAACTGTTGCTCGCATCTGATAAGTAAAAACAGTTTTTATGATTACCTGCTTAATGTTAACATTACAGGACCGTAGGCAAGTGGCGGCAATACATTTATTTTGGGTCCTACGTAATACGGGACCCAAAATGTAGGTATTAAATTATAATACACCTATTATTTTTGCTCTGGAAAAAGAATAGTAAGTAGTTGCCGAAATTATTAATATTCCCTGTGATCCCTCCAGCTAAGCTATATTGTTTGTGTTAAGAGTGGGTTCACGTCGGTAGTGTAATGGCCAGTATACGAACCCGGGACCTCTCGATCGTGAGGCCGACTACTTAACCACTGAGCTACCTTCAAGGATTTACTAGCGTGTATGTATGTATGTAAGTCATTATTAAATAATATAAAATGGTATTTTTCTCAAACATGCTTGGAAATGTGAACATTATTTTGACAACCTTCTTCGAGATAAATCGAAATTGCTGTACATGCGAGCAGCGGCCAGCAAAAGTTGTATGAAAATCCATATCTGTCGTGTTTTAGCGGCCAAATAAATTACTATGTAAACTCATATCTGTCGTGTAATTTAAAAATGGAACCAACTTTTACTCCGACCCATGGCAACCAAGGAGGTAACTTATCCAAGGCGTTATTTAAATATAGAACTGGCTTGCAAATAGAATGCTGTTTATTAAGAAAAATAAAAAAGATGAACACAACCAAAAAATTCTGCCTAGATACTACTTAGTTTTAATTTTCGCGCATTGTTTGAGAAAAGCACTATACAAGCCTTGGCCACAACTGAGCGTTGCCGGACTCCGTGATGCGTGCCTCGGCTGCGCCTCGGCCCGCATACTTCACGATCGTCCGGCAACACTATACTTGGTGGCCGCGGCAGTAATGTACTATAGCATAAAGGACACTACAGAAGTACTCGAAACCGGCGGTCGTACTAAATTTAATCCTTTCAATAAAAGTAGAGGAAGCTCGTAAAGTATGTAAGGATAGACTCAAATGGCGGGCTGATGTCTCTGCCTACGCCGCAGGGAGATAAGCGTAAGCATACGTATGTATGTATAAAGGGGTGACCTTGGTGTACGTACCTGCACCCCTCCCGACAGTACATCTGCTTGCGCTCGTGCACGCAGGTCTCCAGGTGTATGTACTGCTCGTAAGGATACATGTTGAGTAGCGCGAGCAGCTCGCCGCGGGTGCTGTTCGCCCAAAACGGAGCCGCTATTTGCTCCTTGGACTCGCAGGCGTTTCTGCAATTGTAGACGTGAAAATAGATTATATAAAACTGACAATCGTACACACTGTGAATCATGAAGCCATGGTTCTTTCTTTCTTTTTGAGTGTGTAAGCTATGGGCTTACCATGACGTGCTATAGGCCACGATCCACAGCGAGAGGGATGGAGCTATACACACTAGGCATGCTAAGGACTTGGCTTAAGACTTTGGAAGAACAAACAAACTCTTCAACTTCAGAATATTAATAGTATAGTTTGAAACTTACGCTCCTCTTAGTTTTATAACAGCTGGCCTCACAGTCTCTTGATGCTGCACCGGCTTAGGGTGAAACTCCTCCTTCTTATCCGTCGCTATTGTGTCTATCCTGTCAATCTTGACCTTCTCATGCTCAGAGAACAGCAGTGTCGGCGGTAACGTCGAGGTGTCAACATTCATTGGTCGCCACGCATCCTTCCCAGCGTCAGTAGTTCCATCATATTCATCAGTGGTGGTCTCTGAAGTATTAACACTTTCTGTAGTCGTTGAATTTTTGTCTGTACTATTTTTCGAATCATTAACAGCCTCTATTTTAGTGTTGCCGGAAAGCTTTGGATATATGCTATTAGTTTCTATACTTTGTTTGATAACTGCTTCTAAAGTAATAACGTCAGGGTCTAAATTATTTATTTCTATGTTGGCAATGCTTTCAAGTTTTGTTTTGTAAGATATACCTTTTTCATTTACCGTTTCGTTGCTTATTTCAGTCTTGTTGACGTTGTCTGTGTTGTTTCCTTTTGTTGGTGTTTCTAGCGGTTTCACTTTCAGGGAATCATTGTCTATTTTTTTGTTTTTCTCGCTGTTGATAGGCCTGAAATGTGGTTTGTCTCTCATGGCACGTGCTTGACTCATCTTGGTGTACATCATTTTGGTTTTGATGATGTCCTCTGCGAAGTCTGTTGTTTTATCATTTATGTCTTCATCGTCTTCTATGAAATTTTCTAATTCAGCTTTTATGATTGAAATTTGCCGTTCTTCGCCATACATTCTTTTCATCAGACCCTGAAATAAATAAAAAATATCGGATTATATTCAAAACTAACACTAAAACACTACAAATGTTATCTTACATCGGAAAAGGCTCAGGCAGAAAGTTCCCAAGCTCGGGTGCCTATACTTTATTAAAGATTCGAATCGTTACGTTCACGACACAGGACACTTACAGTCAACATTCTCTGAGCCCTTTTTTTCACAAGCCGATATGTTTATCTATACTGTCCATCATACACAATTATATAAATAGAAATCAATATTGAATATAACAACGCCTTTTCCCAAATCAGTTGGGGCGGCTTTCCTGTCTAACTGTGATGCAGCTGAACTTCGATATTTTCCATGAGGTAACTGCCATCTGACCTCCACAACCAATGGCGATATCTAAATTCTGTAGTTCGACTAGTCGGACTTTCTAGGACAAAATTGGTATGGCAGCTGGAACCGACAGCTTACGTGTTCTCTGAGGCACGGACATATGCAGACCAATGCAAATAGACATATATTCATATTTAAAATATTTGCGTTGAGCGGGAATCGAACCCGCGCTCTATGCGTTGCAGTTGTGTTCACTACTGCTACATCACAGAGGTATAATATTGTAAGTGAACATATCACATACTATATAGATAGTTTAAAAATATAGAACTCACTTGGTTTTCTCTAACAAATCGCCTGATCGCGTTCCAGGGGTAGTTGTTCCCGGGGGTGGTGCAGTAGTTGTGGTGGCCCAGGTCGCAGGGCACGCGGGGCAGCGCCCGGCCCCGGCTCGACCGGCTGGGCCGCGCGCACGCCGACGCGTAATCCAACCCCAAGCATAGGCCTACTGTCCATGTCGTCTGGAAAGAAAACAACAACATTGTAAAATTGTAAACATTCTCCAAAAGTTAATGGTCATAATCAACCAATCAATTAGCCCATTGCAGTCCTCTGCTAGACATAGGCCTCTCCCAATGTGCGCCATTTCGTACTATCCCCCACCTTTTTCAGGTCATCGGTCCATCTGGCTAGGGGGGGTCCTACCCTTCGTTTGCCTTCTCACGGTCTTCACTCTAGGACTCGTCTGCTCCAACGGACTGATCTCTGACTTGAATTCGTATTGTAAAGCATGTCTGCGTGTATAGTATAACTTGACACGTAGGAAGACTACGCTTTTACGAGTTCTTTTCTCCTTCTTGTATGGATTTCGTGCCTCGGAAAGTTGTGCAATTCTCTCGCTGAGAGCGCTGAGAGATTGTCATTGGTCGGTCTCCAGTGACGTAACCCGGTTCGACCAATCATAATGTCTATCAAGTCTATCTGTCGCGGTCTGGCGTGGGGCGGCTTACGGACTCAATTTAGACAGTACAATACTTCGACATGTAGCGAACTTCGAAAATACATACATAGACAAGTCATTGCTTCGACAGACAATTATAATACAACACACCTTCGAATAACCACTACTTCGACAGACGGTTATTCGAGATTATTCGATTATTATACTTAGACAAGACACACCTTCGAATGATCACTACTTCGACAGATTTTTTTTTGTAGTCTTTCGTTGAATTTTGACTGTTATTTATTTCTTTGGTTTTTATACCTCAAATTACTTCATTATGGTTAACACCCCGTCTCAGAGCACCCCGACTCGAATAGGTTAGGTTAGACGGCTACGGCGGGAGTGAAGCGGAGCGGAGCTCCCCCATTAGCCTTCGTGGATATTTTTTTTAAACCACCCAGTAATAGGTGAATGATAAAAAATCTGTCGAAGTAGTGGTCATTCGAAGACGTGACTTGTCTAAGTGTTGTCTGTCGAATAATCGTCTGTCGAAGTAGTGGTAATTCGAAGGTGTGTGTTGTCCAATAATTGTCTGTCGAAGCAATGACTTGTCGATCCATGTGTTTTCGAAGTTCGCTACATGTCGAAGTATTGTACTGTCTAAATTCAGTCCGTAAGTCGTCCGATCCATCGCGAGTTGATAACTTCAAAGATGCGGCGCATCGAGCTGCAAATGTAAGCACGAGGCCTGTAATTTCATTCGCGCTACGAGCTGATCGGTTCCCACGGTGTGATCTGACGTCCGGCGACGGCACGGGTATACCGCCGTTTGCCCAAATTTTATTTGACCGAATATCATTTGCCATAATAGTCAACAGCCATAATATTATATGACGGAATATTCATTTGCCCGAATTTTATTTGCCATAATATTCACATGCCAGAAGCTTTGTTTCCCATAAAGTCACTTACCATAACATCATTTGTAATAATCACATGCCCGAATTATCACCTACCCGAATTATCACATGCCATAACATCATTTGCCATCGACATTGGGTGTGTAACGGTTGTTATATCAGGAGAAATGAGATGCACTCGGGACTTTAGGGCACCCCGACTCGGATAGGTTAGTTTAGAAGACCCCGCCATACCCTTCGTGGATATTTTTTTTAAACCACCCAGAAGTAGTTTGGTTAGGTGCCATTTAAGTTAGGTTAGCAGGTTGTCTATTGTTTACCCGAATTATTATGGCATTTAAATATTATGTCTAATAATTATTATGGCAATCAAAAATATGACAAATAATACTTATGGCATTCGTAAGTATATTATGGTATCTAAGTTTCGGGCAATCGAAAGTATGTCATATGTCTTTTCGGGCAAACAAAACATTCGGGCAAATGAAATTTGGGAATATGATGATTATGGCATATAATTTTCGGGTAAACAAATAGACAACTGCACTGCTGCGGCACTCAACATCTTTACAACATCTTTCGCAACAATTACAATTAGGTACACTCTTTCTTAATCGCATCTAAAATAGAGGGAAGTATGATGCGATATTGGTAGATGATGTTACAAACGGCTATTCTATCGATAGTGAAAACTTAATCCATGAACTAGAGTACGGTTGAAGGGCTCCTATTACACAAAAAACAGGTTTATTCATTTACTCAGCGTGTGTTTCAAACTCGAGTTAACAAATTTTATGAGCACACTAAAGGTGACGTCATGGTCACAAGTGAAAGATACGAAATGATAATGTTATAATTTTGATTCAACACGCCCAGCAGTCGCTAGCACGTTGCGAGTCGCTACATGGAAGCGATCCGTCTTGAATCTAGGCGAAGCACCTGTATAATAGGGTTGTCCTTTGTCAACGTTTAGATAAATACTAAACTATCATCGTCAGTGTTAGAGCTATGATTGATAATGGGGTATTTGACAACATTAAAAAAATACTACAAATAATGGTCATCCTATCAGATAATAGCGTAAAAAGACATTTAAAACTATAAATTAAACTATAATAAGCAGATTTTTTGAAATTTCGCCTAAAAATATCTAATATTTTTTCGAATTTTTATCTGTGACGAAAACGCTCTGTGATCGATTACAGCACTGCTGACGTCAAACGAAAGTAAACCCGGCTTTGTGACAGAACAGAACAGAACAGAAACAAACAGTTTTTGTGGATTATTTATAGACATATTTGTACATTGTGCAACTACACACCATTTATACACCATTTTATTCGAGTTCGAGAGAAAGTTTGAAGAAAAACTTTATTATTTACTTTGACTTCACTGCTTTAAGGTTATACAAAATGTATGACGTCACGTAATCGGCTCCATACAAGGTGACAGCGTTTTGCGCGCGTTTTTGAAAATTTTAACTTTAACATCGATTTTTTGTTAAAATCCGTTGATATTTTTTTGAAATATCGATGTAGTGTGCATTTTATATGCTAAGAAATAATTTAAAATGGTTTTCCAAAATTTGTCAAATACCTTATTACCAGGTGTAATTTGTTTCTTTTTTTTAATCCTACTAATATTATAAACGCGAAAAAAAATATATTTTCAGAATAAGTTGGACACTTAACTTTTAAAAGTCTATTTTTGGATGATTTAGCAACTTAGTCAAAAATTGATATTAAAAGCTAAAACTAATAAGTTATTTTCGAATACACTTTATTTTTATGCAAAACTTTAAAGTAAGTATTTTATGACTAAGGCTGGTAATGGTAACCCTACATCGGAAGGAAAGTTACGCCCACGATAAAATTAGCATCATAATACATTGGAGCAGCTTCTTATTTATCCACATCTTGCCTATTCATGAATGATAACTTTAAAAGTAAGTATATATTTAATTAAAATAATTTGCAAGTAAAATAATGGTTTTGGCCCTTGTAGGCTAGGTGTAGAGAGTTTAGTAGAATTATTATTTATAGACATGTGAAATAAGAATTTGTTTTACAAAACATTCCTATTTTTCCGAGCTGCTATTGAGAATTTTCTAACCGAGAAAAACACAATGACATGTTACTATCGCTGTGGCGTAGCAGTAGAGCTTTCGATTGCAAAGTCCGAGGTCGCGGTCTGCATAATATTTTGGGGTAAAATTGATAATAAAAGCTAAAACTAATAAGTTTTTTTCGTCTGCTGAGACGAGGTCTCGGGTTCGATCCCAGGTTTTCCATGGCACACACGAATGACTTTTCGATGCTTTTCGAAGTTATGTGTGTATTTATCGCAGGTTTATAAGTGCCCAGTTAATGGCAATAGGCTCGCCACCTATTACATTGGGACCAAAACATAAACCGGCGAAATGTGGGTGCTAGCACCTCTGCCTACCCCTTCGGGGATAAAGGCGTGAGTTTATGTTATGTTATGTTATGTTAAAAATACTGATAAAGACTGATAAAGACATTTAAAAAAGTATGGATGTGGGTATGGCTAGATTAGGTAATATTTTTTTATAGTTTTCGGTTCAACCATCGCCGATGGTCAGAACTGGAACAGAGACGGCTTAACCTACTCACAATTTCATTAGTGTAGCAGACAAAACAAATTTTATAAGTGCTTTTGATAGTTCAACAACCACTTATCGTGGACCACGAAGTGGAGCGCAGCCTGCGGCGATACCTAACGTGATCCTAGGCGTTTTCACTTTTGACGCGGACACTTTCTACTTTATATAATTATATAGGTAGAAGACAGTAAGGAAGTCTGTTTGTCCGTTATTGGGATGGTTACGTAACAAGGATTAGGTTGGACTTCTAATATGGGTGAATTCATCGCGGGTGAATCATTGTTTTGCTTGCAATAGAGAAAGTTTATTGACACCTTATTGGTCGGGTTAATTTGATTTTATTTTCGTTGTTAAGCAATATCTAATAAATTTCAACCTACTAGGCATGCACGCCAGCCAACAGTTTCGAATGAACAAACTAAAACCGAAAAATAAAATCAAAGGTTCATCCGTTTGGGAGTTACGATGCCGCGGCAGGGCCTGATTAACCCTTAGGCTAATTAGGCTGCAGCCTAGGGCGCGAGGATCGGGAGGGCGCGCGCGCTGAAATCGTGTCTTCTTATGCACTAATCTACCATCATTGCATCTACCCTACGTATTTCAACTAGACCGAGACAAAACACTAAAACTAAATGCACTTGAGAGTTCTTAATTTTAACAATAAATTTAAAATATTTAAAAAGCGCACATGGTACAAAAATAACGGGCGCAAATTTTAACTTCATTTTGTATGGGAAAGCGTTAATTTTAACTACATTTTGTATGGGAAATTCCTAATTTAAACAGTGCAGCCTAGTTGTGCCATGTTGAAATTTTTACGCTATTCCTCTACTCACTAATTTTAGGCCGTCCGTAATACACCTAGCGGGCGAGATGGGCGGCGTTGTAGGGGTGCGGGTACGGGTGTGCGTTGTTTTAAAGACAATTGTTTAATATAATTTCGTTTTACAGAAAATGTTTCGCATAATTTCGTTTCATAGAATATTCAATATAAAGAATACCTACTTACTTTAAAGAATTTTAAATCATTGAATTTTGTTTCATATAAAGTTAAACATTAGAATAATCATTTCATAGAATATCAAATCAAATATTCTTAATCATTATATTGTGTATTTAATAGAAAACTTCTTACAAAGAATAACATATTATCAAAGTGACAGTTTCTAAACGTTTCAATTCATAAAATGCATACCTACCCTCATTCAAATGGATTTTTTTTTTATAAACTAAACAATTGATGCGTCTACAAAGTCGACGGAGCCCCGCTACGCGGGGCTCCTACTTCTGGGTGGTTTATAAAAAAATAACCACGAAGGCCTAATGCGGGAGCTTCGCTCCCGCATTAGCCTTCTAACCTAACCTATCCGAGTCGGGGTAATCTGAGTCGGGGTGTTAACTATATTGTAAATGTTACAATTAAAAATAAATGTGATTTGGGACATTATAAAGGTGGTTTAATATTCTTTCAAAAATAATTCTACAGTTTGATAAGTTTGTTAAACAAAAAAATGTGATTAAAAATTCGTTCAATTGTGTTTCTGTGAAATATGTTTCATTGTAGTAAATTGTTTTTGAAACAATAATATTCGAAATAAAAATATAAGAACCAAATATTATATGAAACATTTTCTGTGAAACGAAATTCTATGAAATTTCTTTCTACGAAATAAGGGGCTCCCGTGCGGGTACGCCTCCTACACGATCTGCCGGCCAGGTGCTTTAGGTGCTTGTCGGTCAGCCAAGTGGGAGTTGCGAAGCTCTGCCGCACTGTTTTAGGTGTGCGGCGGAGGGTAAGCCGGCCAACCATAGGGTTGGCAGCAAGGCCTGCACCTGCGGGGAGCCGAAGCCGCGAGGCGGGCGTTCCGCCAATGGTTCGGGGCGGCATGCGGAGAGATGGTTCCATAATGGATCCCCAGCTCCGCGTCCTGCAGGCGAACTTGGGCCACGGTGTCGATGCTCAGGCACTTGTGCTCCAGAGCATGGCACAGTGGTCCATACACATCGCCGCTGTCGCCGAGCCATACACTCACCGACCACTCGGGCCCGCCTGGGTGGTCGACCTGGATGGTTCGGCGACACTGGTGCATAACGCCGCTGCGGGTGCCCCTCCCCTTGTAGTGATCGCAAGGAAGCATGGCATCGTAGCGGCGCGTGGGGGGAGATTGCGGTCGTGGCCGTTTATTTCACGCCGAAGGTTACACCGACTCATCGGGTATT
Organism: Eilema caniola; assembly: GCA_949126895.1. Lineage (NCBI taxonomy): Eukaryota > Metazoa > Arthropoda > Insecta > Lepidoptera > Erebidae > Eilema > Eilema caniola. The sequence continues at coordinate 1,766,437 of OX421477.1, read as the reverse complement.
ATCGGTGGTCGCTGGAGCGCCTAATCGACTTCGTCAAGGCCTGCACACCTCGTCCGGTTCTGGGCTGGGCCGACTGTCTCGGTCTCCTCGTTCTCCAGAATCGCGGGGCCGAAGCCACGTTTGTGTCGGCGGAGCGCAGGTCGATTATAGACCTTTCGTTCGCGAGCGCTTCCTTGTCACTTCGCGTGCGGGACTGGCGTGTCGTCGCGGAGGTGGAGACTCTGTCAGACCACCGATACGTTCGGTTGGATGTCTCCCCTCCCGCGGGGGATACGCCGGTCGCAATGGCCCCGGCTGGCGGAGCTTCACGAGGGATACAGGGAGGCCAGGAATGCCCTCCGAGTGGAGATCAAGCGGTCCAAGGCCGCTTATTACCGGGGGCTCCTGGAGACGCTGGAGCGGGACCCATGGGGGCGACCATACCTTATGGTAAGACAAAAGCTGCGCCCCCAGGGCCTTCCGCTGACCCAGGTGCTCGAGCCGGCTCTGCTCGGAGGAGTGGTCGAATCCCTGTTCCCAGTGCGAGCGGTATATGTTCCGCCGCAGATGGCTCCGCCGCCTCGGTCGCCTAAGGTGCCCGACGCGGTGAGGGGGAGCGGGAATTCGAGCCCGAGCCCGAAGAAATTCGGCCCGAGAAATCCTGGCTCCACAGGGCCATGGTGACCGAGTGGGAGCTACGACTTGAGCAACCACGCGCAGGGCACGCCATGATTGCAGCGGTAAGACCCATTATGGGGGAGCGGCTAGAGAGGCCACACGGTGGCCTCTTGTACCGTCAGACGCAGGTCATTACCGGACACGGTAACTTCGGGCGGTACCTGCATTTGATAGGCATAGAGCCAACGCCCGAGTGCCATCACTGCGACGCGAGCATGGACTCGGGGCTGCACACGCTCACCAAGTGTCCGGCGTTCGAAACGCCGAGGCGGGAGCTTGTGACGGCCCTGGGGGTGAGAGTGCTCACGCTCTCCACCCTGCTCGCGGCGATGGTCCGCTGCGCGGATGCGTGGGCGGCCAGCGCCTCCTTCTGTCCGTTAGTCGGTTCGAGTCCGACATAACCTCTCCCTCAGGCTCCGGGGGGGGGGGGGGGCTAGGCGTGGGGATTTACCGCACGTAAAAAAAAATCACCTAGCGGGGGCCGGGGGCGCGTCCTCATATTTAGCCTAGGGCGGTCAGAACCCTTGATCAGTCGCTGTGCCGCGGACACCGTTGTTCTTGCGTCAGGGGTTAAAAACGGGATAAGTGTTTCAAGTGCCTAAAGCAGTGCATTCAAAAGTTATGGTGAAATACAGCAGATACAGACTGACAATATTATGGACCCTCCTTTTTATGGACAATCATGTAAAAGACAATCAGACAATCATTTTGGAACATTCAATCCTACGCTAACTATTCAATCAAGGTGTAATTTTGTCATTGAAACTGTCGTGCAGTTCCAAAAGGAATAATTGCAGTAAAAACCGAAACGCCTGTTCGTACGTATGTGCCATTAAGATTCTGACACAACCTAATGTAACTTGTTAGCCTCATTCGAAATGAAGATGTTTATGACAATGATCTTGACCAAAAACCTCGACGTGTGGGCACGCTGGTACCGTTAAGGAACAAAGTTGGGTAGGGTGGCCACACACGCGGAAAACACTGAGGTACTTCATTATAATATTATTGAGATATTTTTAAGGTAGCTGCCTCTTACTGCTTGAATGACTTTCCAGCCTGTATGCACTATAACATGCCATGAGACTTCACTAGAGAGTCAGCAAGTCTACTGGAGAAAAAGAAAATATAGGAAAGCTTGAAAGATATTTTGGACAATAAACGAACTTGTAAGTGAACTGTTTGATTTACATTTCTACTCGATTTATCAGTTAATAGTAACAATTTTAGCTAGGGAGAATATGATGCTTTTCGTACAACTTTTCTTGCGATTGAAGCTTAATAATAATTTGAGGAAAATTAATATAAACATTTTATTTGCAACTTTTTGGAACTATTAGGTATTATAGTATAGTAGTATGCATAGTATTATATAGTTAGCATAGTTGTATAAATTATTAATTTAAAATAATTATCCAATATTCTAAATATAGTAGATACATAAAATGAATTATTTTTGGAACTGGAATTTAAGTAGCTTATGGGAACTAATCATCGATTGTCTATAATATAAAAATGAATCGCAAAATGTGTTGGTAAGCGCATAACTCAACAACGCCTGGACCGATTTCGCTAATTCTTTCTTTAGAATATTCCTTGCAGTACGATGATGGTTCTTACGCAGAGAAAATATAAAAAAGTGTTAAGCCGTCACGGGAACGGGAACAGAATTCCACGCGGGCGAAGTCGCGGGCATCAGCTAGTTTTATATAAACTTTAATTAATGACAACAGTCTTTCTAAAAGCATTATCGATATTCCAGCGCAGTTGCAAAGCGATATATTTCACTATCATCGATATATATTCTTGGCGACGACGTCACGTATCGATTTTCCTCGATATCCTTCTCATATTTTCTAACATGTTGGCTTTAAACCAAACACTCGCAATACTTATTAGGTTTTTCAAGAAAACAATGTCTTTCAATATTCAGTTATCCCGGGAGCCATGTTGTTGCGTAGACATTCTTAAGTAACTGTGCTATTTACGATATGTGATCGTGAATTCGTCATAGAACTTCCACTCTTGCGATCAAAAGGTCGCGAATATAATCCCGTTCATTACAATACCCCCTCTCCTTACCTATCCAGAACAACACGAAGGGCTGAGGTTGACACCCCAAATTGACTTCCCACCGTGCAAACAATCCCAACAAGAGCTAACTGGTTCGGCACCATCGATATAAATATTGGGTACCTATTCTTTGCCAACACACGTGTGTCATGTGGCTTTCATTCCTGAATACTTCATCCTTAGATTGAAGCATCGGCAGCTTAGTGATTCAGGATTCTTACCTTCGAAAGGTCTCGGGTTCGAGTCCTGGCTACTCCTAACACAAGCAATTAAGCTTACCTAGTAGGGTTAGAGAGAAAAAAATGTATAAGACTTTCATCTTTAGCTTTATCTTAACCCTATAGACGAGTGGCAGTCATATTGACGTTTGGTAGGTATCTCCGTTGTCGACTGTACCTACACCTATTTCTGTTCATCATAAGATAGGAGTTAACCTTTCCTTTCCAATAAACCATTGAATAGTTTATTAAGACACGTTTTGTAGGTGAATATTATAGTTATCATCTAATATATAAAATTCTCGTGTCACAGTTTTCGTTGCCAAACTCCTCTGAAACGGCTCGACCGATTCTCATGAAATTTTGTGGGCATATCGGGTAGGTCTGAGAATCGGCCAACATCTATTTTTCATACCCCCGAACCGACATCCACGCGGGCGGAGCCGCGGGCGACAGCTAGTAAGAATATAATATTCTCTCTCACGTACGAAACGATGATGTTTAAAAGTGATATTTCATATACAGTATGAATTAAAATTCAAGTTCATTTCATGTTTTCACTCTATTAATGTACTATGTAGGTATACTTTTACGGGGTTACCTAATAAGGCAAGCAAAATATTAGAGAAATACCTGAATTTTACAGGAATACATATCCAATCCTTACATATTTGTTCATTGTTGTGTTTCCAGCAGTGAGTAAGGTTGCCAGAGGTTTTTCATCCTTGCAATATAATGTTGCAAACGTTCACAGACACTAAAAGAGTTTAGTATCATACAAAAATATCGATACTGGAGTGAAAAAAGGTAAATGGATAATAGAAAGAGGGTTCTCAAACGATTTAACATCCGATAAATATATGTCTGTTAACTGACGGACGAGGTTCTGGCTCAGGCTCATCCCTCGGGAAAATTAGATGCTACTGTAAAAGGAGGAAAATTATAGGAGTATTTGGGTCCCAAGCTATAAGCCTCGGGAAGAAGGACTTAATAGACAATGATGCCAATGGCTATTTAAAGGCAAAATATGAATTCATCCTGTATAGCTCCAACAATGTAGCTATCTATATATGAACATTTAGAATCAATATAATTATACGGAGTGTGGCCGGTGGCCGGCGGGCTGCGCGGGCGGCGGACAGGCACGAAGTGAAAGTGACTGATTGTTTGGGAGCAGGTTGGGTGACGTCACCAAGCGCACCTAATCGTTATCTGATCGTGACGTACGTAGCTACATGTACCTATGCGTCTATCTTTAATAGATTCGTATAGTGTTGGGCTTTAATTCTACTCAGGAAGAAGTGATCAGCGAAGGCCTCTCTATTTATATCTTATATCTTATAAGGGGACATGGACAGTTTATAAGATGATAATAAGGCATCTTGGTGGACCGTATGGAGGTCCTTAACCTCACGTGCAAGCCTGAACACCGGAGACATGGCAGTTGCTCTCGTAAACGAATTACTCTTGGCTTTGAAGAAAAAGCTTTTAGAACTTTCGTTGAACCACCCCCATAAATTATACTGTAATTTAAAATTCAATTTTCTAGTAACGACAGTCATTGTACGATCAATTTCTACCAGAGAAGTCGTGGGTTCGAAATCAGCTTAGTGCAAAGTGACAAAGTTAAGTCACAAAGTACTTATTGTGTATTTAGCCTATTTTACAATCCTCGTATTATCTCAGAACATTACGTAATTCGACAAAAAATTAAGTATTTTCTATCCATGTGGTGACGGTGAAAGAATACAAATATCACCACCCCATCTCATCCGAAGGTACCAAAATACGCAGTCGATATCACTGCGAGAGAAGGAAAACTTGAAATAATAGTCTGTACGAACCCGTCTGGCCAGCGTGGAAACAGTAGGCCCTAAGCCTTTCAACATTGGGAGAGGCTTAACTCCAGCAGTGGACTGTGATAGGCTAGCTGATTGATAATAATGTTGATAAGTATTTTCCGCCGCGTGGTTCCCGGTAGAGTAGAATTTGGGCCACCCGTTCTCTTACCATGTGGTGTCGTACAAGGCGATTAAGGGATAGGCCTGATTAACTTTAACATCAGACCGATATGTACAGCCCAGACTCAGCCTCAGATGCACGGCTCTAGTCAACAATAGTGCCCGGAATACGGCAATAGGCTCACCCCCTATTACGTGGGACCGAATGGTGAAATGTGGGTGTTAATTCACCTCTGCCTAACCCTCCGGGGATAAAGGCGTGATTATATGTGTGTATGTATTTTCCTAAAACGTAAAAATACGCCAACACCGTTATTGGCAGCCGTATGTTTGATTGCACGGGCGGTGTCGCGGTACTGATGGTGCCGACAGTCGACAAGTGGGTCGACACTTTTACCACTGACTTTGAAGACGCCGATATCGATACATTCGTTTACCTTCAAATCACCGCCTTCGATGACTATCCCGACTTTGACAATCTTAATAATGTGTAAGTAGACATTCTAAGTTGTAAAGTATGACCATATATTTTCTATTCGTGTTCGTGATTGTCAGAACGACGCTTGGTCATAAAAATTTTTTGGAAGATCAACATCATAGCGTTAGAGCATTTTTACACTATCCGATACCCGATATTCCGAAAATGTATGATATAAGTATCTGTCTTTCACATTATCCGGCCCGATATTGGTTATCGGAGTCAGCACCATTGTGCTGGCCCGATATCAGATCACAAAGAGACTATAACAGCGAAAAAAAGAAAAAAAGTGCAAGCAATTCCCTACTACGTTTATTCATTTTATTTTCATCTCTAACTAGTTTGTTCTTTTGAGCAAATGGCTGTATCGGGCCGATTTTATTGGATTTATGTGACACAGAGTACACACAGCACTCGGCTATCAGATATCGGATGATTGTGAGAACACTCTTAGACTCGACGCCATCTTCGTCCTCAGCGTTAATTATTTTTCAGCTTCATTATCATTATCTTGATGATCTTAATAGTAATATAACTTACTAGCTTTTGCCCGCGGCTTGCCCGCGTGGATGTCGGTTATCACGACCAAACATAGCATATTATATCCTTTCTCAAGGTCTAATCTGAACTATACCAAATTTCATCAAAATTGGTTCAGTAGTTTAGGCGTGAAAGGCGGACATCAAACGGACACACACTTACACTTGTACATTTATAATATTAGTATGGTTTATACTGTTGATTTGCTTTGCGACTTGCTACACATCTTCAATGAAATCACTTGTACTGTTCCACATTATTTATTGATTTCCTGACCGGTTTCGCCTTACGGCATTATCATCCTTTTATTTTATTATCAACCTTTGATAATGCCGTAAGGCGAAACCGGTCAGGAAATCAATAAATAATGTGGAACAGTACAAGTGATTTTATTGAACAAAAAAAAAATTAGTATGGATTTTAGTTTTAATGGGAGCGACTGCGACCGCGGTTATTAGGGTAGAAAACCCTTCTTTTCTTACCGCCAGAGGTAAGCCTGGGCTAGAACTTCGTCCAATTATAAGCAGGTGTACTGGCTAGCAGATGAGGTTGGCTTAGTTCCGAAGGTCTTAACTAGAGCCCCATATACCCAGCACGAAAGCAAAGGAAAATATTGTGAATGTAATCAAAGTTCCAAATTGTAGTATGACCGCAGTGTGTGTGTGTGACGCCTCTGGTGTTGCACACGTCCATAGGCCAAGGTAACCACTTTCTATCTGGTGAGCCTCGTGCTTGTCTTTCACATAAGTGGTATAAAAATCTTTTAAAAAGACGAAGTGTCTTATTAGTGTGTGATATGACGTTAAGTTGATATTTGCTCAGAGACGGCAGGAAACGTAGTACACTCCCACACGCGCCAAGCATTTCCTACCGTCTCTAGTAACCTAATAAACTCCACGCCCCACATACACGCAGCTACTGAGAAACAATCAAAGTTATTTGCATTGCAATGGCCCCGCAGTTTTTATTTGATGTACTGTCGTTCTCAAAAGTTATTCAACACTTATATGTAAATTTATATTGGATCTACACATTCAAATAAAAACTTAAAAGATGCACTTAAAGGCTCTCGGAGGCTTGAATCCAATGAAATGGATTATGGTGTTTATGGTACAGAAATATTATCGAATATTTAGGTACCAGAGTTGTGCGGAACACCGTTGGTAGCTCTATCACAGGTGGTTCGGTTTTGTTAACTGGAACTTGAGTTGCATGAAGCGGTACCTTTAAGATTTTTCTTACAAGGAAAAATAAGGGATAAATTTGAAAAAGTAAAATGTAGGTAGGTTTGTCATATGTATATAAAAATAGTCATAGATGTATGTATGTATGTGTGTAAGTCATCATCATTCCCTTGGTGTTCCTATCAAAGACCTTTACTGCAGAGCCCAGGGTCTCTTTGATTTGGCTATAGGATTTTTAAAGGAACGATCTTTGTCTGCCCAACCCGGAGAGGAAAACCGGCGTCAAACCCCGTCTTTTAAGAAGTAGGCATAAATCATAATGTGCCCATTTACACCCGTTCTTGTCATTCGTAACTTTGAACGTGAAAGTATTTTATAGGGCGACTGTACAATCTATACATAATGCGATCACGATTGAATGTAAAAGTAACGAAATCGGCAGCCCAGCCTGACGGTCTGTCGTCTTGATTTATTATTTAAACTTAATTTCATGTTGTGAATCTGTAATTACAGCTACAAGCAGAAAGCAGCATATAAATTGAAACATTCAATGTTATACTACAAAAGATTGACAAAATTATGGAAGTAGTTATAGAGCTTTTTGGGACTACATCACCAAGATTGTCGGGGAGCAAGTCAACCTCGTATCTTCACATTATCTGCCCAGTCCAGTCTCCGTAGACAAGTGGCAATTCGTTGGCCAGCGTATTGTGGAAAAGAATGATGACTGCATGGGATTGACACGTATTTTATGACAGTCGTCAACGTCCATAATGTCATAAACATCGAAATACTCTGCTTATATTCCTATGAATTGTTTTGCCCTTTGGCGGAGTTAATTATAATATTACCTCTAGGTATACAGATAACCAACATATCAAAATGTGAATTTATATCCCATGGAGAACTCAAAACCGATGAAAAACATACTTAGGTTAGTTGTGAGGGCGGTTCAGTTATTCTTATTATCATATCCATTTTTGTTTATTGCGATAATTAATTTATTTAAATATCTTTTTTCATTCAGTCACCTAAGTAGGTATGTTCTGTGTGCCATGATAACACCCTCACAGACGTTCCCATCAATGGCACCACTGTCGCACTTCCTCCGACTTACATTGTTCATTCTCGACACACTTCACGTCCATATTGATGAGAACGTTTTGCAATTGTTCGCTAGTACACCGGTACACACTGCAAACGTTCGTAAATCCTTGCGAACACTCGTAAAATGTTCTAAGTTCAATCAGCTGATGTACTGGCTTACGGGCTACGAATAAGGATACATGTACAAAAGGGGCCCCTTCTAAACCTACACTTGGGTCGCAAGTCCCAGGAACTGTCCCGAGTTCCCAACTCAGCAACGTGATGGACCCGGCACCCGCACGGAGAATCCATGGATTGCTAAGAATATCGTCTCTCTCTCTTCGTAGCTTACGGGTGAGTTTGGCTTGACCTTAAAGGTTTTGGCGGGGCCCCATAGACATTACCTAAGCATCATTCATAAAAAGTGATGGCATTGTTATGAGAAGAGGTCGGTTTTGTGGTCGGTACATAGGCTGAGGTGGCAGACAAGCATACGGTCGACGGGTTGAAAAGTGGTTACCGTAGCCTATGGACGTGTGAAACATCATGAGAGTCACACTCGTGCTGCCGACCCTGTAGACACAGAGAGTTTCTGTGCCGTCAGTGTAGAAGACTAAGCAGGAATAGCCTTTGGTCTTCCCACTAACAGCACAAAAACTCTCTAGTGAGCTCTGGCTATTCCACTCACCGCCGCAAACACAACACGAGGTTGTTATGTCCGTGGTATTCTGTAGGGCAGAGGTACTTGCGTAGTCGGACTGCTCAATTCGACGGAAATACCGTCACGTGCTACCTCCTACCGAAATCCGTTACCTTCTAGGGTTAGGTGAAAGAGTTAACGAAATTGCTAATAATTTCTACGTTACTAGTATTTTTAAAATAACAATATAGCTATTTTTTTTTTACTTGAAGCTTTAAAAGTGACCCGAACGGAACCTAAATCCCTTGTAAGTTTCAGACTTGTTAGGCACATAGCGGTATAAGATAGCAATTAACTAATGGAGGGACAGACACTGGGAAGTGTCGTGGCCCCATTTTTTTCGCTGCACTTAAAGTATATAGTATCTTTGACTATCAAGTATAGGGTCTGCCTGTTCTGATGGTAATATAAGAATAGGTCAAACCATCAATAGCCAAGGGTCGATTTAACCTAAAACTTTAAAAACCAGAATTGTTTTCACGAAATGTTAAGGTATTCCCAAGATATTTCAAATTGTGACTATGTCCTCTTTATCTTTAAATAGATAACCAGAGGTGTACAAAAACCTGTGCTGTTATTTAAAAAGAAAAGTTAATACCCGGTGCTTTCTGAGAACTGAAACCAGGAACTGACACAGAGCAGGTACATTTACTTTACTGTGACAAAAGAGCAGTTCTACAATATCTGTTTTAGTTATAAAACAATTATCGATCCTACCCAAAATCACATGGGGCAGTTATGTAATGTTCTTATACGGTTATGTATTATGCATGTAAAGCTTCTGCACAAAATTATCCAAATGACATTGAAACCGTATCAAATTCTAACTTGGAGCGTAGAAGTAAGTGGATGAAACAGACAGAGGTTTCGAAGTGTAATTTTATTCTGATAAGACGATACATTTACGATGATTCCTGACACTATAGTTGTTCAAACAACCAAAATGTCATGAACAACATAATGATAAAAAAGACGAATATAAATCACGGTAGAATCCACGGAACAGTAAAAACGGTAGAATCTGTTACAAACATAGTTCATCTCAAAATGATACACTCATTAATTAGCTCGCACGGCGACATATTTCACTCGAGCAAAATTCTTACATGATTCATATCGCTATTTTTAACTTCGTATTAAAATTCCAATTAAAATCTCTCATAATTATTTCCATGCAAGAATTCTAATTTGAATCCAATTAATTTATTAGTAATAAAAATTATTTATAATGTTAATTAGACAATTTAGAACACACTTATTTATAGGATTTCACAGCGTGATTTATCCCTAAAGATATTTATATTTACTTGTCTTGTTGACTGACTGACCAACTAACTTATGAACGCCTAACTTTTTCCTTTTGTAGCTTATGTTGTTTTGTTAAATATCGCCCCTAAGGAAGTAAAATAAGGGATAAACGGTTGTTGAATAAGAGATAGAAAAAAAGTCTGTGATATCAAAGTAAGGCGCAAGAAATTTTGTAAGTCTGACTCTGTACTTTTACTGCGTTTTAAATTATTTACGCCTAAGAGAATATGTTAGGATTTAAAAGATTTTGAGCTTCGAATGAAGAACCATGATATTCAATAAATTAACACATAAATTAGCTTATCATATTGCGATTTACAGTTGCAGAGGTTTTAAGTTCCATCAAATTATACTATAGAATTTAAAAGTAAAGTTTTTTTTTATAAATATGTCAGTGTTCAATGACTTTATCCATTTGTGCTCTGTAGAGATTGTAGAGACATCCTAATAACAATAGGACCAGGTATTCTTTTTAGAACAAAATCTGTGTCCTAAAAATTATCACTACTTCGGTTTAAAGGACTGTCATATTATACTGTCACATCTAAAACTCAATCAAGTCATTGTGGTAATTGACAAGAGAAAAATATATTTTTGCTACCCTAAGCTATTTTAAAACATCTTAAACTATTTTTCACACAACTAATAATGCAGGATTATTCAAAGACAGATCATGAACATAATATTCCCCGTTATTTCCCATTGCTACTTGACAAATATCACAGTCATTACACTTCTAATTAGATTTAAATATGGCTAAGAGTGCCATAAAGTACGGTTAGCAGCTGTGGCCGGTATACTCGGTGTGAAAAGCAATTAAAGTGGGTGAGGTGGCCTGCTTCCCACGCGGCCTGTGTGCTTGTCTGTACCGCTCGTCCTGATTCTGTGTGCCTTAGACTAGTTTTTACCATCTTTCATCTACTATAAGACAAGCTACTAGATCACTGTAGGGCTTGTTAGAGGTATGGATTCTGACTATACTTTGTATTACTGTTTCAGACTTAAGATTAAATAAATACTTGAGTTTTGATGAATACTATGATCATCACTTATCAATAGCCTAGTGGTATGGGTAATGGACTGCTTGAGACAAGGTCTCGGGTTCGATCCTTGGTTTTACCACGGCACACACCAATGATGTTTCGATGCTTGTCGAAGTTATGTGTATAGGTTTAAAAGTGCCCGGTTAATGGCAATAGGCTCGCCACCTATTACATTGGGACCTAAAATTAAACTGGCGAAATATGGGTGCTAGAACAACTGCCACCCCCTTCGGGGATATAGGCGTGAGTTTATGTTATGTTATGTTAATAATTTTTCAATATTAACTAATTTTAAAAAGTGATCCAGAACCTATTTATTAATTCGTTGGGTTATTCAGATATTGATCAACATTCATGATTTAAATTATGATCTATCTCTTATATTTTTACATTACAATTTATCAATTTCATTGAAGCAATAGGAGATCTTAAAAAATATTGTCATTGAAACATAAAATCAAAAGTTCTACTCCTTAGTTTTCTTTAAGTTACTTTTTAGAGATTTTATTTGGGTTAATTGCAGTTGATTTGTTTGAAAGATAACGTAAACTGTTGTGGTTAGTTTTCTTGTTCATATGTCATTGTTTTCAATCAAATATTTATTTATAGGTACTGCTGCAACCATAAACTTGATTTTAATAACATTTTGACTGTAACCGCCACGCGTTAGAAATCCATTGTAAAGTCAAAGCTCGCGGGTTCAGTTTCTGCTCAATGCAAATGTTTGTAATTATTTTTGTGTATATTTGCATTAGTCTGCTCTGTGTTCTTGTCTGTATTCATAAATGAAACGTAGAACTTATGTAAAATAACTGCACAAATGTATTATTTCACTATTCTTTATTAACACTACTTATTTTCATTTTCTGCTTTAACAATTGACGGCGTAGACTATATTAAGCACCTATATACTTGTATGAAGCTAAAACCGAATAGTCAATTGATTAGAAAGAATTAAAGTCATAGGTACGTATGTGTACAATACCATCTAAAATTGATTTACAATCTTGAATGAAACTGTCAAGTTCATACTAGTTTTGTATTAATGTTGTGGAAAATTTATTATTTATTTATTTATTTTATTATTATTAATTTCTAGAAGTTCTCGTTTAGCTCATGGAGATGTTCAATAAGCAGTATCTCTGGTGAGTTCACTCGACAATATTCCAATAGTTAATTGTCTACCTCATTACTTACCTACTTACGTGTATGTAGCCGCTTCTTGTTAGACAACAATTGTTCGTCAAGTTCACTCACCTCTTCCTCATTGTAAGCGTCTGACCAACTGTTGTCTTCAGAATCATTGTTTAGATGACTTATAATGTTTTATATTGATTACCAATCAACATTTTATGCCGATACACAGTTGTCTAGCTCCTAACATTTCTAACGGAAGAGCGTATCGTTTACGTGAATAACTTTAATTAAGTCCACATCTTTTGTTAGTAATTACATTAAGATGTTCATCAAGTTTATGTTATTCATACATTTAGATAAATTAGATAAAACGCACTCAAATAGATATGATTATAAAGTTACAATGCTATTTAACACTGACTTAATACAAGTTAATGTAGCTATTATACACCTCCTCTCCTATCCCTTCAGAGACTTCTTTTGAGTTGGTGAATGCTTGTCTATCTAAGATCTCACTTGAAGGTTGGCTTTCAGCATCTCTTAGAAAAAAAGGGGTTCCCAATTCTATGTGCACTGTATACTTTCTTAATTGATAATTATATTTTATGCTTTACGACTAACCGTATCCTATCATCGTCTTCAGTTTTCGGAGAGCTCAACATTTTGCTTTTATTGCTTTTCAATTACCAAATTTCGCGTGTAAGGCAAATTATCTCATAAAATGTTAAATACATATGATATAAACCAAACTGGTTCACTGCTTACTTATTTGGTTACATTAATTTCTTTCTAGCCCGTTTTGCAGATGCCCTCGTTTTAATTTTGTACAATTTTTGCGCGCTGGGACACGTTCTGCCAGTGGCATCTATTGCCATCTCTTCATTAAAGAGTAGTAAAAACTGTAGTTTGTATTACTTCTTGAATGTCTCATTTACTACTTGAACTTGATAATATCTAGACCTAATTAAGCACTCGCATTTCCGTTAAGAAATTCATCAAAATCTTCTTGAAGCAGCAATCCTACATCAATCACACAGCGTCCATTCGCAAAGAGAGAGCACCCTCCATTAACACTTTTAACGTAATTAGCACTCACCACAAACAGAAAGGCGATAGCAAACCGCATTTCGCAACTTAACGAACTTTCACTGCGTACGCGCTCACAAACATCGTGGAGAGGTCCGGCCGCCACCACGGTTGCTCACCGACTAACTTTCTTGCTGCCAATCTCAAGGACTGCATCTGTTGCACTTTTCGATGTCAAACGTGGTCCTTGAAAGGTTGCTGGTGCACTGTTATGGGTTTTATGATCGAATAGTGAGAAGGCGCCGCGCGGCGGTGGCTGGCATCGTGCATACACGCAAACGAAAGTAGGTACGAGGCGATTTATTGAAACGAGAAATTGTGTGGCTTTATGCTTGAAAAGCATTTTAAGAACAAGGGCAGTGTGCAGTCAGTAGTTCTATCACGTCGTAGGCTGTTGGTAAAGGTCTTTTATATGCAGAGCTTACAGTTTGAATAAGTCAAAGGAAAAAGTTTGCCCTGAAATATCAAACAAGAATCCAGGCAAATGAATTTAATTTATCTAAGGAACTTAACTATTATCTCTTGTAATCTAATGTTGGTGTAAAATAAAGAGTTGTCTATCTTTCTATCTATCTTAAGGGCTTTTTCTGCATTGGCCTGTCAATTGCGATTCTTATCTTGCCAATTTTAATTAGCGAATCAAAACAGACCTCACCTCTTTATTAATTCATATGTTCATAAGTATAACTGCAGATTTTAGAAATGTCCAAATATTGAAGCACAGCAGCATCGCTTAACTATACAAACTAACTTGATTTTGATAAACGATGGACGAGTATTTTAGTCTATAAGTCAAGTCTTATCAATCAGTCCTATCAAAGTCCAAACTATCCATTCGGCAACTATCAATCAATTTCTAAATTCATACAACACTGCATTCATGAATTTGCTTCGTCCAATCATCAATCATTATAATATCTGTTATTTCACGGTATTAGACACACAAGAGCATCGCGTTACATTGCAAATTCACACGATATAAAAATTAGGTTCCATTTGTTGCCGAGAAAGAGTGTGCTATTGAGTGGGTCAGTCGAGTAATCGTTTGTCAGCCACTGTCTGTCCTCCGTCGCGTTCTCACCCGCGCGTCTTGTGCCCGCGAGACAAGGAAAGGGCGCGTGCGCGTGCGCCGCACCGTTATCCCGCGACGATATCTTGAATGAAGATGGTGTTTTCTCCCGCGCCAAAACAATGGCGCCCAAGACCTGCTACTTTAAAAACGAAAGGTGCACTAATTAAGTTGATTGAATGCGTTTAATTTTTGTCGTTCTTTCTCATTATGCTGCGGGTGGCCATTTTTTTGTTTAGTAATTAGTGTTGAGATTTCTTTCTTTGGCTGGTTGTACTGTTTGTTTTATATTACTTCGGTATTCCAGTTTTTCACACGCGGCACGTTATCAAAACGGTAAGCAATGTAATAGTGCTGCTCTGAATACTGTTTAGCTAACGTTGAAAGCAAGTTTGTTACTTCTTTGTATTATTTTCATCAGAATACCTACATACTGCGGTAACCAACTGAAAGTCTTTGGACTGAAGGTCTACTTTAGGTTTTTTTGCTAGTCAGCTGCATAGTAATATCAACCCTTAGCAATCTTCTACGTGTTCCTCATCAGGTGTTACTTCTGACCTAGGAGTAAGAGAAAAACATAGCATAAATCCGCTGCTCATATTCTGGGGTATCACGTAAAAGTTTATTGAAGGATATTTAGGGTCCGCTGGTATCATACCACCTGCGTCGGGCACTACTTTACCCCACAACTGTCTTGCTACCTTTGGCTTCAAAACTGTAGAAGCTTATTTTGTGGTATCAAATGTAACTGCTGATTAATCTTGTTGTCTGCCTCTGTCTATTCCTTTGGGAAGGTATGTCATCATCGTCATCGCCATCGTCAATCCTAGGTGCTTTGGATGCAACTAGTGATGGTGCTAAGAAGACGCCTATACCCATTCTATCGCCTACATCATTTTAAGGCCCTTTAAAACTACATAAGAACTTAACCGTGAAATAAGAAAAGAGGTTAGTCAACATTGAATTTATTTATTTAATATTTTACAAAGAAATTGCTAACTTTCGGGTGTGTAACAATTCGCACTGTTCAGTTAATAACCGCCTACATAACGTTACTTGAAAGTGTTCAAGTACTTATGTCAATATTGATGGTTCTAATGCGAATGTCTGGTTACTGTCTGCTTGTTTATACCTATTCTCGCACCTATCTAAAAAAGGGCCTACCTACTACCTAGATATGTGCGAGGGTCATGACATCCACATTTTGCTGGTTATAAATTTTGGTTGACGAAGTGGGATAAGCTTGTCCTTTGAGCCTAGGGTTAGCTATCCTTCTCCTCCATACTTTAGTTTACTAGACTTTCAAAGGAGCGACTGCCGTGTGACCCTCCATATCCGAGAGGAAAATCTGTATCAATCCTCAGTTGTATCGGCATCCACGTGAGGTTGACTCTGTGCTACCTCATAAACTCATGACTAGTGAAGAATATGCTGATGAAAAAATAATTTAAGTAAGGTGGCTTTGTGTTCAGTGCGTGCCCCCTGTAAGTGAAAGATCGCGGTTTTGAACCCACCTGGAGCGATTCAATATTTTATCTGAATCCATTTAAGTATATTAAGTCTAGAAGCTAAAGAAAATATAACTTCGCCATATTTGAGTTATTGTAAAACAATACCTATTTAACATATCCAACTGTAAATAATGAAAGTAAATGTGAAAATCAAGCTGTCAACAGTAATGAAGACATTGCAAATACCGAGTCTGTGTTTGATCAGGTGATCGTGCATGAAAAAGAAAGGCCGTAACATGATCCTGTTTGTATAAGGATCGTTTTTATATTGGAATATAAGCGGACTGTTTCACTGATCCCACCTATGGAAGAAAGTTAACCACTAAGGCAATGGAATTTTCTCACAACAACTGTATATAATACCTTCAAAGTGTAGTTGTTGTGAAAACATTCGAATAAAACTTTCGTGATTCATCTCACATCTCTCGATTTCAGGTTCATTGTGACTGGCAAACAGAAGGTGGGACGCTCCCCAGCCAGATGGACGGACGACAGGGAAAGGTGGAGGATCGAGTGCTTCTCCTTCATTCGAGTTTTTTACCAGTCTAACTGCGGATTTGACTGAACTTTCCGTGAAGCGACTGCCATCTAATCTCCACGACCCAAAGGCGATATCGAAGCGTTGCAGTTAGACCATGCAGTTTCTGAATTTTTGTGGCTCCCAACTACCCGTAAAGACTGCCATTGATGTTCGTATGACAACTGGACCTGCTTTTCGAGGCAAGACCAGAATAATGCAAATACCCATATTCATGCATACTAATATTTGCACTGAGCGGGGATCGAACCCGCGCCTACTGTGTAGCGGCCGTTACGCCACAGAGGCTGTCAAAGATCGGTTGCTGTGGAACACATTCAGAGAGATCTATTTCTGGCAATGGAATGTAATAGGCTAATTAACTGACTGATTGATAATTGATAATGTAGATGCTGATTTAGTAATTGTAAATTATTTGCCTTGACAGAAAATATAGGTCACCCCAAATTCGTCCCCTCCAGCTAGTAGTACAGTCAGCATCAGAGCGATCTATATGAACAAAGTGCTTAATTCCTCGGTTTTTCCCCTTCTTGTAGACGGATTGCTCTGATATGTGGTATATATCTTTAGTTCAGACTATAATACAATTTGAATCTATACAAAGTTTGATTTTGCTCTGTTTTAAGATTATTTTGAGACTTTGTAGTCTAGATATTTTTGACGCTGATTGTACATATTTTTGTCGTATGTAACTCGACGCGGTCAAAACCCACCAATTAGATTTTGCAAAATTTTAACACACCGACATTTCTACAATGAAGAGCAATCGCTAACAACATATCTACATAATTTCAGAAAATCGGTTCAGTACCTAGTTATGAGAAAACATAGATATAATTATAATAATTAAAGATGGCATTTTTGTAAACATAATAGATACCTAAATACCATCTTCTGTTTTGAGCATTGATTAACGGGAAGTTGATGGTCCGCAAACTCATGCCAGTCGCCTTTGCTACTGCACTACACCATACATGAACATTTCTTTCTGCGCATGGTAGATTAATGTAAGAAATTACTTGGCAACCATGCTTGATGAGTAGAAAGCAAGTGAAACCTGGGATTTGCATCGACAACAGTAAATATTATCTTTTATGCGCTAACATTATCAATATATTTGCCTTTCACAAGGACGTAACCACGCGCAACTTTCGCGAAGCAAGAAATCGCGAAAGGAGGAAAATCAAGTGTTATTTTTATTCTTATTGAATAATAGGTGATTATAGTTCGTTAATCTTGTTAATAGTTACGTGGGATGTTATGTAAAAATATTCAAACTGTCATAATAATAATTTTCATCATAGATGATTGAAAATAATGGTGAAGCTTGGACTAAAGCTTTGCTTCGGCTCACCTAGTCAAGCCACCAACTACTGGATGGTAAATTACCATTGTAGGATAGTAGGCAAAGGACTTTTTCATATTAAGTTTTGTACTTATCTCATTTGCCGACTGTACCATGGGAATGAAAAAAAAGAAACTATCTTCTTACACTAGAATCGAAAGATATTAAAAATAAAACATCATTAACAATAAATTATTTACATCATTATTATCAAAATAATACGTTATTAATCTATATACAGTATTTACTTAATCTATTATTCAAACTATCACATTGGTTTCGATATTACATTTCTTAACTTATTCCAAAACTCGTCTATGTTCTTTTCGTCCCATGAATGATAGATCTTAGTCCTCAATAAATACTTTAGAGTCATCGTCAGGTATTTTCTTTGAATATTACCTAATCTTACTAGTATTAAGGGATCATACGATGTCCCATCTTCCAAGAACATCCTATGGTACTCCGCGAGCTGGGCCTCCCACCGACACCATTGAGATTTTGCGAAGCTATTACTTATAATCAAGATTATGTACTTGCTTTCATGTATACCCATCATAATTGACTCAGATATGAATGCACCTATTTCAAAATCTCTTTCGGAAACGCACAATTTTAAGTAAGGTGGTTTAGACTCAAATTGTACAATCATCTCTTGAACAAATTCGCTGTCGTCATTTGAATATGAGACAAATGCGTCGTACTTATACGATTTATTTAGATCTCTTTTTGAGCGTCTTTTTGGCAACTTCTTGCCTAACGCTATTTTAGCTAGAAACATCCAATATCGAATGTAAACTTTGTACTTATAAATTATTACTAATATCATTACGACAAGAATAACAGTTACTAAAGAAGGTGCAGTCCAAACGAGCACCATCATGCTTGATACTTTCTCGTACATCATGCAGTGTAAATTGTTTAAAGATGCAAGGTATTCCGAAACTCTCCTCTTTTCCCACAGGTCGGGGCTACTGCACTGAAACTTGGATGTTGAGAAATATTGTTTCAATGCCTTAGAGCCATTCGCTTGTAACCAACGGTTAGTGTTAGCCATGGATTTACAGTCACATACAAAAATATTGTCAATTACGTTTATTAAAACATTAGAACTGTTATTAGTTTCCAGTAAGTAATCAAAGTCTTCTATCATACTAATAGAGAAATGTGATATCTTGTTATTCATCAGGAGGAGTGTGGTTGGTTGCACACCAGAAGCCAAAAAAATCGGTTGCCACCATGATATCAATAGATTCTCGCTTAGGTCTAAAAACTTCAACAATTTTAGAGGTTTCAAAACTTCTGCAGTAATGTAAAACAGTTGATTATTTCTGAGTACCAGGTGAGTCAAATTTGGCGTCATTTCAAAAATATTTTCGTCTTCTTGCAGACAGTGGATTCCGCAATTTTCCAAGCTCAGCATTTTCAGCATATTTAATCCTTCGAATTGAGCACATGTTAAATTTTCACTCGACGTTAAAGGATTGTTGGCTAAGTTTAACATTTCGAGGCGTTTCAAAGGCTTAAAACTACCTGGACCTATATGGTATATTGTATCATTTTGCAAATCTAATTTTCTTAGATTTTCTAGTCCTGTAAACGTATAGTCAAATATTGATCTAACCCTGTTAAAAGCAAGATTTAAAACTTGCAAATCACGGCTTTGAGTGAATGTATGTCTATCAATTTCAAAAAATACTGGATTACTTGGAAATCCTCTGTTATTAGAGAGGTCTAGAAACATTATCTGGTTAGACATAGGAGTTCCGTGGATCCCAGGTAAATTATTTCCACTTAATAGCAAAACCTTAAGGTTTGGAAACTTTTCAGGGTTGAAAGATTTAAATCCTATCCAAATAGCGACCACCTTTCTCAAATCCAATACTTGTATGTTCACCATTCGCGGAAAAAGGTTGTCATCGAGAGTTTCAAATTGGTTCCTTGCCAATATTAAACTATGTATTGTAGAATTCGCTATAATATTCAGAAGTCTCCTGGGTGGCTGTTTTCTGAATCCTAAACCAGATAAATCTAATTCTAATAAATTAATATTGTGTATTATTAACGATTCTAAAAAGTTCGCTATTAGCGAAGAATTCAAATCATTGTCTGAGATCTGCAGTTTTTTGAGATGTTTCAATGGTAGGAAACTATTCGGGTGTATGTAGTCCAATCTACATAAATTAAGATGAAGTCTTCTCAAAGTAGTTCCTGCCATGGGATGGAAAGCATTTTGAGAGATTGTTTCAAAACTATTCTCTGATAAATCCAGCCTCACTAGTGAAGGCAGAATGTTGGGTTTGAATGCTGGCGTTAATTGTAGTATTGATCCAAACCCATTGTTAACTAAGGTCAAGTTATTAAGGTTAACGAGTCCTTCAAATGTATCCTCATGGATTGATTGCAGTAGTGTATTGTAGGATATTGAGAGTCGCTGTAGATTTGTCAGATTTGAGAATACTCCAGGCTGTATATATCGTAGCTTATGATTGGCTTCTATTTCCAGAGCTGTTAAATAGTATAGTGAGTCTAAAACTCCTCGGTGGAGTTCTGTGATGACTGAAGTTCTGACCTTCAACACGTCGCTTCGCACTGTCACCTATAAAGAAAAAGTATACTTAATTTTGTACAACCATGTACTTAAACAATATATTATAATATTTTTAGCTTGCTACTTTTACATTTTAATAAATTGTTAAGGTAATAGCTAAGAATAAACTCTGCCTACTTCTTCAGGATTTACAGGCGTGAATAATATTTATGTAGGGATGTATGTAATATGATTCACGTATACAAACAATCCCTCGGATAATATTAGGCCTAATGTTGCTGTACGTACATAGGTCATTACAAAATTAGAACCACGTATTTCAATGTGTTCTAAAATTAGATAATTTTAAACGGCCAAACTATCAAAGCAAAATCTTGTTGATCATAAAACTCAAACAAATATTTACATCTCAGTTGTCAACTGAGTATAAAACCTACATGGGCTAGCTAGAACATAAACAACTAGGTGGCGAAAATACGGTGAGATGTGAACTGAGGAGAAAGAAAGAACGAATTCTTTGGATTGCTTTCGAGAGTAGGTACTTACCTACCTAAAGTCTAACCTAAAGCCTGAGCTGTAAATCAATGCTAACTTTTATCAAATTAGGCTGCCAAATTAAATAAAACTGAGCTGGATTATCAATTATCATACTTTGCAAAACTTTTTAAATTTAATAAAAAAACATCTTGAAGTACATAGTTGAAACCCTCAATCCCATGTTTAGTAAATAAATAAAAATATTGAAGTTTCCTTGCATGTCTTGTATTCTTGTTAGTTAAATACCTACATCGTAACGATCCTGAACATGTCATTATTTCAAAAGAAGTTTTCGAGACCATTACATTTAACATGTACAAGAATGAGGGACATGTGATACAATTCTAAAATAATATACCTTGGGAAACTTCCTGCATTCATAGCTCCCGAAACAGACAATGATCTTATAATGCATACTGGCCCTACAAAAGCATCCAGAAGTCCAGTCCTTGCCCAGGACTATTGGCAACATTTCCTCCCCATTATCCCGAGGGAATAAGTTGTTGAGAAGAGGCTCGTATTTCTGTAGGAGGTCACTGCTCGTCACGTGTTGAGCGAAACATAATAACATCCATAGAAAACGGGCTGGTGTCATGACTTGCTACCTGAAAGTAAAAAACAAATTATCTTTAGAATTAATATACTAAGTAGGTACCTATTACCTATCCCGGTTCCGGAAATTGCGAAGAATCCTTCCTTAGTTACATGCTTACATATAGGAGACGCCCTATAAGCTCTGATAAATTTGTCAGTCTGGACAAGTAATATATAAATAACTAGATTTATAGCCCCCTGCAGTTCAATATGAGGTAAGCCTAAGGGCATCTCTCAATATGCGCCATTGCACCAAGTCCTCCGCCTTCTGTATCCAGTCTATAGTCCCTAGCTATATTTTTCAGGTCGTTAAGCAAACTGTATATTTGTATTCAATTATTACTGTGCTGATACGAAGTAAAAACCTTCCGTATTGTGTAAGAAGTGAAGAGATAAGAGATCACCTGAGGTTATGCAAATATCACAAGCAGCCTAACTGTACGATAATATTTGTTTATTTTACCCGACTGCGCCTGAAGGAGGGTTATGTCTTTCGAAAGTATACAGGGTGTATTTTTGAAACGGGGCCGTAAGGGCAAGTACCTTAACCGTTGCAGTTACAGCAAAACGTTCTTAAAAGACCTTCCCTAACTTTTTGGGACATTTTGAACTGCATTCACAGATTTTGTAAAAAACTTACAGTTAGCCAAAAAAAATGCAAAAAGTTCAAAAATTTTTTTTTTATGCCAATCGATTCTATTTCATGTGGGGATCAAAAAACTCTATGGGACCATTTTAGCTTTCAGTACTAGAAAAGACAGAAATCGCCAAAGACCTTTCCCATACATTTCGTACGGAAATATGATAAATCAACTCGAAACTCATAGGTCAGGTAAAATTTTGAACTTTTTTAAATAAAAAAAATCATTTAAACATTTAAGAAATTGGTTTATGAAATAAATTGCTCAAAATGATTTCCATTTTCACGAATACATAAGTCTATCCTTTTTTGCACTGAACGAATGGCGGCTAATAATGTTCTGGGATGAATATTACGTAAAATGGTCATTAATGCATCCTTGAGCTCTTGAACACTGGCGTACGTCGTCTTATACACCTCGTTTTTCACGAAGCCCCATAAAAAAAAAACAAGTGGTGTTAGATCGGGGCTACGAGGTGGCCACTGTGTTGGACCATGTGTACCTATCCACTGTGTACCAAATAGGCGGCTCAAATTGGAACGTGAAAGGTGACTGTTATGTGGCGGAGCACCATCTTGTTGAAAATGAACTTTTCGCAATTCCGACAGGGGCCATTCGTCCATCTCGTTTTCAAGATGGTGTAAAATGACTTCATTATACATGGCAGAATTCAGTTTCCCTTCATAAAATTCCACCATTATGACTCGATTGGACATTATACCACACCAACAGTTGAATGAGAGGATTATGACTTGCCATAACTCTTAGTGGATTTTCTTTGAACCCATAGTGGTGATTTTATCTGTTGTACATACCGTTATTGGAAAAATTCGTTTCGTCTGACCACAGTATGTAATTTAAAAATTCATGATCTCTGCTCATTTTTCCTCTTAGCCATCTGCAAAAAGTAAGCCTTCGAACATCATCACCCGGATGTAACACTTGAACTATGCGCCCATATCGATAGCACTTGTAGCCGTATTTCTTCCATATCTTTATCACAAGGGAGCGGGATACACCTACTTCAAGGGCGACTTGCCTGGACGATACCTCTGGATATGCTTCGATATAAGTTAGAACCGCAATCTCCGTGTCCATGTCCACACGAGGCTGCCGCTTTCTTTTGAAAGAACCCTGCAATTCCAGGTTTTTCAAAAGATTTGTAATAACCTTTCTTGTTGGCACATGCCGCAACGGATACTTATTGCGGTACCACACTAATGCAGCTCCCGCATTTCGATTATTGACAAAATACGCTTCTAATAAGTCAATTTTTTCACGATTAGAAGACATTTTAGCGAAAATCCTTAATTAATAACTCATACGAAGTTTCTCAGCTGAAACTAAGAATAACACACAGATTTTCGAATCAAATTCGAAATTTGAGGGTAAAAATTCTTTTTATTTACTTTACAGTCAATTCTACCCACTTCCTGGCCATAACAAAAAGTTAGACCATCGTAGAAATTTGTTTCTGTTGCCGAAATGTATGGGAAACGTTTTTGGCGATTTCTGTCTTTCCTAGTACTGAAAGCTAAAATGGTCTCATAGAGTTTTTTGATCCCCACATGAAATAGAATCGATTGGCATAAAAAAAATTTTTGGACTTTTTGCATTTTTTTTTGCCAACTGTAAGTTTTTTACAAAATCTGTGAATGCAGTTCAAAATATGTCAAAAAGTTAGGGAAGGGCTTCTAAGAACGTTTTGCTGTAACTGCAACGGTTAAGGTACTTGCCCTTACTGCCCCGTTTCAAAAATACACCCTGTATATGTATAATTGTTTGGCATGCTCTGCACCCTGAACAGCTCAATGGATTTTAGCTTGAGAGGTGTCGTTAGATGCGTATTTACTGTGAGAGTGACACTGGGTATATCAAAATGAAAAAAAAAAACTAAATGGCGGAATTAGGTAAAAAAAAATTCACCCTCATTTATCCAGTGGGGTATTAAAATGAAGGAAATTAAAAGACGATTACAAAAAGTACCCATTTGCAAAACTCAAACCCGATGAAAATTAATAGTAACCGCCTGCTAAAAAGCTTGTTTCGATCTTTTCAGCATCAGTCGGTTTTTTTTATTTTATTAATAATTTATTTTCTACTATAATAGCAACTTGAACCTAAAAATGTTCAGCTTTTACATTATCATCTTAACAGTGATTCAGTTTCAGGTTGCCTGTATGAACATCTGCGGCTGTTGTTATGGGTAGTTAGAGCCCTAAAAAGTCCAAAAACTGGGTCTAACTTCAGCAGCAGTCGCTTCACGGGAAACATCGAATTTCAGCCAAACACGCAGCTGGATTGGTAAAGCGGAGCCCAGACTCCGAGGTGAAACCTTTGAATGCGACTGAGACCAACGCCAAGATGAAGAATTTCAGGTGTACCTTTTTTCGTGCGGAAATCAATACGGATACCCCCTATCCGGCTGGCGGGACAGTTATATCATATTCGAACTACCTAAAACCACCTAATGTGATAACGACTCAACGTGATGAAAATAAGACATTTTATGGTGACAAACAGTAGAACCATCACAAACAATAACATGTGATAGCAACCGCGTGTGGTTGAATGACTGGCTGCTCTTGCTCACGTGGGCTTGCGAAGCTTTGTTTTGAAGAAATAAAATCATGGTTTGTTGCCATATTTTCTCTGGTATTTTCAAGAAAAGCGATTCTTTTTTTGATATGAAATCTGTGAATTAACTACACTCTGCTAGATATTAAAAAGCTGAGGTGCAATCCAGAAGATATGGACCACCATTTCCGATGCAATTGAACATAAAATGTAGGTCCTAAATTGACGCCTTAGACGATTTAGAACCCGGGACTGTAAGAAGACGGAAACACGTGCACGGGCAGAGCATTATAACTCTTTATCGTGCGGCAGAGGAAGGAGGCCTCCAACTATTTAGTGTGGTTGCGTGACGCTGTTTTGGTGACGCTCTCGATGTAGCACTTGTTGTTGAATTTGCAGCAAACATCCATTCTGAGCATGTTATTATTGACCTGAAGCACCAGCGTTATGTTCTAGCGAGTAGGGAGAGGAAGGATCCTAAATTAGATGGACAATCAGACACAATTGCGCCGTTACTTCTTGATTTATCGTTAATTCGTGAAAGTTCGTCACAAAGTCGATCAATTTCGAATTGTCATAAGCTGTTACTGTCCGCAGCTCCACCCGCATGGAACATTGATGTCGTTCCTGCAACTCATGGGCTCCCAAACCCGAAATGTAAAGCAGCCAATCTATGTGTTCTTCTAGACTAGAATCTATCCATGTGCTAAAATTCAGCCAGATCCCTTCAGCCGCTAGAACATGATTGAATAACAAACATCTTATCATCTTCTCAAACTTTCACATTTATAAACATTACTAGGAAGTAGGATTATATGGCCGAGGTGACGCAAAAAGTATTATGGATGTAAGTAAAATAAGTACAGAATTGTTACAAGATTTCTACCACTTAATAAGGAATCGAAGTGTTGTCTTATTGATATAGGAGATAATTTACTTATCGCATTCTTGCAGTTTTATTAGTTACTTTACAACACCAATGCGCATTTAGCGATAATAGTGACGCAAAACAATACCTATGCATGACTGTTGCATCTACGCATATCCCATGTACGATCTAACGTCTATTGCATACAAAACGTTGGATCTAAGAACTCTGTCTAAAGGCATTTTCAGTAACTTCTCTTCAAGCATTTTCTTTTGTAATAATAGAAATCTAGGCACAATAATAGTACTAAATATGATATTATTTGACAATTAGAAAGTCTAGTATAATATACTTGTAGTTGTAGCCTAGTTTAACAGGTCACTTGAGGTCAGTGAACACTAACTACGTCAAATCTTCTTGGTCAATAAGTGCAAAATCCGTCCGTTTGAAGGAGTTCTGATTAACACCACTATATTGAAATTGCATGGAAAAGTCCACCTCAAATTCTTAGCCACAAGGTTATATTTGAAAAAGTCATGTAGATACTATTTTCAGTAACATTTAAGGACAGAGTTCGTGAAGGAGGTAAGGATAACAATTACAGAAGACCTATTCTCCCAAAAAAGTATTTTTTTATAATGAAATTTTTAACATGTTTTTATTAAGAGAATTAGTTTTCAGGTCTTGGTTTCAACAATCCCGGAGGGGAAAGACGTAGCAGCTGCCACTGTCACCGAATTTTGGGCTTACCCGAAATACTGCGATTGACTCGAACAAAATAAGAATTATTTATCATTATTTCTCCCTGTTCGGTTATCCTCACTATGAATTCTTGACTTTCAGTACTTGACGATCCAATCCAAAAACAACAATAAAAACTTATCAACACCGCAAACAAGGAAATTTTATAAGTACCTACGTACCTACCTGTAACTAACCTTGGATCCTTCTATGGTTATCTCTTCTGGTGAGATAATATTACGACATCCAAGCTACCAGCTTTTTGAAGTTATTACACCTAAAGTAGAAGTGAACAGAGAGGATACATCTGATAAATACCTGCAGTTTTCATACAATTGGGACGATCCCACCTAGAATACCTGAAAAACGTCGCTGGACATGGTGCTATGGTGTACTTTGAGAGAGGCCTGTGCTAAGAGACCAAATAATAATTGAAGAGCTTAAAAAGGTCGATTCGCCTGCAATGGACTGCAAAGACACTCTTTGTGCGTTTATGCTCCTACACTATACTATATTTACTTCAAATTCAGCCATGATAAGAGTTACTCAAACAACCCAAAAGAGAACTCTTATAATAATGTAAATCAAACATGACAGCTGGATAGCACAAGGAATTGGCTTATTGTTTCCAAAACAGATTGCCATAGTGCAGATACACATAATAAAAAATTGCTTAATAGCTAAGCCTTCAAAGTCGATTTATTAAAAGCTATTTCCAAGATTTTACTATCCGAGTCTTGTCTAGTAGACTCTACAATACGAAACAGTCGTAAATATTTTAGCCATATTGTGATCCACATTCAATCACACGACTATGTGAATGACCATGAGTGGAGTTGAACTTACAGCAGTCACTATCTTTGCATCATTATTAAAGTCTGCGCTGATAATAATACTATTACATTTAGTAACGCTTCTTGTCCATTTACGTGTGATGAACTCTTGAATCTTGTTTCGATCCTGGAAAATACACTTCCATCTCGTAACATATATTAGGTATATTGTAATGCTTCTATGTCTGTTTTTAAAAGATCCATTTTAATCTGATTGATCATGAGTAGTTAGATAAAGTTCAGTTATGAGATTATTTAATTGAATAAATTCTGACCTACCTCTGGTTTTAAATGTCCAATTTATTCAAAGAAATCATTCCAATGAATTCACAAAGCATCACTTAAACAAACACAGTACGAACGAGTCTATCTTCATACAAGTTACAACATACAACGTAACAAACTTCAGCAAATATGGCGCTCAACAGCTACATGGCACACAACCAATAAGTGTTCATACAAAGCTGACACTATAAGACCTCACTGGATAGAATATCCATGGCATGATGTGCAGAAACCAAAAGATAAAAGCAATATTTGTCACTGGCACTTTCCACGTACGTTCAGTTCAGAGATTGTGGTAGAACTCGTCGGTGTGTTTGTACAAAGATTTTCGCATGCCGACTATAACTATTGACTGTTTACATACATTGTGATAACTAGGAGATAATTTTGCTGAAGATCTTATTTAGAAAATAATGTAACATTCGTTCTATTGAGTCGTCGATATGAATCTCGAGTCTATGTCAAGTAGATAAATATGACTTACAGGAATGATGGGGATAACACAAGGTGTGGTAAATTCTTCATTTTGTCTTTGTTAAAGCACTAGGGTGGCCTTTTGATGGCAAGCGGTTACCATGACCTATGAACTTTTGCACCTGTATTAGGTACCTACCATATACAGGAAGGAATAGAAAAGAGGTCTGAGAGAGAGGAATATGGTAGATGTAAGAAAGGCAAGTATGCTGCATTATTTTCATACGACTTATCAGAGACTCTTCTTCTTTTCTCTCTTCCTCTAAGAAAGTTAAATAACGTTTTAGAAAATGTAAAAAAAGAAAAAAAAAGAAATAATGTTCATCGATTCGTTGCCAAAGCGAGTAACAACGGTATACAGGTAGAAATAACAATTCTTGCGATATATTCATAAACTGCGGTATAAAGCAACTTACCCTTAGTTAAAACATATGCTTGTTTGCTACCTTTGTGGTATATAAAAAGTGTTACGGTAGTGCAGTAGTAGCAGTGGGCTTGTCTGTCTGGTCAACCGGACATTGCAATAACAATTTCCTTGATGGTTCCGGTGTCGATTTGAAGTCCAGGTACTCAGCTGCTCGGATCACTTTAAAAAAAGTCGGTCCAGTGCAAGTCGAACTCGCACACCGAGGGTTACATTCAAAATGGGATTGAAGGACAAACTTATCTATACATATAAATAAAATTGGAGTTTCTGTTTGTAATATTGAAATAACCTTATTTTACTACATGCATATGAATATAATACGGTACATACACCAAAATAACATTTTTTATAATTTTTGTCTGTCTGTCTGTTTGTTCCGGCTAATCTCTGAAAATGCTCGACCGATTTTGACGGGACTTTTATTGGTAGGTAGCTGATGTAATAAGGAGTAACTTAAGCTCCTTTCTTTTAGAATAATAGCGTTGACTTCAACACTAAACGATAACCGACATCCACGCGGGCGGAGCCGTGGGCAACAGCTAGTGTTACATAAACGGCAATATCTTTTTATTGTGTTGACCTAGAAGTTTAATTGTTTGACAGCTGTAAAAGGTTGCGGAGTATTACAGTATTAGGTATAAATTTCAACTTGATTCGTCCACTTATGCCCAAGAAAAAGGTCTTGACAGACAGACAACGAAGCTCACTTCTAGCCCTCATCCTATAGTTACCATTTAATACGGAACCCTTAAAATCACGTTTAATCATGGTTTTGGTACAAGCGTTACCGGTTGTGTCTAGTCTACGTTTATCTTGCATAACCGACTTCGAATCTGTATAAAATAGCCGGTTTTCGAGATTCGATAGTGTCAAATACTATATTATGATAATATATAGTATTTGAGAAAGTTTACATTGATAATTACTTTTACTTATTTACCTATATCGCAATTGGTGATATAACTATTGTGTTAGATCAACAATAGCCGCACGAAAGCAACAGGTAGGGCAATACCTATCGACTTGAACTTGTCAATATGTTCCGTACGAACTTGCTTCAGCTGAAGCTCTCATAAATCAGTTAGCCTATTGCAGTCCAAAGCTCCAAAGCAAAGGGCATATGACTCTCCCAATGTGCGTCATTGCACCCGATACAATCTATTTCAACTACCTTTTCCAGTTCAGGTCGTTCTCGTCTATCTGAATGATCATCCTTTTGCTGATTCGCGATCTCCTCTCAGGTACCCGTTCGCTCAAACGTTCTACCTTTTTTATGCCACTTAGGTAGCAGACAAACACACGGCCCACCTGATGAAAAGTGGTTACCGATGGCCTATGGACGTGTGCAACACCAGGGGGGCGTCACACTCGCGCTGCCGACCCTGTTAGAACAGATAGTTTCTGTGCTATCAGTGTAGAAGATAAAGCAGGACGAGCCTTTGGTCTTCCCACTGACTGCACAAAAATTCTCTAGTGAACTCTAGCTACCCTACTCACAGTCAGGAACACAACATGAGGTTATTATGGCCGCGGTATTCTGTAGGGCGGAGTTACTTCCCCAGTCGGACTGCTCAATTGGACGGAAATACCGTCGTGTCCTGCCTCCTACCTTCCTCACAATTGGCCAATTCTTGTCGGATTTCCTTGAAATGAGGTTCTGGCGCAGGCTTACCCCTGGGTGATAATATGCCGCAATAAAAACCACACAACTCTAATCTTAAAGTTGAGAAGGAGTTAGCAGACCTCTGACTCCGGTGTGGAAGCCTTGGAAGTTGGCGAGAACCACCCTAGGATGATGATTTGTCTGTTTTACAAGGCAATATAAATGCAAAGTTATGCAGCCCTAAAAACGATAGCGTGACCTTGTAACGTGAGTAAGCAATTGGCATTTTAAAAAGGGAAGAAAAGTAATATTATAATTTGTAATTTACTCTACTCAAATTATTTATTTAGATCTATAATTAGCACTACGGTTTGTGTATCAGATATAAGCGACGGTGACAACAGACGTATGATGGCCGAGGAAGTACGTCACATATTTACTCAGCTAATGATAGGAGACACGTTCACAATAGTCCAGTAATATGTATATTTATAGTTGGATTTTAATACTGTTTGCTTTAAAATCTTGTGGTCTGTTAATAAGAGAACCCAGCTAGGTATGGTGAAAGACTTGCTGTGGAACGGTTTCGGTATCCATCGAAAATGATCCTAATACAAGTAAAACTGCTAAATTACCCTGCCTGCTTTTCAAGGACAATAAATTTACTAGACTGCTCATAGAGAGCGTGTTTATATGCACCATGCTGCCTCCCTTATGCTCACGATCTTGAAATCTCCGTAGGACTGTTAACTGACATATTCGCCCTTTCTTCGGGCATGAATATTGAATCAGATGCCCAGTGGACGCATCCCTCTGATCTGAAGTCACAGCCTCCTTCGCCAGCATACCTATAGGTACTATGATTGCGTTAAGTCTCGTAACCTATATCTACATATAAATTCGTATTATTGAACATGAAGGTTTAAAAAGATGCTTATTGGTATCGTTCGTTATTCGTTCTATCGTTAAGGATATCGAACTCTTAAAAATTACATTTAAAGATACGTAAAAGTGTTCTCACCGGGGCGGCTACGACGAGTTCAATTCCGCGAATGTGTCGATATCGGTCCAATTAAATCGCGTATGCGACACACAGCTCCCCTTCTGTCACTCAACGATAATACCTGCTGCAAGCTGCATTTAATTCATTTTGTATCAAGTTTTTTACAATATGGGCCAGTAAGTTATCTCCATACAATAGTAGACACCACTCGAATGCTTCTGCAGGGCTGAGGGCTAGTAGGAATCATTGGCGGTTGAGGAAGGTCATGAATTACATATCTGTCTCTGTATATTCATATTAAAAAAAGCAAGTAAACTGTAAATTCAAATAAAAAAAACCAACTTCAAAAACTAAAAAGTATACAATAAGAAGTGGACATAACGCCTTTCGTTGGCCACGGCTCGCCAGGCGTGAGCCTTGCCTGGTGTCATAGCCGGCAGAATTATTGTTAGAACTCAAATATTTTTTCCTGTATACTTTCTTACATAGCTGGGCAATGCAAGAGCACTATGCATTGGACTTGCGCCTAGATGGGAACCTCCTGGCATAAAGAGATAGGACTTAGGCGTTAGCGAGAACCTCAGTACCTTTTAGTCTACGTTATCAGAAGCAAATAACACAAAATACCATATTCGTTTTTAACTGTTAACTACGTGACAGTCGGGCGAATCACGCGACATAAACAAACAAACCGAGGCGAAAGCTCTCACCGGCGTCACGCGTTCGCCAGCGTGCGCGTGCGCAAATAATGTTTTTTTTACCACCCCGCCTCCCCTCCTGGCCTGCTTTCACCACGATCGTTTTATTTTATATTTGCTATTGTAAATTTATCTTTTAATAAATTTTATTTATTCACTGGCAATAAAGTGTATAATTTTAAGCGTATTTTATACTCTCGCGGTAATTAACAGACGACATATTAATTATAAGTAGGAATTGGTGACGAATTGCCAACATGGTAGGTCATAAACACATAAGACCATGACAGCCTCTGTGTAGTGGGGGTAGTGGACGCGGCTACTACGCGCAGGGTGCGCGGATTCGATTCCCGCTTAGTGCAAATATTTATATGCTTGGATATGACTATTAAGCCGTCGATCCCGGCGGTTGTCATACAAACATCTATGGCAGCGCACGGCTAGTTGGAGCCCTAAAAAGTCCAACAACTGGTCTAACTGCAATACTTCGATATCGCCAATGTGTTGCGGAGGTCAGTTAACAGTCGCTTCACGGAAAATATCAAAATTCAGCCAAATCCGCTGTTAAACTGAAAAAGTGAACCCCGGACTCCGAGGTGAAACGCGAATTCGGATTTCAGAAATACATTTACCCACTTTGAAAGTGTCTCACGCGCAAACTGTTCAGTTTACAAAAAAATATATTGGAAACATCAATACCATTTTTTAAGACCTATCCATAGATACCACACACGAACAAAAGGAAAGATTTTGAGTTTCAGTTCTAAGTATAAGGAACCCCCAAAATTTATTATTTGTTCCAATTTTTTTGTGAAAATCTTAATGCGGTGTACAGAATACATCTACTTACCAAGTTTCAACAGCATAGTTCCTATAGTTTTAAAAAAAGTGGCTGTGACATACGGACGGACAGACAGACATGACGAATCCATAAAGGGTCCGTTTTTTGCTATTTGACTATGGAACCCTAAAAATATCTGATGTGGTCATTATCAAAATGGGAATAAAACAAATTAGGTATAAGGTATAAGTTAGGGAGAGTCAGATTTTTTTATTTTATACCTTCTAATGGCTCCTACGACTTCAAATAGGGTGTATCCCATCTGCCCCGAGGTCTAGCAAATAATAAAAAATAACTCAAATCCGTTGAATATTATATTAATGTCTACAAAGGCGAGGGTTGCGCGGCCGACAGGTTCTTGATGAGTTCCTCCATTTGGATGAGGTTGATCTTGGCCTGGTGGAAAAGGCGCCCCTCGGGCAGCTCCGGCGGCTCATGGCGCAGCAACCTCGCTGCTTCCTTCAGGATTTTTTGGGATTCCTGTGAAGAAGCCGTATGTTTTCATTACTTCAGTAAAAACTATTATTATTTTGTAGGCCAATATATTGTAGGGCATTCTACACAGCGCTATCTACACCCAAAGTAAGCATAGCCTAACTAGCTTGTGTTATGCTTATCAGTTTCAGAAAACGGATAAACCTTCATATACACACCATTTTTTTGTAAATATTAACATAGAAATAACCAGACCAATGCAAATATTCATATTCGAACCCGCGCCCCCTGTGTAACAGTCGGAGGTTCTACCACTATAACAGTATCACACCTAGAGTATCTATTTCGCAAATGCATATCAACCAGTTGACATACATAATCGAAGGGGTAGGCAGAGTTATACGCCGCAGAGACTTAATTATCAGGATTTTTACCATGTTGTTTTGGGTTTCCGACCGCCAAAATATTTGAAACTTAATACAATACTCTGGTAACAACAATAAAATATCCTGCCCCTCTAGACAAGTGGCAATTTGACGTATCTGACAGTCAACTTCTTCAACTCCTTGAAAATGGCCTGCAGCAAATTGCCACAACTCGCCAATGTCAAGTAAAATGTAGTATAAAATTATTAATGGCGACACGCCCATGTCAGAGCCACGTTAGCCACGCC
Organism: Eilema caniola; assembly: GCA_949126895.1. Classification (NCBI taxonomy): domain Eukaryota; kingdom Metazoa; phylum Arthropoda; class Insecta; order Lepidoptera; family Erebidae; genus Eilema; species Eilema caniola. The sequence goes on along the minus strand of OX421477.1, from coordinate 1,732,722 downwards.
AGTAAATTCGTTTCCGTGTGCCCGCCCCCAACGAGATTCAGGTGGACGATCAGGACGTGTGGTTGGATTTTAGGGGGCGTATCTGACAGTCGTTAACGCATGTCATAAACGTCAAATTCCATACATTTGACATTCTATTCTACCAAACGCCGGGCAACGAGTAAAAATGATAGTAGTTTGATACTGATATTCAGGCAGTATATACTCAAATCAAATTTTACCAATTATTTTACAAGTTTTGCCAAAAATCAAACCATATGAAACATCGATTTGATGATAAGCTGTTATGAACGCACGCTGGCCACATAAAAGTTGACTCGAGTTACCATCCGCCATGTGAAAGGAGATGGAAGAAGGCACTGGGAAAGCACCCACAATATTTTAAATGATTTTTATCAAAAGGAGAACAGCCTTTGACGTGGGCCTGAAATATAGTTTCCGAATGCAGAACATTATTATAGTACCTCCCTGCTCTTGCCTTGAGAAAATACAAGCATGAGTATATTAATTGTAAGTAATTATAATTATTTATATTGTGCGTCTGCGTCTAGCTATAGTGTCTCTTCCACGGCTAGCCTGCGGGTGTGAAATCACTCACCACAGTGTGTAATGGCGGCCGTGTTCATTTGAGCTTAGTTTACTATTTACTGTTGGATTTAATCGTACAATTACGGTAATGGTACATGTTATAAACTTCTTAGGAAGTTCGTTTCCTTAATTATGCGAAAGTGGGCGCTCTCACATAAAACATCGTTAACTTCTTGTGTGCCGCTGTTACAAGACAGATATTTTTTTATTTTGTACGTGAAAGGACCCACAGGCCCCACTAGCCTGTGGAGCCACTTCATCGCCAGAACCGGAGAATTTGTTCTATCCGGGGTTAACGGTGAAGAGGCTAAGTCAGAATCAATCCAACTGAAAATAATCGAGACCCTATATTTGGATGGACCTGGGTAGATAAGAATCATGGCAGGTATTGATTGACTGTGGAGACCACCGTTTTGGTTTGTTGACTCACTACCATTGATGTATGAGCTCATGCGAAGATGAGAACGAAAAGGATTCAGGAGCAATCGAGACATAAATACTTAGGTGTTAGTCGCGAATTTCTCCGTTCTCTATTCCCTCCGAAAGTCTACAAAACGTAAGAAAATGTTATTTTATAACAGGTAAATTTTCAAGGGTACTCACGACTAATCCAGATATATTCAGGGAGTTAACCCAGATATATTCAGGGAGTCGAACTCTAGAGAAAAGTAATTGGGTTTAATAATCGGTTGGCAGGAGAGATTGGGTTGCGCCCCTTAAAATCGTGGTGGAGTCTCATATTCCCCTTATGGTGCTGATTATAATTACTTTTTAATGTGATGCATTTTAAAACAAAACGAATTATAAAGAAACTATTCTTTTCTTCAAAAAATTGTGTAGTAGATGATACTATCTACCTTAACATCTTACTTATAAAACAAACAATGCGAGTTCGCCTGCGTTTCACACAGATGTACAAAAAGTTTCAAGTGAATGGGTGTCACTGTTTCGGCCAGTAAGTGGGCCGAGCAAGTGGTTCAGTTACTAGCACGTACATGGTACTTTTTATACAACCTCGAGGCTGTGATGCACAGATTTAGAGCATCATCTACGCAAGATACCGCGTACTTACATCGGACGTCGCGTCGCGGATTCGATTCCCGCTCAATGCAAATATTTATATGCATGAATGCATTTGCATTAGTTGGACATTTTACGTAGGTATATGGATTGTTTTAGGGACCCCAAATTATCAAGGCGTTTAGAGCAAGCCGTACTCTCTAAAACTGATCATAAATCATAATCTAGCGGATTAAAATCGAGACTAGACGACGGCCAGTCTTCAGCTCTGATGAAGTCTGAAACTTTCACTTCCAACCAAGACTGCGTGGACCGAGCTTTATGACCGGGCGCCGAGTCTTGTTGGAAGGACCATTCTTGGTTATTGAACATGGTGTTGTTAAGGGGCTTAACTACCTTCCCAAGAATGGTATCTTGATACACATGTGTCGATGTTTTGATAACTTTATCACAAAAATATGGCTCAGTCACTCCTTCTACTTTGCTGATGTGGGAAAAGATTTAGTGAGCAAGATATATAAATCTTTATCGAATGGTGTTCTTAACCCGATATCATCGGGCTCTGCAAATCGTGGCCCACTAAACTCCATGGCAATTTATGACGTGGATGATACAGAAATTGAAAATATTATTCTTGACCTTAAAGATCAATGCGCAGCTGGACTCGATCGTATAACTTCTGTCGTGGTGAAGGCTACTAGACATGCTATTATTCCAGTTCTAGTTTATATATTTAACTTATCCCTTTCTAAGGGCATATTCCCGGACATATTAAAAACCGCAGTTGTCCATCCAGTCTATAGGTCGGGAGCCAAAGACAGTGTCTCAAATTATAGACCCATTTCATTGCTCTCAACAATCTCGAAAATTTTTGAAAAAGTCATTAATTCTAGATTAACTGAATATCTAACAAAATGCAAAATTTTAGCTGCAAACCAATTTGGCTTCAGGAAAGGTATATCTACAGAGGATGCAGTATTAGAACTTTCGGATACTATTATTGATAAATTCCACGGAGGACAGAATATGATTAAGTAGCGGAGATGCCACAGTCAAATTTCTTGTAAGAAAAACGCGTGACCAAATGCGGGTGGGAAGGGAGACGAGGGGGGCATGACGTCATACCTCGTCCACGTCTCCATCTAGTGCGTCATAGCGAAACCGAATAGAAACAGACCTTGTCATTTTTGTTATATAGTTTGACTATTCGCCACTAAGCGCTACACAGAATTCTAGAATAATCTATTTTAAGGAAATAATTTTCAAAAATAAGGCCATCTTTTGGATTATAGCAAAATCATTTAGGGGGCTAAATGATTTGGCCTTATACCGACAGATGGCCCAAATTTTTTTACTTTAATTTTCAATTTTAGCAAAATATTCCATTTAATAAATAATATAACATTTTTGAAATTGCTAATGAAGTCGGGCGAGATTATTGTGATCATTTTCATAAAATGAATTGAGTTATTATTACAACTAGTATACATGCCAGACTAGGTTACTTATTTCTTCTCTACGCTAGATGGTTCTGTTAAGACATTTTTTTCGGAAAAATTAAAATTTAAATATAGTGGACTTACTGATGAAATGTTATACCCTTAAAATGTTGAAATTGTTTATTTTTACACTTTGTACATCCTTGTACTGTACACTTCATTCTTAAACCAGGTAAAAGCTATTTTTATCCTTGAACTTTTGACCAAAAATGACAACCGAACGCAAGGACGTTTCACTAGAACTGGATGGTGACGTCACAGATCAATTGAGTCGTTTTGACATAAGGAAGGCTCGCGACTCGATTCCCTTGTAACATCTCCGCTATCATTTCCTTCTCCATGATAAATTCGAAAAAAAAACGTAAAGCAATGGGCATCCTCCTTGACCTTTCTAAGGCCTTCGACACTGTCTCTATTCCCAAACTTTTATTGAAGCTGGAGAACATTGGCATACGCGGTATAGCTCATGACATATTCAGAAGCTATCTTTCGGATCGTGGGCAGTATACAAAAGTCGGGAAACACCTAAGCAAAAAAAGAGCTCTTGCATTTGGTGTTCCTCAGGGGAGTGTTCTAGGACCGACTCTCTTTCTAATATACGTCAACGAGTTGTGTAAATTGTCTTTGCCAAATTGCAAAATAATAGCATACGCTGATGACACAGTTCTAATTATTGACGGACATGACTGGAACGAGGTCAGCGAAAATGCTGAGCGTTGTTTAAGCACTGTTATGAAGTGGTTGTCTGTAAATCTTTTGACATTAAACGTCGCTAAGACTAGATTTGTTGCATTTGCCACCAATTAGATTGGCCTTCCTCGCGTGCCTATAGAAATTCGCGCCCACATTTGTTCACACTCAAGTCATAATTTTCCCTGTACCTGTCCGAAAGTAGATAGTACCAATATTATAAAGTACTTAGGTGTCCTCGTCGATGAGCATTTGAATTGGAGAGAGCAAATAGGCGCTACAGTAGTACGCCTTAGAAAGCTGACCTACGTATTTAAAAAACTTAGGGCTGTGCTAGATTTTAAGGCCTTAAAAACAGTTTACTTTGCCCTTGCCCAGTCGGTGTTGGGGTATTGTCTATTGGTATGGGGTGGTGCTCATAAAACGCTGATGTTGGCAGCCGAGCGTGGTCAACGTATGGTCTTAAAGGTGCTTGCTAGAAAACCTATACGATTCCCAACGTCGTCACTGTACACCCTGTGCCAAGTGTTAACGGTCCGTCAGTTATTTGTCTCGAAAACTATTCTCCTCAAACATTCGCATATTTTGTACAATCCAGCCATATATATTACCTAACGCCGCTCGGATAGAATATGCGAAATAAAATTCAGAAGGACTGTTGCCGCAAGTCGTCATTACAGATATATTAGTTCCAAAATGTATAATAAAATAAATAAAATATTACATATTTATCAGATGACAAGAAATGAGCTCAAAAAGAACCTTGACACATGGTTAAAATCCCTAACGTACGACGCAATGGAGGAACTTGTCGAGGTTTGTTAAAGATAGATTTGGCCCTTGGATATTTTTGTTTACGTTGAACCTGTTTTAATTATAATATACACCGTGTATTCACCCTCACACACACCCAGATACACATACATACAAACTCAATATTCACACACATACACGCACAATTAATTGCATGCACTCGAATTTTATTATTTATTATTGAATTTTATTTCTAAATTCTATTTTTGAATTTCATTATTTCATTTTATTTAAGGATTTTATTATACCATATTATTTAAGGATTTTATTATTGAATTTTATTAATGCTTATTGTCTTTTTAAATTGGAACCAACCACATTTTTTTATCAGGATAGTGGCGTTGATGGCTGCGCCTCAGTGTATACTTTTGCAGTCATCATCGAACCCTTTTTATGTAACTGTTAATTTTGTTCCTAATAAAGATTTTTTTTTTTTTTTTCATAGCTAACACCCCACCAAACCATCACTGAAGTCGGATAATGTTGCACGTCGACTAATTGGGAAGCTTCCTCAGAGCTTTGAGCATATATACGGTCATTTTGTTTGTTAAAAAGTTGCTCAATTGTAAAAAAATTCTCATCCGTAAAAAAAAATTTTCGGTGACCTCCCTTTGCGCACCGCTTCAGTAGTTGTTTCAATTTCACCACCCTATATTTTTTTACTGCTTATACTGTTGATTGATGGCACTTGGTGGAACTTGCTACACATCTTCAATGAAAACACTTGTACTATTCCACATAGTTTATTGAATTCCTGACCGGTTTCGCCTTACGGCATTATCAAAGGTTGATACATGTTTTTTGGGTATCAGATGTCAATTAGAAAATTAAAAAAAAAATTATCAGTTAAAAATGACTCTTATAGGCTGCAAGTCCTAAGTCATCTTTTAAAATACGCGACATAGTTCTGGGCGCTATCTTCATATCGCGAGATGAAATCTTTGCCTTTCGGACAGGATTTCTTCAAATTCTTTCCCTTACTGCTTTGACTACCTTCTTCGTACGAACACTACGAAGACGGCCAGATCTTTTTCTGTCACAAACAGAGGAGGTCTCATTGTACCTATTAATAGCCCGCTACACAAACATTTGACTAATACCAAGCGTATGGAGAGTTTTAAAAATTGCATTTGGCTCCATACCAACTGTGTATAATGCAATCACAGCGATTCGGTCCTCCTTATCACCCCACTCCATTTTAATATCGCAAAATGTTGTACAATGTTTTGGCGCCAAAATTAGAAAACGCAATGAACAATCGTATAAAAATTACAGATTCCAAATTCAAATGTAATATCTTTCTTATTTTTAACTAGCTGTTGCCCGCGGCTCCGCCCGCGTGGATGTCGGTTATCGCTTAATGTTGAGCCGACGCTATTGAGCATTAAATTCGCCTCTCTACTCAAATTTGTCCACGACTATGTACTCACCTCTGTTCTTGACTTTCTACTCGCCTCTATATTAGACTCTCTATTCGACTTTCCACTCGCCTCTATACTTGAATTTATACTCGACTCTCTACTGACTTCTCTGTTCCCCTCTCTACTCGACTTTGTACTCTTCTCTATACTCGCCTTTCCATTGGCCTGTCTACTTACCCATCCATTCGATTCACTTTTCGCCTCTCTACGTGACTCTCCCCACTCGCCTATCTACTCGCACCTCTACTCAACTCTCTATTCGATCTCTACTCGCCCCTACATTCATCTTTCCACTCGCCTCACTATTCGCCTCTCTACTCAACTCTTTACTGCATTCTATTTGATTCTATACTCGCCTCTCCACTGGCTCTCTAGTCGTATATCTACTCGCCCCTGTAGTCGACTCTACTCGACTTTCGAACTTATTAAGATATTGATCAGTATATCTTCAAAATTCACAAACTTCCATCCTCTAGCCCTTTTCCACCCCTTCAACCCCCTTTTTCGCAGTAAAAGGAAGCTTATGTCCATTTTCGAGCTCTAATCCATCTCTGTACCAAATTTCATAAGGATATCTTCAAAAATGACAAACTTTAATACTATCTATCTAGTCCTAATCCCCCTTCTTACCCATTATTCGCGATAAAAGGTAGCGTATGTCCGTTCCCACGTTCTAATTCATCCCTGTACCAAATTTCATCAGGATATCTTAAAAATTGGCAAACTTTTATCCCCTATAACCCCCCCCCCCGTAACCCCGTTTTTCGTGACAAAAGGTAGCCTATGTTCGTTCCCAAGCTCTAAACTATCTCTGTACCAAATTTCATCAAGAAATCTTTAAAACGACAAACTTTCATCCCATAGCCATATCCCCCCCCCCGCTCCTTCTACCCCTTTTTGCGATAAAAGGTAGCCTATGTTCGTCCCCAAGCTTAAATCTATATCTGTACCAAATTTCATCAGGATATCTTCAAAAAAGACAAACTTTCATCCCATACCCATATCCCCCCCCTTCTGCCCCTTTTTGCGATAAAAGGTAGCCTATATCCGTTCCCAAGCTCTAAACTATCTCTGTAACAAATTTCATCAGAAGGTCTTCAAAAATGACAAACATTCATCCCAAGGCCCTAGTCCCCCCCCTTCTACCCCCCTTTTCGCGATAATACGTAGCCTATGTCCATTCCCAAGCTCTAAACTATCTCTGTACCAAATTTCATTACCAAATTTCATCAGAAAATCTTCAAAAACGACAAACATTCATCTCAAGGCCCTAGACCCCCCTTCTACCCCCCTTTTCGCGATAAAAGGTAGCCCATTTCCGTTCCCAAGCTCTAAACTATCTCTGTACCAAATTTCATCAGGAAATCTTTAAAAAATTACAAACTTTCATCCCAAGGCCCTAGTCCCCCCCCCCTTCTACCCCTCTTTTCGCGATAAAAGGTAGCCTATGTCCGTTCTCAAGCTTTAATCTACCTCTGTACCAAATTTCATTAAGATATCTGCAGAAATGACAAGTTTTCATACAAACTTTCATCCCCTATTTCCCCCCCTTAAACCCCCTTTCTCGTGACAAAAGGTAGCCTATGTCCGTTCTCAAGCTCTAATATACCTCTATACCAAATTTCATCAAGATCGGTTCAGTGGTTTAGGTGTGAAAGCGTAACATACAGACAGACAGACAGACAGACAGAGTTACTTTCGCATTTATAATATTAGTATGGATGTAAAATTATTTATGGCCAAACTGTATTTACGAAAGAAAATGTATCTAAGTATGTACCTATATTCACATTCTAGAATCCGTAACACGAGCTCGTTAAGTTTTGCTTACTGTATATTGGGTCTAAATAGTGTTGTGTAGACTATCTTAGAATATACACAGTTTTGATTTGTGTCTTTTGTTTTTACTGTTGACTCAGCGATCGGTAAGTTTAAGCGTGCGTAGCTCAGTGGTTAAGTAGGTAATCGGTCTCGGGTTCGAGTTCTGGTCATTATACTACCGATGCAACGTGAACTCACTCATAACACAAGCAATTTAGCTTAGCTGGAAAGGTTACCGGAAATACCAGTATCTAATGAAAAAAGATTTCTGGTACAGTCAAGAAAAAAGATAAGAGTACACCTTTTCATATATTTGTATGAAAAGGTGTAGTCTTATCTCCTTTGCTGGCTGTACATGAAAAAACTATTTCTTTTCATAGGATTGCAGAACGGCAGGATTACCGTATCTAGCTAGTAGGTATTCTATTCTAGATCTATGTAGTGATGTCAGTTGGTTCACACAGCTCTATTTACGCAGATAGTTTTCTTCAGCGTGTTCTCGTACAATTGCGACTAGCATAATATTTGGTAGAATCATTATCGTTTATGTCCTAATTCACATCACACCCGCTCCCTGTGAGATTTCAGTTATATTATTTACATAATTGTCGTGTTACTTTATTTAGTTTCACTACTTTTTACCCGACTACCAACAAGGGTTCTGTTTTCCGCGAGTATCTTGTATGTATGTTTGTATTCTTTGTTACCTCATTTCTTTTGAACCACTGTACGGATTTAAATGATTCATGTTTCAAATGAAAGGTATTTATTGCCCAAGTGTTCTTAGTTACATAAAATGTGGTAAAAAATAACCACGCAAATTTATCGAGTAGGGTAAAATGAAGGAAATAATAAGACGATACAAAAATATATAAATATCATAACTGAAATTTTTTTTTAATTAAAAATGAAAACCCTACTGATACTGAAAAGACCGAAACAAGCGAAATAGAAGGCGGTACCCATTTGCAAATCTCAAACCCGATGAAAATTAATGGGTACCGTCTGCTGTAAACTTGTTTTGATCTTTTCAGTATCAATCGGCTTTTTATCGTTATGTTATATTTTTGAAATTTTCTAGGGGACGCGTTTGAATATTTTGATCTAGACTAGATGACGAAAAAGGTGTTGTTATTCAAAAACGCTCTAATCATCTAATGGCTGAACGGATCTGGGTGAAACTTGAGGAATAGGTTATATTCTGGATCAGGAATAACACGTTGGCTGTTTTTTATCGCCGGAATAAGTTCCCAATTTCAACTGTGCATTTTCTTAAGGTTGACGGTAGAGAAAAATCGAGCCTACCAATTGATCATCCGCTAAGGATATCAAAAACTACACAGATTTTATAAGCAGTTAAGTGCGTTGTAACTCACCGTGACGTAACCAAGGAGTACAAAAGGTCCTTCTTCAAGAGACTTCCTTCTGCCGGTCTCCGCCACGGCCGCGTGCAGCTCGAACAGAATGGTGCCTCGGAGACGACATTCAGCTGTAAATTAGGAATTATGGTTATTTTCTGGTACTTTTGTTCGTAAATAATCCTTCAACAATACCTGCAGAAGAACCATGAGCTTTCCAACAAGTAGGTCAAAAACTAGTCAGGTGCGTGCCTCCAGAGCCCTCACATATCGTATAATTTTTTTTTTCTGCTTCTGAAAATCGAATTTAAATGAGAAAATACTTCACCTGTTAAGCAGTGTAGTACCAAAAGAGCATAAACATTTTAAAGCAAACAGCCTTTTTGATATATTTTTGTGGCCAGGAAAGTAGCAATAACAAAGAAAAAGATTAGATCGGACAACATTTTATTAGTCAGCGTGCGTTGTGCTGACCAACAGAAATAGTGTTTTATAGAAAAAGGTTTCATTGAAATTTTTTTTGTTAAACTTTGCCATACTTACTTTAGCTCAAGCGAGTACCTAAAGAACGCAGTTTAGTGTCTGGAACATTACTTACTTATTATTTTTTAGCTTCTAAAACATACTCACCTGGAGCTAACGTCTCCAGCAAGTCAGGGATCTTCCTACAGAGCTGCGTCTTCAGCAGCAGGCGGTCGTCGCTCACCGCGGCGAGCCCCTGCTCCCCCTCCTGGCCGAGCATCTGCGCCAGCGCCATGCTCACGTCCACCATGTAGTAGTGAGAGGGATGGAGGTAGCTGCCGCAGTGGCTGATGAATCTGTGAGGGAATAAAATAGCAGCTTTGCCATTCTTTAAGCTTACGTCACTGAAGATCGACCCATGACAATCACTATCTGTCATTGCTCGAGGCTGAGAAGTAAAAAACAATAGTATTCTACCAGCACACGTGTTTCGTTCTTTCTACAGTCCCGGGTCCTTAGGGTGTGAAAAAGCATCTGACGAGGTCCTCAAGGTTTGAACCGCAATTGTAACATTATTGGAGTCTGTAATAGTGACCCTCTTTTCTGAGACTTAACCTTCATCTTATCATTAGGCGAAGTGATGTCATGTTTACTAGTTTTCTTGGAAGGTTTTTGTACTGTTACTCCCTATAACCTCCCAGCTTAGCTAAATTGCTTGCTATAGAATTCAGTTCACGTCGGTAGTGTAATTATCAGGATTCAAATCCAGGACCTCTCGATAGTGAGGTCTACCGACGTTTCATATTGGCGGGACCACATTATGATGAAAATAGGAAACACCGAAAGAAGTGTCAATAGAGAAAAAGGGCTGGGTATTTCTGTGTCATCTTTCTTTTGGAGGTTTAGAATAATCGTACTTCGTACCTTTCACAAGCTGCAGGGTCCTCCTTAGGCATCATCCTGATTTCTTTACCGATGTCCTGTAGCAACTGTTGCATGATGGCGTCGGAGACGGCGTCCTTGCAGGAGTTGCAGAACCAAAATTTGTCATCTGCGTTACGAGTCTCCGGGTTCGGATTTTTGCTCTTATGTAAGATTGGCACGATGAAGGTTTCTGGTAACAGGTAGCCCCTACAGTCCCTGCAATTGATTTTACAATGTGGATGTACTTTAAAGTTCCGGTTGCCATACAAAGCTCTTTGGCAGCCGTTACGGGTAGTTGGAGCTTTCAAAAGTGCTACTAATCTAGCTACAGAACTTCGATATCGCCAATTGTTTGTGGAGGTTTTGACATGATGGAAAGTGGTTACCGTGGTCTATTGAAGCATGCAACACCACGGGTGTTACATTCATGCTGCTGACCTCAACTGAGTCGGGAAAAGGTTCAGACAATGGTCATGTAGTTTACACTTAAATACTATCATTTCGTGAACGTGATGATGATCATCAGCCAGAGAAACATCACCCTATCAGTATATACTGTCATCATCACCATCATCGTATCGTAATTCCCTGTTGAATGCCATACTTTCATCTCGGAGAGCACTTTTTCCTACTTCTTTAGATTTAATTGGTGACTGTCATGGAAGCGACAATAGTCTGAACTACCAACCCCCAAAGCATGAGTCAGAGAGCCTCATCCGCCGATCAGCAGATTCATAGTTGATATTGACTTGGCACTTACGACCTTGATGTCAGTATACTTTTGTCTGCCTCTCTTTTAACTTTTGCAGGCAGCAACTCACTGGTATGGTAACTCTTCCAGTGTTGCAAACATTCGTAAGCAACTTTTACTCTTTTTACCCATTTACAGTCGGTTAAACCATATGTAGATAATTGTAAGTAACTATATCATATGATCTCGAGTTATGACCCTGAAATGAAAAGTGACATATAAAACCATTCGTCAACAAGGTACCACACCGATGACCAGACCATTATCTACTATACGAGGGTCACGGCAAAACAAATTAGATTCTGATAAAAGTATGATAATTTGTTATGTATCTGGGTAAAGATTCTTTTAATATTCATCTTATTGTGAATAATATAACGTGGGTAAACATATTCAGCTATAATACAGTACAGTACAATAGTGTCGTGACGAAATCATGAAACGAATTCACGAATCAAGTGACGTTTCGTTGGGTGAATGAGCAACGTGTCGGCTGTGCTTCTAGACATAGATCGAAAAAGTCAACATCTAGAACGGGACTTTTACTAGCGAGCAACTCCTTCCAGGGGGAATATCCCGCAATTTGTCAGAGCTACCTGGCAGTTGCGAGAGGTCCCTAAAACCTGATTCCTGCCGGTTTCCCAGTGGGCCGCAAGGTGTATGACAAACAGCCACTGTCACTGCCACCTGGACACATTGTGGCTATTTTTTTTTTTTTTTTTATAAATAGGACACGTCAATTTGACTTTACCTCGCCTGATGGTAAGCTGAAGGTAAAGTCTCAAGAAAGAGGGCCACCATTATATACACGTGCCATGTTAACAATGGTGGCACTCAGCTTGACGGCCTCATCAGATGCTTTTTCACGCCCCGCTTAAAGGACCCGGGACTGTAGGAAGAGGGAAACACGTGAGCTGGCAAGGAATTCCAGGTCTTAATGGTGCGACAAAGGAAAGAGTCACCGAACCGCTTGGTTCTTGAAGGAATGTTCTGCACCGTATAGGGGTGACATCTAAGTCCTGCACGTGTCGTCCTGTATAGGAAGGGGGAGGGTGGGACTAATTGGAATAGCTCTTCAGAACATTCACCATGGTAGAGACGGTAAAAAACTGCCAAGGAAGCAACATCTCTACGCATCTGCAGAGACTCGAGGGTACTCGTGACCTCAGGATTTCCGATAATGCGGACCGCACGTCGCTGCAACCTGTCGAGAGCATCTAATAAGTACTTTGCGGATCCATCCCAGAGATGTGAGCAGTACTCCACGCAGGAACGAATTTGTGTCTTGTAAAGAAGACACCGTTGCTCCGGCGTGAAAAACCGTCTCACTCTGTTCAGGACTCCGAGTTTACGCGAGGCTGCTTTGATGATACTCTCGATGTAGTTTTTGTTGTTCAGTTTGCAGCGAACATGTATACCGAGGATATTGAGGTTGTCCCGCAGTGGCAGTGGCGTGCTCTGAAGAGTGGGAAGGGGAAGGAAAGAAGATACCTTTGCTGTAAACGCACATGCCTGCGTCTTCTTGGCATTGAACTCGACCAAGTTCTCAGAGCCCCATTGGGAAATGTGATTCAGGATCCGGTCAAGCTCAGTGACAAGAAGCTGCCTTTTTTCCGCAATATGCGTCTGCTTATCCGCAGGACGTCCATGATAACTCCCGTGTAGGGTGCTATCATCCGCATAGCAATGAATGCTGCCGGTCGACAGCATGTCATTGATATGCAGAAGAAAGAGAGTTGGCGATAGGACAGATCCCTGCGGTACGCCGGCATTTACCTGCAAGTCTTCAATACATGCGCTTTGCGGCGATGCTATAGAAACCAACAGACAGCGTATCATAGATATGCCGCAGAAACAGGGTCGGAGACAACACGATGCCTTGTGAGATACCAGCGTTTATGTCCATGCGGTCTGAGCAACTGCCGTCGACGATGGGTTGGATGCTTCTGTTGGAGAAAAGGGCGAAATGCATTCGGACAATCCCTCGGGAAGTCCATAAGAAGGCAACTTCGAAGAAAACCTCTATGCCAGACCCGATCGAAAGCCTTTGTTAAGTCGAAGATAACCGCTCCTATTGTATTTCTCTTCGATGGACTGGTCGCGGCACAGCCGTATAGATTAGAATATCGCGGGTTCAAATCTCGTTCTCAGTGCAGACTTTTTCCTATCTAAAACTACAAGATAAGCTAGCATATCTACTAATTTCATAATGCTTACTTCTTCTTGCACTTTACGGCACTGAACATAGTACCCAGTTCCGTTACGTCAGAACACCTTTCGCACGTACACTCGAAGAACTTGGAGTCTGCGAGGTGGTGCCGCCGTGCCTCCGTACCCCACATGGGGTCTGTGTAGCAGATCGTGATGTGCGCGCCAGAGGGGATGTTCACGCCGGCGTACAGAACCTGGTAATTAAATAGTCAAGTCTAGCTTAAAATGTTCCTTATCAATCAATATCAATTAGCCCACTGCAGCCCACTAAAGGATTCTAAACTGAAGAGACTTCATTTTAGCGCAGAAATTCGTACGAATTCTTAATCACTCGACCTTTTTAACGACTCGATTTAGGCACGTCAGCCTAAATAAACACTGTCCAAGTGTCCAGTCGACAAAAAACGTAACTGATCTGATCAATATTTTGCAGCCTTTGGGAAGTCAGACTTACTTTCTATCAAAACGTAAATTATGAAATTCGCTTAATAATATCCTGTTCATAATACCCACCAAATCCCCAGTGGACGTGAAGCTCTTGTCGCAGTTGGCGCGACAGTTGTGCTCCGCCATGGAAATGCGGTCGAACACCGCCACGTAGTCGGGCTCTTGTAGCGGCACCTCGTGACAATTGATCTGAAACATTTAAGGGATTTTTTTACATTCATTGCTTGTATTTGCAGATAATTTTCCAGTAAGAATATCTGTTCTGACTGCCTATTAAATCTACCTGCTCTGTATACTTGTTAAAAGGGAAAGCACGTTTCTTAAACATTAAAAAAATAAGCAGCGCTCAAGATGCAGTCTTCTAGCATTAGTGGGAAGGAGGTACAGAAGGAGGAACATCACATGCAGACATATTATTACTGATTGCTTTTCCATTGCCTCCAGTGGAAGAACTGAGTGCAGCGTGTTAAGGCAGAAGCTGTCTCAGATAGAGTATTAAATAGACTAAAATAAATAAATTAAAATAGAGTTCAAACATAGTCTGTGTTTTTAAATAGTCGTATAAATTTAAATCGTGTCGTTTTAAATTGTCAAAGAACTTGATTGATTTATATCTTATTGGTTTTAGAGCTATATGATTTTGCCAGGATGAGTCTTTTGTACAGCCACCCTCAGAAGTTGGGGAATTTTTGATTTTTTATTTATTATTTAATGTGGTTTTTTACGAAAAAATAAAGATTTTAAATCATTTTGGAAGCTGACCAATCGCATGAGTCCTCACTCGGGTGTCCCTGGATGTGTTGGGGAATAGTGTGAGCCACAAAAAATTGCAGAACTGTTTAAAGAGCAATTTAGAATTAGACCCCGTTCTGTTCAGGTCCCGGATGCTGAGGCTGAGTCGAGATTGGGCGATCGTACCTTATTTACCGTGAAGGAAACGAAATTTGTGTTGAAGAATATGGTCCGTGGTAAGTCGCCTGGTCACGATGGCCTCGGCATTGAGCATCTGCATCATGCTGGAGTGCACTTGCCGCGGGTACTTACTCTGTTTTTTAATTTGTGTCATTCACACTTACCGGGGGATCTCATACGCACGGTAATTGTACCCGTTATTAAAAATAAGACCGGCGATGCGCGATCGCCCTATCTCTTTGGCAATCGTGGTGGCGAAAGTGCTGGACGGCTTGATGCGTAATCGGATGACAGGCTATATGAACTTGCATGATGCGCAATTTGGTTTTAGGTCGGGGCTATCCACTGAGTCGGCAATATTATGTTTGAAGCATACTGTGAGGTATTATACCGATAGGAAGACACCCGTTTTTGCTTGCTTCCTATACTTGTCTCGAGCCTTGGACCTTGTTGCTTATGGAGTGCTCTGGGAAAGCTCGAGAAGGAAACCGACATGCCGTCAGACCTGATTGCCATTCTTAAATATTGGTATGGCAGGCAGGTAAATCAGGTGAGGTGGAATAATGCGCTTTCCTCAGAGTAGTATACCGTTTAATAATATTAGCTATGCGGATGACATCGTGTTGCTGAGTCCCTCAATCGGTGGCTTGCAAAAACTGCTGGATGTTTGTGTCAGGTATGCGGAACGACACGGCCTACAATATATTATGAGGAAGAGTGAATTTATAGTGTTTAAAGCGCGAATGTAAATTATACAAACACACCTCCAGTCTTCCTGAAGCATGAGCCATTACAAAGAGTGTACGAGTTCATATACCTAGGACACTGGGTTACTGATAGCCTCAAGGATAGTTTGGATATTGACAGAGAGCGGAGGGCGCTGGCTGTCAGGTGCAACATGGTTGCCTGTAGATTCGCACGCAGCTCATGTGATGTAACTGTAATTAACTTTATTCAAAGCTTACTGTCAATCTTTTTACTCGTGCAGTCTATGGGTGGACTATACGCGGCTGGCGATCGGAGCCCTTCGGGTTCAGTACAACAGTGCCAAGGTACTGTAGTGCGTCGGGTATGTTTGCGCAATACGGTGTGACCTCTTTTCAAGCCATATTGCGCAATAGAACTGCATCCCTGATGCGGAGGGTCCGGGGTAGTTCCAACAGCATGTTGAGCGTTGTAGCTGATAGGTTGGAATCGCCAATATGGCGGTACTGGATTGAGATGCACAAAAAAAGGGATGCAATAAAGTGCTACCCACTCGCTCGCTCTCACTAAAATAGAAATTTTATTGTTATGTTTATTATTGTGTTGTTGTGTATTAATGTGACATTAAATTTAAATTGATTTTAATTTACTAACATAGTTTTAGGTAGTACTGGTAGTACTAACCATGAAATGGATTAATTTATCTGAATAAAATGATTATTATTAAAAAAATATAATATTAATAGCGACTGTACCTGCAGAATGCCAACGCATTTCATGATTTCCTCCTCACTGAAGGTCCCCTGTAGCTTGTAGAATTGCCAGATGAAGTCAGCAATCATCTTCTTATCGGCGTTCCACTTAGCGGTCCCTCTCCTTTCTTCACAGTGCGACTGCAAGGCCTGGAGCTTCGACCACAGTTTTTGATCATGATCACGCTGGTACAGGCATCGCAGAACTGTTATGCACTCGTAGTTTGGGTTTGGTTCTCCGAAAGTGTTGATTTTGACCTGCAATTTTATTCAATAGAAGTAATCTTTATTGTATACTTACCAAATAAAATAACATAAATATGAAAAAACAATTACATACGATAAGGTACAAATGGTGGATTTTTCTGTACGTGCAGAAAACCTCACGGATACCCGAGCCACTGAGGTGGTTATGACGGACTCGAACCGACCAAAACCATACGGTCATCTCGGGCCATCGGTTCCTAGTGGTTAGGTAGACTCTGGCATATCCCCCGCACACCCTACCTGACCCAGGGCCATAGAAGACACCCTCGAGTATGGAACTACGGCGTCTCCATCCTTCACCAGCAAATCGCCAAATTGCTAAGAAGCAATGTCTTTCAGACAATCTTTGGACCAAACCAGTGTTGCCAGTCGTAACCAACTCTTACCTTCTCTCCTCTCTTCTCAGTATAGTGGCACTCGGGGATGTGCACCGGGTTGGCCGTACAATCCTCAGAACAGAACGGCCAGCCGCATTTCTCACACGACACTGTCCTGCCCTCTTCTAGTAGTTTGTAGCACCCGAGACAAACCGGAGCAGTGATCTGAAATGAACCTCATTACAAAAATATAGAAGTTACGATTTTCTTGTTATTCAGGACTGCGTCTATTCGCATTGTTTTCTGCAGGTAAGGGATGATTTGGATGTGATCGATGATGGAACACGCTAAGCAAGCGACATAAGCACACACTCGTGACTTGAAGATGCCCAGATTTATTTACGCGAGTCAATGATTGGAGGAGAACCATTTGTGTACTGTATCAAATGGTATGTTATCACGCTCCACCGTTTTTGGTGAGAGCATAAGTCGTAGGTTCGTTAGTTTTAATAGAGGTAATGCATTTCAACCGAGACCATCAGCGGACCTATTCCAGTACAAACCTGTGACGGACCAGTCAAAAGTGGTTTTTCCTTCAACACCACATCTCCAGGCTTAATCGCCCTCGTAGCCTCCAAGTACCTCCCTAGCTTCGGGTCTTCCTTAACCTTGACCGGTACACATTGGAACTTGTGCGTCTTCCAATCTTGCTTCTGGTGCTCTCGGGAACAGTAGTGAACGTTCTGACAGCCAGAGCATTTGTTGATGGCTGGTGAGAGACATATCATGCAGGAACCTTCGGATGGCATGCTGGAAAATAATTACAGACGATTATTTCACGATTTTCTTGGATGTTACAGCAGGGCGCTAAAACAAATGCGTGTGCCTATAAGATATTCAATAATAGTAGAGGAAGCTGTTGAAGTATTTCTGTGCCTACTTTGGAGGAAACTGAATGATTGTAAGTTTGTGTGAATGTATTCGTGTTCATTCATCATTTACACAATTTACTGTCAAGACTATTTCATAAGGCGTTGAGATCTTTAATTGCACTCATGAACCCAAGTGATTAAAATCTTAAAAATATAACCAAATATTCTCATTTAACTCTCGAACCAATTTTAATTGTTCTCGAACAATATAGAGTTGACACATATTGTAGTGACAGATTAACAGTAACAACACCGCTTTCAAGAATTTGGTCCTTGTTGTAAGCAAAATGTTCAATTCTACTACTTACTTGACTCCACCGAGTTAATTTATGCTTGTCTTGCTTCTAATTTCCACATTTATCGATCAAAATTATGTGGAAAGATGTACACGCACGTGTGGATCGGAGCACTGACAGTTGCACGCCTTGCGCAGGCGCCGACGTTCTAGTTGCGGTATAAATAACTCACGCAGCTTCACACTTGAAACGTTAGCTGTTTCCCAACTGCAGTGAGTGAAGCAGTTTGTGACAGTTGTTTTATTTATTTTTTCTCTCATATAAGCAATAAGTTTTTATCCTGTTGGAAAGGCAGGGGGAAAATAAAAAGGAGAAAAGATAGGAAGAAATGTAGGGCTTTCGGCACAGTAAGTCCGACAGGAGTACCTTCTGAAGAAGTACGTGCCTGGAAATCCTGTAGTTGGCCTAACAACTATTATGTTTTATGAATCAAACAGATTTGGCGCGGTTCGTTTCAGTCTAGTCCCCTTCAAGAAGGAGGACATACTGCAGCGCATGTTAGAATTGAGTTCAAACGCGGTAGGGTGTGATGGTGTAAGTCGTGACATGTTTTTGTTGAACCTGCCTCACACACTTCAACTTATAACTAATATAATTAACGAATCAATCCTGACTAAAGATCTACGTCCAATCAGCATTCTACCATGCCTGTTCTTCAAGGTTCTGGAAAAAGTTATGTGTAAACAGTTAACAGCGTATCTGGAGAAGCATAACATCCTTCCTGCACTTCAATCAGGTTTTAGAAAGCGCCGCAGCACCAGCACTGCTCTACTGGACGTGACAATATACTCTCTGCCCAAGACCAGCGTATGTGCACACTGCTGGTGCTTCTTGACTATTCCCGTGCTTTTGACTGTATTAACACGTCGCTGCTTATCTCAAAACTAAATTACTATGGTTTTGGCCCCAATACGGTCAGATGGTTCCATAGTTATTTAGATAACCGCCACCAATATGTGGAACTGTGCTTGCCGGATGGAACAACCGTCTGCTCTGATCCTGCTCCTCTAGATAGGGGTGTGCCACAAGGGTCAATCCTGGGCCCAGTTCTGTTCCTCTTGTATTGCGCAGATATTACTAGAAGCATTGAAGTATGTAACTATCACATCTACGCTGACGATTTGCAGGTCTGAATTTCTTTAAAGCCTGATGAGTGGGAGGCGGCTGTTGCGGCATAGAACAATGACCTCGAAAGGATCGTCACCTGGTCTGAGAGTAACTCTTTGGTACTCAACCCTCTTAAGTCCAAGTTCATGCTGTGGGTACAAAGAAACAGCTAAGTAGCCTACCCAGCCTGAAATTACACTCCTGGGAAAGAGTATCGAGAGAGTTGATGACGCGCGTAATCTGGGTTTGACTCTGGGGTTGAAAGACGGACAAACAGACACACACACACACACACTTTCCCATTTATAATATTAGTATGGATGGATAAACGTTGTCATTTGGATCTTGAACGCCTAAAATTAATACGTTCCCGCGGATTGCTCTCCTTGTTACGATAGGCGTGCACAGATTTCCTTCGCTTTTTCGATCGAAGACCTTTTTTAACGGACTTCTGAAAAGTAGAAGGTGCTTAATTCGTATGTTTATATTTTTCTCATTTAGCCTTACGAAGTGACATTGTGTTAGTCCTTTTCTCAACTTAATCGAGGAAGTACTTGCCATCCAAATATTATCGACTTCAAGTTGCGGTATGTCACCAGGGCACAGATAACTAAAATAACTATAACTAGATACTAAAATCAGGGTTTGTTCGAGTCTGAATCCCTTAGTTACGTTAGTCTCTGGAGATATTAAAAAGCTGTCGAAGGACCTACTGTTTTTGTAGGTCATTTAATAAAAAAGTAATTTTCGAAGGCCCACTCAGTTTCTAGCCAAAGTCATCTCAGAACGGGGTTGCGCTTTGAAGCAATGCAGTGGTTCGTTTGGTATTAAATTATGTATGTACTTTGATTGACTTTGTTGTTCTTTTCCTATAAATTTAGATCGGAAGGCCAATGTCAGGATGGGACTTCAACCCGCGACCTGTCCATTGTAGGGGGAACATTCTGACTAGCCTAAACTACCTAACTATTGCTTAAAGGAAAATTGGTACGATTAGGAAAATTAGGAAAAATAAAATACCTAATCGAAATGTATAGGAAATATCTTTTATTTAAATGCTAAATTAGTTGTAAACAGTTAAATATCGTCTTACAAAAATAAATTAAATTAATTCACACCATAATAATGTCTTTTAGTGGAAGGAATGAATAAATAATAAAATATTTACCAAAATATAGTATAGATTTTACAATAATTTACAGATAATTTATTTGAATAAGTTAGTATATAACAATATAATTAATTGAGTATAAGATAAGTAAATAATTAGTAAGTATTTTATTTATTAAGAATAGAGTACCATACCATATTTAAAATTATTATACCTACATAGATGGGTATAATATAAAAATCATTATATGTTTATTTGTTTTAAACGATTGTTTAAAAAAAAAATACCTGAACTAATTTATCCTATGGTTCCAAATTACAATACAAAGATAAAATAATAAATAATATTAAAAAAATATGTGCAAGTAATATATAAAGTTACTTTATTAGCTCACAATTTGTAATACTGTCTAAACTTTTTCAATGAAGTGTTATAAGATATAACAATAAATTAAAATATTATAAACACGACTGACCCTGTTCAGCCGGGAAATTATATAAGAATTTATACTTTACTAAAATTTTCCAGTATCAAGTGTTAAATAATAAAAAAATTAAAAATTAAAAAATGTAAATGTAATCTATCGCCAAAATGGCGATAGCCTACATTTACATCCATATCTAATCCTACTTACTCAAGGCATTACAAAAGGTGGAAAAATCATTACACTCTTTTTTGGGCAGTCGTGTTAAAGACGACAGTACACGCTTGTCATGCTTGACATAATAACCCTTTGTCGGGTAAAACACGTCTAGTTATAGTTACAATTTCTTAAAATGTGTTATAAATAATACCAATAAAAACGTTTGACAATTAAAAGACAAAAGTTCATTAAAACTTGTAAGACATTATAATGCCTCCAAAAGTCATCGATTTCGAAACAATAAATTAACATCCCTTCGCAATAGACCGCGGTCTCATGAGATCTTGCCGATGATCTGTTCCCAAGTCTTGATCTTCTTGAGCGCGTCTCTCGCGGCCGAGGCCATCAGACCTTCAGAAGACTGCGAGGGTTCGAAGCCGAGGATCAATGCTGACTCTGTGAGGCACCTCACGATCTGAAAGTTGAAATAATAGGAGGTGATGGTTTTGAATCATTAGTGACTGGGGTGAATGAGATCTTTGAACGACTGCCGTCCGCCATGAGCACGGGTTTGGGGGTGACAGATGAAGCCGCTTGTCACCCTAGCAGCCGCAGGGCCACCCAATGCCCCATTCTGTATTCTATGGAACTGGGACAGTCGGGGTGCGTGAAGAATATGCCAAAGGCTACTACGCCAGACAACTGATGGCCCGAAACCTGAAAAAATTGGCAGGACGCTTTCCATTGTGTTCGTGATGAAATGTAAAAAGTCAATAACAACAGCTTTTATAAACTCGTATCATAATTATTATTTGCGACTAGGAAAGAATGCTATGTGTGAGCTTTTTTCATTTCAGGAATTCTTTCTTTTTTCTGAGGGTCTTTTCTTAGAAAAGACCTGAATACCTGAAGAGTATTTACGAATGGAAATATCGTCTACCTACCTCTTTTAGTCTAGTTCTCAGGTTGTCTTTCGTGATGGCTTTCTTCTCGAAGTCCCTGGTGGTAAGGATCATCAGAGGCGCGTGCAGCTCGTACAGAGTGACCCCTGGAACAAATGTCAATGGTGAATTTGTAAGCAGCCATTTCGTTTAGCATGAAAAATTAACATTATTAAAACAGTAGGGTACTTAAAAGGCCACTGCTGGATATAGGCCTCTCCCAATGTTGGCCTACTGTTCCCATACTGGCCAAGAGTTTTCCTTCTCTCGCAGTGATATCGTCTGCGTATTATTCCGTCAGTCGCTCTTAGACCTTTCGGATGGAATGGGGCGGTGCTACTTGTATTTTTTCTCCGTTATCACATGGATGGATGGATTTGGGTACATAATTACAAAATTTAAACTGTCTCGGAAGGCTCGTTTTGCTATTGGTTCCGATTGCACTAAAATTTTCAGTGGCATTCGTTACAGATAGTTAAGAGTCCTAAAAATCCAAAACCTGATCTAACATCTGGATTTAGATATCGCTAGTGGGCTGTTGAAGTGCAGTGAAGTGCTTCACGAAAAAATATGGAGGTTCAGCCATGTTCGAATATTGCTGGGAAAAATATCGTTGGATTATTTTCGAAGTCCAGCCGAATGATAGTTAGCTAGAAAAAAGCTCAAAAGATCCCTTCAAAACCTTTACCTCTTAATCTAGAATATCCAGGTTCAATAACATCGAACGCCTTCATCAGATCCCTACAGATGTCTATCTTCCTGTTGAGCTCCTGGTCGGGCATCTCGTGTATCATGTACTCCTGCACCTTCCCGTACAGCTGGGACAGGGAGTGCTTGGCGGAGAGGCACAGGTAGTGCGAGGCGTGGAGCACGTTGCGGTACTTGTGGAGGAAACCTTCGAAGCCGCGGACGTCGTTCGCGTCGATTTGATCAAATTCGTCTGTTAACCTGGAAAATGGAAAGAAAACTTTAATTAAATCAATTTTGTTTGGTGTACCAACTAAACGAAACTCTACTGGCTTCAAGGCAAGAACCATCCAATCTCGTGCGCCAAGTCCAGATAATCTTTATTTAATTTTATCGGCTTCGGCGTGCATGAGTTTCTATTCGAGGATTATGATGTCCAAATCATGTTTTGATGTCCAAACGATACCCGCTCCACCAGCACGATATAAAATGTATGTGGCGACATGTCTATCAAAATCTGTCTGATTTGTGGAAAATGGTTTCCAAAATTTTGTGATATATTTTTCCAATTCTTAGTATTTACCTTTTAATAAGTAGTTGAACTGCTGCAGCAGGCATAGTATACCCGCATATTCCATCCACGCAAGTCCAAACTGCTGTAGGGTCTAGAGGTTTCGTGGGCAGTACTCTCCCTCCAGCGCACTTCGGACATCGGAAGGCACTTGCGTAAGTGCCCAACTCCGTGGGATCCGAGCACCGGTTGCAACAGCAGTCGAAAAACTTGCTATGCTGTATGTGTTCGCGACGTTTGAGGGTACCCTGCAAATGAAAATTACGATAAAAATAGATACAAATTAAACATGGCTCAGACTCCGAGATTTCTACGCCACTCTAACCTGAAATTTCTGCCGAGGCGGAAACGGCTTTGAAGTGGGCTGCTCGGAAGCTTTCCATGTGTCCCTCTGACTAGCAGAGTGCACAGTGGAAATAAGGCAATAGGCGTGCAGGCTCTTTGAGCTAAGGCATGGGAGTAACAGGTGCTAGCACGACGGGGTGACCCCTCCCACCTTTCTAGGGTTCAATGGGGATACCGTGCTTAACACGCTGGAGGGAGCCACCTTAAAAGTCGTAAATGGTGGCCGGAGCACCGTCAGGTGCAAGGGAAATCCTTTATTCGGTAACAGCAGGTAGGCGCGGTCGTACAGCGCGCTCCGGTACTCACCTGCAGCGTGTACGCATAGCACAGCGATATGACGTCACCGGCGCGGTGCGGCACGGCGGCGCGTATGGTGAGCGGCCGGCCGCGCTCCCGCTCGGCGTCCGTGTGCGTGGTGGACGGCGTGCAGTCGTGCGCCAGCAGGTAGGCGCGGTCGTACAGCGCGCTCCGGTACTCACCTGCAGCGTGTACGCGTAGCACAGCGATATGACGTCACCGGCGCGGTGCGGCACGGCGGCGCGTATGGTGAGCGGCCGGCCGCGCTCCCGCTCGGCGTCCGTGTGCGTGGTGGACGGCGTGCAGTCGTGCGCCAGCAGGTAGGCGCGGTCGTACAGCGCGCTCCGGTACTCACCTGCAGCGTGTACGCGTAGCACAGCGATATGACGTCACCGGCGCGGTGCGGCACGGCGGCGCGTATGGTGAGCGGCCGGCCGCGCTCCCGCTCGGCGTCCGTGTGCGTGGTGGACGGCGTGCAGTCGTGCGCCAGCAGGTAGGCGCGGTCGTACAGCGCGCTCCGGTACTCACCTGCAGCGTGTACGCGTAGCACAGCGATATGACGTCACCGGCGCGGTGCGGCACGGCGGCGCGTATGGTGAGCGGCCGGCCGCGCTCCCGCTCGGCGTCCGTGTGCGTGGTGGACGGCGTGCAGTCGTGCGCCAGCAGGTAGGCGCGGTCGTACAGCGCGCTCCGGTACTCACCTGCAGCGTGTACGCGTAGCACAGCGATATGACGTCACCGGCGCGGTGCGGCACGGCGGCGCGTATGGTGAGCGGCCGGCCGCGCTCCCGCTCGGCGTCCGTGTGCGTGGTGGACGGCGTGCAGTCGTGCGCCAGCAGGTAGGCGCGGTCGTACAGCGCGCTCCGGTACTCACCTGCAGCGTGTACGCGTAGCACAGCGATATGACGTCACCGGCGCGGTGCGGCACGGCGGCGCGTATGGTGAGCGGCCGGCCGCGCTCCCGCTCGGCGTCCGTGTGCGTGGTGGACGGCGTGCAGTCGTGCGCCAGCAGGTAGGCGCGGTCGTACAGCGCGCTCCGGTACTCACCTGCAGCGTGTACGCGTAGCACAGCGATATGACGTCACCGGCGCGGTGCGGCACGGCGGCGCGTATGGTGAGCGGCCGGCCGCGCTCCCGCTCGGCGTCCGTGTGCGTGGTGGACGGCGTGCAGTCGTGCGCCAGCAGGTAGGCGCGGTCGTACAGCGCGCTCCGGTACTCACCTGCAGCGTGTACGCGTAGCACAGCGATATGACGTCACCGGCGCGGTGCGGCACGGCGGCGCGTATGGTGAGCGGCCGGCCGCGCTCCCGCTCGGCGTCCGTGTGCGTGGTGGACGGCGTGCAGTCGTGCGCCAGCAGGTAGGCGCGGTCGTACAGCGCGCTCCGGTACTCACCTGCAGCGTGTACGCGTAGCACAGCGATATGACGTCACCGGCGCGGTGCGGCACGGCGGCGCGTATGGTGAGCGGCCGGCCGCGCTCCCGCTCGGCGTCCGTGTGCGTGGTGGACGGCGTGCAGTCGTGCGCCAGCAGGTAGGCGCGGTCGTACAGCGCGCTCCGGTACTCACCTGCAGCGTGTACGCGTAGCACAGCGATATGACGTCACCGGCGCGGTGCGGCACGGCGGCGCGTATGGTGAGCGGCCGGCCGCGCTCCCGCTCGGCGTCCGTGTGCGTGGTGGACGGCGTGCAGTCGTGCGCCAGCAGGTAGGCGCGGTCGTACAGCGCGCTCCGGTACTCACCTGCAGCGTGTACGCGTAGCACAGCGATATGACGTCACCGGCGCGGTGCGGCACGGCGGCGCGTATGGTGAGCGGCCGGCCGCGCTCCCGCTCGGCGTCCGTGTGCGTGGTGGACGGCGTGCAGTCGTGCGCCAGCAGGTAGGCGCGGTCGTACACAGCGCGCGCGTTCGCGCTGCTACCGCCTACTTCAAATGCGTTTACCTGCAAACAACATGTTTTTTCATACCCTGAAACTATTACACAACCCATTTGTAACATGCTAATGAGAAAAAGAGTTTTATCTACTCTGATACTATAATACAAAGATTATAAAATTGAAATCAAAACTCTTATGACAAACATTACGCACAGGCCAAAAAAAAAATTTTATTACGATACAGGTCTTGTATGGACACCTATATCATAAAATAACTTTTTAATCATAACGATACACCTATACAATCCCCAACTGGACTGAACCTCAACTTTAAAAAAAAAACCGGCCAAATCGCAAGAAAAAAAATGAAACGCGCATGCGCAATCGATGTTTGCGGCCTTGTCTTGGCGTCAACTTTTTTTTTTACATTTATATTAAACAAAGTTTGGTTTTGTTTGTAAAATAAATTAGTTTATGTATTATAGTATGAGAGTAGATAAAGTAGTGTATGACACTGTACATAACTTGGTCTTATAACACTCGTGTGATAATATAAAAAAACTCGCCTACGGCTCGTTTTTTTAAAACACATTCGTGTTATAAGAACCCTTATTATGCAACAGTATCATAAACTACTATTACAATAGTGTGTCCCTATGTAAAGACCCAAGACCCTGAACATACAATGCATTAGAAGCCCTATTCGATTTGGAGTGTCGTGCGCGAATCATAGCTGTGTACTCCTGGACCACCCTCGAGACAGGTGCTCAATACTTTAACCAACGAATTGTCACCTGCCGCGCCGTATTCCTCGTGCATGTTCTCAACGAAAGAGGGCAAAACTCCCTAAAACTTTATAGTCAGGCTATCTGCCCGTAATTAGCACCCAATTCCTGGTGAAGACCCAATTCCTGGTGTGGACATAGCCAGGTCGAACCTACGCGGAGAAACAGAACATGTGCTCAATAATAATTTTTTAAAGCTCGATATGATATACCAAGTACCATCACGACCTGTTCCAAACAAAATACGACGCCAATTGGTATACGATAGAGATAACGTACCTCCAAGATCCCACACACGGTATGAATCTCCTCGTCATCGTAGTCCAGCTTCCACTTCTTGATCCTCTGCACTACGTTCTTCTCGTTTATCGGCCATATATCGCCTCTAGCGCGACGAATGTCATTATGTGCCTCCATTTTGGATAACGCTGACCATTTCTCTGGGTCATATTTCTTGAGAAGTAGACACCTAGAATGATTAAGTGGTTAAGTCCACTGAGGTATGCTATATTCTTATTTTATCGGTTGAGAATAAACTGATCTGTAGACAATCTATTCAACGTTTGGTTGTTGATTCCTATGCAGCAGGGCGATTAGACGCAATGTAGGTAATTGTAACTTGGATGGTCTTCTTTATTTATTTTTTACTTAGCTGGCCGTAGGGAGGCAGTAGATAGGAGGAGATTTCTGAAAGCCGGGTTACACTCTCAGTCAACAGACATGACTCTAATAATCCAAGTTATTGAAATGTTATGGATAAACTAAGGTGAGATTTTATACTTGTAATAAATGAAAACAAACACCAGTGTTATTATTCGTGTACCTAAAGCTTAAATCCATCTATGAGATTGGATAAACCAATATATCTAGGATTCGTTTTCTTAATAAATGTTTAATACCTTAATGGCATAAGTGCTTGGTAAGATTCCTTCAAATCTTCAAGTTTGGAGTAATCCGGTGGCACTTTCTTGAGGGTGTCGCACTCGTAGCTGGAGTGGCCGGTGTACTTGCCTGACCCGAGACACAAACTACTGCACATTGGCCATTTGCAACCTTGGCATCTATGAGTAGGGAATAAAAAAATCGTTTAAGGAGTTCCGATATTCAAATGGTTATGTCTCTGTTTTCGGTTCCTCGTGGTCTGGGATTAGAGTATCTATCAACCGGGTAGTCTGAAACATCAGACAGACTGGGAACCCTGTGCATGTAAGTAGCTTTAAAACGTTACTATATTATTTTAGCGTTGTGTGCTGTTGCATTCAAGACCTTCACCTTGCAGCCTTCTTCGCAGGATCTTGGGTTTAAGATGTATGTAGAAAAGAATTTCAGCTATCCTGAACAAATCCAGGTTGCTCATTAGGAACTATCTTAGATAACAAACCCAGAATTCTTCCTTGAATGGCACTTTCGTAGAGTCAAGTCCCATCTTGTATTCCAGTCCTATTTTAGCTAGCTTAGCAATTGAAAATTTTATTCAAACAAGAAACTTACTTCGCCAGACTGTTGACATCCAGCTCCCGGTAGCACCCAAGGCAGATGAGCGCGCAGCCAGAGCAAGGCCCAACCGCTAGAGCCGGCTCCTCCACTATCACTTCACCAGCGCGGATGTCACGGGAAGCCACCAAGTATCTGGAATCGGATAGAGAAAATTCTACAATGTAGCAATAATAAAATCTGAATGAAATATTGTTACGAGCGTGGGGGTCGGTTTAAATAGAAAATGCGAGGACAACCGTTGAAAACAGATTTTATTCAGCTGCACTTAAATTACAGCAAAGCGCACACTCCTATGGAAATTTGGCCATATATTGAAGTGGCCAAGCGCCGGGCGTAGCGATATTTTTCACGGTAATTCAGGTTATATCATGGCAATACATTATCAACTTGTGTTCTTGGTATGGTTTGTCATTATAGAATTTAACCTATTTTTTTTATACCACTGAGGTAGCAGACAAACTAACGGCCCACCTAATGGAAAGTGGTTAGGGACGTGTGCAACACCAGGGGAGTCCCAATCGTGCTGTCGGCAGCACGATATAGGGTCGCCCCTGTAAACATTATTTATTAGCTTAATCAGCCGTTCAATTAGCTGCCTAGGCTGTTAACTAAACGGCGCCATTCAATGAACGGCCCGAATGATATTCAGCCGTAACTGGCTGGCTAATACTTAGGCCATTCGTAAGATGGGGCACCGCCCTAAAATAAGATAGGAAATAACATACATACATACATATACTCACGCCCGTAAATCCCCGAAGGGGGGGTAGACAGAGGTATATTAACAGAAAATTAGTGATAGGTTTTTTGAGAAAACTGTACAATCCGACTTGAATAGGTTAGGTTAGAAGGCTAACGCGGGAGCGGAGCGGAGCGAAGTTCCCGCATTAAGCCTTCGTGGTTATTTTTTTATAATCATGCAGAAAAAAGCCATTATCGTAGTTATTTAATTAAATGGTTAGGCAAGTAATTAAACGTCATCGATCAAAGCTACTTGCTTAGCCGTTTAATCAAAAGGCTGAACACCATTCAGGCCGTTAATTGAGCGACGCCGTTCAGTAAAGTGCCTAGGCAGTTACTTGAAAGGCTGATTAAGCTGGTTGGCTGCGAGGTATAGCAGGTATATACATACTTTAGACTAAAAGAAAAAACATTATTTTAGTTATACTTTTAGTCTGAGATACATACTTACATACATACGCTCACGCCTATTTCCCCTCCGGCGTAGGCAGAGACAACAGCCCGCCATTTGACTATATCCTTACATACTTCACGGGCTTACTCTACTGTAATTAATTCTTTCATGCAAGTCCGCCGGTTTCGAGTTTACAAAAATTTTGACCGAGCGAACGAAACGAATGAGAGTCTCAGAATCAAAGAATCAAAGAATCAATTTCGTTTATTCAGTTTAGGCACAAAAAGAGCACATATGAATGTCAAATTTTTACAGTCATGTCAAGAAATTACTAATATAATATTGAATTAAGTATATAAATCATTTGAAAATGATTCTTTCGCTGGTTCGGTAAGTTGGTTCTACTGAGAAGAGACCAGCAAGAAACTCAGTGAACAATATTATAGTTTCTTTTTTAAAACAATGTTTTTTGAAGTGAAAACTTCTTTAGCGGCGTTGGATGGGTGTAAAATGTTAAGGAAGCGTCAGGATTAGTTGACCTTTGAACCGTAACCGACAACTGACGTCATACACGATTAGGTACAGACTATCTATTTTGCAAACTACGATAGATAGCGTCGTGGCTTAAACGGTAAGCACTTCGACTGTAAGTCCTTATAGGTAGTTTCAGATAGTATCGGGTTCAAACCACCTGGCCTTCTGAAACTTTTTGTGATTATTTTTTCTTTTTGTAATTTATTATATTACTTTTTATGATTATTTTTTCTTTCTGTAATTTATTAGATACTTTTTGTGATTATTTTTTCTTTTCATAATTTATTAATTTCTTCTGACAGAAAATTAGCAGAAAATAAGTGATAGGTTCTATGATTAGCGCTATACTATAGGTATGGTATGGTATGTTCTTATTTATCTTTTTCTATGTATATAACGAAGAAAGAAAAAAGAAAATGTTTTCACTTCTGCCGGCACTCCCAGAGTGCAACCCGTCTTTTTTTTTACTAGATTTATTTTGTGCGAGCAAGCAATAAGATTAGGATGACCATGCATTTTTATCATTAAGGTATTCGTTTACTTTGTAATATCCTTTTTTCATTAAAGACTTTTTTATTTCTATTTTAAACTTGTTTAGTGGCATGTCAACCAAATCTTGAGGAATTTTACTAAACATTTTAATACTGTTACCTACTGTTGCGACAAGGAGCCGATTTTGCTTTTATCCCTATCTATATCGGTTTTTCAGTTCTAGGTCTAGGGGGCTCATTTCTTAACCGAATTTCACCAAACTTGGCACAAATATTCTATGATTTAACATAATTTTTTGTTGTGAGCTTTTTTGATAGGAGGGAAAAGGGGGAGAAAAAGGGGGCAGTTTTCTGTCGCCTTATTTGTGAACGGATCTTGATGATTTTTGGCTGAAACATCAAGGACATGATTCCTGACAGATTCTTGTGGCAAAAGACGAGAAGAAGACTCTTGACTTTTTTAAGGACGCAACCACGACGACCAAAAAATAATGACGCTCCGTCATTATTTTTTAGTGAAACATCCAGAGCTGCTTAAAATAAGAAGATCCGCATCGTTTCTCTTTTTTTTTGATACCAGATAAGGGTACCAGAAAATGTGGCAAAGTGGGGTGCTCGCGAGGTCTACTGTTCACAGAACCACTATTCTTAATTTGGTGTGTGCTGTGAGGAATACATCGGTATATTTTTTTAGTAAAGATTAAATTTGAAAGCTAATTAGCAGAAATTGGTGCACATTCCGCGTATTCTGATAATACCAACGGACTTATCTCTATTTTTTTAAACATTTCCGTTGAAAATGCCAACTGCCCTCGAAATAAATTAGTGGCAGCCGGGCAAACATTCTCGCTGGTGGTTCTCTAGTAAATAATAAATTAATCTATGCTGATGAATATCGACGATTAAGATGTGAGTGTTTTTGTGGAAGAAAGGAATGTCGCAAAAGTGGGAGAAAGGTCTGTAAGTTTATTTCGTGGGTGGTCCCCTCGCAACTAATTTGTAAAATTAAAAAGATCTAAATTACTGCATATATTCCTTCTTACCAGTTTATCCCCTCCAGCTAAAACGAACATACATCGGGTAAATTCTTGAACTAGAGCTACCGAGTCACAAAATATGTTTTACATTGTAGCACATACGTTTTGTTAGACTTTTAATAAATATATACTGTTTGTTATAAAACCAATCTCACCTGCCCATCACATCCGAATGTTTTATCTCATAACAGACACTCTTCTTGTCGACTGCTGGCTCAGGAGTCTGATCACTATCTTTACCGTCGCAGATATCCTCGATGATATTCTCCTTATTTCTTCCATCGCCTCCCTTGCCGCGCTTCTTTTGCTGAGAACACACATTGACAATATGAACGCTTATTCTTTTTGCGAACGTAAAATAGTTTCAAGATAAATCTTACACAAAAAATACAACGCAACATTCGTCACGTAAACAAACGAGATGCTTGGGAGACAATTTTTTATGTGGTGGAATAGAGGAACAGTGAATATATTGCGGTGACGTCGGGGTTATGAATGAATATTCGCTAGGCGGTGTCTAGGTGTATTTTTGTTCCACTTGACTTGGCCATGCCAATGGCACGATCTAAAAATCTGTTTCATAACCCTGTCAATGATTTATACGACCGTGAAATGGGTTGGCGTTCCGGCAACGATGACGTGTTGATGTACTTGGCACTGCATAAAGTCAATAAAAAAATCTACCCTCAAAGTCGGTGAAAAGATTATGCTCAAATTATATTGAATGTAATATACATCCAGTGAAATTGAACTTGACAGAGCCTATTCCCACTGTCTTCCTAAGTGTGATTTATTATCGCTTCAGACCGTGGACAAAGCACCAGTCTCAAATAGAAAGTTTTCCTCACTACTAGCGAGCTATACTTAGTTAGCTATTGGCAATTGTAAGCATAAGTGTAAATAATAATGTCAATGTGTGTACTGGATGAAGATCCATCTACGTCATGGATTTGGCGATGAAGGGTGTGCACTAGGTACCTACCTACTAGAGGCAGTCAGTCTGTATATATCATGGAAAGCGAAATTTTAGAAATTAGTGGAGTATTCTTGTTACTATATAGTTGTCACTCTGATACTACTTCCACATAGTGCACACAGCGCATTTTACACGGAATTTATAACCAATTAGTAGCTAATAAAGTACTTAGTATTTTATTGGAGACACTTGCGGCATGTTGCATCGGTATTCAGGACATGGACAAGAATAATTTTAATAAGTAGTGACATTTATAGATTAGAGTATGAAGTCCTCAATCAATAAATTTACCTATTGCAGTCCACTGCAGGACATAGGCCTCTCCCGGCGTGCCTTATAGTATAGTACCCAATTGAAGTTCCCGTCAATTTTAGGTTTTCAAACATCTTTACTGGATAAATGCATTAAATGACAAAACCGCCACCACGCTTTTGTTATACGATGCTGTGGAAAACTCAATAAATGGAAATAGCAGTCAATAAGCTTTGTGTAGCATTTTTTACTTAAGAAGCTACTAAGTACCTACTACCGAAACCCAAAACCTTATTTATTTCTTATGGTTTTTTCCAAAATACTCGCAGCTATCGACGTCTTTCTATCTATCGTCTATCGCTTGTAAAAATATCAATAAAGTAATTTAGTTCGCTTTACACGAAAAGAAAATATACGTTGAAATATTGTCGCTACGACAGAATTAAAGCCATTAGAAATTGTAACAGACGACTGTGGACATAAATATTGAAACTACTAGACGTAGTCGGGGTCGCGGTATCATTAATTATGTCATTACTTATGATTATAAAGAATAATAAAAAGAATATTGATAGATTTATCATAAATAGGCCTACTACTGCCCCATGCCCGCATGGCGCCTGTTTTATGAAAATGATATAGAGCTAACCTCAGATAATTTTCACTACATTTCTAGATTATTCTTAACTGACCATGTAAATTAGACATAGTCTCTAAAAATGGACACTTTAGCAGCATTTTGCTGGACTCAAGTAGGTACCTAGCTATCCGTTGATGGTTTATGATATGACAGACAATAATGATAACGACTTATATATGACGCACCAACGGCACAACTATGACAAATACAAAAATAATTACATTATAAACCACAATAATTTATCGCTATAAGGAAAATTTTCGCTCAGTGATTTGCGTCTGAAAGCGAGCGAAGCGATATCTCTCTTTGAAACGATGAAGAGCGTCATAAAAAAATCGTTTTCACAACATTTGAAACATTCTCTATTATATGAAAAATAATGTTTCCTGTCGCTAATAGTACTTAATGGTATGTCTGTCACTCAACGAAGCGCGAAACTATTTCTTATTCTCCGATTAGATGAGCAATAAAAGTATCTTCAGTTGATTATTATAAACTTATATAAATAAGCGGAGCCCAGTGTTGAAATCTGTTTATATTTAAAACAATATTATATGGTTTTTGTATTCATGGGATTGTATTGCTGTATGCGAGAGGATGGGGTTAATATTGTCGTGTTTCTACTTCGGGGATATTGATATATATACTACATAATTAACTATCTATATCCTCGAAGAGGTATTAGAAAGCGAGCCTACCGCCGGCAACAAGGCACTATGTTATTAAGAGTAAAAAATAATGATAAACGTGTAAGGCAAACTCAGCTGTAAACAGTTTCCCTACTTATTGATAAACGTTGTCCTGGCGTAGGCTTTCTTCAGGATTGTAAGATCAGAAGGTAGCCCTCATAAAATGTGCATTCATCCAAAGAAGGAGGAGCTAGTGGCAGAGCGCTCCGAGTTGAGTTCCAAGCCTCGGATGCAATCGGGAACCACGGTAAGATGATGACGATGAAACGACGTAAACTATCTTGTCAATATATCAGAAAATAAAACTGAAAAATGCTAAAAGTTGTAAATGAACTAGAGAATATCTCACATAATTCGAAGAACAACCAAAATATAGACACGCAAGTAAACATCGAGCGAATTGCACGATATGATACTGTTATTGTTGGCAGACTCTTTGACCGTATAGAAATAACTGGCGACCATTGTTCGCTCGCTTGGATACTGTTCAATTCCTAACCGCTCTCGTTTAATATTTCTGTCCGACTAGATTTATTAGGTTATTAAGTAGCCAACTAGCACATGGCCCTCTTGATGTTAACCGGTTATCATAGAATATATAAGCTTATGACAAAAAAGAAGTCACTTGCAATACTGTCAAGGGTCAACGAGCGTTTCTGGAGATGCCTGACAGTAAACCTTCCTGATGCTGCTGTTCTGTTTTCATCGGCCAAATTCTGACTTAGCAATCTCCACGTTACACTTGAAGTTATGTATACCTGTCATCATTCCTGCCATTATTTCTAAACGTAATCAACAGCCAGATGGACTGACGATCTGCACCTGATGAACTTGGCTGGTATAGACTGGATGCAGAAGGCGGAGGATTGCATATTGAG
This sequence comes from Eilema caniola, assembly GCA_949126895.1. Classification (NCBI taxonomy): domain Eukaryota; kingdom Metazoa; phylum Arthropoda; class Insecta; order Lepidoptera; family Erebidae; genus Eilema; species Eilema caniola. Next base: position 1,698,105 of record OX421477.1, on the reverse strand, counting down.
AGAAGCCTATGTCCTGCAGTGGACTGCGCTAATAACTACCTAATTGATTGATTGCATCAACCTGAATGAAGCTACGGAAGATGCGGGCAATTTTGAGGAGTTTTGGGCTGGGCCCGTCTAACTACTTATTTGAAATTGAAGAAGTCATCTAAAGAGACAGCCGCGCACAGAACTGGTGAGCAGTGGTTTTAAATGTATCGATTTTAAACCATCATCATCAAAGCGTTTCTCCTGGTGGCATCTGAATTGTTTTCAAATTAAATCATATTTAATTGGAGTCATCAACAGAACCAAACTACTTTAGTATTATGTTATCTGTGACCAAACGCAGGCACAGCTAGTTTAGAACAGTGTTGTGGAACGAAATATTAGTTTCACGTGTGAAACAATAATTCGCTTCAAATGTCAAACGAGTGCATGCAGCATCCAAATGTAACGTTATGAATGTATTTGTGTGACTTGTGACTAAATGAGAATCCGTCACGAGTAATAGGCAGAGTTTATTATGTTGTGCTAGCTGCATAGATATAAATATTATAATAGGCAAAATGAAGTCAGTTTTACGGATCGTACCGTGGAGCATTCCACATTCACTAACGACTTTTCTAAGAAAATAATTATAAACTAACCGGGACACTGTGAGGCGCGTCTCAATAGAATTTACGTAGATATCAGAGGAATAAAGATAGTCCGTTAAAAATAACAACGCGTAAAACAACGAGATAAGTTTATCTTTCACAGCGATCTAACTAATATGAACAAGATATATTTCGCTACCTCGTAAATCTTATGGAAAGTGGCGTTGTTTATTTTCATATAACATATAAAATCCCATAAGTATATCAACAATGAGAGTACGATGTATAGTTATAACGTATAATTAGTAAGAATATCCCAGTTTCAAGAAGGGTACTTCGCTGTCCTGCAAGGTAATGAAAGCCATATGCACAAGCACAGTATTATGAAATACTTAGTTGTCCTCAGAACTAATAGCTGAAATGTATTATGTTTACAAGATTCTATTATATTTACTAAAAAGATAACAGTGATTGGTTTTTATCCTTTATCCGTTATATTAGTTTTGTACTATAATTGCAAATCAATGTTTGTATGTTTGTGGATTGTAGTAAACACGGCCCAGTCAAAATAAAACTGAATGAAAAATAGTAGTAAACTCGTCTCAGTCCATTTAAAATGATATTTCACTTGTGAAAATTCGTCTCACCTAGATAAATAAGTACTGTTAGCAAACAAAGACAAAGGCAGCATTATTTATTTGTGATCTTTTTAGAAGTCATCTATAGATATTAAAAATGGGTATTATAGTGAAGTATGCACAATCACGACATGGCATCTCCTTTACCGCGTGGGGGGGAAGTGATGCGAAGTTGGAAAGCAAATTCCAAGAACATGCTCTAAGGGCTGAACAGATCTAACTGTAAATTTTAGTCTGCCTATCCTGGAATAACTAGGCTACTTTTTATCCCGGGAATAAATTTAAGACGCTTCCCGTATCGGTTAGAGAGGAAGAGGAAAAAGGAGGACCCCAGGGAATTCGACAGAAATTGAGCAACAATCATAAAACGATGGTTTCAGCGTATTATAGTAATAGGAAAAACTCCCCCTCTGTTTAGAAAGGCAGGCATGTAACATGTCACCCTAGCTTTTCACCAACCAATGCCCTAATAAACAGCGGCACCCGCAGCTCACCCTTCGTCTTCAGGTTTACGCCTGATGTAGGCCGAATATTGTTTAGCACTCTCCAACACCCGATCTATCCTCTGCAAATTGGTACTACCCATCGTATGTGTTACGCTACTCCCGTTCTATTCTCACCGCTCTATTACTTTCATCATTTTGCCGAACGAGGAGGCCGAACCGCCTGGATTCCTACTTCCAAAGTACATCGCATTCATTGAAGCATTCTCGAAACAACTGAAGACACGACAAAAATAATTTAACAATTGTCTGACCATCGTATCTTCTAAAAGCTTTATGTAAGTAGGTATGCAAACAATTTTAGTCCAACAAATTGTGCGAGAGGATTTCAAATCAAAACTTCACTCAAATAATAGTTTGGTATAAACGAGAACATCAGTAATGGCTTGCCAAAGCCGTCAAATATAATTTTAATCGCGCAACGGTGGCGTCGTGCCAAAGCCCCGATAATCTCATTAAGCTCTAGTGTATTGTGAACATTCTTTTATCATTTACCGTACTGTACCTACACACTGAGAGTATCATCACTACATAGTATTAAACAAAGTCGCTTTCTCTGTCCCTATATCACTTTGTATTGCTTAAATCTTCAAAACTACGCAACGGATTTTGATGCGGTTTTTTTTAATAGATAGAGTGATTCAAGAGGAAGTAGTAAGAAGTATGTATAATACATTTTTAATATGGTGAAGGACGCAGCGGGAACAAGATCTGACGCCACGCGGGCGGAAAAATATTGGCGGTACGAAGTTCGCCGGGTAAATTCCCGAAGGGTCAGGCAGAGGAGAATAACACCCACATTTTGCCATGGACTGTATGTTAACTATCGGAAGAAGAACATACCAGAAAAAGAATAGTAGGTGTTAATACACTTCTGCCTATCCCTTTTGGGGATTTGTAGATGTTAATATGTAATATGTAATGCAATTGAATCGACCATTGAAGGTTTGCATCCAAAGTTTGCAATTTGGAGTCTGGGGTCACCCTTCTGCGCTTCCTCCTGACGCAAATGCTGACAAGCCACATCAGCATTTGCGTCTTGGTTATTACAAGACCCACTGTCATTTTCTTGAGTTTCATTTTTCTTTTCCATTATTTAAAAGTAATCGTAGTATGAAAAGACCAAATAGTTCCACGAAATACTCAAACACATCCCATTTTTGGGCAGTCAGCATGTAAACCCACATAATATTTTGTTTGGCCAAAGATTTTTTTTTTACAGTACACATCAATTTTACTTTACCTGATGGTAAGCTAAAAGCAAAATCTCGGAAAGAGGGTCACCATTACAAACACGTGCTATGTTAACAATGGTGGCACTCAGCTTGACGGCCTCATCAGATGCTTTTGCACGCCCCGTTTAAAGACCAGGGACTGTAGGAGGAAGGAAACACGTGAGCTAGTAGGGAATTCCAGATCTTAATGGTGCGGCATAGTAATGAACAGGAAGTAAACTTGGCATCTCATCTCATCCACAACAGTCCCTAGCTATCACTATACGCTAACACAATGAGGTGTTGAGGAAGATGTTCTAGAACAATCTGTAGTATGTCTTCATTATCTGGTCGTACGTATAATTAGCTGCCGCTAGAAGTTTGTCTGTCAATGGGAGGCGGCGAGCGATGACAGCCCGTCAACTGAGCGAATGATATGGCTTGTTGAGTTAATATAGGTATTCCTATGTGAGAATATACGAGAGTGTATTTTAGAATTTGCTAGCTTTGGTAATGCAAAAAGGCCTGAGCAATTCTTGTTTGTATTCTTTTGTAAATTAAGGCCACATAATTAGTAAAATATTCTAGATTCTCACACTAAATTATCATGATCATTCATACCTAAATATTATTTTTCATACCCATCGTTAACGCGTAACCCGTAATTCATCAGCTTACATTTTAGTAACATTGGGAGAGGCCTATGTTCAGCAGTGCACTGAGGTGGGTTAATTGATTGAATTTGATTTGATAAATTGATTTTTGTGGCGTTAGGACCCGACGGTATTTCCGTCCAATTGAGCAGTCCGACTGGGGAAGTACCTCCGCCCTACAAAATACCGCGGCCATAATAACCTCATGTTGTGTTCCCGGCGGTGAGTAGGGTAGCCAGAGCTCACTGGCGAGTTTTGTGCAGTCAGTGGGAAGACAAAGGCTTGTCCTGCTTTATCTTCTACAGTGACGGCATAGAAACTCTCTGTTATAACAGGGTCGGCAGCGCGAGTGTGACGCCCCTGGTGTTGCACACGTCCATAGGCCTCGGTAACCACTTTCCGTCAAGTGGGCCGTGTGCTTGTCTGCCATCTAATGGCGGGTGAGCCTATCTTGATGAAATGTAGATGTAAATACACCTCTGCTTACCCTTAGCGGATTAACAGGCGTGAGTATATGTATGTATGAATTTTAGTAAAAAACTAGGCTGTGAATCAGATATCAGATCCATACTAATATTATAAATGCGAAAGTAACTCTGTCTGTCTGTATAATAATAATAATAATAATAATAATCTTTATTGACATAAAAACAAGTATACAAATAGTAAGGATCCCCTGACTCCTGCGCTAGTTAAAACTGTGTTGCAGGAGACAGTGTCTTCCCGTTACAGTGTTATGTTAATAAGTGCAAGTTTCATGTCAGTGAAGATACAGTAGTAATGAGAAAAAAAAAAACAATAAACTAAGGACTATTTTTTGCCTGTGCGTGCATCAGTATACGTTTGTTTTTGTGTGTATGTGAGTGTGTGTGTGTGTGTGTGTGTGTGTGTGTGTGTGTGTGTGTGTGTGTGTGTGTGTGTGCGCGCGTGCGCGTGCGTGCGTATGTATGTGTGTGTTTTAATGTTTTATCTATACCTGAATATGAATATAGTACATCGACTTTATAGGCGGGCAATTCTTAGGAGATCCTCTGTACTATCATAATCCAGTGCTTTTAGCCACTCTAATGCCATTTTTTTCACTGCATTACGATTTAATTTGCCTATTTTAGTAACTTTATTGCATTTATTATATATGTGGGGCGCTAAGCAGCTATAATGCCTTTGTGCAAATGTGGTCATTGCCCGAGGGATCGGATAGCGCACTACACGTTTCCTTTGTAACTTATCGTTAGAGGTTTTCCTGTGGTATCTTTGCACTATTTGATGGATAAAAATTTTCCTCACAGACAGCACATCAGCTAGTCCATACAGGGCAGTAGTGGGATATCTGTATGGTAGATATAAAAGTAATTTTAATATAGCCCGCTGAGCCCGTTCTACATCAATCATTAGGGTCTTTCCAGCACCTCCCCATGCACAGATACAATACCTGATGATGGATTCACACAATGTTTTGTAGGTTTGGATTAGAAGTGCGGGGTCAGCTATTGTTCGCAAGTTTTTGAAGACGTATGTCAGTCTTCTGATCCTCGTCACTGTAGACGCGAGATGTTCGCACCAGCTCAAATGGTCATCCAGTATAACGCCTAAGTATTTTATAGACTTCACCCGCAAAAGTGCTGCACAATAGCAGTTTGTGTGAGACTCTTCCCTATTACATGGAAAGGTATGTATTTTGAGAGTGGAGTCTACAGCAGGTCGACCAGCGTCTGTTATACTAAAACAGACGTATTTAGTCTTGGCCGTGTTTAGCGAAAGGAGACTATCCTCTAGCCAGGCAGTCACTTTTGCCAGACCCCTCTCTGCCAACTCAAAAGCCTTTGTCCAAGAGCAATCATGAAATATCAATACTGTGTCATCCGCAAACATTAGCAAGTCCAATCCTGGTAAGGCAGCGACACTGCACAAGTCATTGACATAGATTATGAATAATAATGGGCCAAGTGTGCTACCCTGGGGAATACCATACTTGCATTTAGACTCATCACTCTCACAGTCTGCCACTCGAATAATTTGTGATCTGTGGGTCAGATAATCTCGAAACCAATCAAGGGCCAGTCCCCTTATACCAACACTCTCCAAACGTGTTAATAAAATTGGGATGGACACAGTGTCAAATGCTTTTTGGAGGTCTAAAAAGACCCCCAAGCATTTTTGTCCTGAGTCTAGGTATGATACTACAGAAGATGTTAGAGTTAATACTGCGTCTTCGGTGGATTTTTGTTGTCTGAATCCAAATTGTGCATCGTTTAGGAGTTTGTTCCTTTCCAGGTATCCAGTCATTCGTTTATTAACGACCTTTTCTAGTATTTTAGAGAGTGCTGATAGAAGGGAGATAGGCCGATAATTAGAGGGCTTACATCTATCTCCAGCTTTGTAAATCGGGCAGACTACTGCTTTTTTAAACATAGCCGGAAAAACGCCGGTTTCTAGGCTCAAATTACATAAGTATGTAATAGGTGGGGCAAGTGATCTAATGTTTTGTTTAAGTAACTCAGTGGTGATTTTGTCCCACCCAGGAGCACTGTTCAATTTTAGTCCTAAGACTATATTCCTCACTTCGCATGGATCAGTCGGCAAGAATGCCATAGAATTCAGGGGCGCAGTGTTTCTTATAGCTTTGCGCGCCAGGTCGTGCTCCGATTTACCCATTATATCCTGTAAGTGTCCAGCCAATGTGCTTCCAACTTCTGTAAAGTAGGTGTTTACCTTGTTAAGTGATTTAATTGGTGTGTCATCTATTTGCAATAATTCACTAGCCAATTCATTTTTGCGTTTGAGATCACATACTTCTTTAATAGTTTTCCATGTCTCCTTGATGTTACCCTTAGAAGAATTCAGTCTTGCCCTATAATATTCTTTTTTCAGTCGTTTTATTACAGAGTTGCATATATTTCTATATTTTTGAAACTTGTGTAGTTTATCCTCATCATTTGCAGATCGCAACGCAATTTTATGTAGCTTATCTCTTCTTCTTATGCATTTAACAACCCCTTCTGTTATCCATGCTTTTAATGGCCTGCTTCTGTTTGTGCTTTTCACTAGTTTTATGTTATTCGAAATGGTATTCAGCAATTTGGTGGTTAGAATTTCACATGCAAGATTAGTGCTGGTGTTTCTGTATAGATCAGACCAAGACTCATTGGTAAGGATATCATGAATCATTTTGTAATTTATTTTGAATTGGGTGTGCGGTATATTTTTCCTTGCTATTGTAGACGTGTTAATATGTAATAAAATAGGAGAGTGGTCTGTTATAACTCGTTCGAAGACTACAGTTTTCCAAGGTTTGGCACATTTGACCATGAAATGGTCAAGACATGTCTTTTCCATACGAGTAGGTTTTGTTACACCTAGTTTGAGTCCATATATGGCCATTAGGTTAAGATAGTTATGTGGTGATTCCTTTAAGTTTTTCGGTAGGGTGTCAATATTTATATCGCCAGTGAATATAACATTTTTTGTTTGAATATTGTTTAAAATTTTATCAAGTGATTCTATGTAACCCTCCGTAGAGTGAAAACATGGTGGGCGATAAGAGCAAACAATGGTGAAGTCAGGTTTAACAGCAACAACGAGAAAATTACCTTCAATGGTATCTGTTGGTTCATAAGCGCAACTTGTAATTTCAGTACGAACATAGACGACCACGCCGTCATTTTGGTTCAAACTGTTCTGACTCCAATACTTGTTATAGTCAGTAATATCTGGTGGCGGATTATTTACAGTCGTCCAACATTCCGACAGCATGTATGTTACGCTTTCACGCCTTAACCACTGCATGAACCGATTTTGATGAAATTTGGTATAGGGATAGATTAGTCCTTAAGAAAGGACATAGGCTATTTTTGTTCGCGATAACCGACAACCACGCGGGCGGAGTTAGGGAGTTAGGGCAAAAGATAGTAGTTTATAAAAATATTATAGGTTAGTTCAAAATCGAGGTTTATCCAAATCCGCAGTTAGACTAGTAAAAAGCGGACCCCAGACTCCAATTTGAAAAGCTTCTGGGATTAACGCTAGGATTAAGAAGAGAGAGTTTAAAATAAATAAAATTACATTAGGGTACGTGTGTCATTTTGCATTATTCCGTTAAAGTCGTTACGGAGCTAAAGATTTTGGGCACAGTTTTGACAGCAAAATCGCCTGAAAGTGTTAATTTGGCGAAAAATAATCGCTTCGGTTTATAATCGGCTTAAAATCAGGCGGTATATTTAATTTATTTACTTTTTAACGCATACCACATCTACTAATTCATGAACAAAACCAAACAGATATACCAATTAGATTTTAAAGACGTGTGTCGCACGTCAAACGCGACACGGGATCGACGTGGCATCTTGTAGATGTAGACACGCGCCAGAGTCGTGCCAAGTATCAGTGACACCACACAACAATACGGTATCACTTTACTGCATAGCTGACAGTCTAAGAGCATACTTTCCAATAGTAACTTGATAAGTGCAGTTACTGCAACTTCTTTTGAACTACTCATCATCGTCACAGCAGTACTCCAAGTGCACCCAAACTTCGTTGGTAGACTTTGGCACCGAGGTCTTCCCTACTACTCTTGCTCTGGATTTGACTTAGCTTTTGTAGGCAACACTGCAGTCTGACCACTCAACCTCTCGACCATTAATCAACATCTACTGGTCATCTGCTCGCTAACCTATCTATATATACTGGCTAGCAGACGAGTTTGACTCAGGCACCGAAAATCTTGGTAGAGTACCCACTAAGTAGACATTTTACACCTTTTTAAGGTAATAAGTAAACAAACGCTCGGTATTATGCCAATTGGTACTGAACCCAAATTCTAATGATCACACAGAAAACATATCATCAAGAGCATTATAATCATTATTTTTTTAGACCTAGGCTCGTCTTCTAGTACGACAGTCAATTCTGAATCTTAAAATATCGAAGGACATATCTATTGTTTTCATAATATGTCGGCAGATTTGTCAGATTGTCTACTGTCCTCAGATGAATCGAGACTCACAAATGAATTGTTAGCTAGACAATTGAAGCGCATAGAGATAGGCTGATAATGAACTAAAATAAGGTCGGCAGTCTGGAAATGACGTCACACGTCAGGCTGCCAATTGCCCGCGTTACGACACACTAATTAAATAACGTAACGATGTAACATACATATTTACTTGCGCCTGTACTAAAAGATCACGTGGTGGTGCTTGTTGGTATCAAAGATTGTAAAGAAATTAGTAGTGTAAAGGGCCTGCAGCATACACGGTTGACTAGAACAATGTTTCCAATAATTTTTACTCGACACTATATACACAGAATTGCTGCTTCAAATTTCTTCTGCAAAATTCTGCAAATGATGCCTCGCAGATCGCAGCAAAGGTCATGGTCAGACTTAAAATTTTCAATCGACACTTTGACGTAGCACTGCAATACTCTACCGATATACCAACCTACCGCTGCGCCATACAGAGCGTCGTTTTGTACTGCTGTTTCACAAAACAATCTGAGTTAATATTTCGTTTTCTCTTGAACAGTAAACGACTCTGGTTTACGACGACGCGCATGTTACGTGATACGCCTGACAGATGTTTCATACATATTTTTAAAGCTTTCGTTAGATGTAGCGATGCCATAAACTTATTTATTTGTACATTGAAAATACATCGTATCTCATGGAATTGGGTCATAAACATTTCTTGTCATACCGACATCATTGCATCATTGTTTCAGTTCGACTTTCCTCACTTTAGGTTTTGTATACTGGGCATCATGAACAGTTGGTTCCTGATGCGAGGCTTTCACTTTATCTTGTGGAGGAGAAGGTTTGGCTTTACAACTTTTATGGCCTTAATACGAGCTGGACTGCGCCCCCGCCGGGTCCAGTTAGAAGGGGTGGGCCCATAAAGTCCTGGCTTGACGTCGTGCAGGGTGACATGCGTGTAAATGGTCTCACTACCATGGAAGCCCAAGATCGTGCGAAGTGGAGGAGGAAGAGCGGCGGACCCTGAGCTCCGAGAGCATCTCAGCCTCGGATGCAATCAAGATAACGTCTAAATGTCGATGATGATGATACGTCTGACCTCTCTGAGAGTCGAGTCTGCACCAGAGCCTATATAGTCTGTCAATCTGTAGATGCACCGGAGTATATGTGGTGTGGCTTGGCCGCGTTAAGATTCAGTGTGGCGATCCGCAATAGAAGAGCCGAGTAGGGCTTAAACTAAAGCTTTAATTTTGAATCCTGGGATCATATGAAGTCAGACTGTAAGACCCGCATTGCTGCACCAGTGAATGCGACTGACCTGCAATTTGGACCCTGATTCACAGCCTAGTGTGATGTGATGATAGTTGAATTTTCCTTGGTAAATAATATGAGTTCGAATGTGTATTATTTTCGCATTTAAAATGACTGTTGCCAAGATTACACTATTTGTTTATTTTAAAAAATCAACGCTACCATGCGGCAATGTTTATTTATTTTCTTCTAGTTTTTGCCCGTGACTACACTCGCTTAGTCTAAATTCTAACGATCAATTACTGAAATCGATCAACTCTAGTTATAACGTGAATTCACATTTTTTAATTAGTAAATATGAATTTAACTTTAAAAATACACGAATTAATTGTTAGTAGTTTTCTAAATCACAATTCAGAGAGCATCAATAAATAGTCAGCTACTAGGAAATACTAAATTAGTGAGTGTGAATGTGCTACGTAATTAAACGAGACATTTGTGATGTGCAATTTTGTCATAAACATAATATAACAGCGGTGCATTGCCAGAGTGTCTGGCCACAGAAATAGATGTACTTGTTATGTTAAAACCTCAAGGGCTAATTGGATAAATGCTGCCAAAAGTATGAGACTATATTTAGCTTGTGTTACGTAACGGCCCGGATTATGGAGTATTTCTGTTATAGCTTCATTGTTGGTTGTTTTACGGGTAATATCATTTATTGCCGTAGCTGGAAATAGGCGGCCCAAGGGAAGGTTGGCGATATGCATGATTTGGTTCAATGACTGTAATTGTATTCAAGTGCCAACTGCGCTGAATTGCCTTGTTAGACCATTGGTTTGGTGGAAGTCTCCTAATTAATTTAGATATTATGTCCATTTTTGGCACAAAATAATCAAAACTCCTTCAGGTAAATGGCATACACAGTCATCAATGGCACTTTCTCACAGGTAACCTTAGGCAAGCATATTTAGTTACTGCAAACAGACCACAGTCATGATCTACATGCAATAACGTTACCTCCGAAGGTGAAGCCTTAAGAATCAAAACCACTGTTATAGATATTGTATTGAATAGATCTTCTACAGCTCACTTTAACAGATTGAAAGTAGATGTTAAATAAATCAGGGCAATTCGTCTACGTGAAGTGCTAGAGACATTGATGGATAGATGGGCGGACACGCTCCGAGACGGATTAGACAAGACTGACTCGAGCACATTATTACTTTTCACATTGTATATTTGTTTTGTGTATACAAAATTGTATAATCATCACTACGCCTAGCAAATAAAAGTGTGAAACCGCTGGCCATGTATTGAGAGATTCAGAGCAGAGATGGAGTACCTACTGAAAAACTGCACGAATGACGATATCCGAAAAGTGGCTGAATATATATTCCGATAATGTCTTTCATCAAGATCTTCAAGTCTGAATATGGGATTTTATAGGTACATTTTTTATACCATTAAGGTGGCAGACAAGCTCACGGCCCACCTGATGGAAAGTGGTTACCGTGGCCTATGGACCTGTGCAACACCAGGGGTATCACTCTCGTGCTGCCGACCCTGAGACACAGAGTTTCTGTGCCGTCAGCGTACTCCTACGCTGACGGCACAGAAACTCTGTGTTTCAGGGTCGGCAGCACGAGAGTGATACCACAAAGCAGGAATAGCCTTTGGTCTTCCCACTGACAGTACACAAACTCTCCAATAAGGCTCTGGCTACCCTTCTTAAAGCCGGGAATATAACACGAGGTTATTACGGCCGCGGTATTCTGTAGGGAGGAGCTACTTTCCCAGTAGGACTACTTAATTGTACGGAAATACCGTCGCTATAATACATCCAACACATACAACATATCCTTGGAAACCTCACAGATACCATCTCCCATCTATTATTTCGGACTACAACTGGTTAAAATCCCATGTCGTCCCATCTAGACCGGAATCGGCGTCTCTCCTTCAAGAGACAGCTCGATACTAAAATATAAGAAAGACAAACAAAAAGCATTTTTGACCTGAATTTAATTCATATATTGTGACATGAATCAAATTAATGCAGAAAAAAATGCGTCTAGCACTCGAGTATGTAAGTGCCCCGTGCCAATAACGGCGGGCAGCGGGCACCATTGGCATTTGGCACCAGGGGCGCTGCTGGCATCAACTGCGGCGTTATGAACTGATTGATGATATATTGTTGCTTTACAGCATTGCGATAATGCCACACTATTTCACCGGTCATTGCGTTCGTAGATTTGAAGTATCTATAATTAGCGTATTGCAGCCCACTGTTGGACATAGGCCTCTCCCAATGTGCGCAATTACTCTAGATCCTCCGCGTTCCGCATCTGTCCAGCGACCAGTCATCTTTATCAGATTAGTCCATCATATACAAATATATATTTATCTACTCACTACCCTTTGTACCTATCTCCGGGAAAGTAACTACTTACTTGACTGCCTTTCTATTGTTTTTTTAATATCTACACCGCAGAAATTAGAATTGGCTTAGAGCTAAGAGAAAGCTGATAATCTGAAGAGGAACATAGAACACTGTATATTTCGGAAAATGGCAATTTCCGCGATAAATAATCTCAACGCAAGCCGACAGGACAGTAGCTAGTTTGTAAGATAACTATACAATTTATCTATGTAGGATGTAGCACCTGTCATAGTTCAGTAAGCATGTAAAATGAATGGGAAAAGTTACAAAACAATATATGAAGACATTGAGTTTTATAATCCACAGAGGTCAAAGTCAATATGCTTCAAATTTTGTTTACTATTTCACGAAAGCTCCAACAGCTAAGATGATCAATAAATAAGAAAATGTTGCTACATTTGTCGTTTAGTGTACAAGTGTAATTCCTAACGGGCAGTGCAAATAAAGCTCAGCGCTTTTTTGTTTTTCTTTCAAGATTAGCGTAAAGTGGTCTAAATACTTTTAAATAGAACAATAAAAATTACCAACTGACCTTCTTCTTGTGAGATTTCTTATTCATCCTGCGGCAGCTGTCTTCTGAAACAAAGCACATTACGAATTATTTCGCTCTAACAAATCAGTTGTTTTATTTAATGGCCGCAGCTGTTCGCCACGACCGCTTTCTGATGTCACAAACTTAGAAAATATAGAAATTAACATTCAATCTAATCTAAAATCTTCAGATTTATGATAATGTGGTAGGTACCTACATAATTACTCGACCATTGCAGAACCTAAAAGTATAATTTAATATAAAGATAATAAATTAAGCTCTTAATTAACAGCAGTTACTATTTCAGTCAGTTTAAATCACTATTTCAGATATAATTATAGCGATTTCATCGAGTGTACGGAATCACACCTGTGTGCCCCAATTCTTGTATGGACCTTTCCAAGATCATCGGAGTTCAGGCCTAAATAGCCTGCCAGACTACATATGTCTAACGGACAAGAGACTAGTGCAGGATGTCCTTTTGCAGTTAGAGATGGAAATCGCTCCTGTACTAACCAATACGCTCTAGATTCAGGAATGGTTAGGATTAGGAAAACGGACTCCAGGCTCCAGACAGGCAGGCTGGTAATTTTAGGAAAAAAATTATTCCGATTGGAAGAAATCCCGGTCTGAATTGTGACCGAAGTCTGTCGAATACGATAGATAACTTTTAAGTTACTAAATCTCCTTCTGAGGAGAACTTATCCTGTCATCCCACTACTGCCTGTCGAATTATCTTCACTCAAGACATTGGAGAAAAAACTGAATTAATTGTCGAAGTACCAGTTCTGTTACCATATTACCTACAGCCGGCCGGCCGGTGTAACCTGCTCTAAACGTCAGCCAAATCAAAGGTATGTGTGTACCTATACTACAGTATCTATAAGAAACAATAAGACTGTGCTTATACCACGATCGCGTTAATTTCCGTTATCATTATTGTATTTCATACAACGCGAGGATTTAAGGCTCATTATAGAATTAGTGTCATTCTAGAATGTATCGCGAATTATCTAAGGAAAAATTGTATAGACATTTTGTCAGACAACCTGTCAAATTTGTCGATGTGTATACAATCTTTTCCCAGACAAATTGAGGTTCAGCTGAGTAGCATTCTAGAATACGGGCCTTAAAGTATGTACAGTATCTACAACATTCTAAGAAAGTACGATTTTGCATGTGTTTGATCTTGTCTGAAGATAAATAGTACAGAATTGACCATTTCCTTGGCCAAAGATTTATTATACATAAAAGATCGTAAGAAGATAAGCATTTGACAAATGTGTGTTATTTATTTATTCAGACTTATGATGTCATGTCGTCGTTACGGGAGTTCATGCGTAAAAAATTAAGAATAAATTTTAATTTAACTCGTAGTGGTTGTCCAAAGAATTTTTACACTGCAGAACTATTACCGTCTATGACAATTCAGTTAATTACAAATTATTTGTACCTACTTACTTACTACTTGCGGCTGGAGATCGTATGAGCCGAGAGAAAGCTTTTGAAAAGTAACGTCCATTCCAGAGTATGAAGTTTTTACCGTAGATCTAAATGATCTCAGGTTTGTTGTCAACTTTGTACCTTCTACTTCGAACAAAATATTTATTCACTACTAGCAGGGGATAAGAGAGGATGCGATAGTTAGAGTAATAAAATGTTAGAGCACCTGTGATGATCAAAAGTAACTCAATATACCTAATACGATAAAACTCAGTTGTTATCTGTTGAATAACCATAATACCTGCCTGACCGAATACACTAATGCGAAATTTTTAAATACCGACGACTTTTCCGTTCAAAGTATTTTATCATCGGATTGAAAGCTTGTACGGTAATAAGTTGGCCAATTGCCCTGTAGAAGAAGTCCCTAACGATGCCAAGGTGTCAATAAATACACCCATCTGCTTAGGGTGAAAGTCCTTCTGAACTCAGGCCACACTGCTTCAAGTTTAAACAAATTGTTTACTTTATCATACAATAATTACGCCTCTCATCACATTACTCTCGTTCGACGGTTCCACTCGCTACAGATTCAGACCGGCCAGTATTCAACGATTTAATTTTAACTTCACATAAACATGCTTTTGTCAAAATGAACCACTTGTGGGATTCGCTCGTCACAATTTAATTTTATGCGTTAACATTTGGAAAACGGGACGAGTTACGAAATAGAAATTCGTAAAATGTATTTTGAATCACGAAGTACGGAAAAGATTTTGTATATTGGGAAACTGAACGACATTTTTGCGGATATATTGCTCGTCATTTCATCCGCTAATGTTAAAATTAAGAGTAGTCACAGCACGATGATATAAAAGCTTGCTTATAGGTGCTAACGCCGCCGCCGTTTTATACCTGTATTCAAGTAAACTACAAGTGGTAAATCATCATGAAGGGCTATTTATTGAAGTGAAAAGGACTATTTCAGTAGCCAATATGCTAAATCTTTACAGCTTAAACTATTGAATGTCAAAAGATAATTTTGAAGATGAAGCGTGTGTTAAGGTGAAGCGTACGTTTTCTACGCCTTTTATCTTCCAAACACCTAAAACATCAATGGTCTATTTGTTTACGATCGTAAAGTACCAACAAAGAGGCTTACTGCTCGTGTATCATTGCTCTGTTTAACTATTTGACTTCTCAGGCCTAATAAATAATGTTCTTTCAGTTTTGAAACGTTTGTTGAACTTTGTTTTGACTGTAGGTATGCGCGACTTATCAGAAACCATCTGTTGCTTCATATCTCCAATTTCATGAAACGTTATTGGATGTTCCCTTTTTCCTATGTGATTCATTGTAATATAAATACCTAAATAAATTGGAAATGAACGGACTAAAACCAATCGCATGTTGTTCTGTTATAAGAACCTTTAACGGGGGATCCAGGGTACCCTAGTAGGAAGGACATGTAAAAGTAGTAGGTATCCACCTACCTATCTAGAACATTATTTAGGCATCTGTAACTCAGAAATGTGGTATCAGTTTGGAATAGATCCATTGTAATGGTCTCCATATTTCAATCGAATCAATAGGTACTAAAATCAAAACCCCATAATCGCTATCGTTTATTTCGCCCCGGCCCTGCACGTAACTGAATCCTTTGTTATCATAACCTCAAAATAATATTCCTAAATCAAGTTTTGGCGTCGTTGCCAATACCAATTTAAATAAACTGCAGAAATATTGTACGAATTCCATTTGGTAGCCATCAAAACGCGCTTGTTTCTCATATAGTTGATTACTGTTTTCCTTTTTGAAAGTATAAACAGTCATTCGATTTAGTGGAAACGTTTTGATGTGTCAAACAAACAAAATAAATCATAGTTGGTGTTTTAAGTACAATGGTTTTCTAGCGTTGCGTAATTGTTAAGTCGGTTTTATCAGGATTAAATCAAGGAAAAATGCAGATTTTTAATTGAAATAGCATGTTTTGTTACTTTCGGCACAGAATAAATAATAGCTTTCAGGGTTAGGAAGTTACCGGCCAATCGATAAAAGTCAATAAGCCAAGAACGCGTCGGTATAACCGCTAGAATGTTGATACAGGATTAAAGTGTGATTATTCAAATGACGTTGTTGGTAGTAGAGTGAGATTCTGTTATAGAGTGGTGTATTGCCTGTCATTAAATCCGGCTAACCAAGTAAGCACCGCACTCTCCCCCTCGCAAGGTTGGAACAAAATTAATTAAATTACCCCTTTATATACATCTTCACATGCTGTATATGTACATATGTATATAACGTAGGTAGGTACACGTAAAGATATTTCAAGCCCATAGTCAACCAAACTTCATCCAATTCATTACACACGTCTAAATTACGACGATCAGCTTCAGTATGCCAAATGAAGATGGAAGACCAGTTTAAACGCATCGCTCCACATGTCAAACGTCATATCTTCAACCACGAGGTGTTCCTTCATACGTGAACATGTGTCATAAGTTAGTATTTATCACGAAGGATCAAAGAGATAGGTGCAGTGCTTGCCCTACGCATGTTGAGAAATGTATGTGGGGTTACATACTTCTCGCATCGTTTGATAAGTCTGCCGTAACATCGAATTGTTACGTTCAATGAACAGTGATAGATGAATATTTGTATAGTGTTTTATTTTGCTTTATTTATCTAATAGGGTTTTACATTCTTGTTTAGATTACCTACCTATTTTACAAAGTATCCTTGCACGATAAACTACAGAAAAGGATTTAAAGAAAGTATAGGAGACCCCAATCATACATTATATTAATACGTCATTGGGAGGGAGACCCGCAGTGATTTTTAAAAGAAAAATGGATAAGGAAAAAACAGGTCAACAAGGTCGGGAATAGAAGCCCTTAAATGAATATTAGGTAAATTTAAACTGTATAATTTTTTCACAGTAATTCTCTTTTATTTACTTAATATGTATATGACTTGTTCTGAGTGAGTGGCTGATTCATAATTAATGCAGAGACTGAACTTACAATTTATTCCAGTACAAAATGCTTTTTATCTTTTAAGCCGACGACGGATTTTTGGAAATTTCTCTACTAAAGGGGTAGGGAAATAAGATTTGAAAAATAATATAGAAGTCCGTTAATATTAAAGAAAGAAGCTTCTTCTTTTTAAAAATCAAGACTTTATTCTCAAGATACATTTCTTCAAAATGATAATCGGCATATTTTATAGAATGCTTCTAAAATAAAACCTGATGACGCTTTAAACTTGTATACAATTTTATACTATTATGAAATGAAACACTAACAGCAAGCATCTCTCACGTCAAGCGGAGCGGCAGCGAAAAATTAACTATTAGGCCGCCTGTCATAACAGACCGCAAATGTCCGTCTAAACAGAATGTGATGGGTTTTCTATTAGAACTTCTTCCGTACCGCAATATTGTTTGCATACTTAGTATTGTGTATTATTGTAAGTAGGGACAGTTATGCGATGAGCGAATACCTAAGAATGTCCAGTGGAAACCTAATACTGGTATTGGAGGATTTTTGAAATTGATCGTCCTAACTCTACTAATAAATACCTGATGAAACAATAAAGTCTGTTGCATTATTAATAGGTATTAAAAATGTTATTCATTTTCCTTCTACTTAACGAGGAATCCTATATTCTACATTATGGTTTCCTACATATACCTATCTACATGTGGTCCCTCCACGTGATCCTTGGTCTACATGGTTCTTCCAAATATTATGGTCCTTTCTACATAAAGTAGTCTAAAATTACGGTCTTTCTAATCAAGATTCTTCTGATTTACTTTCGATACCTACTTACATAACCTACAAGTCTTTTTACCAGTCACAGGCGTCCAATTAACATTAACCTATTGTAGTCCATAACTGTACATAGGCCTCTCCCAATGTGCCTCTGTTCTGGCATAATCACCTCAATTTAATTATTACAATAGCCCCATTTCACTACACCTATAGGATCTATTGCACATTCATTTCTAAGATTACAATGTTTACAGTTCTTTTCTTTTCTGCCGAGGGTTTTTCATAAGCTCTAAGTAGGAAGGATACACTGATTAAATACAGACCCAAAAGAGCCAGAGATTAAGCTGAGCTAAAATGATTTGAAGTCGATTAACTGTAGTATTATGAATAATTCAGTACCTAATCGAAGATGCATTAGTGCGTGCCAGTGGCCTAGTCATTCTGAATACAAGTGGTTTATCTCTCTTCTTGAGATACACCAGTATTTTAAGCAAAGCTATACCTAGCAAATTGGTTGATTTATATGATTCAACTGATGACGCTGTTAAACTAAGGGCCATCATTCAAACTTTGATTTCAGCTTATCAAGCGAGGTAAAATAACATCCAACATTACAAGTGTCTAGATACCTACTAATGTCGGATGATCATAAACGCAGTGACTCTCTCCCCCCTTTAATCTGACTGCCAAAGAAGGGTTATTCGTGACGTAGCGGTAAAGCATTCGCCTGCTTAGTCAGAGGTCGCGGGCTCGGTTCCCATTTGTAAGCATGTATACTACAGGTCCGCGTCGGAACGCCAGTCCGTTTCCGTCAAGTTATAGCCCATGATCAAGTGTAGCTTAGGCTTCGGCCACAAGTACCTATAGTGCACCTACTACCTACTATCCTCGGGCTTCAAAATAGATGATTTAACTGCAACCGTGATGATAATGATGAAACATTATTATATTTATCATCATACAAAGCATCGAAAAAGAGATATTTCTTATTCCTTGGTTTTAATTTGAAACAGATCAGTGGTTTACAAAAAGTAACCATTTTAGTTTTTAGCGTCATTCTTACGTTTTTCGTACCTATTAGATAAGCTTTGTTTATTTTTTTTACACTAAACGCATCTGAAGATCAAAGGTAGCAAGTGTTTACTTCAGGCATTGCTTTATCTGCTGACTTTACAGAAACGTTTGTCTACCGCTACGATGTTGGAAAAACCGGCCAAATGCGAGTCGTACTCGCGCACGAAGGGTTCCGTACAGTGGTTCCGTACCAGAAAAAAGGCTAAAAGGCTAAAATATCACGTTTTTTTTGTATGGAAGCCTCCTTAATTATTGCTATTATTTTGTTTTTAGTATTTGTTGTTATAGCGGCAACAGAAATACACAATCTGTGAAAATTTCAACTGTCTAGCTATTACGGTTCTTGAGATACAGCCTGGTGACAGACGGGCGTACGGACAGCGAAGTCTTCTTAATAAAATCTTATCATAATACATATAAATCTCGTGTCACAATGTTTGTCCTCAATGGACTCCTAAACCACTTAACCGATTATAATAAAATTCGCACACCATGTGCAGTTCGATCCAACTTGAGAGATAGGATAGTTTAAATCTCAAATTATAGTCCGATTCGCGATAACCGACATCCACGCGGGCGGAGCCGCGGGCGACAGCTATAATAATATAAAAATCTTTATTCACATAAAATTCATACATTTGTTTGAATATTTCTGATTTCTGTGCTAGGTATAAATGCCTGTGTTACAGAAATCAGTGTCCTCTCATATCTTAGTTACAATAAATCTTATGTATCTTCAAGTCTTAGTAATAGGGTCCCGTTTTTACCCTTTGGTTACGGAACCCTAAAAAGAACTCTTATGCAAGAAGTAGGTACTTATTTATGGTGTTGTTTTAAGGGTTCCATATCGAAGGATAACAACGAACAAAATAATGGGCTAACAAATTAACCACATGGGTAGGACCACTTGGTTAACGAAATAAAGGAACACCAAAAGAGAGATGGACAAATGAGTTAGAGAGAGTGGCCGGAAAAGACTGGATTACAAATGGAATTCTGCATATTTGTGCACCACTTAACTACCCATGCATGACTCCACTGCACAGACTCCATTGTCTCAGGTTGTCTTCTTGTCGTCAGCGATAAGACCGCCACTTGGACTCCCCCATAATTTTTAAATTGTATCTAACTGTTTTTGTAAAATATGGTTTATGGTGTACAATAAAGAATATTGTATTGTACAAAGGCAAAAGATAGAGATACATGGAAAAATATGAAGGAGGCCTTTAATCGTAGAGAGGTCTTTAATAAATGTAGTAAATTTAGTTGAATAATCATATTTTATGAAATAATTCATGCATGTATTATTAATTTAATAGTAGGTCGTTACATATAAAATTGCCGAAATTTTCTTACAGATTCATGAGTTCGTTGTTTCTGTAATTTAATAGCTATTTCCATTATTTATACTTTGTTTGAAAGTTGATTTCAAGATTTTACAACTCTGTATTAAATTTTGTTTTTATTGGCCGCTTGATAAATTTAATCTTCAAAAACAGTACTTCCTAAATGCTATTCATTTTGATGATAAATTTCGTATTACTTTTTTACAGCTGTCACTTTTCAAAAATGCCATAAAAGTTGCTGTTAGCTTAATGTTGTCTCATTCATACACAAAAAAAATCATTAAATTGGGTATGTCATTCCTTAAAAAATGCAAAAATGTGAGTTCTGCAAATTGGGTTTTCTCCAATTTCTTGTAATGAAACGGCAATGTCATATGCAAATGCTAATGATGTTTTAAGTTTTCCAAGAAATTATAATTTTTCTTATAATTTTAGCAAGTAATTAAATTGATAATTGTTTTAAATTTATTGATATTTGATTTACTTTTTTGAAAATTGATTAATTTTATTGATAACTAGCTGTTGCCCGCGGCTCCGCCCGCGTGGATGTCAGTTTTCCTGAATTTTCTTTGCTATAAACCTCACGGAGCTTGAGACCTTTCCAACGAATGCAAAACCGTGGAAATCGGTTCGTGCGTTCTGGAGTTATAGCGTCAGGAAGGAAAACCCGACTTATTTTTATTGTAGTAGATGATTTGCTTTATTTGATAATTGATTAATTTTATTGATAATTGATTTAATTTGCTGACAACTGATTTAATTTAGTGATATTATGTACTTACTATTTTTGATTAAGGAATAAATGAGGCTATATTATTATTATTATTATCGAAGGGTAAACATGGAACCCTATTACTAAGACTCCACTGTAGGTCTGTCTGTCAGCAGGCTATATCCCATGAAGCGTGATAGCTAGACGACTGAAATTTTCGAGCAATTGTTGTAGTGTGTTTGTTACCTAACTAACCAACGATATTTCGGTGGCTGTCCCAACTCTATGTCGCTGCGCTATCAATTGCTTTAGGTGATCGTTAAGCGTCAGGAGGAGGAGGAGTGTCAGGAGTGTGTTTTTTTTAAATAAGTATATATAGGTCACATTAATTTGACTTCACCTCGCCTGATGGTAAGCTGAAGGGAAAGTCTCAGGAAAGAGGGTCACCATTAGGGTCACCGCCAAGACGAGACAAGCGAAGCGCAAGGGCACTACCTACCTTTTCTCGAAACGCTTCGTTCTTTTTTTGAACTCTCATAACTTTGCTTAGGATGATGCTAAATAGTTAAAATTTTCAAGATAGAATACCATCGGAACCATCATTAAACATACAAAGTTTGAATGTTATCAGATCTCGTATAAGGCCAAGCTCTGAAGACTGCACGTTCTAAACCTAAGATGTGGTGTAGAGCTTGTAGGTTTAAGAGCGTGCAGTCTTTAGAGCTTGGTTTTATACGAGATCTTATAACTTTTTCACAAGGTAAGCAACGTAAACTCTGTCTTGGCAACATTTTTACATGAAAATGTTTTTGGTGGGATATCATTTACCGCGGCGGTAGAGTGTGGGCAGTGGTGTGTAACTTCGTATTTACGACTTCAGTTCGCGGGTTCGAATCCCCATGTGAACCAAATTTTTACATACAAGCAATTTAGCTTAAGTAAAGGGGTTAACGATAATATCGTTAAGTAAAACTCGTCACTGGAATATTGATTTAAGAAAGTAGGTACGAAATAACAAACAAAATAACCACTTGAAAATAAATAAATTTGTGCTTTCACAGATTACACAGTTAAAAGCAAATATATGAAAGGAGAGTCCACCACATAGAGCTCGTTATTTCCTCGATGTTCATAAATATATAAAATAAATAGGCCCCTACTGTATAACTACTCATATTCCCACCTAGCGAGCCTTTGTAATGTCGACTTGTTTTAACTGACATGATATTTTTATTTTATTACCCGACTGCCGAGCTTTTTATAGATTTAATTCCATCTATGATTAAAATATATATTATAAAGGTAATTAATGTTAAAACATGAAAACTGGTAAGTATTTTAAAATAAATATTTATCATAAATAAAATACAAACCTTAAATTCTTATAACCATACAACAATTAACGGTAGACCACTTTAAAAAATCCTTTTTGGACATTCACAACACTAGAAGTCTAGTAACAAGCGCCGAAGCCATTGGCGGGAAAAAGTTAATTGAATGGCGTGCGCGACCGTTTACCCCGCGCTACGAACTGTTATGCCTGAGACGGAGGACTGACACAATAAAATCTCATTGTGATGAGATTCACGACACGATCTCATAGTAAACATAGCATAATTATTATGCCACGGGGAGTTAGGGATAACCATGGAAAGAAATGAGAGTCACTATGGTATCTGTGGTAGTTAAATAACTTAGGTGCAGAAAAGTATGTAGGTAATTAAAAAAAAAAGTTGGTATTTTTTAAGAAAAAAGAAATCGACGTTCGAATTTTTTTTCAATTCAATATACCTACTTCGTAACAGAATTGGCTACCAAATTATATTCTAAGACTTATTGTACTGTTTTGTGTAAGGTGATTAATCGTAATATGTGAAGGTTTGAATCTACTAGAAAGGTAACTAGAGTCACACTACTTTCCATACTAACTCGTTATGTTTAAGGACACTTCCTCGTGGTTTTACGTTGCGTATTATAATTATAATTACCGTAATTTATTAGTTTGCAATAAACATTATTCTAACTATTCTATTTTATTCTTTAAAACGT
The DNA here is from genome assembly GCA_949126895.1 of Eilema caniola. NCBI lineage: Eukaryota > Metazoa > Arthropoda > Insecta > Lepidoptera > Erebidae > Eilema > Eilema caniola. The sequence continues at coordinate 1,674,924 of OX421477.1, read as the reverse complement.
TATCTGAATAAATATTTTACGATTATAAATTAGGAGAAAAACTCTACACAGTTTTTCCTACATAGCGTCGTAGGCGTTTGTTTATCTCTACGAAACTCTTATTATTTTATTTGTTTCAGTGTTTTGTCACGCCTGACAACACTTTATTACTATCTCTCTTCATGAGAGGTTGAAAAATATTGCTATGTCTTAGACTTACGTCAAATAACCAACCTAATTAAAACATATAAGATTTAAGATAGGGAGTTAGTAGTAGACGTGAAGGGAAAGAAACAAAGTTGTCACCGTCATCTTGTAGTCCAGTTGTAAGATAAATTGTGAACTCATTTGACATAAGGCGATATATATAACCTGGACAAATAGCATGTTATTGATTATTTGTAAATAATACATTTGACTAAAAACAATTCTAGGAGCACTTCGACTGTCCAAAGACTGTCAAAGACATGTCCCTTATAAAACAACTAGCTGTCGCCCGCGGCTCCGCCCGCGTGGATGTTGGTTATCGCGAATCGGACTATAATTTGAGATTTAAACTATCCTATCTCTCAAGTTGGATCGAACTGCACATGGTGTGCGAATTTTATTATAATCGGTTAAGTGGTTTAGGAGTCCATTGAGGACAAACATTGTGACACGAGATTTATATATATTAAGATTAGGATAGATGTATGTTTTTATGCTCTGACCAGGCTAGTTGGTCAAAGCATTCCTCTTGTAAGGAACTAGATGCGGTTTTAAACTCGGTCTTGGTTTTTCATCCAGCAGTTTTTTTTAATACGGCGAACCTATTGCATAGCCATCCGTCTTTCTCACCTATATAAACCACTGAAACGAGTTTCATGAAATTTGCTATAGGGGTAGATTAGACCTTAAGAAATGTTATAAGTCATCTTTGGTCGCGTTGGTGGTGAAAGTTATCATTTTTGTCGCCATTTTAGAGTCCGGATAACGCATCTACAGTTTTTAACACATCATTGCATCTATCCTTATTTTATTATTAACGTTAGAAAGTGATGCTGCTATATTAAAAATAGTTTACAAACAACATAATGGGGCTCGATATGCGCCCATTTATTGGGAGTTAATTTAGAAAGAGAGCTCAAAATGTATTTTATAGTGCTCGTATGTCGTTCCCGTGAAGTGTCTCTATAATGAATGATAATAAAGATGGAAAACAGTCACGGTTTGGAAGAAACACAACTTCTATGGCGTATAAGTACAGCATTCGACTGGTACGTCGGTGGCCGCGGATTCAATTCCCACTCAGTGCAAATGAAATTTATTAGTTCTCCCACGAACTTCGTCATTCTCTGAGCCTTTTTCCCAAATCAGTTAGGATCGGCTTTCCAGTCTAACTGTGATGCGGCTGAACTTCGATATTTTCCGTGAAGCGACTGCCATCTGACCTCCACGACCAATTGGTGATATCTCAGTTCTATAGTGGGACTATTCGTATATCTGGGCCCTGATTCTGCTATTATTTTCTTCATGGCAAGACCACTGAGGTACCGCAGTCCCTGTAACCGATGCCATTTAACTTTAGACTTTACATTTATACGGTTAAAGTCTAAAATTAAATGGCAATCTTGTTTAGTGAATGAAAAATGTTATAAAGTCCGTCTCATTTCATTTTGAACTTTAAAACGTAGCCGTAAAGTCTAAAATGTATTGACATTTTATTCAGTATCAGCGGTATGACAGTGGTTTTGTTACGTTATAAAATTTGCAGAATTGGGGCTGAGTGCTCCAACTCGGGTAGTTTGCGACGTAACGTAGGCATCGAACCTATCATATTTAACTAACTAACTTGGTATATAAATATGACATAATTCAAAATTCTTTAAACAGTTGACAAATTTATTTTGACATCTGTGCCACCGAGCTATACCTACCTACTTTTCTGTTGATCAATGAGGTAACGTGGGTGGAAGAAAATCTTGCGGATAAAAGAATTTAAAGATGATTTATTGTCACTTGTATTGAAGTTTATAAACTTACTGTGCTACAGTTATCTTATTAAATGCATATTTTTCATTTTTCTCTTATTCGAACTGGCCACGAGATGTTAAGTACAAGGTAACCGTTTTCGATAGAATTCTCGATCTCGCTATTATAACAACAGGCAGTTTGTAACGACATCGTTGTTTCTATACTACTAAAGTGGCATACAAGAACACGATTAAAGGGGGATTTTAATTTATAATATATATGAGTTTCAAATATTAGTTTATTTTATACATCGATAACATTTCTATGACACCAAGATATACCTTGCTTTCACGAGCTTCATTCATGCAAGCTCACTACTTTTGTCGCTATCTAATTTTCATGAAAATTTAAATTGTTTAATACCATCAGCATGTGATCCTTGTTCATTTAATTCTCAGAAACTTTCGCCGATAATCCGTTTCTACTGCTTCTACCTATATTTAGAACTCTTTACTCAATATGTTGCACAACTTGGCCATAGTCAGGAGCACCTTTAACGGATTCCTAGGATGGCTCCATGAATCTGGCGATTATAAGAAGTACTGACACAGATTGATGGATATTTCCGCTGAGAAGTTGTTGATCCATCTCAAGCGCTGCTGTTTCTCTAAAATTGAAATGGTAAACACAATCCCAGGATGTGACTCATTTACTTAAAGGAAAGTATATAGTCATTTGTTGCATTTGCGCTATTAGAAAACTAAATATGGAAGTAGATATATACAGGGTGTAATCGTTAAGTGTGTCCAGGCGATTATTCCGTAACTATTACAGATATCAAAAAACTTTAAACTGATATCGAAAGTACGTTACCTAATGAGTAAAATGACATCAATAACTTTTTAAAAATCTAGCGAGAGGTATCTAAAATTTTGATTTTAAACACTCCCATACATTTAGTATGAGATTAGTAGAAAGGTTTTAGTTTCCTTATTTTAAGTGATCTAGTACCCATTTTACCTTAATCATATTTTATGATTACGTATAATATGACAATGATGATTTTCAAATAGATACTTACATGTGTAAATTAATTATCTTACCACTTGAAATTAGTAATTAACCGTGTGACCGTGTTTTAATATCGCATTAAGTAATTTGAGCTAACTGAAAAGCAACACACTACAAAAAAAAGATACTCTTTGGTGTTCGTTCTAAATTCAAAACTTTTATCTCGGGTTGTTGTTCCCGCCAATTTATCGTTGTTGGTTTTTTAATTTGCGTTAATAATCGTGATTGTTTCATTTATTGATTGCAAAATGGCATATTATAAAAGAGAAAAGAGAGATATGCTAACAGGGCCTGATTAACCCTTAGGCGAATTAGGCTGCAGCCTAGGACGCGAGGATCGGGAGGGGGCGCCCGGTGAAATCGCGTCTTCGCATGCACTAATCTACCATCATTGCATCTTCCCTACATATTTCAACAAGACCGAAACAAAACACTAAAATGAAATGCACTTGAGAGTCACTAATTTTAACAATAAATTTAGAAATTTTCAAAAGCGCGCGTACATCAAACACTGCACTTGTTACTCGAATCGGTCGGTGGTCGAGCGAGTGGGTGAGCTGGCAACAGAGTACCTAGTGCGAGTTTTGTTTAATCCGCCTCGCAATAACGGGCGTAAATTTAACTTCATTTTGTATAGGAAATTCGAAATTTAAACATTTTCACACTACTACTCTTCTCACTACTTTTAGGCCGTCCGTAACACACCTGGCGGGGGCGCGTCCTCATAATTAGCCTAGGGCGGTCAGAACTCTTGATCTGTCGATGTATGCTAAAAATTGACTACAAATATGATTGTAACAAAAGAGCGGGCATTATCGCCTTCAGAAGAGAGTACCCAGATAGAGAAGTCCTTTCTGGTGTACGTACCTAAAACCTTTCTACTAATCTCGTACTAAATGTATGGGAGTGTTTAATGTCAAAATATTAGATACCTCTCGTTTGATTTTTAAAAAGTTATTGATGTCATTTTATTCATTAGGTAACGTCCTTTCGATATCAGTTTAAAGTTTTTTGATATCTGTAATAGTTACGGAATAATCGCCTGGACACACTTAACGATTACACCCTGTATACGTCTTCGGTGACTCTTTCCTTTGTCGCACCAGTAAGACCTAGAACTCCTTGCCAACTCACGTGTATCCTTCTTCCTACAGTCCCGCCGGGTCCTTTATGCGGGGCGTGAAAAAGCATCTGATGAGGCCGTCAAGCTGAGTGCTACCATTGTTAAAATGGCAAGTGCATGTAATGGTGACCTCTTTCCAGAGACTTTGCCTTCAGCTTACCATCAGGCGAGGTGAAGTCAAATTGCCGTGTCCTATATATAAAAATAAAAATACCTACTCACCTACCTACAACATGTGTGTAATTCATGGAGATGGGAATTATAGGTGAAGGTACAGGGCCTCCTCGAGGCCCAAGCAGACCTCACCGGCAAGTCGGTGGCCCTACGAAACAACGGACGAGGCTCGGGCGGCCTCACAGTGTTGGGAGACTATACTCGGTAGTCGTTCCCGGAAAAGCCGCTCGCCGGTCTCTCGCTTTTAGCTGTGGATCAAAAGGATAAAAAAATTAAGGGTTCTCTACATTGATTATAAAAGAAAGTTAGCATAATTTTAAAACAATGTTTGCTGCCACGGAATCCTGTTAGTTACTAATGTTAATATACTCGTAGATACATAGTTTAATCTGGTTGCTTTAAAATAAAATTGTCTTAACGATCGATTGGACGGGAAAAATAAACAAAGAAGGGTCATAAAATAGTCATGTCGTAACGTCTGCCGTACAATTACCGGCACATATCTTCATTCCGATCGAGATAGAAACGAGACCCTGTGGCCCTGGTGCGTGCGGATTGGTTATAATAATCTATGATTGGTGTATTTAAGCTCCTCCGCCGCCGAAGCACTACGGGCTATCATCAAGATTCCCAAAAAACATGTACCTACCACCTAAAAGCGTAATGTCTTACATGTACGTAACATAATGAGTATATACTGCATACTATTAGATACAGTACATTTTGTGCTGTATTTGGGGCCAAGATATATGTCGCTAAGTATATCGTGGCTGAGGTTGGACTCGGACCAACGCAAGATAGAAATGCGATAACGCGGAAGTTTAGACAGAATGTTTACTTTCCATGTGCGGTGTTTGTTGCGCGCCTGATGGTATTGGCATGTTATTTGTTATTTTAAATGTCACCTCACACTAGCGTTTTTCTGATAGCGTGACGGTAATAAAAATAGACTGTTCTGCAATAAAATAACGGACATTGGCAAGGAGTTTCATCATGATTTGAAATAGGATGAAATTAATGTTCGTCAAATCTATATACAGTAGGTACCTAGAGGGTAAGGTTTGTTTGCCATGGTACCATTGAACACTACCATTAATGTACCGCAGCAATTCTTTTTTTGCCATGGCCCTATTAAAATAGCAACCATGGTTAACAATCGAGTACCATCGACGTAATGGTACTGTCTAAAGGCAAACAAACGCAGGTTAAGATGAAAAAAGTGAATGAGTAAGTATTCCAGACAAGACTTGTACCCGCGACAAGTTCCTTAAAGGGGTAAATTCTCTGATCAGCTGCGTCTTGGGGCGACAGTGGAGCCATCTACCGATATTCTGACGAACTATCACAAACAGCTCGCATCTACAATGCGGTTGAATCACAAGAATAAACTTTCAATCTTTTGTGGATTATGGAAAAGTGATCCGGCAAGTGAAGTCTATAAAAGTGGGTTCGATTCCAGCTTAGTGAAATTATATATTGTCATGAACATGTTTACCTACTTGGACTCCAAGAAGGTGTTCCGTAATAGTAGGCATGTCCTGAGTCAGCTGTAAATGTAATAAACGGAAATTTTTTCATAATAATTGACGAATGCTTGCACAGCGCCATCTAGACTCCAATTAAGCATGTAGGAAATATGTGTTTTACAATGTGGATAAATATTCTTAGTTACATTTTGTTTGTATGTTAACACATACATTATTGGTATGCAAGGGAATTTAAACCGCGGGCCTGCATGAAAACCTAAATGACAGTAGAGGAACCTCGTAAAGTATGTGAGGATAGCCAAACGGCGGGCTGTTGTCACTGCTTACCCTGGAGAAAACTAGGCGCAAGAATATGTATGTATGTATGATTTGCACTGAACGGGAATTGAACCCGCGACGCCTAACGTTGCAGTTGAACGCACAACCACCAAGCCGTGTTCATAAATAAAAATTCGAAAAAAATAAGGCTACGTTTAAAAATCTATAAAGTCATTTTATTCATAGTCATAACAAACTAGTAGCTAGGTACTTTACTACTAATAAATCGTATTCATTGTACCAATTTATTGTACAGTACACTATTGTTCAGCACTTTAATTTAAGCTTCAAAGTTTATTAACTTCCATTTGCTATACAATTTCCTATATTAATGACGGATATACAAGGCAAATTGGAGTTAAACTCCTGCAAATTATATAGCAATAAAAATTTACAGCAAATATATACATTTACATTATTATTTACAATTAACTCGTGTTTAAATAACAAGTGTTTGTCTGCCTGAAATATATATATTAAAGCTGGTCAACAATATTTAAATGAGCAACATAAAAATCTACTAATATAGTAGAATTTATTTGTATAGCAACATTTGAGATAACCTTATTTAAATTCGTAACATAAATTAAGGCACTATAGGAGTGAGCCACAGCACTGCCTTTATTATAAAAGTGCTTAATGCTGACTTCAAAATCATCATCTAGGTCAATCAGTACCATTTTTTTTATTTTCAGAACTTTCTATGTGTCACAAGTCGTAGTGGAAGTAATTGTGACGTCGTTCCAAATCTCTGATTTCTACTATATCAGCCTTTAACCGCAGTTTGAGTATTTCTCTCCAGATCGCCTCCCTGTGTTCTTTATTCATGATCCCCATTCGGAGCAGGGTGTTGTCGTTGATGCGGACCAAGGTTCTACCAGTTATATCGTGCTGGAACAGAGATGTTTTATAATAAACTAGCTGTTACCTCATACCTCTAAACTTTGCAGTGAACACAAATCTAAGCTGAATAAGTGAGGGTCATTTTTTCAAGTGTTAAAGAGTGTGCATTGGATGGTTTAATGAAAATAGTGGATATCATGTGGAAAAAGCATAGTTATCATCATCTTCCTACAACATCCCTTATTTATTAAGGTTTAGTGCAACATTAGTGCTTTTTCCTTTTTACATTCATGCCTATCTATTTGTCTATCTATAAGAAAAGGTAAACATTTTGTTATTCTCGTACTTCCAATGAATCATTATTCATCCTCTGCTTATCTTAAATTGACTCAACCTCAAACACAAAATAATATAGTTTACAGTTGTGTGCCGAATCCATAATAAAGTAATTACTTTACCTCATGAAACCTTTCCCAGTACAGATTGTAATAATCGCTGCAATGTCGTCGTAACCACTTCTGCACATCAGCTTCGGTCCATAAGTTTAAGGCTTTAGGACGAGTTGTTTTGGTCTGCAATGGCAAAATAAAAAAGTATTATCGTCTACTTTATTTGTGTCCATATTTTCTACGATTATATTATGTGATATACACGGATATTCTTTATTAATATATATTAGAAACATGTAAAAAAACCATGTTTTACCTTTGTAGATTTGTTGGAATTTAAACTCGAGTCTTCTACCATTGTCATTTGTTTGAAATTGCAGAAGTTCTGCTAATACTTCATAAATTAAAATTGATTACTCTATAATATCAAAGTAATAAAAATGACATCCGATTCATTAGAATAATAAATAATGGTGTTGATAATTTTTGAGACTTGATATTTATTCGACACTTTCTTGACTGACCTGACAGTACACATCAGTACACATAATTTGATGTGACTTGACAGTTAAATTGTGGTGCTGCCATATCTATAAACTACGTTTCCGTACTTTATTATAAGTAAGTTGGTAAGTAGGCAACACAGGTAGGCAATGACAAAAATATTCGAGTTTTGGCGCGAACGCGGGAAAACGCACATCGCGGTATTATTTTATTTTTCGAAACAGGTGTGAATTCGAGTTTTTATATGTAAAAATGGTGGATTTTTAGACATAACGTCTTGGACAATTCACACAAGTGTAGGAAAGTGGGATATTACAGTGAATTGTGACATTTCGTGTTCGTTCCAAATCTCCTGGGGGAGCTTTCAGTAAAGTCCCCACAACTTTACTGAAGCAGAAATCATCACTCATCGTCATCGTCATGGCAATCATCACTCATCGTCATTGTCATGAAAAGTGAATAAACAAAACTAAATAAAGACATGGCTTAAAGGTCTTGTAACCAAGCCAAAAAACTTCAAAAAAGAAATATTCACAGATGATAAATAAGTGTACAAGTTAAAATTCGTTCGTTTTTAAGCCAAACATTAAAAAACACTACTTCTAAAAATTCTGTATTGAACATTTACATATTTTATGAATTTATTGTGTGGTCCATTCGATCCATTGCTTGGTCTCGTAGACGGAGAAAACTACTTGGTCTGGATTATTCTTAGGATGGTATGTACTCTTATATACTCTTTGGTATGTACTATCAGTGTAGGTATGGAATAGTACATTGTTCATCAAGGGGAGAAAGTGACCGATTACCAACGCGGGTGTAGTTTGAGGCCCGAAGCGCAGCTGACAGCTGAGGTCCTCAATCACGGAGGACAGAATATGATTATTTCCTTCTCTATGGCCTCAATACACACAAGTTGGTAATCGCACTTTCTACCGAATGATACATAGTGCTTTAGGTACCTATACTACACCTATGAGGAAAATGAAAAACATTTTCTAGGTAGATTTATGTTTGTTTGAGATGTTTGGGACAATGCTTTTTGTGCTATTGGCATAGCGCTCGAGGAAGGCCGTGACGCCGAAGGGGCATCTGGCTGGCGACTTGCTTGTGGCCATGCCGCGCTCGTAGGTGGGCTTCGAGATACAAACTTTACAAACTTTTTTGGCATCCGCCTGTTTCTAGTCTTGAATTTTGAATTTAAAAAAATAAAGGAGGGCAGTGATACACAATAGAAAGATTAACCATATAGAAACTTGGCTTTATTCAGCTAAAAACACAGATATAATTGACATCGACATAACAATCCATGACAACGAGTATAGAGGCATAGAGGTACACATCATTCACCCCCCTCTTAAGATGTCTGGTAGTCCTCCAAGTAGGCTGGCGGTCGCCTGGTGCGCGTAGACCGTCTAACTTCAAGTTGGGGTGTTCCTATCGGCCTAGGTTCCTGTGCTGACTCTTCGTTCTCTGGCGCAGGTGGCCCTTCTTCAACAACCTCTGGCGTATCCTCGCTTTCATCTGAAGATATAGACATGTATTCATCGTCTGAAGGGATTGGTGCCAAATGTCTGTTCGATATTGTGCCTTCTCTTCCATCAGGATATCTGATGTGAGAATAATTAGGGTTACTTTGTAAGAGGTGACCTTCCTCGACAACTGGATCAAATTTTGAATTACGTACGCTTTTCTTAATTAGAACGGGCCCTGGGGTAGTAAGCCATGCCGGCATTGATACTCCATTAGGACTTCTTCGAGGATGGCTGAACATTCTTTCGTGGGGTGTAGCGTTTGTAGCCGTGCACAGCAGCGACCGTATTGAATGCAGAGCTAGAGAGAGAACCGTTTCCCAGTCTGTTATTTGTAACCCTTTAGATTTTAATCTCAGTTGAATCGTTCGCCACAAGGTACCGTTTAAACGTTCGACTTGGCCGTTGCCTTGTGGGTTATACGGGGTAGTCCGACTGCACGCTATTTCGAGAGAGACGAGATACTGAGTAACCTCTTGAGACATAAATGAAGATCCTCTGTCCGAGTGTATGTACATTGGAGTACCAAACACATAGAATATTTTATTCAGACAGTCAATCACGGTACCTGCCGTCATGTCTTTACATGCAAAGGCAAAAGGAAAACGGCTATACTCATCAATGACAGTAAGTATGTATTTATTTCTTGATTTTGATGGCAGTGGTCCCTTAAAATCAATATTGAGTCGTTCCAAGGGGGCCGTTGCTTTAATCAATTGTCCGTTTAGTTTTGCATATCGGGGCTTGATTTCAGCGCACACTTTACAATTGGCAGTCATTTGTCGGATTTCAGTAATTGAATACGGAAGGTTTTTAGATCGCACCCAGTGACTCATGCGAACAATCCCCGGGTGACAAAGGTTGTCATGTAACGTTTTTAGATTATTGACATCCATGTGTGCACATACACGGGTCAGTGTATCGGCGACTTTGTTTTCTTTGCCTGGCCGGTAAATTATGTCGAACTTAAAACAGGATAGCTCTAATCTCCAGCGCTCTATCTTATTCTTAATTTTGCTGGAATGGATTTGGTTAAACATAAATGCAACTGACTGTTGATCTGTTATTAATATGAAGTGCCTCCCGATTAAATAGTGGCGCCATTTGCGCAATGCTTCAACTATCGCTGCGGCTTCTTTTTCAATCGAAGACTGTCGCCTTTCCGAGTCCGTTAGAGTTCTTGAGAAGAATGCCACGGGCTGACCATGCTGAGAGAGAGATGCAGCGAGAGTATTTTCCGAAGCGTCTGTTTCTACAGTGAGCGTAGCGTTTTCGTCGATGGCAGACAAGGCGGCTCTGGCGATATCTGCTTTTATTTCATTAAACGCAGTGATTGCATCTACTGAAAGAGGATATGTGTTTATTGACAGAAGCGGCTTAATTCTGTCCGAAAAGTTTTGAATCCATCTTGAATAATGAGCCAAAAGCCCCAACGCTCGTTTTAACGCTGCTGAATTTTCAGGTGCTGGTAGATCTAGTAGCGGTTTCAAGCGGTTTTCGTCCGGCTGAATTGTATTATTATTTATTGTATAGCCAAGGAGGTTGATGGTTTCTTTGTTGAATACACATTTGTTTTCATTTAGTGTAAGATTATATTTAGCGGCTGCCTCCTTAAACTTAGATAAATTGACATCATGTTCCTGTTTTGTTTTTCCGCATCTAGATAGGCAAATACACCTTTTAAGCCTTCCTTTTCTATGATATAGGTTAAGGCGCGCTGGAATGCGGCTACACCATTTGTTACACCGAACGGAATTCGTGTGAATTGATATAGTTTCCCATTAGCTTCAAAAGCGGTAAAAATGCGCTCCTTCTGAAGAATAGGTATTTGATGGTACGCACTTTTCAAGTCGATTTGACTGAAATGATTGAACTGGGCTACTTTTGATACAATTGATTCTATCTTTGGCAGTGGAAAAGCGTCAAGTTCAGTGTATCTGTTGATAGTTTGTGAATAGTCAATTACCATCCTCTTCTTATGTAGACCTCCTCCGGCGATCAGAACTTGCGCGCGCCAGGGTGAGACACTGGGCTCAATTATCCCATCCTCCAGCAATTTGGAGACTTCGGCGCTTATAAAATGTTCGTTGTCGGTGCTATGTTGTCGTGACCGAACTGCAATTGGTTTTGTGTGAGGTGATAGATTAGTAAACAGGGACGCTGCAGGTACTGACGCTTCCATGACATTACAGATCTTTAATGGTTCTAGGGTTCCTCCAAACTCCAATTTCAATGAAGAGTGGTTTTTAAGAATATCGTGACCGATAATAGCATCTGCGCAAAGATTGTTAACAATTAAGAGAGGTTGATGCTTGTATTGGTATTTTTCAAGTTGAATATTTACGTAACAGATGCCTTGAACGAATGAAACGTGACTAAGGGAAGCCAATGTTATGGTTTGACGGCTTGGTTTTATCTTCAATTTTAGTATTTCAGCCAGGCTTCTATCTATGAAACTTACAGAGCTTCCAGTATCTATCAGAGCCTCTGCCTTAAATCCGTTAATTGCTATTTGTGTGGTAGCTTTCCTAAGACTACTTGGAGAAGCAGCGGAGATTGCAGACAGTGAGCCGTCATTTTGAGTGTTGTCATTTGTTACAGCGTTGGCTCTTTGCGATTGTCTAGATCTGCATACGTTAGCGAAATGACCCTTTTTCGAACAAAGCTGACAGTTTTCATTAGTCGCAGGGCATTTTATACGCTGGTGCACGTTTCCTCCACAAAAGAAGCATCGTTTTTTTGAATTCGTATGAAAAGTGGGCGTTAAAGCCGCTATATTATTTTCGGATTCAGGTAAAGCATTGAGATTCAGTGATGACGAGCTAGCATTGTTGAATACCTTCGTGTTTATCCCGGCGTCTTCTAGAGAAATTGCTAAATTGACAGCTTCATCCAATGTCATGTCTAGTTTTTCTAATAGCCTCTCCCTTATTTTCTGGGAATGGATACCAGCGATGAACGCCCCACGCATAGACTCGTTTTGGTGCTCTTCTGCAGTGACATGCTTAAAGTGACACTCGAGGGCCAAAAGTTTTAAAGCTTGAATGTACTCCTTCACTGTTTCGTCTGCTCTCTGCTTGCGTGTAGCCATCAAATGTCTAGCAAGTATTTCGTTCTTGGGCTTTACATATATTTTCTCTAAAGCATTAATTGCATCGCCGTACGTTTTGCTTGCACGAATGTATGAAAATATTGTAGGAGAAATATGATTTACCAAGAGTTTTAGTTTAATCGAGTCCGAAGTATCCGAGGAGCATTCTTCGCATAAGAAATTTTTGAAAGTAGAATACCAATGTGCCCATTTTAAATCTGCCGCAGTAGCACTTGGTTCTTCATCGAATCGCTCAGGGCGAAGATAGCGTGATACATTTGTATTAGTCGCTTTTTGACTTATCTCTTCTTTCGACATTATGTAGGTATTATGTTGTATACCATTAGTCTTGATATAATTTTAGCTGAATAAATTGATACACAATAGAAAGATTAACCATATAGAAACTTGGCTTTATTCAGCTAAAAACACAGATATAATTGACATCGACATAACAATCCATGACAACGAGTATAGAGGCATAGAGGTACACATCAGGCAGAAAGTGCTTTTTTTCTCCCCGCTGCAGCAGGGGAGAAAGTAAATCGCTTGGATTTACGTACTTTCTTCCCTTTTTTTAAGTAAAAACTAATATACTTTCCGAATCGGTGTAGTATACAATATTATGGGTTTCAAAAATATATCAATATTTTCAGTATGGTAATTCGTATTTTAAAACCTTTATTACACTACAAATAGTCTGGGTCTATTATAGGTTATGTAATAGGTCATCTTCTTCTTGTTAATCCCAGTCGTATTCGAAGCTTTCACCTTGGAGTCTGGGGTCCGCTAAACGTTACGCTTTAAGTTCGATATTTCTCGTCACATGCCATCTGACCTCCAAAACCCACTTTTGGGTTGTGGAGGTCTCAATAAGACCTAGAATAAGAGGCATTGAAATAAAATTTCTTTTTACGGATTCTAACATGATTTAATTGTTATTATTTACTTTTATAATGTCGTTTCGGGTACGTCTAACTGCAATAGTAAGACAATACAAAAAACAACACTTTTCTATATTCCCATACAAACGAGTCGTAATAATATTTAAAAGTCAATTTGAATCATAAAGTTCAAGTATTAGTGGAGAGGTTCCGGGAAGGCAAAACAATTGAGTGATGCATAATGGCATGATGCTTAACTCCTGGCTACGAGGTTGAAGTATGCAACGGGTGAAGCCGAGGCGGTTCAGCTAGTTTTCAATAAAATTCCGGGAAGGCAAAACAATTAAGTGATGCATAATGGCATGATGCATAACTCCTGGCTACGAGGTTGAAGTATGCAACGGGTGAAGCCGAGGCGGATCAGCTAGTTTTCAATAAAATTCATTTAAAATTGTAGTACATATTCTCAGGGCTTCAACTGGGTAGTTCCAGGCACGTTACCGGTGTAAAAACTGCCATAGATTCACCCGTCGCATATTTCAACTCCGTAGCACCCCTAAGCCGTTATGCGTCACTCAATTGTTTTGCCTTCTCGTAACCTCTCCATTAAGACTTGAACTTTATGATAATAATATGGTATTGAAGTTCAGTTTTATTACGACTTGTCTGCACGGAAGTATAGAAAAGTGTTGTTTTTAGACTTTTCCAGGCATTTTGTTTTTAATTTTCTCTGAACTAGAACCATCATCGTACAGCATGGAATATTCTGAAAAAAGGATTATCATAAGATAGCCTCACTATCACTGTCAGCTATTAATCGGTAATCTATTGTTGTTTCTGACGTGAACGCGAGGAGGCAGTTTGGAATCAATCCTGAGAAGCTGAGCTCGTGTAGAATATAATAAGGCGGGCTCCTTTTCTCAATGGTATTTTTGAGGTGGAGGCCGCTGTGTCATCGGCATTGAAAAAGCATCAGTTAAGGCCGTGAAAATCATCTAGTATGTGTCTGTAATGGTGACCCCCTTTCCTGAAACTTAGCCTACAGCTTACCATCAGGTAAGGTGAAGAAAAGTTGACGTAACCTATATAGAAAGAACCTGCTTACTCAACTGTTCAATTAGGTTTTCATCGTCCTCCTTCCTGCACCAGCGCAGCGTTCGAGTCCTCAATTATTCGAATGTTTATCGATTTTGTTAAATATGTTATCGAATTTCGAAGAAACTTTAAATAAGGCTCTTAAAAATGGTTCGACTATAATGTCAATCGGCGTACAAATATTGCTAAATTTATTTATATGGTAACCCGTTAACTAGATTTTTCACAGATATTTTTTTTTTGGGTACATGTACATTTTTATCACTGTTTGTTTAAGTTAAGATGACGTCTTACTCAAAATATAGTAGATTATTATATAAAAATATTTATAAAACTTTAAATGAATAAAATTATGTGAATGACAACTATCAACTTCATTTTTTTTTTGCTGTAAAGTTGTTTAATATTTTAATTACTTTTGATTCATATTGATATTAAGGTAGCATTTAGCAGTCTTTGGTAGTAGTAGTCATTGTAACGTTTGATACGGTAATAGTCTTGTGCCTAATCGGACATCTGTCGGTACGCACCGTACTAGTACTTTTCGTACAGTGTACTAGTACACCTTATTAGTACTGTTAGTACTTTAGTACACCTAATCATAAGCATACCAATTTGATTTTCCTTCATACTTTACACAGGCTTAGGACTGTCACTCTAGAAATGCGTTATAAATTTATATAAAATAAAATAATAAACTTAGTTTTGGTCAATTCAAATATCGTAAATTCACAATATTAATTTATCAAACACTCATCCTTAGTTTTTTAATAGGACAATTGCGTGAAGATATACCTAATACTAACATCTCTAAAATTAATAAAAAAAGAAATTAACGTAACTAATTAAATAGATATTTTTTCTAGAATATTATCTTATTACAAAAACGATTTTCTATAGGCTGTGGTTATTCTTCACATGTAGCACTTCACTAAAGGGGCTATCGCTGTCGCATTCTATCGTATTTACTCGCTCGTACTCGCCGCGCGCCGCTCGTATCGCTATCGCACTACCATATAACAAACTAACCAATAGACGTCCGACTGTCCGAATAGTACTAAATGTCCGATTAAGAACTGTGGTTGAGTAACGTTGCTTTTAGTACAGTGCAGTGCTAAGTTACGTTACCTAATAGTACATCGGACGCGTACTACCCAACACTATACGGTAACATTAACCGCTGTCAACTTTCAATATTAGTAGAATTTGTTCCCTTGTCACATGCATAAAAAATAAAACGATTTCATATAAAATTCTAAGCTTAGAATCATAAAATGTCGCTATAAAGTCACAATAATGGCGCAGAATTTACAGAAGAAGCCCTCGAAAGGCATACTAAAGTCATCGCGGAGTGTAGATGGTCAGGATGGCACTCCGTCTACAAGCAAACGGCCGAAAGAGCAAAGGTTCGACGAGATGAATATTATGGAAACGTTTCATCCGCCTAACAAAGATTATGGACATATGAAGGTGGACGAGCCCAAGACTCCTTACTCGGAGCCGGTGGAGGGTGATATCGAGCCTACTGATGAATTAGACGCTAATATACTCGCGGCGAAACTTGCTGCCAGTATGAATAAGCCGCCAAGGTGTGTAGGGCCTAGTGAAAGTAGCGACGAGGATATGGAGGAGTCAGAGGACGCGCGTCAGAAGCGCATCGAGTTCGAGAAAAAGCGGAAAATGCATTACAACGAGTTCCAGGTCAGTGTACGCAAATGCATTTGTGTTGTGGGTGTGAACTGACGATTAGGTCATCACTGGTATTATTAGAATAATTTGATTTAATATGCAGCTCTTGGATTTTAGGTATCAGTCATATCAGTCATTGTATCATGTTTATTTTGTGTAATAATTACAAATATAATTAACCTTTTTCATATACATATTCAGAGTTCAAATGTGTAATGCTAACACTGCCCTACATAGTATAGCTCATAGCCACAATGATTTCCCAAGACAATTAGTAAATGTGCTATTTATAGAGCCATTGGCTTGTCACACCTTCTGGAATGTGCGATATAATTGAGGACATTACTTACACAAGTACCACTTTTACAGTAGACTCAGTCAAATGCTCTTTTCTACATCTCAACTAAAATGTATTTAAACCTACTTTGTACATAATGGTAGCAAACAAGCACCTATAAATGATTGCAAGAATTGCAACACTATAGTTGTCATTCTGAAGCTGGCACCAAAATGAATGAAAGATATAAACAGCAGAGGAAGGAGCAATTAATGTAAGAAAGCCAATCAACAGTTTCGTCTACTCTATGAATTCAACATAATTTTTTATACCAATTAGGTGGCAAATAAGCACACAGCCCACCTGATGGAAAGTGGTTATTATGGCTTATGGATGTGTGCCACACATGGGACGTCACACTTGTGCTGCTGACCCTGTTGGTTAACAGTAATATTTCATGATACAGGATTACTATAGTCCAATCAGCAGCGGTAGCCTAGTGGTATGGGTAATGGACTGCTAAGACGAGGTCTCGGGTTCGATCCCAGGTTTTACCATGGCACACACCAATGACTTTTCAATGATTTTCGAAGTTATGTGTGTATTTATCGCAGGTTCATAAGTGCCCGGTTAATGGCAATAGGCTCGCTACCTATTACATTGGGACCTAAACATAAACTGGCGAAATGTGGGTGCTAGCACCTCTGCCTACCCCTTCGGGGATATAGGCGTGAGTTTATGTATGTATGTAATCAGCCTATTTTACGCTGAGAAATTCATGTCATGTTTGTAAATAGACCAAAAAGTAGCCACCTGAGTTACATCCCAGAGTATTTTGAGGTCAACACTATTTTTGTCTGATCTTTTTATATTTTTACTATTAGATACATTTTATGTCATAAATGTCTGTGCATGTGCCATCAATACTAACACCAGTATAGCAGCAGGTCCAATTTGATACTTGTTTTTACTTGCCAGCAGACAATATGTCAGAAATATTGTTTTATTACCTTTACTTGAATCATAAAAAGTTAGAGTTCAGTTGGTATGTCCGATAGCCTTCAGTGTTGTTATAGTATTTAACGACCGCACAGAGTGGTGTTTATAAGATAAGATAAAAATGATAATCTTTATTAGTTTAGAGATTTTTACAGATATAGATTCACATGATTTGTGTGTGCGAAATTGTATTTTATTAACACAAGTCGGCACCCGTTTAAAGTAATAATTGAAGTAAATTACTGTCTATTCTATAGATAATAAAATAACTGAATAAGTTTGATAGGAATCTTTGTATAATAATAATATTCTAAGACATACTACACAACACTATCTGGACCTAAAGTAAGCATACCTCAACTAACTTGTAATGTGGATTCTGAAATGTGGATAAACATGCTTCCTTACATTTTCTTTTTTAAATATGTAGCTACATATTATACACAGAAACAGACAGAGCAATTTAAATAGACATATTCATGAGGCTGCAACTGGTAGGCAAAATTATAGCAGCCTAAATCAGGAGCGGGGGAGCGGGCGCCGAAATTGGCTACTAAATTGTATGGCAGGCAAAACCGGCAACCGAAATTGGTAACTTTGTAGCAGCTAAAATCTGGAGCAAAATTGGCAACCGAATTGAATAGCTGCCAAAATCGGAAGCCGAAGTTGCTATTTAAATTGTATAGCAGCTAAAATCGGCAGCCGAAATTGGCAATTAAATTGTATAGCTGGCGAAATTGATAACTATTTGGTAATACTCGTACCTACATAGCACGAATTGGACCGGACTGTAGTCGAACACTCTACTGCCCAAGAAACAGTATTCGACCAATTCCGTTTGAACTATACCTACATGGTACTCATAACAAAAATCCAAAACTGTTTCTTCCGGGTAATCTCCGCAGCGGCTGGTACCGATTTTGACGGATTTTTAATGCAGATAACAGACGTGTAAGGTGTAACTTAGACTGCTTTTATTTTAGAAAACTGTTAAGGCTCCACACACAAAAATTAAAACCCAAACCACGCGAACGAAATCGCGAGCACACATAGAATTCAATATGAGTTTGTAAATTTGTAATGCAATATTCCGAAATGTATGAGGACACCTTTGCCTGACCAGCAAGCCTAAAGTCGTTACTTACAAATTACGCATCATATCAAGGTACTAGGTCTGCAGAATAAATACAAACTTAATTAATAATTAACTAACACGTGTCGTGTTCATTGTCCTCTGGGAAAAGGTACGGCCACTCGCTAGCAGTTAGGTCCAAACTAGATGAATTGTCCATATGGCATCGACCTTATGGAATATTCTGGGTAGTGTGCCCTCATATTCGCATGCCTATTCGTTGTGCGATCTCATGCTTAAAACGTTTGTAAAATGATACCAATTGAGCCACACGATATTCACACAATCCCTTAGTATTACGTGGACATCTTCAACGGATTTACGGCGTATTATCTACTCGGGTTACCGTGTAAGACTTTTCATCATACTACCATACCGGAGGGCGCAACTTGAAACTAAATTGGAAGATTACCATGAAGGAAATCGGTTTAGTCGAGTCGTTATGTAAATTCTTATTGCGTCTGAAGGGAGATGTAATCGTGTTTTCAATTTACTTGTGAAACGTAGTGGAAATAATTTTGTCCGTTTGAAACTAAGTTATTCCTGCAAATATATTGTTTGATCGAGGGAATACCTATACAATTTTTTTACATATAGACGATATTTGCCAAAGATTAATAGCGGCTATTGTGGTATGTGCGGTGCTAGTCACTTAACTAGTGGTGGGCGATTTCGAGATATCACTCGAAAAAAAATATATCTCGACCTATCTCGTATATGAGAGAAGATATATTGAGTAGTTAGCACTCGGCCCTCTGCAGTCGACACAGATACTCGAGTATTCATCGTAATGAGTCGACTCTGCTAGCCTCCGATTCTGTGGTCGCCTAAGGTCGCGGTATTTGCAATAGTCGAACTTACGCTATTATTTAAATAAAGTGATCCAATCTGAAATACAATTAACTGCAAGGTATTTCTTGTTTCGGAAACTGAATGGAAAAGATGATAAATACAATTCAAGATGATTAAATTAATATCTTTTTATACTCTATTTTGTTAGGAACTTGAATAAATGTAAAAAACATTTGATGTGTCTAATGGATATGTCGTGGCGTAGCGGTAGTGAACGCGGCCGCTGCGCAGGAGGCACGGGTTCGATCCCCGCTCAGTGCAAATATTTGTTTGCATGAATATGGGTATTTGTATTGGTCTAGTCGTGCCTCGGAGAGCACGTTAAACCGTCGGTCCCGGTTGCCATACTAACATCTATGACAGTTGTTACGGGTAGTTGGAGCCCCCAAAAGTCCAACAACTGGTCTGACTGCAATGCTTCGATATAGCCTTTGGGTTGTGGAGGTAGATGGCAGTCGCTTCACGGAAAATGTCAAAGTTTAGCCAAATCCGCAGATGGTGTGGTAAAAGCGAACCCCAGACTCCCAAGTTGATAACTTCGGCTGCGACTGGGATTAACGCTAGGATGAACTCACTTTAAATACTAGAAACTTTATCGTTTTTAATCGTACATTCAGCTTGTCATATGTAATTCAATTAATTTAACGTTCAGTTTTCGAATTCGTATATTTCAAATGAAATCATTCAAAGAATATCTCGAAATATGAAATCGAACTTTCAATATTAGTACTCGAAAATATCTCGATTATGACAATCACTCGTACTCGCCCACCGACCGCTACAATTAACGTACCAAAATATAGAAATCCACGGTTACTTTCTTCTTCCTTCTATCTTCTTCCTCTATTACTCGGTTACTTTCTATGGGTATAGGTATATATAAATCCACTAAACTGCTAAACTCATTTAAGCTCACGTATACAGGGAGGAAAGATGTATTCATGAATAGCTATTCAATTTATTGTCACATGTCGGCGGAAATAGGCAAAATATAAGTTAGGCTATTCACAACGGCAAATTCATGACACGCGAATATTGCCCCACATATCTATGTGTATTTACGGAATAGATGGTCAAACAAATTGCTTAATTGAATATCTATTTCTAAATGTAATCACATCAGAATCACTAGGTACATTGCACAAGTAGGTTTCTGTGCTTTGTTAGGTAGTGCAATATTTTAATCAGTAGTTCTTATAAAATCACATACCTACTTAGTAATAGAGAAAATATTTGCGTACCTACATAATAGAGAGACGATATTCTTAGCAATCCATGGATTCTCCGTGCAGGTGCCGGGTCCATCGCGTTGCTGAGTTGGGAACTCGGGACAGTGCCTGGGACTTGCGACCCAAGTGTAGGTTTAGAAGGGGCCCCTTTTGTTGATGTACATCAACACTCACCTTCACTACCCAAGTTCCCCTCCCTGCCTAACCAAATTTGATACGAACCTACTAGTGCCGCTTTAGACATTCGTCCTAGTAATGAGCTTATTGTAGCTCTCGATAGGCCTAGAAAGTAGGTTATAGAGGGATTTAGCTGGTATACCTCTCGCTCCCACTTCTACTGCATACAAATTAACCCCGTAACCGTTTTTGATTAATTCGTTTGTGAGATCATAGTATTTATTTTTCTTAAGTGTGTGGTCCTTCGGTATATTTGTTTCCCACGGTACAGTAAGTTCCACAAGGACCACATATTTAGTCGTTTTCGAGTAGTTTTGGAAACATCTTTGACCTGAATTTGCTTCGCAATATTGGCATGTTGATGAGGTTGTTACCCATCTAATAAATGCCTAAGCTCCGGAGGCCAGTCGCGGTCGTACCGAAGCCAAAGTGATGTCGTTCTTAAAGCTGTTTGGAAAAATTCTTCTGAGTATAACAGGACAGGACATTCTGGGTGGTGACATGAACGGTCATGTCGATAATGGGTGTAAGGGCTTTGAGCGTGTTTTAGGTACCGAGATCGCAATGCGGAAATTGAGAAAATATCCTCAGACGTGTGCAAATGCTATTGAAAGCAAAGTTTTAAAAACCTAACCTAAAAATGCCATAGTCCCTTCATGGGCTATTCTGTAGTAAGTAATGAAAGTAAAATAGGCTGTCGTTACAGGCACTGCAGCTAGCGCGGCAGCTCATGGCTCAAGAGGAAGACGAAGAGGAAGAGTCGAAGACCACCTGACTGGCGCCCTCGCCAGCATTTGTACATAACTCGCACCGAGGCTTCAGGAGAACATCGACCAACACTTAACTGCTCAACGAGTTCCACTTGAGGATAGACTCATATGTTCAAGGTTAATTCCGGATTTGTACGTATCTTAAATGTGTGACAGTTCGGCGCAGTTTAAGTGTATATCGGAGTGGATAGTGCATGTGTTTTTGGAAATTTTGAGTCATGAACGATATTCTATAAGCCGAGATAACGTTTGAAACTAAATCTGGTCTTGTATTACAGATCTAAAAGAATAAACTATTATTTTTTTTATTTATGACACGATTATCAGGATTATCGTAACATTTAAAGATCAGAAAAGATACGAATATTTATCTTGTTTAAGCTGTCAGATTAAATCTCGGAAATATACTTTAATCTTGTAGTCTTCTTGTAGTCCACTGCATCTTCCAAAGTAAAATATAAATGCCAAAATGTTATTCGCTTCCTTTTTGCCAAAGCTGTGACTACAAAGTACAGTATATGAAAGATAAAATTATTAATTGTCTTTTCTACACTACTTTCTAAACTACATATTTCTTCCGTATAAAAATGAGTTTCTTTTAACTCCATATTTGTATATCTGAGTCTAAATAAGTAAAAACTAGCAATAATTTATTAAATCTCAGCATGTGCACTAAACGTTAATATTCCTCGTTTCGGTTGTTTGGTTCATGAATTTCCTGAAGGCGTTAAATTATTGAAAGTGATCTATTAGCGTCGTACTAAATATGGTATCATGATTCTTTGTGACGATTCTAATGTATCTAAAATAACCAGATATGGTACGAGTATAATGGTTACATGGTCTTCTGTGTGTAGCATAAGGAACGACAGCAATAATATATTTTGTATAATAATATTTTGCATTTTTGTCAGTTTAATACCCTGACTTATATTAATTTTAATTATAAGTTTAAATTAAAATTAATATAAGTCACGGTTTAATTATAGTAGTTTATGATACTGTTGCATAATAAGGGTTCTTATAACACTCGTGTGATAATATAAAAAAACTCGCCTACGGCTCGTTTTTTTAAAACACACTCGTGTTATAAGACCAAGTTATGTACAGTGTCATACACTACTTTATCTACTCTCATACTATAATACATAAACTAATTTATTTTACAAACAAAACCAAACTTTGTTTAATATAAATGTAAAAAAAAAAGTTGACGCCAAGACAAGGCCGCAAACATCGATTGCGCATGCGCGTTTCTTTTTTTTTTCTTGCGAATTGGCCGTTTTTTTTTTTAAAGCTGAGGTTCAGTCCAGATGGGGATTGTATAGGTGTATCGTTATGATTAAAAAGTTATATTATGATATAGGTGTCCATACAAGACCTGTATCGTAATAAAACTTTTTTTTTGGCCTGTGCGTAATGTTTGTCATAAGAGTTTTGATTTCAATTTTATAATCTTTGTATTATAGTATCAGAGTAGATAAACGTAATATTCTTATAAGCTTTGCAATTCTCTAAGTACACAGCGTCGAGCACAGTGCTGCGATAGCCTTGATAAAGATGGTCATTGGTCGATCTCCGGTGACGTCACCTTAGTCACCTAGTCTGACCAATAATAAATCTCTATCAATGCTGTCGCTGTGCTGTGCTCGACGACGCTGCATACTTCGAAAATTGCACAGCTTTTAAACAGTGAAAAGGGTCAGAACGGTGTGAATTATGTAAAAAAGGAAACAAATAAGTAACGACTCTTGGGTCATATAGTTAAATAACAAACAATTGTTCAATTGGCCATTCAGTACTGTGCATTATAGTAGACATAGTGCGATTATGAATTATAAATATGATAGTAATATTATACTGTCTCCATAGATAGTGCCAATGGAGAAAGAAGGATAAACGATCACGTCATTCATATAGAAAGAAGCCCAAGCATTATATTACATATATTTAGGGAAGCTTAAAAATATTTTATTTAAAAAAATATTTTTACTGTTACTTATCTATTAGGATAGAACAGATATCTATTCACAGATATTTATTTATTAAAATTATTGCGTGTTCATATACCTGTTAATATATATATTTATTTTTAATAATAGTTTCCCATAAAACGTAGATACATTTGAATATAAAAAAGTAGAACTATACGTATTATAAACATGTATAATGTCAATTTGATTTATTAATATTGTGTTCGCTAATTTTCTGCCTTTGGCATACGGGAAAATAGTAATAAGTACAGTTAACTACGAAAGTTGCAGTGTGCATCCCAGTGAATAACGTCATATTTGTGCGGCACAAAACAAATTTTGGATTAATAACTTTCATTAGTATGTAATATAGGGGATAGCAGTAGCTACAATAATAGATGCCCTATAGTATAATAATATATTAATGACCATGTTAGAAGTAAATCACACACATTCGGCTACTTTCGTTCTCGACTGTACCTTATATATTCGATATTTTTTCCTTATTGCCGATGTGTGAATTATAAATAGTTCATGTAATTAACAGAGTATATTATACAAAAATAATATATATTTAAATTGTAATATTCATTTATTATCTCGCGAAAATTTTATTAATTGCTGCTTTTTTGCAGTATACATATTGGTATGTTTACCTATTCGAATGAAGATTTTTATACAAATAATAATATATCGTATATGTGCCAATAAAAATTTATATTTTGCACGTAAAATGATGTGATTTTAAGGCTAAATATATTTCCAACCGTTATAATTTATGATAAAAGTGAATCTACATTCGCGCCATATTCACGGTTCACATAATATCTGAATCTGATTGGATGTTCAAATCGATAGTCAACAGCTCGTCACTGCCATAAAATAGCGATTAATGATCACTATATTGTAACGAAATACAATATCAAATTATTATAATTTATTTTGCAAAACTACAGGTCATAAGATATTTTTACCCGACTGCGCCAGAAGGAGGGTTATGTTTTTGAGAGTATGTATGTATGTATAATTGTTTGGCACGCTCTGCAGCCTGAACGGCTCGATTGATTTTAGCTTTCGTAAGATTTGTATTAACTGTGAGAGTGACACTGGCTATATCAAAATTTAAAAAAAGAAAATGGCAGATTCTGGTAAAAAAAAATCACTCAAATTTATCGAGTGGGGTATCAAAATGAAGGAAATTAAAATACGATTACAAAAATATATATTTCATAACTAAAAGTATAAAATAAAATGAATTATTGAAAATAAAAAACCCGACTGATGCTCAAAAGATCAAAACAAGCTTTATAGCAGGCGGTACTCATTTGCAAATCTCAAACCCGATGAAAATTAATGCTATAAAGCTTGTTTCGATATTTCCAGTATCAGTCAGGTTTTTTATTTTTAATAATTAGCTCACTGTACCTAAATCGTCATCGGCGTCGGTTGATACAAAAGTGAATCACACACATTTTTCAAATTTCTGGGAGTGGTGGCTTTTGTGATTAGCATTAGAAATCTATGACCTCACACAGCTATTTTAGTTCTACGCAATCCTTCCTTTTTTACTATTTCGTTTAAACGGCCTTCAAAAAGGAGGAAGTTTCTCAATTCGTCGGAATCTCTTTTTATTTTCAGTTTCAGGGGATTCATTAACTTTAGAGAAAGGAACATTCTATTAATAATGCATGTTCTGCTGTTATACATCTTGCTTACCCCGCGAAGATGGCGAAAATGGAGTTCATAATTCATATGAAATAGGTCTACCTGTGCGATTCTAGCTAAATAATAAAGTTTTAGAATCAAGGCAGTATTCGTGTAAACAGCAATAGTTTGGAACGGTTTATGTGTATAACTTAAATTGCCTTCGCAGTTTGCGTGCTGTCAACTCTTGAAGCCAGCATTATCGGTATACAATACAATATTTTAAATAAACCTAGTCTTTACGACGGACGATATAATAGATGGAGCTCTAAAGAGTATAAGTTATGATAGTTCGTTTGAACTAAAAATAATATTAGAAACAATTTTCTTATATGAAAAAGAACGGCGCGTGAAAACGACTTGCGTTAATTTGTAGGATATTGTGGGCCTAGTCACCACAATATCCTACAAATTAGCGCAAATCGTTTCGCAAAAACTGTTTTTGGAGTGACCATTTTAAATCGCCAATGTTATATTTATCGCATTTTTATACAAGATCATTGATTAGATTAGTATTCTCAGTGAATATTGAATTGCTTGTGTAAGTTGTGTAGTTTAGATCATAGGCATTGTTGTCTGCATACTTTAAAAGTTTTGCTGGACGAATCGTGCGGTGTTAGGCCGTGGTGGCATATTCTCCAATTCGATCTTTCAAAATATTAACTTCTATAGCAACCTCAATAGCGTGGTACACAATTTTGATCGCTATTAGATAATACCTATAGATATGTAGATAGTAGACCTCATACTAGGTCAAATTGTATTTTTATTTGAGTACCTATCTGCACCGTTATGGTAAATATTTACATACTTCCATATTTAACGACAATACAGTAAATATTGAAAAAATCGTAATTGACGAAATGTAGATGATATTTGGCACTTCTCTGTCTATCCTTTCTGGGATATAAAAGCGAGAGTGCCTATTTGTTGCAAAATAAAAAAGACGCTTTCTCAAAATTTAAATTACAGGGCTTGAATAGGAAAAAGATTTAAAAATATTTTTGATGTTAGGATTTGAATATTTCCTAGTTAATAAATTAAGGAAATGAGAGGAAACTGCATTTAAACATACAAGGTATACGACCAAATTCCGAAGATTAAACGATATTTTATGACATCTAGCTAATGCTCGCAACTTCGCGTGTTTGGAATATCGAATCTGGTATTGGCCAATTCTTTGCGTAATTTTTTTTCCGTAAGGTAAAGACTTTCTACATAGAATGAAAAACTTAGAATCTATTATACCTCTAACCAAACTTAATTGCGGCTTGGAAATTTGTACGAGTGCAGATTCAGGCCAATCGGCGTTTGACTCGCTCTCTTTTCTCAAACGCCACCGATTCTATTATACCCCATAATAGAATCGGTAAAGTCATTCTCAAATTTAGCGTGACCCAGATAGAAGATGAAATATTTCTTGCACATTGCCGATTAAACGCAAATATTCTAAATGTCAGATTTCATTCAAGACAGAAAAAATTATAAAATTCTCGCAACTATCCAGTGGATGCACCTCACTATAAAGTTTATCTTCATTCAAGTGCTGAAACTTCCTACTAGAGGTGTTATTATTTCAGCCGAAACCCTGACAGCTGGACGGGTGGGATGGTCCACTCTCAATGTCTGCGTGATCCATTAATTTTCCCAGATCCAGGTATTGGGGAGAACATGGTTGATTAGTAGCTCCCGCATTTGAGACGCCCAGTTGAAACTTGTTGTTATTAGAAACAAAAACATCGAGAGTTTAATCTTAAACAAAACATAATCACGCATCGCCTCGTGTTAAACATTATCTAAAAGTTCTAAAACATATTGATTCGTTTTATAAGCATGTATATGAAACGTGTTTGATATCTAATACGATGTAATAGCGGGCAATATAGTCTGAATCGATAGGGATTCATCTGACCATCCCTTACTCTAGGTATTTTTGTGATAAACTCATTTAATGATATAGATAACAGTGCAGTTGGATTATGCACAGAAACGGTTAGGTAGTAACGTTATAACTGCAATCGATTTCTTTGTATTACAAATTGAACTCGGACACCTACGAAAGACGTACCTTTTCGGTTCTCAGAAGTAACCTCGAATTTCCTTCGGTATGTTTTAGGCCGAAAAAAGTATTGAAGGTATAAAATGTATTTGATGTTATCGAGTTCTCGTATCTTCGGCCTGCAACTTCGTATGTTCATTTATTTTGATAATACGTCTACAGTTTCATGAAGTTATAAGTTTTTTATATTCAGCCAGTAATATAGACTTCTGTTTGTAGTAACTGGTTGATATGTTTTGCGGAATTTCTACATACGTAGATGTTTTTTCTTTTGTTAAAGATGTAATATTTGTGCTATCCTACTTTAATAAAGATAACAGCGTGATGTGGTTTTTGGACGAGAACCTAATCTTCCGCGGCAATTAGGCCAGTCTCTCCAACCACTTTATTTCTATAACATTTTGTTCCACTGAACATTACAAGCGATGTGTGACAAATGCATCTACAGTGCCATCCTACAAGGGCTGCTAAAGTCCGATCATATACACCACTACCTTGTGGTCCAAGACCCTGTGAATGTTAGAAGTCAATATAAAAATTAAAAATTCTAATGCGCAAGATAAGAATGAACTTAAGGAAGCAGCAAAGGTGTATTAAATAGTAGCTTAAAAACGTTGCAGTGTGAAATACATTTTGAATTTTCTTTGAGAAACGTGATGATGATTGATGCCACGTCGCGTAGTGCTTGAAATCGTAGCATAACTTAAAATTCGATGGATTTTAATAGTATAGGCAGGTATTAAGTTTTTCTCGAAGAAATTTTTAATAATGTTAAAGCAATTTTTTTTAATGCACGTTAACTGCTTGTATCGTCACAAAGCCTACGTCAAGGTACCTAGGTACTTCTTCTTATTAGTTATATTTTAAGTTCGGCGCCCACGGGTCCTTGCTATATCAGTCCCTTATTTTAGATCTAAACTTCAGTGCTAGTATGTAGCCAGAAACAAAATAAATAGGTACAAAATGGCTTCATACGACAACTAATAATCCACACTGATTCACACGCAGGGGCCTGTACCCTGAGCTGAAGGCCTTTCATGCGACCGGGACTGAAACAAATATGAATGGTGCATCATTCATCATCGTTATCAAAGTGGGTAACTCTCAACTGACGAGGAAATTGAACTGTTTTGCGATCTTCGTAAGCTGATATTTAACATGTGTGTGTGAGTTTTAGCTCATGAATTGAACCCTTTTACACCTGTCACTTTGTGACATAATATGCTAGTTAACTCTACTGCAGTAGAAGATCCCAACTCAATTTATAGTAATTTGTACAGGTGTCCAGGTAAGGGGGGTCAGAAAGTGCAATAAAAAAAGCAACAAATAATTTTCAGAATTAATTTTTATATTTTAAAACAGTGACTTTTGACTATTTGACTTTGACTTTGACTAAATTAAAACATCAAAGGCCGCTAAATAGCCCCAGCAAAGTCATGGGATGGAGCTGCCATGTCTGCTCAAGCGATCATTGGGTATTATTTTTTGAAGATGAGAGAGCTATTGCGGTAATTTTTAAACAGTGATGAAGGAAGGCCGCGACAACATATCTGATTTAATTCTAGGACAACAAGGTGATGCCACTAGCCACACATCTACCCTGGAAGCTCTCCATTTAATACTAATTTTAAATATAATAATTAATTTTGTAAATTATTCATATGTACCTAGGTACTTAGTTTATTTTTTATAACAGTTTCTGACTCATCATCTGGACACTCTGTATATTGATGACATGATTGTAGCTCGAATTGCTTGTATAGCTTGTAAGTAAATTTCATTGTATTGATCGTGATGTGTGTAATGAAATACGGGACATTACAAATAGGTACATGTGTGCATGTTGGCATTGTTTATGCATATTTATTGTATTAACATAGACATGCGGAGCAAAATACTTAATACTAATTTACATACCGTACATTGGCCTTACTCGACATTAAGTTGTTGCATTATGTAGGTAGAATTGTACAGAAGCTGCTTTTCCTAAATTTATGTGTAAATAGGTAGTAAATAAAGATATAGTAATTATGTTCATGGTTTTATTTATTTCCACTACATAGTAAAGGTAAACGAAGGCAGCAAATTTAGCGGAAAAAGTGAACTTCCAAGAATCGAACCTGCGAACTATTCCTTACACGGGGTATGCTCCCACCAACTGAGCTACATGGTCACGTCTTGGATATTCAAAACCGGCGGCCTGGGGGTGATAGGTGGAGCCGCTTGTCGCCCAAGCAGAAGCAGGCAGCGGCGGCGGCGTGCAATACCGGGGACGAGTTGGGGACCTCGTGGTCCCCCCACTTGAAGAGGGTCAGATCGAGAGAGATGGCCCTAGGTCAGCCGGGATGCGAGGGATATACACTATAGCTATCTCACCTTCGGCCTTACACTGCGATCCACAGACGGCGTGCGGCTTAGTTGGTTCGAGTCCGACATAAACTTCCCCTCCGCCTCCGGCGGGGACGGTATCCGTGGGGATTTCCCGAACATTAATATAAAAAATATATCTATAGAATAAAGAGCAACAAGTGAATGAAGATATCATGAGTGATTTGTTAGGCTGTGATGTTATTATGTACAGATGAAATAATATGTATAAAATTTAAACTAATCAACCAAAAGTTATTTAGTTACCTTCACGGAACAGAAACACTTTTCTGCTCTGTGCTTACCTTAGTCAAGATGGACCCTTTGATGAGTATGTGTTATGTACTCAAAAACACGGGGTATAAAGGGGAAGGGGTTTTCGGGGGCGAATAATCGATTTAGCTAGGATTCATTTTTAGAAAATGTCCTAAGCTCAGTTAACCAGGTATCTACTTTTATATAAGTATTTAAATCTCGGAAACGGCTCCAACGATTTTCATGAAATTTAGTATACCTACGGAGTTTAGGGGGCGATAAATCAATCTAGCTAGGATTATTTTCTTTTGAAAATGTCCTAAAAAAA
The DNA here is from genome assembly GCA_949126895.1 of Eilema caniola. Lineage (NCBI taxonomy): Eukaryota > Metazoa > Arthropoda > Insecta > Lepidoptera > Erebidae > Eilema > Eilema caniola. Next base: position 1,644,670 of record OX421477.1, on the reverse strand, counting down.
ATTACCGAGCGAAGTCATCCAGGTACTATTTACTTATAAGAAGAATCCAAAGAAAAACTATCAATTTGACCAATTTTTTATTAATGGTAACACTAAATATAAGTTTTTTAAAACACTTAAACATATATTTGTATAGGGTCCCACCAAACCACCAAGATAATCGAGGCTCAAGGCGACCTCAATTGCAAGCTAGGTTATAGACGGATGAGATGAGGCTCTCTTTGGTGAGGGTTTCCCTTTCGAACTAAGGCAGACAAACAGGGCCGTCTTAAGGCTATATAGCGCCAGGGTGCGAAGCTCAGACTGCGCCCCCTCCCCCCGGTCAACAAAAAGAAACGCAATAAATTTTTGATGTTTCATTTATTTTTCACTAAGATCTGTAATCCATACTTTTAATATTATAAATGCGAAAGTAACTCTGTCTGTGTGTCTGTATGTTACGCTTTCACACCTAAACCACTGAACCGATCTTGATGAAATTTGGTACAGAGGTGTATTAGAGCTCGAGAACGGACATAGGCTACCTTTTGTTTCGAGAAAGGGGTTTATGGGGGAAATATAGGGGATGAAAGTTTGTCATTTTTGTAGATTTCCTAATGAAATTTGGTACAGAGGTGGATTAGAGCTTGGTAACGGACATAGGCTACCTTTCATAGCGAAAAGGGGGGTAGAAGAGGGGAGTAGGGCCATGAGATGAAAGTTAGTCATATTTGAAGATATCCTGATGAAATTTAATACAGAGATAGAATAAAGCTTGGAAACGAACATAGGCTACCTTTAATCGCGAAAAAGGGGGTTTAAGGGGAGAGGGGAGATAGGGGATGAAAGTTTGTCAGTTTTGAAGATATCCTGATGAAATTTGGTAAAAGAATGACTTGGAGTTTGAGAACGGATATATACTACCGTTTATCGCGAAAATGGTCCCCCCTTTTCACGATAAAAGGGGAGAGTAACTAGGACCATGAATGTCTTCTATTGTGAAATTTGGTACAGAGATAATTTAAAGCTTGGGAACGAACATAGGCTGCCTTTGATCACGAAAAAGGGGGTAGAGGGGGGGGGGATAGGGCCAGGTGATGTTAGTTTGTCAATTTCGAAGATATCCTGATAAAATTGATATAATATAGAGCTCGGCCTGCGCCCCCTCGGGCTACGCGCCCGGGTGCGGCCGCACCCTTGAACCCCCGGTTAAGACGGCCCTGCAGACAAATAGCAGTAGCTTTCGTAAAAGTTTAAATGAACTCAATAGGAAGAATAGGAGAGTAGACTTCGGGCTCCAAAATGCAAGCTTTGGATGCATTCAAAGATTGGAATTTGGAGGTCGACAGTCGACAAATAGAAAATAAAAACAAATTTTCTATTCAGTCTTTCAAAAACATTTGCGTTTCGTTCGCTGTTTAGTTTTGGAACGTTCCATACGCTTGCAACGAACGAAACGCATCTGTTTAATGGCGTTTGTATTTTGTTTGAATGAGTGAAACGTCGTCCTGACAACGAAATTAGTGGCTTTTGCATGAAGTATTCGATTGATTTTAATATGTATTTGATAAATTATGGATGATCCCCACAAGTCATCACCGCAAACGTCTGAAATTAAGGTCAGTAATTTGAATTAAACGATGTATGGCGAAGAAATCAATCGTGCGGCCAGATATTTATAATGCGATAAAAATAGTTTTGAGATGCATAGCTGCAGCACCTTACCTACCTCAGTTAAACGTACCTTTGATCTATGTCTGGCTAGTAATCAGATACATATGAAATCCATTCAGGAATTCTGTTAAATTGCCTGCACACAATCAATGTTAGGGCGCAGAATGCAACGTCGTTTATTTATATTTTTTATTTATTTTTAGAACATTCTTCCGGATGTCGTGCATTCTCAACAGATAACTACTATAGGGAGTGCTGCAAATGAGCCAGACGCAGCTACACAGAGAAGTGAAAGCACTCAAGAAAACACAATTACACATGATGACGACGACAGTAAAACTGAATCAATATCGGAACATATTCCCTCCAAAATTGAATATTCTACTGACTCAGACAATGCTTCGAAAACCCAGGGCCTTCTCAAAGTTGAAGCTGACCAGGAGAAAGTATCTAAAGACAGTTCACTGACCCATGATCCACCTCTACTTGATATATCTGGCAGTGATAACAATAGTGTGCATGAGCCTAGCAAAGGGAGCTTGTCACTACCTTTAGATGTCAATGCTGTTTCAGATATACACTTATTAAGTGAAGAGAGCCCTGTTAATTTAGTATTGTTGTCTGATGTGTCAAAGGAACTGGCTGAGAAGTCACATTTATCTGATGAGAAGGTTGAAGTAAGTGAGCATAACTCTCCAAACTTGTCTCCCAAAAGTGATAACTACCAGGACTCGTTAAATGAAGAAGCTAGTAGGTCATCAGAACCACCGCACAGCTTGGGGGAGGTTTCAGATAAATCAGATTCTCCAGAAAAACTTACTTCTGGATCTGAAGAGATAATAAAGTTAGATATAAGAGGTCAGGCCGCTCCAAAATTCATTTTTCCTGCTGCCAAAATATTTTTTGGGCCACCTCCAGAAGGTGCCACTATTATTGAACCAAATGTAGAACAAATCCCTGTCTTCCCAAATTTATTATCGCCATTTCTTGTTGGTGCTGGAGATAGTGTGAAAGTTGAAGAAGTATTTGATGACCAGGAACGGTACGAAGAGCCATCTCCAGAATCATTGCAAAACTCACCAAATAAACTTAGCCTTGATAGTGAAAAGTCATTGCAATTATCATCTGATAAGCAAAGTAACTCAAGTGATAAATTTGAAACTAACTTGTTAGTTGAAGAAATTACAGTTGAAGATGAAATGAAAGAGATGGAGGGTGATAAACCCGATGAGACTTCTTTGCCAAAGTCTATGCCAGCAGAGGAGACCATGTCTTTTAGTACATTGACAACAGATTATAAAACAATTTGTGAAGAATACCACTTGAAGGTAGCTGTTGTCCACAGTTTTTGTTTGTGTGTGTGCGTTGGCTTGATGTTACTCTGCTTGTTGTGCCTGCTTCTAACATCCATGGCATGCTTTGTACTAACATTCTATAAGACACATTTCCTCATTTTTGAGAGCATTGCAAAATACTATGTTCATGTTTAAGTTTGATCTAATCATTTTTTGTTCTATTTTGTTTCAATAAATGTTTTGTATCATTCATTGCTTTTGAAAATAGTTTAACATTTTTTTTTTATATTCCATTAGTATTGGTAATTATTTAACATGATTTCTTTTGCTATAACAATCTTAATTTATGTAGTATGAACTATGATATTATCAGCTCTTTCATGAAGGTTTTATTTAAACACTGGATTTTTGACTTTATAAATTTGACATTCATTCACTTTTATTTGACATGTTGACAAATGTTCACTTTATACAAACTTTACTAAAATCTTTACTGAAAGTTTTACTAATCGAATACAATGAGCTTTGCCGAAATAAAACCAATTTTAAGGCATTATGTAGGTGCAAGTATTTTTTTCTCTTTATTGAAATTTTATAGACATTCAGTGACATTTATAAGTGATTGTATTTGCCATCCAGTGAAGTCATTCAACACTTATGTTTATTTTATTATGCCTTTTACGCTTTCATGTGAATGTGATGTGTATTCAACGCTTTCTGTCTTTCAGCTTGTGCATTTGGAAGCCGCTATTACACAGCGCGATGAACTAATTGAAGAACTGACCGTCTCATTACAGCGCTCGGTCCATGAACGGGATGACCTTAGGTATGAAAATGATCACCTAACAAAAGAAGTGTCGAACCTACAACATGCAGTTGCAGAAAGGCCAAATTCTGAAAATGATACTATTAAAGGACAGATTTCTGACTTCATAAAGTACCAAAGCTTTATAAAGGATGACAGTACAAAGTTTTACTCAGCTCTTATGAGTGGGGGGTCTTCTATACAAAGCTCAAATGGAGAGAAGGACATAGATAGAGAAGAGATTGTCATCAATCATTCCAAATCTGACTTGCAATCTTCCAGTGCTTCTGATGAGTTTCAAACTGGCTTTGAAAATAAACTGTCGATAATTATAGGCAAGTTTGAGAACTATCTTGAAGATAATATACGGAATAAGCTCAGGGAGAGTTTGATTCAAGTGTTATGTGACGAAATAGGGAAGATGAGGATTGACAACGACACTGAAATTAAAGAGCTGGAATCTCAGATGCAGCAAGACAAACAGTCTTATTCTATAGAGACACGACGATTGAGAGAACTGCTGGCGTCGGTGAAAGCGGGCAATGCGGATATTGACGCGTTAAGGCAGGAGCTTGATGTGAAGCACGAGAAAGAGATGGAGAATTTGAGGACTTACTTTGAGAAAAAATGTTCTGATATGGAGAGAAGGTGAGTGTGCTGAACTGATTTTTCATCAAAGTTGCGTTGATTAGGGCCACCATTGTAACATTATTGGTGTCTGTATTGGTGTCTGTGTTAACATTATTGAATTCATATTAAGGTGATATTTATTAAAAAATAAATAGTCATAGTGTACGTAAGTTATTAATAATAATATTGCTATCTTTGTTTTGCACCCAAGGCCGAAGAAAGGGTAAGTTGATATTTTTGATAAGAAAATATTTTCTGTTGGTCATGTACATAGTGGTTAACTCTATTTTACTTTTTTGTTGACTAGATGTATCTAAGAACTTCGCAAATATAAGGCTGACACAGAGACTACATACACTAACGAATTTTGGCGCTTATCTGTGTAGGCACAGTAAGCCTTTTAGTAGACACGGGCCCCAGTTCCTGGTAGGCCTTGCGCGATACTATACCTCAGGGCACATTTCTTGGACACAAGTCGCGAAGCGAGACAAACAACGCCCTGGCGCGCGGGAATTGTTTTGTAATAATCAATTTTTGATGAATTTGAGCTCGTCCATGGCTGTCGCACCCTGCACTAAAATAACATCCAAGAAACGTGTACTGTGTGTGTATAGAGCACATAGAATAGGATAGAAGCAAATGGTGGGTCGTCTCTGCTTCGTAGGTGTCGCGTAATAGACATGAGCATAAGTATAAAGCATGGCTTTAAAAGATGCTGAAGTCTTTATGCGATACCAAAATTTTTATTCCATTCAGTCAGTCTAGTAGTAAGTAGGTCTACATTATCTCCTCATTAGCAGTGGAAGGGAATGTATTAATGTGTGGTGTGTTGCAGCTACTCGGAGGAAGTGTGGCGCGGCAAGTGTGCGTCACCTCTAGGCTCGGCGTCGTCGCTGGGCTCGGCGGGCGGCGCGGCGGGCGCGGGCGGCGCGGGCGACGCGGCCAGGCGCCGCACGCGCAGCGCCGAGTACCCCTCGCTCACTCTCGAGGTGTGTGACGCTGGATATGCTGGGACGTACTGTACTAACGCTGTCTAGATACAAACTGAGCATAGCTTGTGGGTTCAAGAATGCCGTTAAACATACCTTTACCTTCATGCATACTAATTATCATCAAAAATTTTCAAAGATTTGTGTTCTTTGAGTCTCTTCGACCAATGAAAGGCTAAAATAATATCTATCGAGACCGACAAAAATCATCTATCGGTGACAGAGCCTCAAGAGACACGAGTCTATGCGCCATGCTGCTATGACTGCAAATGGGTCTATCAGACTTCTTCAACTCCTTTTCTAGCTTCTTTCCGACATTGCATAAATTCCATTGGATACGGATACTAACCAATCATCAACGTCTTAAGCAATATAACCACGAGTCGGTTTACCGCCAGAGCTAGGCTCGGCATCACACTGAGTTTACGTCCAAGCGTTCTGTCTTATAGGACATTATAGAGTTATTTACCTACATAATGCGCTCGTTCAAGCGTTCTGTCTTATAGGACATTATAGAGTTATTTACCTACATAATGCGCTCGTCCAAGCGTTCTGTCTTATAGGACATTATAGAGCTATTTACCTACGTAATGCGCTCGTCCAAGCGTTCTGTCTTATAGGACATTATAGAGCTATTTACCTACATAATGCGCTATTCAACAGTGGAGGCGGGTACTTTCCCGGCCGACATCTAATCTTATTTTTCGATAGAATATAAATCGCAAAAGAACGTGACTTGAAAATAAAATCTGCTGTCCTAGACACCGTCCTACTCAGCTTACTGGTAAATCAGCTATTGGAATTGTGTAAATGGCTCCATAATATGCGTGGAAAACCGTCTCATGCATATGCGACCACAATAAGATAAAACCTAAATCATTAATGAAAGCTTACTTTCAAATCAGCAGTTCATTCCTGGACATCACACAAGGTGGCGGGCAATGCCAACTGTTCTCAATAATAACGCAATGTCGTAATATGTATTACGAAGAAAAGTTACGTAATACATATCTTTCAGTCCACGCAGTTGGAGCAGGCGCTGAGGCAAGCATGCAAGAAGTATGAGCAGCAACTGGACGAGATGAAAGCTGAACATATGGCTTACGTGAATGAGTTGCAAGCTGCGAATAGAGAAGCTGTTGCTGCTCTTGATGAACAGGTAGTGTTTTAAATTACTAGCCCATGCATATATGACTCCATCCGAGTGGATGCCGATTATCACGACTTTTGGTCATTTCTCCTACTCAACTGATTGCGATTAAACGTAGATAAGTAAGATTACGACACGAGTACTTTGCAATTAGATATATTATAATGGTATAGAGTGTATAGACAAATATCTACTCACTTTTCAGGTACGAATTGCATGCCTTTTCACGTCCGTCTTTATATAGGGAACAAATATGTTGGTGGCTTTGATCGGTCGGATTACTTAGAATATCCTTTCGGAGGCACACCAGGGGGCTACCATGAGACATCAAAAAATTCGGCATAGTACGAATCACGAACAAAATACGCATTTAGCCATAAAGTCATAAAGCCGAATCGAAGTGTCACATACCGTCTACCTGTGGCAAGCGGTCCCTATAACCCGATTCCTGCAGGCGTGCTCTCCAAAGAGTAGCAGTGGTGGACATATTTATATTAAAACTCTGATAAATAAAATACAACAATGAATTATCTAATATAATATACTAGCTGTCGCCCGCAGCTCCGCCCGCGTGGATGTCGGTTATCGCGAATCGGACTATAATTTGAGATTTAAACTATCCTATCTCTCAAGTTGGATCGAACTGTACATGGTGTGCGAATTTTATTATAATCGGTTAAGTGGTTTAGGAGTCCATTGAGGACAAACATTGTGACACGAGATTTATATATATTAAGATTGTTTCTAAAATTGAGAGAATTCCATACAAAATTGTTACGGCCGTTCTATTACAAGTAAGAGGTTTTCCACCGGTTTCTCTTTTGAAAATTTTCACGTTTTGCCACTGCCGTCTTCGGATCAGCCACCTAGCTAGACAAACGGCAATTCGTTGGCCGGCGTTTGATGGAATAGAATGGCGAATGTATGGGATTTGACGTAACGCCACTTGTGTATAAAACGAATTGCCACTCGTTTAGAGGGGCAGATTTCTCGACAAATGTGTTTCATGGAAACGATTGCCTGAACTCCGAAGCTGTGATACGCAACTGCGGATGTTTCTTGGTAGGCGTAAAGATTCCCCGGCTATACAGGCGAATGTGACGGTGCGGTTTTAATCGGTCGTAGTGTCAGGTGGGGTATAGCTTACTGGGGTAGCCCTTTTTCATGTTTTCTTTTTCGGCGTCTCACTCTGTAAGTGGCAGTTAATAAAAACTTAAAAGTTTAATGTTGCTAGTGCTATTGTTTACAACTTTGGAAACAAGACTACGTTTAAAATCTGAATATTTTCGCAGATCACTCAACTAAAGGCGCACATCCAAACTGCCGAGAACACCGAAGCGAACGTGTCCCTCTACCAACAAGACATAGACCTAGAACTGGAAAAGGTTAGAGCTACCCTCAAGGTTGTGATAACAGCAGAATGTGTGTCTGTTTTAATTAATCGATGTTGTGATAATCGATGTTGTGATAATAATAATCGATGTTGTGTCCGTTAACTTTGTGTTGCATATGACTGTAAGAGAATGAAGTGTGGATGCGCTTTTATTGAACTACTATTGCAGAATATCACTATCATACATGCAGTTTGAAAGTGTTATTGTCGAGATTATTAATTCTTTGTTTACAAAGATTATGATAGCAAATTGATTTGCAAGCCATCATATGCTGTCAATTGTCAATGTTTCTCTACTTTTGTTGTGACAAAATCAGAAAGGTCAGGAAGATCAAAGATTGCTGTTGGAAACTTCAGTCATCTTACAGACCGAGAATTAAATAGACCGTTTGCAGCAATAAGTTATTTAGGTATTTATATTAAAAAAAAAAATAAAAAAAAATTAAACAACCAGAATAATAATATTTTTATCTACTCTGATACTATAATACAAAGATTATAAAATTGAAATCAAAACTCATATGACAAACATTACGCACAGGCCAAAAAAAGTTTTATTACGATACAGGTCTTGTATTTTTTTTTATTTTTTATATAGGACACGTCAATTTGACTTCACCTCGCCTGATGGTAAGCTGAAGGCAAAGTCTCAGAAAAGAGGGTCACCATTACAAACACGTACCATGTTAACAATGGTGGCACTCAGCTTGACGGCCTCATCGGATGCTTTTTCACGCCCCGCTTAAAGGACCCGGGACTGTAGGAAGAAGGAAACACGTGAGCTGGCAAGGAGTTCCAGGTCTTAATGGTGCGACAAAGAAAGGAGTCACCAAACCGCTTGGTTCTTGAGGGAATATTCTGCACCGTATACGGGTGACATCTAAGCCCTGCTCGTGTTGTCCTATGTAGGAAAGGAGAGGGCGGGACCAGTTGGAAGAGCTCATCAGAACATTCACCATGGTAGAGACGGTAAAATACTGCCAAGGATGCAATATCTCTACGCATCTGCAAAGGCTCAAGGGTGCTTGTGACCTCGAGATTCCCAATAATGCGGACCGCACGTCGCTGCAACCTGTCGAGAGCATCTAATAAGTACTTTGCGGAGCCGTCCCAGAGATGCGAGCAGTATTCCACGCAGGACCGAATTTGGGTCTTGTATAGAAGACACCGCTGCTCCGGCGTGAAAAACCGTCTCACTCTGTTCAAGACTCCGAGTTTACGCGAGGCCGTTTTGATGATACTCTCGATGTAGTTTTTGTTATTAAGTTTGCAGCGAACATCCATACCGAGGATAGTCAGGTTGTCCTGCAGTGGCAGTGGAGTGCTCTGAAGAGTGGGAAGGGGAAGGAAAGAAGATACCTTTGCTGTGAACGCACATGCCTGTGTCTTCTTGGCATTGAACTCGACCAGGTTCTCAGAGCCCCATTGGGAAATGTTGTTCAGGATCCGGTCAAGCTCAGTGACAAGAAGCTGCCTTTTATCTGCGATATCCGACTGCTTATCCGCAGGACGTCCATGATAACTCCCGTGCAAAGTGCTATCATCTGCATAGCAATGAATGCTGCCGGTAGACAGCATGTCATTGATATGCAGAAGAAAGAGAGTAGGGGACAGGACGGACCCCTGCGGCACACCAGCATTTACCTGCAAGAACTCCGAGGCGCGTCCATCACAAAGGACGCGAATACGGCGATCCTGCAAGAAGCTAGCAACCCAGTTGCATAGTCTAGGGGGCAGACCGAAGGCTGGTAGCTTGGAAAGAAGCGATTTGTGCCAGACTCTATCGAAAGCTTTGGCGATGTCAAGACCAATTGCCAGTGACTCGCCGTGCTTGTCCATAGCCTCACCCCAAAGATGGGTAACATACGCCAGAAGATCACCCGTTGACCGTTTCGGCCTGAAGCCATATTGCCGGTCATTAATTAGGGAGTGATCTTCAAGGTGACGCATGAGCTGTTTGTTAATTATGTGCTCGAACACCTTGCACAGCACTGAGGTGATGGCTATGGGTCGATAGTTAGTCGGGTCTGAGCGATCCCCTTTCTTGGGGATCGGCTGTACATTCGCCTCCTTCCAAGCCGAAGGCACTGTACCCGAGCTGTAGGACAGCTGGTACAGCCGCGCAAGCATTGGAGACAACTCCGCTGCACATTTTTGTAGAACCACTGCCGGAATACCGTCCGGACCACCGGCTTTCCGTACATCGAGTGACTGCAGCACTGCACGGACATCGCGTTGCCTGATACGAATATCAGGCATTGCATGGTCACTGATCGGTAGTGTCGGTGGCTGCATGCCACAATCATCGATTCGGGAGTTGGCCGCAAAGAGATTAGCCAGCAAATTTGCTTTCTCTTGCGACTCATGGGCCAGGGATCCATCGGGGTTGCGCAGCGGCGGCAGCGAAGGCTGGCAGAAGTTGGCTTGCACGGCTTTGGCCAGTCGCCAGTAGCCACGGCTGCCCGTGGGATGCACTACTAGTTCCTGACCAAGCCGCGCTATGCGCTGGGCATCCGCTCTGACATAAGCCCTCTTGCAGACCTTTGTGGCTCTATTGTACGCCGCCTTGAAATGGCCCACGTCAGGATCGCACGTAGCGCGCGCCCTCACCCAAGCGCGGTACGCGGACTGTTTATGATTAACAGCCTCCGCGCACTCGCGCCCGAACCAGGGGCGGGCTCTGCGGGCACCGGCGACATCAGTGTAGGGGATATAATATTCCATGCCCAGACTGATCTCACCGGCGAGAGCAGTTGCGCCCTCAGATGGGTTCTTACCTTCAAAGCAGCGTTCAACCCACGGGATGGATGCAAAATAGTCACGCAATCCATCCCAGTCTGCTGACGAGTAGTGCCAGAGACGCCGTTTCCCCTGTACGGGTCGTGGTGGCGCTTTAATGGGCACCTTGGAACGGACCAGACTATGGTCGGATCCGCCTAAAGCGGCACTCACCGAAACACTGTACTGCTCCGGGCGACTCGTCAGCAGAAGGTCCAGCAGAGAGGGCTCATGGTCCGACCTTTTTGGTATTCTAGTAAATTCGTGTACCAGTTGGGTCAGGCCATGCGCCAGAGCAAATGCATGGGCGGCTCTTCCCGCATGGGTTGTTTTAGAGGAACCCAACCAGATCTCATGGTGGGCGTTAAAATCCCCCAAAAACACCAGCTCAGCGTTCGGAAACCGCTCCTGCGCATCATCTGCCGCCTGACTCAGGTATTCGAAGAGTCGAGTTGTCTCGGCATCTCCTGTATGGGAGCGGTAGAGGCACACATAGATCTGACTCGTAGAACCATGGTCTATGTGTACCCAAAGGGTGGAGAAGGATGGGTCCTCTAGGCAGCGCAAACGGCGACAACAAACATCCGCCCTAACAAACACGCACACCCCGGCTTTTGCGCGGAAATTCTCCTCGAGGACATAGCCGGGGTAGAGCAAGTAGGTCGTGTCGTCAGGGCGGCGTATTTGTGTCTCCGTAAGAAATAGCAGTGCTGGTTTTGCCGTCTCCAGGTGTTGGTGGACGGCGTTAAGGTTTGTATGGAGCCCACAGATGTTCGTGGACTCCACCTCATACACCTATATCATAAAATAACTTTTTAATCATAACGATACACCTATACAACCTCCATCTGGACCTGGACTGAACCTCTACTTTAAAAAAAAACGGCCGATTCGGAAGAAACAAAGAAACGCGCATGCGCAATTGATGTTTGCGCCTTGGCTTGGCGTCAACTTTATTTTTACATTTATTTTAAACAAAGTTTGGTTTTGTTTGTAAAATAAATTAGTTTATGTATTATAGTATGAGAGTAGATAAAGTAGTGTATGACACTGTACATAACTTGGTCTCACAACACTCGTGTGATACAATAAAAAAACTCGCCTACTGCTCGTTTTTTTAAAACACACTCGTGTTATAAGAACCCTTATTATGCAACAGTATCATAAACTACTATTATATATCAATGTATATACACATCAAACAAACATCGTTACATGTACCGCTCTAAATTACGCATCACACAGTCATTACTCAAATAATTTCCTTTATTTTTTATTCCAATGACTCAAGTATGTATATAAGTGGGTACAGCAATTACTGAATTTAACAGTCTCATATTGTATAATTGAAAGAACCTATTATAAAAGACAGCGCCACACTTGATGGTAAGTGACAACCAGTCCTTCGTGGACACCAGTAACGACATTGTATCTTTGAAACTGAATAAATGTCGTTCTTGAAATATCATCCTTTATACAAGAAATAAATCATTTAAATGTAAATTTTGTAGGTACCTATATCACAAATTAAGAATAGGCTAGATACCGCATGTGCATATAAATAATATGTTATCTATCTTCGAGGATGTCCCGTAGGCCATTTTTAAAACATTTTACAATATTTTCTATTGCAACGCACAGGCTGCATAATTTGGCATTTATATGTTGAATATAGGCAAAAGACTAATAAGGTCAACGATAGGCTCGACGGGAGCATTCCGTCGTTTTACAGATCTGGCGTTTGCGTTCCGACGCGGAAGCGCCGGTATTTCCCTTAAGTGTAATTGTGTTTGTAGTCCTTAGGCCTAGGACCGCATAGGCTAGATTTAGGGCTAGGACCGCATAGGCTAGATTTAGGCCTAGGTATCTAGCTTCCTTTTAATATGTGATATATGTGCTTCAAACCGCCATTCTCCTTTGTCCTAACTAATTAATTGTTGTGTAACTGCATGCAGGGGAAAGACTGACAAGCTTACGGTGGCTTGTGGTTACTATCCTATGGACTCTATGGCTGACAACCTTCCTTCTAGGTCACCCACCAAACGAGCCACTGAACTGTACATATCACGGATTAATATCACCTTTATGTATAAAGCAAAAACGGTTTAATTTTCGATAGCACTGTAAATATATGTTTGGATAGGGGGTGAATATGAATGGTTTATGATATTGAAAAAAAAATGTATTAAAACGTGAAAATATTTTAACATGAAATTCATAAAAGATAAGCAACATTTAGTAAAGATTGTATTAATGTGACCATCAATAAGGGATTTGATTACAGAAATCTCTTGACAATCTGTAAAAATCCAATATAAAGTCAAGTATGGTTAGACTCAAAGAAGACCCCAATAAACCTCTTGGGAAATATTTCTTCAAATCCTCAAAAATAAGAAACCGTTCACGCACACACCTTTTCTAAAAAAATACTATTTTTATTCACTCCAACCTATTCAATCACTTATTAAACTTCTGTCTCTCTCCTGCATGCTTGGAATGCCACTAACACGCTCGTGTGTGAATAATCGGTGACGTCACGACCCAACATGGCGCCCGCAGAAGATGGAGGCTCAGCTCCAACAGAGGCTCGACGAAGTGAGAGATGAGGTCAGGCAGGAGGTTGTGAACCACCTTCAGGAACAGTTGCAGGTACGTGGACATGGTTGTATGGCATTTTGAGGAGTGATGAATGTTGTATATAACTCATGAATATTGGAGGATTTCTAAGTCCAGACAATAGGAAAATCCTTAGATCAGAGGGGCTACCATGAAATGTCCGAAACGGTGGCTCGCCTGAAACACTGACGACAGACAAAGTTACTTCGGATTACTTTCGGCAGGTTTTGGTTGAACGAAATGTCATATTTATGCTGACTCCGGATCTGATGGCGGGATAAATGTGTCTTATAGTAACCAATTGCCAGAAACTTCAGATCTATATGTTTCATGGTAGCCCTTCAGATGACCACGGCCCTATGGAGAATATTGGGTTATTGTTTATATTATGTAAATCAGCGAAAACTTCCATAGTGCGATGAAGAATTGGTATTAATTAGATGGTGCTGGAAGTAACATACTGATGCAAAATTACATGTAATTTTGTTTTTTAAACAACAGAATAAAAATTTCAATGATATAGATATTGGCCAAGTGCTCAAATATGTAAATTTTCACTAGGTATATCGCCGTCGGGAATTACAATGACCATTTAGTTGAGATTGGTAGTAACACATTGGACTCGGCAATTAGGGGTTACCTTTCATTTTCAACTGCACCCTGGAATAAATAATAGTGACTGCACCTAGTATACCACTCATAACTAATGCAAGTAATTTAGCGTGGCTGATTTTTTTTGTACGTGCGGGCAAACCCCACGGATACCCCCCCCCCCCCCCCCCTCCGGAGCCGGAAGGGAGGTTATGTCGGACTCGAACCGACTAAACCGCACGCCGTCTGTGGGTCGTAGTGCTAGGCCGAAGGTGAGGTTGTCTCGCGACATATCCCTCGCACCCCGGCTGACCCAGGGCCATTCCTCTCGGTCTGGCCCTCCTTGGGAGGGGGGACCACGGCCCTCGCGCCGCGCCGCCGCCGTGGCCTGCTTCTGCTAGGTTGACGGGCGGCTGCACCCGTCACTATCAGGCCCGCGCTCATAGAGGGCGGAGGTCGGTTTGCGCCCTCCGACGCCTGAGCCGCCTTCGAGCGCGGGTAGCGATGTCAGCGAGTCTCTCTCGCTCGCTGCGCCGCGCCCGCTGGGGTTAACGAGAATCTCTGACACAATAAAAAACAGAAACAAGTAACTGTGCAGAAACGTTAATATATTTTTCACTTCTCATGCTCTTAAAATGTTACTTTAATCCCTGCATATCGGGACTAAAGTTAATTATTAATCTCTAGGGACTAAAGTAATTTTTTTTTAATTTACTTTGATAACTCCTAAACAGCCAATCACGGTGTTTATGAATGGGAGGATTATGACCTTTTTAGTGGTTGTGTATAGAAATAATCTCAAAATGACATTTGAAAAATCAAAAAATCCCATTTAATTTCGTGAACCACGATTAATGATATTAATTTAATTGATTATTATGTAAGTATTAAGGATAAGTTCATTTTATTATCCATTTCCAATTAGTTTTAAATTATTTTTCAAGTTTGAATCTGTTGGCTAAATATATATGCAAGCATACAAAACGTACGTTACTTACCAACAAATAAAACCGCGGGACAAATTTCTTTGCAATTTGAATTTTGAATAGATTATTCGTAATAAGCTTGCGTTGTAATCACCAATTACTTACACCAATTAATTATGCAACTTTGTTATTATAAATAAATAAAAATAAATAAATATTCCACAACATTTCACACAACGCTATCTAGATCCATGGTAAGCATAGCTTTACTACCTTGTATTATGGAATCTAGAATACGGATAAACATACTTAGATATTTTTTTTGTACATGCATACATATTATATATAGAAACACTCAGACCAATGCAAATACCCATATCCATGCATACAAATATTTGCACTGAGCGGGGATCGAACCCGCGCCTCCTGCGTAGCGACCGCTACCGGCACACCACGGAGGCTTTAGCCCGTTATCGATATGATAAATTAATATATTTAGGTTGAAAAAGATATTTGCCTATTTCTTAAAAATTTTTTTAAATATTATAATTTTGTATAAATCGTCGCTTTTTTTTCCTCGCATTCAAAGTGAAAAGTAGAGTGTTTAACGTGGGACTAAACAACCATAATGACACTCGAACTATTAGCCACCCTCGCTGCGCTCGGGTGGCTAAAACATCTCGTGTCATTATGGCTTGTTTTAGTCCCTTGTTGAACAATCTACTATGTAGTTGTTAATTAAAACCTTCGGTAGCTTAGTGGTTAAGGAGGCGGCCTAACGATCGAGAGCTCGGGGGTTCTATTCCAATCCTGTATGATATATATAAATAAACGCGATATATAATATAAACCCTACTGTACAACTGAAATGAACCCACTACTATCACAAGCAAAGTTTAGCTGAAGAGGTTAGATAAAATATTAGTAAATTCGGCTACTAATATTCTTTAACAAAAAAAAAAGATTATTTTTCTTGTGCTCAAAATATTTACAAATACAAGCACAGTTACCGGAATACGCATAAATAATAATTAATGGCCCGTAAACTACTGAGTATGTATCGATATATGATACACTTAACCTATATTTTTATTTAGACGCGCGGTGTAAAGAGACTTCTTAGAAGCCATTCAGACTTTATGGATTTGTTTTACTGTAGAAACTAGTAGAATTTTCAGATTTAGTAAAATACTAGCGTTTGCCCGCGGCTCCACCTGCGTGGATGTCGATTATCGCGACCAAACATAGCCTATGTCCTTTCTCAAGGTCTAATCTACCGCTATACCAAATTTCATCAAAATCGGTTCAGTGGTTTAGTCGTGAAAGCGTAACATACAGACAGACAGACAGACAGACAGGCAGGGTTACTTTCGCATTTATAATATTAGTATGGATCTAGTAGCGTTTTTGTTCTTTATAATTTGCTTCAAACAGACCTATACCTCCTATTTATACACATAAATCCACGCCTGTAAATCTCCGAAGGGGAAGGCAGAAGTGTTTTACCACATATTTCGCCAACTATGATTTTCGGACCAACGTGATAGGGAGCGAACCTACAGCCGCCAAGCGAGATCCCCCTATGCCTGTATAAATATATGTATATAGAATTGTTTTGTAGCATAGAAGAGAAAAAAACTACGTTTAAAAAAACCGACTTCAAAAACTGAAAAGCATAAAATAGAGAAAAATTGCTGAATTTACAATTTTAATGTTCTGTTAGAAGTAGGTAGCTATGAAAAAAAAGACGGGTTGCACTCTGGGAGTGCCGACAGAAGTGAAAACTTTTTCTTTCTATCTTTCTTCGTTATATACATAGAAAAAAATTAAAAAAAAACATACTATACCATACCTATAATACAGCGCCAATCATAGACCCTATCACTAATATTCTGCTAATTTTCTATCAGAAGAAATTAATAAATTACAAAAAGATAAAATAATCACAAAAAGTAATAAACTACAAAAAGAAAAATAATCACATAAAGTGTCAGAAGGCCAGGTTTGAACCCGGTACTATCTGAAACCATAAGGCCTTACAGTCGAAGCGTTTACCGCTATGCTGCGAAGCTATTTATAGTATATAGCAACATGGTCAGTCTATAGCTAATATTGTATGACGTCAGTCGTCGGTTATGGTCCAAAGGTCAAGCGATCTATCTTAAATCTCCGAAGGGGAAGGCAGAAGTGTTTTACCACATATTTCGCCAACTATGATTTTCGGACCAACGTGATAGGGAGCGAACCTACAGCCGCCAAGCGAGATCCCCCTATGCCTGTATAAATATATGTATATAGAATTGTTTTGTAGCATAGAAGAGAAAAAAACTACGTTTAAAAAAACCGACTTCAAAAACTGAAAAGCATAAAATAGAGAAAAATTGCTGAATTTACAATTTTAATGTTCTGTTAGAAGTAGGTAGCTATGAAAAAAAAGACGGGTTGCACTCTGGGAGTGCCGACAGAAGTGAAAACTTTTTCTTTCTATCTTTCTTCGTTATATACATAGAAAAAAATTAAAAAAAAACATACCATACCATACCTATAATACAGCGCCAATCATAGACCCTATCACTAATATTCTGCTAATTTTCTATCAGAAGAAATTAATAAATTACAAAAAGATAAAATAATCACAAAAAGTAATAAACTACAAAAAGAAAAATAATCACATAAAGTGTCAGAAGGCCAGGTTTGAACCCGGTACTATCTGAAACCATAAGGCCTTACAGTCGAAGCGTTTACCGCTATGCTGCGAAGCTATTTATAGTATATAGCAACATGGTCAGTCTATAGCTAATATTGTATGACGTCAGTCGTCGGTTATGGTCCAAAGGTCAAGCGATCCTGACGCGCGAGTTTAGCAATTTTTACCCATCCAACGCCGCTAAAGAAGTTTTCACTCCAAAAATTCAGTACACTAGTGACATGTCGCTTTCGTACGTGCTGGTGGTTAAACCAGGCTTCTTCTCAATATGGATTGAAGTAGCTGTACCTCTTTTTCTTGCTTGTTTTCCATGTTCAATTTGCCTTTCTACAGATAGCAATGTGCTAGTGGGTTTTTTTGGTGTTATAACTTATAAGCAATACGAGGTCATGGTAACTCATCATCGGTAGTATACTTGTTTACTACCTTACTTACATAAAAAGGGCGTACCAAGAAACTAACCAACATACTTTCGTATTCAATACTAATAAACATGTATTGTCATAAAATGAACCGTAGTTTAACGAGAATACTCGGTAGCCCTGTGCCCATCGGTTGGCCTGGTGCCACGCACATACACCATTAATAAATACGCACAACCTATGCTGCGTTCGAATAAAGCTCTCAGTTACCGCCAACTCTTTATATTGACCACATCACTATATAAAAAAAGACATTGACGAAACTTTTACGCCGTGAAGACAGCAACAATGCGAACAATTGTTGACGTCTTATTTTGTGAGTGCAGTGACTGTTTCAGTTATTTTTGAAATTATTTGAACTATAGGTTATGTGTTTCAGTTATTTTTGAATATATTCAAACTATAGTTTATGTGACAATGAAGTTATTTGAAGGACTGTTGACTGGAATGCTGGACTAGTGGATTAGAAATAATGTGAAATGCCTGATCGTAATCATTTGCCATTTTATAAACGTCGAGTAAGTTGCTTCCTGTATTTAATTTTAGCTTCTGTACCTATCTATATATTTATTCTAACCTGTAGAATAGATACTATCCAATATGTATGATACGGCATAGTAAGTCGTTGGGTATGTTTACTAAAACACGGCTTTCTTCTTACTATCACGGGCCTTTATGCGTGGCGGGAAAATTAAGTAAGAAAGTGACGGTCTGAAGGCCTGATATCGAAGCTTGCCATAGCTAAAGTCCACCTTAGTTTAATGGTGGCATTCAATTCATTTCCTGAAATTTCACCTTTAGCTTCCCACCAGGCGAGGTCTTTCATTAGTCTTCAAGCAAGCTAATCATCAATTCAAACTATCACTTCCAACTTGATGTGTTCGCGCTCATTAATTATTTTACTCGAACTTGCATGACTCGAAAGGGGTAGGAGAAGGTGCACAGGGATTAGACAGTCAATAATATCGTGATCTTCTCGATCCTGTCTATTTATATTGATATTTTGACGTGCAAACGCTATTCGTATCTATATTGACACTGGATCACGATATCGGATCGCAATATTTATCCCTCACCTATCATTTATAATTTTTCAGTAATTTCTTGGTCTCAAAAAGTCCTGGCCAGTAAACTACCGACGTGAACCCACTCCTAACACAAGCAATTAAAAAGAAAAATCTCTGGCGCCTTATCTTATCACTACCACGCACCATAGATCCGGAAGTGATCTTTAAATAGCTAACAGAAACAGTCGGCGTATTGATTTTAAGTTCAAGGTCAAAACGGGTTGCAAGCGTTCAATATCGAATAAAAAATATATATTTTAATGGTACGTTGGTAGGCTAGTCCCAGTTTTCCGTCATTCCCATTGATATCTTTTTGAGCCGCTTTACCAACCGTATGGTAGGGCACGAGTATACTGGCTGCCTTGTTATTATGGGTTGAAGTTCGATATTTCCCAAAAACATCTCGTTATTTTTTCATAACAATTTCATTAACTCGTATATAAGTAATCAATTTATTAAATAAAATTGGATTAGATATTATGTACCTATTGTAGTTAATGATTTAGGTTCTGGAAACAGTGCAATAACCATTGCAATTGAACTAACTACACTATTTTATTATTCCGTCAATAGGCCGTCAAGCTGAGTGTCACCATTTTCCTGAGACTCTTCAGGCGAGGTGAAGTCAAATTGACGTGTCATTTTTTTTTTTTACATAATTTTGTGTTGAAATAGGAGAACAACTATTTTCAATAACTGTAAAAGCAATTGAGGACAACATTGAATGTAGGTAACATATTTCTGGTCTGAAGAAAAAATAAATTCAGCTAATTTCCTACCTCACATAGGTACTTATATTTTACACAGAAACCTATTTGTGAATTTTACTTTTATGCAGCAAGTATATTATGAAGAAATGTTATTAATTTCTGTATCATGGTTAGTTTGGACCGAAATATTTTGACTGAAATAAATAGTAAAACCAAATCCAAAATCCATTTAAGTATATCGTACGTACAATTACATTTTGATTGTAATCGAATCGTTTTATAAATATAAGAACCACTGCATTTTAAACATGTTCCCCATTAGTGCAGGGTAATCCATGACTGTGTCTTAAAAATGTCTCATTCATATTACACAAATAGGTATGTAGTTACACCCAAAAAATATTCACATGTCTAAATATAATATTAGGTCCAGTCATCGTCTCAAGTCGGCAGTTCAACGCCATTTACAAATATTGTCACTACCCTGGCCGTGTGCCAGTGTATAGGCGACATATTTTGCGGGACTGACCTAATTTTTTAGCCCCACGCTGTCTCGTTTCTATCGTTTTTTTGTTCCTATTTGGGTCATTGTTCTTTAGAATGAAGGGTTTTGAACAGCATATTTTGAGTTTCAATGTCGGAGTTATTAATAATAGAAGGTTGATGAATTGTGTGAAGCGCTTGTGGCCAGGTGCGCTCCTCACTGTTCAGTAAACGATCAGTGGGTATAGCTACTTAGGCGACTGCTTAGTGGGATTTCGTCTGAGCGCTTTTGTGCTTTGGAGAGCAGCCTCTCTAGACAAGTGGCAATTCGTTGACCGGCGTATGGTAGAATAGAATGACGAATATATGGGATTTGCATACATGTCAAATCCCATATATTCGTCATTCTATTCTACCATACGCCTGCCAGCGAATTGCCACTTGTCTAGTGGGGCAGTAGTCTTCGAAGGTACAATAGTCGTTAGGTCAAGACTAAGACAGAGGCCTCGGTATACGTACGACGAGTACAACTCTGTAAGAGGTTGGCTGCTAACCACAACTCAGGCAGGGAGGTTAAACAGCAGTCGCACTTTATATAGCCCAATATACCAAGCCACATTATATTTAGGTGGACTCTGGTTAACCGCGGATATTTAGCGACGTCCGGGACTAATAAAAGGATCTTGATAATGATGAATTTAGGTTTCTGAACACACTTTAGGAAACTGCACACTTTAGGAAACTGCATCTTAATCGAATTTAGATATTGTATCAATAGATGCAACCAAGATTGATCCTCAAATGATGACTGAAATATAAACAATTTTATAACGCGAAACGGTAACCACTTTCCATTAGATTGGCCGTGTGCTTATCTGCCACCTAAGTGGTAAAAGAAAACTCGTACTTCAAAATTTGTAACCATTACAAAAATAATAATTAATTTCTATTGTTCTTATAATACAAAATCATTTTAACGTACAACGACTGTAGGTACTATCGGCCAATAATGATAATTTGACATTAATATGTTTGTTTATATTTATTTTGTAAACATACTTATTTCTGAAAGGTCCCATAACGATCTCAAATCCCCTCTCATCAAGTAATCACTTGCAAACAAAATGATTACTTACTCTACACGAAGTTAATTGTTATCAACCTTGAAGTGATAACGGGTCACCCTTATACCCAATAGTTCGTTTCCATATCTTCTTTAAGTGCAGTTGTGTTTCTAGTGGTCGTGTGATTGAATATTTTGTTTAGTGTGAATGACTGTGGAATCATTGTGATTTGATTATCGGAATCCTGGAGGAGAATATTCTTGGTGTAACATGGGCGATTTGTTTGTGAGTTCTTTATTTATATATTTTTCTAGCTGTCGCCCGCGGCTCCGCCCGCGTGGATGTCGGTTATCGCGAATCGGGGTATGAATAATAGATGTTGGCCGATTCTCAGACCTACCCGATATGCCCACAAAATTTCATGAGAATCGGTCGAGCCGTTTCGGAGGAGTTTGGCAACGAAAACTGTGACACGAGAATTTTATATATTAGACTAGCTGTCGCCCGCGGCTCCGCCCGCGTGGATGTTGGTTATCGCGAATCGGGGTATGAAAAATAGATGTTGGCCGATTCTCAGACCTACCCGATATGCCCACAAAATTTTATGAGAATCGGTCGAGCCGTTTCGGAGGAGTTTGGCAACGAAAACTGTGACACGAGAATTTTATATATTAGACTAGCTGTCACCCGCGGCTCCGCCCGCGTGGATGTTGGTTATCGCGAATCGGGGTATGAAAAATAGATGTTGGCCGATTCTCAGACCTACCCGATATGCCCACAAAATTTCATGAGAATCGGTCGAGCCGTTTCGGAGGAGTTTGGCAACGAAAACTGTGACACGAGAATTTTATATATTAGACTAGCTGTCACCCGCGGCTCCGCCCGCGTGGATGTCGGTTATCGCGAATCGGGGTATGAAAAATAGATGTTGGCCGATTCTCAGACCTACCCGATATGTCCACAAAATTTCATGAGAATCGGTCGAGCCGTTTCGGAGGAGTTTGGCAACGAAAACTGTGACACGAGAATTTTATATATTAGACTAGCTGTCGCCCGCGGCTCCGCCCGCGTGGATGTCGGTTATCGCGATTCGGGGTATGAAAAATAGATGTTGGCCGATTCTCAGACCTACCCGATATGCCCACAAAATTTCATGAGAATCGGTCGAGCCGTTTCGGAGGAGTTTGGCAACGAAAACTGTGACACGAGAATTTTATATATTATAGATATAACAGCCAGACTGGTTATATATTATTTATACATAATATATAACTAGTCTGGCAATAAATACTGTTACATTAAAACTTCTGTTTTTTTACAACTTTTTAATTATTTTGAATTTGGAAAACGTATATTTTAAAAGCTTCTTTCGATTTCGCGCCATTTCACATATTTATCGTGTTCATTATCGAATTACAATATGGAATGGGGTGTTAAAGAAAATAGGATCGCAGTGACCGCCTTGCACAAAGTGGGTATGGAGCCGTCGGTCATATTCTAGACACTTCAAAAACTTGGTAGCAGCCATATGTTCGTATATCGTACTATCAACAGATACAACAACACTTCGTCTGTCGAAGACCAGAAAAGAACGGGGCGGCCGCGTGCTGTTAGAACTACAAATTAATGCTGTTAAAACCGGAATTCGTCGAAACCCCATAACGAAGCAAAATTCTTATCGCGAGAAGTGAACATTCCCGCTAGGACTCGGTCACGTATTATAAAACATGACCTGAAGCTCGGTGCTTATCGTCGATATACAGGTCATGCCCTAAATCAATCTTTACGATTAAAGAGAGTGGATCGATCAAAACACTGTCTGTCTCTGTCGCGATACGCAGGTGAAAGGTACAGAAATATCCTCTTTACCGATGAAAAAATTTTCACAATTGAAAACACTACAATAAGCGAAATGATAAAGTGTACGCTCACAGTTCTAAGGAAGCTGCTTAAGTGGTCGGAGAGGTACAACGTGGTCTTCATCCTGCGTCAGTGATGGTTTAGTGGGGTGTGTCTTATCAGGGAGTCACAAAACTACATTATTGTGAAAAAAGAGTGAAAATTTCAGCCAAAGTATATCAAGATACTCTCCTGGATCATTTTGAGTAACCTCTCAGTAATACACTTTTTAAAAATGTACCGTGGACTTTCCAGCCGGACTCTGCTCGTGGCCACAAGGCACGAACTACCCAAACCTGGCTAGAAATCAACGTTCCGGACTTAATAAGAGCTGAAGACTGGCTATCATCTAGCCCAGACTACAAATTATGATCCGTTTTAGAGGACATGGCCTGCTCTAAACGACACGGCGACATTGAGTCTCCTAAAAAGTCTTTTTGTGGTTTTGTCAGGGTTGTCACATTATTTTGTGCATTTAATTTAATTTCTGCAATATTTATTTAACCCCTATTTACTATGTTTGTACTCTCAAGGCACATCAACTCACGGTAATATAAATAACTAGTTGACGCCCGCGGCTCCGCTCGCATGGATGTCGGCTATTGCGACTTTTGGTCATATCTCCGGTTCTACTCAATCAATTATCATCAAACAAACGTTATATTTTGAATTTCAATGTTGAAAGTGAGACGTCAGCTACTCTTGTAAAAGTCAAAAAAATAATGTTAAAAAAATTAAAAAAATGTACCAATATAAAATGTTGGATCGCTAAATGGATGATATATTCGTTATCAGCAACCCCAAAAACCCTGAAAATGATACCCATATATATTTAGTGAAAATTTCGAGTCCGCCATTTTGGATCGTTAAATGGATGATGTATCCGTAATCAGCAACCCCAAAAACCCTGAAAACGATACCTATATCAATTTTAGTGAAATTTCAAGTCCGCCATCTTGGATCACTAAATGGATGATACATTCGTGATCAGCAACCCCAAAAATCCTGAAAACGATACCCATATCGATTTTAGTTGAAATTTCGAGACCACCATCTTTACGAAAACAATTTTAATAAACAAAACGAGTCAACAAAAAAACATTATCAAATAAAAAAGTTTGTAGTCACAAATTAGACAGCCCTGAATCGTTAGTACCGAGTAAGATGTATGGCTACTCGGTACGGTACCCCTTTTCCCGCCATTCCGCTCACTCCGCACGATTGCTCTGTCTAGACGGCTTCGTTAACAGACTGAATGAATTGTTAGACTGTGGTAGTAGCATGTGGATATACATACTTGCATCAATTTTTATTGTAATTACTTCCTAAGTCGTTTTTATAAATAAATGATTACAACATTTTAATAAATATAGAAACTAGAAACATCCAGAGCAATGCCAATATGCGTAATTCAATATTCATCCATTCAAATATTAGCACTGAGCGGGAATCGAACCCGCAACCGGTGACTTATCAGCCGAACGCGCTACCGCTAACCGCTGCACAGGTCGTGGATGGTTAATCAGAAAGCTTACGGGGACGCATTATGCAATGTAACTAATCTAAAGCACAAAATGCCGGCTTTATACATCGAAGGCACACCTTAACGCTTCGGAATAATGGTGGGAAATGGTTGTAAAGAAGAACTTCTTTTACATTTTTTTCGATTTCTTAAGATATTCTACAATTCAGCTCAGTTGGTCAGAGCATTCCTCCTGTAAGGGACTTGTTACTGGTTCCAGTCCCATCTTACTTTTACTTTTTCTAATCTATATGGTTAAAAACTTATAAAATCACGTTGAATTATTTCAAGACTTGAGTGAACGAAGGAGCTATCTGACAATTTCAAAATATTGCGATAAAGGACTTCAGACTTTTAATATAACTATGACGATTTCTGACTGTTTATACAGTAATTTAACACAATAATTTATTATTGTATAAATATGTAGTTAGAAAACAAAGTTCGCAAATGAAGTTTAAAAACTTCAATGTTCACTATCTGAATATTTTGAGATTGTCAGATAGCCTCTTCATTCACTCGCGTTTCAATTATAATATGTATTCAATTTGTTATATTGAGAATATCTATTTCATACATCTAGTAGGATAATTTAGGATTAAAGCCTAGTCGATCTTGAGATACTTATTATATAAATATGGTTAACGTATGTTTGTCCCCCCCAGGTGCTCCTGTCGGACCCTGACGCCGAAGTGTCGAGCTGGCCGTTAGAGCTGGTCGCTCTGAGAGACAAGATACACGGAGACGCCTCCAAAGCGCAGCAAGAGAAAGAGGTAAGGGATTGTTGTTATAGAATTTTGTAGAGTAACTATAGGGATACCTACAGAACCCCTATTCTGCTTACTGTCATACTACTGACACTGCAAAAAATGCCATAAAATTTTAGACTTTATTGATATACCGGTCAGATTCAAAATAAAAATAAACTGTGTGAAAGTACAAGTGAAGTGTATTATTCAATAATGATTGATATAGACTAAAGTCTAAGACTAAAATAAAATGATGAGTTCATTATAAAAAAAATCCATTTCTTCTTCTCCTTCTTGTAGAACAAGATGCCATTTAATTTTAGACTTCAATAAAATTACAGTAAAGTCGAAAGTCAAAGGACATTTTTTTGCAGTGTTTGTGGCATGGGTCTGTGGTGTGGTCGACCCAGTCCTCGAAAATGATGGGTTAGAGTCTATTTCCCTCGAATTTCTTTGACAATAGTGTGATTTTTGTATTCTCTATTTTAAAATTGAATTTTTCGGGGAATCGAAACCAACCCAAAACAAGGATGAAATGATCTAGTCGCATCTAAAATTACTGATATAGTAGACTCTACTACACTACGAAGTAATCGCGAATTGCACTTCGCGTTGATTTGTTAATCATAGCATTCCTCAAAATGAGAAAAATAAAATTATCTATATAAAAGCCTATTTCAAGCTTAATAAAATATTATAATAATTCATTTCGTGTCTGTATGCGTCTGAAGTACAATGCTTTGTAGGTCATTTACCTTATTCTGTTGTACTTTAGATATGTAAGTACCTAAAGGAAATTGATAACAGCAGCAATGTCATAATTAACATATAGTAATACTGTAATAATATGTGTCAGGTCAGCATGCTACGCTAGCCATAATCGAGCTAAACAAGTTGTGAGCATATAGCTTGTACACAGATAACGGAACACTCCCATAGTACCTTTTATTTTATGGATCCCCATATCAAAATCATTACAAATAAAAGACTGTAATTTAAATAAGTAAGAGAAAGAAACTTTCATTATAAAAATATTTAAAATTTAAAACAAAATACTTTTATTTTACTTATATTTATACTTATTTAACAAAACATCTTAATGAAATTTTCTCTAGGTAGATAAGAATACACTCTGTCGTAATCTGTGACATGTCTAGCCTCAACCAAGGAATCACTTGCCTACTGCTTTTTTAATTTGTACGAACGACATACTTGCAGCTGCAACGTTAAGTATGGCGCCTAATATACATTTTAAGCGTTGTTTGTGCCCATACATTGTCGGTCTAACATAAAAGAAGGCTACGAGTTGCAGCCCACATTAATCTTTTTACGGTACTACTCATCACAGAACATATCCCTTGTACGCGTCCTATAAATTCCCATACACTTAGAAAACATCGTCTATAAATATCCCTCCACCCTCGGATTCCCCTCCCATGACTGTAACTGCAGCCATCCAGTCGTAAATCTGTACCACTGTGTACCAACGAAACTTACTTTTTGCCCGACAATGCTGTTTTTTGGACGTGTTTCCTCGAAATCTAATTAGAGATGTAGAGTAAACGGGCGCCTTTTTTGTATTGTCGGTGCAGTGTGGGCTTGGTCGGTAAAGTGACCGGTGCCTGTAACGAAATATATTCGACTATAAGGGTAGTGTAACACTTGCTACTACTTTTGTTTCTCTTGGTTCTTTTTAAACACTCATACATAATAAAATCCACTTTATGTAGTTTTTTTTTAATATATGTCATCTGAAATTGGTAAGCTTCTATACAGAGGATTCCAACCTCGTCCTAATGCATACGTAGACGAGAATTCAGGACTTGTACAGGTAGCTCAATGGCAGAGTTTTCGAGAGACTGGGTACTGTTGGAGTGTTGATATTGATAGGAATAAAAAAAATACAAATTAACAATTTGAAATTATTCATGATCATCGTCCTACCAGTCATTAGTGTTATTTTCAGGCAAATTAATTTTTTACACACATAAAATCCTCTATCTCTTATGTGGATCCTATGGATGCGTATGGTACTTACGCAAATATGATAATGTTAAAAGCTCTTCTCCACCCAAATAAGGCACTACAGCCCACGATTTATGACGATGTCTCCTGACAACGTCCCTGCACTTCACGACCAAGACCTCATAGCCATGATGCTCATACTCTACAATGTTCTAGTTGTCATCAATCGAGCGCGTTACACCGAGTTGACTGAACCACCATTCTAAATTTACCGCCTAACATTTATTTACTATGCGTACGCGCCGCTTGCCCACCCAATCAAATGTCACGGGAATTGATGACACCACTAGCGTAGCTTTTACGATGGACATTATTATATAACTCAATATAGTCGTAAGTGCAGTTATAAAAGTCCAAGTTAAGCTTAACTTGATCAAACTCTACTAAGCTAAAAGGAAACATGGATTTTTTTTCTATAAGTTCCACTTCCACATCACCGTGGTATACGGTATAGTGATTGTCAGGTGTTCTGTCTCGGAGGTTCTAAAAAAGTACCTTAGCCAGGTAATCCTCGCAGTTCTTGGCCGCTGGTTTCACTGTATAGTACAAGTTAACTAGCTCGGGCGTATCCTGTTAAGCATTGATAAATAGACTCTGCTGGATCGTTGTTGAGGTCAGGTGTAAATAACCCTAAAATATATAACTCCATCCCTCGTGTCTCTCCCAGAAAACGGGTGCTCACGGATATATCTACCGGTGTGTTGTCAGCTCAAGATAATTTTGTTTACTCAGGACAGAGTATTTCTGAACGGGACAAGTTTCATAAAATCTTTTAATCGCTTATTTCACGAGTGGATATTGTTATTTTGAAAAACATAATGGCGGAGAATGCGGCACATTAAACTCTTCAAAGCCATAAACACTGCACTGAACACGCGTCATAACTATTTTACAACTCATACCGGGTGCATCTAGGTGTAAATTTACATTACAATCGAATAACGACCTTATTACCATTTTTAAGAGAAGAGAATAGACTGTGTGCCATGTGTTGGCGTTTGGCGCTAGTAGATTATGTGCTTGCTAAAGGGACTTTGGACTTTATTTTGCCTGCTTGAGAGAAAAGTTCAGTTTCAGTTCAGTGAGAGGAAAGTCGTTTCCTATATGCCTGGTGCATACGGAAAATGCTTTGTCAAGCCAATTTATACCTTATGTTTTGAGATTCAATGATTGATTTTAAATAGTGTAGTGGTATCGTTTGATGATCTTGTTAGTAGCAATTATGTTTTGTGCAAGATCGTAGCTACCTATTGTTTCTGTTTAGCGCCTACTTGTTAGTATTATTATTCCGGTACATATGCAACAGGCGACAGGCATACCTATGTTATATCCCTTAATATTTGAATTGATAAACCTTTGAGACATTGCCCTTCAAGTCACAGATCGTTCGTCAATCCATGCATAACGCGTTAATGATTATATTTATATTATAATGTCGGAAGCCGTGGTCAGTGTAAGCTGCGCATGCCCACCCGTTTTCCTGTTATATTTGCGGTATTAGTATTGGTTTATTTATGGTCAATTTCGGGCGGTGCTTTTCCTGTCTCATTATGAAATCGAACCTTAATTAGGATTTGTAAATTTTGTCTGGATTTTAAAATAATTCAACACTACTATTTCTACTACTGTCGAATCTTCAGAGGTTGTAGAAGGTGTAGTTGAGAATGTGCTGTGTAACGAGAATATACAGGCCAAATAATTTTTGAACAACACTAGGTTATTATGGCCGCGGTATTCTGTAGGCCGGACTCCCCCAGTCAAACTGCTCTATTAGGAAAGAAATACCATCGCGTCCTACCCCCGTTGAAATAATAAGGAAATTTAAAAGTTGTGCCAGGGAATGAAAGGTCAAGCAGCTGTCCCAGTATGAGAAGAAATTAAAGTGATGTTGTTGAAAAGGGTTCAAGTATGAATGTGGAGACCTTCTGGAGCGAAGGTGGGCCTAAAAAATATGTTGCGTGATAGAGGAAATGTCAAGTTAAAAAATAACTGCGTAGTTGACGTCTTTTAGAACAGTACTGAAGAATGATATGTTAGAAGGATGAAAATGCAGGCTCATGATGACGGTTGTAGGCAGGTGGAAACGTATGTTTTGGTAGTTAAGTAGTAATACTAAAGATTTTGTAAAGTCGCAGCTCTTTCATGAAACTCAGATTCTAAAATACACTTATCTACCTTTTTAAAGGGTTTTAGATCAATTAGATGTAAGATGGGTCATGTCTGTTTATGTCTACAGTAATTTGCAAAGGGTCCATATGTTTACTCTCAAAGACTGGCATGTTGGGTGCAATACTTCAATTATCATAGCTAATAGCAACGGTACTTTGAGCCCTTCAGATCTTTCTAATGTGGGTTACACATTGCCGTAATCTGCGATAATGTTTCATGCACTCGAGATAAACTGCAAAATGTATGCTTTCGCAACGTTGGAGAGTGATCTCCAGTGACCTATTTGTGACGTTACGTTCACTCTCGGTCCTAGTTCAATGCTTTCACGGGTTGCGATTTAATGAAGCGAAAGAAAGGGTCAGTCTATGTCCGGTTCGTTCAATCAGCAAGTATTAGTTTTACTATTTCAAAAGGGTAGTTTTGATCTAGAACACAGTGAAATCTCTGTAAACTATATGGAAGTCAAAATAATTTTGTTGTTTTCTGGTGGCTCTCTGTGAGAACTCCAAAAGCTGGTGAATTGGAGATTTGCCATCAATCGTTGGAAAAGTTTTTCTGGACATTACAATATAGTCTGATCAAAATTGACGCAGGTGACGAATATACCTACACGTAAAAATCAAAATCATTCTGTCTTGAAACCATGACTTGAGTTACAATAGTTTGTGTTTATTTTTATTAATCGATAGCGCTTCGCCACTTTCTCATCTACATCTACTCAATGCTGATGTGGTTGACTTAGTAACGCGTTAGACCAGTAGCAAGCTTTTTTATGACTTGCAAATTCGTATGTTACTTATAACTTTCCGAAAACAGACTTAGACAAGGAGACCCCCATAAATTAACACGGATCATATGGGTATACTTAACAAAATAATAGTTTAGACTCACGTTCCAAGAGTTGAACTTATTTGTTGATAGCAATTATCTATTTGAGAAAGTACTTCTTTCCCTTGTTATCTTGTTACCCGTCCCACTTATTCGAAACAATTCTCTGGTCGTAAAATATGGTGGTTAATCCTTGAGGAACATAGGAAATGTTTGACTTTCCATGATACCATTCAATTGCCGTAATTTTATCGACCCACTGTTTCAGAGTTCAATTACAGTTTTAGTAAGACTTACTAACAAAATGCCTAGTGATAATGTACCTATGTTATTCTTTAGGGGTATAGCTTACTGTAGGCCTAGCGGAACCATAGACAGAGCCGTGTTTCCTGTTCTGTGAGTAAGAACATCGTGCTACTGGTAAGTGCGTTCGTACGTGCGTACTTGCGGTCGGTCTCATAACTCTTGCGGTTTACAAGTGTCAGGTCTGTGTTATTCCTGTATCTATGGAAAAACAACTTTTGCTTTTAGTTGCAAAATTCAATATTTTATTTGTAGGCATAAAACTCATAATCATAATTAGGAGGCTTTGGTTGGTCTATTGTTCCCACGCTAGTCAGACAGCTCTACCCTGATCACGTTAATTCATTCAGGTAAACATAATTCTGTATAATGGAACACGACGGTTTAACAGTTTGTTTAGGTTATCTTCAAATAAAATTTTATTAAGAATTAACCCAAAAAAGTCATTTCCCTAAATTTATGGGCACAAACTTACAAGGCCCAACACGGAAATTAGTACAAAACGTAGCGCTCACATACAAGCTTAAAAGGATATGATAGATCATAAAACATCACAGGTTACCGTCGACGCTGGCGCATCGACATCGACGTCCATGTTATGCAATATAAACATAATATAATATCATAATGATCGCAATATGCGCAGACACAGCGTGCTTCCTTATGCCGTGTAGTACACATGTTTAGCAAATACAGTCTAGTTTTGACAGATAGGACATCATAAAAATAACTGGACATGCTATGTAAAAAGGTTTTAGACGCCTGTGTGGCGTGATCGTAAAGTATTTGACACAAAGTCAGGGGTCACGGTTTCTGATCCTGCAAATATTTATATGCATCATTAATGAATAAAATCTGTTTGGATTAATCCCAGACTAATGAAAGTAGGTAAACAAGTAATAAAGGTTGTCTCATTAAGAACTTGAATTTTAAAAATTAAAAAATATTTATTTATTTAATATTTTACTAACATTTTTTTCTACATATGTATGGAGGTAGTGATGACATTTACACATGAAACAAAATATCCGTTAAATGGCCACCGTTGGTCTGTTGGCAGGTATGCACTCTTTTGACGAAATTTTGCAGTACATTTTGCAGTAAGGGCTGCTGGATTTGACGAATTTGACGTGCAATTTCTTCTTTGAGTTCCTCAGTTGTCTCAGGGTGCTTCGTATAGACCTTACTTTTCAAAAAACCCCAGAGAAAATAGTCCAAACAAGTTAAATCGCAACTTCTTGGCGGCCAGTTTTGGTGTCCAAAACGAGAAATTACACGACCTGAAAACTTGGTTTGTAACAAAGTCATTGTTGCCCTTGCGGTGTGACAGGTAGCGCCATCCTGTTGAAACCACATCTCATTTAAGTCAATTCCGTCTAATTCTTGCCAAAAAAAGTCTGTCAACATGGCCCGGTAACGATTGCCAAATCCAGCAGCCCTTACTGCAAAATGTACTACAAAATTTCGTCAAAAGAGTGCATACCTGCCAACAGACCAACGGTGGCCATTTAATCGATATTTTGTTTCATGTGTAAATGTCATCACTACCTCCATACATATGTAGAAAAAAATGTTAATAAAATATTAAATAAATAAATATTTTTTAGTTTTTAAAATTCAAGTTCTGAATGAGACACCCTTTATATGTAAAAAATATATTTAATAAAACAGAGAGGCGTTTTAAAATCTATATTACAAGCTATTCAGACGAAGATGGACCTGCACAATATATCCAAGAACGTAATTTATCCATTCTACCACTTTCACTGGCGTTTGTGACTCATCCATCACCGAATAAAAGGACGGACTTTTAAAATACAGAGTATTTTGTGATGAAATTCTTAAGAAAAGAACATACCTAGCAGTAACTGCAAATGCATTGTTTGGCTCGATGCCGACCGGTTATAATGAATTACAGGCCCAGCATTATCTAATGTAAATTTAACGGATATCAATACGCTTGAAAAAATTTAATTGCTAGTTTTCTTGAGTCACTGTTCTGTTGTTATCACGGAGCGACTCTTTATCTTCAGCATTTGCAAAAAAAGTTTCTAAGACGTAATGTAAGTAGATTCTTCCCTTCAATCCCCTTGGTCCTGCTAACATGAAACGGCTGCGTTCTAATAATAAATTGGTGACATCCGGCCTCCTCGGACATCTTTTTTCTTAATTTTAGACGTAATTGCTTTTATTAGAGAAGGTGCGTAGGTTGAACAGTGTAACGTCTTGAAAGGACCGTTATAAGCTGATGGATTCAAATTTTGGAAAGGAAGACAGGAGCTGTTGGCTTCCTTAAATTGACTTAAGATGAAAAGGCGTAAGTAATTCGTAGACTCGCGTTCAGGTTAAGTATGCATGGATATATCTATTTACTTTGAACATGGACTGAATGTTTTTATGTTTAAAGTCTAAGATCCCAAGCGGTGCGATTGCACCGCGAGTCTATTGTTTACCTATTGTGTCTATTATTTACTCACTTGACAGGTTAAAAATATATGTTTTTAGAAAAAAAAACTATATCCTAATATATTTTTCAGTATGTCATGTCAAAAGCTAACTAAGCTATGCCTAATTTACATCTAGATAACGCTTTTAGTAAGTCTCGGATAAATTATACTTTTCTTTAAATATCCAAAGAGCTATTCCAAAAAGAAATCGTCGAAAAGTATCCATGTGTTTGATTTCTCCCATTTATCCGATATCGGTTGATCAAGAATGACAGCTGGAAGTGTTATTAGTCCGAACCGCATGCTAATGTGACGGCTGATACGAATCGATCCCGCGGGTATCGAATTATATACTTCATGAATCAGTACTGACTGGATCACCATCAGTCTTAATAATGACTATAGACTTTTATTAGTAATCAAGTACTTTTTTCTGTTTAAACTTTTAAATAGGTAAATGCCAGTGGCGATGGGTGAAAATATTTAAAAGGCAAGCCGGGGGAAAAGTTTCGGTATAAATGTAAGACGTGTCTATCACGGCTTCCCTTTACAAAGCAAGCTGGCAGGAATCGGGTAATGGGGTCCCTTTGCCACTGACAAATGCAGCTTTTCAATCTTCCTCAGACATAACAATAAGGCCTGAATAGCTTTTTAATTATATTAGTTCTGTTCAGGTTCTAAGGTACGGGTGTACCTCAATTGAATTAGCCTATTGCAGTCCACTACTGGGCACAGGAGCGGTTTATCAGGATAGCCCAATGTACGCACTCAATCCTCTGCTTGTTGCATACAGTCTATCTCATCTCGCTTTTGCACATTATCAGTTCTATGGGCTGGGGGCAAGTCTCACATGTCCCTCCTTCCTTTCACGTTCCGATTCCTGGTCTCTATTGTTAAATTCACTTGCTCCAACTACCGACTCCTCCAGCCTACTGCCACTTCAGCTTGATTATTCTGTAATTAACTTGGGTGTAAAGGTATACATATAAAAAGTATAGATACTAAACAAGTTAATACTTAAGTAGTCGCGCGTTGCTACCAGCAAAGAAAATGCAAAGAAAAAATATTAAAATGGTTCCCCATTCTAGTCTTTTTTCTGCTTATATAGACGTAGCAGGTCTCTGGTACAAATAAGGCATTAGAAGTTTTCTTCAGGGTCGGCACGCGAGTGCGATGCCCCTGGTGTTCCACACGTCCATAGGCCACGGTAACCACTTTCCATCAGGTGAGCCGTGTGCTTGTCTGCCATCTGAAAAAAATGATCTTCATAGGATACTAGATTGTTTCCGTTACTGTTAGGTACTCTTAGAAGGCTTCTGTTATCATAAGAGTACTTCGCTGGGTTGTCACCAAAACTGTTGAATAAACAAAATATCCCATACCCTCTTTCTTTATTAAGTAAATGAAATGAGTAAACTGAAAAATCAGCACATACTCAATTCTTAATAAATATTGCTACTTGAAATCCCAGCATCTGAATTCATTTAGTACATCACACATCGTTTTAATCGATAAATATTGACGCTTTTATAGCTCAATCAACCGCGAATTTAAATCTCGTGGCCACCAAACAAACAGTTGCCATAAACAAACAAATGTGCTTACTCACTCAGTGCAGCTTCGGATGCTGAGCGTTACAGACGTCCCTTGCGTACGCGCCGAAAGTGACGTTACTTACGCGGGTGCTAAATACACAAACAAAATTGAACCTTCTGTAAGCGTACTGCGGTTGGATTTCAAAGTTACAAAAATTTGAATACATGTGAGATTGTGATTGCCCGTTAGACAGTGACCGTTTTTAATTGTGCTCCGTTTGATAAGAGAAATATGATTTAGTTGTACATAGTCATTGTTCTGAGAATTGTCGCAAGAAGCGTTGTATGCAATTGCTGGAAATAGATCTATCGGTTTGGTGGTTTTATATTCTGAATTGTCTCCTGTAAACCGTATTCGGAAAGGATCTTTAATAATGTGTGTCAGGATTTATGACGAACATTGTTCACTTTGATTTGAAAATAGTTAATCTAACAGGGATAGCAAAAATGATATTTGTGTCTGAATTTCAATTGTAATACATTTTATGTAAATAATGACAGCCTTCGTGGCGTGGCGGTAGTGAACGCGGCCGCTACGCAGCAGGCGTGGGTTCGATCCCCGCTCAGTGCAAATATTTGTATGCATGAATATGTATATTTGCATTGGCCTGGGTGTTTCTATGTATAATATGTATGTATTTACAAAAAAAGTATCTAAGTATGTTTATCCGCATTCTAGATTCCATAACACAAGCTAGTTAAGCTATGCTTACCATGGGTCTAGATAGCGTTGTGTGAAATGTTGTGGAATATTTATTATTATTCTCTTTATTCATTAAAATGACATTATGTCATATATTTTTAAACATATCCTAAAAAAAACACAAAATATATTCAAAAATATAAAAAATAGTACCCCACCGGCATCGAGTACAGGGACCAAGCTACCGGTGGTCAGGGCTCCAGAGAGAGGAACTTCCTCACTATGCGTGCCGTGTCGAGAAGTACCGCCTTCTGTATTCTGCCTTCTTCTTATTATTATTATTTCCTTTATTCATTTAAACAAAACATATAAATTACATTTTTAAATACATCTACAAAAAAAATTAAACATATTTAAAAATATAAAAAATAGTATACCACCGGCATCGGGTACAGGGACCAAGCTACCGGTGGTTAGGGCTCCAGGGAGAGGAACTATTATTATTATTATTATTAATGACAAAAACGAATGTACATTTTGCTGTTCACAGATATATTTGTCAAATACACTTAGCTATTTCATATTTCCAATCAGTATTTTCAGTTTACTTATTTTAAAATGAAACTAATTTACTAACGAATTGTTCCTATTATACAGTAGCAGAGATTTCATAAATAAACAAAAATAGAATAGATTTGACGATTAATAATATTATCTTAAAACCACATGAAATAATAACTGTAAGTATCCTTACGAGAAACGAACTAACAGCTACACTATTCCGTCATATTTATTATTTAATAACTATTCCAAACATTCACTTACCCTAGAATGTACGCTCTACTTCCAGATGGTTACACTTTCAAATATATTCCTGCTGTGCTTTGTCCTATTTTCTAGTACAAATTATTCGTACTACTTATGAACACAAAACATCTATAGTGAGATGTTATTGTATTGATACTTAGCAAAATTATTAATCTAATAATTTAGTACTTATGGTTTTTTGACCATATGAGGCCATTAACCCTATATAAATACACGAATGTGTAGTTACACAAAATTGTTTACGAAAGGTCCCCTTTAAAATGTTATGGGGAGGGTCCTCGAATGCGTAAATAGGGTCATTACGTTACTGTTACATGTTTGACGTTACGGTGATGACGTGATGAAGCTTACAGGATGGGTATGTTCTGTCAACAGATTGATAAGATAGGAATCAACAGAAGGCTATTTTTTACGTTGTGGCTTGCAAGTGCGATTGGGAATACCGTGATTTTCACCGTGCAAGGTTTTTGTTTCTGAATAACAACATGTTTTGTTTTGAGCTTGAGAATAGGTTTCTTCTATTTACTCTGCCTTTGGAAAATGGACAGTGATATTTTATAATGACTATACTTTCGCACAGTTAGGTATACAATATACATACTATGTTACTGCGTATAAAGCACAAAAATACAGGTCACAATAATATTTTGTTAAACAACTTAGGGTTATCGTGTATTTGGCTAACACAAAAACAAGGTTCACGATTTAAACTGCTGACTCCTTTGGTGCATAGATAACTTATTATGTACCTATCGCTGTTATTTGGGCATCAGGAGAAAACTGCATAACATCGGATTTATCTGTAGGAATATTACGATCGTTCTATCAATAAAATTGCGATTGAGCATGAGAACGAATTGAAGTTGAAGGCAAAGTTTCAAGCCAAAAATTGGTCAGACACCAGCAATTTTAGGATGATGGCTCTCAAAATGATGGCCTCATTAGATGCTTTACTTCACGTTCCGCTTAACGGACTCGGGACTGTAAGAAGAAGTAAAGACGTGTGCTAATAAAAATAATTATTAATCAATTATTATAAAAAATAATTCCAAAGCTTTATGGTGCGTCAAACAAAATAGTCCACAAACTGCTTAGTTCTTGAAAGAATTGTTTGCACCGTATGCGGGTGACATCTAATCCCTGCACTTGTTATATAGCTGCCAGACTATAGCTTTAATTCGGTTTCAGAAATATCATAAATGCATATAAGTTCACCGAACCCAAATAAATATAGGATAAGGGCATGAGGATGATGTTGGTATTCTGAATTTGTAACTACGACTTTGCAGCGTAATTTAGCAGAACCATACCGATCCCCAGAAAATGTATGTTACCTACCTGGTAAAAATAGCTACGTACCTATCTAAAATGCGGGACATGACCTTGACCACCTTGAATATAGAAACGACGCAAAGACTGAATAAATCGCAGCTTAGGTCACTTATTTTGTTGTATGGTTTTGTATATCATAGCTCTTATGTAAGCAATTGTAATACACCCATCAATCCGCTTCGTCTTCATCCCAGCGTTAATCCCAGTCGCATCTAAAGCTCTTATCTTGGAGTCTGGGGTCCGCTTTTACCATATATTCAATCCTCTATTATTCTCAAAAGCTGGGCTATAATTATAATTGCTATAAATATATTAATCTTTATACACCCCCGGAGCTTTTCCTATTGGTCATTCATTTCCCTATAAGCCAGTTTCAGGTGCATCAGACAAGCTGTTCATACTTGGTCGATGGCTGTTTTTTTATGTTTAACCCTAAATAACTTGTAGAATATTATATCATATAAGGGGTGCAGTTTCTTAACAATGATACGATCTACGGCAATTTTTAGTTTGTTGAAGTTTTTTAAGCATCAGCAATATGCGATCTATACTATAATTTTGAGGATATGATTTTGGAGGAAGATCAGAGGTTGAAATCCATGAGATAATTAAAACACTGATTTAAAACAACTTCCAATAAAACAATATCTTGTTTTATTGGAAGTTGTTTTAAAATATAAATTTAAAGTTTCCTACTTCATTTGATCTTACACAAAGATATGTTAGAGTTAGATGAAATTACAGCTATTTGAATAAACGTACTGATATCACAAGTCCCCCTAGCTATACTACATACAATAGAATCTCCCGACCCATTAACCACGTCACACACATCACAACCCGGACCCTCCATTCGATGGCCTATCGACAGAGCGCGCACTTGAAACTTAATGTTTACATCGTTATGCTTTATGGAGTTTATGCTCTATGGGAGAAATTAATGAAGATCATTGAACTTGACATTTAAAGCACGCCTCTTGTGACGCCAGATGGTAGGACGTTATGATATGACGATGATAAATGGTTCAATTGTTTTTAATAGTACTATGGTCGTCAATAATTATACAGGCTACCTGATAGTAAGAGATGACCGCGGTGACGCTTGCAAGTTGCAACATCTTAAGTCCACATTACCACGAGACCGTTTTTACGAGTACACAGGCAGGATGGTACTGAATCAAGTACCATCGGCGACATCGTGAAATTGTCTTCACGCAAAGGCGGATAACTGCACACATGTTCTACGGTGAGGAACCGTCTCGAGGAAATGCAGCATAATGTGTTTTTATCCATAGAGAGCATGGACTAGGAACCAGAGAAGTCCAGGCTGCATTCTTATAAATCGTGCAAAATTTAACATACTGCTGGGTCAAGTTATTGTTAAGTGAGAAGGTGATACATTCTCATGGTCGTACTAAAATGATTATTGCACTTGAAATTGTGGTATATATCTATGAATAAGATCTATATTTATGTGAAGGAAGTATTCATCTTTTAAGATTCTGAAAGTTTAAAGATGTAAACATGAATAAATGTAAACTGAATAGCCTAGATACGTAAATTATATGTAGATATATCTTATTCTAAGACTACGCAGTTCTGTGGTCGTTCTTATATAACTTGCACTAATATAATATACGACACTTATTTGATTAGGCTAACCTTTTGCCGTCAAATAGGGACATTTTTATTTTCTGGCGCAGGCTTTTTTCGGAGTTAGGGTTGGACAATAGTCGTTATCGTAAATGTCAAAATAACATATTGTGGACAGTGTAGTTGGAGGGCGGATCCTGGGCTCCAAAATGTAAGTTTTGGATGTAGCAGGGATTGGCGTGGCACTCGAATGAATAATAACAGGAGAATTGCATGACTGTTCTATATTCTTGTGTATCTAACTATCATTCGAGTAAAGAGAGGAAATAAGGTGGTAAATATTTCATAATTGCAATTAAAACGCTACCAGTTTTTCTTGTAACTCGTATCACTTCTTGTATAATTAATGATTGCGCCCTAACAATCAGTTTAAACAAAATCTTACGCGTTTCATTTGCCTTTCATTATCAATCGGTAACAATAAGCAAACATCAACTTGGCATGCATTTGGGCACAAAACATTGGTAAATAAAAATAAACCTTATTTTGTTTCTCATAAGAGTCTTATTTTTTATGACACGTGCATCCGTTAGGCCACACATGGCTATCTTTTTTCTCGATGCTATTTTTGTACGCAGCTGGGTTTTATATGAGGGTAGTTGTGTATTTTTGTGGTCGAATATCTTGTGTATTGTTTAATTTACCCAGTGACGATGTAAGTAGTATTTTTGGCTTTATATCAGTGTCTGTTTTGTATAAGTATATTTTGATGTGGCCGTTTCTGTATAGGCCAGCCTTGGTGATCTAATTTTGTCGTTTTGATGGTATATTAAATTTACATGAAGCTGAAATTTGAATGAATGTGTCATGGTTGGTGTTTTTATATATTAAACTAGCTGTTTCCTGCGGTTCCGGTTATCGCGGCCAAACATAGCCTATGTCTTCAAGTTATACTTTAATAACTCTATACCAAATTTCAACACGATTGTTTAGTGATTTAGGCGTGAATGCGAAACAGACAGACTTACTACTTACTTCTGCATTTATTGTAGTCCAAGGTCCGTAGAACTACTGTCAGCCATGTTTCATAGACTCGGCCAGTTTTCATTTGATTGTTTGAAATAATTTATCTTCATGGAAATCATGTTTAAGTGAAGACGAAGTGAAATAAAAGAATGGACCCGAACACTGCCTCCTTGGCGAAAGCCTTGGATGCAACCAAGATAATCTTATGAATCAATCTCTAGAATGTTGATGATATTTCTAATTTTATTACTAACTAGCTGTTGCCCGCGGCTCCGCCCGCGTGGATGTCGGTTATCGCGACCAAACATAGCCTATGTCCTTTCACAAGGTCTAATCTACCACTATACCAAATTTCATCAAAAACGGTTCAGTGGTATAGGCGTGAAAACGTAACATACAGACAGACAGAGTTACTTTCGTATTTATAATATTAGTATGGATTACTTTATTGTTTATCTGGAATTCTAAACGTTTGACTTGAATTTTCTTTCGTTTTTAACCATGGTATTCTGAATGAGTCTCGAGTGCAATAAATAAGTAATTAATTTTATTCCTTCCTTAAGGACACACATTTCTGACCTGTAAATTCATCATATTGTTCTCTTTGTGTTAACACAATCAAAACTAACATTAAAGCAGACTGCTGTTTTTATGTTATCTGAAGACCTGTATTGAATTCAACCAATAATGGACACTAACTAATTCATTTAGGTACCAGTAGGAAGTTCAGTATCGCTAGACACAAGAACATCAGGTCTCTATTTAATTGTAAAGACTTGCAAAATAACTTGTTAACATTGAACTGAATAAAGAATGAAAACGTTTTCATTGACTATTTCGGCACACACAATTAGGTATTCTGTAAAACCAGTCTTTTTTCCGCGTTAGATTATTTTCCACCAATTGCATTACATATTGCTCCACGAATTTGACAACTAATTTAACGACGTAAAGTTGAATTTCATTTGAATAAGTGTATAAAATGTGTGAACTAACGACTTGTGTTACAAACGTGTTACAATATTGGTACAGTGCAGACAACGTGAATTGGAAACACAGTGCTGTAAAGATGTGACATCACAATGGTGATATTGAGAAAGTTTATGGTATGTTATGTACGA
This sequence comes from Eilema caniola, assembly GCA_949126895.1. Lineage (NCBI taxonomy): Eukaryota > Metazoa > Arthropoda > Insecta > Lepidoptera > Erebidae > Eilema > Eilema caniola. Next base: position 1,603,311 of record OX421477.1, on the reverse strand, counting down.
ATAACATCTGTTATATGAATTAAATTTATATTTATTAGCCACTGCTAATCTCGTGGTGTAGTTATGAGTTATTCACGGTTCAGTTATGATATCGATAAGCACAATGCAGTGGCAAAGGCTGAAAAGTTTCAAAATGAACATTGGTATAGTATCAGTAAAACATTTGATCCCGTATAAATACTATTCTAGGAACCCACTTCCAAGTCTTACATCCCTATTTGCCACTCCTCTCATTCGAAATATACCATCTCATATACATTGATAACAGATATGTGGTATAGAACCGTATTCTTATAACCTTAGCTCGTGTATATAGAGCCTCGATTAATGCAGAAGAAGCTCTGATTCATACCAGAGAGCTTCTGCTTCGGCCTCGCACAACCAAATACGAGTGAAAAAAAAGCAGTTTAGCTTAGCTGCAGAGGTTCAGGTGAATACAAGTAATGTCTGATCGAAGTTACCAGTACGCTAAAATTTCCATTTACCTTTGCTTCTCACAATGTTTATGTATCAGACTGTCGCCTAAATATGATTCAGCAAAAATTAAATACAATTAAAATGATTAAACAAACTGAATGAATATTTTCAGAGAAATATTCCAGGCTCATGTAAAATTGCATTGTAAATGTATTAAAACTCATCAACAAGTAATCTCTCAGTCCGTTTGTTAAACAAATGAACACTGGTATTTTAGCATTTAAGTAAAATCGGTTCAGAATCCTTCCCCACGCAGGTATTTATATTAGTCAAAGGTGTTTGGTGTTTGGGTTTATGGTTTCCTTAAATATCAACAATTCAGAGAATTCATTTATAGGCCAGTGAGTGACTTGTTGTGGCCCAAGATAGAACATATATGAAAGTAGCAGAAGCAAAAGGTTTATGCTAGGGGAGCCAAAATTCTCAGCTTCCAATTAATTGACAGTACGAGTACCGGGTCCATCGTGTGGCGGGGAAAGAAGCACAAGCAGATCCCGAGACTTGTGGCTCAGGTTGTAGATTTAAAGGACTCCTTTCCGAGGCGATACGGTTGCACTTTTTCATATAAAGTTGTATGCAAAGGTGCAATCATATCTCCTTCGTGGACTGTATATAAACACTCACCTTCAATATAACTTATTGCATTTCTGGCCATGCTTTACTTTCAAATTATTCGTAAAAAATATTGTAACTACTTTGTATGCTGCTTAATCTAACGTGATTGTTTTTGTCCGCAGTGTTCGAGTCTTCGGGACGAGCTATCCGCCGGTGAGGACAAGTGGAAACAGCGCAGGAACTTCAGTTTTGACCAGAATCGACAACTGGAGGAGGTGACTAGGGAAAGGTTAGTTTAAATATAAGCTAATACTTATGGGGTTAAGTCTACAACGGAAACTCTCTTCAGTTTCCTTGATAAGGGATAGTGACGGGTTTCTGAAACTGGATAAGTTTAAGAAATAATTAAAACTGGAGAATATGGAAACTGAAGAGCAGTATAGCATTTAGCTTCCACCAAATGTTATCAAATTAATTGACACGATACAACAATACAGAGTTAGTTATTAGATTTGATAGGAAACATATAATACTTTGAAATATAAAAATAGAATGTGTAAACAAAAATAACTGTCTGTTAAGCGCTGTTGACACGATCAAAGTTACTAGTACATCGTATAAATAGATCTTTCGGCTAATTGAATTTTAATTTAATCGTAACAATAGTGATCAGAGAGTTCTTTGACGACGTTCTCCAAACAAAGTGAACCTGAAATGGTTTGACGGCTACTTGAACTCTATTTTGAACCGTGGCATTGGTCAAAGCACATTCGGGCAACGGCTTGCAATAGAATTGAACTTGGAATTGCAATAAATCGATCTAATCTCAGTTCTTATTACAGAAAGTAATTCAAGTCGTCTATGTTTTTATCCACCGGTATCGAAGTAAACTTTTAGGGAAATTATATTATGCCAATTTTTTTTTAAATAAATGTTTTTTGATTCAAATCAAAATGTTCGTATCAACGGATTCAAAATATAGTAAATATTCCACAGAATTTCACACACTGCCATCTAGACCCATGGTAAGCATAGCTTAACTAGCTTTTGATAGGCAATCTATAATGCGGATATACACACTTTTATACTTTCTTTGTTGTAAATATATACATAATATGCATAAGAACACCCAGGCCAATGCAAATATACATATTCATGCATACAAATATTTGCACTGAGCGGGGACCGAATCCGCGCCTCCTGCGTAACGGCCGCGTTCATTACCGCCACGCCACAGAGGCTGTCTAAGGACTGTCCCTGTACCTTAACAGTATAAAACACCATGAAGTTCCAAGGTTTTCTAACGGAGAAAGTAATACTCATCTTTCGAGACCCATACCAACATTACCTGCTAGTTAGTACACCTGCTAAACAATGGACGAGACCCTCGCTCATGTTTCGCTCTTGGAATTAGAAGGTCAGACGGCACTCGCTCTCGTAAAAACCTACATGTCAATCAAAATTAATACCCGGACTTCGTGTTCCAAAATCCAAACATTGAACGCAACTGGGCAATCACTATGAGGATAATAATAACTCACTGTGTAGTTGAAAATGTTTATCGAGAAGTTTGCCATTTAAAAAGTACGTAATTAAAGATGAAACTAACATCATAGTTCATTTAGATGTGGTAATTGCGTGTAGGATAGTCGGCGTAAATCTGATCTAACTGCAAATAAAACTAGGAAATTGGTCTGGCCGTTCTAATAATACCTTCACTGCACGCAGTAAACAACGATACTTGTGCGTGCTACTAATGCATGTACGTTTGTCTTTAAGTTTCACTATTGTGCACAGCTTTTACCGAACTGCCAAAAAGGGTTATGTTTTTCATGATTTTTATTAGTACATAGAAATATTCATTCTAATTATTACGATCATTGATTGGCTTGTAGCATGATTTGGGGTTAAGGTTTCAAAATCTACTGCGTGTGGGAACTTTACAAGATTAATGGGGCCAAATAAACCTTTGTATGGTATGATATGGAGGGTTGTTTTCCGCAACTGTACGTCCAACCATACCTGTTGAAGGACGAATCTCTGGCGCAGGCTTTCTTTACGTTTTCTCCAAGCAACCTTTCTTTTCTACTTAGTACAATCTTTAGTTTTTAGAGTTAGAGTGGCTGTGTTAACTCCACACGTGTTGCTTGCAGGGATGACCTGAAGCGCGTGGCGGTGAGCCTGCACCGCGTGCTGGGGCAGCTGGTGGCGTACTGCGCGAGCGCCGAGGACGAGCTCAACCGCACCGTGCTGGCGCAGCTGCTGGCGCGCCTCACCACTGACCCAGATGAGTGAGTACAGCCGTAGCGTGGGTGAGGGGGACCTGAAGTGAAGCGAGGACGAGCTCAACCGCACCGTGCTGGCGCAGCTGCTGGCGCGCCTCACCACTGACCCAGATGAGTGAGTACAGCCGTAGCGTGGGTGAGGGGGACCTGAAGTGAAGCGAGGACGAGCTCAACCGCACCGTGCTGGCGCAGCTGCTGGCGCGCCTCACCACTGACCCAGATGAGTGAGTACAGCCGTAGCGTGGGTGAGGGGGACCTGAAGTGAAGCGAGGACGAGCTCGACCGCACCGTTGTAGTTAAATCAAAAAAATTTAGGCGACCTTCCTCACTTTTTGAGATATTTTGAACTTGCATTCACAGATTTTAGTAAAATCATAGTCGGCAAGAAAATGTATGTTAAAAAATTTCTTCAAAAAAATAGATCTTTAGTGCTAAATGTATATTTTTTCAGGATTTTTATGTTTTGTAATCTTTCGCCGAGGATTTTACCAAATACACATCATACAGACTTCTAAAAATAAACGCGTATTGCTCTCTCGGATCAACGCGAAGTCATGTCTCAAGGATTAGGTCTTCATCTTTTGATCCGTGTATAGGGAAATGGGTCAGTTGTACGTTGCTTCCCAGAATATTGATACTTGGCAATAGCTAGTTTGACGTTCTCTAGAACCAAGATTTTGTTATTTAGGTTGCTCGTGACTCAGCCTGCGTAATATACTGATCCTGCAACCCACAAGAAACTATTCCCAGAATCAACAGTATCATAATGTGTTATTCCAGACTTCTATCTATCTACCTTTAAGCCAAATTTCACCCAGATCCCTTCAGTAGATTTTACGTGAAGTAACAAACATTTACAATTCATCCATCCATTTTCACACACTTTTACACTTAAGTTGTGTGTAGGACTCCGCTAAAGAACTACGTGTGTAACAGTGTTATTTTACCCTTTTATTTTGTTAGTTCTATTAGGTTCAATATTAATAATAAGGAAGCCGTTTGGCGAACAAGCTAAGCTGTTAATCTTATGAAAGTAGTCGTACTCGTCCCAGTTTACAAACAGACAGAGTAATGAATATGTTTTGTTATAAAATAACACACTTTGAACCGAAACGTAGCGGTAGCTTAGTGGTTAAGGAGTTGGCCTTGCGATCAAGAGGTTTCGGTGTCGATTCCTGGCCATTACACAACCCAACCAAGCAATCTAGCTTAGCTAGCTTCTTAAAAAAAACAACTCGAAAGAGCAGCCCTATGAAATTTTAGTACTATCTATATGACAGATATGCTTCTGACACTTGACAACTAGCGATCTAGTTAAGATCCGCTATAGTTAATAAACACGTACATGATCGAGCAGCCTCGTTAGGTAGTCGCTGGGCTCGGGCCGAGGCACGCTCGGACGAGGCACGTCCTCTGCCTCGGTGTCCAGTGGCTGCCTCGCGAGGCGGCTCGCTCAGTCAGCACGCGGCTATAGCGGGTGTAAGGGGAAGGCTCCCGAAGCCGATGGTCAATGTATACTACATATTGGCATATTTTTTTCGATTTGGAGAAAAAAAAAACGATTTTAATTTTTTTTTAATTTTTTCCAGCATTATTTATTTTCCATCGTATTAGGAAAGCTGAATTAAACTACAATTTCAAGAAAATACATCACTACATTAAAAAAAAATATGCCAATATGTAGTATACCCGCCTCACGACAGCCTCCGTGGCGTAGCGGTAGTGAACGCGGCCGCTACGCAGGAGGCGCGGGTTCGATCCCCGCTCAGTGCAAATGTTTGTATGCATGAATATGTATATTTGCATTGGTCTGGGTGTTTCTATGTATAATATGTATGTACTTCCAAAAAAAAAGTATCTAAGTATGTTTATCCGCATTCTAGATTCCATAACACAAGCTAGTTAAGCTATGCTTACCATGGGTCTAGATAGCGTTGTGTGAATTGTTGTGGAATATTTATTATTTATTATATTTAGTTCTACCAAGGGCCTTCGGCTTCGGGAGCGTTCCACTTACACCCGGTATAAATATTTTGTGTACACATGTCGACATTTGATGCCCACGCTTTCCAGTACGTAAATCCGATTTTGTTTATTCGAGAAATGCGTCAGTCATGGCATAATTTAATGCAATGATCTATTTCCTCAACACACTTAGGAATGAATCTCATCGATTTTGTTAGAATTATGCTCTGAATTATGTGCAAGAAATGTTTGTTCAGTATCGCATATTATGTTCATATTTTTTACATTTTTAGGAAGGAAATTCTAACTAGCTAAACTGAGTCTATGTAAAGTGCCTTTAAGTTTACACTCCCCTTGTAGAATTTGTTAGGAAAAATATTTATAAACCTACAATGGATCATAACATAAGTTGCCGAGCGTAGGACTAGCAAGCTTTTCAGTAAAAGTAAGCTTACTTTATTAAGTCATTGACTAAAATCAAAGGCATTTTGATTTGATCACCATGATCGCGTTAATTCCCGTTCTCTTTATAATATATCATGGAACGCAAGAGTTTAAAAGTTAGTTAAACGAATTGCGATTGCTTCTAAATCTAGACTCCCATCTTCCGCTAAAACCAGTGTCTCAAGTTCAAGCCATTGAGACTAAAGCGTTTGTTTCACACTCACGCTTATTAGAAACTACAGGGGTGGTCTCCCACCTAAACTAAAACTAATCCTTATTACCTCGACATAAAGACTCTGACAAGTTAATCTCAACATTGAAAACAAAGCGTGATATGGTGTGTAGTAGTATTGGTGTGAGTGGAACGGAAGCGCAGCTTTAACGGTGTCGCGACATGCTAAAGTTAGTGCTTCAGCTGTTCTCCCACGGGGCTGTCGAGTTAGGGCTGCCACTAAAATGGTGAATATGAAAGCCTGAACGAATTGTACGGAAAAGGGAAGCGTTTATGTGTGAACGTAAACCGAACACGACGTGGTCACGCGTATCGGATGCCTGATAGCATGTATAGGTCAAAGATATAAGTGTAACTGGTATTGATGCACACTTTCAGCTAACCGGACTGCCGTCATAAAGATTGAAATAACTTTGATAGAGGGCGTTACCCATTAATTTTATGTCTTTCGCTGTATGATTGGGTATGTATGTATAGGGTAAAGCCTGCTGTCCAACTTCCTTCTATCTTGTAGACAGAGAAACAAAGAAAAATGAGCTAACCCGATTAACTTATTTCGGACTTTTAGACAGCAGTTGGGATTTTTAATTGCTGAATATTTTGTAATTGCAATTAACATTTGCCCAACCCTGGTGCATAGGTAAATTAAACGTGATATCACAACAAGCAACTCTTAGATACAAAAATGTATGTAATCCTAATCTCGGAAATCAGTTACGATTTAGAAGAAAATATGTATTCAGATATACTTTTGTTAAGCATTTAAGTTCACCTAGATTAGTCCTTTTTTACCCATTTATCAGAAAATAACCTTGATCTTTGATTTGAAACTCACTGGCCTAGTAGTAAATATAATTTATTAATCAATAACAAGTATCATTGATAAAAGAATAAAGCACGAAATACTGGATTTGAAAATAATGTTTATAACTGAAGTAGTGGTAGTTTAATGGCTTAGGCGAATTTGCGATTGAACAGTAATGAGAAACCACTCATAGGACAAGGGTGTAACAAACACATCTTTTTAAATTGGTGTTTATCTGGAGATATTAACGTTAACTAGCATGCATGCATTTCTTGCGATTTGTGAGTGTCGACCTTAATTTAGCAGACACAATAATGTTCACATCACTAGCCACCAAAGACAAACAATTAACATATATATGGGTGCTTACATAGAAAAGCGGTTCGCCCGCGGGAGCTCGCGCGATCTTCGATTGTTCACCATGATTCACCAATTGTAAATGAGTTTGCGTAGTGAATCGGGGTGAACAATCGACGATCGCTCAAGCAAACCGCTTCTCTATGTAAGCACCCTATAACAAGTACTTTAATGTAAATTTACTCCTGCGTTTGTCACATCTAACACCTGTTGCGGTTGCTACATGAGTTTGTATCTGTCTGTACTCAGATGTGCATTGGACATGTGCCAACTGTTTTGTATGTAATTAATGCAGCCAGAACGCACAGATTTATACCGCTGAAGTCATAGACAAAATACACTATTTATGTTATAGTTTTTTTTGTTCATTTGTATAATATTAACTGTTACTGTGTTATATACCTAAGGTAAACAACCTTATTGCATACAGAGGGCCAATAATTGTAATATTAATTGGCAGTCTCGATCGAATTTCAATCTCTCAAATGTCAAAAACGGTTTCTGTAGCATTTTTGTTGTTGATGGTTTTTGATATTTGTACGATTGATACTAGATCTTGATTGAATTTCGAAAATTTTTGGCTCTTGCTTGTTTGTTTGGATATGAAGTGAGATAGATATTGCCTCTTTTTTGTACATCATATTTATCGGCGTTCTAGAACCTGTATAATAAGTTGTGCTTAGTTTGGTCTAGAGGGCGTTTTTTCCTGAAAATTATGCTGATAATTCATCACCTTTTCATATTTATCTAAACCTCATTGGCACTGGCTCTGCACCAGAGTGTATGCCCTTTACATGTTAGTGCTCTTCTCAGATCGTAGGTGGGACGATTCAGATATGACTTTATTTTGTATTTATCTACTTTTTTTTTTCATTTTACACGTAGCAGCTGCAGGTAGCCTTTGTAGCAGCGATAGTTTAGTTGTTAAGGTGTCGACCTTACTATCGAGAGATCTCGGGATCGGATACTGACCATTTTATTACCGACGTGAACCCACTTCTAGCACACGCAATTTAGCTTAGTTGAAAGGGTTAACGGGAATTATAACTAGTAAAGAAATCTAACGACATATCATTCATCTATTCAACTTCGGCCATAATTACAAGGAAACATAGGGACGGACATAAATAAAATATAGGTATTTAAACTATGGTCACTCACATGTAGTCACTCACATGTAGTCACTCACATGTAGTCACTATTATATAATCTTTTTTCAGGTAAAATAACCTCTTTTCGATTAATACAACCCTGCAAATGCTCTCGATTTTTTATACCACTTAGGTAACAGACAAGCCCACAGCCCGCCTTATGGGAAGCGGTTACTATGGCCTATGGATCTGTGCAACACCAAGGGCGTCACACTCATGCTGTCAGAATTGTTCGTATTGTTCCTAATCTAATGTTGTATTGTTCTTTTTGCAGAACATTCGTGGAGGAGGAGTCTCGTCCCACGACACCAAACTTGTCAGGAGATTTGAACCTAAGCGTTGTGTCGCGAACTGGGAAACATGTGCACTTCGCGCCAGACCTTAACGTGCTACTCGCTGATTTGGATGAGGTGAGCTAGCTTTGTTATGCCCCCAACATCTTTTTTTCGATTAAGGCAATACACTAGTGCTAAAGACCATTTTTTTGAGCACTTTCGTTAGTAAATGGTGTAATCCTTTCGCGGTTGGTGTATCAGATAATAGACACCAATTTTTTATAAGTTAAAAAAGTCTTTTTAGTGGATTTTTTATTTATTTGCCTTGCGAATCTGACTGTAAATGTCGAAGAATTAATATAATAGTTACCGGTAAATATCTTAACCTCAGTGACGTCACAAAATCGTTTGAGTGTAGCACAGGGTGCGGCGGAGGAGTTCAAATTCACCAATAAGAGATAGTATCGAACCAATCCCTCGTTCCGCTTGAGACTTGAGGTCAAGAAATATGCCTGTAGCTATACCAAGGGCAGTGGCTGTTCCAGGAGGGCATCGTGAGCTTCCTGCAGCAGCAGAGCGACCTGAGCGCCGACATCAAGCGCGAGCTCGACCACTCGCTGCGGCGCCTGCGCCATGAGGCGCACTCGTTGCTCGATCTGTCGGCCAAGCTGTCACACAGTCAGTCTCAACTTTTTACTTATTACTTTTAGATTAGGTAATTGTTTTGGTGTGTTAGACTGGATGCGGAAAGCGGAGAATCGGGTGCAATGACGCACATTGGGAGACCTATGTCCAGGAGTGGACTGCAATAGGTTAATTGATTGATTGATTGATGGGTATGATGAAACTGATAAATTTTCGGGGGGATTCGGTAATAAGGAGAATCGGGACTAACTTACTACTTCTAAGCAGAGCAGAGGTGACTCACTCGACAGCGTCGGTAGCTTAGTAGTTAAGGAGTCGGTCTTACAATCGAGAGGTCCTAGGTTCGAATCCTGGCCATTACACTACCAACGTGAACCCACTCCTAGCACAAGCAATTTAGCTTAGTTGGAGGGGTTAGAGGGAACATTAATAATTTCGGTTACTTACAACACATTCTTCAAAAAAAAATACACCCAATACACCCAACAACAGAAGCAATTTAGCTTAACTGGTTAGGTACAATACTAGTACCTAATTTCGATTACTCATATTCTCTAAATGAAAAAAACATCCCGCTGTTTTTCCACATATATTACAAGTTTTACATAATTTTATAGTATTGGTATTTTATGGCTGTCAAAGTGTACGCTGGTGCATTACTATTTATTTTTGAACCACGACATAGATGATGAGCTTAGTACTATCCACTAGCCTTATTTGAGAATTAAAAGCTGCTGACGAGGAATTCCTTGCAAAAAATAAAAGGTTCAGTCCAAGATTTGTAGATCACATGCAAAGCAAAGAGATGGCATAGGTTTGCGATGTAGCAATTTACCAAAATCGTAATTAAATGATTAGTTTATATTTTTAATATTTGCTGCGTTTCGTGTTGTAGAAAGTCGGGCGGAGTGCAAGATGCTGGAGTCGAGTCAGGTACAGATCACCGAACTCGTGCAGGACTTAGAATCGAGACAGAATACTTGTGAGAACTGCGAACTACACAGGAAGGTAGGCTCTGTTCACACTACATGAATCTTTGTATTGAGTTTGTATGTCTTGTGATGTTTACCATCGATTTTGACGAACCCCACCCTAAGATCGCTCGAGCGTCGTCCGTTGTTTGGGAGATGGACCTATTTACAGTTGAGGTCGGGCCTCAAGGATGCGGCTCTCAACAGCCTTTTAAACGCTTTATTTAAACAGATGTATTGAAATGATATTGGATATATTTCAGAATATGGAAGAAGCGATGTCGGAGTGCCTACAAAGAGAGAATCTGCTCCGCTCGGACCTGGAGGCCGCTATGATCAAGATCGCTCAGCTCATGACCAGTGCTGATGTTATTGCTGAAGGGTATGTTGTAGTAATGAATTACATGAGGTTTAGATTAAAAAAGTTAACGTTTAACACGGGACTTGAACTCGTGACTGTACTAGTCTTACAGCATCTTACAGAAATGCTTTGATCTGAGCTGCATAGATACGTCTTAGATATAGCAAATTCTTCTATAGAACCGTCTTGCGATATAGGAATATTTAGCACACATATTGGCTTCAAAAATTCATTAAATTAAATGAGGGCCGTCAAGTTAGTTACCATTTTAGGATTAACAACCTCTGGAGTGGTCGCTCGTATTTTTTGGATTTCAGCCTAGACTCGTATTATTCAGTGCAGTCAATTACGAATTCATACTATAAAATTGTAAATGGGAAATTAGATGTGTGTCTGTTTTTTGTTCGTCTTTCACGGTATAGGGGTAGATTAGACCTTGAGAAAGGACATAGGCTATGTTGGTCGCGATAACCGACATCCATGCGGGCTGAGCCGAGGACAAAAGCTAGTTGAATATAAAATAGGTCTACAGTTCTACATTGTGTCTTAGATATACTATAGAAAGAGAAAAAAAAATGTGTATGCTCGCACTTGCCCCTACAGTAATATACACAACGTAATTCTCTGACTATCTTATATCTCCCATTCAACTTCTGTTCGCCTCGCTCGATCACACTTTGCGTAACGCTCTCGTCATGCATTCACCAGCTTACTCCCCAAGTCAAGTGTGCGTAAGATTAACTTAAAAAACCAGCTCCTGTTACGCCCGCTGTGCCCCTACACCTGCAAAATTACCGACATACTGTGCAATTATCTAAACATATAACGTCGAGCGCAACGCTGTGATAGCCTGGATAGATATTGTCATTGGTCGGACTATTGTCATCGGTCGACTTTTTAGGGTGGTAGAAATTTGATGGTTCAAATTTGTCACAAATTTCGACCGGGTGAGTACTGTGATATCCGCCCTCCGTGGCAGATATGGCTGGTTGTTTGCCTGGACAATCATGTGTCAACGATTAAAAATAAATCATACGAATAATTCAAAATATAGAAGACAGGTAAAAAACTGAAAAGCGAGACAGTTCCAGAGTTGACGTGAGGGCTTCGGTGGAAGCCAGCAAGACTCCGGAAAGTCCAGATTTGAAGACAAGTGATATAGTTTCCGTGGTCCTCTGAAACAAGTATTATTTAAAATATAAAAAATACCTCGCGTAAATCCCATTTTAAAAAAGCTCGCATAGGTTTGAAGTGTTATTTTTAATAAATAACAATATTACGGCACAATATTGTTTAATTTAAAATATCTGCGGAGTCTCTTCCCCCGGATTCCACAGTACCACCGTGCACTTTTGCGAAAAATCTTCCATAGTAATCCAATCTCGGTTGGATTGCGTTCAGGGGTCAGCAAGTGCATAGCCGGGCAGGGGGGATTGAGGTCGCAGCACGAGTGGGACCGGTGGGTCTTGGCGTAGTCTAGTGGGGGGTGGCGCGGGGCGACGCGCCGAACAGGGAGACCTGTAGAAACGGTGGTGCCGCTGGCCGCCCTCGGCATAGTACAGGGGCCCAACCGGGACTAACCACCCTGGGAGGCTGCCCCACCAGGTCGCGCATAATCCCGATATGGCTCGTTGTGCCGGTTGGTGACCGGACGAGGGAGCCCGGCGACCATACTCGGGGGGGGTACGGGGGCCCTTCCGTTCGGCGCGTCGGCTCTCGCCATACCTCACATTCATAGATAAAACCAATATCCCACGCTTTGTCACGCTGTGCTGCGACAACAATCGCCTCTTTTTTCACGCCTTTCCTCCTCTTCATCCTCATGGCAGCGCATAATTACAGCAGATTGGTCTACACAGCGGCAAAAAACTCTCCCTCGAGCTCGCTATTTGAGGTGGAGTCCACGAACATCTGTGGGCTCCATACAAACCTCAACGCCGTCCACCAACACCTGGAGACGGCGAAACCAGCAATGCTGTTTCTTACGGAGACACAAATACGCCGCCCTGATGACACGACCTACTTACTCTACCCCGGCTATGTCCTTGAGGAGAATTTCCGCGCAAAAGCCGGGGTGTGCGTGTTTGTTAGGGCGCATGTTTGCTGTCGCCGTTTGCGCTGCCTAGAGGACCCATCCTTTTCCACCCTTTGGGTACACATAGACCATGGCTCTACGAGTCAGATCTATGTGTGCCTCTACCGCTCCCATACAGGAGATGCCGAGACAACTCGACTCTTTGAATACCTGAGTCAGGCGGCAGATGATGCGCAGGAGCGGTTTCCGAACGCTGAACTGGTGTTTTTGGGGAATTTTAACGCTCACCACGAGATCTGGTTGGGCTCCGCCAAAACAACCCACGCGGGAAGAGCCGCCCATGCATTTGCTTTGGCGCATGGCCTGACCCAATTGGTACACGAGGTCACTAGGATACCAAAAAGGTCGGACCATGAGCGCTCTCTGCTAGACCTTCTGCTGACGAGTCGCCCGGACCAGTACAGTGTTTCGGTGAGCGCCGCTTTAGGTGAATCCGACCATTGTCTGGTCCGTTACGAGGTGCCCATTTTAGCGCCCCCACGTCCCGTGCAGGGGAAGCGGCGTCTCTGGCACTACTCGTCAGCGGACTGGGATGGACTGCGTGATTATTTTGCGTCCATCCCGTGGGTTGAACGCTGCTTTGAAGGTAAGAACCCATCTGAGGCCGCAACTGCTGTCGCCGGTGAGATCAGTCTGGGCATGGAATATTATATCCCCTAGACTGATGTCGCCGGTGTCCGCAGGGCGCGCCCCTGGTTCGGGCGCGAGTGCGCGGAGGCTGTTAATCATAAACAGTCTGCGTACCGCGCTTGGATCAGGGCGCGCGCTACGTGCGATCCCAACGTGGGCCACTTCAAGGCGGCGTACAACAGAGCCACAAAGGCCTGCAAGAGGGCTTATGTCAGAGCGGATGCCCAGCGCATAGCGCGGCTTGGTCAGGAGCTAGTAGAGCATCCCACTGGCAGCCGTGGCTACTGGCGACTGGCCAAAGCCGTGCAAGCCAACTTCTGCCAGCCTTCGCTGCCCCCGCTGCAATCCCGATGGATCCCTGGCCCATGAGCCGCAAGAGAAAGCAAATTTGCTGGTTAATCTCTTTGCGGCCAAATCCCGAGTCGATGATTGTGGTATGGAGCCGCCGACACTGCCCGTCAGTGACCATGCAATGCCTGATATTCGTATCAGGCAACGCGATATCCGAGTAGTGTTGCAGTCACTCGATGTCCGGAAAGCCAGTGGTCCGGACAGTATTCCAGCGGTGGTTCTGCAAAAATGTGCAGCGGAGTTGTCTCCAATGCTTGCGCGGCTGTACCGGCTGTCCTACAGCTCTGGTACAGTGCCTTCGGCTTGGAAAGAGGCGAATGTACAGCCGATCCCCAAGAAGGGGGATCGCTCAGACCCAAACAACTATCGACCCATAGCCGTCACCTCAGTGCTGTGCAAGGTGTTCGAGCACATTATTAACAAACAGCTCATGCGTCACCTTGAAGATCACTCCCTAATTAATGACCGGCAATATGGCTTCAGGCCGAAACGGTCAGCGGGTGATCTTCTGGCGTATGTTAACCATATTTGGGGTGAGGCTATGGACAAGCACGGCGAGTCATTGGCAATTAGCCTTGACATCGCCAAAGCTTTCGATAGAGTTTGGCACAAGTTGCTTCTTTCCAAGTTACCAGCCTTTGGTCTGCCTCCTAGACTGTGCGACTGGGTTGCCGGCTTCTTGCAGGAGCGCCGTATTCGCGTCCTTTGTGATGGACGAGCCTCGGAGTTCTTGCAGGTAAATGCAGCTTCTTGTCACTGAGCTTGACCGGATCCTGAATCACATTTCCCAATGGGGCTCTGAGAACTTGGTCGAGTTCAATGCCAAGAAGACGCAGGCATGTGCGTTTACAGCAAAGGTATCTTCTTTCCTTCCCCTTCCCACTCTTCAGAGCACGCCACTGCCACTGCTGGACAACCTCAATATCCTCGGTATGGATGTTCGCTGCAAACTGAACAACAAAAACTACATCGAGAGTATCATCAAAGCAGCCTCGCGTAAACTCGGAGTCCTGAACAGAGTGAGACGGTTTTTCACGCCGGAGCAACGGTGTCTTCTTTACAAGACACAAATTCGTTCCTGCGTGGAGTACTGCTCACATCTCTGGGATGGATCCGCAAAGTACTTATTAGATGTTCTCGACAGGTTGCAGCGACGTGCGGTCCGCATTATCGGAAATCCTGAGGTCACGAGTACCCTCGAGTCTCTGCAGATGCGTAGAGATGTTGCTTCCTTGGCAGTTTTTTACCGTCTCTACCATGGTGAATGTTCTGAAGAGCTATTCCAATTAGTCCCACCCTCCCCCTTCCTATACAGGACGACACGTGCAGGACTTAGATGTCACCCCTATACGGTGCAGAACATTCCTTCAAGAACCAAGCGGTTCGGTGACTCTTTCCTTTGTCGCACCATTAAGTCCTGGAATTCCTTGCCAGCTCACGTGTTTCCCTCTTCCTACAGTCCCGGGTCCTTTAAGCGGGGCGTGAAAAAGCATCTGATGAGGCCGTCAAGCTGAGTGCCACCATTGTTAACTACATTATATAATAGTGGCATACACGTGCCAGTATATAATAGTGGCCCTCTTTCTTGAGACTTTACCTTCAGCTTACCATCAGGCGAGGTAAAGTCAAATTGACGTGTCCTATTTATAAAAAAAAAACTGAGTGGCGTCACTGGAGACCGACCAATCTCTATCTCTGTGCTCGACGTTGTATGCTTAGAGAATTGCACAATATGCTGAATAAAGCGACGAAAGGGGCGATCAATGTAACCGCATCTAGCTGTTTTAAATGATTGCCACTGCCACGAAGAGGAAGAAGAGTTGAGAAGTAACAATAGGTGTCGGTTCCAGCTACGGCACGGGCCCCGCGCCCGGCCCGCCGCCGGCCCGCGCGCGGCCCGCGCCCGGCGCCGCGTCGCCGGACGGGTTCAGTTCGCCTCGCTCGCAGCTGCTGGCGCATGACGTCGACTCGCTGCAGCGGGAGCGCGACGACTTGCAGCAACAGGTCAGTCTCCACTGAACACTACATTAAGCACACACATACCGATGGACTATCTTGGACCTAATCGCGAGACAAACGAGCCCTGCGCTCGCGGATTGTTTTGTAGTAATAAATGTTTGGCAAATTTGAATTCGTTCACCGCCGCAGCACTCCGTGCTATCATCAAAAGATACTCCAGAAACGTGTACTGCGAGTACAGAGCACGTTTGACTATATTTTAGGTCCATAGTATATGTCCCGAGATATGCATCACACCGTCTCTTTTCATGCACCCACTCGTGCAGAACACTATAACTTTCGCTTTTATAATACACCCCACTGCGTGCGCTCCTGATAGTTCTAGTAATGGCAGGTTTCTGAACTGAATTGGATTCAAAACCTAACCTAAACCTTTTCGAATAATCCTTAATCCGTATTCCTTTGCCTACCACAAAATCTCACTTCAAATTGACTACAAATTAATCTCATATCAATAACACACGCTACTTGCATGATTCTTCTAACATACCTGAAATTCACAAACAAAAATTCATATGCTTAGTATCACTCGTTACGATATCCAGTATCATATTCGAAGTACAGTCAGGCCGCTTTCGTATCAAGAAACAACATCTTTACACTTGCTTCACATAGAAGGACATTAGAAGGTTTCTTCAAAGTCGGTAGCACGGGTGTAACGCCCCTAGTGTTACACACGTCCATAGGCTATGGTTAACACTTTCCATCAAGTGAGCCGCATGATTGTCTACCACCTAAGTGGTACATAAAATTCAATAAAATTCGCTTGTTCTACTTTCTTAATATTATCATACATATTCCCCGATAGCAAATGCTCTTACCCTAACCTTTTCTTAAAAATGTCCTGAATCTGATTATAATCCGTATATAATAAAAATTACAAGTACCTACATTATGTGTCAATACGTAACATATTACTATGTCCCATGTGTAACATACGTCACGAGTGTGTTAGATATATATTATATTGTAGAATATACTGCTTCCGGGCTGTTTGGCCGTGATCGATGTGAAACTTGCGTTCCAGACGTTTCGTCGATCACTCGACGTCGACATCGAAATATTCAAGCATCCCAACAACTTCAAGCGAAAAAACGAGGGATTTCAGCTCCAAAAAGATTGGTACCCAGCACTGAGAGCCACTCGGTATCACAGTGCAAACAACCAATCAGGATCGAGTACGTCCGCGCCACAGCGCTCGACCAATCAGAATCGAGTGAGTCGATTCCCCGCTCCGACCGTGCCTATAAATACGCCCGTGATTCAAGACTTCGCATTAGTCGCAATTCAGCCGCCGGCGAGACAAGGTCTCTGAAGTCGTCGTCGCCCGGCCCTGCGCCACTGAAGATGTCGACCGCAGTGATCGACGAAACGTCTGGAACGCAAGTTTCACATCGACCACGGCCAAACACCCCGGAAGCAGTATATTCTACATGCAACGCCGGCCGTGAAAGCCTGAAGACTTTTGCCTCTTCTCTTATTATATATATTCTCTAATGTGATCGTACCACCATTATATATATACAATGTACCACCTAATAGTGTTCATTACAGTGATTCTTATATACATATACAATACACATATACATCGATAACGTGAGTTGTTTGCACATGGCACGCACAGGTGGCAAGGCTGACGGACTCGCCCGTACATAACGTGTGTTGTGAGAAGGTAACGCACTCGACAGCTTCTAACTTAATGCACTTACTTTATAGGTCTCTATCGAGCTTTATTTTATAGTTTTGTTTGTTTAATGCTTTGCTTATAGATCGTATGGATTTTTATATGGTTTAAATTCTAATATCTTACAGCGTTATTGAGGAAAAAACGATTACGAAATAGTTTGCTTAAACATAGTTTCAAATACACAGTCGCGTTATTATCGGTCGATAATATTGTACGCGTTATTACGATATCTGTTTTAGTAAATTATGTATTAGGGCACGGGTACGACAACACACTGTCGCGATAATAACAGCGCACGCAAATGTTTAAAGGAATGAGGACGCAATATTATCGATGATATTAACGCGCCTGTCGGTTTGAAACTCGCCGTCTATTTATCGATATTATTGGTACTGGAATAAACTGTCTGTACATATTTTATTTTCTTTAATTTTTCTGTGGAGCTTTCGTGACATTGGTTTAGCTTTTAGATTTAGATTACTTAGCGGTGCGTGCAATCCCGCCAAACTGATATAATACTTAATATGAAAAATAATTTTAGTTAAATGTATAATGTAGGATATAAGAATGGGTATGTATTTATTACCTACTCATTACTTTTTAATTATTACAGACCTATTGTATTAAATTACTGTTGTATTGTGGTATTACTGTTGCATGATTATTTTCTTAACGTCTTTATTTATCATTTTTTTAAATACCTGTCTTGATACTAGAAATAGTCGTTCAATAAATTTATATATTTTATCTACTCTGATACTATAATACAAAGATTATAAAATTGAAATCAAAACTCTTATGACAAACATTACGCACAGGCCAAAAAAAAAGTTTTATTACGATACAGGTCTTGTATGGACACCTATATCATAAAATAACTTTTTAATCATAACGATACACCTATATAACCTCCATCTGGACTGAACCTCTACTTTAAAAAAAGAATCCGCCGATTCGGACAAAAAAAAGAAACACGCATGCGCAATCAATGCTTGCGCCTTGGCGCGAACATTTTTTTTTTTTGTTCTATGCATTTAAATTAAACATAGTTTGGTTTGGTTTGTAAAATAAATTAGTTTATGTATTATAGTATGAGAGTAGATAAAGTAGTGTATGACACTGTACATAACTTGGTCTTATAACACTCGTGTGATAATATAAAAAAACTCGCCTACGGCTCGTTTTTTTAAAACACACTCGTGTTATAAGAACCCTTATTATGCAACAGTATCATAATAGTAGTTTATTTACTCTGATACTATAATATAAAGATTATAAAATTGAAATCAAAACTCTTATGACAAACATTACGCACAGGCCAAAAAAAAAGTTTTATTACGATACAGGTCTTGTATTGACACCTATATCATAATAGTAGTTTATGATACTGTTGCATAATAAGGGTTCTTATAACACGAGTGTGTTTTAAAAAAACGAGCCGTAGGCGAGTTTTTTTATATTATCACACGAGTGTTATAAGACCAAGTTATGTACAGTGTCATACACTACTTTATCTACTCTCATACTATAATACATAAACTAATTTATTTTACAAACCAAACCAAACTTTGTTTAATTTAAATGAATAGAACAAAAAAAAATATTCGCGCCAAGGCACAAACTTCGATTGCGCATGCGTGTTTCTTTTTTTTTCTTCCGAAATGGCGGATTCTTTTTTTAAAGTAGAGGTTCAGTCCAGATGGGGATTGTATAGGTGTATCGTTATGATTAAAAAGTTATTTTATGATATAGGTGTCCATACAAGACCTGTATCGTAATAAAACTTTTTTTTTGGCCTGTGCGTAATGTTTGTCATAAGAGTTCTAATTTCAATTTTATAATCTTTGTATTATAGTATCAGAGTAGATAAAATAACTTTTTAATCTTAACGATACATCTATACAACCTCCATCTGGACTGAACCTCTACTTTAAAAAAAAACTGCCGATTCGCAAGAAAAAAAAAAGAAACACGCATGCGCAATCAAAATCAAAAGTAGAGGTTCAGTCCAGGTGGAGGTTATATAGGTGTATCGTTATGATAAAAAAGTTATTTAATGATATAGGTGTCCATACAAGACCTGTATCGTAATAAAACTTTTTTTTTGCCTGTGCGTAATGTTTGTCATAAGAGTTTTGATTTCAATTTTATAATCTTTGTACTATAGTATCAGAGTAGATAAACTACTATTACTTCTATAAATGTTACTTCTCATATTTATGGAACTCTCAATCCCTATTCACTTACTTCTGACTCATATTAGTAAACACGTCTTCTATTTTATTTATTTACCTTATTAGAATAATGTTCGTACGTCTCTAGACTCTTACTTCCTAGGGCATATTATATCTGCACGTCCAGCTAGTGTCGTACGTCTGAACAACACTGATGTATGTATAAGAGAAATACACAAGAGGTATGTCGGCAGCTGGAGGCGGCGAACCGGCAGCTGCGCTCCACGCGGCAGTTCGTGGAGGAGCAGGCGAGCGAGCGCGAGGCGGAGCGCGACGAGTTCGCGCGGAGGCTCGCCGAGCTGCGCGACGAGAACGCGCGCCTCGCCGCGCGCCTGCAGAGCAACGCGCGGATACTTGCCGAGGTACGCGCGGTATTCGCACGATATATAAGCGGCAAACTCGGTGACCGCTCTGATGACGAGTTAACCTAAGGAGTGCACCTATTCCTCGTTCCATATATCCTGGACCTAAATCGCGATATATAAAAGACCCTGGCACGCTCGGTTTGTTTTATAATAATCTATACTTGGCGAATTTTAAAGGTCGTGCACTGCCGTACCCCGTGCTATCCTCAAAATACATCCAAGGAACGTGTACCTAATGCGCGTATAGAGCACATTTTCGGTCCAAGATATATGGAACGAGCAATACACCCGCACGATACTCGCACGATATATTGAGTGGCAAACTTGAATACCGCTCTGAACACAAGGCGATTCGCAATTTGCACACGGTATACACGAGAACTATATTATTAAAGGGAAAACTTGTTGAGCTAGCTAGCACTTTTTGATTAAACTAGAATCATGGAACTGATGAACGTGATTAACGTCACGTAACTCTTGGACCGTCTCCAAACGCGGCACGCACTCGTAACGTCAGCATAGCTGGAGCCTGAAGATACAATTGGCAAATTATTTAGTTGTTTTTTTTTTACTTCTATCAGTTATCCCTAAAGGCTAGATACAAGTTATTTTTTAGGTAAAACGTGATGATTATTTTTATACTACGGTATATGAACAAGCAATTATTTTTTTTACGAAGTTCAGGGCGGTCATCAAGTTTGGCAGACTATGAGTACTAGTTATCAATTGGTGAAGTTTTTATATGTGTGGGATATTAAGGTGTTACTAGTATGGCAATTTGTGATGTTATTTGTATCTGTCGCACTGGTATATGGGTTAAATTTTCTATTTTAAATTGTAACACCCGGTAGGGTTTGTTACTGCGAAAATCTCTGAGAGGACATTTCACGCAAAAAATAACACTTGATTTATCTTTCTTTTTTTGTAACACACTCACCGCTATTTCTTTTCCTTTTTCCACACTGTAAGCTATTAATTGTATTTTTTGTTCACTTATCACCAACACGACACTTGTTACGGATAAAATTTTGGAATATATAAAAAATACTTTGAAGATAAAGCCATATCAGACTCAAAGAATAACAGGGGCCCGTTTCATAAAACTACAATTTACATATTACAAGTACAATTCGATGTACTCTGCGTAGTTAATTGGCCATATATTATAAAACCTATTTAAATGACCAATTACCTACGCAATGTACATCGAATTGTACTTGTAATTTGTAAATTGTAGCTTTATGGAACGGGCCCCTGATCGCACTCGTGCGTGCACACAAAGAGTGCGAGCGAAATGGTATTACCTTAGGCGGCTTCACTCGTTAGTTATACAGGGCGTCCCACGGCAATGCCACGTGGAGGGAAAGTACCTTAATTATTGGAGATGGGACATTTTACTGGAAGAATACTTTATTTTAATTTTAAAAACTATTTCCTTCCGATCGGTATCATAAAACTACAGACCGATTTTATTTTCTTGTGAACCGGGTTCGATTCCCGATTCAACAATAACATAACATAAACTCACGCCTTTATCCCCGAAGGGGTAGGCAGAGGTGTTAGCACCCACATTTCGCCGGTTTATGTTTAGGTCCCAATGTAATAGGTGGCGAGCCTATTGCCATTAACTGGGCACTTATAAACCTGCGATAAATACACACATAACTTCGAAAAGCATCGAAAAGTCATTGGTGTGTGCCATGGAAAACCTGGGATCGAACCCGAGATGTCGTCTCAGCAGTCCATTACCCATACCACTAGGCTACCGCGGTGTAACGAGTAAATTATTAAAATTTATGAATGCAGTTCAAATAGTTTTTAAAATTAAAATAAAGTCTTGTTTCAGAAAATGTCCCATCTACAATAATTAAGGTACTTTCCCTCCATGTGGTATTGCCGTGGGACGCCCTGTATACGTGCCGTCTATATTAGTCTTGGACCCTTAAACTAAATGAATAACATAGACATAATGTTCAAAAAAATCAATTATAGAATAGATCTTTGACGTAACGTTGCGGCTTTGATTTATATCACTTAAGGCTATATTATGCACGCAAGTAGTCGTGTTGGTGAGGCCACCAGCTACTAACCCCGCCCGCCCGCCTCTGTCTACAGATGCATAGTCTCCGTCTGCCCTATTGCAACTGTCGCGAGCACGATATGCACGTAAGTTTGTTGTTCTATGTCGCCGCCGCGCTCGGTGCTCTGGAGCGCTGGCAACTTGTCAAACGGTGGTTGATACATCCAATAATTGATCGCAATCTAGTATCGTGATCAAATAATACAGACACGAATACCCTGCACGTCAATATTGTCTCCATCTCCATATTACCGGGTGATTTTATACTCGTTTTGGATAAAAAGATTTTGGAGCGAAATCGTCAGGAATTATTATTAAATATAATTTGGCGATTTTTTTTATAATGCCTGGCAATAATTTTACTGAAGAATAAAATATCTGAAAGTACAAAAATCAGAGTGTATAGACAGGATTGCAAGTTAAATCGTGACTTTCTCAACGCGTCTTACCGATCGCTACTATACATGTAACGCTGTTATGTATGTACACTCGACAAAATCGTATCGTATCCCACCATTACATACAACTTTATAAGTAAAGGTGTGATACTATCGATTTTGTCGACCGTACCTGTTTCAAACGAAAATATTTTGTAATACTGTTACTGCATTAACGGAAATTGTTATCAGCAGTTGTTAAATCAATTTTGTTTTAATTTAGAATCGCATAATCAGCCCTGTTTCACAATTTGTCTGCGCTGTGCCTCCAAAGTCCTTTATTTTTAGATTGCACTCTTAACACTGCATGCTGTAAATATTAGATGTAATTCTGTAGTATTAATGTATTTCATAGACCAGACAGATGTCCGAAAATTACTCCAATAGAAGGCATAGGATTCATATCCTGGTATCAAAAAAGCGGCCTCGGAAATTGGGGTCTGTAATAACATATGCCTAGCCTACTTTTTCAGGGATGTTAAAGCACGAGTATATAAAAATGGTTAAGGTACATTGGGAGTGACCTGTTCTGTTTAAAATTTGTCTAACACTAGAAATAATAATGGTTTCATACTTTACTATTTCTGAAAAAATTCAATAGCACCGTAACACTCAACCAGTCATGTAATTTTATTCTATTAAAATGTTCCTAATGGAGTGTTTCTTCTATCAACTTCTACTCTGCCAATCATTCAAATTTCATTCATTAAACATCTAAAATATCTTACTCTCTCATCTCATCTTTCACTAAAACCAGGTCGAACAACTAGAGGCTCAAACTCGCGAAATGAACCAAATCATCTCAGAGCTGGAAGCTCGAAAATCTACCACTGACGAAGAACTGAAAGCTTCAGAGGAAAAAATCACAATACTAAGAGACATCATCGCCAATCTCGAGAGCCAACTCGAGCAAAAGACGGCACACGAACATGAAATACTCGAGGAATTGCAGCAGATGAAGAATACGATAGACGACAGAGATGGCAAGATGAGGAACTTGTTAGGGGAACTGGAGTCGATAAAGAGTGAGAAGGCGGACCAGAGCGAAGTGGTTTGCGTGAAGTGTGGACAGGAGGAGGAGAAGACTGCTGAGCTTCTGGAGCGGATCAAGGAACAGGTAGGGTTTATTTTAGTGCTTGTATATAATTCGTTACTTATTTGTATATAGTGTAAATATATCTGTAGATTTTAAAATAAACATTTGCATTTATTACCTTTGTTTGTCTGTATGTGTGAAACATGATGTGTTGGTGCAGTGTCGATATCTTGAAGAACAAATTCACCGCCGCACGCGCAAGCTGGAGAGGATCCACGAAGTGTGTTCGACCAGCTGTAGCGAGCCGAGCGAAGACGTGTCGATTAGAGATCAGAGAGACATACATTTGGAGGTAAGATTTATCGACACCCACAGCTCCATAAACACATTCAATGCTATCATTAAATACTAGTTAGAGCTTTTTCAACTATTAGTATATCAATTAACAGACGCCTAACGCGTCTACGGCGTCGCTGAACATGCTAGGCATGTTTGAACATGCTAGGTGTATCAAAATACGCGAGCGTGTCGTGAACACGCGAGATGTTTCTGAACACTTGTGGCGTGTCGATGACCACGAACGTGTAAACACAACGCCATGTCCGCAGGTGAAGTCCCCCGAAGCGGACCCGTCCCCGCGCGTGTCGGAGCGCCTGAGCGAGCTGCGCGGCGTGTGGGAGTGCCTGCAGGCGCACGCGCGCGCCGAGGGCGCCGCGCTCAAGAGGGTGGCCGACCTGGAGATGCAGAGGGCGCAGCTCAAGGATGTCGCGCAGGTCAGTCACGCCACTGGGCTTAGGGCGGAGCGCCTGTGCGAGCTGCGCGGCGTGTGGGAGTGCCTGCAGGCGCACGCGCGCGCCGAGGGCGCCGCGCTCAAGAGGGTGGCCGACCTGGAGATGCAGAGGGCGCAGCTCAAGGATGTCGCGCAGGTCAGTCACGCCACTGGGCTTAGGGCGGAGCGCCTGTGCGAGCTGCGCGGCGTGTGGGAGTGCCTGCAGGCGCACGCGCGCGCCGAGGGCGCCGCGCTCAAGAGGGTGGCCGACCTGGAGATGCAGAGGGCGCAGCTCAAGGATGTCGCGCAGGTCAGTCACGCCACTGGGCTTAGGGCGGAGCGCCTGTGCGAGCTGCGCGGCGTGTGGGAGTGCCTGCAGGCGCACGCGCGCGCCGAGGGCGCCGCGCTCAAGAGGGTGGCCGACCTGGAGATGCAGAGGGCGCAGCTCAAGGATGTCGCGCAGGTCAGTCACGTCACATGGGCTCACCTTGACCGGCATACCGAGGGGCACATGGTAGCCATAAGGCGCGAGACAAACGAGGGCTGGCGCGCTTGGTTATTAGTTTTGTAATAATCTATGCTTGGTGAATTTGAGCTCGTCCACCACTATAGCACCCTGTGTTATCCTCAAAAGACACCCAAGAAACTTGTACTACGCATGTACAGCTCATTTTATTAAGGATACGACGGCCTTGCCTAGGGTGTAGTATGTGTTACACACTGGCGCAGTGGTCTTAGGGAAATAGCGTACCACCAAGCCTCCGGAAAAAGAGCTCCGGTATACATCATTTTTTTAGAAGATTTTTTGGCAAAGCAGAGTGCACTACGAGTAACGTGAAATAAACTAACTAATATAACCCCTAGTGTCTTGGGTGTTAGCCGACAGAAAAATAAAAGTGTTGTCAATGTCTTTAAAATATTTAATGAAAACTAGATATTTAGGTAAAAATTTGTGAAAATGATTGGATGTTTCGATCGAATGACTGAACGGATAGGTACAGATTATAGTCTACAATAATACGATAGTTTTTATCCCAAGAATATCAAAAAGGTAACGGGAACAGGATAAAAATTGCACAACAGCAAATATGCACAAAGCTTAAGCTAAGAACGCTCGCTTAGATACTCACTTGTACAACTATTTCATAGCGATACAATGGCCATATCACCTAGTTTAAACATAATAAAACTATAGTTCCCGTACAACGTGTCAGACCTTGAAACTTCATTGATGGCTGGCGTCCGTCCAGCGATTTATTTAGCGAGCGAACTCTTTCACAATCACTGAACGATCGCTAAATGTTATTCGAGCGGTGTGAAGGCGCCACTATATAATAGCTACTGAATTTTCACACTAATTGAATGAATATTTAAGTCAATTACCATGCAATTTTTTTGTATATTTTACAAAAAAGCGTACTGATAAGTATCATATTTATTCTAGTTGTCTAATTTCTGCAACCCGTTCCTATTCAAAATGCATTTCCGCCTCACCCAGGGCCAGGAAACGTGACAGTATTTTTTCTTTTGAACAGCTGGTCTGGCATAGGTGGAATGAAAGTCAATGATAGACACACGCACAGGAGAAGGAGGTAAAATAGTATTCTTTGCTTTTGACTCATTTTTTGACACTTTTAATTTGGATACCTAACCCAAACGTTTTGACCATTTTGCAACTCTCAATTCAATTATTTGGCAGATTATTACGTCAATCTTTCGTCTTTAGGCTATCGAAATAATTTATCATAGCGCAAACAAAAGGAGACATGATATGATTTTGTGTCTTACACAGGTCAGTCTGGCTCGACCTCGAAGAACATACACCGATCAAATTGGTGATGTTTTGAAAAGAGGGCAGGTAAGGAGCTACTCCAACCAGGCTGTTAGTATGGTTTAATGATAATGTAGGAAACTTGTGACGTAGGTAGGACCGCCGCAAATTATAGTTATTTATTTATTTATTTTTATCTCTGTAGGCGTGAAAAGATAACAAACAAAGTTAGGTTCACAATCATTTCTAAAACTAAGGTGTACTGTAAAGCTTGTAGGTTTAGAGCGTGCAGTCTTTAGAGCCTGGCTTTATACGAGATCTGATAACCTTTTTACAGGGTAAGCTACGTAAACTCGTCTTGGTAACTTTTTTACATGTAAATGTTTTTGGTGGGATATCATTTATTTTTGAAAGTTGGTTAAAAATTATGGCTTTCGTATTTTTTATTTGGTTAAGTATAACAAATATTTCAATTAATTTTGACTTATGTAGCACAAACTGTAGTGCAAGTCTCATATACAAACTTCCACCGTAGTAGTTAATTAGTGCTTCCACCTCTTATTCCCAGGGGATAGGTTAGGTTAGGTTTTTTAATTTTTTTGTTGTCTTTGTAGTAATATTAGGTTACATACCAAATTTCTTTCTACGACTTCAGGAAGTACCCTTACAATTTTGATGATCTGTGAGTGATGAGTCAGTGACGAAATTAAGGGTTTTGAGACATTAATAAAATCTAAAGTATAAGAACCACGAAATTCAAACTTTGTGTGTTTAATGATTGTGCCGATGGCATTCTATCTTGAAAATTTTAACTATTCAGCGTCATCCTAAACAAAGTTATGAGAGTTCAAAAAAACGACGAAGCGTTTCGAGAAAAGGTAGGTAGTGCCCTTGCGCTTCGCTTGGCTCGTCTTGGTGATATTGATTAGAAAGTGGCTCGACTATCATACTGCGGGTGTCTAGAGGCAATGCGGTCGTCCGGAGCGAGGTGATGTTGAAGGTGTACCTGGACATCCCTCCCCATATCCGGAGGCAAGATGTGGACACTGTGGTTCCCACACCTATAGGGCCCATCTCGCAACCAGAGATGGCCCTGTACCGGTGCGAGAGATATGACCATGGCTATTTCCCCTCCGCCAACAGAAGACCACAAAGAAGACGTAGGTACCTAAAATCGTTTCGAGTGCGACATAACCATCCTAGCTGGCTTAGGTTGTGCGTCAGCTGGCGCTTTAAAAAAGGACGTTGGCGTGGAATTTTGTTAAAGGAACTGTAAAAGGGCAAAAACAAGATCTACCAATATGATGGTAAGCGCTTAGCGCAACAATTAAATACAAATTATATTCACAGTAAAAAAAAGTAATCTCTCCATCCAACTGCCAAAGAAACCGCATCCCAATTACATGACATCATGTGAAAGTATAATGCAGATTATCGACTATCACTATTTCTGTGAGCCGTAGCTCGCCGGGACGCAAATAAACAGTGAATAAGCATCGTATTGTAGGCGATAGCTACTTGCGATGTACCTTTGCCCAGCTCCGGAAATAGCGCTCAAGTTCAATGATAAGTGGTTGTTTTTTTAATACTATGATATATCGTTTCTCTTCGCTGTGAGATCTCAATAACGAGAAAAGTTTGGCGTTATTTTTCTGGGTTACCAATGGATTCGATATGTTTGTTCATCATTATACAAAGCATTTGGTGTAGGTATAGGACTATGGGGCTCCATGAAGGTCTTTGAAATTCAAGTTAAATCAACATGAAGTCGTTTTATCTGATATTTGTCAGACGAGTCGCTTACGCAGGGCTACCTCTTGGGGTCGGAGAGAGCAGTAGCTCCCTTGAACTAAATTGAAGAAGCAATAGATCTGGTTCCGGGCTTCGAATCGAAGTCCATGCTTTGAATGCACTCGCGATTGGTCCTCGAATAGTAATGACGTAAAAAGCAGGCGGTTACTTACTATTTTTAGATGGTTGGGTTTTTTGTAACAAGCGACCCGCGCTGGCTTCAAGGATGCGTTTTAATGTCCCGTTCTTCAAAAACTTACTTGGTCTTTATTTTCATTTATTTCTCGGATTAGGTGTGCGGGCAGCGGCTCCGTAACGTGGTAGAGGGAATACTTAAGATTACTTTATAGTGTAATGATTTAGGCTTGTTGAAGTTGGGTTTACTATTTCTCATAGCTTTCTGCAATGGAACATAGGTATCAATCATATTTTGTACCACGTCTATGTTTACACTGCGGCGCCGATATGTTTTCACAAGTCGAGAATTTGCTACTGATTTACCACAAGCTTCAAACAGTCCATAGTAACTGCTTGCTATAGTTGCTCTAATTCCCCATCGTTTTGCAACGACTCCGGTTAATGGATTACTATGAAATATATGATATGGATTTAGTTTAATTTAGATTCCGTCAGATTTGTGCTGCTTTATAGTTCTTGGATTTCGAACAGTTCAAAAGAGCTCTTCGAAATATAATCTCTGGACGGATACAGATTACGTTGAAGTCTTAAGCAAGGGTCTTAAGACTTCAACGTAATTCCTAGATTCCGTTAATCATCAGTGTTTTCATAAGGCTACCGATCAAAGGTCTGACTGCTATAATAATCGCGGACCGAGGGTATGTATTCGATCGAGGCTTTTCTCTCTGGATAACTTGACCGTTGTATTTGTGCTGGAAAAAGTTCGGGTTTCAGTCCGGGCGGCGACAATGGAATTGCTTCCTGCGAAATGTGTGTATAAAATAATCTCTGCGCTGTCGTTCGACAATATACAAGCGCAGGTAATACATTAGCACCTACAATTCCTGAAAAACAGCCATTAAGGTATTCGCTTATGAACCTAGAATAGACATGGTTCTACCATTTTAACAAACACATTTCTAATTTATACTTATTACAGCCCCGGGTCCATTAAACGGTGCGTGACAAAACATCTGATGAGACCGTCAAACTGAGTGCCACCATTGTATCGGTAATGGTGACCGTCTATTCTGAGACTTTACTTTCAACTTACCACCAGGCGAGGTAAAGTCGAATTGAAAAAAGTTATTGTTCACGTCTTGGCTGAAAGTAGACCTAAATCGTGATTGGAAATGTGAAGCAAATACGTGAAAAACATTTCACCGCCAGAAAAAGAAAACTTGTTTTTTTATTTTCTTTGTTTACTTAGTGACGATACGTTTTAATTGTGTAGGGCAACGCGTGTCCGACACATTACATATAGATTTCCCTGACACCCACGCGAATCCTAGTTTTTATAACCAAAGTTCTGAGTCACCGGTTTTTTTTTTTTTTTTTTTTTTTTACGTGCGGGAAATCCCCACGGATACCCGCCCCTCCGGAGCCGGAGGGGTGGGTTATGTCGGACTCGAACCGACTAAACCGCACGCCGTCTGTGGGTCGTGGTGCTAGGCCGGAGGTGAGGTTGTCTTGCGACATATCCCTCGCACCCCGGCTGACCCAGGGCCATCCCTTTCGGTCTGGCCCTCCTCGGGAGGTGGGGACCACGCCGTCCCCGACTCAACCCCGGTGTGGGGAGGCGCGCATCGTCCCACGATGCACGCCGCCGCCGTGGCCTGCTTCTGCTAGGGTGACGGGTGGCTCCACCCGTCACCCTCAGGCCCGCGCTCATGGGGGGCGGAGGTCTGTAAGCGCCCTCCGACGCCCGAGCCGCCTTCGGGCGCGAGCAGCGATGTCAGCGAGTCTTTCTCGCTCACCGCGCCGCGCCCGCTCTGCTGTCTCCTTCGCGAGCATGACCTGCTCGCAGAAAGAGGCGCTGGCCGCCCACGCATCCGCGCAGCGGACCATCGCCGCGAGCAGGGTGGAGAGCGTGAGCACTCTCACCCCCAGGGCCTGCACAAGCTCCCGCCTCGGCGTCTCGAACGCCGGACACTCGGTGAGCGTGTGCAGCCCCGAGTCCACGCTCGCGTCGCAGTGATGGCACTCGGGCGTTGGCTCAATACCCATCAGATGCAGATACCGCCCGAAGTAACCGTGCCCGGTTATCATCTGCGTCTGACGGTACGAGAGGCTCCCGTGTGGCCTCTCTAGCCACTCCCCCATGATGGGCCTTACCGCCGCAATGACGGCGTGCCCTGCGCGTGGTTGCCCAAGTCGTCGCTCCCACTCGGCCACCATGACCTGGTGGAGCCGGGATTTCTCGGCCCGAATGTCCTCGGGCTCGGGATCGAATCCCCGCTCCCGCGCCTCCTTTCGGAACTGGTATAGTGCCGAAAGGGCCCTCGCTTCCAGGATCCACGGTGGCGATCCGGCCAGGAGACTCGCCGCTTCGAAGGATGAGTCACCGGTTAAACACATATGACGGAACGCGCGCGTCAATCGTCATAATTCGCTAAAGTGCACGACCCTAATATGCAGAATGAACTCTCTCCGTTCTTACAATTTGTATGATAAGTTTTTATTGACTGGAAGAGCAGGGTTGTCGATAACTTTAGGGATCAGATAACTAGTTTTTTAAATAAGTTTCTTTATAAACAATATCAATTAATATGAATCAAATAAAGAGAACTGTTTAAAAGGGTGTTGAAAGAAGCTATCGTTTGTTGTGCGTGACCATTCAGTATCACGGACCCCTATTGGTCGGACCACCGTGGCATCTTAATTTTACCAAAATGTCCCAAAAGTTCTTAGTAGCAGCTTGAATGTAGAAACGTATAGGTTGAACGGAAATACGACAGCGACCTATTAAGTGGAAAAAATAATTGATAGCGAAATATGGGTGATACATAGATGACAGCTTATCTCTTCTGAGATTTACAAGCATGAGTACATAAACAAAACTGAAACATGTTTTCCGTTTTGTTATGAACTCTTTACTAGCCAACTGACAGTAATTAAAGTCTTGAACAGCAGCCGTTCAGTAACTCAACAGTGCAATGACTGCAGCCAACTCTTCACACCAAAATAAACGAAACCCAACCCACCCTTTGCCACCCAATAGTAAACTAAAGACTACAACTCGTAACTCTAGCTATCTATTAGCTGTTCGCAATTAACCCTGTGTTACACAAGCAGGAAGATAAACAGAACAGAAATAGACAGCCCTACGTGTCGCGCGATGCACACATTTATATGTAGCTGTGTGCGTTCATATGTAGATATTAGTCGCGGAGCGGAGTATATAAAAAAAGTATGGATGCGGCATTTTTTATGGTTGTGTACTGATAAAAACAATTTGCAATGTTAAAAATGTCAAAGGTATTAAAATATTTTAGTTTCGATGTTTTTAATTTAGTTATAATTTTAGTCAGAATCATTATAAACCACCGAGGTTACATATAAATAAAACTTTTAACGACAGTGTAATGCATTGTTTATACAAATAATTAGTGTGCTGTCATTTCTGCCTTCTTCCGAGGGACAAACAATTTATGTATGTACTTTGTAAGTGAATGATTACAAAATGAATATAATTAACTAGTTAAAGTTTATTCTAGTTTCATTAAAAATAATAATTTCTCAAAGATGTATGGCAAAATGGTATACGTTAAATATCATGGCCTCACCCACGATTTTCCCACCATCTTATCAGACGGGACCATTTCTCATTTGCTGACTGAACTTCATAATGAAAAAATCAGATTTTAAATCATTGACTGTCCAACTGAATTATTATTCATTTTCCGGGATTGATATAAAATCATAAACTTATTTTTTTTTATATTTAATGAAATTTTTATTTATTTTGCATGCTAAATATTCAATTTGATTAAAATAGGAAAGGTTTAAATCGGTTTAAGTGGG
Organism: Eilema caniola; assembly: GCA_949126895.1. Taxonomy (NCBI): domain Eukaryota; kingdom Metazoa; phylum Arthropoda; class Insecta; order Lepidoptera; family Erebidae; genus Eilema; species Eilema caniola. The sequence goes on along the minus strand of OX421477.1, from coordinate 1,571,542 downwards.
GTTTGAACCCGCAATCTTTGTTTCACTAAGCTACCAGACCTCGCCCAACCAATTCAAATTTCTCCTTCTATATTTGAAAGACAGATATAGAAGGAGAAATTGTGGGAAAAAAAGTGATCTTACTTAAAGAATAGCTTAATTTAATTCAACAATGTAGTTATTTTATGCATTGCAGTTTTACAAATATTTGGAAAAATTACACAATAGATAGATAGATAGATAGATAACTCTTTATTGTACACCAACATTAACAATATAACGTATCCATGCAACGCAATAGTATCGCACATCCCAATCCCCGCGGATCGCGCGCGCTGTCTACCGTCAGTCTCTCCCGATGCTTCAGAGCGTGTTCTGCTGCCGTAAGGTCTCTGCCCAATCACGTTCGTACCACTCATTGCCATTTTTCATCAAAATGTGATATTAATAACGCATATTCGCTCCGCAATGTATTAGTGGGAAATATTCTGTGTCGTTCCTTGATGTTGTGATTAGTGTGTGATGTTTGTTTGGAGCTACGTGAAAAAGTACGTTGGCATGGGGTTGCCGGATCTCACGGTGAGTGGTGTTTCATAGAGAGTTTTACCATTTGCAGTTGAAGTGGGGAATAAAAGTAGTTTTTTGATAGAATGTTGTAAAGTCGTAATTTGAATTGGTTAACATTCTTTGGAACTTAAACATTATGACGCACGTAGATTAGTTTTTGTAGCATCATTTCCATTTCTAACTGTCAAAACCGAATAACATCATTATTTTTATGTAATGCGATTACAAGTGTGACATTGGCGTCCGGAAAAATTAGCAAGAAGATTCTGATATGTTGTTTAAGCTACAAGAACGCAATTCTAGCTTCTCGAACGAATGCCTTTACACTCTGAAATAATCCTGTAATGTAATATACGAACCCATATTACCCCTTTAATATGCTACTAATTTTTGCAAATGCGAAAACACAGCTCCGCTTTATTACGTACCTATATAGCTGTATGCGTATAAAATTATAGCTAGTGAAATGTGATTTGGTACTTCCCGGTCTAGCCGAGACACCGGCAGCTGGAAAAGCATGATTCTTTCTATTCCTCTTCTTCTATTCTCCACTTAGAAAATCAATTCGATTCCTAATAACGTGCTCTATTATGCACACTCCTTGTGATGTAGGTATGTCACTATTTTAGTGAACAACCCAACAAGTAAAATTTGATAATATCGTTGGATCTGTACTGGGTAGTATTTGATCTGGCAACCTTAGCCATATACTTACTGTTGTCCCTGTCCAATCTGAAATATTGCGCTCATAAATATTGTTTAGCAGTACTCTTTGTCTGTATAAATTTCACCAATTCATCAGTGTCTCATTGGCAGAGGTACAGGTCCCAACAATATCATGTAGTCCAATCTCCCCTCTTTCAATCTAAATTTATAGATTAGAAGGGGGAACACGTGGGAACTAGCCCAATTGATTGACTCAGTGGGCCCTCTGTAGCACAATCTATCACGACTGGACCAAAAGGTTCTGACGGCTTATTATTAAAAGTAAAATATAAGGTGTATGTTAATTACGTGGTTGAAAGAAACACAATTCTTATTCAAATTCAGTAATATAAATACCATGGCTTATAAAAAATATTGAGTTTTATGCTGTGAATGCCTAATCGGACATATTGCACAGTGCTTCCAGTCTTAAATATTAATTTAGAGAAGAAATATAACTTTACAATGCGTATATTTTGCATCAGGTGCGCATTTTTAGAAGCGCATATTTTACACACATTTTGGTAGCCCTTAACTTTCTTGTGTTGTAAACTGCCGAAGTAAACACAATAAACTGAACATTATGTTTTGTTTATCACATAAAAACGAGGGCCAAACAATAAATATACATTAACTTTTGTTTTTACTTCATAAACAAAACAAGTGGCAGCGTTTTACTCCTGAATAAAGTGATTGTTAGGTACATTTCGAATGCGTCAGACGCTGCCAAGAACGCAACAGGCGCTTTTTATTTATACTCCAACATGTCATTAAGGTAAAAGCGTGTTTGAATTGAGAATGAAGAATTATGAACGCGCGGTGGTCATTAAATTTTAAGGATTTCCAACTACCAAGTACAATAGTCTATTTTTCTTTAACCTTGGTAGAAGACATCGGATAGGAACCGTTTTTGAAACAAGTTCAAAAACGAGGATGTTTGCCATTCAATGAGGCAAAAATATCCGTCTTTCAATAAGAAATCACCTTTAAATTCTACTTCGCAACGATGGACAATGATTTTAATTCCAATAAGGTTTCGTCCAGGTCAAACACAAAGCTTCGATCGTTTAGATCTAGATAGATTTAATTGGTTCTAGAACGAATCCGCGACTGTCGTCGTAGCAGTTATAAGTTCTGCTGTCACGCCTGATTTGATAAAATATTTCATTGATTCCAAATGCTTCCAAGGATACTTCAACATAGGCATGTGCACAAGACAGGTGGAGCCCAAGAGTGCGCTCAACATGAATGAATCTTTTTTTAATTTAATGAGCTGGATGAAAGCTCGCTAACACGTGTATAAGCATTATTTCTTTATTTATAAATTGTAGTTGGCGGAAATATACAAGTAGTCTTGTGGGAACTGTGGGAAGTATAAACCTCTATTCAGTTCAATGGCTGTTAACTCATATTGAAAACTTTCAAGGTCAAGTTCTTTATTTATTTAATTTGGTACAAAAGCATCTTTATGATTTATGGGATATCTAATAAATATTCTCGCGTCGTCGGTGCAAATTGTATATGTGTGATCCGTTTTACAGATGTAATTTTCGCAATGATATGGGTCATTGCTTTAATTGTTATGGGGGCTTGATGATGATAATATGATAATATAATCTTGGTCGACTTCTATGAGTGAACTCATCTCTACACGATAAATCTGCATAGTATTTATTAGACTCTCCGAATAATTGATAGCCTTAAGGTTACTAAAACCCTGTGTTCTAAGACTGAATCCTACCCTCTTCCTCACATTCACAAACTTATACGAAAACTTGGAAGACATTAGGAAACTAATGAGGCATGTACATGACGGACTGTCTCTATCTACCCCGCAGTATCCAAATATGCGCCGTTAATTTATTTCGTAAACCAAATTTCCATGATATGGTTCCTTGCCGAGGCTAGTCCCGGCGAACAGTATTCAATAGTCAGTTTTGCATGGCACACTATGAAGCTATTTTTACGGTACCAGCAAAATACCGAACTTCTGCGGTATACCATGAAATCAGACCATGCAGAAACTGCATCATGAAAATGTGACCTAACAAACATACAGTTTATATTATTGTTGGGCGCCAAATATAATAACGTCATATGCAGGTTAATTCAGCGTGATGGTTTGGCAGCTGTTCACGTATTGAAATTACAACCAGGCGTCAACACCGTGCCTGCGTTTCGTCTCACTCAGAACAATGTCTGTTTATAGTGGTGGATTGAATACAATTACCACAAACGGAACGGGTTCAATTATATCTTTTCTGAAAACACCTGATTTTTTAAACATTAATCAAGGATACCATATATTAAACTATGTATAAACTTTTCAGACATGTGAATGTGTCCCTTTTATTTATGGGTAATCTCTGGCTTCGGTTCTTTAACATTCTTTCCTCAACCGTGCGGGTAGAAGGACATAATAATTAAAGTGAACGTTCTGAAAGCTTGCAACGATAAATGGAGCATTTTTTATACCACTTCCGTGGCAGACAAGCTCACAGTCTACCTTGTAAAATAGTTACCGTGGTCTATGGACGTGTGCAACACCAGGGGAGTCACACTCGTGCTGCCGACCTAAGACAAATTAAAAGAAAAAGGAAAAAGGAAAAGCGCTGGTCTTCCCACTGATAGCACAAAACTCTCCGTGAGCTTTGGCTACCCTATTCATCGCCGGGAACATAGCACAAGTTTATTATTGCCAGGGTATTCTGCAGGGTGGAGGTTTTTCCCCAATCGGACTAGCTTAATTGGGACAGAAATCCGAAGAGAAGAGGTGAGGGGTCATGAAAGGGTAGCACAGGCCTCCGACACTTCTAAATCTGTACGAATCGAGAAGGTGATACTTTCCAAGTCTAGGTCTCCCATACATGATCTAGCACTTAACCTACTTAGAAAGGATTCTGCCATTGAAGTAAAGTGTATTATCCCATTTAGCTCAATGAGCCATTGCCTCCCGCAGGAGGTGCGGGCGGAGCGCGACGTGCTGCAGGCGCGCATGTCGGAGCAGGCGCTGAAGATCTCGTCGCTGTCGGCGCGCCTGCAGCAGCAGCGCAACGACGCCGAGGCGCTGTCGCACCAGGCCACCAGCCAGCTGTCCGTGCAGCTGCACGACGCGCTCGCAGAGGTACTGCCGCACTGCAGCCTAACACCAGAACATACTCATTTACTTAACAGATAATAGTGCGAAAGTAGTTTGTGCCAACGCATTGTCGGTTTGTCACTGTCAAATGCCTACTGTTTTAAGCATTTGACTGTATTATATAGAACCGCCTAGATGCTTAATTTGATATCTAATTCAACCGAATATACGCGACTGATGATACGCTCGACGCATGTTCCGTCAGATATGCACCGACCTTAAGACCGTATTCTAGGATGAGGTCCTGAATCTCGATTTATCTGACGATAGCAGCCTCAGCATGATTGATATCTGCAAAACCTAGATATCTCTCCGACCAATGAAATCGCTGAAAAAGGTTGTCACGTTACCAAAACGTCATGAGGTAAAATATCTCATTAACTTCATTGGTCGAAGAGAAGCGAAGAGATATGTCTACGGTACCATGCCATGCTAAGGCTGTTGTATAGATACAATCTGTCCTCATATAAATTCAAAACGTGAGTACCATTCCAGAATACGGGCTTAAGTACAACATATTATTTATAATAATCTTGTGATTTTTTAATCCTTTTATAAAAAAGATTTAATTAATAAATGAGGTTCACGTTATAATTCTAGGTGCAAAGATTGAAGGAAGAATTAGAATCGAAAGACAAGCAGTTAGCACGAGTGAAGCAGAACTTAGAGGAGAGAGAGAAACTTCACGACGACCATCGCTCCTTATATGGGAATTCTTGTAAGTGTAAACATATTTTAAGACCACTTACAAGTAGTATTAAACAAGTATACAACTTGCTCCAATTCATCGGTTTGAATACCGACTCAAAGTATACAGTTTATTATTATATTATACAACTCGCGAGTTACTTCTATACAAGCCCTAAGACAAATACGACTTGACTTCGGGACAGCGGGGATTGAGGATTGGTCAATCGCCTTACCCACTATCTTTAATTAATATAATTGATGTCTCTTTCGTCCCGTACTTATTATTGTAAACGCGCTCAAACTAATTTAGCATTCCAAAAGCATGTACTGATTGAAGAAAACAACCAAACAGCATTTCAATTGAGTAAGATTGGCAGAGTACCACACATTGATTTGTCTTTACAGCTCAATTGTTTGTAGTGATCATTGACAATGTTGTTATAAATACAATTGCGCACGTACAGTGAGCACAACTGTTTCTTATTGATGTAATGTTCTTAATTGATTGTAACACGTCACGTCTAGATGTGTTGATATTTGGCGATACTGCTATTTTTTAGTAATGTATGATTTAAGATTGACATGATCATTTACATTAATAGTAATAGTAATACTAAGTGTATTACTATTATTGGGATATTAATCATGTTTTTTAAGTTTATCGAGTATCCGGTCCGACGCTGTTGCAAGCGCCATGATCATAGTGATGCCATGACGATTAGGTTAAAAGAACTAGTTATGAATAATCAACTTCGAAAATTGTACTGCATGATAAGATGAAATAGATAGTATTGTTAATTAATTATCTGAACAAAGACAAACGTTAGAATATGCTAAGTGTTGTATAAAAAATTAGTATATTTTCATCTTCAACAGGTAATCCCAAAGACAAAGTAATAATCCTAGAACGTGAATTGTCTACCGCGCAAACTCGCATTGCTCAGCTCGAATGTCTAGCAAAGAGCCTTGAAAAAGATAAAGAAGAACTACATACTAGTATTAGAGACCTTCAAAGAGGATTGGCTGAAAAAGAAGATCAACTCCAAGAACTATTGGGTAAGAATTTATTAATAGCTTTGGGTTTAAATGAAATCATAAAATCGATGGTCTAGAAGACATTCATACTATGTGAAAAATTTTGCACCTTCAATTATGAATTCTATCTTGATATTAGAGACAAATATGCTATGGAAAAATTTCATGTAGTATATTTGACTTGTAGACCCAATGGTAAAAATAATAATAATGGTAAATAAAAGAAAAGACAATATCAATATATTGTCTTTTGTTTTATTTAATACTAATCGCGGATTGTAACCCCGTACAGGTGAATTCTAGATGCCTTTTTTTGTAGAATTTGATATTCCAGTGTGCTAAAAACTCAGAGCAATAAACCAAACGGAGTGGACTCGCGCGCTATTTTGTACGAACAAAAGTCTGCCACTTTCAGCGGGGGACGGGGGACGCACACTAATTTAATTGTCAATTACTAATGCATTTTTAAATCACGTCGCTATGCACTCACACAACAAAAATGTTGAACACTAATTTAAACTATACGCACACCCTCACATTCGCACACAGGGACCTCTATCAGTGACATCTCATTAATGTAAACAAGCTAGAGCTTGACCATGTCGATATTATGTATCGAGGTTTTTGTGTTTCAAATGCGTGAAGGTAATTATCAATTATCATATGTGATGACTTTTTTACGTATTATAACGTAGTTAAAATAATATTTATTATATTTATTAAATAGAATATGCATTCTTTAATGAAATAGGTACTGTGTACAGGGGTTTTGCTAATAATTTTGTAAGTCTTTGTAGATTTAGCACTTTGAAATGGCCAAAAATTGTCCAAAATAAATTCCATTAGAGTTATTTTAATCAGTCGTGGGACCCGACGATGAAGTCCCCCAATAAGGGGTTCTCGTATGAAATAAAGGTACCAAAGTAACAATAAATAGGTTAATTATTTATATTAATTTTAAATAAGTGATTAATAAAAGGCTTTTTATTTTATTGAATACTTTTTCTACACTTTTAATACTCCTTACATATGAAATTGGCGTTATATAGAACTGGCCATTTTAATCTGCAACATCCAGCACAGCTAGCCGTTAATGGGCCGAGATTGGTGAACTGTTCTAGCCCACTGCTGCTTCAGGACAACGTTAGACCACACCAGACCAACAGACGGTCGTTAAAGTAGAGAAGGAATGTTGGAATGTCCCCAGCACTCACCATACTTCCCGGACCTTGATCCACTCCACTCCACAAATCTGGAGTATTTTTGGAGTATTTCTTAGTTGAAAAAAAAAAAATTCAATAAAGATTAGGCAGTCCAAAACCAAACTACTTTAATCAATTTGTTGATTCTCGCTCCCGCAACTTTTTCAGCAAAGGAATCAATGAACTGCCTATAAAATGGCAAAAGTGCATAGATAACAACTTTGATTGATTAAATAAAAAAACTGTAAAAACATAAGCTTATATATCGTTTTATAACACCAATTTCACATGTATACCTAATATTAGAAGGCTTAACTACTAAGCTGAAAATCAGGACCTAGTACAATAATAAAATGTACCTTGGGTAGTATCAACGTTGGTACAGCGCCCTGAATCAATTTCCTCTTATTGTTCGATTGTATTATAAAACAGGAACTTTTAAAATGCTGTGAGCAAATTGTACTTCTCGGCACCCACGAAACATGGTTCCCACAAAATTGGATCCAAGCGGTACAAAGTAATAGTTCTTTTGGAAATCTAAAATTTACCGTTAAAATTGTTAATATGGTACTGGAATATTGATATCGATATTGGTCATTATGCTGTCCCAGCTCTAATTCTGGCAAAGTGTGGCCAACTTCCTACAAAATATTTCGCTTTTTTTTCGAAATATTTTATTTTCGAATGTAAGATAATAATACTCTCATATTGAATTATATCTGTGTGCATTGGTACTATTGGTTGAAAGGCTATGATGCTATGACAGCAAATGTAATTTTGACATACCTATTATTAACGTCTTATGTGCACATAATTATCCCAGCAAACAGGGCAGCCAATAAACTGAATGTTAGTAATCTTTACAGGGTTTTGAAAAACTAGATTATGTTGCAGTAAGTTAAAAATAAATATTATTTATATTAATTGAAGATATGACTTAGGTATTGTTTTAAACAACGATCCCTTCGTTCTTATTCGATATAGTAAATAGGTATAGCTTTCAACACGTAACTACAGCGATAATTTAAACTTCAAGCAAGTTGAGCGTCATATTCCACTTAGAATGTCAACAATATTATTATTTATGAACTCGGCTCTCCGCGGTTTTTACGCAGTAACTATAAACATGCTATAGGGCTCGGTATCCACTTTCCATCAGTTGGACCGTGTGCTTGTCTGCCATCTAAGTGGTATAAAAAATATACTGTGTAAAATCTTATTAAGCTTAATAAAAAATTGATTAAATTGGTAAAAAACCTTAGCTTAAAAATTACTCCAGATTTCATTCTAGTTCATACATTGGTAACACTGTCGATTAGCATACTTTTTTTGGTTTTTTGATAATTTAATGAATTAATTGATAATATTTGAACGAAATTATACTCACAGGTGAAAGGTAATGTTATCCTTTTGTTTATTTGATGTCGCTGATCGCTTTTTACACCAAAATACACAGCAACTCGGCATTTTAATAGGAGAAGTTAACTCAGTGAGCCGTGCGTCGAAATGGTGCGGAAAGCGCGGCAACTAGTTTTATATAACGGGCATGACCCGCTGTCTCATACCTTTGGCAGCGGGGTATGCGTGTTAGTGGCGTCTCCGGTTGGTTTATTGCTCTGAGGCTAAAAAGGTACTGGAACGTCTCTTCGTCCAGAAATCGTTTTATTATCTCCGGAAATAACTGTGGAACTTAGAATCGGGGTTAATGTTTCTTGGGTAATATATATTATATAAATCCGTCTATATATCGTTGACCGTTATTCCCGAGACATCGCTGAATTATGAACATGTAAACGATCTTTTCCATTTACAAAAATAATTTTATTCCACGTTAAATTGTGCCAAAACACTATAAAAAGCATTCTGAAATAAAAAGCTTTTAGTTCGGACAGTTTCAGTTAATACTAACTGACTAGTCTAGACAAATCATTAAACTTGGATATCCTCCAACTTCCTCGCGATTATTTAGGTTCACTGCGAATGATTCACCAACTAACTAAAACCGTTAAACATGATGAATCTCTTTACAGCGTTAAAATTAGACGAAGATAACCAAAAAGAGGATGTTTTAGAAGGCAAAACCTCAGCGAGAACGCTTAGTGATATCGTATCTATATCGGAATTTGATGAACAAGACCTGCAAATGCGTAGGGCGGAACTGAGAGGGCATAATGTTAGTTTAACTGGAGCGCCCTACCCTGACATCAAGGAAAGAACTCTTAATAGAACGCTACCACCGGAATTTGATAGGGCCAATATGAGCTCTCTAAACATTGAATTAGTTGACCATTTCGATTTGCCGGGTTATACACCCCGAGCAGATTCGTTGCCAGCTCATTTAACATCCACACAAAACAAGGAATTTCTCAAGGATTACAAAAGGAACGTCAATGAAACAACAATGTTTGGCATTGATGTAAAGAGTGCTCAAGCTCTTCCTGAAAATTGTTCATTGTACCCTAACAGAGATGCGATTGACAGTAAAGATATTACCGTTGAGCCAAAAAAGATAAACTTCTCACTAGAAACTACAGATAATAAAACTCACGATGAATTCACTTCCTTAAGGGAACTTGGCATAACTTTAGATATGAAGCAAGCTAACTTTCCTGACATACTGACTCAGTTAAAATGTGAGATAAAGAAATCTCGAACAGAGTTAGAAAATACCAAATCTATGCTTAAAAATGCCGAAGAACAATTATGTGAGTTCCCTGCTTTAAAAGAAGAAGTTGAGGAGCTTAAAAGCTTACTAGAAAATACAATGGCTACTATGGAGAACGACAAAAAGTTCTACGAAAATCAACTAGAAAACTTCACGGCAAATAAAACACTTCTCGAACAAAGACTAACAGAACTTACGCAAGAGGTCAGTGATAAGTCGAAAGATTTACATGTCCTCAAAGAAGATATCCTTAGGCGAGAAAATATGATACTTGAACTCGCTAAGGAAAAACGAAATTTAACAAACAAAATGACTGAACTAGAAGTTAAACTCGATGAATTAAAGAGCAAAAATAACACTTTAGAAAAATATGAAAGTGAAAATCATCAAATGAGAGAAAAATTAAATGAACTACGTAAATTAGAACAACTTGTTTCCGAAAAGAATCAACAAATCGATAGCTTAAACCAACATTTAGATAGATTAGATAATCTGCAAAGAAATCTAAATGATAAAACTGAAGAACTTGACAATATTAAGGAGGCCCATGAAGTAAAATCTAACGAAGTATTTCATTTACAAGACACAATAGAAGCGTTGAATCGCGATTTAGCTAAAGCAAATGAGGAGAATGAAAAATTAAACATCCATACCAAAGACTTGAAATTAAAACTGACAAAGCTTGAAAAAGAACAAGAGAATGCTTCACTCAAACTTCAAAGCAACGAATGCGAACTTGAACGCATGAGTTCTCTGAACCGTGAATTGACAGCAAAAATTGACGAATTAAAATTACTCACTGACAAATTAAAAGACAAAGAAACAGAAATAGAAATTCTACACGAAGACATAAATGCTTTTCATGAAGAAATCGCATCCCTGAAAGAACAACTAAAGATGGTATCTCGTAGTCCCTCTCCTAGAAATAAGAATGGAGAAGAAAAGAGACCGGTAGATAGACAAGCTAGCAATGATAAAAAGCAACTGGTCAAAATAAGAAAACAAATATCGCTGCTGCAACATGAGTTGGACTTCAACAAGAAAGAGTTAAATGATAAGGTAAGACTTATTATTAATATTGAATATTAGCAGTGTTTTTGAGGTCGCACTAAAATCGTCAGGGCCCTAAGTATGACAGCCTCTGTGGCGTGGCGGTAGTGAACGCGGCCGCTACGCGGGAGGCGCTGGTTCGATCTCTGCTCAGTGCAAATATTTGTATACATGAATATGTATATTTGGATTGGTCTGGATGTTTCTATGTGTATGTATGTATTTACAAAAAAAGCGTCTAAGCATGTTTATCCGCATTCTAGATTTCATAACACAAGCTAGTTAAGCTATGCTTACCATGGATCTAGATAGCTTTGTGTGAAATGTTGTAGAATATAAAATATAATAAAAAACAAGAAAATCCTTGCAAGTGAGCAAGGTGCAAGTCGGACGAGCCTGCAGCTGAAAGTGCTCAGGTGTGGGGTTTCCTCGCTGGGTTTGGGAGGTCAAGTTTTAGTCGATCCAAAAAGCCTTATAATTCAAACCAAAAGGAGAAGCTAGAAGGTGAAAACCTTGAAAACAACGCGAAGAGTATGATCATATAAAATTCGTAGTAAAAACAATATACTGACAGTATAAAGCAAAACAAATTTGCCTTTGCTCAGGTATAATAAAGATACTGAACAGTTCAGAGGTAAAATATATAATACTAGCTTTCGCCCGCGGCTTCGCCCGCGTGGGTGTCGGTTATTGCGACCAAACATAGCCTATGTCCTTTCTCAAGGTCTAATCTACACCTATACTAAATTTCATCAAAATCAGTTCAGTGGGTTAGGCGTGAAAGCATAACATACAGAAAGACAGACAGAGTTACTTTCGCATTTATAATATTAGTATGGATTGTAGTTTATGTTAACAAAGTATACCACATCTTCCAGGCCTTTGAACTTGCTAAAGCCAAACTAGACGTGACAGAACTCAGAAGCAACCTGAGCCAAGCGGGCAAGCAACTGGCAGACAAGGACAACGATAACGCGGACCTGAGACAACAAGCCGAGCAGTTACACCAAGAGTTGCAGCAGTTGGCGCAACAGAAGGAACAGTTGGAACAGCAGCTGGAATCTGTTGTTTCCAGGTCAGTTATACATACATGTACTCACAGATTCCCGAAGGGGTAGGCAGAAATGTATCAACACCTACATTTCGCCAACTGTGATTTGCGGTCCCACGAAATAGGGGCGAGCCCATTGAACTTTGTAAGCCTGTTTGTTCAAGCCTGGCAGCACGGAATCACACTACTTATTCTGTCCTTCTCACTAAGAACCGTCATTTACTAAAGTGAGAAAGTGGGTGGGAGTGTGACCGTACACGTTCGGCTTGGCTGTCTCTCTCTCTGCCTTGCTCTTCAATCATACTCAACAATAATGAACGAGCATCTTGAATTTGTACTTGACATTAAAATATCTTTCCTCAGAATGCGAGAGGAATCGAATGTTGGCGAATTAAAGAACAAATTGCGCCAAAAGGCTGAAAGGTGCCAGGAATTAGAAATTGAATTGGAAAACCTGAGGGAGCTTATGGACAGGTAACTGAGTTCTTTTATTAAAAGACTATGTGAGAGATGAATGGCTCTTATGTAGAATTCTTTAGTTGCTGATGACATTGATAACCGTTTTAACTGTGATCTGAGATTACAGATAATCGAGGACAATAAATACCGGCCTTTTTTGAAACTTTTAGTATCTTGTAGTTTTGGCATGACGTTTTCAGAGACTATTTCAGGTATGAGTGTTAGTTTAAATAACCCTCCTTAAATATTGAAAGTTTCGGTATAAAATTAGTATATATGTAATTTTTAATGCCTGCGTTTAATATGTAACTTGTGTATGTCGTATCAAACGCCAGTGAGGTTCGACTACTATTTTATACCACTTTGGTGGCAGACAAGCACACAGCATTTGTTGAAAAGTGGTCACCGTGGCACTATGGACGTGTGCCACACTAGGTCACACTCTGTAGTCACAATCGTGCTGCTGACCCCGTGTGTTAGCAGTGTAGAAGACAAAGCAGGACGTCCGATGAATCTGTGGAGTTTAGATATTTGAGGGGTATATACTGGAAGGTGCGTGTTTGAGTTACTATGGCACGTGCAGAGTATGTCCCCACTGGAAGCCCTCTTCCACCGTAACTGCACGGCTAGGATGATTAAATAAAACATTTCGTTATAAATTTTGACTGCACTGTTTAATTACTAAACCTAGTCTCACACGGTTACAAGGTTACTATACCGCGAAGGGTTGAGGTGTGGACATAAGCGAACGGCCGAATTGTTGGGAGGTAACTAGCGCGGGTCGACACTAGTGCCGCGACGTGCCGCAAATGGAATTCGCTGCGTAAGCAACGCCGTGCCTTGTACAATGTACTTACTGTGTCCCTACAAATCTATCGATAGCCTTTGTCGCTCTACTGTTTGAACTCATCAGTTGATACTACGTTTTCCCTGTTATTTTAATTTCTTCTCACGTCTAAAAACTAATGTTTTTGTCACAGAGTGGGCACGTCCCCGCGCCGCGCGCTGGCCGTGCGCTCGCCCACCGCCGAGCTGGAGCGGGCGCTGCGCGACCAGCTGGACTACTCGCACACCCTGGACGAGGACATCATGGAACAGGTGAGCGTTAGCGTGGCTTGTGGAGGTCATAGAGTGGGCACGTCCCCGCGCCGCGCGCTGGCCGTGCGCTCGCCCACCGCCGAGCTGGAGCGGGCGCTGCGCGACCAGCTGGACTACTCGCACACCCTGGACGAGGACATCATGGAACAGGTGAGCGTTAGCGTGGCTTGTGGAGGTCATAGAGTGGGCACGTCCCCGCGCCGCGCGCTGGCCGTGCGCTCGCCCACCGCCGAGCTGGAGCGGGCGCTGCGCGACCAGCTGGACTACTCGCACACCCTGGACGAGGACATCATGGAACAGGTGAGCGTTAGCGTGGCTTGTGGAGGTCATAGAGTGGGCACGTCCCCGCGCCGCGCGCTGGCCGTGCGCTCGCCCACCGCCGAGCTGGAGCGGGCGCTGCGCGACCAGCTGGACTACTCGCACACCCTGGACGAGGACATCATGGAACAGGTGAGCGTTAGCGTGGCTTGTGGAGGTCATAGAGTGGGCACGTCCCCGCGCCGCGCGCTGGCCGTGCGCTCGCCCACCGCCGAGCTGGAGCGGGCGCTGCGCGACCAGCTGGACTACTCGCACACCCTGGACGAGGACATCATGGAACAGGTGAGCGTTAGCGTGGCTTGTGGAGGTCATAGAGTGGGCACGTCCCCGCGCCGCGCGCTGGCCGTGCGCTCGCCCACCGCCGAGCTGGAGCGGGCGCTGCGCGACCAGCTGGACTACTCGCACACCCTGGACGAGGACATCATGGAACAGGTGAGCGTTAGCGTGGCTTGTGGAGGTCATAGAGTGGGCACGTCCCCGCGCCGCGCGCTGGCCGTGCGCTCGCCCACCGCCGAGCTGGAGCGGGCGCTGCGCGACCAGCTGGACTACTCGCACACCCTGGACGAGGACATCATGGAACAGGTGAGCGTTAGCGTGGCTTGTGGAGGTCATAGAGTGGGCACGTCCCCGCGCCGCGCGCTGGCCGTGCGCTCGCCCACCGCCGAGCTGGAGCGGGCGCTGCGCGACCAGCTGGACTACTCGCACACCCTGGACGAGGACATCATGGAACAGGTGAGCGTTAGCGTGGCTTGTGGAGGTCATAGAGTGGGCACGTCCCCGCGCCGCGCGCTGGCCGTGCGCTCGCCCACCGCCGAGCTGGAGCGGGCGCTGCGCGACCAGCTGGACTACTCGCACACCCTGGACGAGGACATCATGGAACAGGTGAGCGTTAGCGTGGCTTGTGGAGGTCATAGAGTGGGCACGTCCCCGCGCCGCGCGCTGGCCGTGCGCTCGCCCACCGCCGAGCTGGAGCGGGCGCTGCGCGACCAGCTGGACTACTCGCACACCCTGGACGAGGACATCATGGAACAGGTGAGCGTTAGCGTGGCTTGTGGAGGTCATAGAGTGGGCACGTCCCCGCGCCGCGCGCTGGCCGTGCGCTCGCCCACCGCCGAGCTGGAGCGGGCGCTGCGCGACCAGCTGGACTACTCGCACACCCTGGACGAGGACATCATGGAACAGGTGAGCGTTAGCGTGGCTTGTGGAGGTCATAGAGTGGGCACGTCCCCGCGCCGCGCGCTGGCCGTGCGCTCGCCCACCGCCGAGCTGGAGCGGGCGCTGCGCGACCAGCTGGACTACTCGCACACCCTGGACGAGGACATCATGGAACAGGTGAGCGTTAGCGTGGCTTGTGGAGGTCATAGAGTGGGCACGTCCCCGCGCCGCGCGCTGGCCGTGCGCTCGCCCACCGCCGAGCTGGAGCGGGCGCTGCGCGACCAGCTGGACTACTCGCACACCCTGGACGAGGACATCATGGAACAGGTGAGCGTTAGCGTGGCTTGTGGAGGTCATAGAGTGGGGCGGGACCTACTGGTAAAGCACTCCGTCATTAGAACGATCTAAGGTCTGGTGTTAAATAAAGCGTGGGCCTGAGGGTGACGGGTGGAGCCGCTCGTCACCCTAGCAGAAGCAGGCCACGGAGGCGGCGCGCATCGTAGGACGATGCGCACCTCCCCACACCGGGGTTGAGTCGGGGACCGCGTGGTCCCCCCTCCCGAGGAGGGCCAGACCGAGAGGGATGGCCCTGGGTCAGCCGGGGTGCGAGGGATATGTCGCATGACAACCTCACCTTCGGCCTAGCACTACGACCCATACACGGCGTGCGGTTTATTCGGTTCGAGTCCGACATAACCTCCCCCTCCGGCTCCGGAGGGGTGGGGTATCCGTGGGGATTTCCCGCATGTAAAAAAAAACAGGTATTAAATAAAGTGAATTGAAGTTAGTTCAAGTGAAGTCTTTTGGCGCTGCGCCAAAAATCCGCCGAAGATGACTCGGACATCGTATTTGTAAATGACAGAATAATTGATACTTGTAGAAATCCTTCACCAGTAGTAGTGGTGTACGGACTAGCTCCATCGGCTGATACTGATACATTTCGTTCACAGATATTGTCGGCGAGCAGTGACGAGAGAGAGGATATCCCACGCCTAGCTTTGCACACGTCTAAGTGAGTATTGACACTGTACTTATTCACACGAATACTTTTGTCTATACTGGTCTAGTAGAGTTAGACTGTAATAATAACGCTCGGATAACACGTCGATGTACAGTGAACCCGAATAAATTAAATTATTCTGATGCCACGAATCTATTCCGGGAGTAATAGTAATAATAAAAGCCATTTTACGAGCAAGCTCCGAACAGTGGTTTTAAAAAAAAAAATTAAACTCACTTTTAAACTCTCGCGTTCCATGCTCGCGTTAATTCCCGTTCTCTTTATTTATAAAACTAAATTATCGTGTGAATTGTTTACACATCTAACTGAAGCACAGAATAGATAATAGTACTAGCGTACAGAATGGAAGCTCACCCCCTTCCACCGATTTCATTTCCTCTCCCCGCACGTCAAAATCATGGGCGCTTTCATGGGCGCCTAAAACAAAGGTTGTCACCGGTAAAAGGTGTAAGAACGGCACTTCGGGAAGAAGAGTGAAAAGTTCGGCTAGCTTCGGTTTTTAAGGCGTCCTCTCTTTCACACATGCCTATAGTAAAATTTAACCCTTAAATGCATCTTGACTTTTTGTATAAATGAACTACACATATTGAGATCATTTGTACTTTTCCCAGAGTATTTATTATTGAACCTGACCGTTTTCGCCTTATGGTAACTTCAAAAGTTTACATTAATGTTTTTGAAATATTTCTAATCTAGAGGTGTTAAAGACTAGAAATGTTCACAAACATTGCGAAGCCGGTCAGGTTCTATAATAAATACTGTAGAAAAAGTATAAGTGTTCTCAATATGTGTAACAACAAGTTCCACTAAGTGCCATCAATCAACAGTATATAAAAAACTAATGACCTGGATGCCAGGTTCGCCCAGGAATAAATTCGTGAAGTCATATAGTCCGGGTTCTTTAGAAAATAAGTTTAGAACTAGCGTGTTAAGTGACATTATGGTGGACTGATATTGATTATATGTGGATTATTTAGTAATTGCATTTTAGTGGCATTAAATAAGTAAATATTAAAATATTAACATGATTTTTTCCTGTTACTTCATTTCTATCCGAAAACTATGATTTTAGTTATTTATTTAAGTAAGTATTTACTAACATTGGATAGTTGTTAACCGGAATTAAATTTTCTTAGGATGGTGCGCACCAATATTGAAAATTGGGATAAAATAGGAAAAAAAGGATAAAATACCCAGTTCTTAATTATTATTATTTTTACACTACAAAGATACTTAAAAGCATACGGTGCAGATCTAGATTAGTGTACATTCTAGGGTTAATAAATGGGCGGTACCTGGCAATGACGGAATCCATGATGGACGACATTAATTGTGATACATACTAATCGAAAAAAAATGCCACACTTTATAGGCGTGAGCTGTCAAAATTATGATTCTTAAATTTTACAAAGTATAGAGTGGTTAAAACCATTTGTGTTTGTGAAGAATATAAATCTTTCCGTGAAATTCCGTTTACTAAAAATTATAATTGATAATTAAATAAATTAACACTATTAAAATTAAAGTGTGCTTAAATGCCATTTTTCTATTTTCCTACTCGCCGTCGACAATTCTAATAAGTATTAGGATAATTATTACAATAATCGGGAATAAAATCTGTGTCATTCAGTTGAGGTTGGTACTTGGAACTTGGTACGTTATAAAAACACTATTTATAAATAATGTACTACCTCACCCTTGGCTTTGGGGCATAAATTACTAAGGGATAAATACTAGTAGTTCTGTAAAGAGTTCCAGATCATTTCTTTGGCATCTGGAGGTCAAATCTGGTATCCTTATTTCTTTTATACGATATGTAACTTTATTTTAAAGATCCCTGGATATTTCACCAAAAAATATTGACAATCCGTTCTTAAAAAAACCACAGCAAATGTTTTATAACGAAGTACACCTATAATAAGCCTTTCTTTTTCCACAACTACCTGTAAGGAATTATGTACTTGATATTTCAGCCAAAAATCATCAATATCCGTTCATAAATAATGCGACAGAAAAGGCACCCCTTTTCTCCTCCGATTAAAAGCCTTTGGCAATTTTTTTTAATTATATTTGAAATCAAAGAACACGTATGCCAAGTTTGGTGACAATCGGTTAAGAAATGTACCCTCGAGACCGAACGGAACGGAGACTATTTATAATTAATGAAAAATTTCACGCGGTTGAAACCGTGAGCCACAGCTAGTCTTTTTATAAACACAATCGGAATTAATTACTCTATAAACATATCAAAGTCGTGTTGTAGTATTGTTTTGTTATTTGTGCCGATTCTGCTGTTTGACAGGACCAAAATGTTTCGCCATATTCTTTTCTTCCGAAGCGAAGAAAAAGATGGAAATACGTTTTAATGTCAAAAAAGTTTATATGAGTTTTTGTAATAACATGATTGTCGCCTCCGTCGGATGTGACGAAAGTCATGAGACCAAGGGATAGAGCGAGAAAAATCAGGCTATCTTACTCGAAAATTAGCTCAAATTTCAAATAGTGCCATCCATGACATTTCTAATTTTCTCACACATCAACACTACCGTGCATGTACACGAGCTACGTTTGTAGTAATTACAACGCGATTGTTTCATACATTTTTCCGAGAGCTTCCGAGGTGTGACTGAAGTTTTTGTTGGAATCAGATGTGTAGAAGAATTTTGACTATTCATTACGTGTCCAGATAGTTAAGTTGGTCAAAGCATTTACTCTAGAAAGGTTCTAGTTGAAAGTACAAGTTCTGTACTGTGTGTTGACTTTTTCCTACTAAGAATAAAAGCTACTGTGCGAACAAGCTCCGTACAGTGGCTTTTATTGTTCTTTATTTTATTTATACCAGCACGGTCATATATACATTTCAGTACTAAAAAGACGTCGTACCAGTCAAAAATCAAAGAATCAATTTCGTTTAGGCACATAAAGAGCACATATGAACTGACGTTTTTTTACAGTCATGTCAAGAAATTATTAATATAATATTAAATAACGTAAATAAATCATTTGATAATGATTCTTTCGCTGGTTCGGTAAGTTGGTTCTACTGAGAAGATACCAGCAAGAAACTCAGTGAACAATATTATCGTTTCTTTTTTTAAACAATGTGTGTTTTTAAACAGATTTTTATTGTGCGGGCAAGCAACAAGATTAGGATAACCGTGCATTTTTATCATTTAGGTATTTGTCTACCTCGTATCATCGTGTTATATTATTATATCATTTACACACCGATACGGTACTCATGGTGTATGATAGAACAAATCGTACAACTCCTTTATAGCAACTATATTGTCAGATTTGTGGTAGTACAAACCATACCGTACCTTATGTCATATTCCGACCATAATCTAACGCAGTGCCAAACTCATCCGGATTAATTCAGGCGTTTTAGCGTGAAAGAATAACAAACCCACAAATTTATGTTTTAATTCGCATTCATAATATTAGTGTAATTATATCCGAACTAGCGTTTAATTTTAATATAAAACTAGCTGTTGCATGCGGCTCCGCCCGCGTGGATATCACTTATCGCGACTAAACATACTCTATGTTCTTCGTCAAGGTCTAATCTACCCCTATACCAAATTACATCAAAGTCGGTTCAGTGGTTTAGGCGTGTAAGCGTGCCATACAGTCAGAGTTACTTTCGTATTTATAATATGATGCATTTATAATATTAGTTTGGATAATTAGCTTAAACAGTGACGTCATAACACCTGTATTATAAATCCCCCCGGTTGCCACAGGTCGTCAAGCTCAATCCACTCGTCGTCGTCGGACCGCATCAACCGGCTGCGATCTGACAACGAAAAACTGCAAATGCAAGTCAACAACCTAGAGTCTAGGCTCAAAGATAAGGATGCTCTGATTACTGAATTGAACAGGTGAGTTGATTTTTTTAGGCCTGGTGCAGTAGTTTTTAGCATTTTAGAACACATTTATCATCAAGTTATATAGCAGATTGCTTCATAAAGTAGGTTAAACCATTTAGGGACGTGTAAAGACAAACACGATTCATAATATTTGGCTCGATAGAAATTAGCGTCAAACAAGGCTCTGGAATGCTCCAATTCGCTTTTTCAAACACGTTTTATATTAAGACGAATCTCTCTTAATGAAATTTTGACGCAATTTGTACCTATGGCAATATTAATTTAGATCAAATATTTTATTAGTCGTCATAATTATGTAGTAATAAAGCAAAATATCAAAATTGCACAATACGTAAATAATGTAATTATCCGTAAGTCCATATAACACACGGCACAGTTATCCTGTGCTAATCAAACAACCCTGTTTACCTGGCCCTAGTTATTTTTATGCTCTATTTTTTAGTATAAACTTCATCATTATTTGATAATGATGAATAAAAAAAAATCAAATAATGATGAAGTTTATACTAAAAAATAGAGCATAAAAATAACTAGGGCCAGGTAAACAGGGTTGTTTGATTAGCACAGGATAACTGAAAAGATTCGTTTATGTTTATTCAATTGGCGAGCAACAGTTTTGTGTCGGTGAGCACTGTAAGTTGAGGTGGTCTCCCGCAGGGTTCGTGACAAGCTGGTATCGGACTGGCAGGCGTGCAAGCTGCGCTACGAGGCCGAGCGCGACAACTCGGGTCGCCTGCAGCTGTTACTGGACACGCACAAGGAGACCTCCGAGAGCTTGCAGGTGAGATCCTTTTTTTAGGGACTAGGATACAAATGTACCATAAGTATGACTTTATAGTTCAGTGTATATGCAATATTAAGCTCATTCAAGATTGACTAATTTCACTACATATCGAACATGTTCGAACATGACATCCTGTATCTACCTGTATTTGCAATTTATGATAAATAAATAAAACTTTTTCAGCTATAAATTTCAGCTCCGTGCCTCGAATCAACTTTAATTTATTTTCCTTTTGGTTTCGCTTGCCTTCCATTTCGCTGCTCATGCTTTTATTTATTCCACTTTTGATCATTCTCCATTTCGGTTATGCGATTGGCCGCCTGCCTACTGTGAACCAATCGCAAGCTTCGTTCTCTCGATACATTTACGTTACGAATTCGAATGTTTTTCGTGCACGGGGCACTGATCTATTACGGGTAACTCGATTTCGACATTCCCTTCCCATTCTATTTGTCCCAAACTGAAAGAAGTATTTGAGTGAATATTTGGTGCACAGAACCAGGACTCGAACATGATCCAGATCCTGAAGAAGCGCCTGGAGAGCGCCATGGCGTCGGAGCTCGAGCTGCAGCAGCGCGAGCAGCAGGCGCGCAGTCGCCTCGCCGCGCTGGAGCGCCAGGCGCTCGAACAGTCGCTCGGCAGTGGCCGCGAGCCGCTGCGGGGGCAGCTCAACCTGCTGGTCAGTACACTTCACGCTTCAAACGAACACTCCATAAATAAATCGTAGTTATAGATGTGTGTAAAGCCTTCGACACGGTCACCTAGACTAAACTCTACAATTGATAGAATATGATATTTCCTCACGATGCATGCTAGAATTTAAAAAGTAGTTTTATTTTGCTAAAAAAAATCGAGTATTTTTTTTGTTGCTGCACATATAACTCCTTAGAAATAAATAAAAGGGTTCTCCAGGGGTGCATTCTGGGACCCGCTTTACAAGTTGCTTATTCGAACGGTGTCTTGCTGGCTAATGTTAAATATTTTTTATTGGTTAATAATCTAGATAAAAAGTTATTTTTAGATGTAAATTTTCAAATTCTTTGTCGGCAGTTGGAAACCAACGAACGTTTAAAAGGCGAAGTAGCAGTGTTGAAATCAAAATTGGACGTAGAACGGAGTCGATACCAAGACCTGCAGGCCATGCTCGACCATACGCGCGTACATTCTCAGAAGGAGATTGAGGCTAAGAATGAAATGTGCACAACGCTCAAGGGTGAACTGGCAGAGATGAAAAGGTCAGTAACAAACTGGAATAACACGTGTGAACAATTGAATTATCCAGGATCTTGCAATGAATAAAAATAAAGAATTTGACTCTAAAACAGTGTCAAATTCTTTGTTTTGATTCATTGAAAGTTCACTTAAATGTTAATAAAAATGTAACTTAACCAAAATTCAGATCCATTGACACGAGCATGTTCATTCATTTACTTTTGTTATTTGAGAACTCATATGCTGCGTATATCTTAAGAATATCGGTAGATGGTACGCACGGTAGATAAAATGATACACTGGAGCCATTCATCTCGACATTGGTGTTCGAGACAGTTGTGAACAAACTGGTTATGAGGTAATATCTAAAATATTCCGATTATAGGAAATCTTTAACTAAGAACAACAAAAATACTGCTCTTTCTGCTACATAATAATGAATTTAATGACAATTAAATTCCTATTATTCTTTTTACTTCATGTGTTTTTACTTCATGTGTACGGGACACTCTGACGTAAAGAGTATATCTATGAGGTTTGTGGAACGATATGAACGCAATTCATACCGTTCCACAAACCTCATAGATTCACATACCATTTTTCTTGCCAAAGTGATCCGAGTGTACTCGTAAAAGTAGAACCGCGTCCGAGTACACTCTGATCGGTGCCCGTGTCTGAGATGACTAGGCTAGCGTGTTTACTTGATACGAGTAGGATCAGATCAATCATCCGAGTGCACTCGGTCCGAGCCTCCTCGTAACGTGAAAATCCGGCTTAACATGCTCTCCGAGGCACGACATCAGATAAATCTATTGCACCAAATTCAGTTGTTATTTGTTACCCGTGTTCCGTTAAGCATGTGATATGACCGTTGCCGCAGACTGAAGCACGAGGCGGGCGTGCAACTAGCGCGCGCCAAGGAGCTGTCGGCCACGCAGGCGGGCGCGCTGGCCGCGCTCGAGGCCAGGCTCTCTTCCGCCGCCGCCTCGCCGCCGCGGCCCGTCGCTGATGCGCTGGTATGTACGCTACCTATCCTTTCCGTCTGTATACTATATACTGATAAATAAGCTGTTTAGGATAGCCGTTAACCACAACATGCAACTATTTTGTAAATGTTAAAAATCACGTTTACGCTACGAATACAAATATTTTTCATGCTCGGAGCGGGCATATTTCTATGTAGGTGCAACCGTTTCTAAATGAGATCTTGGCGGAGGATCGGACGAAATGACGCATATTGGGAGAGGCGTCCAGCAGTGAACTGCGGTGGGCTGATTGATTAATTGAAACTCCGTATCTACTAGGCAACATTAGACGCGCAAGTTGGTCAACAAGTTGGACAACGTTGCGCAACAAGTGCGATGTTGCCACCTTACGCGCAACATGACGACCGGATTATAATTTGTACGACATCACTCAAATCTCAAAATCAATCGTATAGTGCACAGACAATAGTGATGTTGCACATTTTGAGTTCTACAACAAGAAATCGCAACATGGCGCGCAGCAATGTTGCCTAATGGGTACCAGATTTTTTACATCAAATTTCTAACAAGTCGTTTTACTCTTAGATCGAAATCGAAAGCACGAAAACGGAGTTAAGCCGAGAGCTAGCCACGTTGAAGAAGTGTCTCCTGGACTCCGCCAGCCCCGAGCTGCTAAGCCTGCGGCAGGAAAGGCAGCAACTTGCCGCGAAGGTGGAGAGGCTGGAGAGGGAGGCCAAAGGCGCGCAGGCGCGGGGTCAAGTGCCGACCGACGACAAGGACCAGGCTGTGAGTTCATTAAATGATGTTGTGTTCGATGTTGTTTTTGTTTGTACATTATAAGCATATAACAGTTCTTCAAGAAGGGCTTATACTGCATTTGATTAGGTACTCAACTACATGTAAACCATCTTGTGGTGACTTTTTATAGCCACACATATCAAAGAAATAACCTAGACAAACTAACTGACTAACTAATGGTTCAATTTCGATTTGTGGTCTTTAAAATGAGTTTCTAAACAGAAAAATATTAATAAAATGAGTTTGTAATAAAACATTAAAAGAATATATCAAGATTGTTTACGTTTAGTTAAGTTCCTAACCAAATGAAATATAGAAGGTTTCTACACCGAGTGTGGCGCCTCTGGTGTTGCATACGTTTATAGGCCATGGTAGCCATATTTTTGCGAGCAGAGCGGTATAAAAAAGGGATTTTCTGCCAGAAGAGTGGCATAAAAAGGGCTTTTCTGCCAGCAGTGGCATAGAAAAGGACTTTTCTGCCAGCAGAGTGGCATAAAAAGGGCTTTTCTGCCAGCAGAGTAGCATATAAAGGGCTTTTCTGCCAGCAGAGTGGCCTAAAAAACTTATGAATACATAATTATTTACCAAGCTTGATGTTCAAAATGATGTCAATATAGTGCTTCAACTTTTAGGCTGTTTCTTTTAGGCGTAAATGAAACTATTTAGAGTTATCGCATTACTTACATTTTCCACTTTGCTATTCAGTACGGTCTGATCGAGTATATAGTGGTCGTTTAAGTATTGTGTTGATGAGTCTTAACAACTACCCTTACTTATTCACAAACAGGAAAAGTTATTCCAATTCTGTTGAGACTAGGAACTAAATCAATAATATTGCATAACAAAAACGAATCTCTAACGAATGTATACCAACTTTCGTATATATTGCATCATTTTGTATGAAGAAGTTCATTATCAACCGATATATCTATTTATAATGGAATCAAAACCAGTTCAATTAAAATGTATTGCCTAAGATAACATGTGACCCCTTTATCCCCCTGCGGAATATAATGTGCAAATCGCATACTGTGCAAAATGAGCACTACCAGTACAATTACTTTAAACACGATTTGAACGTGCTTTTATATTCTCAGTATGACCCTTAGGCTCGGCCCAAATGAGCCACTGATTACCGCAACCGGTGGCCGGCGTCAAGCAGTTCACACGAGTTTTCATACATTTTGTTATAACGCGGCGCACACGTGTGGCTGGTGGACTCGCTACTTGTGGTCGCTACGGGCCTGTCGCTTTCTGCTGACGCTGCGCTGTTACAAAATTATACAGATGTAGCGGTAGCGCACAACTGCCACCGGTGGCTGTGGTCGATGGCCCGTTTGTGCCGAGCCTAAACCGTTGACGCGGATGATCTACGCGGACGTCTGCAGCATGTGGTACGAATCCATACGCACTGCTCTAAACTTCCGAGCCGTAGAAACGCGTGGATTCCTATGGGTTAGTGACCAATGGACAATCTAAATAGTGTTCAGATTACTACTAATATACCAATGGGACTGTCTAGCACGGTCTACTGGTATCGCAGTGAGAAAGTCCTATAACAAGCTGGGGTATATATTCAACATGAGATTGCGCGCAGATCACGCGTGAGTAACAGCAGCGATTCATTATCTCACGGATAATCCGCATCACATTGTGTTGAGTGCCTTAACAACTTCTTACTATCCTATTCTCGAGTTCAATGTTCAAAATAATGTCCAAGCCCTGGTTGATCCAATTGGCAGTTAATCTAATTCTCAATTGGTTTAATTTGCGGTTAGACCAATCTGCGATTAGTCCTATTTACGATTTGTGTATGCTCTTAACTAAATTAATTTAAACAACGACAGGTTCTTTTAATTTTATTCAACACTGTAACTTTAGCGATTCATTTAACTCTTTCCGATCACCTCTTGGAGGTTATTGTTTGATGTTAGAGCAAGTCTTGCTGTTAGCGTCGTCGATATAGTCAATGACCTTGGTCTCGATGTCGGCGCTGCTGCGTGCGTCGTCCACGTCGACGCACAGCGGCTCGACGGACCACACGACGACGCCGTACACGACGTACAGTACGGCGTACAGCGTGTACAGCGTCGCTGTGACGGTAGCCAGCGCGAGCGGGACCAGCTTCTGGTTGATGTCGATCTGCGCTCGCCACGTGTCCTCTGTCCATGTTCGGAAGAAGTTGATGCATTTCCTGCAATGTTTGTTGAACGTTATTGGAAATGTGCTAGATATTATGTAGACGGTACGCATAACAGGTGCTATAGAAGGGTGGTGGCTTATTACGATATCAAAAAGTTGGAGTGGCTGTACAAAAAGCAAGTAAAATTGAGGGAAAAATAATACAGGAAAAGACGGATAGATTCATTTGTCGGCCTATTACTGTGGGAAAATAGCGTGTTTTAATCGTATAAAATAGAGTGAGTGGCTGCAAAATAAGGAAGATATGCATGTTGTAGGTTCAAGATAATATGGAAGGATCACGTGATGACGTCGATAGGCCACGGTAACCGCTTTCCATCAGGTGAGCCTTGTTCTTGTCTGCCACCTAAGTGGTATAAAAAATAAGTACTTTTAACGGATGCTATCGAAAATTGCGATAAATTCTATATCAGGACATTGATAGACGAAAGAGTGACTGAGAAGATGACGTATCGCTGCCATGTTGCGATGATTCCAAACAATTGATAAAAAGGCAGGCAGTCAATGTAACGGCAGCTAGTTCAGATAGTATAATTACCGGTATAAATGATGACTGTAAGTACCGAGAAAAACGAGTCCTTGGCGCGCTGGCATTGGTTTGATATAGTATATGATTGGTAGATTTGCACTATTTACCGCCGTAGCACCCCGTGCTTTGCTCAGAAGAGGGAGATGCATATAGAGTACTTGTTGTGATGTGATCAGGGTCATAATATACGTCGGTAACTACACCTTGAGACATATATCTTGGACCTAAAATGTGTCCTATACGAGCAGTACACGTTTCTTGGGTGTCTTTTGAGGATAGCAAGACGTGGTACAGCGGTGGACGAGCTCGCATTCACCGCGCAGATATTATTAGAAAACAATAGTCGCGCGCCCGGGCCCGTTTGTCTCGCGAGTGCGCCCGTACCTGAGCGCGGGCAGCGCGCGCTCCAGGGCGCCCGCCAGGCAGTGCAGCGCGTGCGTCAGCACCAGCACCAGCACCCACACCGCCAGCAGGTACGGCGGCCAGCGGAAGCTGCCCATGGCCGCCCACGGGAACCCACCACCTAGTTACTCTATGCTACATCACTCTTGCTTTGGTACGGCCGTACCTGAGCGCGGGCAGCGCGCGCTCCAGGGCGCCCGCCAGGCAGTGCAGCGCGTGCGTCAGCACCAGCACCAGCACCCACACCGCCAGCAGGTACGGCGGCCAGCGGAAGCTGCCCATGGCCGCCCACGGGAACCCACCACCTAGTTACTCTATGCTACATCACTCTTGCTTTGGTACGGCCGTACCTGAGCGCGGGCAGCGCGCGCTCCAGGGCGCCCGCCAGGCAGTGCAGCGCGTGCGTCAGCACCAGCACCAGCACCCACACCGCCAGCAGGTACGGCGGCCAGCGGAAGCTGCCCATGGCCGCCCACGGGAACCCACCACCTAGTTACTCTATGCTACATCACTCTTGCTTTGGTACGGCCGTACCTGAGCGCGGGCAGCGCGCGCTCCAGGGCGCCCGCCAGGCAGTGCAGCGCGTGCGTCAGCACCAGCACCAGCACCCACACCGCCAGCAGGTACGGCGGCCAGCGGAAGCTGCCCATGGCCGCCCACGGGAACCCACCACCTAGTTACTCTATGCTACATCACTCTTGCTTTGGTACGGCCGTACCTGAGCGCGGGCAGCGCGCGCTCCAGGGCGCCCGCCAGGCAGTGCAGCGCGTGCGTCAGCACCAGCACCAGCACCCACACCGCCAGCAGGTACGGCGGCCAGCGGAAGCTGCCCATGGCCGCCCACGGGAACCCACCACCTAGTTACTCTATGCTACATCACTCTTGCTTTGGTACGGCCGTACCTGAGCGCGGGCAGCGCGCGCTCCAGGGCGCCCGCCAGGCAGTGCAGCGCGTGCGTCAGCACCAGCACCAGCACCCACACCGCCAGCAGGTACGGCGGCCAGCGGAAGCTGCCCATGGCCGCCCACGGGAACCCACCACCTAGTTACTCTATGCTACATCACTCTTGCTTTGGTACGGCCGTACCTGAGCGCGGGCAGCGCGCGCTCCAGGGCGCCCGCCAGGCAGTGCAGCGCGTGCGTCAGCACCAGCACCAGCACCCACACCGCCAGCAGGTACGGCGGCCAGCGGAAGCTGCCCATGGCCGCCCACGGGAACCCACCACCTAGTTACTCTATGCTACATCACTCTTGCTTTGGTACGGCCGTACCTGAGCGCGGGCAGCGCGCGCTCCAGGGCGCCCGCCAGGCAGTGCAGCGCGTGCGTCAGCACCAGCACCAGCACCCACACCGCCAGCAGGTACGGCGGCCAGCGGAAGCTGCCCATGGCCGCCCACGGGAACCCACCACCTAGTTACTCTATGCTACATCACTCTTGCTCTAATACTTTCATTAATTGTTGTGTCATTGAAAAGAAATCCATCCATGTACTCACGTCTGTAAATCCCTCAAAGGGTAGGCAGAGGTGTATTAACACCCACGTTTCGTTAACAGGGGACGAACAGCCGTCTAGCGGGCACTTTGTCTGAAGTTGTATGCTTACTGTCGGATAGAAAACAATCCTATCCCTAAGTCGCCTTGTACGACAATCATAGGAAAAAATGGGTTAGTCCTATTCTACTCCACCGGAAACCAATATAGCAAAAAATTAGTTGGTCCTAATTCTACTCCACCGGAAACCAATACAGCAAAAAATGAGTTGGTCCTAATTCTACTCCACCGGAAACCAATACTTCAAAAAATGGTTTGGTCCTAATTCTACTCCACCGGAAACCAATATAGCAAAAAATGAGTTGGTCCTAATTCTACTTCACCGGAAACCAATACAGCAAAAGATGGGTTAGTCCTAATTCTACTCCACCGGAAACCAATATAGCAAAAAATGAGTTGGTCCTAATTCTACTCCACCGGAAACCAATACAGCAAAAAATGGGTTGGTCCTAATTCTACTTCACCGGAAACCAATACAGCAAAAAATGGTTTGGTCCTAATTCTACTCCACCGGAAACCAATACAGCAAAAAATGGGTTGGTCCTAATTCTACTTCACCGGAAACCAATACAGCAAAAAATGGGTTGGTCCTAATTCTACTTCACCGGAAACCAATACAGCAAAAAATGGTTTGGTCCTAATTCTACTCCACCGGAAACCAATACAGCAAAAAATGGGTTGGTCCTAATTCTACTTCACCGGAAACCAATACAGCAAAAGATGGGTTAGTCCTAATTCTACTCCACCGGAAACCAATATAGCAAAAAATGAGTTGGTCCTAATTCTACTCCACCGGAAACCAATACAGCAAAAAATGGGTTGGTCCTAATTCTACTTCACCGGAAACCAATACAGCAAAAAATGGTTTGGTCCTAATTCTACTCCACCGGAAACCAATACAGCAAAAAATGGGTTGGTCCTAATTCTACTTCACCGGAAACCAATACAGCAAAAAATGGGT
This sequence comes from Eilema caniola, assembly GCA_949126895.1. NCBI lineage: Eukaryota > Metazoa > Arthropoda > Insecta > Lepidoptera > Erebidae > Eilema > Eilema caniola. The sequence continues at coordinate 1,542,091 of OX421477.1, read as the reverse complement.
TGGTCCTAATTCTACTTCACCGGAAACCAATACAGCAAAAAATGGGTTGGTCCTAATTCTACTTCACCGGAAACCAATACAGCAAAAAATGGGTTGGTCCTAATTCTACTTCACCGGAAACCAATACAGCAAAAAATGGGTTGGTCCTAATTCTACTTCACCGGAAACCAATACAGCAAAAAATGGTTTGGTCCTAATTCTACTCCACCGGAAACCAATACAGCAAAAAATGGGTTGGTCCTAATTCTACTTCACCGGAAACCAATACAGCAAAAAATGGGTTGGTCCTAATTCTACTTCACCGGAAACCAATACAGCAAAAAATGGTTTGGTCCTAATTCTACTCCACCGGAAACCAATACAGCAAAAAATGGGTTGGTCCTAATTCTACTTCACCGGAAACCAATACAGCAAAAAATGGTTTGGTCCTAATTCTACTCCACCGGAAACCAATACAGCAAAAAATGGGTTGGTCCTAATTCTACTTCACCGGAAACCAATACAGCAAAAAATGGTTTGGTCCTAATTCTACTCCACCGGAAACCAATACAGCAAAAAATTATGTGTAATATTTTAACGAGTACTAAATGAATTTCTTTTACACACGGTTCTATACTGTAAAAAGAAACGACCAAGTATTATCAAGTTTCTGAATTGAAAAATTGAAGTAGAATTCTTATCTTAATATGCGTATTGATAAGACTCGACTTCAATTTCCTACTTCAGAAATTGGGCATATAGATGTTATTGAAGTTGAAATTAGAACTAACAAGTTCTCGACTAATCAGCTAAAGTGCGAATGATTATAATTATGGTCGACGTTAGCAATTGTAAATCCAATGTCGCTACTTTCATCGTCGAACTAAATTTGATATCAATAACAAAAAATGAATATTCTAACAGCTAGTCTTGGGTACTTTGCATGAAGAGGCATAAACAATTGAAGTACAGTCAATATAATACATTAAAAAGATTAATAATACCATTATTAAGATATACCAATTTTGCTAATCAAGATCGATTTGATGCTGTCTGTCTTACGTGATAGAGCTTTAGCAAACATGATAGGGCATAAAACATGACGAGCAGAAGCAAACGGGTAGGCACCTTGCAAGGCAGAGTATTAATAAGCGGGCTGGGCTACCTTGCACGGCGAGACAAGCGGGCGGGCTACCTGGCAGGGCGGGGCGCGCCAACATTAGGTCGGGCCGCTCGCGCTCCAGCTCGCGCACGCGGCGCCGCGCCTCCGCCATGCGCAACACGTGCTCCGAGGCTGCTCGCGCGCGGCTCTCGGCCGGGCCCGAGGTGCGGGATGACTGCGGGCAAGCATCGTCGCTTTGTAGTTAAGGAGGGGCCTGGCCATTACACTACCGAAGTAAACCCAATTCCACCCTTCTATCACAAGCAATTTAGCTTGGCTGGAGGAGTTAGTGGGGGAAAAAAAAATGAACAACCGAAATGGCTGGTTTTTTTTTTTTTTTTTTTTTTTTTAAAGAATATTAGCAACCGAAATTCTCGATATTACTAATATTCCCTCTAACCCCTCCAACTAAGCTAAATTGCTTGTGCTAGGAGTTGGTTCACGTCGATAGTGTAATGGCCAGGATTCGAACCCGGGACCTCTCGATCGTAAGGCCGACTCCTTAACCACTAAGCTACCGACGACGCTTCAATAAAACATAAATAACCATTATTATTCAATATAATTAATATTAGACATTTTGGTTGCTAATTTTTTTTTTTATTGTAAAATCTACATCAGTCTCGTTTCGGTAGGATATCTTGACATGTCTAAGACCTCGTTTGCAGATACGTGGGGCGTGCACCATGTGTTCCTGTCATAATTTACGGAAACGTAGGGCGTTGTGATGAAAATAAAATTGTATTATTGAAAGTCAAATAAAGAGGAATTAACTATTTCCGAAAAGAAATAATTTCTAGGAAAAACTCGATTTCCAGCGAATATGCCGAAAGTTGAGCACAAACAAATTACGTACATTAAGATAATTTAGTGTATCTATATTAACGATAAATCCAAGTTGTATTAATATCGAAAAAAGTAAACATTTTTAAGTTCGAATAATATTGACAGACAGCCTGAACTAGCTTAGATTCTGTTTCTAGTTCGTTCGGTTTAAATCTCAATACTTGAATTCAAAACGTAAACGTTGTGAACATACCGTTGGCGATATTTTTGCGTAAGACGGCACATTCTTGTCTTTCGGCTTCTCTTTCTCCTTGTCATCCACATTGGAATCCTTCACAATCAGCTCGGTGTTGGTGAATGAAGGATGGTCACCGCACATCCTAAAACGCAACAGTTTAGAACTTATCATTAATTAGATATTACTGATATATGCCCGTAGCGAAACTCTTCAATTCAATTATCCTAAAACACTGTCCACAGCTGAACACAATATACCTCTCCCGATTGGTCAACTACAGACCGATGATAAATAATAAGCACACGCTTTTGAGACATAGTAAGCGGCTTCCGATGTTGATAAAGCGCCCCATTATATCTTTCCTAAGAATTTCGGGCTATCACCAGCACAACGTCTTTTTTGTACAAAAGCTTCAGAGTATAACGTTACAATAGAGTATTTCCTTACGTTTACTCTGTGATATGACACGACCACTATACAATTATAGGATTTTTATTTTACAATTTAGACACATCGCCAAAATGACTTCACAATTTTGTTTCATTAGCATGATTATAATAAAAGCATTGGATATTATTCCCGTAGTTGAAAGTTGCTACGAACAAGTGGCACTTACACCATGTCAGGTAACTTTGGTGGGTCGCTTTTCGGTGCCTCCATGATTGCAGTCGTATAAATAGGTATATGTTAACATCAGTTCATCTCAAAATATTTAGTATTTGTATTTTGTGCTTTCCATTATATCCGCGGATTTATTGACAAAGTTTCAGCTACACTGACAATTTCGTTCTGTCAGTTTTTGTTCTCTTTTTAATTTGTGATGGCCGCGTATGGTGCGTGTCCTAGAAAAAGTTTCGATAAAGGAGTTTAATCGTTTCGCTTATTTATATTACGTTTCTTTTTAATTATTTCGGTAGAGCAAAATGTGTAGTTGAAACAAAGTCAGTGCAAATAAAGTATGAACCTATCGCAATTGTATGTAAAGATAATAATTCCTCAACACGTTGAACGACTTCTTACGGATTGACGATTGATCAACAAGGATCGTGTGGTAAATTACCAGGCCGGTAATAGAATAATCACGCCTGTAAACCCTGAAGCGTATTAAACACTCAAACTTACTCTTATCTCGCCTAATAGGTGAAATGTTTAGTCATGAACGGCATTGGCCTCGGGTGAACGGCACCGGCTCAAGCTTTTTACCACGGGAACAATAATTTAATTAGTGTCTTAAACTCTGACGTTATATTCTCCAAGTATTCTTGTTGTGACGTCACAAGTAAGGATTATTTTGTTTTATTTCAGATACGGTATCTTCACGGACGTTGCCTTCGTCTAGAGAGTTGCCGCAAAGCACTGGTGTGGCAGAAGCGTTACCTACAACGGGTGCTGACAGGATATACGGAGTTCGAGAAAAACTTGAGGTTGCCTTCTGCACTAGCGCCAGAAGTCAGTAGGGGGAAGAAACGATTCAAGTTAGTAATTTTTATGATTTCATAGAGCCACATAGTCAGTATTGAAAGTGATTTTTTTTTTACCAATTTTACATAGGCAACAGTCAACACTCGGGGCGGGACCTTAATTTATGATAGTTTTTTTTCTCGTACGCAAACAAACAATTATGCCAAGTCGGAGCCGGCGGGGGCGGTTATGTCGGACTGAAACCGACTAAAATGCTCGTTGTTTGTTTTTCGTAGGTTGCCGGAGGTGAGTTTGGGGGAGACATATCTCTCGCACCGGGGCTGACTCAGGGTTATTTCGTTCGAGCGGGCTCTTTTAAGTTTTCCGATAGCTAGGCAAAGATTCAGACTTATGGTGGTTGTGTTGCCAGCTATGTATAACTGCGTGTATTGTGTACCGCAGGTGCGTGGCCACGGCGGTGGTGGTAGTACTCCGCATGGGCTTCCTGGTGCGGCGGCGCCACGCCGCGCGCGCGCTGTCCGCCGGCTGCATCTTGCGCCCGAGGGAAAGCAACGCCGCCAGGAATACTCCGTAAGACTTGCTTTTTGGTTTCCTTTAAAGCTTTTTGACTGCTTTGAATCAAATTAAATAATGTTGAGAGTATTATTATAGACAAAGAATTTACTAGGTATTGTTATAGCTCAGAGAGTGCTTCCTCGTGGTCAACCTAGTCGTTACCCTAAGTTAACCACGAGGAAGATCTATGTAATTATCAATGTTTGGATGGATGTCACTCGAGATGGATATGGATGAAATTTGGCATAGAGATACGTAATACTTATTGTAGAATAACGTTTGATTTTTTTCTAGAATTAAGTTTCTGTTGGAACTTGATTAATGTTTCATGTGTATGGAGTAAATACATTGGCATGCGGTACATGAGTTTAAATCAGTACACCTCCTTACATGTATCTTGGATTTAAAATGTGCTTTATTAAATCTATACGCGCAGTAAACGTAACTTGTGTGTTTTTTGAAGATAGCACAGGACGCTACGATGGTGGACGAGCTCAAATTCATTAAGCATTTTCATTTACAAAACAATAATAGCGCGCCAGGGCCTCCGTTGTCTCGGCACCTATGTTATAAGCTCGTGTGACGTCGCAGGTCGCAGCACAGCGCGCCGGCCGGCACGTCGCCGCCGTCGCGTGACGTCAGCGCGCTGGCGCGCGGCTCGCTGGCGCGTCGTGCCCTGCAGCACGACGTGCGCCTCAACCTGGCCGCCTCGCCCTCCTCACCCGCTGGTGAGTGCACACACTGCTTCTTCATCCTAGCGTTAAGCTCACGAGCATCCGAAACTTTCAATTAAGAATCTGGGGTCCACTTTTACGAGTCTAACTGTGAAATTTGCTTAACTTTGATATCTTTGCACACATTACACTATCACACATATCTACCTCACGAGTTCTGCCTACTGTTATTATACCATTCACATAAGCCACCTTACTCGCCCGCACGTGACATTCACAAAAGTCCGCTGATTTCGAAAATTTATAACTTTTGCTTTTTTATAACTTTTTTTTTGCAAGAAGGATTCTCCCTTCTAGTACAAAAATCTGGCCGCCGCCAATCGCTGCTCTTTCAGTAGCGACTGACCCTTATTAATATCTTTGTACTATCGCAGTGTTATGTTATAACGGAGCATAAAATACCTCTATAATCAAATGAAAACCACAATATTTGACTTCTACAATAGTGACCTTTATTATTTAAACTTCACTTACAGTTCACTACCATCGGACTGAATCAAATCTCAAGTTTGGTTTAATAGAGAAAAACAATAAAAAACAACATTTCTTCACTCTTCTGCTAATCATGAATGATTCTCCAGAACTAATTTTAAAAACTTCGTCAATTCGACCAATATGCAATGTAATCTATCTATTACAGTGGGCGAGTTCGTCCGACGAATACCGTACACCGCGGGTTCGCCGCACGACGATCCGTTTATATTAAGGTGAGATATTGACGACAACCCCTGTCCTGCTTCATTAATGTACTTCGTGTACAAAATTTCATACACCTGCCCCTCTAGACAAGTGGCAATTCGCTAGCCGGAGTTTGGTGGAATAGAATGACGAATGTATGGGATTTGACGTATATGACAGTCGTTAACGCATGTCAAAAACGTCAAATCCTATACATTCGTCATTCTATTCCACCAAACGCCGGCTAGCGAATTGCCACTTGTCTAGAGGGGCTGTTTAGTAATGTACTACATATTTTAATTATATAATTAATGTTTTTGAGGTCCTATTAAATGTTGTCTGACCCAAAACAACTTCACCTGCAAACTGTACCTGGCGATAAACAGACGAGACTATCGCTCAAATGAACTGTACTGGCTGGCAGCTCCCCGCGCGGCGAGGCGGCCGCGGCCTACCTGCACAAGCTGGAGCTGGTGAGCCGCTGCCTCAACCACGCCATGGACAGCGCGCGCGACGTGCCCTGAGCGCCCTGCCTACCCCCTCCCACTCGCCGCCCTCCCACGGGACCCCCGAGGGTTCCCCCGTGAGCAGCGGGAAGGGATTCTCCCCCCTCCACGCTTCCACGGTCAAGCCTTCTTCAAGTAAGTCGTAAGAGTTACTGTTACCACTTTTAACTTATTATACGAAAAAAATGAATTCGAATGTTTGTAGTTCTAGCATCGATTTGTTATTCTAAGTACGTAAAGATACCTCAGTGTGTTGAAAATGAACAAAAGCAATGGTGATGTGAATTTGTTGATGTGCTCATAAGATTTAAGTAGTGTTCCGATGGACACTTTTGTAAAATTTAAAATTGTTATAGCATTTTTGAAGTTTCGCGATGCATTTCACGCCAGGTTAGAGACTAAGTATTAGATTAGTGCCAAATTAATTAGTTTATTTGTGTTACTTAATTTATTTTAGTATAGTTTGTGAAGACTGAGTTCATTGTGATGTGAAGTACTTAAATATAGTAATTTTGTTAATCTAATATAACATTTAATTCATGCATGATGTATATTAAAAGTCAAGTCGACGGTAGCTAAAAGCGAAAAGCTATCGAAATATGTATTTTGATCCTTAACCATATTAATGTAATTTACACCAATGTGAAAAATATCATGTTTTTCTCACGTCACAATGAACCGAGTTTGAATTAGTGAATAAAGGAGGATCTGATTCCAAGTCTTTGGTTGTTACCACTCCGCCTATGAATTATTAGAACACAGAAATAGAACACAGAAACCTGCGACCAAAAAACGTCCTTGAGCAGTTTACTAATCTGTTTAGCTTCTATTTAATTCACTTCCCTAGTTTAAACTGAATAATTACCACAGAAATTATTAAGGCCAATGAATGATTATGGATAGTCTTACAGCATTAAATACAGACTCATGCGGGTATACGAGACCCAGTTGTAAACCAATACTTGCCTTGAGAAATAAACTTAACCTTCAGAATGTAAATAGACAAATTTATATGTATGTATTTTTGACACGAATAAATTATTAGGTAGAATACGACATATGTTAGCTGTTATTTTTCTATAATAGGTTATGTAAACGAATATTGTGTGAGCATCGAAAGGGTATATATAATCTAAAAAAATAGAAAGGGTATAAAGTAAATAAGTATTATCCAATCTTCCGACGATCGTGTTATATGCATGTATCGTTTGGTGTAATTTCATTTTTTTGTCTGATCTCTAATTTATTACTTGCCATTTTATGTAACGACATACAGTATTAATAATATGATCTGATTTAACAATGGCGGGTTATAATTAGACTCAAGCTTTAATATTGCTTTTTCCAAAGCTACTTTTGCTTAAGCCAATGCCCTTTGAAAATTTATCAAATCACTGTTACTACTGCACTACTATCGAAAGTTTTACAAAAAGGGGTGGTTTTGTAAAGAGCAATATCCCTTGTAAATTGAGCACAAGTTCATGCCATGTTTAGCATAATATTTTAGTTTACTAATTTGACATTTTGTAAATGTTTAGTTGTAATTCGAACGCACAGTACAAGCTAGTTGTAAGTTAGGTTAGAGCGACACGAAGTCACGACCGATACGTTCGAACGTTCCGTCTAAATGTTTCAGCGCGCACTTGCACGAGTTTGGTACGCGTCCTTGAAAGTAACTGCCTCCTAGATATGTGGCCATTCGTTGGCCGGCGTATTGTACAATAGAATGATGAACGTATGGAAATGACACGTATTTTGACGTTCATAAATAAATATTCTACGACATTTTACACAGTGCTATCTAGACCCAAAGTAAGCATAGCTTAACTAGCCTGTGTTATAGGATCTAGAATGCGGATAAACATACTAAGATACGTTTTTTTTGTACATACATAGATAGATACATATTGAAGAAGGTATCTACAGGGTCGGTAGCACGATTGTGATGCCCCTGATGTTGCAAACGTCCATAGGCCACAGTAACCACTTCCCATCAGGTGGGCCGTGTGCTTGTCTGCCACCTAAGTGGCATAAAAAAACATATTCTACATAGAATCACTCAGAACAATAAAAATAACCATTTTCATGCATATAAATATTTCTACTGAGCGGGAATCGTATCCGCGGCTTCTACCGCCACGCCACAGATAGTGTCATAATAATCGTCAACATATGTATAAGTATCATAAACATCAAAATATGTGTCAATCCCATATATTCATTATTCTATTCTAAAATTACCACCAACGAATTACCACTTGTCTAGGGCAGCTGAGCGACCGAGTGAGCGGTGACCCTTATGGGAAACTCTTTAACTGTTGAAGCAAACATTCCTACTATTTTCGTATTTTTTTGTTTTCCATTTTCTGTTAATTTATTTTGTATGTCAAATCTCGTGCAGGTTGTGAAATATTGAAGCTGAAACATGTTTCTGATTATAAAACTAATTGTTACTGTTGACGTGCAAGACTATGCTATTATACAATACAGTTGTTTTGCCAAAACATGCATTTTCCTGACTTAAATTCCTATTGATTGATAACAGGGCTGCATTAACCGCAATTAAATGTGAAACAAACTGATTTTAAATAAATTAATTTGATTTTCAATACCATTTATGATAATTGATAATGTTAAATGGCTTCATGAATATTTAAGAGACCCGTATTCTTTAATAAACTCATGAATTATTACATAAACTATATATGGCTATCGTACATCAGTACAACTTACACTATAAAAAATTAAATTGACTCAATGTAACATTGTATTGCACGTCCAACAGTAGCATTTGTTATAACGATAGACAATATTGTTTAAGCCAAAGCAAATGGAAGTATTACGAAGCTGTGTTTATAACGATTCCAATATTTCGTACTGAGAGCTGATGTAGTTATATTAACAGTTCGAGTTGTTTGTGTAAGTACACTGTTTAGTTACTGTTACATTCGACACATATATTACACAAAAATAGTTTATATATCAGGCTAGTATGTATTACTTGAACAAATTTTTGAAACATCTTATGAGATTGACCTTTGAAAAAATGTATATTTTTACACTGTTACATACATAATATAGTCACGCCTGTTTTCCAATAAGAATTGGGCAGAGATAAATAAACACCCACTTGCATCAATCTTATATATCACTATTTCAAAAACGTAATCGATTTGAATAGTTAACACATTTACTAATTGCTTTAGAATTTCATTAAAAACATGATCATTTCTGGACACAAGCCGGTCAAAAGTAACAGTATCTAAATAAGTATACAAAAATGTTATACATTAATCATCAAAACCCACCATATCGCCAAATTAGAGAATAGTCCAGTCGACTTAATTGTACAATAACTTCACTGACAGACTGGTCTATAGAACATACAAAATATATCATGTGTAAAGTTTACGTGACCAAAGATTTATGTTAAGTATTAGTATAGTTTCCAAACATATACAGTATAAAGTAAGCAAACAGCACCGTTAGGACCGAGACAAGCTTTATTAAATTTCACATGAATTTGCCACCACCAAGTTTCTAGTCACACTCGAGTTACAAACATCACACGTGCCATAAAAGCTCTCTACACGAACCTCGCGCACATTCACTTACTGACCACCTCAGAAGATTTATATAATATAGTGACGTCAAAACAAATCTAGCTATAAATTCAAAAGTTCTAAATGCAAACGATTTTATATTTTCTATTTGTGACGTCACTTTTATGAAATTTTAAAATTGTAATGATCAAGTAGTAAATGTGTGACGAGGTTACAAACACATTCTACAAGTTATGACATAATAATATAATAAAATAAAGGTAAATATTTTCTAAATGACTCGTTTTATTTAAGCTATATGACTCTTCAGTTCGCAGCGACAGTCTGGGTTCTTGCACGGGACCATAGCAATCGATGTCTGTAAAAAATTATATTAATTTACCAAAGTTCATTTCAATGATTGTATATGGCAAGCAAAACCCTTATTCAGACGGCCGGTGGGAATCCCGCTCTATAAGCAAACAGCCTCCCGGTAATATAAGAGCTTAACCTTATTTTCGTCAATCACAATGAGGTAGTTCTCAAACGATTTTATGAAGGGTAAAATCACGAATTAAGCAAATCCTCAAAATCACATAGTAAATAGGGTCATAAAATGGTTTCGGACCTCAAGAAACATCTATGTCTTAATATTAACCTATCAGTGGCATACGACACGGTCAACATCGAAAAAACTTCTGGTTAAAGTGTTAAGGATGGCCAAAGATATATACCACTAAGATTCTGTGAGAACTTCTTAAGAAAGTACGTCGCTAGTACATTTGCAGAACAGGAATAGCCGATGGCGAGTTAAAAAACGAGGTTACCGCAGGGAAGTGTGTCAGGTCCAGCACCTTTGGCTACACATAATCGTGATCATGAGTAAAAAACACTCTTACTATGCCCAAAGGAACTGACCAGTTATTCAGCCACTCAATAAACGCTGAAAATAAAGTAAGTACAGCTAGTGACGTAAGTATAGCTTTGAAAATACTGAGAGCACAACACGGACTACGGAATCGGACACTGTAAAAAATATTTGATTTCAGACTTTAAAGTAATGCTGTTAAAGTCAAAATTGAATGGCTTTTTGTGAAATAAATGAGAAAGTGAAATGAAACTCGTTTCATTTAATTTTGGAATTGAATTCTATGGCAACAAAGTTTAACATTGAATGCCATTTTTACAGTGTCTGTGCTATGACAGTGGTTTTGCTTTAGATACTGCAACTATTAGTATAGCTACCGACAGCCTAAACTGCTTTCCGACCGAAATTTATTAAAATATTATGCTACATAGTAAAATTCTGATAAAGTTTGTACTCACCTTCTCCTCTCGTCTCTGCAAACCATTGGCCGGGCCAATCCTTTTATACTCCTCCGAAGGTTTTTGAGGTTTGGCACTATCTACTTTGGAGGGTCCAGCCTGTAAAAATGTCAAAGGTTATTATAATAACACATTGGCATCGAGTAGAATGACGAAACTGCTGCCGGCCTAGTGCGATGTACGTGCAAAATACTCAGCGCGCCTATATACATCATCATCATCATCATCATCATCATAATCAACCTGCGTGTCTCCCGAGGGTTTCGTATATAATACCGAAAGTAAAATATTCGGATAACAATGAGTCGAAAACAATTGGTCGGACGATCTAATTGTCGCTGGTACGTTAGGTCGAAACGTTAATACTTCGAGGTATTATTATGTGGAAAATGCAAAGGGTCGCCAATGATTGGTCGAAAGGTCAAATTTTCGATGGTATATTAGGTCGCAATATGAATACGTCGATGTATTACTACGTAAAAATGCAAATGCGAAGGCGACTTTCCTGCAGCTTGTTATCTATGTCACGGACATGGAGGCTGCCGCGGATGTGTGCGTTCCGAACACGGTCGTTTCGTGTAACATCACACATCCACCGCAACCGCAACCTGACCTCCGCCCCCCATGAGCGCGGGCCTGAGGGTGACGGGTGGAGCCACCCGTCACCCTAGCAGAAGCAGGTTACAGTGGCGGCGCGCCTCGTAGGGAGATGCGCGCCTCCCCACACCGGGGTTGAGTCGGGGACCGCGTGGTCCCCCCCCTTCCCAAGAAGGGCCAGACCGAGAGGGATGGCCCTGCATGAGTCAGCCGGGGTGCGAGGGATATGTCGCATGATAACCTCACCTTCGGCCTAGTACTACGACCCAGAGACGGCGTGCGGTTTAGTCGGTTCGAGTCCGACATAACCTCCCCCTCCGGCTCCGGAGGGGTGGGTATCCGTGGGGATTTCCCGCACGTAAAAAAAAAACATCTACCGCAACATATTCATCTCCGTGACATGCTGCAACTGCCGGTGTCGTTTCAGCAACGGCTCACTGCCGTACGTAAGCACCGGTCTAATGATGGTCTTATAGACCTGTCCTTTTAGCTTGACCGGCATTTTAGGATCACAAATGACTCCCGTTACCTCGCGCCATTTTGCCCAAGCCACTGAAATACGGGCGTTGATGATACGATCTATGTCTCCGGACGCATCAAGCACAAATCCGAGGTACCTGAAGTGGTCCGTACGCTCGACGGTGTCGTCGCCTATACGGATAGTCGTCGGATCTGTGCTATTGCAGGCCATAATACTCCGTCTTCGCCACATTAAGCTTCAGACCGCCGTTCTCAAGGTACTCCTTCCACGCACGCACGCGTCGGGTAAGCCGTCGCTTGTCCTCATCCCCCAGAGCGATATCATCAGCGTACATGAGCAGCCAAGGCTGCGGTAATTGCTGTACGCAGGCTGACAACTCGTCTAATATTACACTGAAGAGATTGGGGCTTAGGACCGAACCCTGGTGCATATATCGCTGGGCTAGTTCAATAGTGAGATATATTGAAAAAGTATGTTTTTGAGTTATGCTCGATTCAAGTTTTTGGTAGGTTTATACATACTATTACGCGAAATATTGTTTATGCACACACATACAACACTATGGAAGTTTTGTTTAATGAGTTTAAGATATCTGTAAATTGTATTTATATATTATATTTTTAATTTTAAGGCTTTTAATGGCAAGATAACCTTTTATTGTCCTCAAAATTTTATATGAATTAAATTATATTTTGATGTTGTCTCTAAATTGGTTAAGTATAATTTATATCTCTACTGTTACCCTTATAGTGATACAAAATACTGTTTTGTACAACAAAACTATAGATAATACTAAACAAACCTTCAAATTTGGGAAAATTAGACAGAATTAGACAAGATTGTATGATGTCTTAGTGTTGCACAGGATACCATTAGTAAATTGTAAATTGTGCCACTATATCCACAGCAATGGTTTGTATAGGATGATGGAAAATACTGACAGATTTATTTACAATTAATAACATTTATTACTAAATATAACCAATGCGTCAAATCAGTCTTTTAAAAATTATAATCAGTCAAAAGTAAGCTTGAGCAAATGAATTAAACTTTCTAACTTATTCACAGTCGCTATCGTATTCATATTCCTCGTTGCTGGTGGAGGATATTATTAGCGACTCGAAAAAGCTGTGATGAGATTGTGGAATTAAATTTGCCCTACAAAGTGACAGTAAATCTGTTTTTTTTTTACGATTTGATATGGCTGGTGGTCCAGAATAAGCTTTTTCCAAAGTGAACGAAGTATTTTCTTGTACGAGTATATAGCTCCTTTGTTTCCTTCTTGTGTTAACAACTGTAAAACCATCATCCGCAAATGAAGTTTTATAAGCAAATGTTTACGGATTATCTTTTTTTATTTGAACACTTTTTATCTGACCCCATACAATTTTTTGTCTATTTTCGTCTATGTTGAAGTTTTTCCCTATATCTAGAGACAGTTTCTTCAGGTCATAATACTGAAATATTTGAAATTGTCCTAATATTGAAATCAGTTATTATTTTCATTTTTAGGACATCTTCAGATATCTCTGTAGAGCACTAAAAAAACTAAAACTTGGATCCTACACATTAGATATCTTCAGATGTCTGTATCTTGCCCATTGCTGGATAAAAGATTGCTTAAAATGTCATGCTACGACATTAAATTATTTAGGACTAGGTTGCGTTTTCAAGATGACCGCTTATTTTACCAGGTTAAGTTCCTTTTTTTATACATGACTCAATATTTATCTCATTTTGATTTTTTTTAAGATGACCTACTATTGAACTAGGGCAGCGATATGTATACATATTATGTTATAAACATAAAAATTAGTTTCTTACTCGGTTACGCAAAAACAGACGGATGTAATTTGACTTGATGATGAAACTGACTGAAATTTTGCACACAGATAAAAAAAGTATTTAGGTAAGAATATTAAGAAAAACCGGTAATAAGATATAGGCTTATGACCCGAGATTATGTTCCATTCGGATTTCAAAGGGGTCAATATTCCAAGCGAGTGGACCTACCTCGGCGGGATCATGCACGCCGTCCCTCTTGTGTCCTCGCTCGTGCTCGTCCTCACCCGCCTCGCCGGGCGCGGGGCCGGGCGCGCCGGGCGGCGGCGGCTCCACGTAGCCGGGGTCGACGCGCGAGCCGTCCCGCGGCGCATAGTGGCGCATGTGCTCGGCGACGGGCTCGTACAGCGGCGGCATCGGGTACAGGCGGTACATCTTGCAGTATGCCTGCACAACACATCGCTCATTTTACATTTGCACTCCGATGTGAAATGAGAATATCAGTGTTTCTGGGAACTAAATACGGTCTAAATACAATACCTCCGATACGTTCTGCAATATCTACAAATTTAGTAATTTTGAGTAAGTACTTTAAGTGGATCAACGTACAAAGTGACTTTGGATAATGGTAACCTCTCGTCTTGGCGTGACTAGCACACATAACAATAGATTCGCTTAGCCCAACGTTAAGAATGGATAGTCGTATCAAAGTAAGCACTTGTGCTTTCTACTGGAGAACTTTTCTGAAAGGGGTGTAGGTATACTTATTACGGCCGTAGTAATAAGTGGAAATACATAGTCTCGTTTAAAACCAAATTCTACAATTTTCATAATTAAATTCAATATTATAAAGAGTTACATCTATAGTCCTGTGGATGGCGTAGTCAGGTCGTCCATGTTCCTTGGCCTCCTGCAAGAGCTGCGCCGCGTGAGTCAGCAGCTTGTTGTCGGCCTGACGTAGCTTCTTCTCGGCCAACTCTCCGTAGAAGTAGCGAGTCGCCGCGCGTTCGAGAGCCTCGCGCTCATCGCGCTCTTTCTGCGAATTGAAAAGAAATCCATCATACTGATACATCATCATAATCATAGTCCAAAGTGTTTAGACTCTTAAATTCGTGGTCTCTTTCTTACGGTTAGTAGGTACCTAAACCGAGAATTACTTATAAGCAAAATTTTGGCCTCAAGACCGTTACTTTTACTAAAAGTCCATCGACAACTTACCCAAAGTTTAAGAATATCCGCTCTGTACTCATTAACCTTGCGTAGATTGTTTTGTCGCAGGTCTTCCTTGAACTGCTTAAACATTTCAGCATTCTTGAATCTGAGAATAAAACAATCTATTATTTGTAGAATATACTGCTTCCGGGCTGTTTGGCCGTGGTCGATGTGAAACTTGCGTCTGGATAAACGACTTGTAGTAGTGAACCTGTCAGACCACCAACTATCCGAGGAGGAGATGTCAGTCTTAAGCAAAGGTGAGAACTTTGCCATTGCCCCAAGATCAGTTCCGGTGGAAGATATCATCGCAAACGTCGAAGCAAGCCTTCGTAAACTCCCCCAAGAACTGGCTGAGAGGGTCCGCCAAGAGTCGTCTAGAGTTCTACAGCGAGCCAAGCCACCGAGGAGCAATATCACAGAGAAAGAACGGAAAGCCTTAAAGTACCTAAGAGCGAACAAGGATATTGTTATCCTGAAAGCTGATAAGGGCAATGCCACAGCGGTACTTAACACCAAGGATTATGAGACCAAGATCAAGGATCTTCTCGACCCAGCTACCTACAAGGAGATTCCAAAAGACCCAACGGCAAGAATCTTGAGACAGGTAAACAACCTGATCAAGGGTTCGTCTATCCCAGAAGAAACGCAAAGCTTCATCAAGAAGTCTGAAGCTCTTCCACCTAGGTTGTATGGGTTACCAAAGATCCATAAGCCTTCAGTACCGCTCCGGCCCATCGTAAGTACTATCGGCTCACCCACTCATCCAGTCTCGAAGTATCTCACCGGACTGCTTCAACAACATGTCGGATCATCCTCGTCATACATCAAAGACTCTCGCCACTTCGTGGAGAAACTTAAGAACCTAAAACTACATCCGGACGATCGTCTAGTCAGCTTCGACGTTGTCTCTCTGTTCACGAGAGTTCCGGTCAGGGAAGCAATGTCGCGTATCCGACCACTCTTCTCCAAGGACATCGCAGATCTGTTCGAGTTCGTGTTGACGACTTCCTACTTCCAGTGGAACAGCACGTTCTATGAGCAAGTGGACGGTTTAGCCATGGGAAACCCCATCAGTCCGGTAGTCGCGAACTTTTACATGGAATCATTTGAGGAAGACGCTCTGGATAGAGCTCCCAAGAAGCCTAAGGTCTGGTTCCGCTACGTGGACGATACCTTCGTGGTTTGGACTCACGGGGACTCGGAGCTGACTAAGTTCCTGGATCACCTAAACAGCATCCATCCGAACATCCAATTCACCATGGAAGTTGAGAAGAACGGGGAGCTACCATTCCTGGATGTCCTAGTAGCCAAAAAAGAAGATGGCAGTCTTGGTCACCGAGTCTATCGAAAGCCGACACACACAGACCGTTACCTACACAAGGACTCCAACCACCATCCCAGACAAAAAATGTTAGTTATCAAGACACTGGTCCACCGAGCTAAGACCATCTGTGAACCTCAACACCTACAAAACGAGTTACGCCACTTGGACTCGGCCTTCCAGGCTAATGGATTCTCTGCACATGAGATACGGAGAGCTCTTCACCCAAAGAAAGGTTCGCAGACAAACCAGGATGAGGAAAAACCTGCTCCGATAGGGAAGGCTTTCTTGCCATACATTCGTGGCATTACAGATCGTATCGGAAGACTGCTAGAAGCTTATAACATCAAGCCGATCTTCAAGCCCACGACGCAGCTACGGAATTTTCACCGTTCGGTCAAGGACCCACGTGATCCACTATCGTCAGCTGGAGTTTACAGAATCCCCTGCTCATGTGGCTCGGTATACGTGGGCACCACCCAAAGAAGCATCAAGACCCGCCTGTCGGAACATGAACGGAATTGCCGCCTCTGCCACTTCGACAAGTCAGCGGTTGCAGAACACACCCAAGAGGATGGGAATCATACC
Source organism: Eilema caniola (assembly GCA_949126895.1). Classification (NCBI taxonomy): domain Eukaryota; kingdom Metazoa; phylum Arthropoda; class Insecta; order Lepidoptera; family Erebidae; genus Eilema; species Eilema caniola. The sequence continues at coordinate 1,525,179 of OX421477.1, read as the reverse complement.
ATCGAATTTCAGAACACGAAAGTTCTAGCTACCACAACACATTTTTTCCCACGTATACTTCGAGAAGCCATCGAAATATTCAAGCATCCCAACAACTTCAACCGAAAAAACGAGGGATTTCAGCTCCAAAAAGATTGGTACCCAGCACTGAGAGCCACTCGGTATCACAGTGCAAAAAACCAATCAGGATCGCGTACGTCCGCGCCACAGCGCTCGACCAATCAGAATCGAATGAGTCGATTCCCCGCGCCGACCGTGCCTATAAATACAGCCGTGATTCAATGTTCGGCATTAGTCGCAAGTCAGCCGCCGGCGAGGCAAGGTCTCCGAAGTTGTCGTCGCCCGGCCCTGCGCCACTGAAGATGTCGACCGCAGTGATCGACGAAACGTCTGGAACGCAAGTTTCACATCGACCACGGCCAAACAGCCCGGAAGCAGTATATTCTACATGCAACGCCGGCCGTGAAAGCCTGAAGACTTATATTCAACGCCTCTACGGGGAGGAAGTTCACCAGCGAGTTCGCCGCCTTGAGTCACTTAGAAAAAGAAAAGCCCATCTTTTATCTTCATTGGCGTTTCTACTCCGCTGTCGGGATAGCAACGTCGTGCCCCACTTTCTGCGCCAGAAGAGGATCATACAGAGTCCCGCTTCGCACCGAATCTACGATCGTACAGAGAAAGCCCTTCTCCGAGAACGTATTCACAGTACACGGCGGACCCTGGCGCTACTCAGTCAGGATCTTCTCAGAGTCCACCTTCAAGTCGCCCATGAGCTTTCACCGAATGATTGGGACCGCCTGGAAAAACTAACGTTCAACACCATGACCTGGGAAAGCGAGCAGGCTACTACACGTCAGATGAGGAAGTTTAACAGGCTCCCAAGAGCCCAAGAGTCTGGTCCAAGTCTGGATAAACGACTTGTAGTAGTGAACCTGTCAGACCACCAACTATCCGAGGAGGAGATGTCAGTCTTAAGCAAAGGTGAGAACTTTGCCATTGCCCCAAGATCAGTTCCGGTGGAAGATATCATCGCAAACGTCGAAGCAAGCCTTCGTAAACTCCCCCAAGAACTGGCTGAGAGGGTCCGCCAAGAGTCGTCTAGAGTTCTACAGCGAGCCAAGCCACCGAGGAGCAATATCACAGAGAAAGAACGGAAAGCCTTAAAGTACCTAAGAGCGAACAAGGATATTGTTATCCTGAAAGCTGATAAGGGCAATGCCACAGCGGTACTTAACACCAAGGATTATGAGACCAAGATCAAGGATCTTCTCGACCCAGCTACCTACAAGGAGATTCCAAAAGACCCAACGGCAAGAATCTTGAGACAGGTAAACAACCTGATCAAGGGTTCGTCTATCCCAGAAGAAACGCAAAGCTTCATCAAGAAGTCTGAAGCTCTTCCACCTAGGTTGTATGGGTTACCAAAGATCCATAAGCCTTCAGTACCGCTCCGGCCCATCGTAAGTACTATCGGCTCACCCACTCATCCAGTCTCGAAGTATCTCACCGGACTGCTTCAACAACATGTCGGATCATCCTCGTCATACATCAAAGACTCTCGCCACTTCGTGGAGAAACTTAAGAACCTAAAACTACATCCGGACGATCGTCTAGTCAGCTTCGACGTTGTCTCTCTGTTCACGAGAGTTCCGGTCAGGGAAGCAATGTCGCGTATCCGACCACTCTTCTCCAAGGACATCGCAGATCTGTTCGAGTTCGTGTTGACGACTTCCTACTTCCAGTGGAACAGCACGTTCTATGAGCAAGTGGACGGTTTAGCCATGGGAAACCCCATCAGTCCGGTAGTCGCGAACCTTTACATGGAATCATTTGAGGAAGACGCTCTGGATAGAGCTCCCAAGAAGCCTAAGGTCTGGTTCCGCTACGTGGACGATACCTTCGTGGTTTGGACTCACGGGGACTCGGAGCTGACTAAGTTCCTGGATCACCTAAACAGCATCCATCCGAACATCCAATTCACCATGGAAGTTGAGAAGAACGGGGAGCTACCATTCCTGGATGTCCTAGTAGCCAAAAAAGAAGATGGCAGTCTTGGTCACCGAGTCTATCGAAAGCCGACACACACAGACCGTTACCTACACAAGGACTCCAACCACCATCCCAGACAAAAAATGTTAGTTATCAAGACACTGGTCCACCGAGCTAAGACCATCTGTGAACCTCAACACCTACAAAACGAGTTACGCCACTTGGACTCGGCCTTCCAGGCTAATGGATTCTCTGCACATGAGATACGGAGAGCTCTTCACCCAAAGAAAGGTTCGCAGACAAACCAGGATGAGGAAAAACCTGCTCCGATAGGGAAGGCTTTCTTGCCATACATTCGTGGCATTACAGATCGTATCGGAAGACTGCTAGAAGCTTATAACATCAAGCCGATCTTCAAGCCCACGACGCAGCTACGGAATTTTCACCGTTCGGTCAAGGACCCACGTGATCCACTATCGTCAGCTGGAGTTTACAGAATCCCCTGCTCATGTGGCTCGGTATACGTGGGCACCACCCAAAGAAGCATCAAGACCCGCCTGTCGGAACATGAACGGAATTGCCGCCTCTGCCACTTCGACAAGTCAGCGGTTGCAGAACACACCCAAGAGGATGGGAATCATACCATCGAATTTCAGAACACGAAAGTTCTAGCTACCACAACACATTTTTTCCCACGTATACTTCGAGAAGCCATCGAAATATTCAAGCATCCCAACAACTTCAACCGAAAAAACGAGGGATTTCAGCTCCAAAAAGATTGGTACCCAGCACTGAGAGCCACTCGGTATCACAGTGCAAAAAACCAATCAGGATCGCGTACGTCCGCGCCACAGCGCTTGACCAATCAGAATCGAATGAGTCGATTCCCCGCGCCGACCGTGCCTATAAATACAGCCGTGATTCAATGTTCGGCATTAGTCGCAAGTCAGCCGCCGGCGAGGCAAGGTCTCCGAAGTTGTCGTCGCCCGGCCCTGCGCCACTGAAGATGTCGACCGCAGTGATCGACGAAACGTCTGGAACGCAAGTTTCACATCGACCACGGCCAAACAGCCCGGAAGCAGTATATTCTACATGCAACGCCGGCCGTGAAAGCCTGAAGACTTATATTCAACGCCTCTACGGGGAGGAAGTTCACCAGCGAGTTCGCCGCCTTGAGTCACTTAGAAAAAGAAAAGCCCATCTTTTATCTTCATTGGCGTTTCTACTCCGCTGTCGGGATAGCAACGTCGTGCCCCACTTTCTGCGCCAGAAGAGGATCATACAGAGTCCCGCTTCGCACCGAATCTACGATCGTACAGAGAAAGCCCTTCTCCGAGAACGTATTCACAGTACACGGCGGACCCTGGCGCTACTCAGTCAGGATCTTCTCAGAGTCCACCTTCAAGTCGCCCATGAGCTTTCACCGAATGATTGGGACCGCCTGGAAAAACTAACGTTCAACACCATGACCTGGGAAAGCGAGCAGGCTACTACACGTCAGATGAGGAAGTTTAACAGGCTCCCAAGAGCCCAAGAGTCTGGTCCAAGTCTGGATAAACGACTTGTAGTAGTGAACCTGTCAGACCACCAACTATCCGAGGAGGAGATGTCAGTCTTAAGCAAAGGTGAGAACTTTGCCATTGCCCCAAGATCAGTTCCGGTGGAAGATATCATCGCAAACGTCGAAGCAAGCCTTCGTAAACTCCCCCAAGAACTGGCTGAGAGGGTCCGCCAAGAGTCGTCTAGAGTTCTACAGCGAGCCAAGCCACCGAGGAGCAATATCACAGAGAAAGAACGGAAAGCCTTAAAGTACCTAAGAGCGAACAAGGATATTGTTATCCTGAAAGCTGATAAGGGCAATGCCACAGCGGTACTTAACACCAAGGATTATGAGACCAAGATCAAGGATCTTCTCGACCCAGCTACCTACAAGGAGATTCCAAAAGACCCAACGGCAAGAATCTTGAGACAGGTAAACAACCTGATCAAGGGTTCGTCTATCCCAGAAGAAACGCAAAGCTTCATCAAGAAGTCTGAAGCTCTTCCACCTAGGTTGTATGGGTTACCAAAGATCCATAAGCCTTCAGTACCGCTCCGGCCCATCGTAAGTACTATCGGCTCACCCACTCATCCAGTCTCGAAGTATCTCACCGGACTGCTTCAACAACATGTCGGATCATCCTCGTCATACATCAAAGACTCTCGCCACTTCGTGGAGAAACTTAAGAACCTAAAACTACATCCGGACGATCGTCTAGTCAGCTTCGACGTTGTCTCTCTGTTCACGAGAGTTCCGGTCAGGGAAGCAATGTCGCGTATCCGACCACTCTTCTCCAAGGACATCGCAGATCTGTTCGAGTTCGTGTTGACGACTTCCTACTTCCAGTGGAACAGCACGTTCTATGAGCAAGTGGACGGTTTAGCCATGGGAAACCCCATCAGTCCGGTAGTCGCGAACTTTTACATGGAATCATTTGAGGAAGACGCTCTGGATAGAGCTCCCAAGAAGCCTAAGGTCTGGTTCCGCTACGTGGACGATACCTTCGTGGTTTGGACTCACGGGGACTCGGAGCTGACTAAGTTCCTGGATCACCTAAACAGCATCCATCCGAACATCCAATTCACCATGGAAGTTGAGAAGAACGGGGAGCTACCATTCCTGGATGTCCTAGTAGCCAAAAAAGAAGATGGCAGTCTTGGTCACCGAGTCTATCGAAAGCCGACACACACAGACCGTTACCTACACAAGGACTCCAACCACCATCCCAGACAAAAAATGTTAGTTATCAAGACACTGGTCCACCGAGCTAAGACCATCTGTGAACCTCAACACCTACAAAACGAGTTACGCCACTTGGACTCGGCCTTCCAGGCTAATGGATTCTCTGCACATGAGATACGGAGAGCTCTTCACCCAAAGAAAGGTTCGCAGACAAACCAGGATGAGGAAAAACCTGCTCCGATAGGGAAGGCTTTCTTGCCATACATTCGTGGCATTACAGATCGTATCGGAAGACTGCTAGAAGCTTATAACATCAAGCCGATCTTCAAGCCCACGACGCAGCTACGGAATTTTCACCGTTCGGTCAAGGACCCACGTGATCCACTATCGTCAGCTGGAGTTTACAGAATCCCCTGCTCATGTGGCTCGGTATACGTGGGCACCACCCAAAGAAGCATCAAGACCCGCCTGTCGGAACATGAACGGAATTGCCGCCTCTGCCACTTCGACAAGTCAGCGGTTGCAGAACACACCCAAGAGGATGGGAATCATACCATCGAATTTCAGAACACGAAAGTTCTAGCTACCACAACACATTTTTTCCCACGTATACTTCGAGAAGCCATCGAAATATTCAAGCATCCCAACAACTTCAACCGAAAAAACGAGGGATTTCAGCTCCAAAAAGATTGGTACCCAGCACTGAGAGCCACTCGGTATCACAGTGCAAAAAACCAATCAGGATCGCGTACGTCCGCGCCACAGCGCTCGACCAATCAGAATCGAATGAGTCGATTCCCCGCGCCGACCGTGCCTATAAATACAGCCGTGATTCAATGTTCGGCATTAGTCGCAAGTCAGCCGCCGGCGAGGCAAGGTCTCCGAAGTTGTCGTCGCCCGGCCCTGCGCCACTGAAGATGTCGACCGCAGTGATCGACGAAACGTCTGGAACGCAAGTTTCACATCGACCACGGCCAAACAGCCCGGAAGCAGTATATTCTACATGCAACGCCGGCCGTGAAAGCCTGAAGACTTATAATCTATTATTTGTAATAAATTCTTAAAATAAAAATTTGTTCGTATAAAAACTATCGTGAGACATTTTTCAATTAAATAAATTTATTACGTATCCGTACTAGCGAAAGAAACACACTTTGTGCCGCGAAAAGTACGGGAGGTGATTGAAATAAGCCGTCGTCCAAATTTTAACAGAGATAAGGGATGGTGAACACTGCTTGGAAACCGGCCTTGAAATGCGTGTACCACAAATGGGAATCGAGCGTGGCATGCGACACGGTTAGCGCGTTATGCCTCACCGCTGAACCATCGAGCGAAGACGATGACGACACAGACACGACAACGAGGACGGCCGAACTGTCCCGTACGCGACCGAACACCCCTCCGCTATCCGAGCGCGCGCGATGGCAGCGCCAACGTTGAGAACGCAGTAAAACATCTGACGTCGCCGCGCCAGGATGCTCTGCTCATGAATAAGGACGCCGGTCGGGTCCGAAACTAGTCGGGCGCATCCAGACGGTTTACGTGAGTGTAGCCGTAATAAATTTATTTAATTAAAATTTTGTTCTTAAAAATAATAATTAAAGTTTTTGTACTAATAGGTATTTCTTCTTCTTCACCTTGGAGTCTGGGGTCTGCTTTACCAATCTAAGTTTTTAGGGCTCCAACTACCGGCAACATCTGCCATAGATATTCGTATGGCAACCGAGAACGACGCCTAATGTGCTCTCAGAGCTACGACCAGACCAAATACCCATATTCAATTCATGCATACAAATATTTGCACAGATCCGGGATCTAACCCGCGCCTCCTGCGTAACAATCACACAGAGGTTGTTGTACTAATAGGTATTTAACAATTGTGAATACCTGTTCATGATTTCAAATTGTCGTCTGACTTTAGCCTCGTGTTTACGTTGCTTCTCATCCTGCAGGAACTTGTCTCGAGAATCCATGCGTTCTTGTCTGTTCTTCGTGTTCTTTCGCCGGTCTGCTTCAGTGCGAGCATCCTCACTGTAACATTATTAATAATATTAAAAAAATCTTTAGTATAAAATCAACACTTTCTCAAATTGATTGATGGATGGCTTCATGATGTCTTGCATTCTTCATGGCTTGGTTCAGATTCTCTCAATTAAGAGTCCTCTTTAGCTAATAGACCACTGCAGCTGACAGTACTTGTTCTGATTTCGTCTATTAGGACGCTTGGTATGAAAATTCGACTGGCTATGTACGAGTGTCTTCTGCGGTGTCCATGACGCTCATGATTACTCCTAAAGTTTCTATCAATACTTATTCACCAACCATCTGTACTCTACTAACAGTAACGTTTTAGTTAATTAATTGTTCGTACTTATGGATATACTTACATAGCCCTCTTTTCTGCGACAGCCTTATCAAGAATAGCCTGGTCTTTAGTATCTCGATCAGCGTCGCCAGACTCCAATTTAGCACTAATGGCTTCGAGTACTTTCAGTTTTTCATTTTTCACCTAAAGCAAAATCAATAAGTTATACTTTTTACACAAACACTCCAATCCAATATCTATAAATATTTATTGAATTAACAAAGTGAGCAGACACGGGGATAAGTAGTAGATAGAAGATAATATAAATGTCGAGGTTCAGTTAAATCCACATTTAGACTGGTAAAAGCGGTCCCCAGACTCCAAGTTGAAAGCTTCGGATGCGATTGGGATTAACGCTAGCATGAAGATGAAGTCCCAGAGTATTAATTCAACTACCGTTAGAGAATTAGTCGGTGTACTCCTATACATATTTTTTTCCTTGCAGGTACATGTTATGGTACCCTCGTTACCTATTGCCTATACTCACATCTGCTTCCGTCTGCTTCCGCTTGCGCTCCGTCCTGGCGCGGGATTTATTAAGTACTTCAATTAACCTATCGTCCATTCTGTCGCGCGCCGCTTGCTCTTTCTTGCGTGCTTCATTCTCTGCCTTCGCTTGCTTAATGTCATTGAGGATGCGACGTTTCTCTTGTTCTCTCTGAGAAACATTTACACTCAGTGCTAGAACTTTTCTATGATTCGTTTGCGAATCGTGGGCACATTAACTACGTAAAAAAGATTGCAACCCTTACATGCCAATTTTGACGTTCATATGTGCCTAAGTGCCTAAACTGAATTGATTATTTGCGTAATAGTAAATTAATGATCTTAATAACTACATTTCTTTCTTTACTTTTCACACCGACGCATCGACATATGCAGAAAGCGCCGAGTTATTTTTGTGACATGGCTAATGTGAATATTGTCTAGATCTGGAAGACTAATTGAAGGTAGTAAAGTATGCTCTACTAATGTAGATAATGATGTGTGTGCAAGTCTCTTACGAGGTGCTTATGTTTTGCAGAAAAGTTTGTAGTTCTGAATCACACATTCTCGATTTTTATTAACTACCTACATACTTACTAGGTAGTCATATATCTAAGGCTACCTTGCAATATTACTTACAAAGTTATCTTCAAACTCTTTTATGGCTTTTATCTCCGCGGCAGCGTTCATGTTGTCAATCTTCTGCAGATTAAGCTCCGTCTCATTGTCTATTCGGTTACGTTCTGCTACTTCATGAGCTCTGTATGTTGCAAAAAGCCTAATAAGTATACTATCAGTGCCAGCTTCAGTAAAAATATTCAAACACAATAGATATACATACTCTTCTTACAATGTAATTAACCACATTATTAGATATAGCATTATGTTAAATAGCTCTCTACGCATCGCATGACACACGAGTCAACAATCTAGATAAACTGTTCAGGTTTGATTTGAATATGATATAAGTCCTGCTATCCTGTATTTAAATGGTCTAACTAAATGATAAAAGAAATTTAGAAGATAGGCGTTTAAGTATCACCTACCCATTATCTACCTTTTTTTTTTTTTTTTACTTGCGGGAAATCCCCACGGATACCCACCCCTCCGGAGCCGGAGGGGGAGGTTATGTCGGACTCGAACCGACTAAACCGCACGCCGTCTCTGGGTCGTAGTGCTAGGCCGAAGGTGAGGTTGTCATGCGACATATCCCTCGCACCCGGGCTGACCCAGGGCCATCCCTCTCGGTCTGGCCCTCCTCGGGAAGGGGGGGACCACGCGGTCCCCGACTCAACCCCGGTGTGGGGAGGCGCGCATCGTCCTACGATGCGCGCCGCCGCCGTGACCCATTATCTACCAATTTAATTGGACCATTTATAATATAAGCACCCTTCCTTTTTAAACTGTAATATCCTTGCTCTTGAATATGAGGTATTTGACTGTATCTTTTACATTGCATCAGCTCTAACAGTTTCCTCAAGACTATGTACTCACTGATCAAGAATATCCTTCTGATGTTGTTTGTTAGCTTCGAACCGTCTCTGCTTCCTCAGCGCCATGAGGTCGTTCCACTCCTTAGCTTGTTGAATGATGTAGTCATCGTCTTGCCGCTTGTTCCTTGCCTCTTCCGCTCGAAGTTCATTCAGAAACTTTATTTGTTCCATACGTTCCTTCTGGACCGCTGTTTCTATTACCGCACTGGATGGCAAATAATATTATGGAAGCCACGATATACTTAACATTAAGCCAAGACTTGGAATATTGGAGGTGTCACTCGCGCGTTGTTGAAAGGAAGACGGCCTTGAAGACGATGGGAAAGCAAGCAAGGCCTCCAGTATTCATAGGAGGGTGAGTATCTACTTATTAATGGTTATTAGTCAACGATATATACTACTGTAATAATACTCTGGACTGGAAGAACTTTTCACTCAAGACTTCGAAATTTCCCAAATTAAAGCTTTGTTCCAATTAAGAAACTCGTACAGGGAGGCCCACTTCTTACCTATACGCACAATGTAACTTAATAGAAGTGGACCAAATACAATGTTAGATAGCCTCGTAAAAGAAAATGTCAAAAATTTTCCTTTATGCAGAAATTGCTACCTACCAGAGCCACGAGATTTAACTTAGGTACCTTAATAGCAGCTTAGGCGCATCCTTGCTCTTGAATATGAGGTCTCTGGCTGTGTACATGAGCTGCTCTTGCTCATCCTGCTTTCTTTTCAGGTAGCGTTTGTAGAATATGGTGTTCTCCTGTTCTGCTGCCTCTATACGAGCTAAGCGCTGCTCCTCGTTGCGTTTGTTTACATTCTATAGGTATTCACATGAATATATATATAATTCCTAGCTTATGAAGTGAAAAGTCAACCTTAAGAGACCAAAGAGCTGGCAAAAAGCAATCGAGACCATCAAAACACTCATCCTTTTCAAATCATTCACATTTTCTCTGGCCATTTCGAGAGGACCATAGCCAGATGAAAAATGATAGAAGCAGTTAGCAGTACTTACTTCTACAGAATTTGGCCAAGATTTGGTCATCTCTGAACTAGCAGCATCTAGGAAGTTGACATATTCACGGCGCCGAACCGCATCTGGGTCTTCTTTCTCTGGGGTTGTCCACTTTTTAATCCGTGCCCACTCCTTCTGGCTTAACACAATCGGCATTGATGCCAAATTTTATGGGAAGACCTGTGTATTAATATCTTATTTCAATCGATGTAAGATCTTGTGACGATTTACCTGCAGGACAATTAATTCTATGAAAGAAAATGAGCATTGACATAAAATTTCTTCGTATCGCAGAATTACTTAGCACCCGTGTGGTAGATTATACTAGCTAATGCCTAGGTATGTTATACAGAATTTTTTTATAGTCTAAGGACACAATGAAATAAATGGATACCTCTGAAATGAATTCCACCTTTTGTTTATAATTTTCTTGCTCAAACATCGCCGATCATGACACAAATTGCATTTGACAGACTATCAATTTCCTTTTCTTCTTTACTTTCTTTTCTAGATTTTGACACCCCATTGAAAACAATACGCGATACGTGATTCCATAATCATGTTGGTGTTGGTTATCTATTATTATTAGATGCACCATTTCATAGAAGCCTTTACGGACGCGGACGTTCATGCCATTCTGATTTCAGAGAGCTGGTTCAAACCCCACCATCTTTCTACCTCCTACCCTCTCCCTGGCTTCGTTCTTATCCGTAATGACCGAGTAGATGAGGCGGAGAGGAGGGGGGGTGGTGTTGCAATATACCTCCGCAGTGATTTTCCCTACAAAATTCTCGCTTCGTCCCCCTCTACACTATCTTCTACTGCAGAGTTTCTTTTCTTAGAGGTTAGTGTCAAAGGAGAGAAAATCTTGCTTGGGGTTGTCTACTGTCCACCTGCAGTGAATTACTTCTCCAGCATAGAACCAGTCCTGGAAGCTTTGGGGTCGGAGTATGTACACCACATAGTTATAGGCGATCTCAATACTGATATACTGCCCCCACAGTCTTCCCGCTGCCGCAGGTTACTTGACATTGTCGAGTCTGTTAAATTAAACATCCTGCCTCTACAAGCTACCCACCATAATACTGATGCTGAGGACACATGGCTGGACTTAATTTTTACCTCCAACCCAGCGCTTGTTTCTCGTCACGGGCAACATGCTGCGTCTGCTTTTTCGCGACACGATTTTTTGTTCGTATCATACGTCCTTAAGCCCCCTAAACCCAAACCTCGCGTACTGCTTATGCGTAGTTTCGGACGTATGAACTTGGACCAACTATGCAAGGATGCCTCGGCAATAAACTGGGATCGTGTGGGTAAGACCATGTCAATGGACGAGAAAATTCGCTTCTTTAATGACAAAAATAATCTAGAACTTGTGTCCCCCAAAATCTGTTAGTACCTGGCATTGTTATGTTGGAAACGAGGCTCACAACCCACCCGCTGGCAAAAGGTAACCCGAGCTAATAAAAGATTCAATCCACGATCTGTTGGAGTTGCAACACCGTGCCAAGACGCATTGTGTGAGGCGAATGTACAGCCGAGTGTATCGGCGCCGATCGATGACAACGCCTAACTTGCCTATTTACACACGTGTACGATGAGATATAATTATTGTAAAATCCTGACAAAGTGCTAATCATGTGCGAAACAAATCTTTAACAGCAACAACTGTAACGTGATATTTTTCACTGTTGCTTATTGTTTTCTAATATAGATTTCTTTGTTCCAGAGCCACCTAGAGTGTCTCACGGGAACTAGGCATAATTGTTTGGCAGTGAAACTTCTAATCTTCGATTAGGTGTGTTCTAGTTCTCACCCACGACCGGTGGATGGCGCTGGGTGTCCCACAGCGTATATTGTATTTGATTATTGCATTTATTTATTGTTTTATTTACAATTTAACAATAATAAATAAATGGGACTTACTTTCTCAGAAATTGTGACATATTCGTGAACAAGTCATAATTATAATAAATGTTTGTCATATTTGGTCTAGTCGTGTCTGTGGCCATCAGCGGCTGATTAGTTTGCTTGTCTATGGGCCGCTAATGAGTTAGTTCGTGACCAGCAGAATTTTGAGGTTTGTTCACGAATATTCGATGGATTCGGGTATAAATAGGCCTGCGCCGATCCTCAAACGAACTTCTATATCAATCTTCGTAGCTGTCTCTGAGTAAATAAAATCTGTGTCTATTTCTCGTAATAAAATTGTTTGGTGAAAACTTCGTTCCCAGATATTCTGGTAAGTCGTATTCCTCTGTTTATTTGGACACATTACGGGCCTGTATGTATATTCACGGCTTAAGAGTGGTCTGTTTTATACAGGGTCGCTGGTCTGAGCTCGTGTGCCCCTCTGAATCCGCCCTGTCTTACATTTACCTACTGCGTGCTTCGTGGTACATCGGCTGCTGTGAGCTGCATATAGCGGAGAAAGGTCTACTCCGAACATCCCTGAGGCCATCCAGCAATCACCTAAGGCCAGTACACTGCCGCTGTGTGCCTATTACCTGTGTAGCCGTAGCCGTGTAGTACCATTTGTAAAACTTAGTACGCTTAGTAGCCTGTGCTAGATTTCACGTACCTGTTAATGTGTAGCTAGTGCTAAAATTCGTATGCAAATTGTGTGTTCATCTGCCTATTATCTGTGCCTGCTGTGTGTGTTCTTCCTGTCTCACACTTCTGTATTCTTTACCTGTCTGTCTACCTACTTATCACTACGCATCTTCTGTATTCTGTGCCTGTATCTACCTACTTCACTACTATATATTTCTCTGTGTGTAACTCTGTGTTATATTCTATCAAATATATGTGTGTACACCTAAACTACCAGCTGTTTTCATTGGAGCCCTAGCTTCCCTGTGCACGCACCTCTCTAGCTCTGTGGAGAAGGCGCCCTGGGTAAGAGTTCTGCATCAGCCCCTGAGCGAGCCGGTGAGTATCCACCTGACTAGGTCAGTGGTTACAAATTGGCTCCCAACGTAGTGGCAAGACTCTGGTACTACTCTGCGGTAGTCTCAGTCTAGTGTGTGTGCATAGGAGGCTAACTCTGATGAAAACAACCTGGGAATCCGTCTGAGACTTCCCAAGACGTTAATTGGTTGTGTTAGCAGCTGAACACGTAATTAATCTTCTTGTCTTTTTCCAGCTACCTACACCTGGGGTGGGAAAAGACGCCCAAAATTCTAAATTTCCAAATTAAAAAACAGCTGTGATTTTGGTAAGATTTTCTGATTTTTTTCGGCATACCCACTTTTTTTCTTTTTTGTTTTTTTTCTTTTTTCTTTTTTCTCCTCTTTTCTAGCCTGTTTCTAGTCTTTCTTGCAGATGTGCACATATATATTTGGACTGTAATATAATTTTTTTCTGTGTAAATAAACCTAATAAGATTTTCTGTGTAACTACAAACTTTATAGAAAGTGTGTGAAAATTAACTTGAACTTTGTTCTCATAAATGATAGAAACTTTTAATTCTATTAGACAGCCTCTATTTGTATTAAATTATAGCAATCAATTTAAAACTTTAGTTAAATATCAAGCACCTTGTTGATATCTACTTATGAACCTCTGTTTTACATCTTGTATTTAAACCTTGTCTGTTTGACCTACATTGCCAGTTGTGTAACTGACTTTGCATTTGAGTCTAGACTTTAACTTTAGGGTCTTAATAATAGACACCTGTAACTCTAGTATAAATATAAATCATATTATTTAATTTGAAACCATTGTTAGATATCATACACTTTGGTGGAACTTACTTGTTATTTCTGTTTAATACTTTGTGATTGAACCCTGTCTGTGTCATCTACATTGTTACTTATTTAATTGTCGTAATTAAACTTTTACATCATGGCACAGATGCAAAAATATATAAACTATCTGAGAAAAGATGAACTCTCTAACGAGCTGGTTCACATAGGCATTTCAGTGGCACCTGATGCGACGGTGGCTGGCCTTCGGAGTGAGCTGAGGACGGCACACCGACTTGTCCGTCGGGGTAGCATCAAGCTGAAGGCGGTGGTCCCCACTGATGCAGCGGCGGAGCTTTCCATCTGTACGCCTAAGGTCTCGGAACTAAGTGAGGCCCTCCAGTCAGGTGACTTTGTTTCTGATAAGAATTGTCGCATAAGAGTAGCCTTCAGGGCCAACTATCTGCTAACTAGGCTGGCTCGTTGTGGTCTAGATTGTCCTGAACTGGCCGAACTTCGTGATAGGCTTGTGAAGATCGTCGCTGTGGCTGAACCCAGCACTGATTCTGAATCTGACGGGTCAGATGAAGGTGATGATGATTCGGGTCGTGACCGGGTAGAGTACACTTCACCTGCAGTGAGAGAGGACCGCTCGGTACGAGCTAGTTCTGGTAAATCTTGTTCCACGTCTGACAACATAGTGTATAGGGAACGTCCCGTTAACCTATGTTCTTTTAACTTAAAATATGATGGTTCCTCTTGTGTGCGCGTGTTTTTAGAGAGATTAGAAGAACTTAGATGTGCACGGGAGGTCTCTAAGTCTAAACTCCTTCTGGCTTTCTCTGACCTGTTGGACGGACCAGCTTTGTCTTGGTTCCGTACAAATAGAACTAATTTCATCTCATATGAGGACCTTATTGGTGAGCTTAGAGATACATTCGATATTCCTGACTATGATTATCGTCTCAGAAATGAGATTAGACAGCGTAGCCAATCCCGCTCTGAGTCCTTGGTTAGCTACTTATGTACAATGCAGGCTATGTTCTCAAGGTTGTCGTGTAAAATGCCCAGTGAGGAACAGCTGGACATTCTCATGCACAATATTAGACCAGACTACATGAAGGAATTGGCCTTGCATGATGTCAACTCTATTGATGATCTGAGACGTCTAGGTAAACGTCTGGAGCTTGCGCGTACAAGGGCGGACGCTTTCCGTGAGCCTATTTTGGACAAATTTGAGATTTCGTCTGATTTACACCAGCACAAGACCAAAGGCGTGCAAAGGCCCCCTAAGCAGGTGTCTGCAGTCGAGACGCCATCTACCTCCAACGAACGCAAATGCTTCCGGTGTGGCGAAAGCGGGCACGCTGCATACAACTGCACCCAGTCGAGAGAGTTGGTGTGCTTCCGGTGCGGTCTCAAAGGAGTCAAGACACCAGACTGCTCAAAATGTACTGGTAAGCCAAAAAACGCGTAAGCCAGGGCCTTATTGTGAACTCTATACATCACTCTGTATCTGAGTCTATTTCTGATAGGGTCCTGTTTACTAAACGGGATAACGATGTTAGACCGTATCTAGTTGTTAAAGTATTAAATTTAAATGTCTTAGGCCTTCTGGATTCCGGTGCCTCTTGCTCTATACTAGGAAAGGGAGCGCACCGTATCTTCTTGGAACTGGGTTTTGATCTTGAACGTATCAACCCTTCCTTTCGCATTACAACTGCCGACAGCTCATATGTGCAATGTCTGGGTTGTATTTCTCTACCTATTGAGTATAATTCGGTTATCCGAGTTATCAAATTCTATGTTGTTCCGGGAATCACCACCTCCATGATATTTGGAGTGGATTTTTGGCAGCAATTTAAGTTAGGTGATAAACTAATTTCACAAAATATTAGTCTTGATGGTTTTAGTGACAATAATCCTATCGAGTCTGTGTCTCTTAACAGTGGCCTCGAGGATTACAGCAACCTGACTACTAAACAAAGGGGTGTAATCAACGAGATCATTGAAAAGTTTGACTCTTTGAACACGGATAAGGTGGGTTTAGGTCGGACTACACTTGAGCATCATGTCATTGACACGGGTGACAGTAAGCCGATCAAACAGCGTTACTACCCGCTCTCTCCTCTCAAACAGAAAGCCCTGGAAGCCGAGTTGGACCGAATGCTAGAGATGGGAGTAGTGTCCCCGTCTCAGTCCGCATGGAATTCTCCAGTGGTCATGGTGGAGAAGGCGAACGGCGAACTCAGGTTGTGCTTGGACTCTCGCAAGCTCAACTCTGTGTCAAAAAGTGACGCCTATCCCTTACCGTACATTAATCAAATCTTGGACCATCTGAATAATGCTAAATATTTATCCTCTGTAGATCTGAGTGCGGCCTACTGGCAGATTCCGTTCGACTCTCTGCAGTCCGCCGAGAAGACTGCCTTTACAGTTCCCCGTAGGGGGCTGTTTCATTACAATACCATGTGTTTTGGACTCGTTGGAGCTGCCGCCACGATGCAGCGCCTAATGGACCGTCTGTTTGGTCCTGAGTTCGACAACAGGGTATTTGCGTTTCAGGACGACATAGTCTGTGTGTCCAGTACCTTTGAGGAGCATGTAGAGCTCTTACATAGAGTCTATCAGCGACTCAAGGATGCTGGCCTAACTATTAACATGAAAAAGTCTCACTTTTGTCGGAGTGAACTCAAATACCTGGGGTATTATGTGGACAAACACGGCCTTCGGACTGACCCTGGTAAAGTTGAGGTTATTCTCAACTATCCTACACCTACTAACCCAAAGGAGGTTAAGAGGTTTCTGGGAATGGCCGGCTGGTATCGTCGTTTTGTCAATAATTTCTCTAAGATTAGTAAACCTCTGTGTAAACTAACGTCTAAGAATGTTAAGTTCGAATGGACACCCGAAGCGGAACAGTCCTTCAATCTTCTCAAGTCAGCTTTGGTCTCTGCCCCTATATTGAAGATGCCTAACTTTGAGTTGCCTTTCCGTATTCTCAGTGATGCGTCCGCATTTTCAGTTGCTGCTGTGCTGACACAAACTCACGATGGAGTTGAACACCCCATCGCCTACTGCAGCCGTTCTCTCAACAAGAACGAGGTGAACTACAGCACAACTGAGCGGGAACTTCTGGCCGTGATTTTCGCCTTAGAACAATTCAGACAGTACGTCGAGGGCCAGAAGTGTACAGTCGTCACGGATCACTCCTCTTTACTGTGGTTCCATAAGCTGAAAAACCCTACGGGTCGTTTAGCGCGTTGGAGCATGAGGCTAAGTCAATTCGATTTTGACATTGAACATCGGAAGGGTAAAGATCACGTTGTACCTGACGCTCTGTCTCGTATAACGATTGATTCGCTAGATGCTGCCTCCTCTAAAGACCCTTGGTATATCCACACCATGAACAGTGTGCGGAAGAACCCTAGGAAGTTGCCGAATTTTGACATTCGTGACAACCTTTTATATAGATTTTCTAAGAATAAATACTCTCTGACTTCAGATTTCGACTGGAAGTTGGTGGTACCCCAGGAGGATCGCCTGTCCCTGCTCTCTAAGTACCATGATGACACACTTAGTGCTCATGGTGGTGTTTGGAAGACACACAAAAGGTTAGCCCTAAATTATTATTGGCCCAAAATGTACGAGGACGTCAAACAATATGTCGGGAAGTGTGAAGTCTGTAAGCAGTACAAACCCGTAAACACGTCTCGTCCTGGCCTCATGGGTAGCCCGAAGCGGGTGGCGAAGCCTTTCGAAGCTATCTCTGTCGATCTACTTGGTCCCTTTCCTACTTCAAGTAATAGAAACGTGCACCTGATCGTGGTCTCCGACTATTTTAGTAAATACGTCATGTTGTGCCCTATTCGGGTTGCCACAGGCGCTGTGGTCGCGAGATTCATAGAGAAGAGTGTATTTCTTGTTCATGGAGTATGTAAAACTATTTACATGGATAATGGTCCTCAGTTCGTAAGTAAGCCTTTTAAGGATCTACTAACTAAATATAATGTACCCAATATATACTATAACCCTAGGTATCATGCCCAGACTAATCAGGCGGAAAGAGCTATTCGCAATGTTGTCCAAGCGATCTCGTGCTATATGAAGTCACAACACAAAGCATGGGACTCGTTCTTGGTTGAAGTACAGTGCGCTCTGAACACTGCGGTTAGCGAAGCAACTCGCTTCACCCCATACTTTCTGGTGCATGGTAGGGAGTTCATAGGAGATGGAGTTCTATACAGGCAGTCAGACATTGCGTGCCACCCGGCTTCTGTCGCTGTGGACGATCCATCAGCCTTTGGTGTCAAACTGAGAGAAATACAACGCATCTACGACCAGGTGAGGAAACATTTGAACGTTGCCCACCAGCGTAATGAAAAGTATTACAACCTCAGAAAAAGGCATGTGGAGCTGAAAGTAGGACAAATCGTGTACAAACGCACGTTCTACCTGTCAAACAAAGCAAAGAACTTCACTTCCAAGTTAGCCCCTAAGTTCCTTAAATGTGTGGTAACCGCCAAGCAATCCCCTCTGGTATATAGGCTGTCAGATTTAGACGGTAAGGATCTTGGTGAGTACCATATCAAAGACATCCTGAAGTATAAGGAGGAGCCGTCTCCAGTACCTAATGTCAGCGATGTTGCCACTACATAGCACTGTTTATCTAGTCTACAAAACCAGCGCTATGTTATGCTTAATCTGTATAATATCTGTTTTCTCTCTGAGTATCTACGTGACTATAATTTGTCACATTGTAGGTTCCACCATACACCGTACCGAGTGTTTCTCTCTCATTTCGCCTCTCAATTCTCCACAGCTCCTTGTAGTTGTTGGTAGTGTTGGTGTATCTGCAGCGAATAAAGGGAACATTCATTTTCTTTGTAGGACATTTGACTCTAGCTATGTAACCTAACCATTGCGCAAGTCAGTGTATAATTAGGTGTGTGCGAGGAATGTTCCTTAGTTTTGTAATTATAGTCGTCAGTTTGTGTTTGAAATACCCAGCTGTTTATCTATATCTATTGTAAGCATTTTCTGTTTTCTTTGTTGTGTATTTCCAGCGTATTGTGTCCGCAGGAAATACTATTAATGGGGGGGGGGTGGTGTAACGTGATATTTTTCACTTTTGCTTATTGTTTTCTAATATAGATTTCTTTGTTCCAGAGCCACCTAGAGTGTCTCACGGGAACTAGGCATAATTGTTGGGCAGTGAAACTTCTAATCTTCGATTAGGTGTGTTCTAGTTCTCACACTCGACCGGTGGATGGCGCTGGTGTCCTACAGCATATATCCAATTTTTTTATAGCTCTCATCTATCATTTTATTTACAATTTAACAATAATAAATAAATGATACTTACTTTCTCAGAATTTGTGACATATTCGTGAACAAGTCATAATTATAATAAATGTTTGTCATATTTGGTCTAGTCGTGTCTGTGGCCATCAGCGGCTGAAGAGTTTGCTTGTCTATGGGCCGCTAATGAGTTGGTTCGTGACCAGCAGAATTTTGAGGTTTGTTCACGAATATTCGATGGATACGGGTATAAATAGGCCTGCGCCGATCCTCAAAGGAACTTCTATTTAAATCTTCGTAGCTGTCTCTGAGTAAATCAATTCTGTGTCTATATCTTGTAATAAAATTGTTTGGTGAAAACTTCGTTCCCAGATATTCTGGTAAGTCGTATTCCTCTATTTATTGGGGCACATTACGGGCCTCTATGTATATTCACGGCTTAAGAGTGGTCTGTTTTATACAGGGTCGCTGGTCTGAGCTCGTGTGCCCTCTGAATTCGCTTTTCTCTGACATTTATCTACGGCGTGCTTCGTGGTACAACGGCTGCTGTGAGCCGTATACATCGGCGAACGGTCTACTCCGAACATCCAAGAGGCCATCCCGCAATCACCCAAGGCCAGTACACTGTCGCCGTGTACCTGTTAATGTGTAGCTGTAGTGCCAACCAGAAGTAAACGTAGTACGCTTAGTAGCCTGTACTAGAACTCACGTACCTTAAATGTGTAGCTAGTGCTATAATTCATGTGCATATTGTGTGTTCATCTGCCTATTATCTGTGCCTACTGTGTGTGTTCGTCTGCCCATACTTCTGTATTCTGTGCCTGTCTGTCCGCTTACTTATCTATCTAGATACTTCATACTTCTGTCTACTGTGCTTTCCTGTCTACATTCTAATCTCTGTAAACTTCAACACTCTACTCAAGTCTGTCTACCTACTTCACTACTATATATTTCTCTGTGTGTAACTCTGTGTTCTATCCTATCAAATATATGTGTGTACACCTAAACTACCAGCTGTTTTCATTGGAGCCCTAGCTTCCCTGTGCACGCACCTCTCTAGCTCTGTGGAGAAGGCGCCCTGGGTAAGAGTTCTGCATCAGCCCCTGAGCGAGCCGGTGAGTATCCACCTGACTAGGTCAGTGGTTACAAACTATTAACTTTTAATGAATTGCCAAGTGTAACTAATACATTAATAATATCAAAGCCTTACACATTTTGATTATATATACGTTATATATATACGTTATATATTATATACGTTAATGCCCACAAGTCTATTTAGATTAGATTTATATTTCGACAGTTTACACGACCAAAGGATCGTTACAGGTTTACTGCAAAAATATTTATTGAAGTAAGTAAACGGCAGTTAGATCAAAGGTAAACTTTATTAAAAATTACAAACATATAAGATACCACCAAGTTCATAGAAACACTAAAAATAAAACCGCTCTAAACAAACTTGCACACATTATGTCTCTTATTAAGACAATAGAAATATACTAATGACATAATAAAAACACATTCTACAAGTACTTAATGAATAATAGTAAAATAAAGTAAATATTTCCTAAAGCTTCGTTTCATTTCCATCCTAAATCTAAGGTTTCTTCAGTTCGCATTGGCAGTCCGGGTTCTTGCAAGGGATCACCGTGATCGGTGGCAGTGAGCAAACAGTCTGTGAAAAATGAAATATATTAGAATATGTTTGCGAGTAACAAACAGCAGCATACCTACAACATTATTAAATATGTAAGCTAGGTTCATGGACAAATATACAAGCTTCGTATAGAATTTCTGCAAGACTAAAGGATACTTCAACAAATTAAACGAAAGATCATAATTTAGACTCGTCCTTCGGTAGGGATACCTATTAAGACAATAATTACGTGATATCATAAGTTCGTTCAATCACCTTCGAGTCTCGCTTCTGTAAGCCATTACTTCCAACAGCCTTTTTGGAATCCTTCTCCGGTTTGTTACATGTTGATTTTGGGGTCCCAGCCTATAAATATGTTAAAAGCAGTTAGGATATAGTCCTACCGTGTATTTTTAATAGATAAATGACAAATCTTCCGTTCCTCCGTAACCATACTTATTTATCGGCAAACCCGGCGATAATTTGCTCAGGCGTAAGAGTGTTTCAGGTCTCTTTGATGGCAAGCGCAGGATGCGATGGCGCTCCAAACAACGAATTATAGATTAAAGAAGTGTAACCAATGACGAGCTCAAGGGGTGCATTGGTTGATCAGGTGTTCAATTGTTATTAAGTTGGCCAGCTAGTGTATGGCGTTTGTTCATGAAGTTGACCGATAATTATAACGTACCTTGACAGTGTTTGTTGGTGTCCCAGCTTCTTTTTGTTCCAGTTCGTCGAGGACGTCCTTCCCCGCCTTCATTCCTGCAGGCGGAGGCGGCTCCACGTAGTCGGGGGCGACGCGCGAGCCGTCCCGCGGCGCGTAGTGGCGCATGTGCTCGGCGACGGGCTCATACAGCGGCGGCATCGGGTACAGGCGGTACATCTTGCAGTATTGCTGCATGATACATGAGATTAGGATATATTAACTGGAGGATTACCACGAAACATCCGAACCTTCGGATCCGCAACAAACACGAACGAAAGACGATCATAAAGGTGTAATTCTGAACTGCGCAACACTGCAGAGTTCGGAAGCATACCTGTATAGCCATGTTAACATTATGAAGTCTCTTCAATTTTCTTCCGAACCAAAGTGTCATATACTTACCGACATCTTCGGATCCGATTTCAGGATAAATTTATTCCATGGAACTGATGGTCTGAAACTACTTCGCAACTGGGGAATGCCAGTGTTTCATGGAGGGCCTTATGCCACAGTCTAACATTCTCGCCGTACTTACCTACCTAGGTATAATACTTATTACTGAGTTGATATGAAGCCAAGTACTTAAAAATAAATTGGTTTAAAACAGCAATAGGTAGTTACATCAACAGTCCTGTGCAGCGCGTAGTCCGGTCGCCCATGTTGCCTGGCCTCCTCTATGAGGTGTGCGGCGTGCGTGAACAGCTTGTTGTCGGCGTCCCGCAGTTTCTTCTCCGCCAGCTCGCCGTAGTAGTAGCGCTTCTCGGCGAGCTCGCGGGCCTCGCGCTCCTTGCGTTCCTTCTGTGAAATTTAAAGGAATAGGGGAAGGCCGGAGAAACACGAACGCTGGGTAATCGCAAACGCAGCGATTACACTATGTTAGAAAGAGATAACCTTATTTTACTCATCGCCATCTTAAAAATCACGCCATTAGTAGTGCCAAGCGATCAGCAGAACGTGGCGGGTGCACACAACAGTCAAGGTAAAATTAATTCGAATATTTACTTATTGGCGTTACAATTTTTATATAAATGAAATACGGTGTAACTCAAAGTAATAATAGTTCTAACATGACATTTATATGCATAAATAATTAGTAATTGAAGATTCTATTACGATTATTACACGCGGCCGGGCATTAATAACCTAAAATTATATATTTTTTTGTTTTATTACCTTAGAGGGAATTGGCGAACGAATTGAGTGGGTCAATTACGAATGTTCGGCATTGCCCCATACTAGAATAAAAATTGGTTCTTTCACTTGTTAAGTTTGTTTCTATTTAATTAACATTAGGGGACATTCTCCATTTTATGTGTTATTTGTTTTAGATGCCACGGAATTACAAAAGGAAAACGGAAACGAAATATAACGTTAAAGATCTTAAAAGAGCCATTGATGATGTTAAGAATAAAAAGTTGAGCTTTTTTTAAGTGTCTTAACATTCTTGGACTTAACATTCTATGGACCTATCAAGACTGCTTATAATCGGGAGTGCCAATATTATATGGCATGTATAACTATTCACCAGAGCTTACAATCGATGCAGTAATCTCGAAAAGGCCGCAAATGGTTTTAGAGCTGCCGGAATATATCCCTTGCGGCCAGTAATATTCGAAAACGATGAACTTCAACCATCAGAATCACAAAATACTGATGCACAAGAACTAACAAACCAGCCTGCTGCTCAAGCTCCTTTACAAGCTTCCACAACAAAATTTTATAGTACCCGTTTCTGATATTCAAGCTACCGTATGAACGCTCTTGTACCTGCTCTGGACGCATCAGCTCTTCAACCAGCTAATGACATCCATGCTTTTGTTCCAGATATTGATGCCCCAACCTTTGTACCTACAAATAGCTTACAAGATGTTGAGGTACGTGCGTTTGACGCACAACTTCCTGAAAAACTAGAGGCACATGATTTTTCGATACCATTATCTGACATTGTTAACTTACCTATTATTACCCCTAAGATTACCAAGCGCAACACCAAAAAGAAACATTCAATTATTTTAACTAGTACACCCCTCAAAGATGAACTTGAAAAAAAGTACAATAAAAAATAGACAAACAAAAGAAACCCTGCCTTCCCCTACATCTGTGGTGTGGCGGTAGTGAACGCGGCCGTTTCGCAGGAGGTGCGGGTTTGATCGCGTGTAAATATTTGTACGTATGCATGAATACGGGTATTTGCTAATGTCTGGTCTATCTGGTCGTGCCTCGGAAAGCACTTTAAGCCGTCGGTTCCGGTTGCCATAGGTACGAATATCTATGGCAATCGTTACGTGTAGTTGGAGCTCTAAAAAGTCCAACAACTGGTCTAACTGCAATGCTTCGATATCGCCAATGTGTTGTGGAGGTCAGATGGCAGTTGCTTCAGGGAAAAAATTGAAGTTCAGCCAAATTCGCAGTAAGACTGGAACATGCGGACCCCAGAAAGCTTCGGATGCGACCAGTATGAAGAAGAAGAAGAAGAATCAATACACATCACTGCAGCAGTTTCTTCGTTCAATAATAAGCACCGTATTCACGAAAGACCATAAATAAAGTCGAAATATCACATGTTTATAATACCACGTTGGAGCTGAGAAGGGTACTTACCGCTTGTATCTATGAAAATAGAGCGTGTCATATTTTCGTCAACATTGATGACGTTTCAAGTGTAAGCAGATTCGGCCTTTTATGTTGACTGAATGCTGACTAATAAATAAGCAACATAGAAAGCCGTCATTAATGCTCACAGACAGTTTTCTGTGCTTCTTGCTTGCTTACCCAAAGTCGAATAATATCCGCGCGGTACTCCTTAGCCTTGCGCGCTTTCTCTTGGCGCAGGCCCTCCTTGAACTCGTCAAATATTTCAGCGTTTTTGAATCTTAAAGCAAATGTAAGTATTCATTAAGTATGTAGTGTTATAACTTGGACTAGGATAGCTACAAAAAACTATTCCGTAATTTGAATTATCCCTGCCTATGAAATGAAAGTTCACCATGAATTTAATATTATGGTTATGAATGAAATTTTGAAGCATTTCGCATGCTTACTATTCAAATCGATTAAAAAAGGAAAAATATTGAATCGGTCCACGCGGGATTCGAACCCGCGATCGACCGATCTCGAAATTTTTTCCAATCTTAATCGATTTGAATAGTTAGCATGCGAAATGCTTTAAAATTTCATTCGATTGTTTGAGCTATAGAAATATATTAGGATAGAATGGGCATATGAGCGGGAACCGCGTGGCAACTTTTTAGTCAATTCTTGTCCTATGAGACAGGAATTTCCGAGCGCTTACTCGGTACTAAGACTTAAGACTAGCTTGTAATAACATCGTTAAAGATATAGGGAATACCTATGCCATATTATGCTATGTAAGATATTCTTATCTCGTGAGTATTTATTTACAGTGAAAAAGTCGCCACGCGTGACATGGAGGTAAACACTGCGTATCTATCCTAATATATTTCTGTGCTTTGAGCGGACTAATCAAAAATCAATGTTTAAAAATCATTGAAAATTAATTCATTGGTTCCTATAATTCGTAAGAATATCGGTAGATGGCTCCATCGTCGTCTCAGAGACGGATATTTAAGGAGAAATAGGATTAGTTCGGGCGGAGTCAGAGCATTTCCCCTGTAAGGGAAACATCACGGTTTCGAATCCTACCTGAACCGATTCAATATTTTCCTATCTTAATTAATACTTATGGTAAACTAGCGGTTTTGAATTAAAGTAAAAATTACAAGGGGATAACCACATTATGAAAAAAAAAAAACCACAAAACTTTTAAATAAGTACCTGTTCATGATCTCAAACTGTCGCCTTGTGTTGAACTCATGTAGGCGCTGCTCCTCATCACGCAGGAACTTCTCTCGGGAAGCGATGCGTTGCTGTCTGAACTGCTCGCTCTTCCGCCAGTCCGCTGCTATGCGAGCGTCCTCTCTGCGATATTGGATAAATTATATTTATTTGGAAACCATAAAAAGACGATCATAAAATAGGTATACCATAGCTATTGTCCATATGTTTCATCATTCTAGAGGGAAACGGAGGTGTACTTACAAAGCCCGTTTCTCTTTTATATCCTTCTGAAGTATGGCCTCATCTTTGGCCGCTTGCTCAGCGCCGCCTGACTTTAACTTAGCACTTATCGCGTCAAGTACTCGCTGCTTTTCGTTTCTCACCTAAACCAAAACAATAAATTACCTTGACTTTAATAAAGCGTAAAGGGTTTATGGAATTGGCAAACACAGCCATAAGTATATTCAACAATGTCACAGCCATTTCAATACATTTACTACAAAATTAATAACAAGAGGAGAACAAAACTATAAATAAAAAAATCCCAGAGCGATATCCATAATGAAATATGAAGCAGGGTATAATAATGATGTTTTAGTTCTTTCGCTCAGCACCTACTTACTCGTACTGCAAAAGCAAAAGTACCGAAAGACACACCAAGTTTATAGGATACATGTAAGTTACCTCTCAGTACACACACTGATCAGATTGATCATGTATTGCAAAAAGGCCAAATCAAAAACACTTGAAACGCAAGACTAGCATAAAAGGCTTAATGATAGTAGAGGAACCTCGTGAAGTGTGTAAGGACAGAAGTAGAAGCCACCAGTTGTCTTTGCCTAATCCGGAGGGGAAAAAGACCTGCAAAAACTTACAGTTTGCAGTGGAGAGCCAGCCAACCATGTGCTTTTGACGTTATTTCTTCAAAAGCGCAATACTCCAACTCGGCTGCTTAAAATCAAAACCTAGGAACTCCTTCCAACTAAAATGTTAAGGAGAGCCAAAAAAGCGTTGCTCATTTTGACTCATTTGCCTGACGAAACCAGAAGAGATAGCGATTTGGATGTTTCTTGATATTTTAGTTTATAAACCTCGTTATCATTAAAGTGTATAGTTACATTATAGTATGCAGATACTTGAAATTGATCTATATGACAACCGGGTAGGTGCAAACTTATAATACTCACATCCAATTCAGTTTGCTTCCTCTTGCGTTCGATCCTGGCACGAGATTTATTGAGGACGTCTATCAGTCTGTCGTCCATTCTGGCCCGCTCGGCTTGTTCATTTTTACGTGCATTAGTCTCCTCCTTAGCTTGGTTCATATCTTTATAGATGCGAAGCTTTTCACGTTCTTGCTGTGAATGAAACAGGACATTTTCGATGAGGCAAATCTTTCAAATCAGTTTAGGTACTCTTTTTAACCTAAGCATATCTTCGTCAATCAATTTAGCCTATTACAGTCTACTGCAAAGTAATGGCGTTCATTGGGATATTCCAATGAGCGCTATTGCTCCATAAAAAAAATAGAAGCATTAGAAATTAAGGAATTTGGCGAATGTAAAATGTCTATACTGCGACAGGCTAAACAAAATCCGTTCCTTTGATTTTTTCCATGAAATATTTTAGGAGGTGATGTTTTACTATTTAAGTACCTACCTATAGATAAAGGCAGTTATTTTTGGTTTGCTACACTACTTACGAAGTTCTTATCGAACTCTTTAATGGCCTTTATCTCCGCGTCGGCGTTAATGTTGTCAATCTTCTGCAGATTAAGCTCCGTCTCATACTCCATGCGGTTGCGCTCTGCCACTTCATGAGCCCTGCATGTTACAAAAGATTTTAAAATAAAATGACTTTAAATACAGTTGGTATTTTTCTATGATAAAGCTGGAATGTGGAGCCCGACTATGACGTGAAAATCTTGCAAGCGACTGGAACTGAACGCTGAGATGATAAAGACATGGTGCAGATGCAGGCTATGAAAACTTCTATGATTATTATATCAGTCTCATCAGTAATCAGGTCACTAATATAATCATCATTGAAAAATGTAACATCCATTTGCTTTCCCAACCCAGTTGATTATAAAACGGTTGAACAACAATGTTTTCCGTGAAGACATTCCATCTGAAAAATTTCGAACTATGTGTTTCATATTAGGCCTCTAGTTGCTATCTCTTATCTCTTCGATGCTGGACCACGATCGCGTTAATTTATCTACACATACCAAGTTACATAGGTAATTTGTGTTACTTAGTTTAAACATATTTTGTGCAAACAATCATCTCGCGAACTCACTGCTCGAGGATTTCTTTCTGATACTGCGTATCAGCTTCGAACCGCCTTTGCTTCCTCAGTGCCATGAGTTCGTTCCACTCCTTAGCTTGTTGGATGATGTGGTCATCATTTTTCCGTTTGTTCTCGGCCTCTTGACGACGACGTTCATTCAAAAAATTGATCTGTTCAATGCGTTCTTTTTGGATTGCTGTTTCTATCACGGCGCTGGAGAAAAGTAAGTAAGGTATAATGAATAGGGCTGTAAAATTACGATCAGCAACTCCCAACTGCAAGATCTACACATTCTAAAACGTCTACCATTATAATTGTGTAAGCAAATATCGTGCTATATAGCACGGGGCAGAGATCTTGGACCTAAAAGTGCTCTATTCGCGCAGTACGCGTTTTTAGGTGTCTTTTGTTGAGGTTAGCACGGGGTACGGCGCTGGATGAACCAAAATTCACCAATCACAGGTTATATCAGATTATATCAAAATATTAATCCGAGTGCACCAGGGCCTCGTGTCTCTCGCGACTTAGGTCCAAGATGTGTGACTTGGGTTCGAAAGGTTTTAAAGAAAAAAGATATTGGCAATCGAAATTACTAACTTTCCTTCTAACCCCTCCAACAGTGGGTTCATGTCGGTAGTGTAATGACCAGGATTCGAACCCAGGACCTCTCGATCGTAAGGTTGACTCTACTACCGACGTTAGGTATAGCATTGTTGGCTTGCCTTACCTTAACAGTAGCTTAGGAGCATCTCTATTCTTGAACATGATGTCCCTGGCCGAGTACATGAGCTGCTCTTGTTCGTCCTTCTTCTTCTTCAGATATCGTTTGTAGAATATAGTGTTAGCCTGCTCTGCTTGCTCTATACGAGCCAGGCGTTGCTCTTCGCTGCGTTTGTTTACATTCTATGTAGGTAAATATTCATCATCATCATCATCAGGCTATATTAGTCCACTGCTGGACATAGCTCTACCCCAATGAGCGCCATAGCGCCCTGTCTTCAGCTTGCCGCATCCAGCATCTGCCTGCAGTCTTTCTTAGATCGTCATCCCACCTAGTCGGAGGGCGTCCTACACTACGCTTGCCCAGTCGCGGTCTCAACTCAAGAACACGTTTACCCCAACGGTTGTCGGTTCTTCGTGAGATATAGCCAGCCCACTACCACTTAAGCCTGCTGATTCTTTGAGCTATGTCGATAACTTTGTTTCTCTGTCGGATGTATTCGTTGCGAATTCTATCCTTCAGAGAAACTCCGAGCATAGCTCTCTCCATAGCTCGCTGAGCTACTTTGAACTGATGGACCAACCCTTTTTTTTTATTTTTACGTGGTGGAATGCGTTTAGGCACTTCGCTCCCCCCCCACGGGGGTAGGGGGAGAGCTTCGTGTGGGACTCCTGGCCTCTAAAGACGGCCAGACTACCCACTAAACCACCACGGTGTCCGTCATTACCACATTTCGACGATGGCGGGAACAACATCTTCCGCCATCGCCGTGTGGGTCGCCCACCACTCAACGGTGGCAGGCCCATCTCTGGTGCGGCAGAAGAGGAGTCCTTCTGCCGCCCTCCTAGGCAAGGCACACGCGACACGACGTGCGCCTTCAACCTCGAGGCCTATGTAAGGGCAGCAGACGCCCCCGCGTCTACTGCCCCGGCCCGGTTAGGGGGGGAGGAGCTGGTGGTACCGCCTCCTCCGGGCCCCGGCTCGTTTGCGGCGCTGCGGGAGGGAAAGCGGGTCAGATTCCCTCGCCCTCTCCGCCGCCTCCTTCTGCGAGATAACCGTCTCGCAGAAGGCCTGAACCGCCGCCCACGCCTCATCGCCGCCGACCATAGACAGAACTACGGTCGGCAGCGAGAGGTCCGTCCCCACTTCGGCGATGAGAGCACGGCGCTCCCCAGCCCACGCGGGGCACTCCTCTAGGGTGTGCTGCGCCGTATCATCATCGCCTCCACAGTGGTGGCACCCTCTGGTCGGCTCTCGTCCCAACCGGTACAGGTACCTCCCGAAGCATCCATGTCCCGAGAGGACCTGCGCCATTCGGAACGTTACCGACCCCCGCGATCTTTCCATCCAGTCTCTGAGGACCGGACGGATCGCCTCGACGGTCCTTCTGCCAGCCGTGGGATTGGCTAGCCGCCGCTCCCACTCCAGGAGCATGGACCGTCTCGCTTGGAGCCTCCGCTCTCCCACCTCCGAAGGTGCCGGGAATTCGCCCCGGCTCCGGGCCTCCTCACGCCAATGATACACTGACGCGAGGACACCGGCCTCCAGCTCCCACGGAGGGGAGCCCGCCATAACGCAAGCCGCCTCGAATGAGATGCCGCAGTAACCTCTAATCGCTCCGACGGCCATTGCCCTCTGCGGACGTCGCAGAAGGGCGACGTTGTGTGCCGTCAGGGCGTCGATCCACACAGGGGCCCCATATAGGGCCATCGATCTTACGGCTCCCAAATACAGGAGGCGGCTGCTCGTCTGGGGTCCCCCTAGGTTCGGCATCAGCCGCCGAAGGGCGGCGGCCGCGCCGAGCAGACGGGGGACCAGGCGGTCGAAATGAGCGCGGAAGCTCCATCGTGGATCGAGGACAAGCCCGAGGTACCTCATTTCAGACTTGACCTCGATCCGGATGCCACTCACTATGATGTGGGAGTCCGCCGGTGGCGCTGGCCGAGGGCCATGGAAACAAATGGCCTCCGACTTGTTGAGCGCCACCCCGAGTCCCAACATCGTTATTCGCCGCACGACCATGGCCACCGACGCAGTGGCAAGGCGCGCGGCGTCTCCATAGGTCGCCCCTCGGGCAGTAACCAACGTGTCGTCTGCGTAGCAGGTCACGTTGGCGCCCGGGAGGCGAGCTCCTCGAAGTACCCAGTCGTACCCGATGTTCCACAAGAGGGGCTCCAACACTGACCCCTGCGGAACACCGCGGCACATGGCCCACCTGTGAAGGCTGCCATCCTGACCTGGGTACTCCACGTACCGCTCCGATAGGTAGGCGCCGACGATCCTACGCAGATAGGGAGGCACGTCATGGTATTTGAGCGCCTCCCGTATGCACTCCCAGGGCAGGGTATTGAACGCATTGGCGATGTCCAGTGACACCGCCAATAGCACCCCGCCCTTGCGGATCTCCTCTTGCGCCAGCGCCTTCACCCGAAGGACGGCGAAGACGGTCGAACGACGTGGCCGAAAACCATATTGGTAGTCGGACAGGCCGCGACCTCCATCTGATGGACCAACCCTGCCGTGAGTGTCCATGTCTCGGCTCCGTAGGTCATGACGGGTAGGACGCACTGATTGAAAACTATAGTTTTCAAGCATTGTGGTATGGATGACGAGAAGACTCGGCGTAGTTTCCCAAACGCTGCCCAGCCCAACTGGATCCTCCTCTTGGCCTCCCTCTCGAAATTGTTTTTACCTAACTGCAGAACCTGCCCGAGGTAAGTGTATTCAGAAACGATTTCGAGAGGGTGACCAGTGACAATGTACGACGACCGGTATCGGATCAATGTGGCCATTGATCATGACTTTGGTTTTGTCCAAATTCATGCCAAGACCGATACGTCGCGAGGCTGAAGCTAGTCCGCCCAGCATCTGGTTCAGCTCCTCTGGCGACTCCGCCATTAAGACTATATCATCTGCGAATCGTAGGTGTGAGATGTAGTCGCCGTTTATGTTAATGCCCTTTCCTTTCCAGTCCAGCGTCTTAAACATATCCTCCAACGCGCTGGTGAACAGTTTCGGGGATATAGCATCCCCCTGTCTCACTCCTCTGCGCAATTGGATCGATTTAGACTGCTGGTCATGTACTTGGACACTCATGGTGGCGGCTTCGTACAGACATCTCAGCACCTCAATATAACGATAGTCTACTTGGCATCGCTGTAAGGATTCCAGAACAGCCCAGGTTTCAACAGAGTCAAAGGCCTTCTCATAGTCCACAAAGGCCAGACACAGGGGCTGATTATACTCTTCGGACTTCTGTATAATCTGCCTCACTGTGTGAATGTGGTCTATGGTGCCATATCCTCCGCGAAACCCGGCCTGTTCCGGCGCGCGGCGGCTGGAACTCGTCGAGTCTCCTGGCGAGATGATTCGTGACCACTCGTGAGAACAGCTTATAGACATGGCTCAGGAGCGGGATGGGTCTGTAATTCTTAAGAAGGGTTTTATTTTATCACCCTTTTTGAAAAAGAGCACCACCAAACTCCCGCTCCACGCCTTTGTAGTTCTCCCACTGTGAAGGACGGCGTTGAAGAGGTTCTGTAGTTCCTGTATAACAGGGGCTCCTCCAGCTTTCAAAAGCTCTGATGTTATTCCGTCCTCACAAGTTTGGATATCCTGCCAGTCCGCTGCGTTCTACAGAACTTGATGCCCTCATCCCTCAGAGTTTCGACCAGATTGTGTAGGCTCTCGTCAACGTCGTCGATGGGTTCCAAGGCAACAAATCTATTCTCGAGAAGCTGCTGGAACTTCTCGGTGCCCGCCATGATATGGATTGGGTTAGGTCGGAGCGTGGACTTCATCAATCGGCTTTTTTCAAGCTTTAAGTTGATATTCAGAGAGCCTCGGAGAAGTCGGTGATCAGATCCGGTATTAAACCTGTTGATCACTGAGACATCTCTGAATATGTGCTTGCTATCCGTCATGATGAAGTCGATCTCATTTTTTGTCACAGTGTCGGGGCTTTTCCATGTCCACTTTCTTTGAGGCTGTTTCTTAAAGTAAGAGTTCATTAAGAACAGTCCCTCCTTCTCAAGGAAGTTGACAAGCATTTGCCCCCTGTGATTCTTAACTCCATAACCATGCGGGCCTATGCGGGATTCGTTGCCAGTCTGTGTTCCCACCTTGCCGTTAAAGTCCCCCATAACAACATTGAAGTGGGCCTTGGTGGTGTTGTGTAAGGCTTTGGATATGTCTTTATACATATCCTCCACTTCATCATCCGGGTGTGTCGAGGTCGGTGCGTAAACCTGAATGACCTTCATGCTGTAGCGCTTGGACAGCCGAAGGATCAGGTACGCTACCCTGGTCGACACACTGGAGATTTCTACAACGTTGTTAGAGAGGGCCTTATTGACGAGGAAACCTACGCCACCCTGGGATTTCTTATCCCCCTCGCGAAAGTAGAGAAGATGGCCCGAGTCTAGGGTTACGGTGTCCTCCCCCTCTCTACGGACTTCACATAACCCTAGAACATGCCATTTAATGTTCTCTAACTCCACTTCCAACTGCGCTAGATGGTGGTCAAGCCTCAGAGTGCATCCGTTATACGTTGCCAGGGTCAGATCTTTGTGGCAGCCTACCGTAGCCCGGTGATTCTTCGCACCCCCTGCCCCGCCGTTACCATGGCCGCTGCCATGGCCAGGAACAGCGAGGCGGCCGGGAACTGAGGGCCATCTTTTTAGTCGTGCCATCTTAGAGGGGTAGTGCCCATAATCCCCACGCTGGGCATGCGGGTTGGGGATCGCAGTTTGGTTGTGGGTTTGCTTTGCAGGGGGCGCTGCTGCCCACCTCCCGGTTTTGTGTCCAGTTGGGTTGGTGCTATTCTTTTAGGCTGACACCACACAGCATAGGCCGACACCACACAGCATAGGCCGACACCACACAGCATGCAGCAAGCAGGTAAATATTAATAAATAAATATTCTAGGACCTTCTACACCGCGCTATCTAGACCTCTAGTAATAATAACAGTATAGATAGTTATTTTATGGGTTCCCGGCAGAGTTGAATTTGGGCAACCTCTTCTCTTCCCATGTGGTGTCGTACAAGGCGACTAAGGGATAGGGCTGATAAACTTTAACATAGATAGATATGTACAGCCCAGACTCAGCCTCAGATGCATGGTTCGAGTCAACAATAGTGCCGGGATTCCGGCAATAGGCTCACCCCCTATTACGTGGGACCGAATACAGATTGGTGAAATGTGGGTGTTAATTCACCTCTGCCTAACCCTCCGGGGATAAAGGCGTGATACATATCTACATTTTTTATTGGTTCATTACCATTCGTCAATCCCTCGTTGTCAACACTGCAAACCTATTTTTTTACCCATTTCAAAGGCCGCCCACTCGGGTGTCGCAAGCGTTCATAGGACACGTTAATTCGAATTAGGTTCTATACCTATTTGTTGTACTTATTTGTTTGAAACCCTTAAAACTTTTTTACAAACATACATATACTCACGCCTAAAAATCCCCGAAGGGGTAGGCAGAGATGTATTAACACCCTCATTTCGCCAACCTGTACCTTTTCTATTTATTTTAATTGTAGAGGAAAATCTGATAAATGCTCCAGTAGTTACTTAGTTGGTAGGTATAGATATAGGTACCTCTACAGAATTAGGCCAGAACTTGGTCATCTCCTTGCTTGTGGCGTCCAGGTATCTGATGTACTCTCGTTTTCGCACTGTTTCTGGATCTTCTTTATCCGGGGTGGTCCACTTCTTGATTTTCGCCCATTCTTTCTGGCTGAGTACGATCGGCATTTTTGCTGATTTTTATACACGTATTGCAGATGTACCTAAAAACACATTTCAAAATAAAAAAGTAGCTAATCCAAGCTTTTTTTTAAATTATTCCTTATGCACACACGCTACAGCATTATCTTCCATAACATAAACTCACGCCTTTATCCCCGAAGGGGTAGGCAGAGGTGCTAGCACCCACATTTCGCCGGTTTATGTTTAGGTCCCAATGTAATAGGTGGCGAGCCTATTGCCATTAACTGGGCACTTATAAACCTGCGATAAATACACACATAACTTCGAAAAGCATCGAAATGTCATTGGTGTGTGCCATGGAATACCTGGGATCGAACCCGAGACCTCGTCTCAGCAGTCCATTACCCATACCACTAGGCTACCGCGGTTATCTTCCAGTCTACCCTAAAGGTGGTGCAGTGATCAGAAGAAAAGATTTAGTGGCTTAACAAGCGATACAAGCAATCTATCTCCTCAGACCCCGTGACTCACTGAGAAAATTGTAAAAAAACTAGCTGTTGCCCGCGGTTCCGCCCGCGTGGATGTCGGTTATAGCTTAGTGTTGAGCCGACGCTATTGAGTATTAAATTTACCTCTCTACTCAACTTTGTCCTTGGACTATTTACTCAACTCTGTTCTCGACATTCTACTCGTCTCTATAATCCACTCTCTACTCGACTTTAATGTATACTTTTATACTTGAATCTATACTCGACTCTCTACTATAATCTTTTATACTTACTAACTTTAATCTCTTAGCTCTACTCCTTCTACCCCATTTTTCGCGATAGAAGGTAGCATATGTCATTCCCAAGCTCTAGTCCATCTATGTACCTACCAAATTCCACCAGGAAATCTTCAAAAATGACAATCTTTCATATAAATATCCCATAGCCCCTCCTACCCCCTTTTTCCTAATAAAAGGTAACCCATATCTGTTTCCAAGTTCCAATCCATCTTTGTACCAAATTAGGTACATTAGGATATCTTCAAAGATGACAAAGTTTCATACAAACTTTCATCCTCCATATCCCATTTCATTTAAAAAAAAAAGGATAGTCTAGTTCACTGAGTTTCATGCTGGTATTTTCTAAGTAGAACAAATTTAACGAACCAGCGAAAGAATAATTTACAAATGATTTATTTACCCTGTATTGAAATAATTGTAAAATTTTAACTTTTATATATGCGCTCCATATGTGTGTAAACTGAGACGAAATTGATTCTTTGATTCTTTGTCAAGGATTTCCGCATATTGTATTCAATCTAGGTAATAGTTCATTTATAGTCAGTTAAAATTTTCTTTTTTCCATAATCGTGTAATATCGTTTTTTTATACCACTTAGGTGGCATACAAGCACACCGCCCACCTGATGGGCAAGTGGTTACCGTGGCCTATGGACGTAGGTATTAGGTTGTTAGGAGGCAGGACACAACGGTATTCCCGTCCAATTCCGTCCGACTGGGAAATTACCTCCGCCCTACAGAATACCGCGGCCATAATAACCTCGTGTTGTGTTCGTGTTCCCGGCGGTGGGTAGGGTAGCCAGAGCTCCCTTTTTTTCGTACGTGCTGGAAATCCCCACGGATAGTCCGCAGCCGGAGGGGGAGGTTATGTCGGACCCGAACCGACTAAACCGCACGCCATCTGTGGGTCGTTGAGCTAGGCCGAAGGTGCGGTTGTCAGGCAACATATCCCTCGCACCCCGGCTGATCTAGGGCCATCTCTCTATCCCTCTCGGTCTGGCCCTCCTCAGGAGGGCGGACCACGCGGTCCACGGCTCGCTCCCAGTATGGGGACGCGCGCATCGTGCCGCGATGCGCGCCGCCGCCGTGACCTGCTTCTGCTAGGGTGACGGCGTCTGTTTCGCTCATCGCGCCGCGTCCGCTCTGCTGTCTCCTTCACGAGCATGACCTACTCGCAGAAGGAGGCGCTGGCCGCCCACGCATCCGCACAGAGGACCATCGCCGCGAGCAGGGTGGAGAGCGTGAGCACTCTCACCCCCAGGGCCGCCAAAGGCAGCTCACTGGAGAGTTTTTGTGTTGTCAGTGGGAAGACCAAAGGCTACTCCTGCTTTGTCTTCTAGACTGACGGCACAGAAACTTTTAATGTTAACAGGGTCGGCAGCACGAGTGGGACTCCCCTGGTGTTGCACACGCCCATAGGCCACGGTAACCACTTTCCATCAGGTGGGCCGTGTGCTTGTCTGCCACCTCAGTTGTACCTATAAAAAAAACCAGGCTTTATCACATCCATAGAATTCCACATTCTTCATCCTCTACGATGTAGGTGCCAGGTTCGAGGGCTACACAGACACAAGTAGATCAGTCTAAACACCGTGCAAGTTTTAGTTGCTTTGAATCAAACAAGTTGAATAGATCTGATGAAGAGAACCAGATGAAGTCATCATCTACCACCAACTACATTTAGACTACTCTGATTGCATCCGAGGCCAAGATGCCCTCGGAACTCAGGGTCCGCCTTCCGGCTCTTCCTCCTCCACTTCGCACGATCTTGGGCATCCATGGTAGTGAGACCATTTTCACGCATATAACCCTGCATGACGTCAAGCCAGGATTTCTTGGGCCTACCCCTTCAACCGAAATGAGCCAGATGAAGTATTCGTAGAAAAATAAAGTCAAAAAATAAGAAGAAATATGGAAAGAACCAACCTAATGTCTCATTTGCTACGTAACTGCTAAGCTATTTTAATAAGTACTTACCTAAGTAAAACTTAACTTTCACACCTGTCATGGTTTGGTACAGAAACTTTAAATCTATTTTATTATGTAGGCATAATATGATAATCAACAATATAACAAATTTCTACCTCTGAAGTGAATCCACACGTTTATTTTCAATTTAGTCTTCGTTAAGTAATGGGTAGTTTACTCAATGGTCTAATAGTACTTAGTATATATAGTTTACTTTGAATATATAATTATTCTTTACTGCTATTTCTTTGATTATAATAAATTTGTCTTAATTTTACATGCTTCTTCTATGGATGTAATTATTTTTTTTGGCTAGGTGATATAGAAATTAGCTGTGGCCAGAATTTTGTTAGACGAAATAGGCCACATAAGCAAACATAAATAAATGGTCAGTGCACTATACCTAACAGAGAATTTGGAAATAATATTTTATAACTATATAATTTAACTTTGAATAGCTTAAATGGTTGTTATAGAAACATAATAACAAGACAATTAATTTTATACCTATTTCGTAGTAGCACCTACCACTTAGATTATTAAATGAAAATTGTGCAACATTTCACACAACGCTATTTAGACTCCAAGTAAGCATAGCATTCATGTACTTAACTATGTTATGGGTTCTAGAATGAGTACAGATGAGCTTGCTTAAGCATACTTTGATGCAGCTTTTTTTGTAAATATGCATAATATTATACCTAGTGGTATTCGAAATTCATAAATTAACTAGTTAAATTAATAAATTAAATAGTATGCGATGATTATAATTGTGCACAAAATTGAATTTGTCTGTTTTGAAACTGCATTTTTACGCTATGACGTGTCATCATACTGCTCATTTCACAGTTACTGAACGAACTGTCACTTGATCATCTGTCAAATCCAGAATATTTACGTCAGCCACGTTGGAAGTGCCAAGCTGGTGTTTTTATGGTAAATATAGCATTCTTTAATTGAAACACTAATATTTTCGTTTGAAAATTACCTTTCGGACTATATGCAATCGTATACTGCCGTTTTAGTATCTGTCCTGTTTAACAAACAACAGCAGAAGTGTTCCAAATCGGTGACATAATTTGGTAAATAAAGCGGTTTTCAGTGGATTTGAGCTGTTTTTGGTGTTTGTTGTAGTGAGACAGTGTTGTTACGATGAAAGTGAAAGAGCTGAAGAGGACGGTGAACGTGTGCTGGTCGCCGGCGGAGCACTACCCGGTGACGATAGCGGCCGGCTCGGCGGCGCAGCAGGTCGATGCTTCCTTTAGCTCCAGCTCGAGTTTGGAGCTTTACACCCTCAATTTAGAAGAACCTGGACTTGATTTATCACTAAAATCTAGTTTCCAGACCCCACATAAGTAAGTTGTACTTATTATTTGTATTGGTAGCATACATTCTTATTAGAATAGCTCTTGCAGATTTTTTATAAAAGAGAAGCCGTAAATTGCTGTTATGTAAGGACTGGTAGTCTCTTTGCTGTATGGATATAAAGCCTTGTGTGTGTGTCATGTAGTTCTGGGTCTATTGGACTCAGTTTTTACAATTTCTGAATAGTGTTGGTGACATGGCATATTAAGGATATTAAAATTTATAAATTAAAAGTACAAGACCGAATGTATTGTCTTCAGCTATTTTTTAGAGTATGCTGACTTTGTGAAAAAAATATTTGTACCTATTTATTGTAAACTGACCCCAAATTGCTGACTAGGTCATCAATTTGTACTAAACCAGTACAAGATTTGCATCATTACATGCAAATACTAATAAGTGAGCTAATTTTAAACCATAGTATTATGCAGCTTAATATCTCTTCAGTGGTATGATAATATAAAATAAAATTTGATTATTATTCCAATATTTTGAATGAATATTGTACAATTTTCTAATTAAAGTTATTCTGACATGATTGATAACTTAGCAACAACCAGCTAAAAACCGTATCACAATATATGTTTATCACAGTATAGACCTAGTACTACAAAAAGCATTGGAAACCAAAAATTACTTTTTGTGTTTGTTTCCGACCATTCTCTTTTAGGAGCCAATACAGTTTCTGCATTGTTCTAACATCTATTCTTTGAACATGTCTTTATGTCTTCCTATTCTATTCTCCAAATGGCAACAGTATCAAAGTTGTAGATGTTGCTGGTCGTGCAGTGGAAATTTATAAGGTATAGAAATATAAATACTTTAAGAAACCAAATCGTCAGTATTGGAAACATTATGAACTTATTGCAAGTAGGTAAGGTACTATGAAACAAATGTTTGATTTATTTGTTCCTTAACTGCCAGGATGTTGACATGTCTTTAGTAAACAGTTGTCATGAAACATTCCATTGGTACCTAATTATTTTGTGCCGGTACCAAATGGCAGTAGGAGAAGAACATCTGAAGGGTGTTCAAATGTTTATGCAGCTGTTGCTCTTGGACAAATCATTTGTCTCATCAATATTGTATCTTCTCAGCTTGTTATATCTCTATACTATTGTTATCTCTTAAAAAATGTTACAATATTGCATGTCCAGTGGGATATAAAGTGATTAACTCATTATAGGATAAGTGATGGTTGTAAATACAAACATAGAAACATAGGTGTACTACTAAGGTGCTTTAACATACTGTATATGCCTAGTTCGCTTATATCATAAGTTTGTATGTGATTATGGTGGCCCTGAGTTGAAGTTATGAACTAGCAAATTGGAGATCTCACTAACCTGTCAAATAGTTGTTGAGATTTGGTGCACAAAATCGTTTATATAGTTTTTTTTTTTAGCAATAGCCAATACAGTAACAAAACACACCTAGGTCTACATTGGGATATATATCTATATTGGGATATACAAAGTCAAACACACTCATATTATATTAAGGTTGCCTTCAAGTTTTAGTTCATGCTATTGAAAGAAAGAAAGAAAAATGTTTATTCAAACTTGACACTTAAGATACACAGTACAGAACACAAAAGCGTTAAAGAAGGCAATCATACAGTTTACTTGCTTGTGTACCTCACGCGCCAACTGAAAAGGTTTAAGCTCAGCATATAGCTTGACAGCTATCTAGAAAGCTGTCAGGCGCTGCTTACATCTATATCCCTTCAGGATAGTATGAGATAACAGCTACCATCTGCTCGTTACATCTCTATCGTTACATACTTCACCAGCATCCTCTACAGTCAGTAAATCTATCAAGTATTGCAGTTATTTATATCACTAATTAAGATAAGATACAACCTTCTAATATAACATGGCCCAATTTAATTCTTCAGATTTCAGAAGTTAGTGTGGTCTACGGCGGGCATCATTGTAGGAGGTTGTGATGGTGGACTATTAGAGTTCTACAGTGTTGAAAGATTACTCAACAATGCCCCAGACCCCTTGCTTGGCAGTAGTACCAAACACAATGGTATGTATGATTTGTATTTACGTTTCTGTATTACTGTACTGTATTGTAGCTAGAAGCATTTTAGTACTTTAGACTGTACACAAAACACGGCTTATACTAACTTAATTGTATAATACAGAACTCCACTATTAGAATTATCAAGCCCATTGAAAAAATTTCCAATAGAATATTAAAATATTCCATGAGGATACTGAACAATAGTTTATGAGTATACTAAGATATGTATGTCTTCATACAATTAATAGTATTATTGGCATTATTAGAATTATAAGAAAAGGTCTCTGCTCCCATACAATGTTATCTAAATGTTACCCATTAACATATAAAACTTTTTAAATTGATAATGCATCATTGGTAGCACAATTATGTTATCTGTAGACCAATTGACTAGCAATGTTATACTACTAATATTATAAATGCGAAAGTTTGTAAGCATGGATGGATGATTGTTACTCTTTCACATAAAACTTACTAAATGGATTTTAATAAAACTTTACAATAATATAGCGTATACATTAGAATAACACATATGCTACCATTTATAACTATAACCAATATTATAAGCGATAATCGACATTCACGCCGGCGGACAAAAGCTAGTGTGATAATAAACGGTTACTTATCTATTTTTATGTTTAACTATAATAGCTCCCTTTCTAAAAAGGCGAATTTCCGATTTTTTGTTTTATTTTATTAATTAACCTATTGCAGTCTACTGCACGACATAAGCCTCACCCAATGCGCTTCATTGCCCCCAATCCTCCGTCTTCCGCATTCATTCTGTACCAGCCACCTTTATCAGCCGGTCACTTTGCTAAGGGACATCCCATCCCACCTACCCTTTGCCTTCTCCAGTCCAGGACGCGTTTGTGTAATTATTTTATTACTATCATAACAAGATTATGTTTTGAACTTCAAAGTATTCCTTTAATAAAATTTGAGGCTTCATTGTTAACCCATTATTGCAGGTCATGTATCATCACTGGACATCAATCCTTACCAGAAGAATCTGCTCGCGTCAGGAGCGTCCGATAGCGAGATCTTCATTTGGGACCTGAACAACACCAGCCAGCCGATGGCACCCGGCAACAGGAGCCAGCCGTACGAGCATGTGCAGGGCGTCGCTTGGAACCAACAGGTATGTTTGCTACTATCCGGAGCAGGTGAATAAACTAAAATAGACTTAGGCTATATACAAACTCTATACCTAGACGCAGCAGTATCATTTCAAAGCGGCGCAAAAAATAGCTACTACTTCGGTTTCAGTTGCCATTCACATGCATCCCAAAACATGCACGCGTTAATAGTTTAAAGAACAATATTGACATTGGCTTACTCATACAAAACAGGTTTTCTCACGCCGGTTTTTGCTATGTCTATATAGTATGCTCCAAGAATGTTTAGCACTGCATGTTCTAAGTCGCGTACCACCTCTCGCTTCATATCGACTTTACTTAAACAATAGAGTGGACCAGAAATGGTTGGCTAAATATGGGTGTTAGTACACTTCTGTCTATCCATTTAGATGCTAGAGTGAAACTAAGAAGTTAAGTTCTCAGCATTCATATTATATTGATTTTATTTGATATTATTATATATAGATGGTTTGTTTTGTAGTAAAAAGGTACCTTTTTCAGGTACAACATATCCTCGGATCAACTTTTGCCTCGAGATGCGTCGTTTGGGATCTGCGTAAGAATGAACCTATTATGAAGCTAAGGTAAACTCGCTTCGTAATATAAGTAAAAAAATTTTACTGAAATAATATGTAAAAATAATTTATTAGTCATGAAGGAAAATAATGAAAAAAGATGTAAGAGCTTAGAAAAAATCAGTCTATAAATTTTTTAAAAGTGCTGTAATCTTCAACAAAAATAGAGAATATTGCATTGCAAATCAGTTAACGTTACGGCTTATTCGCAAAATGTATATAGGTAGCAAAATGCCCTTCTCGCATAATGCCGATTTCGCAAAATGTCTCTTTTATAGCTACTCATTGGAACTGACGCAAATTTTATTTTTTTAATCATTTTGTTATTTTTTTCTTCTTCTTCTTTATCCTAGCGTTAATCTCAGTCGCATCCGAAACTATCAATTTGGACTCTGGGGTCCGCTTTACCAGTCTAACTGCGGATTTGGCTGAACTTCGATATTTTCCTTGAAGCGACTGACATCTGACCTCCACAATCCAAAGGTGATATCGAAGCGTTGCAGTTAAACCAGTTGTTCGATTTTTGAGGGCGCTATGGAGCTGAAACTAGCGGCGATAGGTAGCAGTCGAACGCGGTAAACCCAGGGCCGAAACAAACGAGAGGCCCTGGTGAACATTTGTTGTTAGAATACCCTTGTTGTCTGCATTACATCTTATTTTCGCATTATAATGAAATTCAATGAACAATATCGATTGATGAAACGTAATTACAGATTACGTCTCAATCGTTGTAATCGCTTTAGCACTTAGAGGCATTTTATTGAAAAATAAAAAATAGAAGGCATGCACGAAATTTATTGATTCTTGTTCTGAATCATTCTTATACATTTATTTATAGAAAAAAAAAATCTCATAGAATCAAGCTGTACAGAAATGGTTTCAGTATTACTGCTTCTATTTTTTTGTATTCAAAACAATGCCTCTCTATCGCCGCTAGTTTCAGCTCCGTGAGGGTTCCAACTACTCGTAACGACTGCCATAGATGTTCTCATGGCAACCGGGACCGACGGTTTAACGTGCTCTCCGAGGCACGACCATTGAGCGGGGATCAAACTTGCGCCTCTTGCGTCGCGGCCGCGTTTACTAACGCAGCGCTACAGAGACCGTTAAATGTCTATAGGTCACAAAATGTCCCTTAGGCAAAATATCTAATTTTTAAATAGTGACATTTTGCGACCTATAGACATTTTGTGATCAAGATCGTGCGAAGTGGAGGGCCCTGAACTCCGAGGGCACCTTAGCCTCGGATGCAATAAGGATAATGCGTCTAACTGAAGATAATGAGACATTTTGCTACTTATAGACATTTTGCAAAGTGGTCGTTTTGCAAATGAACCGGCTAGCTAGGGCATATATATGCGCGAATATTTTGGCGTTTATTCACGAAGTTGGCCGATAAGTAAACTCATTCTCGCCGTTTGTATTGCAGCGACTCAGTGTCTCGCACGCGCTGGCGCTCGCTGGCGTGGCACCCGGCGGTAGCCACGCAGCTGTGCGTCGCGTCAGAGGACGACGCCGTGCCCGTCGTGCAGCTCTGGGATCTCCGGTAACCAACGATTTTGTTTAGTGTATGAGAGCACTGGTCACACCGTGCTCTCATACACTAAGGCCCGATTCCAGAACAATACTCAGTCCTGAGTCTCGATTTATAAGTAAAGTCATTGTGAGAGTCGATTTCCAACCGAACGTTGTTATGAAATACAGGCCTAAAACTCGTACTGTGATCTCGTACGGGAAGTCAGGCGGTCAAAAAATTGTAACATGATGTGACAAGGGGAATGCACGAGCTATGTGATCTCAGATATACAAATCTAACTAATAGAAATCT
Organism: Eilema caniola; assembly: GCA_949126895.1. NCBI lineage: Eukaryota > Metazoa > Arthropoda > Insecta > Lepidoptera > Erebidae > Eilema > Eilema caniola. The sequence goes on along the minus strand of OX421477.1, from coordinate 1,481,553 downwards.
TCAAAATATGACCAACTCTATTAATATTAATTATGTTGTAAATAATAAAGGCTGGGTAGGTCTTACTGGGCTTGGCAGAGTGACCTGATGAGAAATTCTTGGCAGCACTTTTTCTTTAATATTTGATTAATGACAGCTATGCATCATCATGCATAGCATTCAACTCACTATCGAGCAACACAAAAGTAATTTTAACACAGTAGGCACAATATTTTGCTAAAGTGTAAACAATTATTTTTAGGCTGGCTTCATCTCCTCTAGTCACACTAGAGGGTCATCAGAAAGGCGTGATGTCTTTATCCTGGTGTAAGCAAGACCCTGACCTTCTGTTATCAGCCGGCAAAGACGGAAGAGTACTGTGTTGGAACCCTAATAACACGAAACCTGTAAGTTCATATATTTAACTATTGGACCTAAGTAAAGCTTTTGAAACAGTTGCCTTTATTTTTGCTTGCCAATAAGCCAGAATATTTCGATAGATAAGACATTCAGTTAGATATTTGCAAAAACTATCACATGAATCATTTTTAGACAAGTAAAATGTTAATAGTTTCAGTGACTATTTTTCTCTTACAAAAGGCATTCCACAAGGATGTAGACTTGGTCCCTTATTATCTAGTTGCTAGGGGTCTGAACATTTTTACGGATGGTAATCTATTACTATTGTAGTGATTCGTCCCCAACAAATCCCTAACAGAAGTTTTTGAATGAAAATGTATGTCTACTCTTTTTTATTAATACGGTTTTAGTAGCCATTACCTTAACAAAAGTGAATAAACTGCTTCCGGGCTGTTTGGCCGTCGTCCATATGAAACTTGCATTCCAGACGTTTCGTCGATCACATCGGTCGACATCTTCGGTGGCGCAGGTCCGGGCGGCGACGAGTGCGTAGACCTTACCTCGTCGGCGACTTCGCTGCGACTGATGTTGAAACTTGAGTCGCTGGTGTATTTATAGGCGCGGTCGTAGGGGGAAATGACGTGCTCGATCCTGATTGGTCGAGAGCTGGGGAACCGACGTACTTGATCCTGATTGGTCGTTTGCACTGTGTACCAATCTCTTTGGAGATGAAATCTCTCGTTTTGCGGGTTGAAATTGTTAGGATAGTACACGTGGGAAAATGTGTGATGTGGTGGCTAGAACCTTCGTGTTCTGAAATTCGATGGTATGATTACCATCCTCCTGGGTGTGGTCTGCAACCGCTGACTTGTCAAAGTGGCTGAGTCGGCAATTTCGTTCATGTTCCGAAAGGCGTGTCTAGATGCTTCTTTGAGTAGTGCCCACGTATACAGAGCCACATGAGCAGGGGATTCTTTAAACTCCAGAAGATAATGGATCACGAGGGTCCTTAACCGAACGATGAAAATAACGTAACTGCGTCGTGGGCAGTGATCGACAAAACGTCTGGAACGCAAGTTTCATATGAACCAAGGCCAAACAGCCTGGAAGCAGTATATTATACATGCAACGCCGGCCGTGAAAGCCTAAACAGTTGTTGTTTGAGCTATCATTTTTTGTCCACGAGCTGCAATTTCCTCATGATGACTCTCTATTTGTATGTTATCCGTTTCTCCTCAGGGCGGCGAGCTGCTGACGGAGATCAGCCAGCAGGCGCAGCAGCAGTGGGTGTTCGAGGTGTCGTGGTGCGCGCGCGACCCCGGCCTGTTCGTCGCCGCCTCCTTCGACCAGCAGCTCGCCGTGCACTCGCTGTTAGCTCCGGAACATGCCGTTAGCGTGAGTATCTCCGCTCAGGGTGCTGAACTGACGGAGATCAGCCAGCAGGCGCAGCAGCAGTGGGTGTTCGAGGTGTCGTGGTGCGCGCGCGACCCCGGCCTGTTCGTCGCCGCCTCCTTCGACCAGCAGCTCGCCGTGCACTCGCTGTTAGCTCCGGAACATGCCGTTAGCGTGAGTATCTCCGCTCAGGGTGCTGAACTGACGGAGATCAGCCAGCAGCAGTGGGTGTTTTTATATATCACTGCAGACAAGCACACGGTCCACCTGATGGAAAGGTATTCGTGCTGCCGACCCTGTAAATATTGAGATACACGGTGGACTGGGGATAAAGGAATGCACCCTTTGTATATCTCTAATATTTAGAGTGTCATTGGTGGTAGCGACAAAATGAGAAAGTAAATGTGTTGTGTAGCATATTCTAAATCTGTCATTATTGTCGTCCTACTGTTGCTTTAGAATACTTTCAAGTTTCATCTCGGAGTCGCTTACCTTACCTTCAGATTTTTATTGTCATTACCTGGTCTATGGACGTGACAGCCGTTTGATCACTCAATCCCGAGAGGAAGGCTCGCGGCGTCAAATCTGCATCCGCTATCCAACAGGTTTACCGACTTGCAGGTGAAGTTGGCTTGTTTTCTATATGTATAGTATTACCAGTTGGCTGTTGTTGCAGAACGCGCAGAACCAGAGCAACATCATGGACTCGTTCGGCGGCCTGGACTCGTTCAGCGCGCTGCCGGCCGTCAGCCGCGCCGCGCAGCCCGCGCCCGTGCTCACGCACGCCCTGCCGCGCGCGCCCGCCTGGCTCAGGAGGCCGGCGGCGGCCAAGTTCGCGGTAACTATTTGCATTTCAAAATGACCTAATATGGCACCTGAATACGCCCTTCATTTCTGGGTATGTGTAATGTATACTACTAGACAAACTGAAACAAATTTGTACCATGGTGTTAACAACATAGCAGACAAATTCGCTTACCAAAAAGACAGACATTCCGGACTTCCACAGTATCTAAGTGTAGACCGAATTAGGACATTATGAATTTCTTGGAATGCCCTTTGGAGTTTAAAATGCACCATATGTAAATTCTTAAATTTATCGGATACGTTCTAAACGATATGTGAATTTGTATTTTGATTACCATCAGAATTATCACTGCCAGCCTCCGAAATGTTTGTACCTCTTCAATAGAGTTCAAAGGTTTGTAAACGTAATAGTTTGCATAACATAATATTTTTTATCTACTCTGATACTATAATACAAAGATTATAGAATTGAAATCAAAACTCTTATGACAAACATTACGCACAGGCCAAAAAAATAGTTTTATTACGATTCAGGTCTTGTATGGACACCTATATCATAAAATAACTTTTTAATCATAACGATACACCTATACAACCACCATCTGGATAGAAGCTCTACTTTGAAAAAAAAAGGGCCGATTCGGAAGAAAAAAAAAGAAACGCGCATGCGCAATCGATGTTTGCGCCTTGGCTTGGCGTCAACTTTTTTTTTTACATTTATATTAAACAAAGTTTGGTTTTGTTTGTAAAATAAATTAATTTATGTTTTATAGTATGAGAGTAGATAAAGTAGTGTATGACACTGTACATAACTTGATCTTATAACACTCGTGTGATACAATAAAAAAAACTCGCCTACGGCTCGTTTTTTTAAAACACACTCGTGTTATAAGAACCCTTATTATGCAACAGTATCATAAACTACTATTTGGTATCAGTTTTTTAAGTATTGTGAGTACTATAATTTTATAAACAGAATGTTCCTGTGCCATTTATAAATAATTATAAAATATTTTTTTTAGTTTGGTGGCAAACTGGTGACGTTCGAAAAATGTCCTCAAGAGGCTGGTCCTCAAAAACTTGTGTACATAAGCCAGGTATGTAAAATAAATAGAAATATATTATGTTCTACAATATTTGGCAATAGATCGAAACAGATTGTGATTAATGAGTCCTGCCAGAGTCTGACCGCGGGCGCTATAACACTCCGGTGGCGCTCGCGGTCGGCGCAGCCAGGGGTCGCTGGCGCAGTCGGCCGCTCAGTCGCGTGGTTGTGTGCAGGTGGTGAGCGAGCGGGAGCTGGCGCTGCGGGCCGCGGAGCTGGACGGCGTGCTGGGCGCCAGCCGCAGCCAGGAGCCGGGCGCCGCCGACGCGCTCGCCGAGTGAGTGCACCAGTGTTCCATCATACGGACTGAACGGTTCCCTTGCGCAACCTATGAGGATTATGAGGGTTTATCTTTAATCATCAATTGTTTGAATATGTTTTTTTACGACCATTTGGTAATTTGCCTAATACATAACCACTTGTCATATCTCAATAGTACTTATTCCTGCTAAGTCAGGAAGTTACAATGACCATTTCCAGACGAGTAAACCGCACTACAATGAAACTTTTTTTTATGGCTATGGCATATTATGCCAAAAAGCGCGCGTATTTGCGTTACGACTAAACATCGCATGTAATTAGGCTGTATGGATGAATTGCCTTTGCCTTTCACTTGTGGGGTTATAACAACAGAACAACATTGCGCGCGCCGCGCTATTCAAATTCAACATTGACGGTTTTGCTATTTATTTATTTCATGGTCGTAGAAAAAGTTTTGTATGGCACTGCCGCAAACAACTATTTTTAAACTCGTGCTGATCTATTGTGCCACTTAGCTTCGCTTCTATTGACATAATTAACTATTTTATTATAAGTTTAGTTTGCCAGTTTGGAGGAATACATTTTGTGTACAGTTTCTATAGCTAAACAGTTTGGAAGTGGTAATTTGAAAATAATTGTAGTGGGATAAAAATCCTTTTTTATGCTATTAACATGGCAGACAAGTGCACGGACCATCTGATGTAAAGTGGTTACCGTGTCCTATGGACGTGTGCAACACCAAGGGCGTCATACTCGTGTTGCCGACCCGACCCTAAAGCTAAACAATATTGGCTATAGACTGAATGTTGTTGCGTAGATACTGTCGGCAGAAGGGCGACGCAGCATCAGACCAGAACTCGCGCTACACGTGGTTCTTCCTGCGCGCCAACTTCCTGCCCACCTTCCGCAACGAAGTGATCAACCTACTGGGTGTGTACTGTAGAGATAAGCTATCGACCCACCGCTGTGCCGCGCCCGGCGAGGCGGGGGACGAGGTACAGAAAGTGATAGAAAGAGCACGAGTGAAGAGCGAGCGATCCCGCCTGTCTGCTGCCTGCCAATCGCAATACTCCAATCTTTCGATACATTTACGTTACGAATACGAATATTTTTCCTGCTCGGGACACAAATCTGACGGTCGAATGGTCGTTATTCCCCCCGTCTTCCCGTCTTACCGCGCACATGCATAAAGTTCGGTACAGCGGTTATGGTCAAACTTTACAAAATTTGTTATGCTAGTCGTATAAAAAGAAATTTTGTCCTTGTAATCGACAGAAGTTAATAAATGTACGTATTGTGTAGGTTTCAAGCAAGACGAGATCCCTTCCAAGTTCAAAGGCGGCGACGGAGCGCAGCCCGACGCGGCCGCGCTGAGCCGAGTGAGTGCCGCGTGATACTGTTTAACAAAAGGATACGGCGTGGCTTTAGACCTTTGTGGCTTACGTCCTGTGCTTGTTTATAACAATCTTATAATAACACTTTTATCATCTTGTGTCCTTGTACTTTTTAGATTGATGGTATACATTTTATTTAGAGTTCTCTCGAATCTACTTACGAAAGTCTTTGCTTAAAAAAATTAACAGACTAAAAATAATTAAAAATACGAAGTTCTAGTGACGGTCCTTAAGTACCTACAAGTATACAATCAAAATGTGCTTGTAGTTTCATTTAGTATATGTTTGTGCTCATAAAAACAATCAATTGTTCAATTCTATAACAAGCTTGTTATTTCTATGTTGTTTTGTTATTTACAGTCGTCTTCGATTGGTGAAAACGTTTTTCCTAAATGTTATATACTAAATACTTTCCCTAGTTCCTCTAAACTTCTCAATTACTGAGCCTCTCCAATTGAAGTAGACTAATAACAAAACTATCTATACACATCTTTGTATTTCAACTATGTATAAACACTTGCTACATAACCCTCTGTCTGTATAACGCGGCTAGGGCGAGTCCACGGAGACGGAAGCCGAACTGTCAACCGACACCAGCACTGATCTATCGGTAAGTCGCTCCAACTGTCAGAAATGACAGCTGTCACGATGACGGGTGACGTTTGTCGGCCGCGGCATGCATATTGCTTTTGACGGAGTTTACTTTAGTTTAATTATGTCAGTGAATATTTAATAAATTATAAATAATCTTCTACACTTTGATATTATTAAGATTGCTTTTTTATGTCTTTATATTGGGTCCTCATAGAAAAAACTCAATTCTTTGGGAGGCTTATATGCGAAGACAGATTCAATATGCCTTTGAAGAATTATATTTTACTAACGGGTGGGCAAACCACTAGGGATGCTTAGTTCTTGTTAGCAGTATTTTGTATTTATTTACGTAATTTTGTTTGCAGGATGCACACACACTCATCGAAAGAAAATTAGCCAACATTGAGTTAGGAGAATCACTGGGCAATAACGTGGTCATTCCTAATGGGGAAGGTACTACTTCTAAACTACATTTTTCTTTATTTTAATGTTTGTAATAAAAGTTGCTTCATTGATTTTCCCATGGTATGCACATTTATTGCCAGTTTGTCGTTCATTTGTCAAACGTCCCTTTCGCAAAAGATATGGCACCTTTGGTCCTTTGGCACAACTGGTGACATAATAGTAGTTTATGATACTGTTGCATAATAAGGGTTCTTATAACACGAGTGTGTTTTAAAAAAACGAGCCGGCAGGCGAGTTTTTTTATTGTATCACACGAGTGTTATAAGACCAAGTTATGTACAGTGTCATACACTACTTTATCTACTCTCATATTATAATACATAAACTAATTTATTTTACAAACCAAACCAAACTTTGTTTTTTGTTAAATGTATAGAACAAAAAAGAAAAATGTTCGCGCCAAAGCGCAAACATCGATTGCGCATGCGTGTTTCTTTTTTTTTCCCGAATCGGCGGATTCTTTTTTTAAAGTAGAGGTTTAGTCCAGATGGAGGTTGTATAGGTGTATCGTTATGATTAAAAATCTATTTTATGATATAGGTGTCCATACAAGATCTGTATCGTAATAAAACTTTTTTTTTGGCCTGTGCGTAAGGTTTCTCATAAGAGTTTTGATTTCAATTTTATAATCTTTGTATTATAGTATCAGAGTAGATAAATAGATTTAACATTTTTCGTTTTTAATCATGAATACCTATGTCATTTTGTTGCTTCGAACAACCGTTGTTACACTTTTCTCATTTTTATTACAGATTCTACTAGTTTAATTTGCCGCGCACTAGTATGCGGCAACTTAGAAGAGGCTGTGGAATTGTGTCTAGACGCCAAGAGAACGGCGGACGCACTTATCATCGCGAGCTTAGGTAATTATAATATGTTTCTATGAATTTTATTATATTTGTTTTTCCATTTTGGATTAGAACAGTACCAGACTTTTGGAGTTGACACGTTGAATCGAAGAGTGGCTAAGATCAGTATGCCTAAGATCAGCTGCCTAAAGTAGGGCCAACGAATCCAATCATTTTATTTATTTGGATTATATTCTGATCGCTGTGATTGATGATTGTCGTCTGTATTAGGCAGATATAAACAAGAAAATAAAACTAATACTTAGTACTAATTACAAAAAACAATTACGGCAATAAAAAAAAACGTATCACTGAACGTGTTCCTACAAGAATGAACTTGTTCACCAACTGCAAAATGGTGGACCAACAGTTGACAACTGCGGTACTGACTGCTTTTCTGTACAACGTAACTTGCAACGACAGCTATCGTCGAACAACACCGCATTGCTGCGTACGAGTGACAAGGACAGAGACAATAATCGCCGGCTATCGCTATCTAACTCAGTAACGATCTGTTTGTTTACATTTTTTATCTCGTCTCGTTGGCCCTCATTTAAATTTTGGGCCATCTACTATCAGATGGCAGAACAGTATTTTTATAGAGTAGTTAAAACCGTTTGTGTTTTCGAATATTACAAACATTTTTAATTTTCTCTTCTGGAAATATAATCAAGCGGTTTTTATTTTGAAATAATGACATTGCCTACGTTGTGAACAAATAACTATAGTGATATTGACCTTTGGTCTGCGGGCAGGTAGCCAAGAGCTGCTGTACCGCGTGCAGAAGTACCACCTGCGGCAGGCGGCGCAGGACCCCGTGGCGGCGCTGGCGGGCAGCCTGCTGCTGGCGCGCTGGGACCTGCTCGTGACGTCAGCGGCCCCCCAGAGCTGGCGCGACACGCTGGCCGCCATCGTCACGCACTGCGAGGGGGAGGCGCTGGCGCACTACGCAGGTTCGCGCGAACTCAACTGAGCTACGCACTTACGTCCAAGGAGCCCCGCTCTACGGGGCTCCTATTCATTTCTTTCTTCAATAGATAGATAATATTCCGAAATATATTAATATTGAAATAATCGTGCAATAAAATAAATTGTCTTTTGCGATTGTCCTTGTCCAGAAATGCTCGGCGATAAGCTATCGAAGGAGTCGGACCCCGCGCTGTCGGAGGCGGCCACGATCTGCTACCTGTGCGCCATGAGCCCCGAGGCGCTGGTGGCGCGCTGGGCGGCCGCAAGGCCCCGGCCCGCGCCCGTGGCGGCGCTCGCCGCGCTCACGGAGCTGGCGCTGCTGGCGCGCCGCGCCGCGCTCGCCCGCGGGAGGGACGTGCCGGTGAGTACTGATGTGGCGCTCCTTTTACATTTAGTAGCACTCGCCATTCAGGGCCATAATTGAATTGAGGCCGTGTACTCAACACTCCCTACAGCAACACGACGCAGCACTTCTTAGAGGGAGAAAGGTGCCGGTAAGTAACTCTGCTCCGTACCCATAACAGAGTTCGCGAGGCTCACGGGTTTCACTATACCGATACGTCACGCACCACTCGTTTGTAGAAGGCAGGTGTCGGTAAGCAACTATACGCCCCTAAACCATACCGAGTAAGTGACTTTCAGTCGAACGCTCATACATATATATATATAACAGTACCTACGGATAATATTTAATAAGTTAATTGGTCCCCCACAGGCCGGTGGCAAGCTCGAGTCAGTACTGAACGAGTACGCGGCGAGCCTGGCGGCGCAGGGCTGCCTGCAGAGCGCGCTCAACACGCTGGAGGGCATCCAGCACGCCGAGCTCCGCGACCGGCTGCTGCACGCGCTCGGCCTCGTGCAGCCGCAGCAGCCGCAGCCGAGGAGGCCCAGCCACGTGAGTGTCACGCCGCTCAGTCGCTGTCACGTAGGCACTCGCCTGTCAAGTGTGGACGGAGTTAGACTTGTCTATATAGTATACTCTCAATATCTCATACGTATAGGGTCAAATGTAACTTCGAGAGAACTTGTGAACTTTGAAATTTGTCTTCGAGTAATAGTACTTTTCTGTAACGTTGGTGAGTAATACTGAGGCGCCCTCGAGACCCGACCCGTCAGGTGAGCGCCTAAGAGAGCCGAGGACGGTAATCTTCAATACATACGTGTATAATTACGACACACTTGTGACGAAATTAATACTATAAAAAGGTTTTTTTTTTAAATAGGAGTTTTTAGGTAGTAAACTTTCCATAATGTTAAGGGTTTCACATCTTATATCGAACGATGTACAACATAAATAATTTTCTTCATAACTAGTACTTGTAGACATTTTAATTAATAAATAACTATAACTTTAACAGTGAAAATATGTTGCATGAAATGAGCAAGCATAGGTAGTATCAAGGCGCGGCGACGTCCGGCGTAGTAAAGCACCAGACGTCGCCGCGCCTGGATACTCTGCTCATGAATAAGGACTCCGGTCGGGTCCGAAACTAGTCGGGTGCATCCAAACGAGTGACGTGAGTATAGCCGTAGTAAAGTTATCGAATTGTAAAATGGCTCACGATCCTTTTTGTATCGAAACTTTTTTAACTTGAAATTTAAAATCAATAAAGATATTTGTAACTTATTTGGGAATAATAGCAATGAAAAAGATACAGTTTGATTACAAGTGTCATTATTATTTTATGATATCAGAGTCACTTTATGAGCAAGTGTGTTGAAATAATAGTTTATCTACTTTTATACTGAAATGTCAACATAGCGAAATGAAAAACAAACCTTAAGGCTGTTGCGCCAACACACCATGTAGACATACAACCTGTCCGCAGGCGCACACGCCGCAGGCGCGCGCCCGGCGCGGCCCCGCGGCGCACGCCGAGCCCGCGTACGGCGCCGGTGAGTTTTATTACTATTCTTTCATTTCATGACTTCAAATCCCATCGTGATTGATAATCGATTAGCCCACCGCAGTTCACTACTGGACATAGGCCTCTCCCAATGTGCAACATTTCATACGATCCTCCGCCTTCCGCATCCAGTCCGTCCCAGCCACCTTTTTCGGGTCATCGGTCCATCTGGCCAGGAGGCGTCCTACCCTTCGTTTGCCTTCTCGCGGTCAATGATTGTTAACCTTATAACAACTAGCTGACCCGACTACACCTTTTTAATTCCTTTTTTATGTCCACGCGCATTTCTGACCTCTTTCCCGTTACACTTTCTATTCATTTTTTATACACACCTTGGCCACATATTTTGTATCACGAATACAAAACATAAAGAATTATCCAATTTGGTGCAGTCGTTCGGCAGTTCATTTGGGGGACTTTATAAATATACATATGAGCAATGATATTATTGTGCGTCTAGTGCCCCCAGCATACGAGCAACCCTGGCAGCAAGCGTCGGTCCCCGCGCCCCCACAGCCATCGTTCCCCCGCGGTGGTTTCACGCAACCCCTACAACCCCTGCAGCCCGTGCAACCCGTGCAACCGCTACAACCCGCGCCGCCACCGTCACAACCTCCGCAGCCACCAAGGCCTGGCAGCGTCGGGCCGCAGTCTGGTAAGTTCTGTATATTATACTGGGTTGGTTTTATGTACTGTATATATAAAAAAAGTAATTTATTTCCAATAAAAGAATTAAACTGTCTGAATGAGCTTCCCGTTGGACCCACACTAGGCAAGCCTGCCCTTTATTCAGGACGCTTGCGAGGTATTTACTTATCCAAAATGCGTGATGGTTCAACATTGTTATGTGTACCGGTGTTTAAAAGGTTTATTAATTAAAAAAAAAATTCTATCATTCGATTCATATATTTTTTATTTAGAAGCTAATGAAAAACTAAGCAATTATTCGTGATCAATATTAGAAATATTACACAATGCTCTCTCAACTCTAATTAAACATATGTGAATCCAAGCCTTACATAGAAATAACGCTTATTAAATAATCAATAAGTTTCTCTAATTACTTCCTATCATAGAAGCTAATCTAAAAACCATTGATCGAAAATCACTAAAAGTATTTTTACAGGTGGCATCGCATCCCGGTCTAAGTACAAAGTGGATCCTTCAGTGCAATCTGCACCATCTTACAACCAGTACAACTTTAACAACAACTCGTCACAATCCTACGGCGGCTACAACAGCCCCCTGCCGGACCCGTACAACCCCGCTAGCGTCCCCGCGTTCAACCCCGCGAGCACTGTCCCTGCCAACCCCGGGCCGGGTCCGATGAACCCCGCGGTGAACGGCGGCTACTACAACCCCGTGCAGACAGTGCCCGAGCCCGCGGCGCCGCCCGCGCCTCACAAGCCTGCGGCGCCGGGCTGGAACGACCCGCCGATGTTGACTTCGAAGCCCAAGGTTTGTTAACTTTATGAGTATTGCAGCATTGTAATCTGATTCTTGTTACATTTCAATTTAGATTAGAAAAAGCGAATACTTAGCCCGGTTCAGACAACAAAATAAAGTAAATAAATATTATACATTTACTTATTCAGCAAGAGTGTTTGGTTTTGACTTTCACCGTTGCTTCACCATCGTAACGCCAAATGCAAAATGCATTATTATAAATTCCTTGGTTTGTCATGTCAGCTTGTATTTGATGAAGTAACGTTCACCAGCACCTAGGCTCGACGCCAATGTCGGCCCTGCACGCCGGCACGCGCCGCTGGGACCACATTATAGAGCATAGGCGACACGCGGACGAGGTACCCTAGGGCCCCATGCAATCGAAGGGTTCCCAGGTCTTTGTGAGGCTATTGTGTTTGCCACCATCTTTTGGAACCCAGAGTATCCTTGTTTCATTGAGTTTGTTATATAACAGTTTTCATTTGTTTCCATTTATCTTTTGAATCGATTAATTTCAAGAACTATAAATATCAAGTATACTAATCATGTGATAAGTGAATATAGCTCTGGTTTTTGTAATAATTAATTTGGAATGCGGTGAAGCTGAAAGCTTGCTGTTCATAAATAATGATACAACTGAACATTTGAAAGTAGCAAAGCATTGTGAGCGTTATACGAAAAGTGGCAACAAAATTGATTGGACATTATGCATTCGTGGATTTCTGATCATTTTACATTTCATCCATGCATAGCAAATTGCTATTTTTATATCCCCATACATAACTGATTTTTTTATCAGTTTCATTCATAAAACCATTGATGATGTACATGAGACATCAAAGGTTATATTAAAACAACATTATTTCTGAATAGCGTTATTTAGTAATAAAAATATATCGTGTAAATTAACAAGTATTAAATTGATATCACAGCTAGAAAATATTATTTGTAAATGTATTATATGAAATATGATATCATAAGGTAGTGTCCCATGAATCTCATATGTATGGAAACGAATGTCGATGTATAGCGGTTGTTGAGTGTGTATTTAATTTTTGTGTGGAGTTCTAAGTGTGTACTAATGAAATGTCTTTGTATATTTTTCAAGATATCTATCTATAAACACTACTGTCCACCGTATCCAATTAAATATGTTGTTGTTAGTTGTAACATATTTTTAAAATATATTTGAATTCCTAACTTTTACCCACGCTAATCTTACGAGATATTTTATATGATAATGTTTTTAACTGTAATGTAACTTTCAGCCAGTACAAGAAGTAACTGCCCAAGCACCGATCACGCACCCCCTCTTCGGAGTAGAACCTCCGCAACATGTACCCCTGGCACCCGCGGCGCAGTACCCGGGCCAACAACAATTCCCGGGCCATCAGCAGTTCCCGGGCCAACAGCAGTTCCCAAACCAACAACAGCCGTTCCCAAACCAACAACAGCCATTCCCTTCTCAGCAACCGTATGTCCAACATCAGTATGGACAGCAGCAGTATTCCGGACAATTTCAAGAGCCGTATGCGGCACCCGTCTACCCGCAACAGGTGCGCTTGGGTTAAAACTTTGTATATATCTTACGGCTTGCATTTTGATTGTAAAATATTAGAATGTTACTATCATTTTCATAAGACGAACGCCTATAGATGTGACTGTGCCTATATGCGTATTTTTAATTAAGTTGATTTTATCGCAGTGGTTTTCACCGGAGAAATCTATCGTTAGTTAGTTTCATGAATGGGATGTTCTCCACAGACCGAGAGCCCTGCGCCGGCGGCGGAGGTGGTACCGGTGGTCAAGCCACCCTTGGAGGGACCGCATGCAGTACTACAGACAGTATTCGACTCGCTCCGGGCCGAGTGCGTCAATCGGGCCACCAACCCGGTACGTACTACACGGCATATCATGGCCCCACGTCCCAATCTTCCCGGGCCAACAGTGCCATCTGAAGGAGCAAATTTTGAGAGATGAACCTTGGCCAGAAAATATTTTGCAAATAGACGGTGCAAAACATAATAAATTATTTTAAAATTACTGAAAATTTGGTTGCAGCACATGAAGAGGAAGTTAGAAGACGTCCAGAGGAGACTAGAGACAATGTATGACTTGCTGCGCGAGAGTCGGGTAAGAGATTATAAGGTCATTACTTTATTGTAGGTTTTTGATGTACAAAATCTTTCACATATTGTACCTATGGAAATAATGGAATTAGAGTTTTCACTGATGTTATACATAATGGGGTTGATTATTTAACTACCGTTTTAGCCGTGATCTTGTTGGATTAGATTGGTGACTCTTTGGTATTGAGAGACAATACATCGAGTAAAAGTAACCTGGTAGTTTTTGGTAACCTAATCACTCTATTCAAAGTTGGCAATGGAGATGCCGACTCCCCTGACGATATCCCTACAGAGGGCGCCTCGTAAAGGCCAATGTTAGTGTCATCTACGTAGATTTTATTGTTTGTCTATTCAAATCTGACAGCTATGAGTTTGTTATTGCCACAGAACAGATGGTTATTGTTGTTTGGTCATATGCTGCTGCCATCTACAATTAGTTTTGCGTCGCCATCCCTATTAGACTAGCTTCTTAATACGTAGAATATAAAGTATTACTACTGGTATACCCATCCACCCCTTATCTGCCAGAGAGGCTAATAGGTTACTTCCTTCGAAAATAATCAAGTGGGGATGGATTATGCACATGACTAGACTAAGATCAAATAGACTAAGTAAATGTTTTGTCAATTTACTTGCTCATAACATGGCCCTAGTCTCACCGCAATTAGGCACATAATGAAACCTATTATCAAGTTGCACTATTCTTAAAAAAATCGATACTAAAGAGATCGTGTTCAAAAGAAGAAATAAATTAATACACCTACCTATTGTTGCAACTTTTACGTGTATAATAAACTAAACTTTTACTCAAATAAGTGTAACTTATGTTTTTTTCTAATTCAAACTAAGTAAATTTACCATTTTGTATACGCGATAAACCAAAAAAGCACCCTCATTCTTTTACTCTTTGGCCGCATGCGTGCGCATAGATAAACTACTTAATTGCTCCCTTCAGTCCGCTAGTACCAAAAAGTTCCGCAATTCGTTTTTACTGGTGAAATTATAGTTTATTTATTTATTTTATTTATTTATTCTTTATGCCCGATGAACATTGGCGGACTTAATGCCGTAGGCATTCTCTACCAGTCTACCATTGGGTGATGCAGAGCTAGTACGAGGTAGGCGCATGTTAAAGAAGAGTAATAGGTACATTTGCTTCTATATAAATAAGACAAATATAAAAGACACATATAAACATATAAATAGTGCATATACCTACATACCATAATATTTATCATATATATCTCATCAATATACATATATCACATAAAATATACACACATACATAAGATTAATATATATACCTAAATATACACATATCCTTATTGTCATTATCGTTGAGACGATTATTATGCCATTTCAGTGGTTTTCAATTGCCGTACCCTAGACCTGAATACATTGCAACTCGTGCTCTTCCTGATCTCCAGAGGAAGTGCGTTCCATAGACGAACAGCCTCAACAAAGAAAGAAGAGCCTAAAAAGTTCGTTCTATGAGAAGGAACTGTGAGGAGCCGGTTGTCATTAGAACGAAGATTTAGGTTATTGTTGGAACATAAAAGCTGAAAATAAGAAGTTAAGTAGGGAGGGATACTGGGAGAGTTGAGGATATTGTAGAGAGTAGTAAGTGCGCGCAACTTACGGCGAGGACGGATGGGTAACCAATTAAGCTGCGATCGGAATGAAGACACGTGGTCATATTTACGAAGATTGAAGATGAATCGAATGCAGTTATTGAGAAGACGGTCAAATTTATCGAGAAGGTCTGCATTCAGGTCAAAATAGCACACATCACCATAGTCTATCAGAGGAAGGATTAAAGTTTGGGCCAGCGTAACTTTTGTCCTTGTTGGCAGGAAGTTCCTTAGGCGATACAGAACCCTAAGCCTACCTGTAATTTTCTGACTCATATTCGTTACCTGCACACGCCAGTCAAGGTTGGAATCGAGGTAGAGTCCCAAGTCCTTCACAGAGGGGCTGAGAGGAATTATTGTTCCGTTGTATGTAACTGGTGGCAGTGTCGTAGTGTTAAGTCCACTTATTAACCTTCCGCTGCCCACTATGATGGCCTGGCACTTTGATGGGTTTACGTGTAGACCAAATTTAGTGGACCAATTTCCCAAAGCTTCCAGATCCTCATTCACCTCCCGTATGGCTCGAGAAATGTCATCAGCAGGTGCTTGAGCGTATAGCTGCAGGTCGTCTGCATACAGATGATACGCACATCGAAGATTGTAGGTAGCAAGATTGATAAAAATAGAGAATAATAAGGGAGAGAGAATACCGCCTTGAGGGACACCAGAGTTGAGATCGGACCAGCTCGATGTGGACTCATCAATGCGAATACATTGCTGGCGTCCCTGAAGATAATTTGAGAAAAATTCCAGTGCCTCCGCTGATATCTTAAGATGGGAAAGTATAGCCAGCAAGATATCGTGATCGACTGTATTAAAGGCATTAGAAAAGTCCACCAAGACAAGCACTGTTACCTTAGTAGCCTCCATACCAGTCCTTATATCGCCTGTAACCTTTAGAAGAGCAGTAGTGGTGCTATGCCCAAGTCTAAAGCCCGATTGTAGCGGGCTTAACAGTCTGTTACGATGAATGAACGTCGAGAGCTGTTTTTGCACACAGGCCTCGAGCACTTTAGACATATACGGGAGAATAGAAATGGGACGGAAGTGGTTGGGAAGTGTGGGGTTGGGTAATTTAGGTAAAGGAATCACATAGGCTTTACGCCAAAGAGAGGGGAACGTTCTAGAGAAAAGACAAAAGTTAATTATATGGGAGATGGCGGGATGTAGGTGGTCGATTATTGTGACTACCATACGACGGCTTATTTTATCACAGCCAAGTGCGTTGGATTTAATCGACAGGGTTATATTTTTTATGGCCTCGGTTGCAACTGGAGAAAACGTAAAAGAATCTATATCAGGACTAATAAGGCAAGCGACGTAGTTTAATGTCTGACATTTGGTTTGGTGATCGATAGGAGTAGTAGAGGAAAAATGTCGATTCAATTCATCCAAACCAACTGTCAACTGATAGTCCGTCCGCTGTTTGCCAATACCCAGAGTACCAAGAAATCTCCATATATTGGCAGGTGAAGATGAACTAATATTATCATGGATATGTCGGCGTTTAGCGTTGCGTATCATCTGGTTGCAGCGATTCCTTGCTGCTTTAAAACGGTTCCAGGTCTCCTCTGTTCGGTTTTTCCGGAATTTCTGAAAAGCGCGATCCCTACACCCCATTGCCCCTCGAACCTCCGGCGTCATCCAAGGTGCCGGTGGACGTTTCAGTTTTACCCTACGAACAGGAGCATGTACGGCGTAAAGATTGAGCACAGCATCGTTGAACACCTTAACTTTCTCATCGACGGTGGTAGCAGCATCTAATGCATCCCAGTTTATCACTGAAGCATCCTGGTGTAGCTTGTCAATATCCATGCGTGCGAAACTTCGTATTAACACAACCTTAGGTCGAGGTTTGGGAGGTTTTATATTATATGAGATGTAAATGAGGTCGTGCCGCGAAAAGCCCGGTGCAGGCATTTGGCCGTGACCATATACGTGGGCAGCCGATGAGGTTACTATAAGGTCAAGCCAGGTGTCTTCGACCAGGATGTTGTGATGAGTAGCTTGTAGAGGTAAAATAAGAATGCTGGCTGACTCAACAATGTGACGAAGTTTACGGGCCTCTACCGACTGTGAATTTAGTAGATTCGTGTTAATATCCCCCATGATGATGATGATGATGTGATTGATGGGACGTTCTTAACGTTATGGAATGTTTACTATCTGAAAATTAAGAGGGTAAATGTCTGTTTTAGTATTATTTATTATTTACAAGTGAATTGAAAAACGTCGCATGATATAAGTGTGTATAGTTGATAACCCTCTTCGGCTCTCTTTAGACCTCAATATCTCCTTAACGGTAATCACCTTATACAATTGTACCATTATCTACTGTTAAATTGACCAAAAAATTTCCGCTGAGATTATTTTGTAATTCGTTCAAATCAAATCAAATCATGCCAGAGTCACTGGTCGGACTACGCTTCGAGCCGCTGGTCCATTTACTAAACTAGTCTTTAATATATTATTTAATTTTGACGTTTTATATGTCATGTGTTTTAATGGTCTATACAGAATAAATGAAGAGGTGAGTGGATGAAGGAGGTAACTAACAATTTCTAAATATCGAGATAATCGGCTTCAAAGTTTGAACATTTCATTTGCAATTATTATGTTTTCTTATAATTTATGTCGTAATATTATGGGGTCAAATTATAGTAATTGTCCATATTTATTATCGGAGATGCATAAACATACAAATAAGTGGATGGAAATTTATTTATTTGAAAAACTGTGCATATACATTCTTCTTCCATTGACAATGTAATAGAAATTACGAATATTAAGATTGGAAGAAGGGAGTATGTAACATTAAATAATATAAAAACATGCATATATTGCAAATTTATTAACTTAATCTTGGGCAGCGAGGTTATGTTATCAATATTGATAATTCAGGTTTCCAGATTTTTATATGTTTTTTAAACATTAACTTACGTTTTCTCAGAAATAAACTAGTAAGTTGGTACTTTATTTTCTTCCAACTTTAATGGCTACTGCTAAACCTTTTAGCATATCAACACCATCTCAGAGTTGAATACCGGTCACACTACAAACTTTTTACACTTTAGAACAGTCAAGACAGTCATTCATCATCATCTTTGCATTAGTCCCGGTCGCATCCGAGGCTTTCACCCCGGAGTCCGTGATCCGCTTTCCGGCTTTACTTTTGCTTTTACACGGTCTTGGGCACCTAAGGTGTGAGACTATTGGCACGCATATCATCCTCCATGACGTAAAGTCAGCACTTTTTGGGTCTACCCTCTTACCAGGGCTCGGTGCAGGTGGTATGGCTAAACGTAGCCAAGCCAACATGACAAGGCTGCCCCGGATGCGTGACTTCCTCACGCTATGCTTAGGTGTACTCAATCCATCTACCGCAGCATATTCATCTCCGTAACACGCAGCTCCTGCTTGTGTTGCTAAAAAAGGCCAATTGTTACCTCACGCCGCTTGATCCATACAGCAGCAATGCATGCATTGACGCCAAGTCATCACCTGTGCGGTCGGGTGTAGGATCTGTGGAGTACATCATATACTCGGTCGTCGCCACATTTAACTTCGGGCGGGTAGCAAGCGCCACCTTTCATCACTCTCATCAAACTACCCCTCTCCAATCCACCAGTTCAATACAAACAGCATAAATGAGCAGCCGCGGAGTCTCTGATGCTGTTCGACAGAACGTTTAATACTAGGTTTAACAGAAACAGAATCCTTTCCTTGGTGAGTACTTGGACAGTCAGTTTTTTTTTAGTGGTTTAATTAGCCAGTTAAGTTAAGGAGCAACTCTGAGGGTTTCCGAGCGGAGTCGATTTCAACTTAGAGTGGAATTGGTTTGGAGTCGGTTCGGAGTTGCAGGTAGTGGAGTGGAGTAAAAGGGAGTTGGAGTGGAGTCGGAGTGGAGTCGCTTTGAAACCGGAGTGGAGTCGGTTTAGAGCCCGAGTGAAGTCGGTTTAGAGCCCGAGTGAAGTCGGTTTAGAGCCCGAGTGGAGTCGGTTTGGAGTAGGAAGGGAATCGAAGTGAATTCAGTTAGGAGTCGGTTTGAAATCGGTTCGGAGTTGGAGTAAAGTCGGTTTGGAGTTGGTATGAAGTTGGTATGAAGTCTGAATTTCGAAGCGGCGGGAGTCGGTTTAGAGTTGGAGCGAAGTCGATTTGGAACCTGTGTGGACTCGGGTTAGAGCCAGAATGGTGTCCATTTTCAGTCTGTTTGGAGTTGGAGTTGGAATGGAGTTGGAGGGAGGTGGAGTCGAGTCGGTTGGAAGTTGGAATCAGTTTGGTGTTTGAGTGGGAGTGGAGTTGGAAGGAGACGGAGTAGAGTAGGAGGGAGTTGGATTGAAGTCGGTTTGGAGTCAAAATGGAGTCGCCTTGGAACTGAAGCGGAGTCGGTTTAGAGCCGGAGTGGAGTCGATTTGGAGTTGAAGGGAGTCCGAGTGGAATTGGGAAGGACTCACAGTGGATTCGGTTTGGAGCCAGTTCGGAGTTGGAGTGAAGTCGGTTTAGAGTTGCAGAGTAGTCTGTTGTGAATCGGAGTGGAGTCGGCTTAGAGCCGGAGTGGAGTCGGTTTGTAGTTGGACTTGGAGGGAGTCTGGGTGGAGTCGAATGAAGTTGGTACGAAGTCAGAGCGAAATCAGATTGGATTCTTTCATATTTGACATGCAATGCGTGAAGATCGGTAACACATGCGCGATGTTGGCTATTGATGCGCAACATGACATATCTTCAACGATTGATCATTCGTGGACTTACAAAAATTTTCCACTGCTGCGCGTCTTCGTTGTGCGAAAATTTCGCACAACATGGTACGTAACAATGTTGCCTAATGGCTATTCGGTTTTAAGGAGGGCATTAAAAGCTGAGACCATATACTGTATAGACACAGCTTCGTAAGAAAATTCGTCACAAAAAACGTTGTGGAAAATCGATTTTGCGTGAGTTAGCTAATGTTAATAATGTTCTTTAAACTGACAATGTGTGCACGTCATGGCATGTATGTATGACGCCGTTTTGACACATTTGTGGCGTTTGTATAATAGTCTAAGATTAAAAGATTCCATCTGGTATAAAAACTAGATAATGAGCTAATATTTTTTGACATTAATCTGTACACCATAGTGCGCCTTTTTGTACTGTCATGTATAACGGTAACAAAAAGTTGCTCATTATTGTTAGTCAAGTAGTGATTTTTCAGAATAGTTCTAAGTTTTTTGTTATATACAGCCAGTCTAGTAGAATACATAGAAAAGCAGCAAATAAAGCATCGTGGCAGTGCATTTTCCTGCACATAGCCCCTTCTTCCATGGAAGAAATACGTTTAATTAACCAATTTCAAATGGAAGAAGGTGTTAAGTCACATACCTCCTTCTTCCATGACACTTTTGCTTTTTTTGTTGCAGTTATGTCCTTCATCTTCTGGTATTTTTGAAACTGAGCTTAAATTGCGGGGTTTTTTGGTCTAATATAGTTTATAATCTATAACCGTCATATAATGCAAAAAATCAAAAATCTCAAAAATGTTAGTTACGCCCTTCATCCACTCACGTCTTTAAATGATTGTTGACTTTTAAACTTTTTTTTAAATCGGATTATAGTCTCGTGTTGTAGCATTTCTCCCCGCCTGTGCCCCCAGCTGTCGGAGAGCGCGGTGAGCTCGCTGCACGGCTGCGGCGCCCTGGCGCGCGCCGGCGACCACGCGGGCGCGCTGGCGGCAGCCGCGGCGCTCGCCAGCGGCCAGGACTTCGCGGCGGCCGCCAGCTTCCTGCCCGGCCTCAAGGCGCTGCTGCAGCTCGCCGCGCAGCTCCACGTTGTACTGTGACACGCGCCGGCACCGCTCGCCTCCCGCGTCTAGCTGTAAACAATTATACATGTATAATAATATATTTGATGTGGAGCTGTTAGATGTTTTCATGTTAAGTTTTGTTGGACACTCGGGGTATAAAGTCCAGGGTATATGTCTCAAGTGTTCGCTATTCAATATTATGACGTCACTGTTATGTGTCAAATATTATTTATTAGTCATGATATATGTGAGTTTGAACCGCACTAGATGCCACACTACGTCAAAACCTTCTCGACTTTATACGCTGGTGTCTAAAATTCATTAATAGTGTGTTGAAACGCAATACGATTTAAAAAACATTTAATGAGCTGATAAAACTATAGGCCAGTTTAACAAAAGGGTTAAATTTAATTAAATTTATTAATTAAGTATACCGTACGCTGTTCAAACAAAAATTTACATGTCCGTAAGAGTACACAAGACTATTGACTCTAATAAAAGCGATTTATTGATCTTATATGATACGTTTTTATTTCAATAACTTCAAAATTTCATATAAAAATTCACGTAAACTCATGTGAAAATTCACAAAACTTTTAGATATACTTATTTTAATTTAGGGCTAACATGAAATAGTTGTGTGCAATCTAAATTTTAAAATCACCATCAAATAAAAATGTATCACCTATTTATGAACTAAAACTCAAATTTATGTGCAATATCAAAAACATCTAACGTCACAAACATTTCATTTATTTTGTGTAGTAAACATCAAACATAGAAATACCCATATAGGCCAGCTATTTACATTTTCCACATTTTGGGAAGCTATATCATAATCTAGTTAACTTACTACGTTTAATCACTGAGCAAGACACTGTGTTTAGTTTTGAGCAAATGCAAAGATGATGATGAATTCCCTAGCTTTTCGAAAGTATTACTCTCGAAAAGAATATAAGAATAAGATATGCTAACACTAATCTTGATGCAATGTGAATAATAATAAATAAATATATAAAAATATTAAATTATATTCGTGTAATACTTTTTTTTATTGAAGACTGTGGCCTCAATCTTATAACAAAGTGTCATTTGTTAAGTTAATTTTATATAATTTGTTCGGTAATACGTTTTTCTCTGAACTACTAAAAATGATGCAAAAACACTTCTAACTACCTAGTATGTTTTGAAAATATCACCTAAAGTAGAAATATCTCGTATGTGTTTTAAAGGTATACGAAATCAAAACTATTACGTTACTTATTTCTTTGTCTTTCTTTAAAAACTACCACTTAACATTATGCTAAACCTATACCAAGATCGCGTTATTCCCGGTAACATTAATAAATCATGGAATGCAAGCGTTTAAAAGTTAGTACTTATGCTTTATGCCATTTATTATTGAGCTCATTTTTCATTACCAGATAACTTACTGAGGTACTCTTTTATATTTTTACAATTTTCTATAGAAAGCATGTTGAAAAGTAATACTTTTTAGTATTAGGGCAATCTGGTGATTGAAAAATAAGCTTGAAAGCGCTTTGACAGCTTGAAACATAAATACGAAACTCGATGTAAATAATAACATACAGCTCTCCTTACGAACATTCACGGTTTCTTATCAATCTCGGTAGTACATTCTACACAGCACTATCTAGACCAAAAGTAATAATAGCTTACTTAGCTCCTAGAATGCAAATACACATGCTATTTTAAGAACATAAACGCACCCCGACTAATGCAAATATACATCATACAAATACATCACTCATGTATACAAATATTTGCACTAAGCAGGAATCGAATACGCGTATAGGTGGACCTTTAATGACACATACGATGCTAATCTAAACGGATAATGAATTCATAACGCCTGTATTATGATTTCTGATGATTAACATTTTGAAATGATCCATCCATATAATCATTTATTGTCCAAAGAATTTAAGAAATGTATACTTTAATAAACTAACTGAATTATATTTGTTTGTTGTACCACGCGAGTTTGTGCGAACTCTGATTCTAATATATAATTACTTAGTATAAATATTAATGTATAATAGAATTATATTATTGATGAAAATTATATTTTTCAGAAAATTACATATTTTGTTTTATTTTTGTATCATACCTCAAAGTAAATGAGCAGAAAAATAACAATATTCCGAAATAAATCTATGACATTTTCTCCGAACAATATGAAACAGGTATATCTTTGTACCTACATGCCTACCTATATAAATACTTCGATAGTATATACCTACTACTAGATTAGCAGATTTGAAGAAAATATTAGTCACTTCGGCGATAACAAAGTCGAGCTAAACGACAACAAATCAAGGAGAATCAGCTGTAATATGTTTAGTAGGTATTGGACTATGTGGATACATAAAAATCTTTCCGATAAAATATGTATTTTTAATAAGAGGCTCAGGCAATTAACAAGAAACTCCTGAAAATAAATATCATAAAAGTACCTATTGCTTTGTTAAACATTCTACAAGTATTAAATACGTTGGTTGAACAATGCCACCCTTTAGATAGAAATGATTTATTTACTTTGTTATTTTAATTATTTCTTGACGTTATTCCAAAATGTTGACGTTTATATGTGCTCTTCATGTGCCTATGTATCAATGCACATAAAGGCACATATAAACGTCAACATTTGTCGTATAGACTGTATAAACGAAATTGATTCTTTGATTCCCTGACAAGTTCCAAATGCATTCCTGTGGAGAAGCCCCAGAATTTTGGGATAACTTCGATAAGGAAGTTTTATAAGCTAAAAACCTGTTAGTAAACTATTCAAACAGCTTATTTAGACTGAAGGAATTTTAACCCATAGACTTCCAGAATGACCGATCTAAAGCAGCCTGCATCCAGTGCTTCCCGGCGACCTTGATGAGGTCGTCCTTCCACCTGGCCATTGGGCGTCCTACATACATACGTACGTTTGCCCGTACACGGTCGCCATTCCAGAACATTTTTGTTCCATCGGCCATCTGTTCTGCACGCTATGTGTCCCGCCCACTGCCACTTCAACGAGCTAATCCTGTCCGGCACCGCTGGAGAGACTAGCACGGACCATATTTCGATCGAATCAAAAGCTTTCTCATAGTCCACGAATCCTTAGCTGAGGGGCCGATTATGCTCTTTGGTCTTCTATATAACCTGCCGCAGCGTGTGGATGTGGTCTATGGTACTGTAGCCTTTTCGGAATCCAGCTTGTTCGGGAGGGTGGAAGTCATCGAGCCTGTTGGCGAGACGGTTCGTAATAACCCTCGACAATAGCTTGTAAATGTGGCTCAGGAGCGTGATGGGCCCTTAATTCTTCAACAAAGTATTATCGCCTTTCTTGAAGAAAAGGACCACCACGCCCTCGTTCCATGGTTCCGGCGTTATGCCTTCGTGTAGGACGGAATTAAAGAGCCTCTGAAGGACTTTTAGTACCGGCGTTCCGCCCGCTTTCAGAAGCTCTGCTGTAATTCCGTCCTCATTCGCCGCTTTGTTATTCTTTAGCTGTTTGAGGGCCATTCTAATCTCTTACAGGCTGATGTCCGGGATGTCTTAGTTATAATGTCGGGTAAGCTTGGCTATTGGATCTTTCACCATGCTAACGGGCTGTTTAACAGATGTATATAGCTGCCCATAAAACCTTTCGACCCCCCTAAGTACCTCTACCGTTGTCGTTGCCATATTGCCATCCTCCGTCTTCAGCTTCGTCAACCGGCTTTGTCCAACGGAAGCATTCCTAAGAAACAATTTGGAGCCTTTTTTTCGCTCTATCGTCTCCTTAATATTTTAAGTTTTATAGGACTGAATGTCATGTCGCAAGGATTCCTGTATGCGTCTGTTGAGCTGCCTATATGCCTCAGCATCGTCGGAGGTCTGTAGCGGCATTGATCGAAGTGTGGCCATAAGATGAAGGGTCTGGGTCGAGATCTTCTGTTTTTATTTAGGGCGAGACCTAAAAAATTTAGATGCTCGAACAGCTTCTACCAGCAAGTTGTTTACCTCGTCCACTGAAACGCGATTCTGTAGGAAATCGAAACGATTGGAAAGTTCAAGTTGAAAGCTCTCGGAATCTTGGACATCGGCATATGGCGGTCTGAGTGTTGACTTCATCAGACGTGACTTTTCTAGTCTAGCGCTAATATTCAATGTGCCTCTTACGATACGGTGATCGCTACCGGTTTTTACACGGCTGATCTTAGATACATCATGGCAAACGGGTTGGCAAGGAAAAAAGGACGCCGCTGCCCATCCTTTAGTGTTCCCTTAGTCGCCACTTACAACATTTACCAGAAGAGATGAAGTGGTCCTATTCTATGCCGGAAACCATGCAGCTGCATTTCGACTTACCTATACAAAATATAATCTTCCATGAGCGTAGGCTTGAGGGTGACTGGTGGAGCTGCCTGTCACCCTAGCAGAAGCAGGGCGAGGCGACAGCGCGAGGCCCCCTCTCCTATCCGAGGACAATATGGGGACATCGTGGTTCCCCACCTGAGGCGGTCATCTCAAAAGCGGAGATGGTTCTGAGTCATACGGGGTGCAAGAATTATTTTCTGGCAATTTCACACCCCAGTATCTGTAGACCCGAAGGGATTTCAGCAAAAACAAGGTATTTTCACTTGTTCTTACTCATGCCATGGTTACTGCATATCGTAATGATTCTGAGCTGCATTATTTTAAAGTGCAATGCAATGCATGCAATAAAAACCCTTCGGCTAAGCGATACCCACCAACAAAGTCCGCTCAAAAAAATTTAAAAACCCTGCAACATTTTACGCAAAGACAAGTCGTTAAAGGATACGATATTTATGCTTTTAAAACTTAAACACCGTAAGCACTCAACTCAAAATATCCGGAGTATGAAGTGCATTTGCGACGGGCAGAGCATTTATGTTCGGAGCAATCATCGTCGGCCTATTTCGATAATAACTATTGCGTTTTAAACGTAGTGTAGTCTGGTTGTTCCCGCAGATTTTGAAAAGGGCGTATGACGGAACTGATGTTGTATCTACCGATCGTAAAATTTGAATGGAAGTAGATAGACCAGATAGATAGGGATAACAACTTGCACATAAAAACTTCATAAATCTGAAGATCTGCATAATATCCTATTTGTGATTGCGATAATGATTTGGTATCTAATCTAAAGTAGGTACCGAGATCAACATTATAACGAGCAAGGGGAGAGTGAAGTAGGTAGGTAGGTATATGAAAATATAAAAATGGCAAATTAAAAGAATCAAAAAACTCAACTGAGTAAAATATAATCAGCAGGAAAATTTTGAGACTGCTACAGAATATTTGGCCCCTATTCATAAACTTAACAAAACATATTCATAACCATGAGATCCTGCGTCACAAATAATCACATCCTCGCATATTGTATTCAAAAGAAATAACTCTAGAGAGCACGTAGCAGAGCTCTTTAAGCGCCGTAGTTACAGTGAATGTGCAGCGTGCAGTATTCAAAGTTGCAGTGATAACTTATAGACATGCACGCTGAGATGTGAACATTGTTATCTGCTAGACGATCGTTGAGGTGAACCGCATCACGGCAGCGTACGTTTCCATTGTACCTATTCATTCGAGAGTCAATAGCAGTTGTATTGAAAACTTGCACTTTGAAGCCGTGGGTATGCTTTCCAAGTCTCCATAATTTGATTAGTTTTGGTTTTTACGTGGGTGATTGCTATCTCACCCTCTGCTCCGAGAGGAAAGCCTGTTCGAGGGTCTTGTCCATTTTACGGTGAGGTTGACTAGGGCTCTATAGACCCTTTTTACGTGGAATTTATGTTGGACTCGACCCGATTAAACCGTACGCCGTCCGTGGGTCGCTGTGCTAGCGACATATTACTCGCACCCCATGACCCAGAGCCATCCTATCCGGACCATGAAGTCCTGAACTCACCCGTGGTATTTGGAGGCGCGCGCCGCCGCCGTGGCCTGCTTCTACTAGGGTGACAGGAGGCTCCATACGTCACCCCCAAGCCCGCGCTCCTGCCCCCATGAGCGCGGGCCGGGGGTCAATCTGCGCCCTTGGGGGCGCGTGGACAGCGAGGTCCGCGAATCTGTCTCGCTCACGCCGCCGCGCCCTTATACACCCTTTACGTTTCCATTGTTTTCTATCACTAAGTTGTTGGAAGTCATCGGTTATGGTATGGTTAGGTACGATCAATTTCGTAAGCAACTATGAAACTTTAAAAACAGACATATAAATAGGGAAACCGTGACTTGAGATAGTGTACACAGATGCTCTGCTTGGGATTAGCTGCGCGCAGAGTCGCAGCGTACCTGCATTGTGCCCTGGATTAAAAATAATACATAACGTGGATGTACTGTCTCAAGATGTGAACAGATTGTGATACATGCTGCTTGTTCTGGTATTAAAAAGAGCTTACTCATGGAAATCAATGGGGCTAGGTCTGTAAGTAAGTTGCTTATTTGGTTTATGTGTTATTAAGTATCTTCTTCTTATTTTATTCAAATGGCTCCTTGCATCAGCTATTTGGTTGCCGAAGATTCTGCCAACTTCAAGGTAGAGATTAGGTTTAATCGTTTAAAGCGGTCTCAAGTATTGTGTATATATTACTGAAAAAATCGTTAGTCGATTTGCTTTGATGTGTTTTCGATAGACGTTATCGATATCGACGATATTCACTTAAGATGAGATTTTCTAAATTACAACAAGAGATTATGTATGAGTTAAATGTTTGAACTTGACACACACAGTTGGGTCAAGGGCTTAACGTAGAAGTAAGCACTGATTATAATATTATCTTACTGCCAACTACGTACTTTATTCTAAATTTCCCTAGAAGGCATTCAGCTGTATACTGTTAGCGCACACTTTCTGTAAACTAGCTGCTTGTGTCCCAAGTACAATATTACGAGGTGTGAGGTTACTAGCATAAGTGGAAAAATTGTAATAAATTAATGTGAACATAATGATACTGATAAGATAAGGGATTACGAGTCCGCTCCTCAACTATGACGTCAGTGTTGCTATAACACTGACTAATTACAAAATGATAATCATCAAAGTCGCCTCATTTTAAACATCATCGATATGAGTAACAATTTATTTTATTTTAAATTTTATTAGAGAAGATGTTTGGAGCGTACCTACCACCACCTAAGACCCAGTCATCCACTTAATTAAACCGAGATAAGGTAAAATACAGCAAGACTTAACGACACAGTGAGCTCAATCTACGTAAAAGTAACACCAATAATTCATTAAGATTTGGTACTGTGATATGTATTATAACTCACATTTCAAACTATGTGACAACTACCATCTTAACTCACCCCGCGATCATGGCTGCTGAAAGGAAGCCGATACATCGGATGAAATGTAAATAATACCAAATAAATCGCGATAGAATCCTTTAAAAAGTAAGAAGTTGAATTACGTAAGCGAGTATGTTAATCATGTCATTGTTTTTGCTTATATAGTGTTTGTATCGGTGTTGCCGTATTTTTGTATCCAGAAATTCCTTGGGTTTCATCTCATCGGAATTAATCGCAGTAAACTTGCTTAATCAGCAGGCTGTTCAATTAACTGCCTAGGCTCATTACCTAACGGTGCCGTTCAATTAACAGCCTGAATGGTGTTCAGCCATTGGATTAAACGGCTAGGCAAATAGCTTGGATCGATGACGTTTAAGCGCCCGATCTTACGAATGGCCTAAGCGTTAGCCATCCAGGTTATAAAATGTTGTAATAAACGTTACGGCTGAACATCATTTAGGCCGTTCATTGAATGGCGCCGTTTAATTAATAGCCTAGGCAGTTAACTGAACGGCTGATTAAGCTAGTTGGCTGCGACATATATACTTCAGGCTCGAAACTACTATAACCGCGTAATGTTTCATATCGGCTTGTGAAGTCGGGTATTTAACAAATACCCGACTTCAAATGAATGTAAGCCACATCCAGTATAAAATAAAAGTGTAACTGAAATACAAATATCAAATGAAAGATGGCTTGCATGCGGAAGCTCTTTTGTTGAGTTTATCGTGACCGGAAGGCCCAGGGCGGCGGGCGGTGCAGCGCCATTGTACCGCGATGCAGCTACCTTTCACTTGATGTTAAACTATTTGTTGTGTTGTGGAATGACGTCTGTTCACAAACTATTGTACACAAAAATGTCCATTTAAAAGATGTGTGTAAGAAATAGCATCTAGCGATAAGACCGCCTATTGTGCGTTTACCTACTTACCACATTTTTATTTCACACTAGCTGAACCACCTCGGCTTCGCCCGTGGCACACTTCGAAAGCCTATGGGAGGTTGCCAGATTTGTTGACATTTAAGGTTACAGCTCCGCTCCCTTGAGTTGCAGCGTGATGATATTTACCCTATAACCTTCCTCGATAAACGGGCTGTTCAACACAAAAAGATTTATTCAATTCGAATCATTAGTTCCTGAGATTAGCGCGTTCAAACAAACAAACTCTTCAGCTTTATAATATTAGTATAGACTAGCCGATGCCAGCGGCTCTGCCCACGTAGTGTTCTAATCCCTTCCCCGCAACCCGCGGGAACCTATTCCAGGCATGAAAAGTAGTCCATATGTGTTTTTTATATTAGTCCGAATTGACTGTCCCCCGCTACATAGTCAAAAGCTGAGGTGCAGTCTTACGTACACTATTTCCGATACTGTTAAACTTAAAATTCTTTTTCACGCCCCGCTTAAAGGACCCGGGACTGTAAGAAAAGCGAACCACGTGCGCGGGTAGAGCATTCCAGCCCTTTATCGTGCGGCAGAAGAAGCCCTCGAATCGTTTGGTGCGAAATGGTGGATTCCACCGTGTCTGGGTGGCAAAGCAGGCAGCACGAGTTGTTCTGAACGGAAAGGGAGAGGGTGGGATGAGTTGATATAGCTCCTCAGAGCACTCGCCGTGGTAGAGGCGGTAGAATACGGCTAAAGAGGCAATGTCCCTACGAAACTGCAGAGTTTCCAAGGTGTTAGTAACCTCACGATCACCAATGATACGAATTGCACGTCGCTGCAATCCGTTGAGTCTAAAAGGTATTTATTTTTTGTTTCAATTTATTATCTCTTTTACATCCATATTTACAGGGTACACCCTAACACGACAGAGTAGGCAATCTAAGCATGCACTAACAAGACTAACATTATCTATTCTATTGTGTGAGCAATCTCAGAGATGAGAACAGTATTCCACACAGGAGCTAATTTGTATCTTGCACAAAAGACACCTCTGCTCTGGCGTGAAAAACGGCTTCACCTTGTTCAGGACTACGAGTTTGCGTGACGCAGTTTTGACCATGTTTTCGATGTCGTTCTTGTTGTTGAGTTTGCAGCGAACATCTATTTCGGGCATGTTGATGTGGTTCTAAAGAGCCAGCGGTGTGTTCTGGATAGTAGGATGAGGAAGGAAAGGAGAAGCCCTGGCTGTGAACGCGCACCCTTGTGTTTTTTGGTATTGATCTCGAGCAGTTTCACTGATCCCCATTGGGAAATGCAAGTCAGGACTTGGTCCAGCTCAATGACAGCCAATCCAGTCTATCACTTCAGTCTGGTCTGTCGGCCAGCTAGTCGTTCAGTCAGACGTTTGACCGCGATTGGGAAACAAACATCATAATATCTTCACAAACTTTCTCATTTACATCCGGTATTCTTGGTCGCGTCGACAGCCTCCGTGGCATAGCTGTAAAAGCTAAAAGCTTCGGCTTGGAGTCTGCGGCTTATATCCAGATTTGCAAGGCAATAGATTAAACCTCTGGAAAAAATATCTAAAAAGAACCTATTTTTGCCCATTTATATGAAGTTGGCCTTCTATTTTTTTCGCAAAGAATATTATCAACCGAAATTACTAAAATTCTCTCTAACCCGCCCAACTAAGCAAAATTGCTTGTGCTTGGAGTGGCCAGGATTCGAACCCGGGACCTTTCGATCATAAGGCGACTCCTTAACCATTATGCCACCGAAGCTTCCAATGATTTCTTCTATGGCTGCACCAACAATATTATATCAATGGGCTGCACCCTGGACCTATTTGTCGTATCATAGCAACATGGCGACGCCGCAATTAAGTCTCCATAGATAACTACTACCTTCGCTATCGGTAACGATCCATCAATGTTGCAGTGCTGATATCATTCCCAATCACACTGAATCACCTTTATACAAATTATATAATTATTTACCAGTAACTGCTTCAACTGCAATATTATCAGATTGTTGTAATCAATAATCACCTGATACCGTTATTAATAACGTACATAAGTAAACATAGATATTGTGTAGTTATTAGTAGGTCCTTAGACCAACTTTAATGTTGCCAAAAAAAAAACTGATTTATAGATGGTTTAAATTTACTGTTACAAACCTTATTGAAATTGAATTATGTTTGTGTAATTAAAAAATATTTAAATGCAATTACCTATGAAGAATTATATAAAATGTAGGTATTCGTCGTCAATATAGTATAAGTTTTGTATTTGGGTTGATCTGTTTTGTGTGCTGCAGTAAGCTGAAATAAACTGACTAAAAACTGGAATCTATGGACTGGATTCTACTGGATTAAGGACCTCTGCCGTACCAAGCCCACAGACTTGTTAGTGATGCTACCATACCGTTTCGTGAGGTCGCTTGGACTACTCTAACTCGATTTAATTTGTCTTACGACGCTTGCAATAAACGCTGAATGACCATTAAAATTGCTCGGAATATTACGAAAATTTACTTCGATCCGATTTGCCTGATTAACTTACGATGTGTAGGTAGATAGACATGCATGCGCAAAAGATTCAAAAGTAAACCCCGGGAAGTACTAAGTAGAGCAAGTTCAACTTGCACGATTTTATAACAGACAGTGGGACATTTGAAAGTGTATGTAAATGATTTTAAAAACATCAAACAGTTTTATTAGCTGTTTAATATAAACAAAATTTCATACAAAACAAAATAGTGCTTAAATTGGTCTAAATTTTCTTCGAAAATTCTTTGTCATTAGCTACGGAATATCACATATATAATAATTACTTCAAATAGGTTTATACAGTTAATGTATCGAGTTAACTGCAGGGGTAATGGCGCGGAGAGTTACAAATTCGCGTCTAACTGCGATTATTATTTACTGCTAAAGTTAATGTTGGCTCTTAAAATTGTTGACTGTAATTTTGGGTAAATATTTTTGCATATTCTTTTTTATTTAATCAATAAATCTAGTACACGCTTTCAATGATAGTAAATGGTTGTCCCGGTCTATGTATACTTACAACAAAAGTCCTGCTAAAAAGAAAGGTGAGAAAAAGAAGAAATCCAAGAAAAATAGACAGGAAGGAAGTTTTGCATCCGACCGTTCCAAAAAGGACATTACTGCAGTTATTTGCCGAGCCGAGTTGAGTCATGTAGCACATGAAAAAGTGCTCAATGGGTAATAGGTTCGCACCCACTGCACCTTTTTCCTGAGGTACAAAAACATTCACAAATTTAGGTGTTAGGCCTCTTAGGATTCAAAACTTATTCTAACATTTCATTCATTCAAATAAAATATTACATAATATGTACTTACAATCGGTAGTGTTATCAGTAAGCGGAATCTATTGAGTGGCCATATTGCGAAAATTCATTTTCAGCCTCTCGCGCCAAATTATGATTCTGGAAGTCCCGATGCCATCATTCAGCGTGCATGTTAAATTCCTCTCATAAATCAAGCGTGTTATCTGTGTGGCACGCCAGAACCATTAACGAATCTAATATTTATTGCACGTGACAAATTGCTTTATGTTTGTAGGTGATTTTTAGCTGATTTTCATCTGTAGTGACCGGGTTGAGGCTAGATCTCTGGCAACTTTTCAGATTGTAATTTTTGGAGTCGTACTTCTTTAGGCACGAGGGAAATCGGTCAGGGTGTATTTTGCAAGGAATGAAAATAACATGATCATTTCATAAATTCCGATTTAATTCTAAAGGAAAAAAATGATGTTGGTTGATGTTGATAAAATTATAAATTAAAATTATATATGTGACGTCTTATGAAGGATTAGATTCCGTGCCTTTATTTCGCTACACCTGTCTTTTACCTATCATATAAGTTTTGGTGTATGAAAACAAATTTTTACCTAAAATATTTTATTCATCTTAGAAGATTGATAGATTTAATTTAATGATAGTATTAGTGTACAGTAGGTAGTGAAAAAGTCATGTAAAAAAACTTTAAGTATGATAAAGCTAAATCCACATACTTAGTCATATTCAAACGTCCCTATAGAATCCTTTTACAAGAGAGACAAAAAAATAATCCGGTATCATAGTCACTTACAGTGGAAAACAATTTCTTGCGCGCCCTGAGGGTTCTAAACAAACAAAAGATATATTTTTGTTTTTACTCCTTTGTTTTTGTGTTGATGTATTGCGGGACGGGGCCCGCGGACGTCGGGGCTTTGTATCAAACGTACTGATGTGGCTAACATATTGTGGTCCAGGAGTTTGTGAGCGCCAGACCTATAGCGTATACAGGCAATTTTTTTATGCGTAAGTACGCTATGAAAATGCTTACTTTTGGTTACTTGAGTAGTGGAACCTTGAGGGTACTTTCCATTGAGCTAAAATCAAGATATTTAGCAGGAAGCAAGGTTAGCATTCATGGTGTTCAGAATTTTACTTTTATTTGTGCAATAATATTTTTCTTCACATATCTACGAATGAGATAAAACTTATTTTTCAACACTCTTGCTTATAAAGCTCTAATTTCACCGCAATTAGCCAAATAATGACACAGTTTTCAAACTGTGCCTTTTATAAAAACAAATTATTATACACACTATTGCGAAAATAATAGGTAACACGTTTTCACTTTTAAGATTTTAGTTATTTATTTATTAAAATGTCTACAAGTACTAGTAAGGAAGAAAATGATTTATGTTGTACAACATCCGATGCATGATGTAATTGATGAGAAGCCCTTAACGTTATGGAAAGTTTACTACCTGAAAACTGTAAGGGTAAATATCTATTTTAGTATTATTTTAATCACAAGAGTGTTGAAAAACATAGTATCATTAGTATCATATATTAGTTAGTGTTTTAGTTAGTACTGATGGTTACTGTCCTCGGCTCTCGTAGGACCTTCACCTGACGGTTAGGTTCTCAATGGCGCCTTTACATACTTGTACCGCCATAGTACCTGAATGCAGACGGTATTCAGAATCCAGTCTTACTCAGCTATCCTTTTCAGGTCGTCAGTTTATCTGGCTGGGGGGATCCCACTATCTTTTTGCTGATTCGCGGTCTCCACTTAGGGGCTCGTTTATGACAATCGAGCCGTGAACGGATGTGGCCCAGCCTATTGTCATTTCACCTTGCTGCAAGTTTATTGATATCTCCCATTTTACAAAAAGCTTTTTTTGTTTCTTAATCCAGTTGTGTATAGGTAATGGTCAGACAGACAGAGTGATTTTTGCATTTATAAAATTGAATTATCTTAGTGTGACATCAGTAATTGTCAGAAATAGATAAAATCACGTGTACGTGGCCTAGTAATTGTTATCGACTTAATTACTTTGATTTAAACAATATTTTCCCTTTTACTCGATAATGTCTTTATGGTATTGACGTCGGTATACTACCTAATCAGTTTGATAAACATAATCATGCTGTCTAAAAAGTATAAAAGGAATGCTTAATCCTGGAATCTAGTCAGTTGAAAGATCCGAATAGTAATATAGAGTGTTTCATCTAGTCATCACAAAAATCAGTCAAAATGGTTTCGGAATTCAGAAAGAAGAAGCTACTACACATGTATAATAAATTCTTTGACGTTGACAAAAGTGGATCTCTAACTAAACAAGACTTTGAACAGGCGGCCAAGAAAGTTGCGGAAGTCAAAGGGTTCGCGGCTGATGATCCTAAGCTCAAGAAAGTAGAAGATGGGCTCCTAAAGATTTGGGATATCCTGCAGAGTCAGGCAGATACTGACAACGATGGTGAAATTTCAAAGGATGAATGGATTACCATGTGGGACAACTACACTAAGAATCCCTCCACATCTTCACAGTGGCAGGAATTGTATTCTAGGTCCATTTTTAATCTCGTAGATTCAGGTGGCGATGGAATTATAGATGAGGCTGATTTTACGAACTATTATGTACATTTCGGCGTCAGTAAGGAAGATGGCGTAAAGGCTTTTAACAAAGCGACAAGCGGTAAGGGGTCACTTACTTATGAAAAATACCAGGAGTTATGGAAGCAGTATTTCTTATCAGAAGATGAAGAAGCTCCAGGAAATTTCATCTTTGGACTTCTTTAGAATAAAGGAAAATAAAAATAGGAACACGGAAAGGTGGAGAATGTAAAGAGACTTGTAACATATTTATTAGGGTCTGAACTGCTTGACTGTAATTTATTAAGATAAATAAAAGAGAATAATTGATAACGTGTCGTTTTTTTACCAATTGCATAATCAAATAGGTACGTTACGACAGTAGATTACAATAAGAAGATTTCAGTTGATTTGAAGTAATAATTAAGTACAAGGACATTGCAATTTTTAAACGTCTTTTATATAATACCTATCTACCATATCCCACTAATTCAACTATGTGAAAATTTGTGAGGATGTATCAATGTTTGCAACCCTTTTACGTAAAACAGCTGAATAAATCTACATAAAATGTGACTTAGACAAACACTTGGTCTACGGACTACCTTTAGTGTCAAGTCAACCACACCTGCGAGGGTCTGGCGCAGGGTTTCCTTTTACGGTTAGGTGGTCAAACGGCAGGCGCATGCGGGAACACAACACGAGGTTATTTAGGGCGCGGTATCCTGTATACTCTATATTATGGGCGGAGGTACTTCCTTAGTCGGACTGCTTAACTCTACTTCTAATAAAGGCGCCATCTAAAAACCCGTGCTGCACATTGATCTATGGCGATGTGCTGCATATAAGCGAGATGGTGGCCTATTAAGACAGGAACACACTGATAATTGCCAGTTTATTACCAGTTAATTGCAGTCCCGTGCGTGTCATTATTAAATGTTTTTTCTTTCAATTTTCTCCCGTAAAAGCCGTTTAAACCACATCATAAGAGGTAACCGGAACATGGGCTTCGGAGTGATACCTTAGATGCAACCGGGAACAATGACTGACATAGATAATGGTCTGGAATAGCTCTTGAGTTATATTTTGTTTCCGGGAATAGCTTCCTGTGAGTTGTGGGAACTAAATCAGTTCTTCATGCGGGCATTCAATAATTTAATAATCTAACTGAAAATGACTAGAGTAGGCCTAAAATAGTATAAGTATACGTAATAAGTAGACCGCAATACTCCGTGAGGACTTTCATGCTAGAACCTGTGAGCAATGATTATTTTTATTCATAATTTTTAAAATTTTATTATTTCTTGATTTAAATATTTGTATTTTTATATTAGTTATAGTTGAAATTAGGTACAGAACGCGTTGCCGGTAGTACATATATTAAGTATATACGTGCACTAATGTCGATTCGATTAATCCGATTTGTTTTGAGGCACTTAGAATGGAAATATTTTTTGTAATTTATATTCTATTCACTTTTATTATGAATTTTTTGAAGAAATCAGTACTTGTAAAAAATGTACTGTGTTCTTATTTTAGCGGTATTGCTAATTACACTTTGATTTAGTAAAGATAAAGTAAGTAAAGTAACTATACTGATATCGATATAGCAATTACTTCGATAAAAATAATCATGTACTCTGAGTAGTATAAAAACAGTGTCAAAACTAGCAATCAAGTCATTTTGTGGATTTGAAAGTAATATTAAGGATTAAAAAAGTCATAACTATCAGTCAAAATGGTTTCGGAATTCAGAAAGACGAAGTTAGCATATATGTTCAATACGTTCTTTGATACTGACAAAAGTGGATCTATCACTAAAAAGGACTTTGATGATGCCGTCCAGAGAGTTGCTAAAAACAAAGGATACAGCCCTGACAATCCTATTCTTAAACAAGTAAAAGAAGCGCTCGAAAAGATTTGGAATTTACTGCAGACTTCAGCAGACACTAATAATGATGGAGAAGTTACTCAAGATGAATGGATCGCCATGTGGGAGAACTATACTAAGAATTCATCTGCAAGTGATGAATGGCAAAATCTGTATTCTAAGACTATTTTTAGCGTAGTAGATTCAGGAAATGATGGAGTTATAGACGAGGATGAGTATGCAAAACATTACGCAATTTATGGTTTAAGTAAGGAAGATGCCGCAAAATCCTTTAGAAAAGCAGCAGGTGGCAAGAAGACCATTAATTATGAAGAATACAGGGAACTGTGGACGCAGTACTTTTTATCGGAGGATCCTAAAGCACCAGGCAATTTTATTTTTGGAACGTTATAGATGAAGAAAATGAACTAAGAGAGAGTAATGATAATTAATATAGTAATTAAGTTATGAGTTTAATTTCTTTGTGTAATTTATGAAATTTGTCTTTGAATAAGAATAGTTTTTTTTTCTACTATACATGGATTTTATTTACCACTGAAGGTTTTTTAATTATCTATCCAATGACACACAAACTTAGTCATAACTGCAAATTGAACAATTATGATTACAACATAAAAATTATTTGAAGCACATTGATATATCTTCAGCCCTGCTCCTATTCTCTGTACTTCCCATCAATGATATAACTACAGGCTCTTCAAGTTAATATGTCAATAGTGTATTTCACCTCTAATTCTGTGTTCCTTAGTAACAGAAATGACTAGCATGCCAATGAACCCCTCCAGTTAAGTTAATTTGCTAATGTTAGAAGTAGGTTCACGTTGGTGGTGTACCTACCTGATGGCAAGATTTTGAAAACGAAACGTTGTAAGATTGATACCTTTTCCACTATGCTTATGACTACGCGATACTTCGACGATGATTGCTGACGATATGTTTGATCGCAGTCATTCGCCTTGTGTAGTTTTTCATCACTCCTTAAGGTGCGTTTAGACCAAACGAACATATAGCTAGAACTAGATCAAGAGCATTCTATGAGCATTCTTTCTTAATATTTTAAACCTTGTTTTCAAAGCAAGAACAACGAGCGAATGTTTTGTCACTGTTTATACTAAAAGAATTTGACGTAGAGTGGATAGAATAAACATTCGCTCGTTTGTTCTAAATGTACCCTTAGGAAACGCTCGCCGGCTGTTATCCGCGGGTACCCATGGGACGATCTCTAGAATAGGCATTTCAGGGATAAAAGTGACCTGTGTATTGTCCACATTCATCCAGAATATAATTTCTCTGTAGCACATTTTACCTATATTCTGTTCAGGCGTTTGAGCGTGATACGCAATCATGCTCCAGACATCCAAATGTACAAACATCTTCACAAGCTTCCAAATTTACAATATTATGAGGATTTTGGAAACATACCTATATATGTTGCCTCCTATACTGCTCTCAGTATGCATGCGAAGTTTCTACCGGACCTATCCTCATAAATACAAATATTTGCATTAACAAAAATCAAACTCTCAACGTCTAATATATCAGTCTAATGTTCCACGTCATACAAGTATTAGGAAGTAATTTTAAGGAAGAGTTTCCACCCCATCTTCCTGATGGATTGCCGAGGGGATGGCTGATGCCGTTGACTTCATGCGCTTTGTCAATGTACTGCGTCTGGTCCCCCCTCGGATGCGCGTTGATTTGTCGACTAATAATGATGACACGCTACGCGAATATCTTTCCGCAACATCGGATATGAAATTCAATATGGAAATTCTCGAAGATAGTAGCGGTGGAGCGTTTGACTACTATATCAGAGGTTACGAGTTAAAAAAATATTATAAATATTATTAAATATACATGAATATGGTTATTTGTATTGGTCTGGGTATTTCTATGCATGTATAAAATCGTGAGTAGATAAAACACATTATGTATTTAGGACAGTTTCAGGAAGTTTTAAGTTTTCAGGATATTATGTGTTTTAGTATGTAAGTTTTGTATGTTTTTCTCTCTGTATATTTCTAATTGTATCGAGTATCGTTATATCTATAAATGTATATTCCGCTACATTGGAAGTGAAATTCATTATGAAAATTCTCTAAGATAGTAGCCGTGGAGCGTTCGACTGCTATATCAGAGGTTACGGGTTTAATTTTTGCTCAGCGTAAATATACATGAATATGGTTATTTGTATTGGACTGGGTATTTCTATGTATGTATGAAGTCGTAAGTAGATAAAACACATTATGTATTTAGGACAGTTTCAGGAAGTTTTGTGCAATATATTTCTCTTAGAAAAAGACTATCCCAGGTTCAAGTACTGTCCATTCATTTAAGGAAATATGAAGAAATTGTGCAATGTCACTGTTTATACTGTTGGAGATAATAGCCCTCTTCTATCTCCGACTGGCTGCAAGTAACGCAGCGCTTAAACTAACAGGAACACAACGTTCACTTACCCCTGTGATGTCCACCCAGCACCTGCAGAACCCTCGCAAGGCGTGTATGTATGTGAGGTGTGTAATTGTGTGTGTAATGCGTCTGTTCAGTGTTTATTTGCCCGCAGATGGTTGACTGGTCCTGCACGGTCGACCACGTGTCAGGGTCGGCACGGGGCTGTGCCTACTGTGAGAGCCCTCGACATACCGTGGGGGAATGTCGGGACTTTGCCTCCAGGGACAAGGACGAACGCAGGCGGGCAGCATGGAAGCAGGGTTGGTGCTTCTTTTGTGTGTAATTGTGTGTGTAATGCGTCTGTTCAGTGTTTATTTGCCCGCAGATGGTTGACTGGTCCTGCACGGTCGACCACGATGCTGATCTGCTCCAAGCTTGCCAGCGATCTCCCCAGTAGACACACCACACACTCCGCAGTCCCGATTAATGTATATATGTATAATTCCCAAATATATAAATGCTTAATCTTCCCAAATTAATACCCGCGTCCACGCAGACGATTCAGACCCCGTATATAAAGTGACAGTTCAACTGTCATCGAAACTAAAAATGGCAGGATGAATGTTGACATGGAACCCTAACCTTTTGGATCAAACAGTCACCCGCCCGAACAGGTCCCAACCTGTTCCTTCAGACCACTGGTAAACGAGACAGTGTTGCTACTTCTCGCTTGAGAACTGACTCCCCAACCTTGACTTCTGCGGACCGCGGGGTCCCATCCTTCCCGGGGAACAAGTTAACGATGCGCCCCCGGCGCCATCGCAGTGGCGGTAGGTTAACATCCTTAACCAGCACTAAGTCTCCAACACGAGGAGGGGTAGTCTTGTGAGTCCACTTAAGGCGCTGCTGCAACAGATGGAGGTACTCGAGCGACCACCGCTTTCAAAAATCTTGCGACATCTGTTGTAACATTTGATACCTGCTCAACCTATGGAGCTTCACCCCCGCGAATGGGTATTCAGGCAGCGCGTTAAGTGGTCTCCCTATCAGAAAATGACCCGGAGTCAACACTTCCAAGTCATTCGGATCTGAACTAATCTTACACAATGGTCGTGAATTAAGAACCGCCTCTATTTTACAGAATACAGTGACGAGTTCTTCAAATGTTAACACGGTTTGCCCTATCACGCGTAACAAATGGACCTTAGCAGACTTGACTGCAGCCTCGAAAATCCCACCCCAGTGGGGACATCCCGGGGGACTGAAGGTCCACTCGATGCCCCGACGGGAGAAGGCCGTTCCGATGTCATCCCTATTTACATCGAGAAACTCCCTAATTTCCTTAAGTTGACGCTCCGCACCAACAAAGTTGGTCCCATTGTCGGACCGGACCAGAGACGGAAGGCCCCTCCGGGAAACAAACCGGTCTAAACAAGCAATGAATGCTTCTGTCGTAAGGTCAGCGACTACCTCAAAATGAACGGCCTTGGTGGACAGACAGACAAACACGCAAAGATACGCCTTGAACACCTTCGCATTCCGAAGGCGTGAATTCCGAATCATAAACGGCCCAGCGAAGTCCGTGCCCACTCCCATAAATGGTCTAGCCTCCATCACCCGATCGGGAGGCAGATCCCCCATTTGAGGCTGCATCATGGATGCCTTCGTCCTGTAACAGGGTAGGCATCGAAACACGACGCTCCGAATAATACGTCGCCCAGACAGTATCCAATACTCACGCTGTAGCGTGGCCATCAGCGCGTTGCATCCTGCATGCGCATTTTTCACATGGCGGTCCATCACCAATAGCTCCACTAAGGGCCCTCCCTTAGGGAGTAAAAGCGGATGACGTGCCGCATACGGCAGGTCCGCATTCCGCAGACGTCCCCCGACTCGCAGTAAGCCCTGGCAGTCAATGAAGGGGGTAAGGTGCGCTAGAGCACCCTTCAGCCTGGCACGACCCGTCACCATGGTTGACATTTCCTTCCCGAAATGCTGTGCCTGTACTGCCTTGACCAGGCAGGTTAACGCACCCTGGCGTTCGGCAGGAGACAGTATGGACGTCCTCGTCCGCTGTGACCTGGGAGCTCGACAATTTTGAGCGAACCTCCGTATCCACGCAGTCACATTGATCAGTTTGTCCAGTGAGCTGTACCTACCCAGGAGAAACTCCGCGTTCAACTCCGGCTCACTGATCGTGACGTTGACGTAAGTCCGGTTTTCCGGCTGGGCTGTCGCCACTACTGGATTGAGTGGCCACTCCGAGGCCCCTCGGGTCAACCACCATGGTCCCCACCATAATGGGTGGTCCACGATTTCGTGGGCCTTGCATCCCCGTGATGCACAATCCGCCGGATTCATTTCACCCGGTACATGCCTCCATGTGAGAGTAACCTCAGAATCCCGTATCTGAGATACTCGGTTCGCCACGAAGGTCTCGAGGGTGTGAACTGACGCCCGAAGCCAGCATAACACAATCTGGCTGTCAGTCCAAGCATACACCGTCTCACTGAGATCCATCGTCCCACGCAGAACCGATGTCGTATGGACCAGCAGTCGTGTTAGGAGGACTGCTCCCGACAACTCCAATTTTGGAATGGTCATCTTAGACCGCAGTGGCGCGACCTTGCTTTTGGCTACCACTAGCCGCACGTCTACCTCCCCGGAAGACGATACCGTACGCAAGTACACTGCCGCTGCATAGCCCTTCTCGGAAGCATCGTAAAATCCGTGTAGCGTTGCTCTGCATTTCCCTGCAGGAAGCAACTTCCGAGGCATGGCAACCCGATTGATCGCGGGCAGTGCCGAGAAAAGGTCCAGCCAGTCCCTCAGCAGATCCCCCTGGATAGGCTCGTCCCAGCCCAGCTGTGCCGCCCACAGCTTCTGCATGAGGTACTTCATGGAGAAGATGACTGGTGTGATCCATCCGTTTGGATCAAAGGTCCGTGCGACCGTAGATAGTACCGTCCGTTTGGTCCAGACCTTGGGAGTCTCCAACTCCACCTGATAGGTGAACACGTCCTGGACGGGTCGGTACTGTACCCCTAAGACCGACAGTAAATCTGGATTGCCCGAATCCTCAAATAGGTGTGGGTCTTGCTGGAACTCGTCTGGCAACCCCGTCAACAGTTCCGGTGAGTTGGAAAGCCACTTCCTCAACTCATACCCACCCCTTCCCAATAGCTCTATGAGCTCATCCCGTAGGGCTAGAGCTTCCTCGACGCTGTCTGCCCCAGAGCAGGCGTCGTCGACATAAAGATCCTGTTCCAGGATCGCTGCTGCCCGTGGGAAATGTAAACGTTCCCGTTCCGCCAACTCCCGTAGTGTGCGGATAGCTATGTACGGACTTGACCTCAAGCCGTAGGTATTCGTGTTCAGCTCGTAAACCTTCACTGGCTCTTCTGGACTCTCGCGCCACAAGATCAGCTGATACCTCCTGTCCTCCGGGTGTATCACTGTCTGACGGAACATCATCTTGATGTCAGCCACAAACACCACCTGGTGTCTCCTGAAGCCAGTGAGGATATCCGAAATGTCCCGATTGAGCTTCGGACCCGAGTGAAGACATTGGTTGAGTGAAGCCCCGTTCGACGTGGGTGCCGATCCATCGAACACCACACGTATCTTTCCCGATGGAGTCTTCAGGACAGCATGGTGGGGAAGGAAGCAATGGTCTTCCGTTCTCCAGTCCACCCCGGACACCGACATGTGTCCCAAAGACTCGTACTTACGCATGAACTCAATGTACTTCCGTAGAAGTACCGGATCGCGTCGCATCCGACGTTCCATTGAGAGCAACTGAGTCTCAGCCGCATGGTGAGATTTCCCCAGCGGTGGCCTATTAGCCCTAAAAGGCAGCCGCGTCACAAACCGACCAGAGCGGAGGCGACCAGTATTGTTCTGGTAGAACAACTCGCACTCCTTCTCATCTGGGTCCTCCCGCCGAGCCATCGGCGGTTCTTCGGTTTCCCAGAACCTCTGCATGACCCTGGCCAATGCAGAGTTCGCCATGACACCTTGGCACTCCTTCGGACCTTCTACCGGCAGGACCGGTCCCATCAGTGCGAAACCAAACTTGGTGTCGATTGCTACCAGCCCCCCTGG
The DNA here is from genome assembly GCA_949126895.1 of Eilema caniola. Taxonomy (NCBI): domain Eukaryota; kingdom Metazoa; phylum Arthropoda; class Insecta; order Lepidoptera; family Erebidae; genus Eilema; species Eilema caniola. The sequence goes on along the minus strand of OX421477.1, from coordinate 1,438,005 downwards.
CTGTAGCACCCGTTTACCTATCAGCAACAGCTGTCCCAGGACATCCGTACCAAACAGGATGTCCACCCGACCTGGGGTATCGAAGGCAGGATCCGCCAGCCTTAGGCCCGTGGTCATAGCCCTTACCGAAGGGCTCAGCCTGGTCAGTGGATGATGGCCCATCACCTGGTCCATGACTAAGGCTACAGTCTTCATGCCCCATGAAGCACCAAACGAAGACGAGTTCCCAAAGGTGAACTCTGTTGCCCCAATCCGGTCCGTCACCGGGTTGTTCCCTATCCCATATAGGGTGTGTGGAAAATGTTGTATGTTATGGCCCAACCGTTTCGCAAGTCCGCTCGAAATAATGCAGCCCTGGGCTCCCGAGTCCAGTAGTGCGCGGACGCGTATCATGTTGCCCTGCCAGTCCCAAACACAGACCGAAGCTGTGGGCAACAGCACTGTCTCTGGGTTGGTGGCAACAGGTGGTTGGGCCGACCCGTCCTAGCGTTGGCCCCCCTGGGTCCAATCCCCATGGTGGGCCTGGCGAGCAGGGTCCGTATAGGCCAATGGGTCCCACTGCTGCTGGTATGGCGCGCGCTGACCCGGATGTCTCCCGTACCTCGTCTCATAGGTTGCCCCCGGCGGTAGACGAGGCGATGGGGTGAAGGGCAACACCCTAGGAAACTCCAATAGAGGGGGAGAGAGTCGAGCCGACCCGGAGTGCCGAGGTTGCGGTGGCGCTTCCGTCACCGACGGGCGACACCCGCCCGTGCCCCCATGCCCCCACTCTTGGGTCAGCAGACTGTCCCCATGCTGCGCGTTACATGGCCCCCCTGGACCCCCCCAACCTCCGAAGGGGTTACTACCAGTCCCCCTGGTTGAAACTTTCGAGGGGGGGGAGGGCGGTTGTGACGAACTCGGAACCCCCGACGCCGTCCACCCGCCCGTGCCCCGCAGCACCCCTCTCTGCGCGTGCCCCACGTGCCCGCGACCCCCACGGTACGCGAGGTCAGACTGGGCTTGGCCCCCCCGGGTAGCCCCCCCCTGACCACGGTCAGTCCTGGTGCCCCCACGTTCACCCCGAACACCCTTGGCACCCCTGCCCGAGTCCGACCCTGGACCCCTCTGAGTCCGCCCCTGGCCGGTGCACAGCAGTTCGTGATGGTCGCCGAAGCAATCCCGGCAACGGACTGGCTGTGGGCAGTGCGTTGAGAAATGGGGCCCCAAGCAAAAGAAGCACCAACCCTGCTTCCATGCTGCCCGCCTGCGTTCGTCCTTGTCCCTGGAGGCAAAGTCCCGACATTCCCCCACGGTATGTCGAGGGCTCTCACAGTAGGCACAGCCCCGTGCCGACCCTGACACGTGGGCTACCGTGAGTCTGGCCCGGTCACGCCGACGCGTCGCGTTCCCGTCGCTGTTCCGCGCGGGTGACGGGTGTGAGGAGGAAGCCGCTGGACCCGTGCCAAGCGCTTCGGCCCTCGTGCATTCCGCCTCCAGGAAGTGCTGCAACGCAGTAAAGGTAGGCAGTTCCCGGCTCCCACCGACCTGCATCTCAAACCGGGTGTGGACATCTACCGGCAGGCGGGAAATGGTCCAATAGACCAGCATATAAGACCAGTGGTCCACCGGCAGGCCCAGATTGCCCAAAGCCCTTACGGCCGCGGTGAGAGGGTTGAGCAGCTGCCCTCGCAGCTGTGCCTCTCTTGCCACCTGTGGCAAACCAAATAGGCGGCCCAATTGAGCGTCCACCAACCGACGCCGGTTCTGGTACCGGTCATGGAGTAGCGCCCTCGCTGTCTCATATGAGGCCTCCGTGACCGGGAGGTGGGCCAGCAGATCTCTCGGCTCCCCCCGGAGCGAAGATACCAACTGGGCCATCTTATATGCCCCTGGTAGATCCGTACGCAGGTGGACCAAACTGTCAAATAAATTGATGTAGTGGGGCCATTGGGTGAGGTCCCCGTTGAAAGTGGGCAGTTCAATATTTGGGAGCCGTGACACAACCCCCTGGCTTGGCCCCTGAATACCCCCATTGCCCCCAGCCCTTTGGTGTTTGAGTTCCTCAGCCCGCTGCTGCACTGCATCGCCCAACTCCGAACACTGATTGACATCTGCCTCGATGCCCTGTAGTAATTTTTCATCTGTCGACGACTCCCTTAACTGACCATAAAGGTCAAACACCACCTCCAGACGCTCCTTGACCTCCGTGGCCCTCAGGAGCTGGGCGTCATGTCTGTCCTGCCTATCCACCAAGGCTCCCGCGGATGCAAACCACCGCAACTGTGCAGATAACTTGGTGCGAGGCGTCGACATTGTGAATACAATACAACACTATTAGGAAATATTATTACTACAAGCTAGACAATAAGTATAGCGTTCGGTACCTAATTCACTAACTGACTTACTATACAACGCAGTATACAATTGAAGTCTAAAGTGAAACCCAACACAATGTGCAAACAACAATTAAATATGTAGGTTGATACAATAAACTTAAAATTAACAACTGAATCTTAAATTTACAATAAAATATGCAGTATAAAATATGCACATACAAGTACCCACTTTAAAAAAATGTAAATTATTTTTATGTAAATTTTATTTTATTACTGCATAAACTTGTTTTTATGCAGTGGAAGACTACTATGGGTTCTAGAACATAGAACCACGCTCTGCTACCAGAAATGTTGGAGATAATAGCCCTCTTCTATCTCCGACTGGCTGCAAGTAACGCAGCGCTTAAACTAACACGAACACAACGTTCACTTACCCCTGTGATGTCCACCCAGCACCTGCAGAACCCTCGCAAGGCGTGTATGTATGTGAGGTGTGTAATTGTGTGTGTAATGCGTCTGTTCAGTGTTTATTTGCCCGCAGATGGTTGACTGGTCCTGCACGGTCGACCACGTGTCAGGGTCGGCACGGGGCTGTGCCTACTGTGAGAGCCCTCGACATACCGTGGGGGAATGTCGAGACTTTGCCTCCAGGGACAAGGACGAACGCAGGCGGGCAGCATGGAAGCAGGGTTGGTGCTTCTTTTGCTTGGGGCCCCATTTCTCAACGCACTGCCCACAGCCAGTCCGTTGCCGGGATTGCTTCGGCGACCATCACGAACTGCTGTGCACCGGCCAGGGGCGGACTCAGGGGGGTCCAGGGTCGGACTCGGGCAGGGGTGCCAAGGGTGTTCGGGGTGAACGTGGGGGCACCAGGACTGACCGTGGTCAGGGGGGGGCTACCCGGGGGGGCCAAGCCCAGTCTGACCTCGCGTACCGTGGGGGTCGCGGGCACGTGGGGCACGCGCAGAGAGGGGTGCTGCGGGGCACGGGCGGGTGGACGGCGTCGGGGGTTCCGAGTTCGTCACAACCGCCCTCCCCCCCCCTCGAAGGTTTCAACCAGGGGGACTGGTAGTAACCCCTTCGGAGGTTCGAGGGTCCAGGGGGGCCATGTAACGCGCAGCATGGGGACAGTCTGCTGACCCAAGAGTGGGGGCATGGGGGCACGGGCGGGTGTCGCCCGTCGGTGACGGAAGCGCCACCGCAACCTCGGCACTCCGGGTCGGCTCGACTCTCTCCCCCTCTATTGGAGTTTCCTAGGGTGTTGCCCTTCACCCCATCGCCTCGTCTACCGCCGGGGGCAACCTATGAGACGAGGTACGGGAGACATCCGGGTCAGCGCGCGCCATACCAGCAGCAGTGGGACCCATTGGCCTATACGGACCCTGCTCGCCAGGCCCACCATGGGGATTGGACCCAGGGGGGCCAACGCTAGGACGGGTCGGCCCAACCACCTGTTGCCACCAACCCAGAGACAGTGCTGTTGCCCACAGCTTCGGTCTGTGTTTGGGACTGGCAGGGCAACATGATACGCGTCCGCGCACTACTGGACTCGGGAGCCCAGGGCTGCATTATTTTGATGTAGAGTGGATAGAATAAACATTTGCTCGTAACCCAAACAAACTTCACCGGCAAACCAGTACACCTGCTGGTTGTCTTACTAGCTTAGGCATACCTACTAGGGCCCTATTGGCTTGGGAGGTCAGTATAATAATAATGGATTTGTAGGAGGGCAGATCTTGAACTCCAAATTGCAATATTTGGATGCCACGGGGATTGGAGCTTGGATCTCTTCATCCTAGCGTTAATCCCAGTCGCATCCGAAGCTTTTTCAACTTGGAGTCTGGGGTCCGCTTTTTAGCAGTCTAACTACGGATTTGGCTAAACTTCGATATTTTCCGTGAAGCGACTGCCATCTGACCTCCACAACCCAAAGGTGATATCGAAGCATTGCAGGTAGACCAGTTGTTGGATTTTTGAGGGCTCAAACTACCCGTAATGACTGCCATAAATATTTGTATGACCGACGGCTTAATGTGCTCTCAGAGGCACGACCAGACCAATACATATACCCATGCAAATATTTGCATTGAGCGGGGATCGAACCCCCGCTTCCTGCGTAGCGGCCGCGTTCACTACCGCTACGCCACGGAGGCTGTCGGATTGGAGCTTGGATAATGAAGAAAATTATTTTAAGAATAACACTGATATACAAAGTGTATAAAAAGAAACAACCATAATATACATAATACCTACCCCACTCAGAACACTTCTCAATTTTAAGTAGTTAATGTATATAGATGTATAAAGTTACAAGTATCTGGCATCAATAACAAAATACTTACGAACCCTAAGCTATATTAGTCATTACTCTCGCCAGCTACGTTGATAGAAGTGGCCATAAAAAATTCTATGTGTTTGGACAATTTGGCAAATGAGTGGCATACCCCCCACCGCTGGCCACCCTGGGCCATTACAACTCTCTTTTATCGCATTAGCTGAGGATGCGATGTATGATGGGGTGGATACGTTTTGATTGACATGAGGTAGACATAATAGAGGTACCTAAGCAGTAACATTCAGCTAAAAATTATTAAAAATATAAAACCCAACTGATGCTAAAATGTTCGAAACAAGCTTTATTATAGCAGGCGGTACACAATAATTTTCATCTGCTTTGAGATTTGCAAATGAGTACCGCCTGCTATAAAGCTTGTTTTTTTCTTTTTAGCATCAGTCGGGTGTTTTGTTTTTAATAATTTGTTTTATTTTATACTTTTTAGTTATGATATATATTTTTTTGTAATCGACTTCTAATTGCCTTCATTTTGATAAATTTGAGTGATTTTTTTTATCACATACATTTTGGCGTCAAAAACCCAACATATCGATTTTGTTCATAATAGGGGTTAAAGTATGAAATTGCCGTTTCATTGTAATACGTACTTCGAATTGACATAGAACCTTCATGGTTTAAGATTTTTGAGTGAAACTTTTTCCACATGGTACCTATGTAGTTCTTTATTTAAAAATGTGCAACATTCGATTATCGACTTTCAGTTGTTTTTTTTATTCAGCTTAGACAAGAAAGATGGATACTTCGAAAATTCGAGTGATTTTTGAATACGAGTTCCGACGCGGAACTAACGCGGCAGAAACAGCTCGCAATATCAATGTTGCGTTTGGAGAGGGGACTGCTAATGAACGCACCGTGCGATTTTGGTTTAAACGCTTTGGTGATGGAAACTTTGATTTGAAGAACGAACCACGAGGAAGGCCGTCCACACAGGTGAATAACAATGAATTGAAAGACATGGTGGAAGCCGATCCGAGCCAAACTACCCAGGAATTAGCTGCATGGTTTAACGTTACGTTACCAACAATATTGACTCATTTGCGTCAAATCAATAAAATAAAAAAATGTGAAAAATGGGTACCTCATGATTTGACTGATCTGCAGAAAGAAATGCGTGTTGAAACTTGTGTTGCCTTGTTGAATCGATACAGAAATGAAGGAATATTGGATCGAATTGTGACATGTGATGAAAAGTGGATTCTTTACGATAACCGTAAGCGAAAAATGCAATGGCTGACCCCAGGTGAAACGCCACAACAGTGTCCTAAAGCAAAGCTTACCAATAAAAAGGTAATGGTAACTGTTTGGTGGTCTCAGTATGGTGTTATTCACTATAGCTTTCTACGATCTGGTCAAGCAATAACGGCAGATGTCTACTGTGCCGAACTCCGAACAATGATAGTAAAACTAGCAGTGAAACAGCCCCGACTCATGAATCGATCTTCACCATTATTGCTCCATGATAACGCGAGACCTCATACAGCACGAGAAACCGTTTTAACTCTACAGGAACTGCAATTAGAAACTATCCGTCACCCTCCGTATTCGCCAGACCTTGCTCCAACAGACTACCATTTTTTTCGGGATTTGGACAATTTTCTATGTGATAAAAAGTTTTCTTCTCCGGAGGCAGTACAAAATGCTTTCACACAGTTTGTCGAATCTAGATCACCAGAGTTCTATCGCAAAGGCATAAATGACCTTTCTACTAGATGGCAGCAATGTATAGATAATAATGGTAATTATTTTGATTAAATAAATACGTTAAATAAAAAAAACGAATTTCAATTTGTCAGTACAAATCGGCAATTGCATACTTTAACCCCTAATATTTTATGTACCCAAGAAGCCAAGAACACTTGCGCAATAAATACCTTTCATTTGAGATATGAATAATTGAAATCCGTACTGTGTTTCAGAAGATATGAGGTAATAAAGAATATTACAAACATACAAGATACTTGGCAGTCGAGTAAAAAGCTTAATATACGTGTAGGTATATGGGCAACCTATTAAAACAGAGACAGTTTAATTTGGTTGAAGTATATCTTAGTATATCTTAGTTATCTAGTATATCGCCTACACAAGATGATATAAGTTTGGCTTAAGTTGGACTGTATCTAATTAAACTGTGACATAATAAACCGAAGATCGAATAAATATCTGAGGTTCGTATTGTCTATTTAAACAGTGGTTGTCTTTATTAGATGTGGCTGAAATTTCTTCTAATTTGTTTTAAATTAAGAAAAATATCGTCAACACATTTTAAGTCAAACAGTTTTTTTTAATAATTTAGATCTAAGGACTATATTTAAAACAATTATTTAACCAGGTAAGAAAAAAAATAGTGATGATTGTTTCAAAATAAATGTAGTTACTTCAAAGCAAAGACAAGTTTAGATGATCACGTAAAGAGTCATCTCGAATATGAATACATCTTGAATACGCACATCTTACTAAACCGTATTGCCACAGAATTCACTTTTACAAATGAGTAAGCCCTTTAACACAAAAAACTTGGTCAGTAATATTATCTGTTCTGTGCCCAGACTGTTTAGATACCGCATCCAAACCTTCCCTAAACATTGTTGATGCGTGGATGTTAGTGGGCGCGTCGGGAATGATGCATTCTATCTGTCACTGGGAGCATCCGCGATAGCACGCAGGCTTTCTTTACTCACAGATATTATTACACGCATCACATGCTCTTAGATAATAGCATTTAATATTGATATTCTTATAGTAAAAGAAAACAGGCCAGATGAAAAACAAGGTATAAGAATTCAGTGAAATAGAGCACTATCAAATAGTACCGTCGGTGGTATGTCCTTTTCGAATCCATTTACTGCCATTAGGTTTCATTAACCCATGTATACATAAGAATTTTGGGTAGAAAAACGAAAAAATGAATCAGGTTATAAACGATGAGGTACTATGAGGAGGGATGAACTCATTAATCCGATACTAAAATATTCGACTGCACATTTAATTGCGTTAATGTTGTGCATCTCTGCTACATTACTGACTTAATTTTCATTACTAACCTAGAAAAGATATCAACTGAGAAATAACTGACTTCCGCGAATATCATTACCTACAAAAGACACTCAAGTATTAAAATAATAAATAATGCTTATCAACTAGCAACCGTTCGTGAACAAATAAATCTAATTTTGGTACATACTTGAATACTTTTAATCCACCCGAATGCATGCCTGTTTGTGTATAGATCAAGCAGTATCAGTGCAAACACGATGAGGCAGACTTACTGCATTGCAGTCAACTTCATCAGATATCGCACGATAAGGAATCACGTCATATGAAAGCGGTACCGGGTGAGGATCTTATCTGATTACGTATTGGCCAAGCACCTGACTCTGTTTGTACAATTTCTTGATCTACATTTACACTTGTATTTGCATGCAATTCTGGATCTATAAAAGTGCCATTATAAAGTGCAGTGCAGTAAAAGTATGCTAAGAAATTCTTAGTAGCCTTACTGAGCGTGGAATTGAGCCGAATGTTCATCACTAGTTATCACTAGACCCGCTTAGTATAAATTATAGCAGCTTTTGTAACGTCATTATAATAATCAAGTAAAAGGCCATTGGTACAATTATTGGCGTCAATTCCTTTGTTGCCAATCCTGCTTATAAAGACCTAAAAAGTCGCCTCCGCCTTTTTGCAAGGTGCTAATGAGAGTGTAGCTTGTTTTCGGCAATTTATCATGTCTTTACCATTATAGTTTGATGTGCTCCATTCATCAGGTTTGACTAAATTTACAAGAAAGTAGCCCTAAACTACTTATATCTGACGAAAGGTAATCAAAATTGAGTACTCCGGTAAAGAAGAACCGCTTAATATATGTATATTACCAACGAACTAAAGAATTCTTTCTTTCTTTTTTGAGATCGGTTACTTAAGTAATGATTTATGAGACCATTATTCCTGCATTTCAATTACAAAAGTTCAATTATATATAATTAAGGTTCACCCATAGGTCACGCGTCCATTGACCCCGCTTGCCGGCAAGGCGATACATCCCTCGTGCACATGGGCGACTCTGGTTCCGTCGCACAGGGTAATGTGTAATAGATAGTCACTATTAATGCCCCATCAATCTCAATCACGAACGCAAGCCACTAGAGCTCGAAATTTTATGTTTTATGGACGTATAGAAGCGAAGCCATGTTAAGGATTCAAATTATACGAAGTCGAGGAGAAGTAGACGAATCCAGTCGAGGGGAGATTTTAAAGTAGTTTTCGGCAATACATAATATAATATCGATCATTTCAGTTGCGTAAATATATATTGAATTTTGTTTAACAATAAATGGTGAGACAGACGAATATTTCATACGTATAGATACTAAAACAAACTAGACTTTTACTTTAATCAATTAAATCTCAAACAGATAACAGTATGACATGACACTGTACAAATATAGCCACGTTATCACAGATATTGTTTATATTATAAAAACAGTATATAAGATCGGCGCTACAGAAAAAAAGTATTTACTGTCACACAAAAATCCAGTCAAAATGGTTTCAGACTTCAGAAAGAAGAAGCTTCTTCATGTCTTCACCGCTTTCTTTGATACCAATGGAAACGGAAGCGTCGATAAGCAGGATTTCGACTTAGCCATCGAAAGGATAGGTAAACTTAGAGGATGGTCTCCGAGTGACGCAAAATACAAGTCAACAGCAGCAACCCTCACGAAAATCTGGCAAGGCCTTCAAGCTGGTGCTGATGCTGACAAGGACGGACAAGTAACGCAAGATGAATGGCTCTCCTTGTGGGATTCGTTCGCTAAGAACCCCTCAGCAGCAGTTGAGTGGCAGAATCTCTATGCTAAGTTTATTTTCGAACTTGAGGATGCCAGTAGCGATGGTTCCATTGACAGCGATGAGTTCTCCACTGTATATGCTTCCTTTGGACTGGATAAGAATGAGGCAGTAACTGCTTTCCAGAAGATGTCTAAAGGTAAAGCTTCTGTGTCCTGGGGTGAGTTCCAACAGCTGTGGCAGGAGTACTTCTCGTCTGAAGATGTGAATGCACCTGGAAACTACATTTTCGGCAAGACAAGTTACTAATATATTAATTTGAGACCATGTTGTTATTATAAATTGGATTTTTGGAGTGATCAAGTGTAAATTAATATACTTGTTAACGGTTGTTGTGTTTTATATTTCCAAATTATACCTATGTACTTTGCCGAAAGTCTTGGAATTCGATTTTCAGTTGAGGGCCAAATAAAATTTTGTGCCTTCCTTCAATTAAATTTAAGAGACCACACTAGTAAGAGTCGAAATAATAATTTAAACTGAGTGAACGCATCAGGTGAAATGTTTCCATTTATCCTGACATTTCCCATTCTCCTCTATGCCTTTCTCTACTCGAGTGAGCCCTTCGGTACTTTAAGCTCTCTAATTGTTAATAAACATAGTTAAACATAATAATTTTAGAGATGATCGGAACATTATTTACCTCGTGTAAAAGTAATAAAATTATTTTCCAGAGAGAGTCCTGGCCAATTGCTAGGTAAGATCCTTGTTAAGATTAAAACGGGGAGCGATCGTAAATAAAAATAATTTTATTTTACAAAACAGTCTGTTCGGCGGACATTTTTGTCGGGATACGACGAGTGCTAATTACCGACTGAATTATCGTGTTGAGCGAACCTTTGTAGACGTAGTACAAGGCATAAGCGCTTGAGGTTGCAATTTGATAAAGTAATTCGAGTTAAGTCTTTGCATTGTAGCGATGGTTGATCTAACTTCTGGGTTGGATAGTGTTTTTTCTTAGGGAACTATGAAATCAATATAATTAGAAGAAATGTGGGAACTATTGCACTCTTGCTTACCCCTTCTGGATTATATTAGTTACAATACAAGATAATATCATAATGCATTAATAAACTAAGTTATCCCACCGTTTTCAACAGTAAAAAAAGCAATCATGGTATAGGTACTTACATACCTTTGATTGCCTGACGTTTCGACCAGGTTACACCGGCCGTGGTCACAGTGGTATGTAAGTACCTATACCATGATCGCGTTAATTCCCGTTTTCTTAATTATATATCATGGATCGCAAGAGTTTAAAAGTTAGTAAAAAAAGCAGTTCAATTCAAGTGTTTAATAATTTCGTCATACCTTCTATTATTCATATAGAATATCTATATATAGCCGCGTGGTTCCCGGCAGAGTAGAATTTGGGCCACCCCTTCTCTTCCCATGTGGTGTCGTACAAGGCGACTAAGGGATAGGGCTGATTAACTTTAACATCAGACAGATATGTACAGCCCAGACTCAGTCTCAAATGCATGGCTCGAGTCAACAATAGTGCCCGGAATACGGCAATAGGTTCACCCCCTATTTCGTGGGACCGAATACAGATTGGTGAAATGTGGGTGTTAATTCACCTCTGCCTAACCCTCCGGGGATAAAGGCGTGATTATATGTATGTATGTATGTTCTTTGTTTGTTCGTTATTCGATTCAGACCAAATTTATTATTATAAATTTATTTAGTTATTATTATAATTGTGTGCTAGCTTGAAAAGCTAAAGTGTGCCTTTCTAAAGAAAAATAGTATTGAATGTAGGTACAATTTTTTTAGACAGCCATCCATCATTATCAAATTCAAAATTCCTTCAAAAGATAATATTAATGAAATAATATTTAGATATTTGTAGTGTTAATATTTGAGTTTGTTAAAATGGTTATCTTGGATGATAATTACTATATACTTGATGACGGATGATACTTAGTTATTAATCGCTGGTCTCCCAAGACTAGTACCACGCTGCTACCTGGCCCCCCGCTCGAGGGTAACCTAGAGTGGCTTCGCGATATTTATTGCGGTGTTATTACGCGTAATCGCTGGATCTACCTCCTTTATAATGTGATCTCTTGGTTATTAACCCGCCAAATGAAATGTGGCCCGACTGACCTATATACTCGAGTGCACTGTTTCATTTTCATTTTGGTTACTTTTTCTTAAAAATATTTATCTGATTTTGTCATAAAAGTTTTTAGAAATATTTAGGTGAAATTGTGTTTAGGGACTTATAACCTTGGGGCTTTTTCGAAGATTATAGTACTGACATGTCCTAGTAATTTCAGTTACTAGTATTCCTAAAAAGAGTATGAAAAAGTATATTTTGTTCTGGAGATCGTCGATAAAATCGCCGTGTGAAATAAAACGGCCATCCCATAAATCCGCCAGACAGCAGTCTGTTATAGATGGAGGCCAAAAATGTCATATGGTTTCGATCGTCATCAATTTTCTTTTTAGGATTCTGTAGGGAAATGTTTCATAGCCAAATTTAATCTCAGTTTTAAATACTAGGAACTATTTTTTAACTTTAACTTATTCTTTTTCTTTCATAGCCAAATTTAATCTCAGTTTTAAATACTAGGAATTCTTTTTTAACTTTAACTTATTCTTTTTTCTTTCATAGCCAAATTTAATCTCAGTTTTAAATACTAGGAATTCTTTTTTAACTTTGACTTATTCTTTTTTCTTTCATAGCCAAATTTAATCTCAGTTTTAAATACTAGGAATTCTTTTTTAACTTTAACTTATTCTTTTTCTTTCATAGCCAAATTTAATCTCAGTTTTAAATACTAGGAATTCTTTTTTAACTTTAACTTATTCTTTTTTCTTTCATAGCCAAATTTAATCTCAGTTTTAAATACTAGGAATTCTTTTTTAACGTACTTCAGGACTTTACGTAATCAGAGTGATGTGATGGTAAGTTGTATAGGTAAGGATCGATACGATAGACGACGAACCCACTCTTCTTCATCCTAGCGTTAATCCCAGTCGAGTCTGGGGTCCGCTTTACCAGTCCATCTGTGGATTTAGCTGAATTTCGATATTTTCCTTAAAACGACTGACGTCTGACCTCCACAATCCAAAGTTAATTTCAAAGCATTGCAGTTAGACCAGTTGCTGGACATTTTAGGGCTGCAACAACCCGTAACGACTGCCATAGCTGTTCGTATGGCAACCAGGACCAACGGCTTAACGTGCTCTCCGAGATACAGCCAGACCAATGCAAATATGTACTTATATTCCATATAGGGATCGAACCCGCACTACTGCCACACCATAGAGGCTGTCAATCACAAGCGACGAACCCACTGGTCCCTTAAAATTCGTACCCTGTGGCCACTCGTCTCCTCAAATATTTAAGGAACCCCACTAGTCAAGTGGATAGTATAAGATATAATAACTGTCTTAATTGGTAGTACGTCAATAGACATCAAAACATCCTAAATAACAGACTCTTATACAGTTTAGGCGATTAGAGAGTTATGGCCCAAACTTTCAAAAAGTCACACCTCGGAAGCTCTCGGAAAAATGTATGAAACAATCGCGTTGTAATTACTACAAACATAGCTCGTGTACATGCACGGTAGTGTTGATGTGTGAGAAAATTAGAAATGTCATGGATGGCACTATTTGAAATTTAAGCTAATTTTCGAGTGAGATAGCGTGATTTTTCTCACTCTATCCCTTAGTGTCATGATTTACGTCACATCCGACGGAGGCGACAATTCTGTTGTTACAAAAATTCATATTAATGATTTTTACATGAAAAAGTATTTCTATCTTTTTCTTCGCTTCTGAAGAAAAGAATATGGCGATACATTTCGGTCCTGTCAATCAACAGAATTGGCACAAATAACAAAACAATACTACAACACGACTTTTATATGTTTATAGAGTAATTAAAACCGAATTGTGTTTATAAAAACTAGCTGTTGCTCACGGTTTCATTCGTGTGAAATTTTTCATTAATTATAAATAGTCTCCGTTGCGTTCGGTCTATAGGGCACATTTCTTAACCGATTGTTACCAAACATGGCAATGTTCTTTGATTTAAAACATCATTTTTAATCACATCAGCTTTTTAATCGGAGGAGAAAAGGGGTGCCTTTTCTGTCGCGTTATTTATGAACGGATATTGATGATTTTTGGCTGAAATAACATGATTTCTTACGTAGGTAGTTGTGGAAAAAAAAACATGAGAAAAGGTGGAGACGTTTGTTGTGGCTTTTTTGAGAACGGATTGACAATATTTATTGGTGAATATCCAGGGAGCTATAAAATAAAGATACGTATCGTATAAAAGAAATATAAGTGAGGATACCAGATTTGATCTTCAGATGCCAAAAAATGATCTGGAACTCTTTACAAAACTACTAGTATTTATCCCTTAGTAATTATTGCTCCATTGCCAAGGGTGAGGTAGATTCTTTTTTTATAAATGGTGTTTTTATTACGTACCAAGGTTTCTGAACCTCAACTGAATGACACGGATTTTATGCCCAGTTTTTGTAATAACTATCCTAATACTTATTTAGAATTGTCAACGGCGAGTAGGAAATTAGAAAAATGGCAGTTGAGCACACTTTAATTTAAAAGTGTTAGTTTATTTAAGTATCAATTATAATTTATACTAAACGAAAGTTCACGGAAAGATATCTATTTATATTTTTTAGAAACAAATGGTTTTAAGCACTCTATACTTTTCTAAAATTTAAGAATCAATATTTTGATAACTCACGCCTATGAAGTGTGGCATTTTTTTCAAATTGAATGTATCACAATTAATGTCGTCCATCATGGATTCCGTCATTGCCAGGTACCGCCCATTTTTTAACCCTAGAATGTTTACTAATCTAAATCTTGAGTTATAATCTTTATAATGTTAAAAAAAATAATACACCTATAATCAATATCGGTCCACCATAATGTCACTTAACATGCTAGTTATTTTCTAAAAAACCCGGACTATATGAAAATTATTATAATTATAAGATTTTTCACGAGTTTATTACTGGGCGAACCTGACATCCAGTTCATTAGCTTTTTTTATACTGTTCATTGATGATCACTTGTACTTTTTCTACAGTATTTATTATTGAACCTGACCAGTTTGCAACGTTTATGAACATTTCTAGTCGTAAACACCTCTAGTGTTTAAGATTAGAAACATTTCAAAAACATCAATGTAAACTTTTGAAGTTACCATAAGGCGAAACCGGTCAGGTTCAATAATAAATACTGTGGAAAAAGTACAAATGTTCTTACTATGTGTAGTTCATTAGTTATTTATACAAAAAAGCAAGATGCTTTTGAGGGTTAAATTTCACTATAGTCATGTGTGAAAGAGAGGACGCCTTAAAAACCGAAGCTAGCCGAACTTTTCACTCTTCTTCCCGAAGTGCCGTTACTACACATTTTACTAGCGACAACCTTTGTTTTAGGCGCCCATGAAAGCGCCCATGATTTTGACGTGCGGGGAGAGGAAATGAAATCGGTGGGAGGGGGTGAGCTTCCATTCTATACGCTAGTACTATTATCTATTCTGTGAAAAAGTCTATTATTTAGGATCCTTATAATGCCCAAAGCCATTAAAATGCTGAAAATTATATTTTTGACATAAAATAAAGTACGCCTCTTGAGGATTTAAGACGTGAAAGAATACTCAAAGTACTGACAACAAAGTTGTCTCTTTTTCTTTTCCTATTTACTCGAACAAAAAAGTTATGAAGGACGCTGATGATATCACTAGTATATTAGCAACACTTCACGATAGAACACGAATAACATCACTGTGTATTCTATTAAGTATATAAGCTTCAATCAACAACTCTATCTAAACTGACACAGTGACACCGCAAAGACACAGTAGCTGAGAATACAAGCAATTTCAAATGTATGGAACCTTTCGTGTCGTGGTAACTCACTATTGCTAACAACTGCATTGCTGGCGACCAATGAAGAGACTGTTTGGATGCGGCTGTATATTGATATAGGTTTTGTTTTTCAAATGAAGGATACATGCGTAGGTGTTTTGCGATTTTGCTTTAAACGCTTTCGTGATGGAAACTTTGATTTGAAGAACGAACCACGAGGAAGGCCGTCCACACAGGTGAATAACATTGAATTGAAAGACATGGTGGAAGCCGATCCGAGCCAAACTACCCAGGAATTAGCTGCATGGTTTAACGTTACCTTACCAACAATATTGACTCATTTGCGTCAAATCAATAAAATAAAAAAATGTGAAAAATGGGTACCTCATGATTTGACTGATCTGCAGAAAGAAATGCGTGTTGAAACTTGTGTTGCCTTGTTGAATCGATACAGAAATGAAGGAATATTGGATCGAATTGTGACATGTGATGAAAAGTGGATTCTTTACGATAACCGTAAGCGAAAAATGCAATGGCTGACCCCAGGTGAAACGCCACAACAGTGTCCTAAAGCAAAGCTTACCAATAAAAAGGTAATGGTAACTGTTTGGTGGTCTCAGCATGGTGTTATTCACTATAGCTTTCTACGATCTGGTCAAGCAATAACGGCAGATGTCTACTGTGCCGAACTCCGAACAATGATAGCAAAACTAGCAGTGAAACAGCCCCGACTCATGAATTAATGAAAATAGGCAATTTCATACTTTAACTGACTCTACCAAAATCTTCATTTTAGATTTAGCGATACATCGCAAAGCAAAATCTTCTAATATTTTCCACTATACGATCGAAGAACGTGCTTGTTAAACCAAGTTACCTTACGTGAGGAATTACCATATCAAAGTGCACAACAAGTTTCGTGGCTCGCGACCCAATGCAGGCAATCGCAGTGTCACACACGACTGAGCTTGAGCTACCCGCGACGAGGCTGTTATGTGAACAACTTGTCAAAGGAATCTTACGATTGATTTTGAAAACTGTGTTTTATATCCTATATTATTCAATAGCTTTTGCCTGTGGTTTCGCTTCTTCGACACTTAATACGTCGAGACCGATACTTTTACAACACAAAATAAGAAAATAATCGCAATAAAAACTCCCGGGTAATCGCTTATTAAAGTTGAGTTAGTTATTCAAATTGTCATGCTATAGGTATAAAGTGATTACATTAGGGTTAGAGCGTTTTCACATTCATCCGATATCCGATATCGGTGTCGGACGCCGATAGCCGACATCCTATAGCCGACACATTGTGCTGTTTTCACATTTATCCGATAAAATCGGCCCAATACGGCCATTTGCTCGAAAGCACAGACTAGTCAGGGATGCTAGGAGTACAAAAAAAGAAAACAAGTGCAACCAATTTGTAACCTTATTGACATGACATGGTATCGAGTTTTTTTCTGATATTCGTGATCAGCTTCATCAATTAAAGCGAAAAGACATGTAACTCAGAAAATGTCCTTAAGGTCGAGAATTGCTTGTAATCGCTGTTTTAGTCTCTTTGTGTTCCGATATCAGGCCAAAACACTGGTGTTGGCTCCAATAGCCGATATCGGGGGAGCCCCTTATTTCGTAAAAAGAAATTTCATAGAATTTCGTTTCACAGAAAATGTTTCAAATAATATTTGGTTCTTATATTTTTATTTCGAATATTATTGTTTCAAAAACAATTTACTACAATGAAACATATTTCACAGAAACACAATTGAACGAATTTTGAATCACATTTTTTTGTTTAACAAACTTATCAAACTGTAGAATTATTTTTTAAAGAATATTAAACCACCTTTATAATGTTCCAAATCACATTTATTTTTAACTGTAACATTTACAATATAGTTAACACCCCGACTTTCCGACCCCGGTTAGGTTAGAACCACTTCGTGGTTATTCTTTTATAAACCACCCAGAAGTAGGAGCCTCGCGTAGCGGGGCTCCGTCGACCTTGTAGACGCATCAATTGTTTAGTTTATAAAAAAAATGTCCCATTTAAATGAGCGTATGCATTTTATGAATGGAAATGTTTAGAAACTGTCACTTTGATAATATGTTATTCTTTTGTAATAAGTTTTCTATTAAATAAACAATATAATGATTAAGAATATTTGATTTGATTTTCTATGAAATGATTATTCTAATACTAACTAACTTTATATGTGTGGAGGAACGGAGTGTTATGTTCCTCCAACACAAAGGGAGGATCCTCCGACCAGGCAAGGTGATCACGCCTGGCGGGCCGCGGCCCAACGATTGTCGTTGGAATGTTGTATATGTATTGTACCAGCGCAGGAACTTCACTTTCGCGATGCAGGATTTGTATTAACGTAGTAGTTCTGCTTGATGTCGCTAGATGGCGCTGGGTACATGTGGTATCGCCACATATGAAACTAAATTCAATGATTTAAAATTCTTTAATGTAAGTATTCTGTATATTGATTATTCTATGAAACGAAATTATGCGAAACATTTTCTGTAATACGAAATTATATTAAACAATTGTCTATAAAACAACGCACACCCCGATATCGGGCCGGACAATGTGAAAGAGAGATACGTACTCATACATTAGACTTCCTCCGGTATCGGATGTCGGATATCGGATATCGGATATCGGATATCGGATATCGGATATCGGATATCGGATATCGGATATCGGATATGGGATATGGGATATGGGATATGGGATATGGGATATGGGATATGGGATATGGGATATGGGATATGGGATATGGGATATGGGATATGGGATATGGGATATGGGATATGGGATATGGGATATGGGATATGGGATATGGGATATGGGATATGGGATATGGGATATGGGATATGGGATATGGGATATGGGATATGGGATATGGGATATGGGATATGGGATATGGGATATGGGATATGGGATATGGGATATGGGATATGGGATATGGGATATGGGATATGGGATATGGGATATGGGATATGGGATATGGGATATGGGATATGGGATATGGGATATGGGATATGGGATATGGGATATGGGATATGGGATATGGGATATGGGATATGGGATATGGGATATGGGATATGGGATATGGGATATGGGATATGGGATATGGGATATGGGATATGGGATATGGGATATGGGATATGGGATATGGGATATGGGATATGGGATATGGGATATGGGATATGGGATATGGGATATGGGATATGGGATATGGGATATGGGATATGGGATATGGGATATGGGATATGGGATATGGGATATGGGATATGGGATATGGGATATGGGATATGGGATATGGGATATGGGATATGGGATATGGGATATGGGATATGGGATATGGGATATGGGATATGGGATATGGGATATGGGATATGGGATATGGGATATGGGATATGGGATATGGGATATGGGATATGGGATATGGGATATGGGATATGGGATATGGGATATGGGATATGGGATATGGGATATGGGATATGGGATATGGGATATGGGATATGGGATATGGGATATGGGATATGGGATATGGGATATGGGATATGGGATATGGGATATGGGATATGGGATATGGGATATGGGATATGGGATATGGGATATGGGATATGGGATATGGGATATGGGATATGGGATATGGGATATGGGATATGGGATATGGGATATGGGATATGGGATATGGGATATGGGATATGGGATATGGGATATGGGATATGGGATATGGGATATGGGATATGGGATATGGGATATGGGATATGGGATATGGGATATGGGATATGGGATATGGGATATGGGATATGGGATATGGGATATGGGATATGGGATATGGGATATGGGATATGGGATATGGGATATGGGATATGGGATATGGGATATGGGATATGGGATATGGGATATGGGATATGGGATATGGGATATGGGATATGGGATATGGGATATCGGATATCGGATATCGGATATCGGATATCGGATATCGGATATCGGATATCGGATATCGGATATCGGATATCGGATATCGGATATCGGATATCGGATATCGGATATCGGATATCGGATATCGGATATCGGATATCGGATAAGTGTGAAAACGCTCTTAGTCGCATCTTAGTCTGTCAATTTCATAATCGTGAGATTATACGGGACAAATTTACGAAAAAATTGCGGTATCCTGCGCTTGGAGGGAAAACGGCCGATTGTGCTGAGTTGACGCTGCGGTGAGCTTACTATTATAGCGCTAGTAGCAGTTACAGTATTGTTCCACTCTGTAACACTCTCACTATTTTATAATAAATAAGAGTTTAAAAAACTAAAAAAATCACGCTTTTTATAAAAACCCGAACCTACCCGAACTAAAAAAAATAACCATTCGTTTTAATAAATTTAAATTAAGAATACAATAATAACATTTTCAATAAATGTAAATTATTAATTGTGTAAATGAAAAAAAAATTTTTTTGAAAAAGCGTACGGTGATTCAAAATTGTATAAAAATAGTGGCTATTGCTACAAGAATGTGATTTGAAATAAGAAGATTGCCACCTACTCGTTTGATTTGAATTTTAAACAAAATACAACCTGCGTTCTTGTAGTATTTTGCTATCCTGCCCCTCTAGACAAGTGGAATTTCGTTGGCCAGCGTTTAGTGGAATAGAATGACGAATATATGGGATTTGACTGTCAGAAACGTTAAATCTGCTGCTGCAGCTGCTTTTTTTTTAATGACTGTTTTTTGTTAATTTGTATTGGAAAAAATTACGAACACAGGCAGAACCAGTTTTTCATTTGCTTCTATCGTACTACAATAGCTTCCTCTACCACTGTTATTAAATATTTCACGTAAGCCCGCCGGTTTCGAGTACTTCTAAGTACCTTTTTTAAATGCTTTATTTTGGTTGTTATATATAGTTATTGGTTGCGACTGTGCGGAGACAAGAAAGAAAATAATATCATCATTTATATTTAAAAAATTGCAATTGGATTTTATAACTCTTCAAATTACACGTCTAGTGCCAGAGATTTAGTACATTCACATAAATAAACTCTTCAGCTTTATGAGTTATATCGAAATATATATACATGACATAAGTAACATGCAGTACCTACATAAACTAAGAGAAGATATTTTTGTCCGTCCCTATAATGAGCGCGGGTGCGTGGTGTTGATTGGAGCTATTCCTTTGATGGCCGGATCAAAGTGCCTGATTACCGGGTGCTAGGCGATAGGTAGACGCCGGTAAATTTGCGCTTTGCGAGGACTACTCAGTGAGAGAGCTTATTGGTCAAGGCATTGATAATAATACAAAATTCCCGTCGTTCCCTCAAACTTATTCCCGGGATAATGCTGTAATGCAAGTTCACTCATTATTACCTGAACTTCTAATTTATATGAGTATAAGGTGGTTTAAAAAGTCGAGACTTCAAGGTGGTGCAGTTGTAGTGAGTGAGACTGCTGGGCATGAGGTATTTGATTCGATTTCCGGGTCGGTCAGTCATCATTAATATCCTAGCGGTTATTTCCGTTGCATCTAAAGTTTTGTACTTCGAAGGTCTCGCTGTCCGCTATTATACGTTTTCTCCTTTTACGGGAGCGACTAGCACTATCGATTTAGTCGATAGTTCTCATACTAATTGCAATAAAATTTCATTTAATGTAGCGATTACTAGGCAACTTATGGTTTATTTGCCGAATATTAAATATTAACTCGAAACCGGGATCTCTACACTAAAATATGCGACTATGGCTCACGTATAAATATTTACTCAAACATATTAATTGTTTTACGTATGTTGTTAGGCTTTGTTAATGTATTTTACTATCGAATGTCAATAGCGTTGCATTAGTTATTTTAAATTTTGTTTTATATATAGGATACGTAAATTTGACTTCAAATCGCCTGATGGTAAGCTGAAGGCAAGGTCTCAGGAAAAAGGGGCCACCATTACTTACACGTACCACGTTAACAATGGTGGCACACAGCTTGTCGGCCTCAACAAAAGAAGATTGTCGTCGCAGCACCGCGTGATACCCACCGGTCCCACTAGAGCTGCAACCATAATACCCCCTGTCCTTGCTGACCCCTGAACGCAATCCAACCGAGATTAATTAATAAATTTTGGCTGTTTTTTGTTGTTGTTTTGTTTGATTGTTTGGATAGCTCCAATTACTCACTATAGCGATGTTGTTGTTGTTGGTGTGGTTAGTGGCCGACCAAAAAAAGAGTTGTTCAGGTCGCCTATATAGGCCTCCGTCTTGACCTAAGGACCATCGACCACAGCCGGGACCAACTTTTAAAGTGCCTTCCAAAAATAAAGGAAGCACTGAAGATGTAACACCACTAAGCGGTCACCCATCCAATGGTAACCTTCACCTAGGTAACTTAACCCACTGATCGTTTACCGGACAGTGAGAGCATCTGGCCACGTGCGCTTAATTAATGTCACTATTGCAATTTAACGGTAATATTTATATTTTTCTTAAAAATATACAACAACGTTCAAAATAGCTTTAACTATTCTCATTAAAGCATCATCGGCCCTCAAAAATAATAAGAAAAGACTTTTCATCCTTGAGATATAATAAGTATTTCAAAATAATTTAATGAATCTTGTTGTTCCTCAGCCATAGTCGTTGGTAAAGAGGGTACCTCTTCTGCATAATTCTTCCATTACATTATACATATTTTAACACTGCACTCCAGAGAATGGGTTAGTCCCATAAGTAACCACAAACTCGTATATTCAGGGCTGCCTTTGACATAAAATGCAAGGCCTACTCTAATATATTCACCTATGAACGCTTTCACCTAAAAAGGATAAACCACAGGCAGCTGTGACAGGGACCGTAGATTGACTATTTTTGCCCGAAAACCCTTAAATAACCCTGTCCGTTATGATTTAGGTTGTGTTGTATTTCATCCTAAGTACAGTATTTTATAAAATCTCATGACAGCGAAAAAAGTGTTAAAGAAACGTCTGTTTAAGTTGTTAAGGAACAGTATAATCCTTAAAATATATTCAGAAAAATATTGCTTATTTTAAAATGCAAAATCGTTCTAACAGAATTTTGGTTCGATTGTAGCTCCCTATTCAGCTCTAGGCAATCTAGTTATATTATAATTTTCTAATATTTTGAATTTGTGAGTTTTTGATTCTTTGTTAGAACCGAGCGCGTCCCTAATAATACTGTTGACAATATATAATTAACGAAACGGGAATTAACGCGATCATGGTATAGGTACTTACATACCTTTGATTGCCTGACGTTTCGACCAGGTTACACCGGCCGTGGTCACAGGCTGACTGGCTCAGCAGTGGACGCCCGCCGTCTTCGAATCCGTGAGGTAGTAGGTTCTTCATCTACCCGCACATTTTCAATATTTTCTTGTCGCCATGTACCGTCACATACCACACTCACAGTGTCCCTATTACGTAAGCAAACTGTCCGGTGTCTATCCAACCGCGTAGAAAAGCGAGGTTGCATGTTTTTCATCACTGGATTCCATGTTGCAGATAATTTAAAACCATCTTCCCGATTAAAATTTTTATGTTTTTTGATTTCAATGGCTTCACGTACAGCTCTTGAGTAAAAGTGACGTTCCTTGGAGAGGACTTGCGTATGGTGAAATTCAATCCAGTGATTGGTGCCTGCTTCTAGCAGGTGCTCTGCAACCGCCGATTTGCTCGTCTGGCGATTCTTTACAGCTGCGATGTGTTCTTTGACCCGTTCAGCAATAGTCCGCTTCGTTTGGCCTATATAGGAACTACCACAGCTGCAATCTATCTTATAGACACCTGGACACTGTAACGGTAAGACATCCTTCGGTGTGCCCACGATGTTGTTTACCCTTATGCCTGGGGTGTAAACTGTCGGGATGGAGTATGTTTTTAACACTGAGCCGACTTTGTCCGTTACTCCCTTGACATAGGGCATATAGGCTGGCTGTCTGCTCACCTCTGGACGTCTACGCCTCACTGCCTGTTGCTTCCGTCGTCCGTTCACTTCATATCCGTTGTTCTTGAGTACCTCCTGAACATGATCCAGCTCTCGCTCCAGATGTTCAGGGTCACAGAGATCATACGCTCTATTCCTGAGTGAGGTCACAACGGATTGTAGGTGTCGGGGATGGTGATGAGACGTGGCGTGTAGGTATCTGTCCGTATGTGTAGGCTTCCGGTACACACAGTGTGACAAGGACCCATCTGATCTCACGGCTACTTTTACGTCTAAGAATGACAACGACCTATCTTTCTCCATCTCATACGTGAACCTTATCTTGGGATGAATTGAATTAAGGTGTTGTATATATTGATCCACTTCCTGTTGACTTCCCTTGACAATACTGAAAATGTCATCTACATATCGCTTCCACAGTCTGATGGTCTTCGGGCCAAGACTCAGGGCCTTTTCTTCAAAATGTTCCATCCAGATGTTGGCAAGTACAGGGGCTACAGGACTTCCCATTGCGACACCATCTATCTGTAGGTAATGTTGACCTTGGAAAAGGAAGTAGTTACCATCTAGACAGTGCTCAAGTAGATCAACATAGTTAAACGGTAGTTCGTTGTCACTCAATAGATCCTTTACGACGTTCAAGCATTCTTTTATAGGGACGTTGGTGAAAAGAGATTCCACGTCAAAGCTCACCATGATGTCATCTGGTTCCAGCTTGAGATCTTTAATGATCTGTATAAAGTGCCGTGAGTCCTTCACAAAAGACGTTGTTCTGCCTACCAGTGGCTGCAATACTGACGCAACGTACTTCGCAAGATCGTAAGTAGGAGATGCTATTTGACTTACAATTGGCCGCAGTGGCACGTTGGGCTTATGTATTTTTGGCAGACCATACAACTTGGGTGGCTGGTGTGACTTCGGTGAAAACAGTCTACTGTACTCATCTTCCGTAAAGAGGTCCTCGTTTTCTTGTATACGAGCTCGTATTCTGCGCGTTACTCTGGCCGTGGGGTTGTATGATACCGGTTTGTAAACCTTATCATCACTCAACAGTTCGAGAATTTTTGTTTGATAATCAAGTGTGTTCATCACTACGGTGGCGTTTCCCTTGTCGGCCTTAAGCACCAAAATGTCCGGGTTATCCCTAATGTCCTTTAGGGCTTGACGCTCTTTCATAGTGATGTTACTCGCCGGGCAATCAAAGGTATGTAAGTACCTATACCATGATCGCGTTAATTCCCGTTTCGTTAATTATATATCATGGAACGCGAGAGTTTAAAAGTTAGTTTAACAAACCGATACGGGTCGGAAATTGTAAAACAAATTTGTCAACTAGAATTTTTACGTAGAAAACGAGCGCGAGTGGAAACATCGTTGACATATCTTTTGAAGTGTCGCGATTGGGACATATTACCTACGTGTGTGCGTATTAGACCGCGTAGTGACATCGCATTTTCTCGTAAAATGCTGACCAATGCGAGTGTACGCCTGCTAAAACAATTAATTCGCAATAAATACAGTGAGTTAGATAGTGTACAGCGGGAGTTATACGCGTTGCAGATACAGTGTAGTGGTAATTTATCTAGAACGGACTATGATGTGTGTGATCGGGTTACGTTTATGCAAGCCAGCCGTACGTATGAACTATGCAACGCGAACCTCGAGCGCAAGTTCACGAAATAATACAACCGGCGGTATGCAGAAAATAAAACGTCACCTAAGGTACCGGACCAAACTAAGGATACCGTGATTAACCTGTCAAATGTGAAGTTAGATGAAACTACGGTAACCGTCCTGGCCAAAGGTATGAATTTCGCTCCAACGCCTAGGCGAATACCGTTTGAGAATATAATCAGTAGTGTTGAGGAATCGATTTTACGTAATAAGGTGCCACCCAGCGATGCCGATACACTCAGACAGGATGTTGCAGTGATATTACGATGATCGAAGCTCCCGGCGAGTAACATCACTATGAAAGAGCGTCAAGCACTAAAGGACATTAGGGATAACCCGGACATTTTGGTGCTTAAGGCCGACAAGGGAAACGCCACCGTAGTGATGAACACACTTGATTATCAAACAAAAATTCTCGAACTGTTGAGTGATGATAAGGTTTACAAACCGGTATCATACAACCCCACGGCCAGAGTAACGCGCAGAATACGAGCTCGTATACAAGAAAACGAGGACCTCTTTACGGAAGATGAGTACAGTAGACTGTTTTCACCGAAGTCACACCAGCCACCCAAGTTGTATGGTCTGCCAAAAATACATAAGCCCAACGTGCCACTGCGGCCAATTGTAAGTCAAATAGCATCTCCTACTTACGATCTTGCGAAGTACGTTGCGTCAGTATTGCAGCCACTGGTAGGCAGAACAACGTCTTTTGTGAAGGACTCACGGCACTTTATACAGATCATTAAAGATCTCAAGCTGGAACCAGATGACATCATGGTGAGCTTTGACGTGGAATCTCTTTTCACCAACGTCCCTATAAAAGAATGCTTGAACGTCGTAAAGGATCTATTGAGTGACAACGAACTACCGTTTAACTATGTTGATCTACTTGAGCACTGTCTAGATGGTAACTACTTCCTTTTCCAAGGTCAACATTACCTACAGATAGATGGTGTCGCAATGGGAAGTCCTGTAGCCCCTGTACTTGCCAACATCTGGATGGAACATTTTGAAGAAAAGGCCCTGAGTCTTGGCCCGAAGACCATCAGACTGTGGAAGCGATATGTAGATGACATTTTCAGTATTGTCAAGGGAAGTCAACAGGAAGTGGATCAATATATACAACACCTTAATTCAATTCATCCCAAGATAAGGTTCACGTATGAGATGGAGAAAGATAGGTCGTTGTCATTCTTAGACGTAAAAGTAGCCGTGAGATCAGATGGGTCCTTGTCACACTGTGTGTACCGGAAGCCTACACATACGGACAGATACCTACACGCCACGTCTCATCACCATCCCCGACACCTACAATCCGTTGTGACCTCACTCAGGAATAGAGCGTATGATCTCTGTGACCCTGAACATCTGGAGCGAGAGCTGGATCATGTTCAGGAGGTACTCAAGAACAACGGATATGAAGTGAACGGACGACGGAAGCAACAGGCAGTGAGGCGTAGACGTCCAGAGGTGAGCAGACAGCCAGCCTATATGCCCTATGTCAAGGGAGTAACGGACAAAGTCGGCTCAGTGTTAAAAACATACTCCATCCCGACAGTTTACACCCCAGGCATAAGGGTAAACAACATCGTGGGCACACCGAAGGATGTCTTACCGTTACAGTGTCCAGGTGTCTATAAGATAGATTGCAGCTGTGGTAGTTCCTATATAGGCCAAACGAAGCGGACTATTGCTGA
Source organism: Eilema caniola (assembly GCA_949126895.1). Classification (NCBI taxonomy): domain Eukaryota; kingdom Metazoa; phylum Arthropoda; class Insecta; order Lepidoptera; family Erebidae; genus Eilema; species Eilema caniola. The sequence continues at coordinate 1,411,254 of OX421477.1, read as the reverse complement.
ACGGGTCAAAGAACACATCGCAGCTGTAAAGAATCGCCAGACGAGCAAATCGGCGGTTGCAGAGCACCTGCTAGAAGCAGGCACCAATCACTGGATTGAATTTCACCATACGCAAGTCCTCTCCAAGGAACGTCACTTTTACTCAAGAGCTGTACGTGAAGCGATTGAAATCAAAAAATATAAAAATTTCAATCGGGAAGATGGTTTTAAATTATCTGCAACATGGAATCCAGTGATGAAAAACATGCAACCTCGCTTTTCTACGCGGTTGGATAGACACCGGACAGTTTGCTTACGTAATAGGGACACTGTGAGTGTGGTATGTGACGGTACATGGCGACAAGAAAATATTGAAAATGTGCGGGTAGATGAAGAACCTACTACCTCACGGATTCGAAGACGGCGGGCGTCCACTGCTGAGCTAGTCAGCCTGTGACCACGGCCGGTGTAACCTGGTCGAAACGTCAGGCAATCAAAGGTATGTAAGTACCTATACCATGATCGCGTTAATTCCCGTTTCGTTAATTATATATTATGGAACGCGAGAGTTTAAAAGACTGTTGACAATAATACCTAAACAGGTTTAAAGAAAAGTATTTCATATAAACAGAGTGTCGTTGCGCGATAGTTTGAACTTTAACATATATAACATAAAAACTTACAATAAAACTGCTTAGGCTTCTAAAAAATTCAGATTAGTTAAAAACACACATTTGACTTTGACAATTGAAAAGAATTTCTCTCACAACCCCACCTGTTGCTTTGCAATCCAGGTGTTAACAGTAATCATAAATCCATTTCTTTAGACAAGATATTTTCATATATATTTTTCTATACAAATCCCTTACTCCTAATAGGTTAATGCAGGATTTTCTTAACCACTCATATCTAGGATTCAGGGATTCTGTATAAATCAGTAGAATAGATGAAGGGGTAATGACAATTGAGATAGGAAACTTCAAGTTTTAATACTTAATTAAACTAGGAATTTTTCTGATTGTTCATTCAGTAATATTATGGTGTCAATAATAGTATTGACACTAAGGATTGCGAGGATAGTTTAATGAGAAATATCTTTAAAGTATCCTAGGTACAATGCTTTTTAAGAAGCAAAACAATATATTTCTATATATTTACAACTCGTCCTTGTCGAAAACAAAAAAATCGGTATCGATACGAGATTTGTGCCGAACGTTACGTGGGTACGAAATAATCGCGGCCGTCACGAACACTTGGGTACAAAGTCAGACAGATAGACGGATATTGGATGCAGGTCCTACAAACACTCCGATTTTTATATAAGAATACACGTCTAAGGAAGAAGCGACAGCGATTTTGTACCCGCAATGAAATAATAATGCTATTTTGAGAATGTGCTTGACTTTGTCTTTGTTACTTAGGGGCATTTAAAAGGACATCTATTGTGTATAATAATTCTTATTGTATAATAATTGTTTTCAAGAACAGCCCATCAAATCTTAAGATTGAAATATAAATGTGGTATGTTTAAAAAATTACCACAGCGTTATTTTGCGCAAATTTGGAGTTAAAATTAAAATTATAAACGGGATATTTACCATGTTTATTTTAATGTAAATGACCATGTCAATCTAAAATCATAAATTTGGAGTTTTCAAGTAATTCAGTACAAGGCAAAGTAGTTCTTAATGAGTCTCTCGATTGTGGCTCGTATTTTCTGGACACAGAATATTTATTTATACTAGTCGCTCAAAAAAGAAAAAAAAAGCAATTTCTTCAGACGAACAATACTTATAAATGGTCCTGTAACTTGCACCGGACATCGGCAACAGCCGACCATTTATTGAATTGTGTGAAATCTGCCGTCAACGAATACTAGCTTTGATGTGACGTAAAGGATTGTCTTCTTCCAGACATTTTACTCCTTTGTAGCTAACGGTATAGTGCTGCTGGATGTAGGGTAGCCAATTATGCTGCCACGTTAACCAGGATATGTCTCGAATGAGAGGTTTACTTACCCGTTTTACGGGTCATGAAAAAAAATTGTTTTTCATCTCGACGTCTAATGGTCGGTCAATTGTCTTTCAAAATGTTTATGTTTACTATTTCTATTCAGATGTATCATGATTCTCATTTTCTAGGCTTTGGTCACGATCGATAAAAATAGCAATGGGACTTTAATGACTAATTCGGCGTAAATTATTGCCAGTGACAATAGTAGTTTATGAAACTGTTGCATAATAAGGGTTCTTAAAATACGAGTGTGAATTATAAAAGTGAGCCGCATGCGATTTTTTTATAATATCACACGAGGATCGTAGTAAGTGGAAAACTGCAGTCTCTGCCTACCCCACTGTAAAAAAGGCGTGACTGTATGTATGTATCACACGAGTGTTTTAAGACCAAATTAGGTGCAGTTTCAAACACTACTTTATCTAATCTCATGAAATAATAAATATTATTTTATTTAAATGACACAAACGTTAAACCAAAATCCAATTACGTATCCAGTAACGCAGCGTCCACAGTGTGTCCAGCTGAAGCTGTATTTTATTAGAAAAGTGGTTCTATTATGATTTAGCTGCCCATAGAAGACCTGTACTTTAATGAAACTTTTTATTTTATTTTAATATTCTGTCTAAAGACTGTCATTATTATTGTTTTTATTTTTTTAATGTTAAAATTTCAGTATGCGAGTACAAAAAGAAGTTTTCTATAGCAGGGCCTGCAGATCTGTTAACTAAAAACTACTGTAGTTATATTTTGTGTTGGTCTTATAAATGGTAAAAACCTTTTCATCTATTTCATCCTTTTCTTCGATCCCCGCTTTGTGAAATATTTGTATGCATGAATATGTATATTTGCATTGATCTGGGTGTTTCTATGTACAGTATATTATACATAATTATATTTACAATTTTTTTATCTAAGTATGTTTATCCGCATTCTAGATTCCATAACACAAGCTAGTTAAGCTATGCTTACCATGGTCTAGATAGCGCTGTGTGAAATGTTATGGAACATTAAATTAATATACTGTGTTTATTATATATTGAAATGGCTGTTAAGTGTTAATAATTGAAAACAATTTAATATATGTACCATTTTGAAATCTAAAATTTCAATGAAAAATGCATGAAGCAGCTTTCGTTTATGATAATTTTTGTGGTTGACTCATTTATTCCGAGAACAAAATTTACACACCCTTATGCTTAATAAGTCTTCCCAATTTTAACGAGCGAAGGGTTCACTCCAGGGCCTGAAATCATACCTAAATAATTAAGCAACAGCCAAAATTACAATTTTCATGATTTTTCGCTTAGAACTTCCTTATGCTTAACATTTTTTAAGTTTTGGAAGTATTTCAAAATTTTAATATCGGCTAAAAGTTAAACATACAACCCCTTTTTTGTTATTAGAATTTACTGTAGTAAACGTTGGTTACATCTTTGGTACGGTAGGCTGATAAACTGGAGCACCCTTTGGATTTTGCACAGTGATCACTTTTTACATAATATATCTTAAGAGTGATGACATCATAGTATAGACAGTGCAAACCACCTGAAATGACTTATCTCAAATTTTTAAATATTTTCAATCCTTACTGTTCCTTCCTTTCTGAAGGCGTACGAGTGAAATATTCATAGCTACGGTATCTATTAGAATGTACCGTGATCATTTGCTCAATTATAGTAGTAAAAATGTAATTCAAACACCATTCTATGAGTAGAGGATAAAATAACAAGAAAAAAAGAAACTTACTGTTGATATAGTATTTTACGTTACGTTTCACCTGAACTCATAAAACAGCACCCTGTAAAGGCCCATTAATATTAATAAAACACAAAAGTACAGCCGTTGTGTGAGTTGTGAGTCAATCCGGGAACTCCTTCCTCATTATCCGTCATTCACGAGGTCTCGGCCATTTTGGAAACTTGTAAAAAAGTTAACAATGTAGGGTCTTAAAAATCTCAAAGCGAACTAGGTCACGCCTATTAAGAGGCGGATAAAAATTATATTTGAAACTTTTTCGTAGCATTAAAGAAGTTCATAATAAGAAACGTTTTGAGAGAATTTACTGTGGAACATTTTTATTAAGGCTAAGTGTTATTCGCAGTACCACCCATGTGAAATATTGATCTCGTCCTTGATATCCAGGTTCCTACTCCTATGTTACAATACACATACATACATACTTATAATCACGCCTTTGCTCGGAGGGTAAGGCAGAGGTGAATTTACACCCACATTTCACCAATCTGTATTTGGTCCCACGTAATAGCGGGTGAGCTTATTGCCGTATTCCGGGCACTATTGTTGACTCGAGCCATGCATCTGAGGCTGAATCTAAGCTGTACATATCTGTCTGATGTTAAAGTTAATCAGGCCTATCCCTTAGTCGCCTTGTACGACACCACATGGGAAGAGCACCAAGCGGCCATAGTTAGAATATGGCCTATGTTATTCAAACTATATTTTTTATCTCTGTGCCAAATTTCACTGCGCTATGTGGGGCCAACGTGATTGAGTAACAAACAGCCATCCATCCAAACTTTGCTATCTGTAAGAATGTAACCCATCCAATTATCATTTGTGTGTTTGTATTTTTTTATTTAGTCCGATCAAAAAATCATTTCATCTATGGAAACCATTAAAACGCACTTACATAATGTAAAAAATAGGCGACAGCCTAAAACGACTAGATGCTCTTATTTTTTGCTCACAGGTAGAGAACGGTCGGAAACAGAAAAAAGTCCCTGTTAATCGCAGGAATCTGGGGGCATGGTAGTGCCCCCGTTAAGACGAGCCAAGTGAAGCGCAAGGGCACTACCTACCTTTTCTCGTCGTTTTTTTAACTCTCATAACTTTGCTTGGGATGTCGCTAAATAGTTAAAATTCTCATGATAGAATGCCATCGGTATAATCATTAAAGATACTTTATATTCTATTAATGTCTCAAAACCCTTAATTTCGTCACTGACTCATCACTTACTGATCATCAAAATTGATAGGGTACTTTCTGAAGTCCTAGAAAGCTGAAATTTGGTATGTAAGCTAATATTACTACAAAAACTACATAAAAATTAAAAAAAAAACTTAACCTAACCTAGCCCCTGGGAATAGGAGGTGGAAGCACAGATGACCTACTACGGTGGAAGTTTGTATAAGAGACTTGCACTACAGTTTGTGCTACATAAGTCAAAATTAATTAAAATATTTCTTATAACAAATAAAAAATACGTACGTCATAATTTTGAACCGACTTACAAAAATAAATGAAATCCCACAAAAAAAAATCCATGTAAAAATGTTGCCAAGACGAGTTTACGTAGCTTACCATGTGAAAAATTTCTCAGATCTCGTATAAAGCCAAGCTCTAAAGACTGCACGCTTTAAACCTACAAGCTATAAGTACAGAACTAAGTCACCAAAAGGTGGGATCACTTTTTCCCGTGCACAGAGCCGCGGGAAAAATTTAGTCGTAAATAAATCTGAGAAAATCAATTACACGATCGCATCCCTTTCTTGACTAAGTCGTAAGAAGATATAAATTCTTCAATCTTAAAATTTACACAAGGGAAGAGATTCCCCCAACAACTTTGTGTAAAAAGATGATGAAATAGATTACAGTAGATCGAAACATTCGTTATTTTGCAATATTGATTACTCCCTATGCAGGATAGCGTGATAATGTTATGTGCGCTTCTGGAAGTGGGATGCATTTTAAGCCACATAACATTTAGGCGCACATACGTTCATAGTCGGGCCATGAAACAGTGGAGTTTAGACTTTTGGAATAAGTTTTGATGACAGTGATTAACCGTGAATAATAAATGACTAATATTATCGCTAACCCCTTCAGTTAAGCCAAATTACGTGTGTTAAGAATGGGTTCCGTTGGTAGTGTAATGGCCAGGATTCGAAACCGGGACCTCTTTGAGTCAAATTAGAAAATAAAAGAAGTAATAATAAAGAACTTTAAGGGTGTGCTTTAATAACCGGCCTGAATGGTTTTCAGCCATTTAATTAAACGGCTAAGCTAATAGCTTGGATCGATGACGTTTAACTACTTGCCTAGGCATTTAATTAAACAGTTAGAAAAATGACTTATTTCTGCATGGTTATAAAAAATAAACGATATTTTTCTGTGAAAACACCTCTGTCTAGACCCTCGGGGATTTACAGATGTAAGTAATGTAATGCTCTATCTTATTTCGAGGTATTGCCCCATCTTACGATTGGCCTAAGCATTAGCCAGCCAGGTTATTAAATGATGTAATATAACGGCTGAGTATCATTCAGGCCGTTAATTGAATGACGCCGTTTATTTAACTGCCTAGGCAGTTAATTGGACGGCTCATTAAGCTAGTTGGCGGAGACATATACAAAGCAGTAAGCACTTTTTAATTCAATCCTAAATCAATGTTATTGCAGCTGGTTTTAAGGCCCCACACTAAATAGGGCAGAAGCGCGCGGCGCGTGGAGGTGATAAATTGCAACAATCACTCATCTGTCGCGCTGATAGTCGCTGATAGTAAATATTGTGCTCGAACCCTGCGCCATGACAGCTTACATCTGGTGATACAAAATTAACAAAATAATGCCCTTGTATGCCAATGTACCTCTGAGACAGACAGATAGACAGAAGTTAGGTAGGCCGGACTGATATAACTTACAAATTACGAAATAATATTCGGAATAAACGAGGTTGTAATTTTTTTATTAGGTCTTGATTTTACTTAATAATTGTTTTTTCATTATTAAGTAGGTTATAATAAATTATAGTACAGGATATATTATATTATATTATAATTAATATATTTTCATCGTTGTAATTCAAAAAGCCATTCTTCTTTGAATTAAAATGATGGCTTTTTGAATTACAATGATGGTCTATTAATTATATTATCAATAATGAATGTACTGCATCTACCTGATTTTCACTTGTTACGTATTGTGAGTTTGATTCATACATTATGTTAGGCATTATTTATCGTTAATTATTTCCTTCTCAAAAATAAGAGTCAAATTATATTAACTCCTTATTAACTTAGCTTAGAACATACATATTAAATATAATTTAAGATAATATTGTGGCACTTGCGAAGTTTAGATGTTTATTTTAAAACATCATAATTTAAAACATAAAGCGGCTAGAGGCTACCTCAAAAGTAAAACGCCTTTGAAACTTTACCTTCTTCAATCAAATCAATATTGGAAACGATTTCATAAATAACGGCTGAAATGAATTTTGGTAGATTTTCAATTAGCAAATGGCTCAGAAAGGTTCGATTTGAACAAACTCATTTTGAGCTAAATGTACCTTTTTGTTTTACTTTTCCAATTGATTTCGACTGTGATAACTAAGATTCCATTTTGCTGGCGAGAGGGAACGGGTGCCAAGGGGGCGCTTTATAAAATTAAGTTGACGATTACAAGATACTTTAATAATTTTGGAACTAAGTTTTTAATGATATTTAACAAAGAGTTTTTTTGGGGTTTGTGGATCCTGGTAAAATTGGGCTGGAAGTTTATCAAATCTTTAGAATGCAATTGAAATAAATGATTGATTCTTTGATTGATTGATTGATTGAGATCAAAATGTAATTGAAATATAATAACTAAAATAGTATGTTTGAGCGTTTTCTGACACCCATGGTGAAGTGAGGCTTATTTTAGTTCTAGATAACATTGTGCAGTCATTATTACATGCATTGAACTGAATATGCATTTGAATTAACATGCAAGCCCTTAAAGTGAATCACAAACCTTTTTTCATCTCAGATTAACAAAACAAATCTCACAATTCAATACAACACATGTAACTGCACCCCCGTTAAATTAAACGCAATCTGAGCGCAATATCTTTGACGTGTGTTCAGGATGCGTGACGAATGATGACTGACGGGTGACAGCGTGCGGGTTACGAGGTAACCTCGGTCCCCCACCCGCACTCCGGCTGTCACTCGTTACGCTATATTAAATTCTTTGAACTCGTATGGAAATGTTCGTAGATGTTTCAAATTAGTTAGACATGTGGTGTTGAGTTATAGTGGGTTCGTAAATTTGTTTAGCTGGATGTTTGTACTAGTTTATTTCATACAAATATATCCCATAGGTATAGTATGTATCCCACAGGTATGATGTAATCTGACAATTGTGTTATTTTAACAATTACTTATGATACCTTGTAACAGTAGTTATAGATGTTGGTATATTGGGGTCAACCAGGCATTTGTGCTTCTAATGGGAACTTTTTAATAGAAATCTAATCCAAGAAAAGACAGCCTTTGTGGCGTGGCGGTATTGAACGCTGCCGCTTCAACAGGAGGCACGGGTTCGATTCCCACTCAGTGCAAATATTTGTATACATGAATATATATTTAAAGTGGTCTGATCATGCCTCGGAGAACACGTTAAGCTGTCGGTCCTGGTTGCTATACGAACATGTATAACCATAGTTATGTAGGTGAAATGGGTGAAACAGCCCCCACAGAGGGGCTGATCACCCGTCCGGTCAACAGCGTCCCCAATAGTAGTAGTAGTAATCTAAGAAAACACCCGCCCTTTTTTCTTAGATTACTACTACCACTGCCAGTACTGCTGTTGCTTTTGTAGTTCACCGGTTGTGAACTACAAAAGCGGTCACTATGTGAAGTATTCGCTAATCAAAGAGCATGTACGAAACAAAGGCTAACACAACAATAATGTTTACAACTCGTTCCGCCCGCAAATCTTTATTTCAGTGCGAGGAAGCAAAGTTTTATAAAAGTTGGCAAACTACCACCTGGTTGTAAGCGGTTGTGGGCCAATAAACGCTTCCTATGCATGCGGAGAACATTGCGCGCTGCGCAAAAATGCATTTGGTACTGTTTTGGACATTCCATGTGTGAATCGCTAGAGACATTTCTTTTGAACTTGCTTAGTAACAGCGTATTTGGATTCCAAAACGTATTTACATTTTAACTTTTGCGATCTGTGATATATAACAATGTTAACGAAAATTAATGCATACCTTCAAAATACCTTAGAATTGGCAGATGTTTTGGACATGCAACACTGACCGCAACCGTAACCGGGTGACAGGCTCAGTGGATGAAAGGTGCCCTCCCTTGCCGATTTTCGCGATGTTGTAAGCAAACACTATGCCTTCTCATTCGAGGACATAAACACGTCGGTGTGTATAGATCACGTTGGCAATGATTCATTCTAAATATATATAAGAAAGAATTTTAAGAAAAAAAGTGTGAGAATTTTGATTTAAGAATGACTCGATTCGCGAATCTATAGTTTAACACTTCTTCATAAAATGGTTTTATTCCCCAAAACCAATAAACAAAAGAGGCATGAATACTGTCGACCATTCAACATTTTCCTCGCAACTCTCAAACCGCAGCAGACATTTACATTTTGACTAACTCGATGGAGCCGTCGATCCTTCAATAAAACGATTGAAGGCAGATTGAAAATCATAAACTGGAAGCGACGAATAAAAACTGTATTGTAACGTCCAACAATCGGTATGTAATCGATTTATTTCATTAACTCTATTTGGTTTCACGAGCTATAATGGATTGAATGAGCTGTTATAGACTTTATGATGCCGAGGTAGGGTTGGTTTTTGATTGCATTTGTCGAACTGCTCTCTATTGGCCGTCCGCGGTGTTGTAAGGATTTCAACGTTAGTTGAGCTCAGACTTCAGTTTTTACTTAGAATTATGAATTTTGGATAGGACTGCTGTGTCATAGTTCTGTTCTTTATGACATTAGGTCTGTGATCAAGTGAGTACTGCACTTCAGATTATACTCAGTGCTCTATTTTTTTATTTAATCATTTTTATTCAATCATCTATTTTTTTCTTTATAACCATATTAATATTATAAATGCGAAAGTAACTCTGTCTATCTGTCTGTCTGTCTGTCTGTATGTTACGCTTTCGCGCCTAAACCACTGAACCGATTTTGATGAAATTTGATATAGGTGTAGATTAGACCTTGAGAAAGGACATAGGCTATATTTGGTCGCGATAACCGACATCCACGCGGGCGGAGCCGCGGGCGAAGGCTAGTCTTTAATATCTTCATTTCTTTATTCACTTACAACTTACTTAGTACGAGTATAATAGTATTTGGTCCCCCCTGGTAAGCAAATGATGCCTGTATTAGGAGGGACCGCTCTCACATATCGATTAAATTATTAGAACATAGGAAGGTTATTTGTACATAGTCTATGCAACAATAAAGACATAATATAATAAAATAAAATAAACATAAGACATACAAATTACAAAACAAAACAAGAAAAAAATAAAAGATTGTTCATAATTATTAGGTATTGACATCAGTATTTCATCAAAAAATTAACAGTCGGATGAAATACAGATGTGTTCAGTTCTATGGTTGTTGCCATATTTGTGAACTCAATCTCACGAAATATGGTTCTTTGAGAAACCTCTATAGCTACCTCTTTGAGGATATAGAGACATGACGTTTCTCCGTACGACCGTAATGTGTTATGAATGTTATGATAGATATATTTCATATATTTGATAGATTTAATTATTTCCTTCCTTTCGTTCTCATGCTGGAACCGTCCGTTTTATTATTTTTTCTACTTCACTTTACTCAGTTTTCAGTATACTTTGTAGTGAGAACATGTACGAGCATATTAACCATTATGATGTTAACCTAAAATTTATTTCCTTCTATCCCTATGTAACTTCCCATCCAACACTTTAATAGCCGAGGAGCTGGCGTCTAGCCAGAAGACTAACGCGTTTGTCTGTATTGAGATTTACTATCTGAATGCTCTCAGTTCTGTAACTTCCCAATCGAACGGTCGCGCGCCTTTTCCTGTTTTTTGTGAGAAAGTAATTAGTTCGGTTGGATTTCGAATTGTCCTTTTCTAAAGCTAAAGATAAAATATTTATTTTTGTATAGGTTGATGCCAAATGCATTTTTCTTGAATAATTTAGTTGAGTTATCTTACCCGCTGTTTCTCTTTCTTTCCTCTCGGGGTTAAATCGTTCTGTAAAACGTTATTTTCTCTTCTAGATAAACATAATGTATATATAAAAATATTCAGAACAATGTTATATTCATATTATATAAATATTTACAAGTAGCGGGAAACAAACCCGCAACTTTTAACGTAGTATCCAAACTCTATCGACACGCCACATAAGTCATATTAACTTACGTAAACAGAACACAAACAAACAAAAACAATATATTTTAACAAACCAGAAACAAAAAAGCACCTTTCAATTGTTATCTAAGTAATATTCACGAGTTAGTCGTACATTAATCGCTGTCGCAGTGCGAGCACAGATTTGTTTCCCTACGTTACCGGCCACTACGCAAACCAATTACCCTGGTAATTAAAAATGACTTAGCTGATACTTAGTCCAGATAACAGTTAAACTCTATTTGTTTTAGTCGGTTAACTGGGAAAAATGTGTTTTATCTGGATTATATTTGTAGTTAAGGAGCTACTAGTAGCATTTAGCATAGTGTGTTTGAAAAGAATAGAACCGTTGCTTCACCCTGTTCAAATATTGATCCCGATTCTGTAATCCATGGAATCCATATCCATCTCACAGGATCAAAAAATAACTAAGGTTTATTCATATTATTGTTACATGATCACAAAAAAATTGTAAAAAATATTGCATGCAACAGGCAGAAGGCAAAATAAGAAATACTTTTTATCTTGTGTTTTTTTTATTCCTATGGAATCAGAATCTGTATTCTATACTAGTGGAACTACGGTTATAATTTACCTTACATACATGTATTTTTTGATTCAAGATTTTTAATAAAATATTCAAAATCCAGGTTTCATATAATCTCTATAGTTGACTTACACGAAACATCTTTTATTAATTTCAATAAAGATGAACAACGCTAACAATTTAATACCCAAACAATCCAATAACACAAAGCAGTAACTTACAAATCGCATCAAACAATAAATGAATTTCAATTCTATCAATCAAATTATCATCAGTCAAAACGGTCCGCGGTATGGTTCGCTCACAGCTGTATTATGCACAAATCATTAATCGTCAACAATTAATGATTTAGTCTCTTTTGTTCAATTCTGTTAATTAATAGTAACTGTCTCCTGGACTATGAGCGAGCGCGCGGCTCGTTTATAGTGATGGGACCATTGGTATAAAGTTCAATGGTGTGAGGTGATTTACTTGGTCTTTTTTATATCTGTGATAGAATTTGATAGTGTTGTAGGTATTTCTTCAAGCAAAAGAGATGTTCAATTTTCTTCTTTTTAATTCAACATTTGCTGTTGCCTATGGCTCCATCCGTGACCTACGAGAACATGTTCCTGGATTAAAAAGTAGCCTAACTTTGTTCTGTTTAAAATGTTGGGTTTTAACGAATTCAAAAGGATCCAATTCGCATTCGGTCTCATTCGCATTCAGTCTCATACGCATTCGGTCCTATTTACATTTTGTCCCATTCGCAAAATGGTCACACTTGTACAAAAGTTTTACTAATGTCGCGGGAGCGACACCGTGCGTTTCTTGTGCTATCGACATAGCTCAAATGAGTGTGACCATTTTGCAAATGGGACCGAATGGGAATGTGACTGAATGCGAATCGGACCGAATGCGAATGGGACCATTTTTGAATCCATGACGAAATGCGAATGGGACGGTATGCGTCAAACCCGTTCAATAGTTTGTGCGTGACGTCACAAACATGTTTACAAACTTCCACATTTATAATAGTAGTAAGATTTGAGTATCATTTCTCCTGATATATACGTTTTGGTGACGTCACTAGCTCTGATGACAAATGGCCAGCAGTACAGGGTGCTCCGTTATAATTTGTTTTTAACCATTGCACGTCAGCGGCTTGCGTACCTGCCATTTATAAACAGGCCGTTGTTTTACGATGTCGATTTTGTTTTGAGGGAATTGGGTTTGATATATCGTCGGTAGGACTCGGTAAGTCTGGCAGTCAGCAAAATGTTCACGAAATATCAATACTACGTTTAGATCATACTCGTGTAGCACTGTTTTATTATTTAGTATAATCACAGAACAGATAATGTATTACAAGTATTGCTGATGCTTGTGGGGCGTGGTAGTGACAATTTGGATACTGGTTATCGTGATTTTTGGTCATATCTCAGAATCTACACAGCTGCTTGTGATCAAACAAACGCAAGGTTTTAAGTTTGACACCATCTTTCGGGCATATAAAATTGCATCAAAATATATTCAGTAGTTTTTGCAACTGTTGCCAACATTCGGATAAACAGACAAGAATTCCAAAAAAAGAAAAAATATAGCCCAAGTGTTATTAAATATCTGATATGTACTGACACGACCACTTTACAAGTACATAGATAGACAGACACTAGATAGTCAGACTTAAAATTTTACGTTAGTTTGATCCCAATCGGTTGAATATAACCGAAGACACGACCAAAAGTTATCAACATCCACGCCGGCGGAGCCGTAGTCATAGGGTGGCATACGCTAGTTAGATAGATATTTATAATCAGAAAATTATTCATAAAATTCTATGGTAACTCGTAAGTGGAAATCCTTTAGCATCTCCTGAAAGGTCATTACTGCTTTAATAAGTACATACTTTGTTATTAATATTATCATCTTAAATACATCTTCTAGAAACAAATAATAAGCAAAGTTTACTTCGACACGGAATCTGACGCGTATATCGACCGAAGTGGGATAAATGTACATCCTATATATATAAAAGGGAGCTAAAGCTTGGTATTGAAAAATGATTGTATAGCACGCGATCGCTTCATTTAGCTGACCGGTTCTCAGGTGCGAGGGAGACAAAATATTGACCGAAAGTGAACAGTTTTTGCGTTTTTTAATTATTAGTTTGGCATGTTACGTAAGGAAATAATGTATATTAAAATCAACGACCAAATATTGTATGTGCTGCCTTTTCCATTCTCCACTTTAAGTTAACTGGACAACGATAATAGTTTTAGCTTCATTTATATTTTAGGGAACGAATTGCGAATAAATTGTATTGTTTGTTCCTTAAGACTAGAATACCTATCTAAATAAGAACATTATTATTATTTGCACAATTATTACCACAAATAGACTTGACGAGTTACAACTTTTCACAGACTTAACGAATCGAACCCAATATGCGTGCTAAACACCCGTTTGACCAGTCAAAACCATTTTCAGGCTTGACCAATTATAAGTACCATAAATCGAAATCAATGTACAATCTGAGTTAATGTAGTCAATGTATTGTGATGTCTGTCAGGACGCGGTCTAATGATTGTTGTTGGACAATGGTAATGGTGACTGTCAATTTACCAACTATCACTATCGCGATGCAGGGTACATGTGGATTCTTGTTAACAGAAAAATAAAGATTTTGGTTCATAATAGGCGCAGAAACTATTGAGCGAAAATGCGTTGTTTTCTATTGAAAAGTTCTTCATAAAAGTCAGACTTAAAATCTTATATGTTCGTTGATCGTAGTGAGATGATGTCGTGGTTGAGTCGAACCGGAGACATGACCAAAAGTCGTGAAAACCAACATTAATACGGGCGCAACCGCGGATAACAGCTAGTGCAATGATACACACATTGTAAAGTTGAATAAACGCATAGGAATTCACCCTAGTTGATACAATTACAATATCATTCAAGTGAAAAGGAGCATCAAGAAAGTAATTGAAAATAAACGTTTCTTTCTTTTACTCATTTTAGAGTTATATAATAAACATGGTTATATTTACTATTAGCATTTCAAAGGTTTCATAATACAATTTAAAAACACAAACGTTAGAACTGCTGTAGTTTGTGCCAATATCGGCCCGTCTACCCTCAGGCCCTTGGTTTAAATTGTAAATTGATATCTAGCCATGCATAGTGGGCTGCATCCATTAGGAGGGGACGACGACGTCTTCAAGCAGGTTTTTGACTCGTATAAGCAGAATTATATTAGCACTAGAACAGCTTTACGCGGGTATCTTCGAAGTGGTCAAGAAAAGTGAAATTAGTAATAGGACGCTTAAAAAAGTTTATACATATAACTTATAATATTTGATGTTACAAGAGAATATTTTTAGTTAAAGTGACCAGAACAGACGTTCGTCATTTTATAAAAGCAGAAAGTATGCCAGCGCATGCTCCCAACACAGGTAAGAACGATGGCCGATTATGAAGTTTAAGTCATGGTGGCCTAATTATCAATACTGAAATACCTAATATTGCTTACTGCAATACCGTATACTGCATACTAGATTACGTTGCAAGGCAAAGGTCACAGCTAAGAAACCGTATGCAGTATTTGTACGGGATACGAATATGTATTTTGTCACAATATTAACATGGCTTCCGATGGCATGCGAGGCTTACTCCTACTTCTTCTTTAGATTTATTTTATGCGGCTTTCATGGGACCAACTGCAGTCTGTCATATCAACCCTGAAAAGAAGAAAGCCCGTACGAGAGCCTCGGCATTTATTTACTTAAAATATGAAAACAATTTTTGGCATCCTTATTTAACAGATTAACTGAAAACATGCGTTGAGAAGACGCGACTTGGCAAATTATAATTTATTTAAATAGACGTAATAAGTATTCCGCCGTTGTCCGCGGCGTGTCCTCAACAAAAGTTGTGTAAATACAAGATGGCGGATAAGATTTATAGCGCGCTCTCTTGCCAAGATGTCTCGCGAGTTGACGTCATTTCTGGTTAAAGGAACCGTACCTTATGTGTTAGGAAATGTGACACTGTTTAAATAGAATTTATTATTTTCATGTGGCAATTATGACGCCACTAGCTGATGCTGATGCCTCGCCCACGTGTAATTTTGGTACTAGTGCCACAGCCTACGGGAACCCCTCACTGTGATAAAAAGCCTTATGTTATTCCAGATTATAATGTATCCCAGTTTCAAATTTCAGCCAGATTGTTGCGGCCATTAAAGTGTGATTGAATAACAAACATAAAACATCTTCACAATCTTTCACTTTGTAATATTAATATTTAGAATATACTGCTGCCGGGCTGTTTGGATGTGCCGTCGAGTTCGCCGACGAGGCAAGGTCTCCGAACTCGTCGTCGCCCGGACCTGCGCCACTGAAGATGTCGACCGCAGTGATCGACGAAACGTCTGGAACGCAAGTTTCACATCGACCACAGCCAGACAGCCCGGAAGCAGTATATTCTACATACAACGCCTGCCGTTAAAGCCTGAAGACTAATATTAATATTACTAGGATTGTAGGAAGTAGGATAGTATAAGATTATTTTTTATACTATAACTGTAGGCTATAAGTAAGCAACCGGCCTGATGATAAAGAAGAAAGCAGACGACTTCAGCAGCTCTGATTTGGCAGCATTCACCAACTTGAACTTGCTCTTTATTACATAATTGATTAACTTAATGCACCCGTAACCAATAGGTAGAGCAGCAGCATTAGATATATAAAAAACGATGTATTAAAAATGATGTATCAAAAACTGCCATCTGCTTATCAAAAGCTAACCACACATTCCTCTACCTCACGCTAGATGTCGCTGTACGCATTTCACCCACACACCTATAATGTAATGAATATCCTGTAAAAAGGCACTGAAAGTCCTTTCAGCCGTAGGCGGGAGTGTGTCCGACGTTGGGATAATAGTGGGAATTGCCTCGCCCTCCCTAATAGGGTCGTCGAGAGTCTCTATAGCCGATGTTGATCGCACGGCTGTGTTCAAAGCGGTTTAGTATTGTGTGTGCTTATGTGATACTGGCTTGTTAATACTAGGTTTATTTTGTAAGGGAGAATATTTTTGGATATCGTGCCTTTAAGATTTGGTGGACATATTTTTAATGGTGAAATTTGACGCCTCATAACAACAGACGTGTTGTGTTTACCCCAAGTGATAGGGATTAGGCAGATGATGATGTGCCATAAAGAACAAATAGGTATCAGAAAAAAGATGAGAAATAAAACTAGGGAGGCCTATGATAATATACTGAGTTAGTTAACTTTGACATCAAGCGAGAAAGTCAAGTCCATGAATATCTCTCGGAAATGGCGTGTTTAAACCACATTGGAAATGGGAAGAGTGGGAGAGCGTACCGTGGACTCCACAATGCAAGTTTTGGATGCAACCGGGATTAGTGCTTGGATGATGAAGTATCAAAATGATGACTTCATCGAGCTGCCATTTTGTACTAGGCAAGAAAAACAACTAGCTGGACATAGGCCACCTGTGATGTGCACCAGATACTCTGAAAAAAAAAATTGTTTAGTCAATCAAATTAAATCTAAGTAAAAATATAATCTGCTTACAAGTATAGTACTAGTTTAGAGCTAGTAAACAGTTTCGTTTCTCATTGCCATTCAAATAATCGTCATTTGTACAAAAGCCAAAGGAAGTTCAATCTAGAATTTCATAAGACGACTATAATGGTTTGATATTTAACAGTCAATTAACGTTCTACAGCCTGTGAAACCACAATGATAATAGATATCACCCTGCGACTTCAGCCTATTAACTTATATGCAAATCAAACACATATGCGACAAGTTAGCAACACTATCAAAATTACCCACAGCCGCTCACCTTATATTCCTTCATTAAAATATAAATTGCCGTATTAAAACGACATCTTTACTATTAACCGGCTGTCGCCAGCCTGTGACCATAAAATAAAGCTCCTCAGAGAGGCTATTAAACCCCTCATGAAGGCTACAGTCCTTATAATTACTCCAGAAGATTGCATTGTGAACTCGTCGCGACTTCGCCGTACCAACTTCAACATCTAAAGAAAATACTACTATTTCTACTACGAAATTTCTTTATATAAGTTATATGAGAAATTTCATGTGCTAGTATTTTTTTAGGAGTTATTGTCTTGGGGAAAATAAAATAGAATTCATATAGATTGAAAAGGGGAATTACCCATTTGCAAATTATAAACCAGGAAAAAAATAATGGGTTATCTTGTTTCGATCTTTTCAGTATCAGTCGGGTTTTCTTGGGAGAAGAATACGTTTTTTTTTGAGATATCAATAATTGAAATCCGTCCAGTGGTTTGAAAGATATGAAACAATAAAGAAAAACCATAACCCATCTTAGCAGTTGTGTAACAAGGGAGAGTGACAGCCTTCGGTCTTTCGAAAATCAGATTGCGTTGACTATTCTATGTTTTTTAATTACAGGGTGTAGGGGGTGAAGTGCCATCAATCCCGCAATTTTTAATGGGATGTATGGGTACTTTCGGGTTGAGAACAACTCTTTTACACATCTTGTATGACAAGGGTAGATATGGGAATATACCTTACCGGGAACTGTGAATGATAATACACATACATAGCACTTGCGTATTGATGTCCAGCCGCATCATAATGAAACTGGAAAGCGCATTGAATGAAAAAAAAAAGGCTTTGAGAATGATGATAATTCACTAGTGTATTGTAATACATCCAACAAAGCTAAATTATTTCATTACATTATTATTTTTAATTCACTTTCTACTCAATAAAAATTACAAAAAATATCCCAATAACAATAAAAAATAGCCTTAGCCATTATAGTCCTATTTTTATATTGATATTATAAATATGAATTCTTCACCGCACGAGGGTCCAGGACTGTCATGACGTCATTACTTTAAAAATATGATGTCAACAAGTTCCTTCAGTAATCGCGGTGAGAACGCTGACTCACGGGCCAGACAGGACGGGGCCGGTCGGAGTGTGTCGAGTGTGGGCACGAACGCCTGAGCGATCAAAAGAATCTCGCTATTGAGTTATCTAGCCCCTTTAAATTCTGCGGTCGGTTCGTTCGGTGATATGTGCTCTTGTGGGGCTAATATGTGCTCTTGCGGGGCTAATATTTTTAAGAAAGCTGGTTGTAGAATGAAAATTTGAGTTTGTAATGCTGATACTGTTGGCAAGCGATAAATGTTAATTCTATTCAAACATGTGAACTAGAAAATTTAGAGTATTTTTTTTATACATGACAGTAAATTTTTGAAGTAGTAGTCAGAGGTGTTTTGTACTTATATGATTACATTTTTTGTCCCACATAACAAATCGTCATTTTATATAACTTCTCTCCAAGATTTTGGTTCATTGACTTTTACGGTAGTAACTGCCATCGTGTTGGAGCGTCGGCTTACAGGTGTCGTTTGCTGGAGCCCGAAGATCTTGATAGAGCTCATATACACTCACGATACTAAATTGATTGCTTCTTGAAATGATTATCATTCACTCAAATTTTTACTCTTTACAAATAGATATAGTTTATATTAATATCTTTACTTAAGGGCTAGGTAAAATCCTTCAACACCTAACGATGTATATAAATAAAGCACTTTATATATATAAACTAGTTTTATTATATTTAAACATAGAGATTACGGATAAACAAATTTGGTACGCGTTACGGCGCACCGGTGAGAGAGAGAGAGCCCACGTTGGATCATCGACAAAAGACGTAATATAAAAGTATCACAAACGCAAGGCCTCAATTGTCCCCGTATTCGTGCAAGACATAGACCTAAATTTTACACACCAATTTGTAGAACAAATTATTTTGAGAATCGATTTACTGCAAGAGCATGTCACAGACATGATTTGTATAATCGCATAGATATATTTTCCAAAACGCAAAAAGAATACATTAACGCCGTAAAAGCTTTACCCCCCAAGAGCCTGTAAAAAGTTTGCTAAGTTTTTTTTTTGGTTTAATTTCTTTTTTTCTATATGATTTTGTTCACTTCATGTAATATATGAATAAGTTCACTCCATGTATTGTATAAGCTGCAGTGAAAACTTTATTGGCCTTGTGTTCCATTCTTATTAACTTTAGCTTACTGTAAAACTGTGCTGTACGTTTTTCGAATAAAAAAGGAGTTTACACAACAACATCTAAGCATGTTTATTTTCACACTTTACGAAAAGTACAAATTTAATGCGGCGAACTCGCTGGTAGAATCTAGTATGACAAGTTCTGTTAGTTGTAAAACAGTGGGTATAAATGTAAACATGTGATACGAACTGGGAAGGGTGTCGTGTCGGGAGCTTATTGACCCATTTTCCTAATTTTACTCTTACAAATTTAGTAGCAGGATAAACATCAACAAAATACTCTATTGCTGGCACGTTTTTGTCGAGACTACCGCGTGTAATCAAGTAGTAATATGATGGCGCTGATGCTATCACGAATTTGGAATTTTGTTATTTTTTTATGATAAAATTGAAAGTATATTTATCTTATGAATAAGTAATCAGCTGCTACAAACTTTGAGTATTAACAAAATGTTTTTATTTTTATATAGGACACGTCAATTCGACTTCACCTCGCCTGATGGTAAGCTGAGGGCAAAGCCTATGTTATTAGAGTGTGTATTATTTTTTATATGTAAATTTTTCTATATCCTGGAAGACACCAACAAGATCTGCGATGCCCAAGCCTACTGATAGGCGGATGGGGCTCTGAAGCAAGCCTTTGTTTTGTGGTTTGATGGGCAAACTGCATTCGCTCCCATAAAAGTATAATAAGTCCTAAAAACCAGCTATCCTTGCCTAAAATCTTGTTGACCCCTGTATAAAGAGCGTAAACTTAGCACTAATTAAAGATCGGCTGCTTAAAATCGATATTTATTCAATATGATATTTACCGCAGCCGAGTCCACAAATTCTTACTCCAAAACCATTCACAAAACCATCACAATACCCAAAATAATTCCTGCAACAGGAAAAGACGTCAACCATCTAAAAAAAATCTACCTTAATTGAAAAAAAAAACGCTTTCTTTACTCTCGAGCCACATACGTCACTAATTCAAGTACGACACGTGTAAATATCAGCAGTCGCAGCCCCGGGCCACAATTGCTTTGACGTCCTAATCAGTCGACCAACAACTCCCACATGTGTAGTCATAGCCTTAAGTGAAATTAGTACGGGCGCCGTAGCTCCATCGTAGCACACTCGTAGCATGACCGTAGCTAGTTCGTAGCTCGGGGCACTGTGCTAGTGTTTTGAATAATAGGTAGCATAGTGTTTACTAACTCAAGTTATTGCCTAGCTTTAGGTAAAAGATATGTAGTATTTTGGTAGTTGGAGATTGTAATAAAGAATGTGTGAGCCGTGTTTAGACTTATTCACATTTTATTCAATGTTTGGCATAGTAAAAAAGCGTTACACTGGTAGGTACATCACGTGAATTCATACATTTACGCGATTTCGACTACGCGTATATATGAATATGTTTATATAATTTGGTTACATGTTTTAATTTACACTGTAATATATTATGTATTTTTAAGTAAGTAAGCAAGTACATTTTTCAGTGAATTAAATTTTAGTTTGTGGTCCTCCGAATAAAGATTTTTTTAATATTAATGAAGAGCGTAGGCAGAACGGGATTTGAATCTGTCCTTGTCTCTTTCCGGGAAAAATATTGTGGTAATATAGCTATCTGAACCTGACCTAGAAAAGCAAAATTATCAACATACGTTTTCCAATTAATATTTAAACTATAAGTTAGCATGCTAATTGCTTCAAAACTTCAATCATGCCAATTAATTCGACCTCTGATCTAGCATAATTTGTGCCTTTCAATCACATCATACGTTATTGGTGCCAATTCTGAACGCAACTGTCACTGAGAGAAGATGTGAGTTCGTATTGATGTCGTTACTTGCGCCTGATTGGTTCATTAGCGTAATTTGTAATCTTTGATGTGCGTAATTACCAATGATATGAGAGAATTGGGCGTACTGTGTGTGCACCTGACAGGTTAAGACGTTTTATGACGTAATTGGACCCTTTGTGACGTCTTTGTTGTGTTTGAAACTAGTTGAGCATTCCCAAAATAGGTACTACATTTAAGTAGCTGTTGCCCGTGGCTTCGCTCGCGTATAACTCTGAACCTGTACCCCCATGGAATATTATTTCAGAGATAAAAAATAGCCTGTATTCTAGATTATAATTTATACCTGTTTCGAATTAGTTTTGCATTCTTTGCGCGTCGTCAGACTTATGGAGTTGGCAGCACGAGTGTGACTCCCCTGGCACACGTCCATAAGCCACGGCAATCATTTTATGTCAGGTGGGTCGTGTGCTTGTCTGCCACCTAAAAGGTATAAAAAAAGACTAAGGCGATTTATTAGAGGACAGATTGTAGACAATCTGTCAAATCTGTCAATCTGTGTATACAATCTGCCCTCAGATAAATCGAGATTTAGGACTGCGTATCATTCTGGAATAGGGGCTTCTGGAGCCAGGGCTCCAATTTGCTACTCATAATATCAACAAGTCACATTAACGCAGCAGTAGTTTCTTACTTTATATTACAATGGGTCTAAATAGTGTGGTATAGTATGTGGTGGTACATTCATTAATTAATTATTTATTAGCGACAAAGGAAATACTGTCCTGTACAGGATTGGGATCGTTATTATTCTTTATATAAAATAAGTCAATATAACTTCACCTCGCCTGATGGTAAGCTCAAGGTGAAGTCTTAGGAAAGAGTGTCTGTAATGAAGAGCCCATTACAGACACCAACAATGTTTCAATTGTGGCCCCCTTCAAGGACCCGGAGCCGTAGGAAGAAGAAAACACGTGAGCTGGTAAAGAATCCCAAAATTTTTCGGTGCGGCAAAGGTCACCGAGCCGCTTGGTTTTTGATGAAATATTCTGTACCGCGTATTGTCCTGTTTTGGAAAAGATCTTTATGTCTTTAAATATAGTGATCATATAAACTACTTGACACCAGCTGCTGGGATCTATTGTGGACCTCATGCTACGATTACAATCCCGGTATTAGAAAACATTTTAGTACCACTCGAAGTTGTCCTCATTTCAAGAGCTTAACCATAAAACTATATAATTATAACTATATATATAATTTGTAATAAAGCTTGTTTCGTAAAGGCTGGGTTTAGTTAAATTGCCAGCAGTTTGGTTTAATAAAACTATAATTTCCTTTGGTTTATTGGTGTTATTTCCAATGGCAACACTGAGGTGGTAGGTGGGGTCAATCTGATAGTGGGTGTAAATGGTGTTATGGTTTCAGTGGGCTTATGAATTATTACGGATTATTATATTGTTTTCGTAGAAGTATAAACATTATATGAATAAGTAGGTATATAAGGTGATTCTCGAAGTAGTGTTGGGAAATTCTATCTCTTGTAGTACCAAATTCTTAAAATTGAGTTTTCCAAATATAATAGTAGTTACACTTTTGTATTACTGGTAGGTAAAAGTAACACGGTGAGCAAGAAAGTATTATTCTGTTGTATAGAACGCCTAAATAAGTTAGGAGAATGTAAAAAATATCATGTAAAATCCCATAACAATAGTAATCCAATCTCGGTTGGATTGCATTCAGGGGTCAGCAAGTGCATAGCCGGGCAGGGGGGATTGTGGTCGCAGCACTAGTGGGACTGGTGGGTGTCACGCGTTGCTGCGTCGACAATCCTGAGTGCCACGATTGTTAACATGGTACGTGTAAGTAATGGTGACCCTCTTTCCTGAGATATTGCCTTTAGCTTACCATCAGGCGAGGTGAAGTGAAATGGACGTGTCCTATATATATAAAAAATCCTATATATGTGTTGTCAGTCCTCATCTTATAATGAAAAGATATATTAGTTGAACAATACTTTGGTTTTTGTCCAGCATTGACATGTCATCATAGTGAGACTTTAAATTTTTTGAGAATAATAATTTTATATATATATATATATATTAGTAGCATAATATAATATTAATATTTGGATGTATAGTTTAGACAATTTGTCTTTAAGCGGGGCGTGAAAAATCATCTGATGAGGCCGTCAAGCTGAGTGCCACCATTGTTAACATGGCACGTGTATATAATGGTGGCTCACTTTCCTGAGACTTTGCCTTCAGCTTACCATCAGGCGAGGTGCAGTAAAAATTTACGTGTTCTATTTTTAGAGAAAAATCTGTCAATCTGTCTATACAATCTGACTTCAGATAAATCGAGATGTAGGACTGAGATTCGTTCTAGAATACAGGCCTTAGTATTATTGTTAAAATTTCAAGTAGGTACTCGCCTACATTTCTTATAAGGGAAAACTTAGTTTTATTATGCTTAAGGCTTTTATGAAATACACGGAAAAAAGTGTCTATGTTCAGAATTAGCCAAATGAGATGGACGAGTTCACTTTATTTTATTTCACATAAATGTTTGGCTTTCAGGATAAAATAAATAAATAACATATAAATAAACAATCGCAAATACTTTAATGTATTGATTTTAGAATGTGAGAGGATTATGCGTATTAAATGCGATCAGAAACCACGTTCCGTGAAAATGTATAAAATAACTTAAATATAAAAAAAAACCTACAAATCATTTTTCGGAACGGAGGTTGACAACATTTAAACATATTGCATTACGTAACTTATTAATGTCATTATCTATTGCATTATCGAGTCTATTGAAGCCAATTTAAGCCGTTAAAAGAAAACATAATCGTATTATAGATACAGTATGCATTACAACCATGTTCTAAGTAAATTTCATTTCACCCATGGGATGGTAATGAGATCTCATGTCCTTATCAACAGACATACTTAATGAGGCCCTTAACTACAGCAACAAAACAAAAATACGGACTTGTTTCTTCTTACGCACTTTCCTGAAGAGATAATTATGTCTCTTTTTCAACAGACACAACCAAAACAAAAAATAGGACCTGAACATATTATTAAATTAAATAAAAGACAAATTATTAAATAAAAGCTCTCAATTTAATGAGTCTGCTTGCGTCTGATACATCAAAAAGTGCGGGTTGGTTTCCTGCGCAGTAAAAATGTTTTTTTAAATAAATATAATGTTTGTATTAGTTAATGTGTTTCTATAACCTATATAACATATCTTTTATATGCATTCAGAAGCTGTGCTTTGTTTAGATTCAGATGGAGCTGTGTAATAGGTCCTACAACGTATTTTCTACATAATAATTGTGTATGGGAAGGAGCTTAAGTTTCCTATTCATACAATGTTTTCCCTAACAATTTACTTTCAAACTCCAACAGTGTCTAGGTAATAGTATCGTCAAGCAGTTGGGAGAACCATTTACCTCATCATATTTCCTCTATTTTGGAGCATCGTAATTCGGCATGGTAATCTCAGACGCATAAATAAACGAAGTAGCAACCAGATAGCTCTATGGCAATGACCGTAGTGTTGCAATTGACCGCATCGTGCCACGTGCAAAACCAAACATGATATTTCCATCCCTTTCCTACTTTTAAAATTTTCTGGAAACCGGATATATCGCTCTCGTTCTATCGCGGAAAACTGTAAGGGTAGATTCTGATGGCTTAGTTCACGTCGCACTGTCGCGACGGCTGGACGTGTGAGGATTGTATTTTCGTCCGTTCGGTATTCTCCCGCGAAGTATTTTGCATAGGGAAGTGCGTAAGTTCTACAACTGTGGATGTTTGATTGTTGTTGATTTCAAGACGAATTTATTGTGTTTCGTTTATTATTTTGAGACTGTTTTTAACTGTGAAGTGTTGGATTGTTGTGTTTTATAAAGTGAAGTTACTGTATTTTGGAAATAGTACTTTTGTTTAAGTAAGTATAATTATAATATTAATTTAATATAGTTTATTTAATTTGTTCTCATACCTATTAATAAAGTAGCTGTTAAAACTGGAAGTTATTTATTTTAATATGTCTTTGTTTTCCCAAGTATTTACTTTCGGAACTTACGATGATTTTGTTGTTAAAAAGAGTCGATATTTTTAAATTTATCCTTAGTGCTCTCTTTATTAAGGTGTAAATGTGACCTTAATATTAAAAATAAATAAGGGTTATCTCAGTATAGTAATAATGAGACACTAAACTACACCAACTTCTTTTTTCTTTTTCCAACTAAAATCAAATGGGTAGGTTGTTTAATTTTAAGCATTCTATTGTGATAATAACTTAACTGACCGTTTTCTTTAGTACTGCGCAAACCCTAGTGGTTAATAAGTGCTAATTTTAATTAAGTTATATATGAATGTTTTGTGTTAATATTTTTTCTATGCGAGTGCTAGTAACTAATCGCAGATAATATAAAAGATAATTCTATTTTACCTGAATTATGAATATAAATCTGTTTATTCCAATTAATTTTGAGACTATACGGAGCTGGAAATTCCTAACGCTACCTGAACATACATTAAAGTTTTTTTATTTCAGCTTGCTTTATTTCAAAAGGGATGGCATTCTTGCCAATAGCCGTCTATCTATCCTAACTAGTATTTAAATGCAATACTGAATTTGTTTATTTTTTTGAATTTTACTCAATTACGCATAAAGGGCTACATGGATTTGACTGTAGCGGCTGTAACAGCAGCGTTGCTACATAGAGGCAGAATGTGACCGGAAATAGGAAATAGGCTACTCTAGATCTCGGGATTAGCTTCCTGAAAATGGACCAGTTCTCTACATGGCTGGACCCACTGGTATAGATTATTATTTTAATAAAATTTGAATTCTAGAACACCACTTTATCTTTAAGTAGATGAAGAAATAACTGAACTTTACATACAATTTACCAAAATAAATATATTATAGCGAGGAGACGCAGATTCCCTCTAGGCTTCTAAGGACGTTAAGATATTCGACGAACGAGTAGGTACTATTTATTGTATGTAAAGAACTTTCTGGAGTATGCGATAGTAGGTCCCTGATGTACATGTTGTTTTAGGCAAAGGAGCGTTTGAAATAGAAGTAAAGAGACGTCCTCTTTATACTTTGAAGAGATAAATAAACAATGTTCTTAGAAATTCTTATTGAGATGTTTGATGTGTGAGGACAACAAACTATTACTTTTTATCAGTGCTTTGGGGACTGGGGATTAGACTAGAATATGTATAGAGTTATTATTATACTTGTTGAATTTTCTTTTGAACTAAAAGATTAGATTAAAATGGTAAAAAAGGTAGGAATGTTTGTGAATTTGAGACGGGAAAAAATTCTAAGACGAAAGTTTTTTTTGTAGTAGACGTCAAAAAAAGTAATGAAATCTTGATGTTAAGTTTTTACACAATATATCGTAGAAAAGAACATGTACATTATAAGTTCCACCAAGTGCCATCAATCATTCATCAGTATAAATAGTCTTAAGTGGTAATCATAGCTTGGGTGCTGCAATACTATGGGCGTCTAAAGTTTTAGAATAATTCCATATAGGAATCGTTTCTTTAAATATTTTTGATGAAAATTAACGACACAATCGTTACAATACAAATAAAACATTATTAAGCAAAATCAATTCCACCATCATAGAGATAGATAGCTTGACTTGTTTGTATGTTTGTTTATCCGTCTGACATGGGACACCTATTTGTTTAATATCACTCCAGACTTGTAAAAACAAACAACCTAAGATGCAAACTTGTGCGTGTTGCAAATTTAAACATTTCAATGAACCTTCTTCGCTATTGGACTCAGTTAAAGATAATTTACAACTTACAGCCGATGATTGATAGACGAACAGCCGAACTGCTCTATTAGTTAACCTCTCATACGTATGATGAAAGTTGACTATAGGATTACAAGAGATGCGGACTACCTGTGCGGTGGATACTGGGTTGATATTCCAGTCAAGCGTATGATTGCGACCACGGCCGAGTACCAACACGGTCAGTGTACAAGTTTTGTATAGTGAGAATTTGGTTCTAGAATTTAGGTGTAAAACTAGTTTTTAGATAGAACTCGTTATTCCTAGTTAATTTTTAATGTATGCCTTTGTAAATACTAGAATTAACTAAGTATCGAGTATCAGTTAAAACTAGTTCTTGCTAGACAAAATGCGGTAAACTGTATCCTGTAGAGAAAGTATCGCAATCCGACTTGGATAGGTTAGGTTAGAAGGTCTAATGCGAGAGCTCCACTCTGCTACCCTCCTGCATTACCCTTCGTGGCAATTTTTTTATAACCATGCAGTAATAAGTCATTTTTCTTTTTCTATTGCTAGTTTTAACTACAGCTCGATGTGACAACTAGTTTTATCTGAAAATCAAATATGTCAGTAGTGAAGTTTTAACTGGGTATTTCGAGTTTTAACAAGGGCATTAAGTAAAAACTAGTTTTAACTAGGGAAAACGAGCTCTAACGAAAAATGCGTGTTAACCGCAACATTTATGCAACATGCATACTTACACGAACCCCGAAAACATTACAGTTATTTTTTGGGCAGTTAAAAGATACTATATACTGTTTCGTTTTCACCGATAACTCTCTCTAAGCTACTATATTAATTGTAAAGTAAACGTGTCTGTACATTGGAGGTACTATTATTAATAGAAAACTAAGGTTATGTTATATTAAAGATATTGAACACAAAAATCTTTTTTTTTGGAACTCTCTCTGTTTGTTCGCGATGTATTTTGCATACATATCAACTGAGCTGAACAACTACAAAACTATTTTTTTATTAGAAACGTTTTGAGTCATACCTAAACCTTAAGTTTATTTGAACGCAATTAGTCTAGTAGAACCACACGGGAGTAGTCACATGCATCAACTAGTATAGAATAGAATTGAAACCAGACCACATCGGAACATCGATCTTGCAACTGCAATGGAACTGAACAAACGTGTACCTACAATAAGGCTTCCATATCAAGTATCAGATGTAGGCAACATCAATTCCCTGTCTAGTTATTTAACACTCACAATACGTGGGTGTGTGTAGTTCTAGTGTTTATACTACTGAAGTAGGAATTAAATACCCGTATGTTGTGTGCGTACATACGTGGCGGTAGTAAACGCGATTGATATGCATAGGGCGCGGTTTCGATTCGCGCTCAGTGCAAATATGTATACGTGAATATGTATATCTGCATTGTTTTGGGTTCTTCGGAGAGGATGTTAAGTCGGTCCCAGTTACCATATGAACATGTAATTTTTAATTGGAGCCCTCAAAGATCCGACTAGTCTAACTACAGAACTTTGATATGGCCAATTAATTGTAGAGGTCAGATGGCAGTCGCTTCACGAAAAATATCGAAGTTTAGCTGCATCACTGTTAGACTGCACAACTGACTCCAAGCGACTTGGGAATCATTTTCAGATGAAACTAATTAAGGTACAGTCAATGATGAGAGTAATTGGATGAATTCTAATTTATTAATCACATTAGCCTTTCATGCAATAATAAAGAGTCGCTTTCTGTAGCATGTTTACTATATATTCTACTCATAGCAACGACCCTTTATCACGCTGTATATGTTATGCAACAGCCTCTGTGGCGTAGCGGTAGTGAACGCGGCCGCTACGCAGGAGGCGCGGGTTCGAGCCCCGCTCGGTGCAAATATTAGTATGCATGAATATGTATATTTGCATTGGTCTGAGTGTTTCTATGTATATTATATATGTGTTTACAAAAAAAAGTATCTAAGTATGTTTATCTGCATTCTAGATTCCATAACACAAGCTAGTTAAGCTATGCTTACCATGGGTCTAGATAGCGTTGTGTAAAATGTTTCGCCAAATTAATACTTGCAGCCGATTTTACTATCGAAATTGTGCCTGAAACAACTGCAAATTCAGCGTGTATAATATGTAAATATTTTATTTAGTTACCTAATAATAGGTTCTAGTTTGCAAATTTTAATTAATATCAGATTACCGTGGTCAAATTCTAATCAAATAAACTTCACCTTTCATTTGCCGCAAAGCTGTTTGTCTTTTTAGACGTTGCCTTTGTTATTCCAGAGCTTGCACAAAGATCTCAGCTATAGATGACAATGCATTTAACACTAACAGACAGAGAATCTGTGGTACTGTGAAGAAGAGAACTAAATATTTGTGTGTCTGCAGTTGACAGCTAGCTTTAGAGTTGTTACCTCCAACTGGCTCTTGGTTCAAGTGGCTAAATTATTAAAACATTGTATACTGAGGAGTACAAAGATATAACAGCAATATAAAGATTTCTCTTGGAGAAAATGCCGCAGTGAAGTTTGTTGCACCGCTTCTTCTACATTAGCGCCTAGGAAGAAGTAGTAAACTTTCGTTAAGTATAATTGACGTCAATAAGATATATTATAACAATTTTATACTATTTTGAGAAATGCAGAACATTAAACAGATCAGATAGCGTTGTGTGAAATGTTGTGAAAAAATTTATAAAAAAGAAATTGCTTATATTTCAATGTAAAGTTTGCTGCAAAATTTGTTAGTGTTCATACATACATATAATCACGTCTTTATCCCCAGAGGGTTAGGCAGAGGTGAATTAACATCCACATTTCACCAATCTGTATTCGGTCCCACGTAATAGGGGGTAAGCCTATTGCCGTATTCCGGGCACTCTTGTTGACTCGAGGCAACTGAGGCTGAGTCTGGGCTGTACATTTCTGTCTGATGTTAAAGTTAATCAGCCCTATCCCTTAGTCGCGTTGTACGACACCACATGGGAAGAGAAGGGGTGCCTCAAATTCTAATCTGCCGGGGAATTCAATGTAATAAATTTACACTTGTTGATTAATGAACTGGGTTCTGGCAAAGGCTAGCCTTTCGGAGGTGGGAGGTCACTTGGTAGTTGCTTACTAAGGCGAGATCGGCCAAATAAATTAGACAGTCGTGTCGCATTTAGCCTGGAAAAGGCGGATCTGGGGTGAAGGTTTCGTATGTAACTAGGTCTTACGCAAGAATGATGAAATCAAATAAATTGTTCGCTACAAAGCGCAAGTATTGAATATAATCGAGATTAATACTGAGATGATGTAGAAGAAGCTAGAAAGCCTTACATTCCCATGCAAAGTAGATACAATTAATCAATCAATTAGCCCACTGCAGTTAGATACAAATTACATTAACATCTTTGAAGAAAACTTTCTTATTTCAGTCATCCATTATTACTATACTGTATTGGTGATAAGGTCGGCGCGAGTCGATACAGGAAGTCTTTGCTTATTGAAGTCCAAGAGTTCCTGAAGTTTCAGTGAGCCGGTTTAATTGAAACTTTTTGCGCAGTCATCTTCGAGCGGCTGGCTCCTCGGCTATAACTTCTTCGGCTCTCAATATTTACTTATTGGTGTTCGAAATTTGAATGTATTTTTTTTCTTTAACGGTTATAGACGATCAACTTTTATTGTAATTGCTTTTTTTATGGTACGAATGATGCAAAGTTCTAGTATATTTAGGTAAGTGACTACACTTGTATAGTTGTTCCAAAAATTGTACTAGTCAATGGTACTAGCATGAATCTTATTTGGTTTAGTATCTTGGCAATATAATTTATAGGTAGTCATTGTGATGGCTGGCGATTAAAAAGAGTTGTCATGATGTTTTTTTAGCGGATGTTTTTATATGTACCTACTTTATTTGATTATTTGTACTCTACTTTGCCCGGGACCATATTTTATGGTGTGCGCTATTTTCTGTATCAAAAACTTTATATTATTAAAATGCAATGCCTTTTGTGAATTACATATTGCATAGAAATATGCAGACCAATGCAAATATTCATGTATTTCTGAATAAAAAAATCTGTAAATAGCGGGATTTGAAGACCCCCCCGGCCTCTGAAGAAATAATCAATCCTCTACCACCACCCTACCCAAGTCTACTAAAAAGAACATTTTTACACGGTACTTAAAATTACTGAAAGCCGCTATACTTGTCGAGCATTTAATTCTCCGGGACCCCCACAATGTTAGCTATACGAACTGAACTCCGGTACAACAAAACGTGATGGTACAACAAACGTTATACATGCTAATAAAACGGACACTTATTATTGACTTGTACCAATAAAATAATAATACTTATTACGTCGAGACTTGGGGTTGCATCGCACGCAATGTACCATCGATTAGACCAGCTATTAACTGCACGCGTATACTGGAAGACTTGAGAGGATCGATATTCTTTGGCCGATCTGTGGGTTTGGGGGTATGGGGTTGTGCTTATGTGCCTCGTCTGTGGTTTAACGGGTGAGCGAGTTTTTATTGCCACCACCTTTTCTGACTGGCTTTATCTATTGCCTTTTGAATCTGCAAATGTACAAGTGATAATCTTGATATTTGGAAGTGTTATTTTGTGACCTACGTGGATAAATATTTATGTTCGTTTTCATCCTTATGTTGATTTGTTTATAATGAAAGGACTAGAATTTTCGTGTCTGCCTTTGAAAGATAATTCTGATTGATTTTTTTAAAGGAGTATACTTAGTAGTTCTCGGTGAAAATAAAATCAAGGCCCGTTTCGTCTCGTCTTTTCTCATGGGTATAGTACAAGGATAGATTTATTCATTTGACACTAAATATACAGTTTGAGAGGAAGTAACCTGTTAAGTTTTTCTCTCGATTACGTGGAGAAGTATTACATCAGCAAAATATCGTGTCGGTCATATTACATCTCTGTTTACCCCTTCAAGGACATACGGGCGTGTATTATCAAATAATTGAAATATCTTTCAGCTACGCTGACTCCTGAATTTTTGCGTTTTAGCGAATGTTAACGAGAATGTATGATTTTTTTTGGCAGTTAATATGTTAAAGAGCATATTCTTGTGGGTACGGGAACGGGATCTATATTTCACACGTGTGAAGCCGTGGGCAACAGCTAGTGATGTATATTCTTCAATCACTGCCACTAACATGTGTTTATAATATGAGCTAAGCTTTCGAAAATAAGAAACATTTAATAGTAAAGAAATTCGTGCTAGGAATACCTTACTTACAAAGTGCCTATTATTTAGTAATACATAAACATACCGCTGTTGTAAGGTGAAGGGTATTATGATATAGGTATTTCTAAGGCTGTTCGGCGAGTAGAACGTATAATTTAGGAGTATAATGTAATATGAAGTCAAGACGAGTGAAAATAAGTGTTATTTTAACAAACTCTCAAAATGCTATGACTAAATACCTCACACTAGACAGTGAGGTAATGGATTCACTCTCCTATTCTTTATCTTGATTGAAATTATCTTGCCAATAATGTTACGAATTATGTTGAAGATCTCTACAGTAATGAGACATACAATCTATAACTGCAGCGAACTTCCTGTTCCCGTAAAACTATTTTTTGCTTAGTATGACAAAATCCTCTTTAACGTGTTCATGCAATAAACCATACAACATGCTGCCGCAGCTGTGGTCTTACACGTTATATTTTCCACCATACTATGTCTCGCGGAAACCTGACAACATATTGCCATAATTTATTGGTATTTACCCTTCTTATATAGAAATAACAATAACAGCGCTATGGTATCATTTTCACACAGTGCAAAACAATTCCATCTAGACTTAAACAGTTTAAGGAATACCGCCCTATAGAATACCGAGCTCATCATAACCTCGTGTTGTGTTCCCAGCGGTGAGAAGGGTAGCCAGAGCTCCCTGGAGAGTTTTTGTGCTGTCCGTGGGAATACCTATGGCTTGTCCTGCTTTATCTTCTACAATCACGGTAAAGAAACTCTCTGTTCTTACATAGTCGGTAGCGCGAGTGTGACGCCCCTGGTGTTGCTAACGTCTATAGGCTACGGTAACCATTTTCCATCAGGTGGGCCGTGTGCTCATCTGCCAGTGGTGTAAAAAAATTTGGTGTATGAAAAGGTATCTATTGAAGTTTTCAAATAGAGACTGACACCCATTTTGGATATAGTCTAGTAACTGTTAGACAACAGCATGCGTACATGGAGGGAAAATCAATTGAGACAGCCCTACACCACCTGGCCATCAGATAGATAGATATATACCTCTTTATTGTACACCAACATTAAACAAAGAATACGCACTGGGATGCTTCTTTGACGTCGAGGGTGCATTCGACAGAGCGACTCCAGACTCAATAGAGGAGACCCTGAATCGGGAAGAAATAAACAAAGACATTTCAGGATGGGTGATAAACATGTTGAGACACCGACTGATACAAGCAGAGATAGCAGGAACAAGACGCACGGTGATAGCAAAAAGAGGGTTTCCGCAAGGAGGATGTCTATCGCACAAGATTAATTGGAGGCACATATGTACACAAGTGTACTCTGACGACGGTGTGCTCCTAATCACAGGACAAGTCCTCAGTGTCTTGTGCAACA
The DNA here is from genome assembly GCA_949126895.1 of Eilema caniola. Classification (NCBI taxonomy): domain Eukaryota; kingdom Metazoa; phylum Arthropoda; class Insecta; order Lepidoptera; family Erebidae; genus Eilema; species Eilema caniola. The sequence goes on along the minus strand of OX421477.1, from coordinate 1,377,207 downwards.
TCATGAACAGGGGGCCCGAAGAAGCACTAGAATGGTGCAGGAATAAAGGCCTAAACCTAAACCCTGATAAAACCAAACTAGTCCTATTCACCAACAAGAGAAAAATAGGACAGACTGAACCAATTAGAATAGATAATCAGGACCATGAAGTGGTGAGGGAGGTCAAATATCTAGGAGTAATACTGGACAGCAAACTGACCTATGAGACACACATAAGCCAAGCATGCTCAAGGGCGAAAATGGCTATAATGCAATGCAAAAGAGCGGTAGGCAGAAGCTGGGGGATGAAACCATCTATAGTGATGTGGATATACAAAGCAATCATATTGCCAAGGATATTACATAGAGCTCTAGTGTGGTGGCACAAAGACCAAGCAGTGAAAAACAAACAAGAACTGAACAAAGTCCAAAGATTGGCGGCTCTACTGACTACCGCGATGAGGACCTGCTATACGGATGGCTCTAGAAAAGAATCTACCACGCTTTCTAGCTCCAGAGTGCATATCAAGTGCGAAATCGGAACATAAATAAACAAAACGATATCTCTAGGGAAATACGCAAGTGTCTTCCAATCGGAAATTTATGCCATAATGGAATGCGCGCAAATGGTGAATTGCCTGAGAGACACAGAAAAAGTAACCATTTATAGCGATAGCCAGGCGGCATTGAGGGTACTAGAAAAACCAAAGACGACATCAGCGCTCGTCGAAGAATGCGAGAAAACTATGAACTGTCCAGGAAACTCAACGTAATACTTGCCTGGGTATCCGGACATGAGAGCAACACGGGAGACAGGGAGATAGTCGAAGATCTTCATAAAGAGCATGGACACAAAGAAAATAGGCCGGCTGTTAAAACTGTTAAAACTAAAACTAAACTTAAACTTAAAAAATGTTAAGATGGGAAAACATGGGGCGGGCACCCTAAAAGAACAAGACCTCGAGGATCTGAAGGTGGAACAGGGGCCCGTTTCATAAAACTACAATTTACAAATTACAAGTACAATTCGGAGACCACTGCGTAGTTAATTGGCCATTTATTATAAAACCTATTTAAATGACCAATTACCTACGCAATGTACATCGAATTGTTCTTGTAATTTGTAAATTGTAGTTTTATGAAACGGGACCCAGATCGTAAGATTCTGTAAACAGACAGGTAGGTTCGACGGGACGCCGTGATTGCCGGACACTCCTTCACCTCCGAATAGAAGGAACAGGGGAATTGGGTGAAATGGCCCCCGCAAAAGGGCAGATCACCCGTCCGGCCTGCGGCGTACTCCGCTGGAAGTAAGTAGCTATTAGACAACCCCGCCGAGTAGCCAAGCCCACGAAGTCATCTATTAGATTGTAAACACAATGGTTTCTCTTATGGCTAACCATCTGGCCCCCGATTCTGCTTATTTTATGACATAACAACACCACTGTCATATCGCTGACATTGCATAAAATGTCATTAAAATGTAGACATTATGTCAGAATTTTTAAGGTCCAAAATGAAAAGAGAAAGAGTTTATAACATCTTTCATTCACTCTACAAGATTGTCATTTTAGACTTTCACAGTATATGTAAAATCTAAAGTTAAATAGCATTTGTAACAGTGTCTGTAGGACGGCAGTGTTTTTGCTATGAAAAAAAAAAAGCATAACCAGTGCCCTAGGGTAGAGGTAACGCATCATGCAACTCGAAAATAGCTGCTCGTACATACCTTCTTTTTTACGTGCGGGAAATCCCCACGGATACCCGCCTCTCTGGAGCCGGAGGGGGAGGTTATGTCGGACTCGAACCGACTAAACCGCACGCCGTCTCTGGGTCGTAGTGCTAGGCCGAAGGTGAGGTTTTCATGCGACATATCCCTCGCACCCCGGCTGATCCAGGGCCATCCCTCTCGTTCTGGCCCTCCTCGGGAGGGAGGGACCACGCGGTCCCCGACTCAAGCAGGGGCGAGCAGGGTGGAGAGCGTGAGCACTCTCACCTCCAGGGTCGACACAAGCTCCCACCTCGGAGTCTCAAACGCCGGACACTCGGTGAGCGTGTGCACCCCCGAGTTCACGCTCACGTCGCAGTGATGGCACTCGGGCGTTGGCTCTATACCCATCAGATGTAGATACCGCCCGAAGCTACCATGCCCGGTGATAATCTGCGTCTGACGGTACGAGAGGCTACCGTGTGGCCTCTCTAGCCACTCCCCCATGATGGGTCTTACCGCCGCAATCACGGCGTGCCCTGCGCGTGTTTGCCCAAGTCGTCGCTCCCACTCGGCCAACGCGACCTGGTGGAGCCGGGATTTCTCGGCCCGAATATCCTCGGGCTCGGGATCGAATCCCCGCTCCCGCGCCTCCTTTCGGAACTGATATAGTGCCGAAAGGGCCCTCGCTTCCAGGATCCACGGTGGGCTCGTACATACCAAGTTTTCCTAAATTAAGACGTAAGATTTCTGTTTCCTCCATTAGATACGCATTATACATCAAAGGGTGTTAAAAGGTCCTATACAGACATCCTCTCAACTCATAAAGATAATTTATTCTAGAAATGATACTTACCACAACGGACAGTTCCAGGTTATTTGGTTATTTGGTATTTGTTAGCGGCCACCGTGAATATTCACCCTAAGATAAATATACCCAACAAGTATCTGAGGCAACTATATCAGGAGCAATATAACTCAAGCTGTACTGTGTGTACGTACTGTTTATCTGCGGTTTTTGAAAGCGAGCGGCTTTAAATTTCAACGAGAAATCCTTTTATCACCTTCTTTTGAAATTATGGTATGCCACACTGGTATCTTACGAGTGAGTGGAAGTTATCTGTTATATGTGTACTGCATAAAACTGTAAATACAGTCATTTAGTGGGAATTGATTCTTATTATTTTTAATTGTTCTTCTTCTCCTGTCAAATCGGTGGCACTTCTTCTCTCAAATTCTATTCCCCCAGTGTGCTACTACCTGAATTGAGTTCTCGGATATGCTCATAAGGTTCTGTTTGGTTTTTTTTTTTTTTTTTTTTTTTTTTATAAATAGGACACGTCAATTTGACTTTACCTCGCCTGATGGTAAGCTGAAGGTAAAGTCTCAAGAAAGAGGGTCACCATTATGTACACGTGCCATGTTAACAATGGTGGCACTCAGCTTGACGGCCTCATCAGATGCTTTTTCACGCCCCGCTTAAAGGACCCGGGACTGTAGGAAGAGGGAAACACGTGAGCTGGCAAGGAATTCCAGGTCTTAATGGTGCGACAAAGGAAAGAGTCACCGAACCGCTTGGTTCTTGAAGGAATGTTCTGCACCGTATAGGGGTGACATCTAAGTCCTGCACGTGTCGTCCTGTATAGGAAGGGGGAGGGTGGGACTAATTGGAATAGCTCTTCAGAACATTCACCATGGTAGAGACGGTAAAAAACTGCCAAAGAAGCAACATCTCTACGCATCTGCAGAGACTCGAGGGTACTCGTGACCTCAGGATTTCCGATAATGCGGATCGCACGTCGCTGCAACCTGTCGAGAGCATCTAATAAGTACTTTGCGGATCCATCCCAGAGATGTGAGCAGTACTCCACGCAGGAACGAATTTGTGTCTTGTAAAGAAGACACCGTTGCTCCGGCGTGAAAAACCGTCTCACTCTGTTCAGGACTCCGAGTTTACGCGAGGCTGCTTTGATGATACTCTCGATGTAGTTTTTGTTGTTCAGTTTGCAGCGAACATCCATACCTAGGATATTGAGGTTGTCCTGCAGTGGCAGTGGCGTGCTCTGAAGAGTGGGAAGGGGAAGGAAAGAAGATACCTTTGCTGTAAACGCACATGCCTGCGTCTTCTTGGCATTGAACTCGACCAGGTTCTCAGAGCCCCATTGGGAAATGTGATTCAGGATCCGGTCAAGCTCAGTGACAAGAAGCTGCCTTTTTTCCGCGATATGCGTCTGCTTATCCGCAGGACGTCCATGATAACTCTCGTGTAGGGTGCTATCATCCGCATAGCAATGAATGCTGCCGGTCGACAGCATGTCATTGATATGCAGAAGAAAGAGAGTTGGCGATAGGACAGATCCCTGCGGTACGCCGGCATTTACCTGCAAGAACTCCGAGGCTCGTCCATCACAAAGGACGCGAATACGGCGCTCCTGCAAGAAGCCGGCAACCCAGTCGCACAGTCTAGGAGGCAGACCAAAGGCTGGTAACTTGGAAAGAAGCGACTTGTGCCAAACTCTATCGAAAGCTTTGGCGATGTCAAGGCTAATTGCCAATGACTCGCCGTGCTTGTCCATAGCCTCACCCCAAATATGGCTAACATACGCCAGAAGATCACCCGCTGACCGTTTCGGCCTGAAGCCATATTGCCGGTCATTAATTAGGGAGTGATCTTCAAGGTGACGCATGAGCTGTTTGTTGATAATGTGCTCGAACACCTTGCACAGCACTGAGGTGACGGCTATGGGTCGATAGTTGTTTGGGTCTGAGCGATCCCCCTTCTTGGGGATCGGCTGTACATTCGCCTCTTTCCAAGCCGAAGGCACTGTACCAGAGCTGTAGGACAGCCGGTACAGCCGCGCAAGCATTGGAGACAACTCCGCTGCACATTTTTGCAGAACCACCGCTGGAATACCGTCCGGACCACTGGCTTTCCGGACATCGAGTGATTGCAACACCGCTCGGATATCGCGTTGCCTGATACGAATATCAGGCATTGCATGGTCACTGACGGGCAGTGTCGGCGGCTCCATACCACAATCATCGACTCGGGAGTTGGCCGCAAAGAGATTAACCAGCAAATTTGCTTTCTCTTGCGGCTCATGGGCCAGGGATCCATCGGGATTGCGCAGCGGGGGCAGCGAAGGCTGGCAGAAGTTGGCTTGCACGGCTTTGGCCAGTCGCCAATAGCCACGGCTACCCGTGGGATGCTCTACTAGCTCCTGACCAAGCCGCGCTATGCGCTGGGCATCCGCTCTGACATAAGCCCTCTTGCAGGCCTTTGTGGCTCTGTTGTACGCCGCCTTGAAGTAGCCCACGTTGGGATCGCACGTAGCGCGCGCCCTGATCCAAGCGCGGTACGCAGACTGTTTATGATTAACAGCCTCCGCGCACTCGCGCCCGAACCAGGGGCGTGCCCTGCGGACACCGGCGACATCAGTGTAGGGGATATAATATTCCATGCCCAGACTGATCTCACCGGCGACAGCAGTTGCGGCCTCAGATGGGTTCTTACCTCCAAAGCAGCGTTCAGCCCACGGGATGGACGCAAAATAATCACGCAGTCCATCCCAGTCCGCTGACGAGTAGTGCCAGAGACGCCGCTTCCCCTGCACGTTTGGGTCAAAAAAGTATCTGAGGAGATAATGTTTGACAGGAAAGTGTGACAGAAAATAAATTGATACAAAAGCAGCCCAGTGGTGATCGTTATGTTATTTTATTATTATTTTTTTTTATAAAAAATATTAGCAACCAAAATTATCGAAATTACTAATATTCCCTGTAACCCCTCCAACTAGGCTAAATTGCTTGTGCTAGGAGTGGGTTCACGTCGGTAGTGTAATGGCCAGGATTCGAACCAGGGACCTCTCGATCGTAAGGCCGACTACTTAACCACTAAGCTACCGACGCTAATTACAACGCTGAGGTAACTTACGCGTACCATCTTTAGTCTCCCCGTGACAATAGCTGCTGAAAAGCAACCGAAAAATCGTAAATAATGTAAATCCTACTAATATTATAAATACGAAAGTTTGTGAGTATGCATGGATAAATGTATGGATGTTTGTTACTCTTTCACGTAAAACTACTGAATGGATTTTAACGAAACTTTACAATAATATAGCTTATACATCAGAATAACACATAAGTTATATATCATCACGCTACTACTCAAGGGGGCGGAGTAGTGATCATTAATGTCAAAAAATCCAAAATCCACGCGGACGTAGCCGCGGGCAACAGCTAGTATTAAAAGTATATTATATTTCATTCACCGTCACAATATTCTTGTAATAATTGCTTGTCCAGTACATAGCCGCTTTAGGTTTTAAATAGTTTTTAATAACTCTTTTATATCCCTTCAAGTGACATCGAAATCCTCTCACACGGGTATACGGTTAAGTTGATGCGATAGGGGTAGGAATGTGCACCCGTAATTCCATAGGAGCCGAATCGAATATCCTCCCTTAGATATTAATATTATCGATTACGATAACTCCATCCGAAGAACCAAGTTTTTGTCTCACTCTAACACCGAAGTATGACATTAGTGTTTTAGCTTAAGTGTATAAGTGCTTCTTTCTATTTCCTGAAGTGTATTTATCAATGAACACAGTTACTTTTGGTTGCTTTTCTCTTTATAAAGTGGACGATCTTATTATAGGTAGCGCTGGAGATATGCATAAATAAAAGTACCTACAATTTTTTTCACCTTAAATATAAATGTTATCTTTTATAATTTTCTTCAGACTATATCGCGATTGATTGCTTGTTGGTTTGTTTAACTGTTAGCCGACATTCTGTTTGATTTTAAGTGGCTGTGATCTTAAGAAGGTAAAAATGATGGTCATCGAATGCCTTGGAATGTGTGCCTGAAAATTGAATACCAAATAGTGTTTAAAATTCAATAAACATACATATATACATAGCAATATCATAGTAGCATGGGTTATAAGTTCGTTTAGCACTTCAGTAGAATACTAAACTTAGCAGGCGTGGAACTACGCCTAACAAACTTACCTAGGACTATTGCTAGTGCCATTGTGGATAACATTACTATCAGAAAGGATTATTCTTAGAATAAGTTTCGAGCTGGACCACGTGTAAGGGATTCTAAGGAAAAGAAATATAAGCTTTAGTATTTATTAATTCACTGTCGCCCTCCCCTCCTAAAGAAGCAAGAACTTTTCCTATTTAGTGGCTGATTTCATGAACCAACACTTACACGAAATTACTTTGTTCATTTAAAAAAATACAATGTGCTGCAAAGTGAAGTCAATTCTTGGTGCCAGATGTACCTACATTTTCTAAAAGTATCCTCTCCTGTCGAATTATTACCCGACTGCGCCAGAAAGAGGGTTATGTTTTTCGAGAGTATGTATGTATGTTTAATTGTTTGGCTCGCTCTTTAGCTTTTAGCTTGACAGGTGTCGTTAGATTCGGATTTACTGCGAGAGTGACACTGGGTATATATTTAAAAAAAAAACACTCAAAACTTATCGAGTGGGGTATCAAAATGAAGGAAATTAAAAGAAGATCACAAACATATATATTTCATAACTGAAAAGTATAAAATGAAATAAATTATTAAAAATAAAAACCCAACTGATGCTGAAAAGATCGAATCAAGCATAATAGCAGGCGGTACCCATTTGCAAATCTCAAACCCGATTAAAAATCTTTTCAGCATCAATCAGGTTTTTTATTTTCAAATATTTATTTTGTATTTGTAGTTATTCCATTATACCTGTGTTAACAATGAATAAAATAAGCGAGTAAGCATAAAATATTACCTACATGGTAATGAGTTATATAATCTGTGTATATATCATCGTCACCAAGCTTAATCAGCCGTTTAATTAATTGCCTAGGCTCCTAAGTAAATGGCGCCATTCAATGAGCGGCCTGAATGATATTCAGACGTAGGGTTTATTACAACAATTAATAACCTGGCTGGCTAATGCTTAGACCATTCGTAAGATGGGGCACCACCCCGAAATAAGACAAAATTACATACATACATCACCTGTATATCACCGAGGTGGTAGGCAGAGGTGTATTCACACAAAATTAGTGATAGGTTTATTGAGGAAGTTACGCAATCCGACTCAGATTTGTTAGGTTAAAGGCATAAATTTTTACGAATTAGCCTTAGTGGTTATTTTCTTTGTAACTATGCAGAAATAAGTTATTTGCCTAGCCGTTTAATCAAGTGGCTGAACACCATTCAGGCCGCTTATTGAACGGCACCGTTCAGTAAAGAGCCTAGGCAGTTAATTGAACGGCTGAACAAGTTAATTGGCTGCGACATATATACTCCAGTCATTGAGCATTAATTATTTCATTACGTTAACTTTCCAAATTGTCATTAGGCCTACAGAAAAACACCTATTCCAACATGCAAATAATTCAATATCATTACGTTTTGTTCCGAATGAAGTCTAACTTAATTTTACTTTTCCCTTACTTAGTTATCTGCGACAATTTAGCGTTTCTTGTGAGACGCCACAGTAATTGCGATGTATTTTTAGACTCATTTCGCTTACATTCCTTATGTCGGATATGAAGTAAAATTCTCTTTGGCTTGTAGATTAAGTTTGAAGTGAGTAGGTGTTCAGCTAGCTTTTAAATGTAAATAGCATCTACACATGAAAAACTATCTTTTACAAAGAGAACAATGAAATTTAAAGGCAGCGAGGGTCACGCGTCTATAGTATTAAAATTAAGTATAATGTCAGCTTACTTTAGGTCCGAAATAATTGCGTTCAAGTTCTACTAAATTGGCTTTACTCAAACTATAATACCGCAGTTAGTTTATATTTAAAGCGGTTATTATCAGCCGCGTGGTTCCCGGCAGAGTAGAGTTTGGGCCACCCCTTCTCTTCCCATGTGGTGTCGTACAAGGCGACTAAGGGATAGCACTGATTAACTTTAACATCAGACACATATGTGCAGCCCAGGCTTAGCCTCAGATGCATGGCTCGAGTCAACAATAGTGCCCGGAATACGGCAATAGGCTCACCCCCTATTACGTGGGATCGAATACAGATTGGCGAAATGGGGTGTTAATTCACTTCTGCCTAACCCTCCGGGGATAAAGGCGTGATTATATGTATGTATGTATGTATTATCATTGATGAAATGCACTTTTAGTAGTATCAGCTAATTAATCAATTGGTTTAGGTATAGCAATCCTTTACTGGACATAATCATCTTCAAATGTGTGTTACAGCAAATGATACTCCACCTACCTTATACTTAGTATCAAAACATCTAAATCAGAATAACTAAAAAAACAATAACTCAAACTTTACAAATTGACCTTCTCCTGAAAGAGGGTAATTTTTTTCTTCCCTGTTAATTTTAAACGCATAATTAAAATACCATTAAAACTGTAGAGAAGGATTTCCATGTTTTATTATCATTTCCAGGCGAAATGCATATAATTGTAAGCGAGTCATAAATAAAACAAACGAAACATCTAATTAAGCCGCCGCATAAATTGGCCGGCACAAATGAAAAATGGTGGCCTTCCAAAGGGTTGGCAGACGAACGTCGGTAGTACGGCCAACAAATGTGGGGAAATCTGGGATACCGTTCTTTAACATTTTAAACAAATCTGTATGAAGGGTTGGTGTATTATTACCATAATTTGTCAATACCACTTATTCATGTCATAAACAATTTTATCTACTCTGATACTATAATACAAAGATTATAAAATTGAAATCAAAACTCTTATGGCAAACATTACGCACAGGCCAAAAAAGAAGTTTTATTACGATACAGGTCTTGTATGGACACCTATATCACTAAATAACTTTTTAATCATAACGATACACCTATATAACCTCCATCTGGACCAAGAAGGTTGAACCTCTACTTTAAAAAAAGAAACCGCTTTGGAAGAAAAAAAAAGAAACACGCATGCGCAATCGATGTTTGGCGCCAACATTTTACATTTAAATTAAAAAAAAGTTTAGTTTTGTCTGTAAAATAAATTAGTTTATGTATTATTGTATGAGAGTAGTGTATGACACTGTACATAACTTGGTCTTATAACACTCGTGTGATACTATAAAAAAACTCGCCTGACGGCTCGTTTTTTTAAAACACACTCGTGTTATAAGTACCCTTATTATGCAACAGTATCATAAACTACTATAAAGAAAACTATGATAAAATATTATCTAGGTTTCATTATTACAAATAATTATTATTGCACGAGACATCCAAAATTACCATACATAACTTGGTTTGTATACCTCCGTGCAATATGAGGCAGCAAATATTCTAATAATGCATTGATGACATCTGGCATGCCAGTTATTATCAGTTTCGGTGAGCCATATGTGGCCTCTGACAGACGGCATCCCAATTATCGCCTAAATTAGTTAATTACATATAGTGGTCGTGTTTTCCATGATTGATAAGTCTATTCTAGATTTGGTCCAGATATGGGCTACTTTTGAACAAACTAATGGTACTTTAATAACTAATTTAAATCCAATTAGCTTTGTATCAGTTAGGGTTTAAATAACTGTAACTGATAAAGATGTCTGTACGGATTTTTTAAACGTTTAGTTACATCTATACTATTATTATAAATGTGATAGTGTGTGTGTGTGTCTGTTAATCCGTCGTTCACACCTAAACCACAGAACCGATTTTGATGAAATTTGGTATAGGGGTAGATTGGACATTGAGAAAGGACATAGGCTATGTTTGATCGTGATAACCGACATACACGCGGGCGGAGCCGCGGGCTAAAGCTAGTATTAACTATTGTTAAAGGCTAATGTTTTGTTTTGCGATAAAAATGTTCACTAACAAAAATAATGTTAACTTACTAATATTATAGACCCAGTGTGGAAGCTTTATATTTTTTTATACCATGTAGGCGGCAGACAAGCATCCTGTCCACCTTATGGGAAGCAATAAGGAACAGTTAAAATAATACAAAGATAACATTTGAATAATATATTTCTATAGTTCTTAACATCTTGATTTAACAAAATATATGGTTACACTACCTCAAGGGTTGCCAGTACAAAAAACGCAAACGGTGTTGTCGTACATGGTGATTTGCCAAAATTGACTGGTTGGCTTTAGTCTCACACTATGTTTGTTTAAGTAGACAGTTCGCTTATTATCGTTTTTGCAGGCGAATAAAATCTATACTAAGGTCTGTAGTGACATTGTGTGATATTTATTTTTGTGATCGAAGTTCATTCAATAAGAGTTCACTTCAGGTATATTTCAATATTTCACTGACTTATAGCTAGATTTTACCCAGTCCATCTGGTCAAAGCCAATGCCATTCTGTTAGTGATTTACCTGCGGTATTTACGCAGTAGCGTGCTCCTCGAACATAAAGCGAGTTGTCATCTGAGTGAGACTCGATTTCGATTTTGTTATCACAGAATAGATCTCATGATTTTGGGGCCAGCCTATGGCCTAAGGTCAGTTCGGCTATGACATAACCGTTTCGTTATTCCCACGGCGGGGTAAATATTAGATTGAATTTATAATTTTGATATACTCTGTAATACTCGAATAAGAAAGGTATAGCATGGTATATATCACACGAGGAAACAGGCACAGACGACATTTAATGCTTCTTTTTAATTTCATTGTAGTTGGGTAGTAAAACAAGAATTTCTCTGCTAATTTAATTACCTGAGCCCTAATAATTTCTCCATTTTGTGTAAAAGGGTAATTAATTTTTTTGTTGATAAAGTTCGTTTACACACTTCTCAATCAATGAAATTCAACGATACGTACTTAAATTTTAAATGAATTGTAGAACGCACGGTCTAAAAATGGTCAGGTCAGTGAACGTTGTCGCTTCCGGCCCACTGCTCATCTCCGGTGTCCCTTGCCTACTCAGTGGGGAAGGGTTGCGCCGTTTTGTATAGATTATCTTGGAAATGGAGGCGAATCTCTGATATTACAGTTTTGGTTATTGTATGTCTCAGTGATCGTACACTCAACCTTAATAGTTATGTCTGTTTGTGAAGTGGGGTCCGTATATAGGTGTACTGTAAGTACATTTGTTATGAATAGCTTTAGTGTAGGAACCTGCATTATACACATACCTACGACCTGTTAAAAGTACAATGTTTCCATGGGAAACCTCCGGAATCGGTATCATTACAAGAGGTTTTTCTTCTTAGCTCTGAAGAGCCACTGTACCCGTATCAGACTATGTCCATTGCTCCAAATGAATATAGTCACGATAACTCCTGGTTCTATACTTAAGCTGTTTGGATCTGCTATTTGCTCTTAGAATTTTCTGTACGAATCTGGGACAAGTCAGTTAAATAATTTTTGCTCGACTACATTCTTCTATGCTTATTCCGACCGACCGGCTAAACGCGCATACGAAAATGTCTAATTTCGCCTCTGCCTACTCTTGCAAGAATATACAGGTACGAGTATAAATATTTATGAAAAAGTAAATTTGTAGGTAGCTACGGCTAAACGCCAAGGTTTTGTCATGCACAATATCCCATTTACTTACATAATTCCAATTCCACTTTAGCCGAGCCGATTTCATCGAAACTTTTTGCTGAATCAGTCTCTAATGGATACCCGAAAAGGTTTTAGTTTCGTACAATCTGCGATTCGGTAAAATATATTAGTTGCTTTAGTATTATATTGGTAATTTAATCCATTGTGTAGAAGTATAAAGAAATAAATCTAATATTTGCTAGTTATATTAACTTTCAACAGGAGTATCTTCGGGGCTATGGCCAGTATGGCCACCTGATGTTGAGTTCAATAGGCGTGCCTTACGCGCTCCTAGTTTCAAACTTACCACAGAAACAACTGTACGATCTTATTTCAATACCCGTTTAGATTTTCTTCAATACATAATGATGTATCAATTGGACATCTTTTTGTAAACATTTTTGACCTCAAAAATGAAAAGGAGGTACCTGGCAGGTATTAATCATAGATGAGTACAAAAGAGGATGAATGAAATCACAAGCGGACGATAGGATTAACGCCTAAAATAACTCAACCCCTCAATAAGCGACGGACTTAGTAACAGAAAGACCAATTTAGGGACTAAGTAAGATTAATTGATTGTAATAGGAGATGAGCCTTTTATCCTCTAGGACCTTAAAATCTCATTCGAACTAAATATCAAGCTTAAATCCATTTATGGTTTAAAATCTCATATGCTTGGGTGAAGTACTGTTTTTTCAGCCCAACTCGATTGTAAAGCAACAGGACATTATTATTTGTCTGGACATTAATCCATACTAATATTATAAATGCGAAAGTAAATCTGTCTGTCTGTCTGTCTGTATGTTACGCTTTCACGCTTAAACCACTGAACCGATTTTGATGCAATTTGGTATAGGGGTAGATTAGACTTTGAGAAAGGACATAGGCTATGTTTGGTCTCGATAACCGACATCCGCGCGGGCGGAGCTGCGGGCAAAAGCTAGTAAAATATGTTTTGAAATGAATGAGCATTCTCCCAAAATAAATAATATTCTCTCTCATAAGAGACTATTTTAAATTACCATTTTATCTTTTTGACTTCACTCACCTTACCACACCTTGACCTTACCTATATGATACTGTTAGCAATAAAAAACATTCTGCGGTTATGGTAACCTCTTACCTCTTAAGTGGGTCGTATGTCTATTGTTATATTAATTATTTAAATGTTAACATACTTACGTACTCAAATTTTTATTAAATCTCCATTATATCGCAATTACTGTCACGGTGCATATTTACTTTTCTGAAAACTTTTAAATGTATCGGTGGTATATTCCTCGTGATACAACTCTAGTATTTCAATTAAACGCCTTTTACCGAATTTGTCTTAGTGAGGTACCAGATATTCGTATCAAAATATCCGTATTCGAATCTGTATCTTTACATATCTGTCTCTTTATGTACATTTCTAAATATCCAGAACATCAATATTTCTAATACAAGCGGCTACCGAAATACTCTCAAGAATACAACAGGTAAGACGGTCTCGTTTCAGTTATATCTAAAGCGGAGATATTCCCAAACTCGAGCAGGTTGAAAATCACGAGCGGACAATTTAAACAGACAGGGAAGTAATAGTCCCCGGACCTTTACGCAATTTTCGACCATGACACTTTATGAGGGTCCAAGAAATATGTTGGCCATAAATAGATTTCGCACCATTCTTTCTCAATTAATGTGGCGAAGAATTGATTGGAGAATACTTTCAATTAACTGCTGGTAATGGATGTAATGGATTATCGTCATCTGGGTTGGCACTGTCGGACCGGAAGCAAGCGCAATAAGTTCGTCCGGCCAACCGGAAACTATTACTGGTGGAGTTACCCTTCGGCGACGTTATGTAGTGATAGGGTTAGGTGTAATGTAAGGACACGTTTCACTGTGTGAATATATTTTATTAAAGGAGTCTGTCCTCCTTTCCGTCGATTTCCTTAAGAATTCCACGTGGAATTAGAAAAATGGTACTCGAATGGAATAGGTCCTTATAAATATCCATATTTTGCAAATTATTTTTATTGTTCAGGAGTCAGTCAAGTGTTTTGCTCGAGCTATAACTGAAATAATTCTAATTCTGTTAGGAGCTTTTTAGCAATCTAACTCTTGTTATTTTTTTTAAACTTTCACGGGGTAAACTCATAGTTTTAACATACTAGCTCGGCACTTATCGCGATAAAATTTTGGAACTTACTTTTGCCAACGTTTCGCATGCGTTTGTATAGCAGATTAAATGCTAACCTGGTTCTGGAACATGCACCATCGAGGCTGTGCTATCAAAGTCACAAAAGCTATAGTCAAAACATTTCTAAATATACGGCCTAGCGAGAATTGTTTTAATAGTGTTGTCAAACTTCCAGCTTCAGTGGTTAACTGAAAACTAACAAACGCGTAATTAAACAAATAAGACCGGTTGTAGCTGACGGTTGTCGGACAATAGTTTTAGTGCAAAGCACATATATATACACTAGTTTCAATAAATGTGGAATATATTTGGTAACAGTTCGAGCTATTCTTTTGCAGATGAATAGAAAAGCAACAAACGCAACAATATAAAACCTACATTCAGGGAGGAAACAAACCTAAAAATATCTTGGAAATTACTGATCTTTTTTAGAACAAACATCCCCGCAGACAATGCCGTGGTGCTCGGTAATCATCTATGTCAGCCGGTACGAGAGGCCCCATGACGGGTCTTACCGTCGTCAAGTCGGTGCGCCCTGTGTGTGGTTGCTCAAGTCATCGCTCCCACTCCACTATCATGTTTCTGTGGGGCCAGGGCTTCTCGGTCCGAATTTCTTCAGGCTCTGGATCGTGTCCCCGCTCTTGCACCGGAAATTACTGAGTTGGGGTACTCAAGCGAGTTTGCTATCTCTGGATTTGCTTGAAAATTCATCTTACGTCAGGTTTCACGGTGCGAGGTTTCACGGTCGCACATACTATGATAGAAGTAGGCATCTCTTTTTACGGAAGAGCGTCTTCCCACGGAGCGTAGTCCGTGTCATCGCGAACATGTCAGTAAAATCGCGGATCGTGGAAAGGGGCCCTCATACACGCACATGTTTTTACATTTTACACTGAGGTCTAAGGGATAACGTATACTCGTAAATGTGGATGATGACATACTTCCGTCCTAAAATCTAAGTAATCTAACAAACCTTAGCTTCTCTGGACTTACTCTGGGTTAGGAAATATAATATATTATAATATATATTCTTGCTCCATTCAGCCATTAGCACACGGGTGCACGCACTAGAATAACTAAGCAAGCGATGTTAGAATTTAATGAGCATCTACTCACTAGTGTCATTAAAGTTGCAAATAAGCGCCTAAGCTAAGAGGTTTTAATAACTTATGGCTTTTCATATTGACACTACACTACAGGGTTACAGTGCTTAGCATGCTTCTTCAAGAAGGGTATTAGAAGGTATCGACAGGGTCTGTAGCACGATTGTGGGGTATCAGAAGTGTTGCAAACGTCCATAGGCCACGGTAACCACTTCCCATCAGGTGGGCCGTGTGCTTGTCTGCCAACTAAGTGGCATGAAAAAAAAAGTTAAGTTATTTCGTCTCAGAAAAGTTTTAAATAATTAAAAATACTTGCTTATGTCCTAATCACATAAAAGTATGCTAGATTTTTGTGGATCCATTATGATCATTGGGATCCAAGACAACTTCAACTGCAATCTTATACACGCATGTTTTCCTCTATAGGTTTAGAGATCAAATGGTAGCAGATTTTGCAAAAGCCAAGACTAGTCAAAATAAAAGAAAAAGTCTCCAAAACGTTGGCTGCGAATGCAAGTAGTGCTAACGCTGTGAAAATGATAGAGACAACGCAGTAGGGGTGACTTTTTTTCGCCACTACCCGTGATATCACGTTTCACATGTCCCCACGTCAAACGGCATTTTTATATGCACTACCAAGGCTGGACGTTGACTAAAGTAGTAGTAGCTTCATTAAGCTTGTACACTTGTTTAAGATCACGCTGAGATTTACGGTTTGTAGTATCTATCCTACTCTATAGGTATATGTGGTTTAGGGTGAGTACGAGGGTAAAAGATGGATGATTGCTTGAAAGATGATATTGCAAAGAAGGGAGTAACTGAGGAAAGGACATCTGACAGGAATTTATGGAGGAAAATGACATGTTGCCCCGACCCCAAATAATTGGGACTAGGGCAGGTAGATGATGAGTGCGAAGGTATTTCTCCATTGAAGGTTATCAGCTGTATCTTATTACTGAGAGTGAGCCCCATAATAAAGTTTCCAAAATACAATTACAGAGGAACATCTGTTTTCATTGCCCAAATTAATGTCGACTACATGGATACAACTAGTTTAATCAAAGTAGTTCCGACTAGTACAGCCTCTGCTTCGCCGCCGTATCAACGCGTATAGATACATCGATTAAGCTCTGATTGCGTATTCAGCACAACTACGATACGCCCTTTGACTAAAGTTAACTATATTCGGTATATTAACTTAACAGTTTTGCTGCTATGGGCTGTGTGGTGTATGCTACAAGCGGTTAGCGATATTTGTGACAAACATCATCATAAAATAACGACATTTAACTCTTCAATATAATTACACAAAACATCCATGCGTGTCTATGCATAAAAATTCTGGCATAGGTGTATAACACTCTGACCAGCTTCATTTTTAAATTCTAGAAAATAACCTATGCCTATAGGCGGTTTCACGATTCATGCGAGCCCCTTCCCGGTCATACCTACTATGTGTGCAAAATTACACCCAAATCCATCTAACCAATCTGCATAATAAAAAAATAATCCTATTTACGCATTTAACTAACTACCAGTCAAATATTACAATATTACCAAAGTTTTATTGCAACCGGATGAACGGTTAGGTTGTGCATAAAATACTAATAAGCATACAAACATGTTCTACTAACAATAGATTGGTAAATTAGGCCTAGTTGATGGCAACTCAGCCCAATTTTGTTGATAAACATTTTCAAATTCATTCATATTATAAATAAAATTTGAGCAGAGAATTTGAAATTAAATTTCATATACTATAACTAGACCAATTGGGTATGTATGTCTGTGACTATATTTAAGAAGACTATATAAAGATATTCTATTGTATTATGCTCGTTTCGCGTATAACTTGCGCCCGCAGATCATATCGCGACTACCGTATGAGTTATGAATACTGATCGCGGTAGAAAGTGAGATGATAATACGACAACTATTTGATGTCGACCTTTGATTACCATAAGTTCCCCAATTATAACTATATCATATATATTCCTTACCTTCTCATGGTCTTCGATATCACATATTTCATGGCTTTATATTTTATAAATGAATTAGAGCTGACATAAAGTTAGTTCATGGTGTTGAACATTAGATTTGTACTACTGTACTTAAATAAAAATGTACATTAAAAGCGGTTCGCCTTGTTGGAACTATAAAGGTTGAGAGTATTTTTACCAGAGTCTTGTTGTTGATAAGCGTCTTTCTAATACTTTTGTCTAACTTATAGAGGTACGGATTTTTGTAGGCATATAAATTAGATACAGTTGTTGGTATAAAATTAAAATGTTTTTACTTCTGTAGTTACTTTTGTTGACATGAAGATGAAGAAAGTCTGGAATAGATTATAAAGGAAAAAAATCAAAAAGCTAAGCTGAGGTGGTTTGTGTATAAATAATGTCTTAGGGAATTTCAAGGTGGCAGGCAATATTGAAGTCGAACTTTTAGAACATAAATCGGTTTCTTAAAACTGAAATTAGTATAGTAAGTATGTAAGATAGAGTAGATAAGAAGCATCCGAAATCATCAATCATCAATCAATCATTTAATATATAATAGGCTTTCATAAATAATTTAATGACATTAGAAGAAACAAGTGAAGTGAGAATGGCGTAGTTAATATGTATGTATGAACGTTTATTAACTTAAAATGTATTCTAAAATCTAAATATATGGTATATCACTTGCCCCACAACACGATCGAGCACCATTACTTACGTAAGCCAGGAACTGCGGCGGTTTCCATCGAAAATGAGTAATGACGTCGACTAATTCACCGCAAGACTACTGCTACCTGGAAACCTTTAATTCATTATTTCCAAAGATTTGGAAGAGAGGTAAGAATTTAAAATGCTTATTATTAGGTTTGAGAAATGGCCTTTTAACGTACTTAAGCTATGACGAACAATATTGGATAAGGAATTAAAGAAACAAAAATATACATAATTTACTAGAATATAGGTTTAGCCTGCGTCGGTCATATATTTTAATGAACCAATATCAATTAAACGAACAGTAATTTTTATGTCTGAAAAAGCCCTTCTAGTGAAACAAAACCACATCAAAAATCGATCAGTAGGTTTTCATTGACAACAAACAGTTAAACAGACTCCAAAAAACAAATTTCTTATATGTATTCAGAATCTCTCCAATGCTCACACCCAACTGATTTACAATTTTATAATAATTATAAAATATTATATTATATTCTACACTTATACAAACATGAAAAAAACACTTGAGTTGATTAGCTAAATTCAGTCACTAGGGAAAATTCTAAAATTATCGCAAGCCCGTGCTATATTTACAGAACTGACAGCATGGTCACCCATAAATGTTAAACACTTGCAAATCTTGAACGCGATCGATACTACCGCTGATTGAAACGTAAGTGTAGCCTTCAGCCAGTCTATCGATTTCGTTATATGAGTCTACTTGATAGAAGGCCTCTCATAGAACCAAGCACTTGACGAGGTCTCTGCTCGTGAAGAGTTACCTTTCATTTCGCTTTGTTATTGCTTGTCAGCTTCTCAACTGAACATGTTTGTTGATCTAATTAATGAACTATTCTGACAAGAATATTACAAACGTTGCGGAAGGAATGTAATTGGTTTTAGTAAAACATTATTATCTATAAGTATCTGCAAGCTAAAATGGTTACTCTCCTTTAGGTGTGAAATAGTGCAAAATAGACTCTAATAACTATCTAGTAAGTAGTTCTTTTTTATACCACTGAGGTGGCAGACATGCTCACGGTCCACCTAATGGAAAGTGGTCACACTCATGCTGCCGACCCTGTAAACACAGAGAGTTTCCGTGCTGTCAGTGTAGAAGACAAAGCAGGAATAGCCTTTGGTTCCACTGACAGCACAAAACCTAAAAACAAAAAAAGATGCTGAGGGGATTATCAGAAGTTTTACGAGCAAGAATTGTATCATTGGAGGAAGAAGAACATTCTACATGAGAAATAGCACGCAGAGTGGCTGTATTACTTTGCTGATCAACCTCGCAGTGGTTGGCCAACTGTTTTTACTGCTGCTGAAAATCGTTACATCGGATTGCTGACTACCCGAGACCCAACAATCAATGCCACTAAAATAAAAGCTGAGTTACAGGCTGCTACTGGACTAGAAATTAGCACTCAGACCATCAGAAACTGCTTACACCAGGTTGGATTACGAGCGAGGATATTCTGGCGAGCACCCTTGAACTCACAGCAACGACAGCGACGCAGATTGCAGTGGGTTAGACTCCGCCAAAATGAAGAAAACGAGGAATTGTCTGCTCGTTGACGAGTCCAGAATTAGCACTCTTCCAAACAACCGACGCCCTCATGTCTGAAGAAGACGTGGGACCGTTGAAAAACAATGAATTGCCACCGGAGCCGTTCAACAAGGTGGGAAATCGGTATCCTTTTAGGGCGGTATAATAATTGGTGCTAGAACGCCGTTGATCCCGTATCGTGGCTCGACGACTGCAGCTTTGATGGAATTGTCTGGTCATTTAGAATAAACCATGGCCCTCGATTCGTAATGGTTGACGATAATGCACCCGCATTAAATTTTTGTAAAAATAATTTAATTTTTTTATTTCAAAAAGTGTATCTTTTTTATATGAAAAACAATGTTACGTAAGCAACATTCCTTTAAAAAGTAAAATTTAAAAAATATTCCGTCTTTTGCTTGTGATCTCAAACTTTTTTTGCTGTGTGTAGTTGTAGCAGTAGTTTTACTCCGTATATTTTTTTACATTTTATATTCATTTGATTCTGTTCGATCGAATATTGCTATCTAAATTAAAATAAGATATATTTAGTTTTCAAATAAGTACTTTAATAACTAGATATTGATTTGGAAAACTGGTACCATTCCAACCCATAAGTGTTATATCTTTAGTTAAAATGTTTCTTTTAAAAGGACTGTTTATAAGCTTTAGCATCTGTCCACGGAAACACCTAATATAAACTGCTGTAATTTTTTTGTGAGAAGTTTTACTTCTCTTCGAAATATTTTATCAACTCCATAAAGCAGACTTTATTTCATCTCAGATATTTTTCTCTGGAGATGCACAGAAACTCAAACAATTAGAATAAAAAATTAAAGAAATATCCAGGTAGCTTTGAATACATTTCGGTTTTCTAAGTTCAGCTTCCTCATATAAAGTTGTAACATTAAGAGCAATTGCAAAGTGAAACGAGAAAGTTAATTTAAACTCAGTTTATATATGGCTATTTACATTGCAAGAGTTTGAATCAGGATTGCATACAATCGAACCCATTGTATCGAATATCGCAGTTTCTCTTGAATGGGAAAGTTTATAGTGATGAAAAATAGATCCGGTGTGCTGAATAGAATTGTATAGAAGCGATGACTGGGAACTTTATGGTGATCATGTTGGATTATATTGTTTATTTTATTACTCGTTGTGATATTGTAGCTTATTTTTTTATTTATACATTTTTCGACAAGGGTTCATAATCTAATCGTGTAAGAGTGCTGAAGAGACGCTACAGGACTAGAAATTTTTCTGAAATAGAAAACATATTTCATGGGTTTTTTTTTAATCCTCATCAGTAGTTAGCAATTTCTCTGCAAAAAAGAATTTCTCATTAGAAGATATTCTCTAAAGTTTACGAGAATATCACTCATTGAAAGAAAACCACTTTTAATGTATTCTATCGCGATTTATTTGTTATTATTTATTTTTAGACTGACGTTTCGGCTACCTTCCAGTAGACCTTCCAGTAGCCATGTTCGCGGTTTGACTAAGGGTGGTAGTTCACTGAAGGCGAAAGTGCATTTAAACTGGCGTCCACCTGCTTTTAGCGTCCATATACCGGACGCCACTTTGTTATCCGGTGGCACTTAAGTCCTATTGATCCTAGCTAGCCGTAGTACAAAAATCGACGGAAGCCAAAATTCGCTTTAAATGGTTGCAATAAAATATTGAAAACTTCCCGAAGAAATCACCGCGCAGGTGAGGCGCTGCTGCAGTGCGTATATCCACACTGTATATCTAGAGGAATTCCTGACTACGGATTCGCGTATTTGGCGTCCACAATTGCGACGTTGCCAACTCGCACCTACCGCAATCAAAACAATATAATCAACATCCAATTATTTTTGTATAACAGTCGCGCAAACGTTAGAACATTTTATTCATGATTAATTACCTGAGACGGTGTTGGGTCATAAATTCATACTCATACTCATACTCATTTATGTATATTATAGAATATTACATGTCAGTATAATAATAATGGGACTTTATGCATTTATAGGAGAAGGAAGAAGAAGTGATATTAGATTCATGTATACGGACATATGCGTCAAACCGGCATCCATATATATGTCTCGTAGCTTTAAGGCTATATACGGACGTCCGTTGACGGTATATACCTACTATTCATGCCTCCCCATATTCGACGTCCGATTAATTTACTAAAGTAGTGCCATAGATTCATGTACACGGACGTCAAATATCGTACAGTATGAAAAGTATACGTCAAACCGACATCCGTATATGTATCGCGTAGCCCTGAAGCTATATGCGGACGCCAGTTGACGGTATATACCTACTATTCATGCCACCCCATATTCGATGTCCGATTAATTTTTTAAAATAGTGCTATAAATTCATGTATACGGGCATCAAATATCGTACGATATGAAAAGTATGCGTCAAACCGACATCTGTATATGTGTCGCGTAGCTCTGAAGCTATATACGGACGTCAGTTGACGGTACAGACTTTTCATGCCGCCCCATATTCAACGTCCAATTATTTTTGTAAAGTAGTGCTATAGATTCATATATACGGACGTCAAATATCGTTCAGTATGAAAACCGTAATAAATAAATAAATAAATAAAAACAGCGTCAAACAGACCTAGCCCGTCTCGAGGCCTTTTCAAGTCCCATGGTCACGGGTAAGACTCAACCCGTGACCATGGGACTTGAAAAGGCCTCGAGACGTCGGGTTAAAGTTTGAAATAATACACGCGATTAAATCGGTTAAAATAGTTTTATTTCAAATCATAAATAATTTTATTTGCTACCAAGTACTTAAGCCTAAGAGGAGAACAAACGGACAAACTGCGGACGGCCGCGGGTCAGCCGGACATATGAAAGCATTTTCGTCCAAGTCCAATCTTAATACACAGACCTTCGTTAGCGCTCGGTAGATGGTCATGGGCAAAAGTTGCTGTTTCTAATATAGCGAAAGGAGAATAGGCTGAGAATAATCTATCAGAAATATCTAGTCAATAATACTCTTTGAATCTAATCAAATTAAGCTTAGAAATACCCGTATGTAATACTAAAAGACAACCCATTACATCCTCAGCAACATGCGTACAGGAAAGGTAGATCAACAGAGTCCGCACTGCACATGGTAGTGCATAAGATAGAATCGGCTATCACAAATAAAGCCTCAACACTAGTTACTTTCATAGACATAGAAGAGGCTTTCGACAAGACGGTACACAGCAGCATTAACGCAGCCTTGCGAAGGCGTAGGGTAGAACCAACCATAAGGGACTGGATCACTCAGCTAATAAGCAAAAGAGCGGTCCAGATAGTGAGCACTACCACAAGAGCAAAGTTAGTCAAAGGGTGCCCACAAGGAGGCGTCCGATCGCCACTTTTATGGAATTTAGTAGTAGACAGCCTCCTAAAGAGACTAAATGAGAAAGGATGCACCACCATCGAGTACGCGAATGATCTTGCAATACTGATAAGCGGAACGGCTGAGGATGTGCTATGCAAAATCATGCGCTCAGCCCTTCAGATTGTGGAAGAATGGTGCGAAGAACACCGAATATCAGTAAACCCGAAAAAAACAGAACTTATCCTTTTCACCAACAAAAGAAAGTTACCAGAACTACAACTTCCAAAACTATTAATTAACACAAAACTATTTAACACCAAACTAGCTCTAACAACTCAAGTTAAATATCTGGGCATCATACTAGACAATAAGTTGAATTGGGCTAGCCACATAAATGCTAAGATGAAAAAGGCCTGTATAACTTTCTGGCAATGCAGAAGACTCGCTGGTAAGAACTGGGGTCTTAACACAAAGATAACACTTTGGCTGTATACGGAAATTATCAGACCTTCCCTAACCTATGGATCAGTTGTATGGTGGCCCAGAACAGAACTGATCACTGTGAAAGAAAAGCTCCAGAGTTTACAACGCCTAGCGAGTACAGCAGCCACTGGATGCATGAGAACCACCCCATCAGTCGCACTAGAGCACTTCCTAAACCTGAGACCGCTGCATCTAATCATACAGGAGGAGGCCAAGGCAGCAGCCTTAAGACTGAAAAATAATGGGCTTTGGAAAGAGAATACTGGAACAAAGCATTCAAAGATTCTACAGGGAATCCTAAAGAAGATACCACTTCTCGAGGCTCCCATAGACAGGATACCATGTCACCACGTCTTCGAAAGGAAGTATCATATCCAACTTTCTGAAGAAAAAAGAGATAACTCTGGCGTCAAAGAAGTTAGGATATACACAGACGGCTCCAAAACCATGTAATAACCCCGGTCCTAGATCACGTCACCAAGATGTAATATCCTGGTCACGCGGGACCAAATTGTAATAAACACTGCCTTAACCATAGTAATCCTGGTCAGCGGCAGCAAATTGTACCGTGATCCTGCGTCACAGCACCAATACGTAATAAAGCGGTGATCATACCCGCGGCATTTCACCACACTAAATAAATCGTCTATATTGTTAATTCTACTTTGGCCAATGATCGTATAATGGTCAGAGGAGACCCTAGATGAGCCCGCATATCCCGGATCCTATAGAGTTCTAGGAATGCTGGTATTTATATAATGAAACATTACTATACAATTACTTAATTCTACCCCCACTTACTTTAACTGATTTATGTTAAGGTACAACAATTTCTCAATGAATGAGTCTCTCACAAATAATTTTCTCACAAGCAACCTACAACCGTACTAGATCCTAACTCTGCCCTAATTACTACTACTGTGGCAAACAACCCGAATAACTTTATTGATCTAACTTTTTACATTGTCGACTTAGTGTTGCAAGCCTAACACTGCCCTAGTTACTACTACTGTGGCAAACAACCCGAATAACTTTATTGATCTAACTTTTTACATTGTCGACTTAGTGTTGCAAGCCTAACACTGCCCTAGTTACTACTACTGTGGCAAACAACCCGAATAACTTTATTGATCTAACTTTTTACATTGTCGACTTAGTGTTGCAAGCCTAACACTGCCCTAATTACTACTACTGTGGCAAACGACCCGAACAACTTTTGCTCCCCATAGGCATATACTTTGAATTTGTTAGTTTTTGTTTCCCCGTTGGCACATACTTTGAATTTGTTAGTTTTTGTTTCCCCGTTGACACATACTTTGAATTTGTTAGTTTTTGTTTCCCCGTTGACACAGGCTCCACCAATCGCCGTGTGCAGTGGGATACTACCAACTTTAAATATCCCCCCTCTATCCTTTTGTAAGCACGTAGCCCCAAATGGAACTTACGCGCCTTTAGAGAGTAGGATAGCCGACTCGCATTTTCCCTCCCCCAATATCTGAATCCAGACAAATGTATACGTCTAATTAGACTTGAATTAGAAAGGGCGTTGCCAATCAATTCTAATTCAAAATAAGATTATTTCTTTCACAATATTGTCAAAACATAGTATGACTGGTACAGATTCAATGAATAGTTTCATGTCGTAGCGCGGTCTGATGACCAATCCATCAAATGAGATTCTGTGCCCAAAATAGGATCTTTAACATGTCAGAACTGACTCATACTTGTCACGTGCATAAACGAGATCGATATAGTGTCCCTGGTGTAGAAGACAGCCATATCTAGGGTCAACTGCCCAAATCAATTAAGGTTCGATACAAGTTCCAAATTAGGAAAGCGCTCTGCTAAGGTGAGCTAGATGTACCTCGCCAAAATGATTCCTCGGCTACGACGCTCCGAGTAATAAGTATTATTTATAGCATAGTATTTTATTCAAAGTCAATTGGTAGATCAGTCAAACAAACTTCTCATTTCGGAATAATTTCCATTACGAATTTGATTAATTATGATGTGGGTGGATGTAAAATATGTTATGCCACCAATCCAAGTTTCATTGAGACCATACTAAGTCAGTTGCTAGGCAAGTAGAACATTAGCAACGCGGTCCAACGACGGCTCGCTTATAGGTCTAATCCGAATACAACGAACGCCTACTAAAATATACAACACGATAGCTCGTATACAATTTACTCAAATCACGATTTCACCACGGCATTAACGCACGAAAAGCCTTAATTAAATCAATCACAAGCATCACCAAGGAATGATATGTTACATCACCAAGCAAAGGTCCAATTAGCTCAGAACCGTTACAATACTAGTCCTTACTAATACACTTCCTAACCTATTCCCATTGTGTGAGTGCCTACCCTACCCCCAACTTAGAACTTCTGTTCAACCAAAACTAGGTGTAACGTCACCTCATTTACATTTAAACGTGTGGTGTGTTGTGAGCCTATCATGTATTGATGGTATTCCATCAACACTCCTGCTCTGCTATGGGCGCAAGCTAGTTAGGCTTGACTGGCCTATCCTCATAACTGTGTGCTTGCTCCAGTCCACGAGCCGAAGCTCAGGGATGTGAACTGAAACCCTAACGAGATAATAGTTAGTGTATATATAAATAGATATATAAGACTGAACTGCGAGCTCTGTAAGTTCTGATCCAGGCCCAATTGGACGGTTCCACTTCGACGGTACCTACCCATCACAGCACAAACAGTCACCCACATTCAGGAAGCTTTTCCGATCCCATTTCCACAGGTAAAATCGGAATGCCGCCCGCTTCAAAGGTTACCGGCCCCTAGCTATTCAGATAAATATGGAGTCGTTGCCACCGTTAGGTATCCCTCCATAACCAGGCACATCGCCATGGGTTTCCTACGGGAGAACTAGCTAAAACACCGCAGTGCTACCCTCAACTACTAACATAACAAAAGATGATAAAACGACAGCAATGACTTTACGAATGCACTGCCAGACTCAACAGCACAAGACAGTAATAATACGCATACATTTACACGTACTATCCCTGCCCAATGTAAGGTGTCTTCATTTTCGTAAAGGCCCTAAGTCCTGCTCCGATCGCGACCCATCCCAATATTCGACGCGAGAACTGGCCTACCCCACGCCCTAGTCGTAACAAATCTTAATCGCGCACCCTTGTACGTATCACGCCCAACCACACACAAAATCAAGATTTACAATTAATTTCAACAATTTCAACATAATAAAGATGATAAAACGACCGTAAGGACTTTACGAATGCACTGCCAGACTCAACAGCACAAGACAGTAATAATACGCATACATTTACACGTACTATCCCTGCCCAATGTAAGGTGTCTTCATTTTCGCAAAGGCCCCAGGTCCTGCTCCGATCGCGACCCATCCCAATATTCGACGCGAGAACTGACCTACCCCACACCCCAAACACACAAACAAGATTTACAATAAATTTCGACAATTTATAATTTTTACAGAATTATAAAACTCTCGGCGGTACATTGGAAAAACTCTAAACTGTTCGCGTTAAACAAAGATAGCTAATAATTCGTTTATTACACAACACCGGCAACAATTTCATATAATTCACAAAAGGAATTTAACACTATTTCTTTACAACGATAGAAATATATAACTTACAAAGACAGTCCGCCGAACCGTACTCCTTGTTATCTATCTGGATCGAATGAATGACGAATAAAAAGTGACCCCCGCCTCCAGAAAACCCATCTTTTAAAGGCGAGGTCTCCCTTCTCTAAACTAACCTCGCCGTTTCTAGAACTACACATCATCCTTCATCCAATCGTGAGCTATTTCTGGCAAGCCGCCTCAGCGAATTTGCTCCTTTTTTATAAAAACTCCTTAATTCATATGATTGGAATAAGAATAATCCAAGATAAAGTCTAACTAATTTTCCAGTTAATTATTCGTATACTAATATTTAGAATTCGCGACTAGTGCAATATCACAGACCATGCAGCCAATAGAGATTCCTGGTTACATCAACCGCAGGATCAGTAGCAGTTGATGTTAAATCTTATTTCATTTTTTTTTACGGATAATCTTACGTTATTTCGCTACCAATAAGACAAACATGGAATTTAATTTATTTACAATAAAGGAAATGGCTCAATCGCTGCGCCATCTAACATCCCTCTTAAATACCACACCCATTTTTTTGAATTTTTAATTTTAGCTCCATCTACCCATCTAATTGTGAACTACTTCCACTCACCAACTGCAGTCCGTTACAACCACACATGGTGCCGGAGCAGGCGTCTTCTCGAATGACTTAAATATCAAAATAACAACCACCTTGGACAAGCTAAGCATAATATTTCAAACCGAATGTATTGGCATAACGAGAGCGGCGGAGACGATTGCCGCCAGAGATGTCAGAAATCTAGATGTAAAGATCATCTCAGACAGTGCATCCGTACTCCAAGCTCTCCAAAGTAACACCATAACCTCTGTCCTCATATTGAAATGTCATAACACACTCCAATCCATTGCAAACACAAACAGGGTCACGCTGCAATGGATCAAGGCACACAGCAACTCCCTCGGCAACGACGCAGCCGATGAATTGGCCAAGAGAGGATCAGGGTCGACAGCATATGGACCGGAACCAATACTACCCATACCTCAAGCACAGGTCAAAACTTGGCTACGAAAAAGTACAGAAGAAACCGATCTGACAGAATGGACAAACACTGAAGGATGCAGACAAACAAAAAATGTAGTTCCGGTAGCATCAAAAACGTTTAGCCGAAACCTCATTAGGCTAAGAAGGGACCAAATCCGCAAGGTCACCGGCCTCTTGACCGGTCACTGTCCCCTAAACAAGCATCTGTTTACAATAGGTGTGACGGAGAGCCCCCTATGCAGAAGCTGCATGGGGGCAGAAGAAATGCCACGGCATGTGCTTACAGAGTGCACGAGCGTGGCCGCACAACGGGCGAAATTCCTCCAGTCACCAGCGTCACTCTGGGAAGCATGTGGAAACCTGAAAAGGCTGCTGGCTTTTTGGGAGGATCTGGGTTGGTTGGAATGAGAGGTAAGATGGTACGCACAATGGCCCAATCAAGAGGCTAAGTGCGGAACAGTCCAGGTAAACTAACTAACTAACCCGTATGTAAACTCATGCTAATATTAAAGTTTCTTCGTACGATGAGAAAGAACGACTGATTCCACAACAGTAGTAAGATGTTAGGTACTACTGCTGTGGAATCAGTCGTTCTTTCTATAAATACAAAAATGAGAATAGCCCAAATAAGACAGCTTCCAACCGAGAAATCATAAAAAAATATTATTCACAATAGACAATTCATTTTGCGGGACTCCGTGAAAGAAAGACATAAGTATGAATTATTAATATATATATATATATATACATCCAGTAACTCATTTGGCGTCAGGTATGTTGTGCATCATTAGGACGTCCACCAGTTCTGCTTACATATTTCATCATCTGTCGACGAATATTGCTTAGTTTTTTGATTTCCTACTCCATAAGATACTTAATTTTCTTGCTTTTTTACTTGCGGCAATATTCTTTTTGCAGTTAGGCCCAAACATTTTTGGACCCCGTACAATAGTGAAGCTTTAGTGACCTCCTACGTATATCAATTATTATTTGTATATTGCGCGGATATTTTCACGTCCAAATCAGACGGTTGGGATTTAAAAGTGCGACGTTGCCAGCTTGTGAATCGTTTATTTATACTTATCTCTTTCTTTCACGGAGTCCCGCAAAATGAATTGTCTATTGTGAATAATATTTTTTTAATGATTTCTCGGTTGACCGCTGTCTTATTTGGGCTATTCTCATTTTTGTATCTATAGAAAGAACTACTGATTCCACAGCAGTAGTACCTAACAAATTACTACTATTGTGGAATCAGTCGTTCTTTCTCATCGTACGAAGAAACTTTAATATTAGCATGAGTTTACATACGGGTTAGTTAGTTAGTTAGTTTACCTGGGCTGTTCCGCACTTAGCCTCTTGATTGGGCCATTGTGCGTACCATCTTACCTCTCATTCCAACCAACCCAGATCCTCCCAAAAAGCCAGCAGCCTTTTCAGGTTTCCACATGCTTCCCAGAGTGACGCTGGTGACTGGAGGAATTTCGCCCGTTGTGCGGCCACGCTCGTGCACACCTATTGCACACCTATTGTAAACAGATGCTTGTTTAGGGGACAGTGACCGGTCAAGAGGCCGGTGACCTTGCGGATTTGGTCCCTTCTTAGCCTAATGAGGTTTCGGCTAGACGTTTTTGATGCTACCGGAACTGCATTTTTTGTTTGTCTGCATCCTTCAGTGTTTGTCCATTCTGTAAGATGGGTTTCTTCTGTAGGTAAACTGGGGTCTTAACACAAAGATAACACTTTGGCTGTATACGGCAATTATCAGACCTTCCCTAACCTATGGATCAGTTGTATGGTGGCCCAGAACAGAACTGATCACTGTGAAAGAAAAGCTCCAGAGTTTACAACGCCTAGCGAGTACAGCAGCCACTGGATGCATGAGAACCACCCCATCAGTCGCACTAGAGCACTTCCTAAACCTGAGACCGCTGCATCTAATCATACAGGAGGAGGCCAAGGCAGCAGCCTTAAGACTGAAAAATAATGGGCTTTGGAAAGAGAATACTGGAACAAAGCATTCAAAGATTCTACAGGGAATCCTAAAGAAGATACCACTTCTCGAGGCTCCCATAGACAGAATACCATGTCACCACGTCTTCGAAAGGAAGTATCATATCCAACTTTCTGAAGAAAAAAGAGATAACTCTGGCGTCAAAGAAGTTAGGATATACACAGACGGCTCCAAAACTACACATGGTGCCGGAGCAGGCGTCTTCTCGAATGACTTAAATATCAAAATAACAACCACCTTGGACAAGCTAAGCATAATATTTCAAACCGAATGTATTGGCATAACGAGAGCGGCGGAGACGATTGCCGCCAGAGATGTCAGAGATCTAGATGTAAAGATCATCTCAGACAGTGCATCCGTACTCCAAGCTCTCCAAAGTAACACCATAACCTCTGTCCTCATATTGGAATGTCATAACACACTCCAATCCATTGCAAACACAAACAGGGTCACGCTGCAATGGATCAAGGGACACAGCAACTCCCTCGGCAACGACGCAGCCGATGAATTGGCCAAGAGAGGATCAGGGTCGACAGTATATGGACCGGAAACAATACTACCCATACCTCAAGCACAGGTCAAAACTTGGCTACGAAAAAGTACAGAAGAAACCGATCTGACAGAATGGACAAACACTGAAGGATGCAGACAAACAAAAAATGTAGTTCCGGTAGCATCAAAAACGTTTAGCCGAAACCTCATTAGGCTAAGAAGGGACCAAATCCGCAAGGTCACCGGCCTCTTGACCGGTCACTGTCCCCTAAACAAGCATCTGTTTACAATAGGTGTGACGGAGAGCCCCCTATGCAGAAGCTGCATGGGGGCAGAAGAAATGCCACGGCATGTGCTTACAGAGTGCACGAGCGTGGCCGCACAACGGGCGAAATTCCTCCAGTCACCAGCGTCACTCTGGGAAGCATGTGGAAACCTGAAAAGGCTGCTGGCTTTTTGGGAGGATCTGGGTTGGTTGGAATGAGAGGTAAGATGGTACGCACAATGGCCCAATCAAGAGGCTAAGTGCGGAACAGTCCAGGTAAACTAACTAACTAACCCGTATGTAAACTCATGCTAATATTAAAGTTTCTTCGTACGATGAGAAAGAACGACTGATTCCACAACAGTAGTAAGATGTTAGGTACTACTGCTGTGGAATCAGTCGTTCTTTCTATAAATACAAAAATGAGAATAGCCCAAATAAGACAGCTTCCAACCGAGAAATCATAAAAAAATATTATTCACAATAGACAATTCATTTTGCGGGACTCCGTGAAAGAAAGAGATAAGTATAAATAAACGATTCACAAGCTGGCAACGTCGCACTTTTAAATCCCAACCGTCTGATTTGGACGTGAAAATATCCGCGCAATATACAAATAATAATTGATATACGTAGGAGGTCACTAAAGCTTCACTATTGTACGGGGTCCAAAAATGTTTGGGCCTAACTGCAAAAAGAATATTGCCGCAAGTAAAAAAGCAAGAAAATTAAGTATCTTATGGAGTAGGAAATCAAAAAACTAAGCAATATTCGTCGACAGATGATGAAATATGTAAGCAGAACTGGTGGACGTCCTAATGATGCACAACATACCTGACGCCAAATGAGTTACTGGATGTATATATATATATATATATTAATAATTCATACTTAAAATTATTTTTCGTGTTTAAAGATTTTTTCGTACCGCAAGTAACCACTTATCACTAAACGGATCCGGTGCTCAGTTTTATAAAAACAACTATCATAGAATTATTAATTTGCCAACAGCTATTATTTAACAAAATAAGTTACCATTTAATATACCTTAAAGGTACACTTAAATGAACTAAAACAATCATAGACAAACAATTTAGTTCTACTTCAATCAATTACCCAATAACATTACATTATCAAGCTATACATCACAATCAGAGGTATTACCTAGCTAAATGGGGAGTGTTCAATGCATTCGCTCCGTTGAACAAGAAAGTTGTCTTGAAAATGGTCGGGTTTTGCCCGCACGTCCGTCCTAAACCAATACGTGATTGTATTCGCTTCATTTGGTTCAGCCAAACAGTTGTTGGATTATCGTTACTATTGTGTGAGCTCTTTATAGAACTTGGGAAGTTTTGTTCCACAAGTTTGGTGTAAGATTTTGGATCCCATCCACTCTAACATTTAGGGCTGTTTAAATATTCAAATGGCATCTCGTATAGGTACGAGTACCAATCGAAATTTGAATATCTACTTTCATGATCTAGTCAATGATTTTCGCATAGTATCACGGTTTTATTAGCAAATGTTATTCGTGGAGCAGTCGAAATACATCGAGTATAACATCTGGATGTGAATATACAATTAGTTTGTCTAACCTAAATGAATCATTTGCTGACCGTTAGGTTACTAAAACTTGTCGGCCTCAGTGCAAATATTTGTATGCATAATATATGCACATGTATATTTCCATTGGTCTATACATAGACACACCCTATGTATAATTTATATAATATGTATTTACAAAAAAGAGTATCCAAGTATTTTATCCGCATTCTAGATGCTTACCATGGGTCTAGATAGCGTTGTATTAAATGTTGTGGAATATTTATTCATTTATTATTTATCTTTGTCTGTTACACCCAGATGAGGTAGACTGAGGTACATTGAGTTTATTTTCCTTCTCTATATTGGCTCTTGTTAGTTTAGATTTACTTCTTAATGACTAACTAGGTAATTAAAAAAATATTTCTTATGCACAAATTAAGGAAACAGCCACGACGAACCTAATTTAATTTTTACAAGTCATATTTAAGAAGTGCTGCGAAAAATATATTTCCTTTTGCCGGTGCTATGCATTCTAAAACTTCATGTTCCAGGCAGCTGAATTTTTATTCTTATACTCCATATAACTTGGAGAGTGGCAGGGAGAATTCTACAAGATATTTCATACTCACTCCGACCGCAATGAACGCGATATTTTTATTGCCCTGAAAAGGACGTTTTATGGGCCTTGAATGAATATTTTTCAAATCAAAATTATTCCATTCGAGCTTTCCAATTAAAAGGGGTTCCAAGTATTTGGTAGAAGCAAGTCTCTTCTGAAGGAATTGATATAAAAATTGAATACGGGCGAAGCGACCCGGAACGATTATTCTGATGGCAGTTCAAAGGGTCTAGTGGTATTAAAGAAAAAAAGCAATGCGTCTTCCTTTTCTTTGTGTGTAAGAACTTGTTGGTAGACTCTGTTTTTGTTTATAGATAAAAATACAATCGAATGTCTTTAAAAATATTGTCTTCTAAACATAGATCCAAAAGCCCCGGCCCCGCTACGTGCCTGAGGCTCGTTAACTTGCTGTCGGTGGCTGTAGTACAAATATTTAATATTCGACACGAGTAATCGAAAACGTTAAAGTATTCTCAGAAGTTTTCTATTTTTAAGACGAGGTAAATTCATATTGAATAATCAACTAATGTATAGGTATTGAGAATCATATCACATAACATACATACCTTCCTAAAAAGTAACTTCTCGTTACTTAGGTATTAAATACATTGCAATTGGTTACAACCAAATATTATAATAATGACGTTACACACGCAACTCATTGGGTGTCTAGAAATATTACTCCCGAAAGCATATATTACTGTAACAGTGATCTATCAACAAGCATCCAAAGATTGCGCTTTGGACCTTGTTATCCTCTTCCCTGCTCCTCCTTTCAAGACTTGAAAGATTGAAGGTAGCAGAAGAACTTGCATACTCTGAAGATCAAAATTTATAGTACAACGATTTTTTTCCCCTGTACATTACGCTGACAATTTTGCTCGTGAACTGTCTAAAGGTTGACCATATGTGCACCGAATAAATTCACCCAATCAAACGGAAGGAGATAATTGAAAAGATAAGTAAAGAATTATATGCCTTTTATCTTTTCTTGGTCGTATGAAGTCTACGAAGATCGCCGATGTTACACTAGCGTGCAAATAAATGGGGTGCTTAGCAGCAGCTTAACAGCCACGTGATGTATCTACTGTCTTGTCTACATTTCTTACTACGAATAAAGTTGGTGACACATTAGTTTTGTTGCTAATTACATAGAACATTGTTTCTTTTTGTGTCTGAAGAGACGATTCTGAGTGTACGGAAATGTCCTTGTTGTTTAATTTAAACTTTACATAATGATGTCATTAATATGGAATGAAGTTTTTATACGCAATTATTTTTCCCTAAAATTGAAAGTATAACGGTTATAATAACCAAAATTTTAACTTATTAAATAAATATACCGTCGGACTTGTAGCTACATTTTGCTGACAGTTTTGTAGTAGTGGAAATCGAAATCAAATTACTCATTTACAATAAGCGCGTATCAAAACAAACAGTGCAAATAAACTGCAACAGTGAATTAAACCGAAAATTCTGGGCATTGCAAAGTGGATTGCAGTGTAATCCGTTGGAATCAGCCGATTCAGGATTTTGTATTTATTGCGTTAATGAAATAACGTAAAGATATTTAAATGTTTTAATGTGTAATTTTTGCCACTTTGTACTTTAATGGGTGTTAAAATTCCATTAGCTTGGAAGTGTAATCTCACGGATTCAACATCCGTGAGTTTACACACCCGTGTTTATATTTTAATGCAAGATGAATTATAATGCCACGTGAAAGCAATTCTGAATTTGAAAGTATTTAAAACGAACGAAAACTTGTAGAACAAATGTCAAAGTTTGAATTTTGGCTTTTTTTGCAATTACTGATTGATGGACAAGACTTATTTCAGAGTTGAGAGATAAGACAACATTCACTTCAAATCAAGAGAGAGAGAGAGTGGGAAAGTACATACCTACTTTGGATGCAACCGAGACCACCGATGTTGTTTGTGGTGATATTGATGATTGTGAAGTATGTGTAGAGGAAAATTAACTGGTAGAAATAATTGAACATATTTAAGGTGTATCCTGAAAGATTTGAACAGATTTAAGCTGTGTTTTTTTGCTTGAAAAAGGATGAACCTCTTACCATACCTCAATGTTGTATCAATCAACAAGCAAACAAACGATTTGCAACCTTCTAGTATAACAAATTAAACACTTATTAAAATAATTAGTTTAATTTATCTCTGTATATAGTTCTCACAGAGCTGTCACATGATGTCACAAACTCGTACATGATATACTAAATTGGGAAACGGACAGACTGCCTCGCATTATGTTATACATAATGCATGGCACTGGGCTGCAGCCGCGTATTGTAGTGACAAGTAAACGCTTTCGTTAAATGTTTAAGAGCCCTTACATGCAAATGGACTGGCATGTGACGCATGCATACATCACACTGTTTGTGCTTGTAAATATTTTAACCGATCATTGATTCAGGCTTTGACCGGGAATAAATACCTAAGAAAATCATAGTCGAAAAATACATAGGACGCAAAAAAAACGTTTAAAAGCATCTCTAAAGCGAGAATGAAGTTAATTGTTGCAGGAGTTTATGAGTTTTTGAAGCACACACACACACCAACCTAACATTATATAAATATAGATAGTTTAGTGTAGGTTAATACACAGATTTTGTACTTGATCTTAATTCAATATTTTCTTTCTTTCGATAACGTTCCCAAAAGGCTTTCGGCAAAAAAATTACCGGTGGGGCTTTTTGTTAATGTTTGGGATTTCGTTTTGGATGGTTTGAATGGAATGGAGACTTAAAGAATCTCACTTATTAAATAATACTGGCTATATTCTCTCTCAATTGAATTATTAAACATATCGTTATAAAAAAAAAAAATTGTTATAGTTGAAAAGAAAATGCTACCCCAAAAGCATTTTAAGTTGCATTTATTTCCACTCATTTTCTAAATTGCAAACAAATCGTCCATTATTAACCGTAAGTAAGCATATCATTACCGGACACAGAGTAACAGTAATGACGGTAATGGCTGTCGTTACCGGTACCGGTAACCATAGTTTAAACGGCTCTCATACATTCATAATGGCATGTCCGTCTGTTTATACTGTTAACTTCTGAAGAACTTCAACCTAATAGTCAGAATTCTGAGTTTTTAGGTTAAGTTCTAAGAATTTGGCTGTAAAGTAATTTATTTAACTCATTTTAAAACAGGGTCTTGGAAGAGATGGTTAGGTACGACTTGGTTCAGAGTTTTCCGATAATGTTGTTAAGATGAAAAGTCTGTTTACTCTTTTATGCATCTCTTCCGATAAAAATGTTATTACGAAATGCTGTTGGAGTAAAATTGCCATCCTGTGCACGTATCTAAATATTTTTAATCGTCTCTACTGTAAAGTTTAGGATGAAAATTGATGTTGTGTCTAAGGTTAGTAGTGAATCTTGTTATTAAAGTAGAAATGCGCAGTCCTAAAAGACAGGACCCATTGTTTTTTGCTCTTTGAATTGCTACATTTTTTCCTTCTCGGGTCTCACATTACTAGTGCAAATAGGACCTTTTTTCGTGCGGATGTCTCCTTAGATACCTTTCCGCCACCCAACAATCGCGGTGATATCGCCCGTGTTCTTAGATCTGCAGATGGTGTTAGATTGCCTAGAGCATATCCCTCACAACCCGAATGACCTAGGGCAATCGGGATGGTGCGAATAGGTAGGTACCTATTTAGTAGTTACTATAGAATGGAAGAAAATAAAGTACCATTGTGTAAGTACAATGTAACAAGTTATGTACTACTGAATTCGTTTTCAGTCACTTTCGTGTCACAAATTTCGACAATTTCGTCAAATTTCCTTTC
Organism: Eilema caniola; assembly: GCA_949126895.1. Classification (NCBI taxonomy): domain Eukaryota; kingdom Metazoa; phylum Arthropoda; class Insecta; order Lepidoptera; family Erebidae; genus Eilema; species Eilema caniola. Next base: position 1,340,224 of record OX421477.1, on the reverse strand, counting down.
TAAGTGTTCTTAATTGTACAATTAAAGTGACAATATTGTTTGACGAAATTATTCGTCTGTGCCCCACTTAAATTATTATAGCCCCAATTTGGGCACAAAAGTTCCTATTGACTACTCCGGTTCATGATATTAAACGCACGAGAGAAGCTTTTATTTGATATTGATTTACTTTGTAGTGATAAAAAAGACATTATATGATATTTTATTGATAAACTAGCCGATACCCGCGGCTTCGTCCACTTGGGAACCCACGGGAACCTATTTCCGGGATAAAAAGTACCCTACGCGTTATTCCAGACTGTAACCTATCCCTGTACCAAATTTCAGCCAGATCCCTTCAAATATCTACCGATAAAAACACTCAAGCATCTTCACAAACGTTTAAATTTATAATATAAGTAGGATTGTGTATTAATTTTATAGTTAATTATCATAAAAGGATCAGGTCGCAGTAACTGAAATGGTAGCCTATGTCATCTGGATTTCATCCTACTATGCTGCTTATGACGAAAACCCAGGTCATCTTGTCCAACCTAGGAATCAAGCTAACTTAAACCCAAACTTCTGCCACAGAACTAACGAACTAGCCAGCCCTTTGGTATATTTATCTCATGAAGTACCCTATTATTCACTTATTAATCCTCAGAAATGACAATGTCAACCTTAATTCAGGTCAAATCTGCAATCTATTAACGAAGAAATAACTCCTCCAACTCGTCACTGACTAGAAATAGTAGTAGATTATTTCACTGAATACCATTAAATGGTGAAACGCATCTCTAAATAGCCATTCCTAGATATAAAACAGTCTTTTATCGTAATAATTCGAGAGGGTTATAGATCTCCGTCCATTGATGAAGACAGCTTAAGTCATGGCATATTTGAAAGGAACGGAACCCCTTAATGAACTTAAGAAGTCCTCATAATTCTTTGAGGGGTTAAAGTCAGATGTCATGATCATTTATTACTGGTTTTAATGGGATTAAAGAATGCATTGAATTGTTAATATGAGTTTAAAACTTAGGGTGCTTTTGTGCAAAATTTGAATTTGAGTATCCGCACGATCGTAGCGTTACTTGAAGATTTATTAACGAGATATGTCCGGCTCTTCAGCTTCATTATGATCGTGAAGTTGTGGCTTGGATTTATAGATTGTGGAAATGGTTATGAGGTTTTATTACTGGAAATGATGAAAACGGATACAATAGGGAGTTTCAGATTCTTAAAAAAAAAGAATGGATTTTGAACTTTTTTTTTTGATATTTTTGATACAGCTCCAATTATTGTTGATAAACATTTAAAAAAGAACATCCAAACGGCAAGAGCGCAGTAGCAGGGTTTTCAGTAACCTTTGTACCTATATGGAATTCCTGAAAGTAATCATTGACATTTTTCTAGCGAGTATTTACTCCTATTAAATGTATTTTTATTTCAGATGGGACACCAGCTCAACCAATGGACCTCACGTGATCATCACCTCTGATGCTGTAAGTCACCACAATGGAGAGACGCGAGGAGCTCCACCGTCACGGGTGCAGTATCGCCAAGCAGACAATCCTCACGACCCATCCCAGTGGTCTCCAGACCAGGGTGTCGGTGGAACTGGCCAATTTTGATGCGTTATGCCTTCATTCTGAATGTAAAAGCAGTCCAAAAAGACCTTGGGATGGAAGCCCGTTTTTATCCCGACGTGGTCTCATGGGTGGAGTTTCTGCCCATGCGACTCCAGTTTTGGGTAGAAGAAGTGATATGGTGAATGAGGGCAGGCTGTCCCAACAGTGTACTCCTGTAATGAGGAGACGGGAGGTTCTTGAGAGTCCTGGTGGGTCTCCCTTGTTGTCTAGGAGGGCGGACGTGGAAGAGGAAGACTGTTCAGGTGTGGACAATAGTATCATCAGTGGCTGGTTGAAGTTTCGAGACAACAAAAGGGTGAGTAATAATAATTTTATGTTTGTATTTGTGTGTATGATTAACATGAACTCGCCCTGTACTAATTTACATATATTCACGCCAGTATATCCCCGTAGTGGTAGGCAGAGGTTAGACAGCCGTATTTCACCAAATTATGATTTTTGATTCCAAGTAGCAGTTAGCGAACGTTTGTTGTCAAGCATGCATTGTCCTGTACATATATTAACTCAGTATCAGAAATATTTTGACAAAAATGCCTCAAAATGATCTTAAAACCAAGGTATTTTTATTTTATTTTATTTAGATAGGGACAACAAACAGTTACAATATATATAGCGCAATTTTAAGTTAACAAGTTTTATATTTGTAATATTTTAACTCACTACGCCATCCACGGATTAATATGCTGAATATCGAAGAGGTTACATTATACAAAACAAGTAAATACAAATTAAAAAGCTAATAAAACTTAGAAATAAACAAGAATATTTTTTTTTAATTAATTAAAAATTAAAATAACGTTAAAATACTTATGAGGAAAAAGTTAATCACAGTTCGTAAGTAAAGTAGTAATAAATAATTGATTAATTGGGTGCATTATATAACATTCATTTAAGTACATTTAAACAAGAATAAATGAAAAAAAAAAACAAAAATAACAGAAATTAATCAAATAACTCTATAGAATTATTATAATTTAAATTAATTAATTTAGGGGTAAATCAAACTTTTTTATTGATTATTTGACTAAATTTGTTTAAAGGTGTGATCAGAACAATCACCCAATAGCAAAGAGGGAAAATTAAGACTTTATTTTTAAAGTACTTTGTTTATCAACATAGATTAGATGCTGGCTATACTTGGTGGAATGTAGATGATAAATTCATCTCTACTTACCCTAAACACTATATATAGTATCCATTACACATCCCGAACAAATATACGGAGCAAAAAGATTTACTTTCTTAAAACATTTTATATCGTACAACTTTTCTAAATTAGCTATTACGTTTGCAATATTTCATCCAAAAGATTACAGAGTTTGTATTTTCAAAGCCAAGGTCGTCACGAGCATCCTTTAGCATAAAAATGCTTAATCTAATTACTCATCTCTATAACATAAAGAAATTAATTTTCTCATTACAAGGGCTCAGGTTTTATGAAACATTTTAAAAATTACGGTCACCGTAACAGATTATTTTTAAAGCGGCCTCTTAGAGATTTTTTCGGAGACTTATGTTACCTTCCAGCACGCTGCTTACTTGTAATGAATTACGAAAGTGATTTTGGTGTAATGAGAACGCTTGAAGGATATAAATAAGCCGGAAAAATAAATCAGATCAAAGGCATTTTAAAGATAAGACATGTCAATATTAAACGAAATCAACGAGCATGTACGATGACAATTATGAAAGTAAAGAAAAGACATGACTGTATGTGTGTTAAACCCAAATAAACCAAATAATGGGTAAGCAATAGAGTCAAACCAGTGTAGGAATCCCTATTAAAACTGGTAACAATATCGGCGAATGACTACATTACTTTTGTAATAGCGCTTTCTGTCTTAGCTTAGTTGAATATAAAATAGTTAGTAAACATTTAAACGTCGCCACTGAAATCATCAACTCTTATTTGAACTGCGTATTTAAGGTGTAAACATTAAGTATATGAGCCGAGTGTGTAATTCAGAGGCGCAGTGCGGCGCGACTTGCTTCGAGCACAAAATGCTTGTACCTATTACTTTGATGTGCACTAGTGCTGGCAGCTTGCGGCGTGATGTTGTCGATAAATATACAATTTTAATCGAAACAAAGAAAGAATTCTTTACTAGGTTTCCGAGATACATGTTATACAAAAAATACCTTAATTGCCTGATCAACACTTTTGAGTTCGCCAAATAGCTATATGTATCATATATTATTAAAAGAAAATTTTCGAGATTCGTTTTCCATTATAGATGACAACATAAACATTAAAATTTGTCATTTATAATGGAAAACGAATCACTACAGGTACGTACCAATACAGAACTATTCGCATACAGTTTCATTAGGATAGGCTAGGCAGACACCCGAGGGTGTCTTCATGGCCCTGAGTCAGTAGGCGCGAGGGATATATCAGAGGCACCTCACCCCCGACAAGTGTTGGACTATTGGCCGTGCGGATTTGGTAGGTTCGAGTCCAATATAACTACCCCCGCTGGCTCCGGCTGAGCTGGTGAAACGAGGTGATACGTAAAAACACCATTTTCTTTTCAACTAAAATACTGTGTAGATATATAGAATATTGCGTAATTTGTTAATAAAATATTCATTACTGAACATCATTTCACATAGATTATTCAAAATGGCGTTAAATCAACGATAACAGCTTGAAACTTGAACTTGAAATAACTTCGTTATTCTAAAGTTTTGTGAATATACTATCCTGAATACAAAGCAATCTCTTCCCGTGGGTGCTTCACAAGGCGACCATATATATCCAATTCAGTAATATTACGTTATTAAAATGTGTGATTTCAAAACACACTAACAGCATAAATTATAATTTCAAAATCTTATTGCAAAAGCATAAAACTGAGTGATTGTAAGGTTTAATAACCTCACAAAAACTTGATAGGTTTATTTTTAACAAAACGTACCTACGGAATACGTAAAACGTGTGTAAGTTATTTCTACAATTTTCTTTCTAATGAACCGAATAGGTTCCTAAATAGGGCTGTCATATTCTCCATCTGCCTGTAAAAATATAACTCAAAATTTCACCATTTTCCCATCTCTACACCGCAAGGTGGAAGGCAAGCCCTTACCCCATTTGCGGAGGGCCCTTGGAAGTCCTTGCTCCAATACCTGCTAGCCGCACTATAGCATAGCTCGTTTACCACGCCCCACAGCCTACGATAAAGTTTTTAGTAGTAACATTTACTTGCAATGAAAAAGCAAGCAAAGCCATTCACAAAGACCAGTTTGCATTTATGAGTCGTATTAAAAAATCAGGAAAACGTAAAGAAAGAAACCATTGCCACAATTGTGTCCTTTTTATACAATTGAGGTGGCAGACAAGCACACGGTCAACCTGATGGAAAGTAATTACCGTGGGATATGGACGTGTGCACCACCAGGGGAATCACACTAGTGCTGCCGACTCTGAAAACACAGAGTTTCTGTGCCGTCAATGTAGAAGACAAAGCAGGAATTGCCTTTTGGTCTGCCCGCTGACAGCACAAAACCTCTCCAGTGAGCTTTTGATAGTATGATGTAACTATAACTTTGCTTTCTTCTTTTCTAACAACTAATGCTATTGTTTGTTCTGAACCAAGTAAAGAAATTTGTTATGGTTGTTATGTTGTGATTGAAATATGTTTACAGAAGATTTGTACGTATAACTTATCCTAAATGAAGTGTTAACATCCTCGCGCAATTGGGACGGATCTCTAGTAATTTATTGTCATAAGGTCGAGATTATGTATAAAATGTATAATTATACACTTCACCGCTCCGTACCTTTGTAAACAAGATAAAGCTTTATATCAAAAGACTTTTAATACAGCATTATTCATTATTTACTGAATAAAAATACAAGTCAGGAGATAATTTTATTGCTCCATCGCACTTATTTACTTTCACTGGAACAATTTGTACCGTTTTGTTCCGGACTTTTCCGACATTAACACACTGAGTGGTCCCCGTGAATTATCACCACACATTTACTAAGGTTGGGACAAATGCCGGGACAATTTAGGCCATCGTTGGCAAGGACATGTCCTGCGGAACAACATAAATCATGGACACCCCAATAAACAATGCCATTGGCGGTGATCAGTGCGATGTTTTGTTGTTAACTTGATTGAATTTGGTAATGAAAGGGAGGTATGCAGCTTTTTTGTTATGACACTGCCGAGAGAGCGCTGTATTTGATTTTTACAATTTTAATGAATGAATATATTGTTTTTAAAATATTTAGGAGGAGAATTTTTCAGAATAGGTGCTACAGATTAAATATAGGATCAGTACAATGCAAGAACTCGGTGATACACAGAGCACCTGTGTACATAGGGTTACACCGACATCTTTGAGTCCTGAGCAAAATTCGCCTGCTAGTTATTTAAATTTCTAAGTAATGGACGGGACGAGGTTTTGGTCACGCTTTCCTCTCGGATTTCGGGGTCAGACTGCAGTCACACCTGTACGAATCAAATAATAAAATCTATGAAGTAAGGGGCAGTAGTAGAGCAGACCTCGAGGTCTAAATAGCTAGCTTTGGACGCAGCAAGTACTAGCGGTTAGATATAAAAAATAATAACTTCACAAGTAATCAATTCTCCTCTCTTACAAGATAAATCTCCAAGTATTAGCTATCTATTAATTAAAAGAGGTTAATACGAAAATTCTTTGGTGAAAAAAGATTGGCTTAGTGTGACGCGAAAGTTTCAATTAAGCCGGAGGGCCTATGTCGTTATAAGTCACGATTTTCCCCCGAATTCCGTAGATAAATCCCACAATAGTTCTATCTGTCTGTCTGTTGATAGAAATATCTTCTCGTCGTCAATCAGTGGGCACATATCGGCAGGCAATCTATCACAAAAGGGCTTAACAAACGCTCACAAATTGTGTGCGCGATTGTACATAATAGGCGTGAGTTGAAATTGGTGGAGTATGAGCGATTGTACCACGAAATGGGGACTGGCTTCATGGAATGGCTTGAGCTTTTTAGGGTTAAATAGAGATATCATGCCCAATTGACGTCCAAATTAAATTGAATATTTAAAAAATGATCATTTTAAGCACAATATCACTTGTACAATTCCAATTCCCTTAGAAATTTTTTAGAACATGGAACTAATCATTCTGCTTATTAAGTGTCCTTTTAAAAAATCTCCATTCGGGATAGCAACAAATTTCAATTCCAGATAAAGCCTACCTTTTTCAAGAACTACACTGACGGTACAGATACTCTCCATACTGACCGGGTCGGCAGCACGAGTGTTTCCCTGGTGTTGCACGCGTCCATAGGCCACTATCAGGTGGGCCGTATGCTTGTCTGTCACCTAAATTGTATGAAAAAAATTAAATACAATCCCATAAAGCAGCCTTTTTCAAAAAATGTACTTAGCCCGTCCAAAAAATCCGAAACCAATGAGGTAGTTCAATATTATGAAGTACCTATTTATATTCAAAGCGATGGCAATAATGAGAATAAAAGCGAATGGAATGAAATTAAATTGTTCTGGTGTTCGTATAAATGTTCCTTATTAGCGATATTTATAGAGAGTCATTACGCGGTCTCACACTGAGGGATTATTTCAATAATTCACGGCCCAAAACCAGATAATTTAACTGCTCAGTGGTGTAAGTGTTGAGTGAAGGTAGGGTTAATATTTTTGCATAATTTGGAATAAAATTTCATTTAAAATATTTTGTATATTATGTTAAAGTATATAACTATTTTTTATAACTATTAATGACATAAGAATTATGCCTGTGGGGTTTATTAATAAGTTTTGGCAACAATAATGTCGATATTATTGATTCTTTCTAATTTCGAACAAAATATTACAAATCATTAAAAAGATTATAATGTTTCCTGTATTTGATCAAAGCAGGTAATTTTGCACTGCACTTCATAAACAATAATGTTGCCAAATGATCTGAAACATATATGTTTTGTAAGTTTTGTATCTGCAGCAAAAACATCTGCTAATAGGCGATCAATTTTCTAACAGGAGCGTATAACACTCGCCAATTTAATACTGACCGAGTAAAACAGTTTTCATTCGATTCCCCAAGTTATATATCCTTTATTGTTACAATTACAAAAGAAACAACCTCTTAACAATTGGACCGTCCCCAACGCGTGGCGTATTTTTGCCTCACCTCGGTAAAATGTTCCGGCGCGTGGAATCGGAGGAATTTTTCATTGAACGGAACAAGGTCCCTGTCCTAAACGATTCTTAACTTTGTCCCGTATAAAGCCTTAGATTGCTCTGTGTCTTTGTGTGAGAGATTAAAGAACATGTAATGTTTTTTTTATTTTCCTTTATGTTCCTCTTCAGATAAAGTAAATTCGTGGCAACATTTAATAAAATAGCTATGAAACAGGAAGATTACTAATTACGTTTAGAAATATGTAACATGTAGTTTATGTGTAGGTGTATATTGTTGAAATGGTTTATATAGTGGGTTTTAATATAATAATAAATTAACACCCGCTATGTTTTTTGCCGCCAACGGGGAATTTATACTGAGTTCTGAATAAAATATTTTGTTCGCTACCGGAATCCAACATGATATCTAAAGCAATTGCGCTTACCACCGAAATGGTTAAATAGTTTTTTTTTAAGAATGCTATTAGAATCTCAACGTTTTGTTTAATTCGATTCAGCTTATTGAGATTTTTATGGGAGCGACTGACGTCTGACTAAAAGGCCTTGATTACCTGAGCCTTGTTGGTCAGTCAGTAGGTGTACGGACTTTCAGGTGAGGTTATCACCACCCAGTTTAGTGCAACCACAAACTGGACCTCATTAAGCTCGGGCTAATTAAATTTTAAACCGAAAACGTATCAAAGAAATAGCTAATTTCGCAACTGTCCTCAAATAAACTGAAATTATAACGTACGTTTCAAACCAGCCTGGTAAAAACCTATCTACATCTCTTTTGACAAACAAACCCGTACTCTATTCAGCGCAGTGACATGAATAGACGCCGCCTTTGAAACGCAAAACCTCAACCCACATCAAAACATAGAAGTAATATAACACAACAATAGCGCGAATCTTTCCGAATGCATCAAACGGTCCGAATCACTTCGTTTTCATTCAAGTTTTCTGACCGGAACATAACCTGTCACAGAATACCCAACCTTATTGCTGGATGGTAAAGGTCGTTGCGGTGATAAATGAAAGGTTGTGGAGTGAACAATGAGTGAATGTTGTATGACAAAGGCGCTAAGGTCCGAACGGCAAGCGTAACAATAGGTAGCAGTGCGGGGACACGTATTCAGGTCGTAACATCAATGTTTATCGATAACTGGAGGGAGCTGATGCAATGACTTCATTATACTATTAACTATACATTGCCTGATCGCTTCGAATTTACATAATATGAGTATCAGAAAGGGAGTAATTTATATCTATTGATACATTTTAGATACACATATTATTTTAGCAACAAGAAAATATCTTAATGTTCATGATGAACTATGGCTGAGGAAACCTTTAAGTAGAAACAGAAACGTACGCATGGATGCACAACAGGAGTATCTTCGTTTCCTTCCTTATCGCCGCTCTATTATTATTAAGTACTAGCTGTTGCCCGCGGCTCCGCCCGCGTGGATGTCGGTTATCGCTCTCGCTATTTTATTTCTATAATAAATGTAGCCTAAATTACTCCTTATTACATCAGCTACCTGCCAATAAAAGTCCCGTCAAAATCGGTCCAGCCATTTCAGGGATTAGCCGTAACAAACAGACAGACAGACAGATAGACAAAAATTGTAAAAAATGTTATTTTGTTTGTATGTACCGTATTATATTCATATTTAATCAATGATTAATAACAATTTTTTTTAATGTTAATCTAAAACTAATGACTAAATTAACGCAATAAACTAAAATATTTACAAGAAAATTAAAGAGTTGAACAAATTCAGGCAACGAAATGCATGTAGTAAAACCGATTGTTTTAATATTACAAACAGACATTTCAATTTTATTTGTTTGTATAGATGTATAGATTCTGCCGGTGTATGATCGTGTCCATTGTCCATGGAACATCTCAGTAATGGTGATGCTCGGGCGTCAGCTCCCAGGCTAAACAGGAAGAGAAATTCAGTGAGTTTTTCTTCTTGCGTCTCATCATTTTCAACCGAATTCAACTCACCGCAACAGCCTGCCCTGCTGTTATATCCCACAGCACCTGGTCGTCCCACTTTTGCACTCATTTTTTTCCAGCTACCTAGGTACTCAATTAATAAAATACTTATTTTTGTATTGTTTTAAGGCTTTTCAATCACCCAACATTTCATCAAAAGTCATCTACTAAACCCGTTGTTATTAAAATCCCCGTATCCCAGCCCGGTGTGCCCTGCAGAGCACGCATCACACGGGACGGTGACATTTTTGTTTGCAATAATTACGCTGTTCACAGTCGGCGTGATATTTTAATATCTCTTTTGTTGGTACAGATTGAAATAAGCCTACCGTTAGGTGAATTGTGTATAGAGGCTTTTACATTTCAGTTTGATAGGTATTTTAGACAGGTGGGATTGTATAAAAGGTTTCATGAGAGTAGAGGACGCTCATGAAGTACGCGAGGACAGAAGCAGTTGGCGGGCCGTTGTCTGTGCCAACCTTGGTAGGGAAAAGGGCGTGAATATCATGCATGTATGAAATTTGAAATAATATTGTATAAAAGGTAGACTGAACACACAGAAGGGTGGCTGTGATTGACTGGATGCGGACTGCGGAGGGTCGGCAGAAATTTGGGAGGATTAATTGATAATTGAGAGGAAGTTCGTAGAAGTAGATGGCCGGTGATTGTCACTGCCTACCCCAGGTGTATATGAGGTAGGCCACGACGGTGTTTCCATCTAATTGTGCAGTCCGATTGGGGAAGTGCCTATAAAATACCGCGGCCATAATAACCTCGTGTTGTGTTCCCGATGGCGACTGCTTTGTCTTCTGCAGCACGAGTGTGACTCCCCTGGTGTCGCACACGTCCATAAGTCACTACAGTAACTATTTTCCATCAGGTGAGGTTAAAAAATGCATGCAAACATACATTGTATGTTAAAATATACATCCTATCATATACACTACTACAAAAACACATAGCGATATTGTATACAAAGATTTTATGAGTGTTTGTTATTTTGACAGTAATAGACTAACCCTTAATGAAATGAGTTCAAAAAAGAAAGGTTGTAGTTCTTACACTTATGCCTACCTCTTTGGAAAAAAAATATAAAGCTAAGCAATGTTATAGCACAAAACTATGATTTGTTTTTATTTTGCAGGTAAAATTAATAACGACTGCACAAATTTAGTTTAGTCCACTTAAGAGAAGCCGGCTGGTCATATCATAAAGTATCTTATAAACTATTATAACGTTAATTTTATACTAGGATATGACGTCACGGGATCTGTAAATAATGACGTCGACGGGCGCAACATGGCGGTTATATTTCCGATATTACACTGAGGGTGTCCCGCATCTCTAATATAAGATTTATGACTGACAAGTATAATGTTACATGGTTAATATTAGTAGTTCGACTGCATGATATGGACGAACGTATACGTAAATATAACATACTAGGTTTTGCCCGCGGCTCCGCCCACGTGGATGTCGGTTATCGCTACTAACTATAGCCTATGTCCTTTCTCAAGGTTAAACTACCCCTGTTTCAAATTTCATCAAAATCGGTTCAGTGGTTTAGGCGAAAGTGAAAGACGGACAAACAGACACACACATACACACATTCCCCTTTCCTACTAATATTATAAACGCGAAAGTTTGTTAGTATGTGTAATAATCCTATGTCAAGGCACCAAATTGTAATCACCCCGGTCCTAGATCACGTCACCAAGATGTAATGTCCTGGTCACGCGGGACCAAATTGTAATAAACACTGCCTTAACCATAGTAATCCTGGTGAGCGGCAGCAAATTGTACCGTGATCCTGCGTCACAGCTCCATCTACCCATCTAATTGTGAACTACTTCCACTCACCATCCGCAGTCCGTTACATCCCGACCCCCGAATCTTTATGAAGGTACATTCTTATTTTTTTTTTTTTTTTTTTTTTTTTATGACCGGAGTAAAGATTCTACTAATTTTAATACAGAACAATAAAAGACAACCTGATTTAAACCTCACACGGGCTGCAAATCGAGGTGAAGATACTTCTTTACCCACAGGCCCCCTTTTTTTTTTGTATATTTCCCGCTTAGCTAGAATCCAGTCATCCCACACATTAAGTGTCTGTGTAGTTTAACCATATCAAGACAAACCACTTCTCAGTCCCGATACCAAGCTTGATAGTAGTCCCGCAACACAAACTATCTCCTCGAACCAGGACATGACAGTCTAAAGCAAGGAAAGCCTGGTTGTGAGGCAAGCTCAGTCCTAGCGACTCAGAGTAAAAGTTTGTGGAGCGAACCTATCTTACGTTCTTCCACAACCAATTACCCCATCCCCCAATAATAAAGTCATCCCTTAACAGCCGTCAAACATAGTAGGTGCAAACGGTCCACCCCACTTGGCTCGAAACCCAAAAAGCATTTGCCCCGAAAATGGCGCATGTACAGTGTAGCTCGTTATAACCTAACTGTATAGTTGAGGAAGTGTGAAGGTACCTTAACGGTATGCTTAGACCTCGGATTCATCAATCTCGAGCCCGTCTATTATCCTAACTCTTAGCAATCCTTCATAATTCCGATTGAGGTGCATGCAGAATGACTAGACTATAACCAAGCCTCGCGATTCTACTCCCCATAGTGCTGGTTGGGAAGGCCCTTCACACTGAATTTAAACAAGTACTCATTCAACATACAACCTCTCCATGACCATTCCTTAACGTGAATATTCCTTTCGCTCTAACATAACCAACTTCCATGGTCATTCAGACTACCAACCAATCAGCACCCGATACAAACGCATGGTTATTGTTTCGTAATTTCAGGAATGCTCCAGCTTTTGCAAGGAAAGCGGATTTCAGTATCCCCCTCTATTGCACACCACGCGTGGCAAATTGATAAATTTTGATTAAGTCTTAAAGTCGAACTATAACGAACCTTACTACAATTTTTTCCTTTTGTAATATTTAATTAAATTTTTTTTTTTTTTGGTAAAGCCACCCTGCTCCCCACCATCTGACGGGATGAGAATATATTTCGTTAACAATTTAGGGTGAAAGTGACTAATGTGAAACTAAGTGAAAATTACTATGATCAACTCATTCACATGATGGACTACTGCTCATACTATCAGATGGGCTTCACCCTATCCACCAAATTTATTGATCACATTTTTTTTTTTTTTATATATTTATCCTCAGACCAGATCTAAATTATTAATTGAATATAATTTTAAATCAATCCTACTTACTAGTTCTACTTAACTAACTACATTACTTAAATCTACAAATTCTTACATACTAAGTAAAGTAATTGCAAAATCTAATCAACAATTCAAGCTTAAGTTCACGAACCTTCTCTTCTCTTCCCGATCCAGCCCCAGCCTACTGCGTATAATATCTAGACAGATGTATAGTATTGAACTTCCCCCGAACCTCATTAGTTTGGGGGTCTAACAAAATGTACACATTTTGGTAAGGATTTCCCGCCACTACGTATGGACCTTCATACAACGCCTCAAACTTCTTGGTTACCTTTAATTTCGCGCTAGATTTATTTAACTTCCTAATTTTTACTAAATCGCCGACCTGATATTCAATCAACCGATATCTACCATTAAACTTCGCCTTCCGTTTTTCCCCAGCCTCTTGTAGATTCTTACGCGCTATCTCCCTGACTTTCTGTACGTCTAGCTCTCCATTACTCCTACCTATAATTTCGTCAAACGACAACCTCGTAGAAGTTCCGTACATTATCTCACAAGGGGTAAATCCTGTGCTTTCATGATAAGTGTTATTATATAGCTCCTCCAACTTGGGAAGAGTCTTTACCCATCCTTTGTGATTCGTGCTAATATATGTCCTAAACAAACGCCCTAACTCCCTGTTGACTCGCTCTACTGTATTTGGTCGTGGGTTCCTAACCGTAGTGTATACCACTCTAACCCCCAACGTTTCCATGCCCTCTTTCCACACTCGACTAGTGAACTGGGTACCATTATCCGACATTATCGCCTTCGGCTTTATTATGTCGAAGAACCTCTTTGCCTTATTAAACACTGCCACCGCCGTTGCCTTCTTAAGCTCAAAAAATTTGACAAACTTACTAAACGAATCCTGAAGAACGAGTATATAATTCATTCCAAATTTACCCGTAGGGAGAGGCCAGTATATATCTACCATCACTAAATCGCCAATATCTCTTGTAATTATTGAACAGCATGGGCCTACTTTGTTTGAATTAGAATGCTTTGTTAACTGACATACGTCACAAGTCCTCACTAAACGTTTCACACTCTTAGTTAATCCTTTCCAATAAAACCGATCCCTTATATACTTTATCACCTTGTAACCTCCCTGATGACCCATTTCGAGATGTACTTGCCTAACTAATCCTTCCCTAAGGACATTTGGTAAGAAAATGACTTGTCCCTTTTCACCCCCCTTATCTATATACAAAACGTCATTAATCAATCTACACCTACTCGCCAAACCCGCTAACTCTCCTCTTGTGCTGACCGTACTTATCTGATTAATTAACCTACTTATCTCTACATCAGCCCTTTGTAATTCAGGTAGTAGTTTTAATTGGTTCAGTAATTCTTTATTTCGTTGCGCTTCCATATATAGGATGCTCGGTGACCTAACCTTTTCTTCCTGCAAAAGTTCCCCTTTAGGAGGATAGCGCGACAATACGTCCGCGACCACATTATCTCTCCCTTTAATATGTTGTATTTCATACTGAAAATTCTCTAAATAGTTAATCCACCGAGTTACCTTAGCGTTATATAACCTCCACGTCTTGACAAATGCCAAAGCCTTATGATCCGTCCTAATAACTACCCTAGCTCCCCTCAAATACGTTTCGAATTTCTCTAAACAACAGATTACTGAATAGAACTCCTGTTCAGTCACTGTCCAATTTAATTGAGCCCCCCTTAATGCCTTACTATAAAACCCCAGCACCCTCTGCTGATCATCATCGCCTACCTGATATAAAACCCCTGCTAATCCCACCTTAGAACAATCCGTTTGCAAATAGAAAGGTTTAGTAAAATCCGGATGATGCAATTGGATAGTTTCTAAGAACAAAGCTTTAATTTGTTCGAACGCCCTTTGTTCGAGTTGACCCCAACCCCAGCCTTTACCCTTCTTCAACAAATTATATAATGGTTGCGCTTGAATATTAAAGTTAGGTATAAACTTCCTATAAAAATTACATAACCCCAAAAATGCCCTCACATGCTTTATCCTTCTAGGTATCGGAAACTCTTGTATAGCTTTAACCTTATCTGGGTCAGTGTGTAATCCCTGAGTAGAGATGATGTAACCCAACATCCTCACTTCCTTACAACAAAACTCACATTTCTTTAAATTACACGTTAAACCTGCCTTTTGCAATTTACCTAAGACTATGTCCAAATGTTCCAAATGTTGTGTGAATGACCCTGTCGTTATTATCGCTAGGTCATCTAAATAATTAACACAAAATTCCCTGACCTCATGTCCTAATATTATATCCATGGCCCTACTAAAACTTCCCACGGACGTTTTCAACCCTTGGGGCAACACATTATAAACGTAGGACTTCCCATTGAAGGTGAACCCCGTATATTTTTTACTATTCTGCGTAATAGGTATTTGGAAATAAGCATTATTCAAATCTACTACACTTATATAGTTAGCCCCATGGAAGGAATTCATGACATCAATCTGTAGTGGTGGTTTCTCCGTTTCTGCCACCATATATTTATTTATCTCTCTAGCGTCTAATAACACTCTAATCGAATCATCTCGCTTAATCGTAAAAGTCAATGGACTACAATAAGGAGTTGCAGATCGACTAACTATCCCCAAATCTTCCATTTCCCTTAGCTTTTCTTCTACTCTCCCCCTATAAGCATATGGCACCGGATAATTTTTCTTAACAATAGGTACATCTGAACACATCACTATCTCGTGCTGATAGCAGTTCGCTCTCCCTAAACGCGAAGCGAACACACCCTTATATTTATGTAACAATTTTAGCAAGCTATTCCTCTGTTCTGTCTCTATAGCAACTCCGGTCTCTAGACTTGTCCAGACTAGATCATTAAACTCGCTACAACTATCCATGGCTGATATTAATTCCTCACTCTCCCTTAGGTCGGATCCCTTTACTTGCTCTAAAAACGGTATTACCTCTCTTTGCCCTGCCTGATCCAGAACTAAACCTCTATCTATTTTTCCCGTGTTGATAGTTACTTCATTCCCCTTTAACCAATCAAATCCTAAAATCAACGAATTAACTAGGCCTGGAACTACTACAAACCCCATATTTTGTACACACTCTCCTAGCTTTAAAGGCAATAGAACTATTTTCTTAATCTCTCCGCTCCTATGACCCACAGCTGTCTTAATTTTAAAGGGTCTAATCGGCATCCACGGTATTTCGCGACTCCTATCCGACCTCAGTACATCCCAGAATTCCTCTGAGATGCTGGTTATATCACAACCAGTATCCACTAATCCTATAACCTCATGATCAAAAATATGCACTATTACTTCTGAACTAAAGGTTCCCTCATCGCGTTCTGTAGACCTTTCATCAAATACCGCCTCTATCGACACAGGATCGCCTTGTCTCAAAAGTTTCTGTTCAATATTTAATTTAATCACATCAACTATTTGTTTATCGATAAAGAGACTCTTTGGTTCTACTGTTCCAAAACCCAATCCCTCACGTATACCACGAGTAGTCATCTTCGCCACTAGCGGCGCCCTAATACCGTTTCCTACCTTACCTAAAGCTAGCCCTGGATTCCAACCCATTTTGATCATCATATCTAACGCTGCGTTCCCTGTGACTGAGGCTAGATCGGGAACAGAACTTCCAGCCTCTACTAGTTTAAACCTGCGGGTGACGCTAACGCCGATGTATCACTCTGCACTACCGTTGCCACCTGCTCACCAGACGGTCGAGTTTTGCTTGGCTTAGGCCAACTGCGATAGTCCTGACGAGAATCCTTAGCCCTTTTCTCCGGTATCCTCTTCTCGCCGCCAGAGGTTGGAGTTGATACAGCCTCTTGCCGAGCTATATCGTCCATCCCTCTCAAAAACTCCGCTGTTTCAATGATGTTATTCAGCTTGGACGTATACCATCCCTGTTGCACATACTTCGGAAACTGCCTAATTATGTCCCCAATCAGTTGTTTCTCGGAAAACTTATAAGTTAGCATCTGAGCCTTCCCGGTCAATCTTAGGAAATGGCCTAACATAGTAGGCGACTCCGCTTTATTCCAAACTCCATGCACTATAGACCGGCGTAATTCGTTCTGTTCGCTTTCTCCCCAGAAGGTAGCCAAAAAGTCCGCCTTGAAGTCTTGCAATACGCTCCAACGACATTTGTAAACTCTTGCCCATTCTCTGGCTTCACCCACTAGACATTCTTGTATCAAGTCTAATTGATTGCCGTCCCGACCGACCTTTCCCAAATATGTTGTTAGGTCTTCCAAAAACGTCACCGGATGCACATCGACTTTGTCTCCGAACTTGGGCTTCTCGAACGTTACATTTCTCACATGGTAGTTTATGTTTCTAGGTAACTCCGAGTTGACACACTCCACGGAGATCGAGGGTTCCCCATTTTCCCTTAATCTAGGAGAGTCTGTATGTAGTTGTTGATTCAATTCCGGATTAGCCTGTTCCCTAACCACAGACAACGCTTCTGTGGGCACTGCCCCCCATTCGCGACTACTTCCGCTTCTGTCTGCTGGAGAAGCTCTTGTCTCACTCATCTCAGCCCTTAACGTCTCCAATTTCGCAGCTAAATCTTCTATAGTACGATTCAACTTCCTATACCGAAGGTTAGCTAAAGAAGTGTTCACATTCACACTTCTCCCCTCCGGTCTCCTTCTAGCTTCAATTGTCCGTCTCACACGCCTAGATGTGGTAGGTACAGGTTCATTGGGCGTCGTAGTTTGCCTTACAGGACTAGTCGTCCCTTGCTCACTTGTCCTGTTTTCCCCATAACGGGCAGGCGCCCGCCTTTTCCTGCTCGGCTTATCCATACTATATTTATCACTGATCGAACACTCAAAGAACACTACACGTAACGATTCGTCAATACAATCACTATAAACTCCCTTTTAACTTATAAATTTGAACACCACTTTCAGCTAAAACTCACGGCTCATAACCGGAACTATATATACACGATAAGTTAACAAATAATACATTATAGCGTTAACTGTTGGTTGGGATGCCTCACTGTCATACAATGTTGCACTCCAACGACATTGTAGGTATTTCAATTCAATAAATGTTTCTCCCGAGTTCGACCTACTCAAGTCTATAAGATACTTAATATCGACCCCCCAACAATTCGACTGATAACATCCTAACCCAGACTTTACGACCCCCCATTGTTTATTATTCTCACCATTTTTCATTTTACACTAAATTCACCCCAGCATAATTTCCTAGAGACCCTTACCTATAATACAGCAACAAATTGTACGGTATGCAACATACCGTACTCCTACCCTCAACTAACCCACAACAAACAAACACAATGCCAACGACCGATGGTCAGAATATAGTGTCTATCCCGAACACTGCAACGAAATTGTCCCAGACTCTGATCTCAGGTCTCGGCTCCAAATCGTACTGGCGCCTGACCTTCCAACCTATCCCCGGGCAGACAAAATGTTACCATCCTGGTTACCGACACCAAATTGTGGTGTCGTCCTGGCCACCAGGCATTAACTTGTAGTGTGTAGTCTTGATCCACGTCATCAATTTTAACGTGTAATCCTGGCTTACGGCCCCAAATTGTAATCACCCCGATCCTAGATCACGTCACCAAGATGTAATATCCTGGTCACGCGGGACCAAATTGTAATAAACACTGCCTTAACCATAGTAGTCCTGGTCAGCGGCAGCAAATTGTACCGTGATCCTGCGTCACAGCACCAATACGTAATAAAGCGGTGGTCATACCCGCGGCATTTCACCACACTAAATAAATCGTCTATATTGTTAATTCTACTTTGGCCAATGATCGTATAATGGTCAGAGGAGACCCTAGATGAGCCCGCATATCCCGGATCCTATAGAGTTCTAGGAATGCTGGTATTTATATAATGAAACATTACTATACAATTACTTAATTCTACCCCCACTTATTTTAACTGATTTATGTTAAGGTACAACAATTTCTCAATGAATGAGTCTCTCACAAATAATTTTCTCACAAGCAACCTACAACCGTACTAGATCCTAACACTGCCCTAATTACTACTACTGTGGCAAACAACCCGAATAACTTTATTGATCTAACTTTTTACATTGTCGACTTAGTGTTGCAAGCCTAACACTGCCCTAGTTACTACTACTGTGGCAAACAATCCGAATAACTTTATTGATCTAACCTTTTACATTGTCGACTTAGTGTTGCAAGCCTAACACTGCCCTAATCACTACTACTGTGGCAAACAACCCGAATAACTTTATTGATCTAACCTTTTACATTGTCGACTTAGTGTTGCAAGCCTAACACTGCCCTAATTACTACTACTGTGGCAAACAATCCGAATAACTTTTGCTCCCCATAGGCATATACTTTGAATTTGTTAGTTTTGTTTCCCCGTTGGCGTATACTTTGAATTTGTTAGTTTTGTTTCCCCGTTGACACATACTTTGAATTTGTTAGGTTTTGTTTCCCCGTTGACACATACTTTGAATTTGTTAGTTTTTGTTTCCCCGTTGGCACAGGCTCCACCAATCGCCGTGTGCAGTGGGATACTACCAACTTTAAATATCCCCCCTCTATCCTTTTGTAAGCACGTAGCCCCAAATGGAACTTACGCGCCTTTAGAGAGTAGGATAGCTGACTCGTATTTTCCCTCCCCCAATATCTGAATCCAGACAAATGTATACGTCTAATTAGACTTGAATTAGAAAGGCGTTGCCAATTAATTGTAATTCAAAATAAGATTATTTCTTTCACAATATTGTCAAAGCATAGTATGACTAGTACAGATTCAATGAATAGTTTCATGTCGTAGCGCGGTCTGATGACCAATCCATCAAATGAGATTCTGTGTCCAAAATAGGATCTTTAACATGTCAGAACTGACTCATACTTGTCACGTGCATAAACGAGATCGATATAGTGTCCCTGGTGTAGAAGACAGCCATATCTAGGGTCAATTGCCCAAATCAATTAAGGTTCGATACAAGTTCCAAATTAGGAAAGCGCTCTGCTAAGGTGAGCTAGATGTACCTCGCCAAAATGATTCCTCGGCTACGACGCTCCGAGTAATAAGTATTATTTATAGCATAGTATTTTATTCAAAGTCAATTGGTAGATCAGTCAAACAAACTTCTCATTTCGGAATAATTTCCATTACGAATTTGATTAATTATGATGTGGGTGGATTTAAAATATGTTATGCCACCAATCTGAGTTTCATTGAGACCATACTAAGTCAGTTGCTAGGCAAGTAGAACATTAGCAACGCGGTCCGACGACGGCTCGCTTATAGGTCTAATCCGAATACAACGAACGCCTACTAAAATATACAACACGATAGCTCGTATACAATTTACTCAAATCACGATTTCACCACGGCATTAACGCACGAAAAACCTTAACTAAATCAATCACAAGCATCACCAAGGAATGATATGTCACATCACCAAGCAAAGGCCCGATTAGCTCAGAACCGTTACAATACTAGTCCTTACTAATACACTTCCTAACCTATTCCCATTGTGTGAGTGCCTACTCTACCCCCAACTTAGAACTTCTGTTCAACCAAACTAGGTGTAACGTCACCTTATTTACATTTAAACGTGTGGTGTGTTGTGAGCCTATCATGTATTGATGGTATTCCATCAACACTCCTGCTCTGCTATGGGTGCAAGCTAGTTAGGCTTGACTGGCCTATCCTCATAACTGTGTGCTTGCTCCAGTCCACGAGCCGAAGCTCAGGGATGTGAACTGAAACCCTAACGAGATAATAGTTAGTGTATATATAAATAGATATATAAGACTGAACTGCGAGCTCTGTAAGTTCTGATCCAGGCCCAATTGGACGGTTCCACTTCGACGGTACCTACCCATCACAGAACAAACAGTCACCCACATTCAGGAAGCTTTTCCGATCCCGTTTCCACAGGTAAAATCGGAATGCCGCCCGCTTCAAAGGTTACCGGCCCCTAGCTATTCAGATAAATATGGAGTTGTTGCCACCGTTAGGTATCCCTCCATAACCAGGCACATCGCCATGGGTTTCCTACGGGAGAACTAGCTAAAACACCGCAGTGCTACCCTCAACTACTAACATAACAAAAGATGATAAAACGACAGCAATGACTTTACGAATGCACTGCCAGACTCAACAGCACAAGACAGTAATAATACGCATACATTTACACGTACTATCCCTGCCCAATGTAAGGTGTCTTCATTTTCGTAAAGGCCCTAAGTCCTGCTCCGATCGCGACCCATCCCAATATTCGACGCGAGAACTAGCCTACCCCACGCCCTAGTCGTAACAAATCTTAATCGCGCACCCTTGTACGTATCACGCCCAACCACACACAAAATCAAGATTTACAATTAATTTCAACAATTTCAACATAATAAAGATGATAAAACGACCGTAAGGACTTTACGAATGCACTGCCAGACTCAACAGCACAAGACAGTAATAATACGCATACATTTACACGTACTATCCCTGCCCAATGTAAGGTGTCTTCATTTTCGCAAAGGCCCCAGGTCCTGCTCCGATCGCGACCCATCCCAATATTCGACGCGAGAACTACCCCACACCCCAAGGTTTACAATAAATTTCGACAATTTATAATTTTTACAGAATTATAAAACTCTCGGCGGTACATTGGAAAAACTCTAAACCGTTCGCGTTAAACAAAGATAGCTAGTAATTCGTTTATTACACAACACCGGCAACAATTTCATATAATTCACAAAAGGAATTTAACACTATTTCTTTACAACGATAGAAATATATAACTTACAAAGACAGTCCGCCGAGCCGTACCCCTTTTAGCTATCTGGATCGAATGAATGACGAAAAAAAAGTGCCCCCCGCCTCCAGAAGACCCATCTTTTAAAGGCGAGGTCTCCCTTCTCTAAACTAACCTCGCCGTTTCTAGAACTACACATCATCCTTCATCCAATCGTGAGCTATTTCCGGCAAGCCGCCTCAGCGAATTTGCTCCTTTTTTATAAAAACTCCTTAATTCATATGATTGGAATAAGAATAATCCAAGATAATGTCTAACTAATTTTCCAGTTAATTATTCGTATACTAATATTTAGAATTCGCGACTAGTGCAATATCACAGAAAATGCAGCCAATAGAGATTCCTGGTTACATCAACCGCAGGATCAGTAGCAGTTGATGTTAAATCTTATTTCAATTTTTTTAACGGATAATCTTACGTTATTTCGCTACCAATAAGACAAACATGGAATTTAATTTATTTACAATAAAGGAAATGGCTCAATCGCAGCGCCATCTAACAACCCTCTTAAATACCACACCCATTTTTTTGAATTTTTAATTTTAGCTCCATCTACCCATCTAATTGTGAACTACTTCCACTCACCATCCGCAGTCCGTTACATATGGATGGATGGATGAATGGATAGATGGATGGATGAATGTTTGTTACTCTTCCACGTAAAAACTACCGAATGGATTTTAATGAAACTTAACAATAATATAGCTTAAACATCAGAATAACACATAGGCTACAAATTTATAACGATAACCGATATTATAGCAATAATCGACATCCATGCGGGCGGAGCCGCGGGCAAAAGCTATTTGTAATATTAGTATAGATTTTATTATGTATTTCAGTTCAGTTTTTCAGTGTATTTGTATGTTTTTTATACATTTGTGTGGCAGATATTCACACGGTCCACTTGATGGGCAGTGGCTACTGTTGACCATGAACGTGTGCAACACCAGGGGCGACACATGCGTGCTACTGATGCTGTAAGAATCGACTGATACCCTTATTGAAGAACTCCACATTGTAGTTCCTACTTACTTGTACCTACAGTGTGCAGATACCTCTTTTAAAAATTGTCAGTAAGACTTTTAACGGCTTAAGTAAGCTTCTTTCACAGTCATAAAAGCCTTTCGCAAAAACGATTTCACTTTTTAACCGTTCATTTTCAACGTACTTTCGATTTTTTGTCCCAAAGTGCCCGTCACAAAGTTAGTCCCATATAAGGGACAAACTTGGATCTTTTTAAGCATTTTGGATGGTATATGTATATCTATGTATTTGAATTCTCACATGCTACACTGCACTGACAAGGGAACAATACAAAATCCAATCGAAAAAATCGTGTCGCCTCTCATTATAATCAAACTTCTTTATGTAATAAAAATGTATAATACAAGTAAATTATAATGTTGGCCCCCACGGACCAATTTGAATAAATTAAATGAAAGGCAGCCGTTTCGGAAATTCGCCCGAAATTCTACGTGTAAGAAATTATGCAAACCTGTTTTGATTTGGTCGCGTTATATTTTGGTACACGCGAGGACAAAACAACTTACGGAACTATTATTACTCAATCGGTGAAAGTGTAAATATTAAGGAACTTTTTTATGTATAAAAAAAAATACTTGGCTGTATATGGGTTCCCATGAAGATCTTTGGGACTCAAGCCAACCTCATTTGTAAGGTATCCCGTATCACCTTGCCTTGGGGCTTGGGTGGAGGCTTCTTTCTCGGGGTTGGGAGCCCTGGATGCGAATTTGATGGTGCTCAGATGAAGAAAAATATTATTGTATTATTACATTCATTTCGTCTAGATTTCAATCTATTCCGTGATTTTGACGCTTGCAACAGTGTAAAAATATCATCATTCTATAGCTCAAATCAACACAATGGTAAATTTCTCGTTAACTTAATTACTAATGTTAGCAACCTTGATAGAATAAATACCTGCTATGTTTTACGTGAGTTTGCGAAAATAACTCATATTCATAATATTATGATAAATGTTCCATTTGTTACAAATTCTACATAGGCGGCCTTACGGTCGAATAAATATTATGAATAAATAATATCACATGTGGCCGATGTCACTGGCTGCGTTAGCAGGGTTACAAATTGTGATTTGTACAACATTCTGATAATTATGATGAGATAATTTGTACTTGTTCCTATTCTTTTTAGACATATTCTTTCAAAGGAATAGGCAGAGATAGCATGCCATTCATTTATACAAAATAAATGTATAATTATGTAAACGGGCACGTTATCAGTCAACATCGATTGGAATACATTTTTTGATACCTTAATTTTTTGATTCCTCTTTTGTATTCTTGTAAATAATAATAATAATAATAATAATAAATTTCTTTATTTCGAGCAACAAGACTCAATGTGTTAGTAACAATTGACTTATATAAATCTATGTTAGTATGTATAACAATTTAAGAAAAATTCTGGAATTAATTCAATTAAAATCAAAATAAAAATTGCAATATAATATAAAATGTCAACGAAAAATTACAATTTAATTAATTCAATTACAGATTAAAATGTCAAAGAAAATTACAATAAAATCAATTTCAATTAAATTTATTCCGAATGAAATATCAAAATTACAATTAAATTTACATTTTAATAAAACATGCTCTGCCTCTGAGTCATTTGTATGTTTGTCAGCACATGAACCATGCACGCATGGTTGATGTACCGACAATCAAACCTACTTGCAAATACATTCAGGATAGTGTTACCGCTGCCCCGGATCCTGCGCCCCAGGGATGTGCACCGCTTTCACATCGTCGTATAGAAACAGTCGATGCGAGCGTCGGCGAACATCCCCGACGCGCTACAGTTCCGTGGCAGCCCCAAGAGCACCCGAAACGCATTATTATATTGTACACGAAGGGCGCTGTACTGCTTCTGCGTATACGACACCCACAAGCTGGACGTGTACAGGGACGTACAAAATGCTTTGAAAAGAGTCACCTTGGCACTCCCCGAGCAACGCGCAAACCTGCGGGCGATCATATTGGCCCTCACAGACAACGCCCTTCGCTCCCTATCGATATCTGCATCGTCTCTCAGGTCAGGTCAGTTTCAGTTTATTACGTTACTTTTAGATTATATAAAAAAAAAAAACTTGCAGTTAAGAAACTCACTGTTCTAACAGGGTCGGCAGCGCGAGTATGACGCACGGTCCTGCACACGTCCATAGGCCACGGTAACCACTTTCCATCAGGTGGGCTTGTCTGCCACCTAAGTGGTATAATTTAAAAAGAAAAATTATATTTATTATGTAAACAATAAAATAATAATTATCTAGTTAATAAAAATGGTTGTTCCTAAGTGCAAGTGCGAAAACGGTTTGATCGATTCGTTATAAAATTCGTAAAAAATTAATACAGAATTTCACGCCAGCGAAGCCGCAGGTATCTGCTCAATTAAATCATTATTTATGGAAGAAAAGTGATGTTTCTCTCAATGCTGAGAACCTCTTTTTTTCTGTACACCCTTGCGGACTAAGTTACAGCAAAAAGAAAATCAAAGGGCACAGCGGAAAAAATGTTATTTATTGAATAAGAAAAAAAAAATATTACGTAATTATTAGGGTACCTAGTATATAATCATTCAATCATTAGTGAATGATTTACATACCTGCTACGGCTGGTTCAGGCTACCATTCAAGGCTTTTATCACGAAGCCCGGAGTCCGCTTGTTCCTTCTCCTCTAGTTGATTGGCCTACTACTGCCTGGCCTCTTAACCCTGCGACTCTTCTGTCGTTGAGCGGGTGTACTGATGGTGAGATTGGCTTAGGTCCTGAAGAGCTTAGTAAGACCCCATGAACACTATAACACCGGATTCTATTTTTTCGCGATGAATCCTTAAGAATCTCTTCATCAAGAGCTTAGGCTGTCCCGGTGCCCCAAAAGTATTTTTCTATGTTTTGATTTCATTCAATTGTCTATATAGCTTATGTCCTGTCACCGAATAATAGTTATCTTATTAAGTGTGTTTTTAACGTAGTTTGTGAACTAATATTGTTCAACAAGTAAGGCATTTTCAACATTTAGATCTAGTGCTTGTAAACAAATTTACATAACAAGTAAGAAAAGCAAATTGTAAGTTAGCAAAACCGGCTATTTTCTTTCTAAATATTTACTTGGTTCGGTTATTAGTCTTTGCCAGGGGCATGGTCATGTGGAATACTAATCTCTTTCTCGTGACCTTGAGAAAGATCATCTTTTGTGGTTTACCGTTGTGGAGGCCTAGGCCTTCGTCTCGGAGTTTGTGGTCCGCTTACTTCTTCACCATCATTGTTTTGATTTACACTGTTTTTTTGGGAGCAACTGCCTGTCTGAGGATGGCTTCTGGTAAGGCCCCCGAAACACAAAATATAATATATCCTTTGTATTATTGCCAATGGAGCTTTACCTGTGTGCAAATGCAGCGGAATACAACCATGCGGTTACAAATTAATACGCACTCTCTCAACACTCTCTCTCTCACATGACTAAGCATAATTTCAATTCTATTTCACAATTCAGGAACTGAACATCAGTTAGGTTATTTTTGAATGTACAACGTTAGTGCCGATTCTAGTTTTGTTTTAATATCAGATAAAATAATAAGTCAAGTGAAAAGAACTTCCTTGTGATAAATAACGCTGACTGACCAGTAAGACCCCCAACGGGTTACTTGGCAGGTACAATGGCGAACACTTATGAATCTTCGATGATTGTTTTAGTTGCCGGACGACGAGTGGTTTATGGTGTAGGGATCCGGTGCCCAGTGGCTAAGGTATATCTTTAAAAAAAAATCTTTTTGTTTCTGCCATAAAAAATCTACTAATGCAAATTCTGACTATTTGACGATGATAAAGTGATGCGTAGCGGTAGAACATTTTGACGTCTAATTCAAAAGTCTTAAGTGCGATTCTCGCTCAGTTCAAATAATTTTATTGACGAATACATTGTATTTTGTGTGTGTGTGTGGATTTATATGTATGTAACTAAAATATGAGTAGACTAGCTGTTGCCTGCGGTTGCGCCCACAGATGTCGGATTTGTTAACATTAATTATTACTGCTCTGCTCCCTTGAGTAGTTGCGTGATGATATATAACTTATGTATTATTCAGATGTATAAGCTATATTTTTAGTTTAATTTTTAGTTTTTCCGTGAAAGAGTAACAAACATCTGTACATACATTCATTCATACTCACAAACTTTCGCATTTATAATATTAGCAGGATATATATTATTTTTGTTATCCGTATCTTAGAGCTCATACTACCTACAAACCTAAGCAAGTCATGGAATTATATTACAGTCTTGTAATTAACGTTAATAAATAGCAAAGTATTTAGCTCGTTTATTATTGCACCAGACGCAACACACCTTCCATTCCTTTTTCAGTTTTCCTTTTTCCATCTCGCCTTCGCACTGCAGGTAACCACGCTCGACTGACGCCTCAGGAGCTCAATTCATTTATTTCATATTGTGGCCAAAAGTGGTTTACGTGTATTGAATGTGCAGTCATTAACAAAAGTAGCTTAATTCGATAAAACTTCTAATTATTCATTTTCGCTCTAACACCTTTCAAATATTAATTTCGAAATTGAGTGCGAAAATAATTGTCTGTACAAAACATTCAATAAAATATATGGATATTAGACGGGGCAAAAAAGGAACACAATAGGCAAACAAAGGAAAGTAGCTTTGTTGACATCAACTTATAACATTATGGTCATAATACAAAATATTTATTAAATAAACATATTTGAGGCGTAAAATATTTTTTTTTTGTTCAAAGTGACATTCGTAAGGTGGTTGCGAAATAAATGAAAAACCGCTACAATAAAACAATTTATCATCAATTATAGACATCAACTTGTTTGCCGAAGACGGGTTGCACTCTGGGAGTGCCGGCAGAAGTGAAAACATTTTCTTTTTTTCTTTCTTCGTTATATACATAGAAAAAGATAAAAAAGAACATACCATACCATACCTATAATATAGCGCTAATCATAGAACCTATCACTTATTTTCTGCTAATTTTCTGTCAGTAGAAATTAATAAATCATGAAAAGAAAAAATAAACACAAAAAGTAATAAATAACAGAAAGAAAAAATATTCATAAAAAGTAATAAATTACAAAAAGAAAAAATAATCACAAAAAGTTTCAGAAGGCCAGGTGGTTTGAACCCGATACTATTTGAAACTATAAGGACTTACAGTCGAAGTGCTTACCGTTTAAGCCACGACGCTATCTATGGTAAATTGCAAAATAGATAGTATTTACCTAATCTTGTATGACGTCAGTCGTCGGTTACGGTTCAAAGGTCAACTAATCCTGACGATTCCTTAACATTTTACACCCATCCAACGCCGCTAAAGAAGTTTTCACTTCAAAAACAATAATCATTAATAGCAACTATCTCTAACATAGTCCAATTATATTCCAATAACAGTGTCCAGTCTCATTGGCCTTGGAGAAAAACAGACAAACATATAAATATCTTCTGAGTGTGAGCAAGACATAATACAAATGACACAAACCCAGTTGGCATCAGCCAAAAAGTCCTATAAAACACTACGGTCGGCTCGACTGTGGGAATCAAACCCCATTGTGATACGCGGGGTAATGCGACTCCCCGTACATTTACATTTATATGAAGA
This sequence comes from Eilema caniola, assembly GCA_949126895.1. Taxonomy (NCBI): domain Eukaryota; kingdom Metazoa; phylum Arthropoda; class Insecta; order Lepidoptera; family Erebidae; genus Eilema; species Eilema caniola. The sequence continues at coordinate 1,311,744 of OX421477.1, read as the reverse complement.
AGAGGCTTTCATAGCGTTGGAATTGTTTTTAGTATTTGCGGCGGTGGATGGGTAAGATATGGGCATGGCTGCGAAAACAGATGATATCATGGCAAGAGTTTAATTGCCGTGATATCCTCCCGTTCTTGGTAAATCATTAACGTGTTATTAACAGGAATTCCACCTGTAGGTAAATGTAAAAAGAACTTAAAAATAAAATTTTAAAAATATCGCTTAGGTTTTGAAGTTTGTTTATATCATTATTACCGCGTTAGTCCCGTTTCCATCCGAGGTTCTTACCTCCAAATTTGGGGTCCATCTGGCTAGGATCAGCAAGATACCGACCACTCGATTAGAAAAAAGAATTCATTTAATTCTCAACTAATTCCTGGTAACGTGTTGTTTCATCTTTGATCATAATATTGTGCTATAATTTACTCCCTTTTCCTCAGCACTAGTGAAATGTCCCTGGTGGTGCATATATATGTACGTCCATAGGCCACCGTTACCAGTTTCCATCAGATGGGCCCTGAATGAAAAACTTTTATAGCGGTAACAGCTCTGTTGCAAGCCCATCCAATCACTTATTAAGTGGAATTTTATGCCATCTTAGAAATACCTACAGAAGAAGATTTATTAAGATTTACATTTAATTTCCCGCACAAAATCAGAGGCGTCAAGCTCACGACACTTTTCGTCAATTTTTACCCCTAATGCAATTCAAATAAGATCTTGAACAAAGGGTGGGTCCACATTGAATGTGCCTTATCGCAAAGCAATAAGTATTTTGAAGCCTGGGGTGAATGTGTTAACTATGAAAAATGTTACGTTTAATGGATATAAAATAGTTGGGCTGGGGGTTTGGATCAAACATTGGAAATTGGTTCGGAAATGACTTCGAGAGCTGTGAGTGTCAAATCCAGTGTGCAGTGAAAATATTTATTTAAACTCCAGGGGACACCTTTAGGGACGAATGAAATGCGGATGGCGGATACTTACAAAAACTAGTAATCAAAGAAACTTTCAAAAAAAGTATATTATACAATTTTATACAGTGACGATAGCTAGGAAGCTATGCTACATTTAATAGTGAACATTAGGGAAAAGATTAACTTCTCAGACAGATTTAAGTACCTGTTATCATGAGTTCAATTTCCATTCTGAACTATGGTATTTTTAATCTCAACTGCAATTTTTGTTCTGATGGTGTCCACCACAACGTTCTTATTAAATCAATACATGCAGATGTCACCACATACTTCACAATAATTCAATATGTCCAGTAATGATCGATACAAAAAAGAAACTAATAACAGCCCCCACACTAGTCATTAGCCCCCCTAAGACAGGGGGCGAAAATAATTTCACTCCCCTACTGACGGATAGTGGAAATAATCGACGTCTTGATTGAAAATTACTACTTTTTAATACATACTCATTGATATATCTTCGCGCTATTGATTTTTAGAGGGTGGGTAGTTAGAATGCATTGTGTTTAAACGTGTGTTCCAATTAAAGCTATTGAGATGTAATCATGTGGAATTTAGCGCTTGTCTATAATGGCGTCGCACGTGTCAATGTCGTTATATTGTAGTAGTCAAAGGAATATGGCTGTCATTTGTGATACTTAAATTACATAATGGTACTGTGTAACGCTAGATGATAATTAGTAAATGGTCCAATTTTACAATTTTGATACATATTATTTCACAATGTTGTCGAAAGTTTATGTAAATATTAATTCACACACATAAAAAAAATATTTTTAGGAATTCTATCGCCAATACCATTCTCTTTGTATTAGATGTTGCCGTAGGAGATTTTGTAACAGTCTCACACGAGTGTTTTAAGACTAAATTATGTGCAGTTTCATACACTAATGTATCTAATGTCATGAAATAATTAATGTTATTTGCTTAAAATGGCAGAAAAGTTGAGTGCACATAAGATGAAAGCTGAAATGATTCATCCAACGATTGATTTACAACATCCTTTCAACCATTTCGCATCTTCTGTGCCACTATAATAGTAAATAGGTTACAATAGGCCTTTATGTAAAATAAACGGGCTATTGTAAATACTGCGACTTAGGAATGTACGACAGACAACAGCAAATTTCAATTTAGTAAAACCGCACCTCAGCGGCGGGATTAACAACGCCCATGTCTAACGACGCTCACGTCAGAAGTTTGGATGTGGCGTCGGAAGTTGTGAGCTGCACTTGTATCATAAAAGAAATAAAAGTGGTTAACTGAAAAATGTTATTATTTGTAAGGATTTTCGTAACTGAAAGGGTAAAATTGGTTTGATAAATTATCGATTTTCTTTCATGATAAATATCGAGTGCACGCGATGAATTTGGAAATACAAAACGAATGGTTGACAATGGGAGAGTTCTGCATACCGATGGTCTTATACTGGCGCATCTTGATCTATGAGTGGTCGCCGGCCCTGTTAAAATTGTCTTCAATTGTCATCTTAATGCCTTAGCATTCCATTATGAGCATCCCAGACTAGAGTAGCCTGGTAAGGTAGGGGAAGGCCACAGAAAAACAATGTTTTACTTGTGGTGAAGCAATAGGGACGGCTAGGCACATTTTAGTAGGAGATAACGTGCTTCTTATCATACGTGAAGCAATGAGACTACTTAAAGAGAAAGACCTATCGAGAGCTACAATAAGCTCATTACTAGGACGAATGTCTAAAGCGGCACGAGTAGGTTCGTATCAAATTTGGTTAGGCAGGGAGGGGAACTTGGGTAGTGAAGGTATGTGTTGATGTACATCAACAAAAGGGGCCCCTTCTAAACCTACACTTGGGTCGCAAGCCTGGGCAGGGTCGCAGGCCTGGCAATACCTGGGGCATTTTCCCAAGTTCCTAACTCAGCAACCCGACCCAGACGGAGAATTCATTGATTGCTAAGAATATCGGTCTCAATTGCCTACACCTCGCCTGTGATGCTATGGTAGCCAGGGTGTTGTTCAAGTAATTCACATATACATACATTATGCTCATGGCTATTTCCTTCTGGGGTAGACTGAGAGAACAGCCTGCCATTTGACTCTAACCTTACTAGCCATCTACACTCACCGGTTTCGTGCACTTCTGACCAGCCCTTTTTCAAAATTTTATCAAACTGGCTAATGTATGTACTGCGAGGTCGACCCTGCCTGGTGTGTCATTCGCTCCGTGTTCATTCGTTCTACGTGCCCAATCCGCCTTAGCATAACCTTTTCAATCCTCCTCACTACATTCTATTCAAATTATTAATAAATAAAAAAGTAGGACTGTTGTTTTCATGTATAAAGTAGTTATACCGGACTTCAACCAACTAAAAGACATTGCAGAGTATGAAGTACTTGCCATGAGCTACCTTCCTGTTTGCAAACCTGGATAACACTAAATGAATGTTCAACAATTCAGTCCCGTACAGTTCAATACCAGTTCCTACCAGTTCAATACAATCCAGTCTCATCATTCATCAGTCGACAATCAATCTTGACAGTCGACTGACGAACGATCTTGACTGCAAGGTCTCAAAATGATCTAAATACCAAGATATTAAAAGCAAATCAAACTGTTTTGTTTATTTAATTTGTATTATATTGTCCTAACTGAGATGTGTACCAAATATCAGAACAATCAGTTAATAGCCCCGAGGACGGCCAGGCCGAGAGTTAGGCCCTGGCCCTGGGTTAGCCGGGGTGCGAGGGATATGTTACGAGACAACCTCACCTTCGGCCTAGTACATCGACCCATACACGGCGTGCGGTAAAGTCGGTTCGAGTTCGGCATAACCTCCGCCTCCGGCTCCGGAGGGAAAAACGATCAGTCAATAGGAAGGGGGGAAAATCAAGGCATGACGATCATTTAGAGTATTTTATTCATCACAATCGATCTGTTGCTGATTGCACAGTACTATGCACAGTTCGATACAATACGTTACAAGTAGAAGAAGAGTAGAATGTTATTAGTTCTACAGTCCAATAATAATTTGTCATAAACATCTCCAACGTCTCAATGTCACCTCTATTCTCACATCAACGTTTCCCCGCATCTCTTGATATGTTAATTTCTCCACTGAATAAATAATTCATTTGTTAAGGCGTATCACTCAGCATTGTTGCGAATTAGACTTCACAATACAACGATATTAAGTCTTATAGCCGACAATTTTGAGCTCAATTTGCAAGAGAAACAAAATGAGTTTGTAACTAAGATTTATATTTTGTTTGCTGTTGATTTGGTACGAGGCATCAACAGGGATTGTGAGTGCGAGTTTCATATTATAGCGATGTAATGAATTGATACCTGTATGAAAGAGACTTTCTGGTCAAGAAATATACGTCATTAGGAAAAAAAGTAAGATAGTATGTACTTCTTAAGTTTGATAAATGCAGTGGGTTCCATAATTTTTTTGTGTGGTACGTCACTTCCGGTCAAGACGGGGCATTTCTTAACCGATTTTCACCAAACTTGGTACACATTCAATGGGCATTTTTCTACCACTGGAGGTTTAATGTTATAAAACAGTTCACCGTTATTTCAGTTTTTATATACTAAGTTCTTTTGTGTACTCGCGGTCAGTGTAAACAGAGTATCATAAAAAGCAGAACTGAACAATGTTAAAATCAAAATAATGTTACTGACTCCAGAATCAGTTATTCAACTCCAATTTTCCTTGGCATAATAAGGGTGCATCCACACGACCAACCTTGAAAGGACGATTCATACCAAAAAGGGAACAATTAGACCGTTACAAATACAATTAATACTCGTAGTCTACATCAACCCTTCTCTGACTGTCGGTCAATGGGACTGAGTTCAGTGAAAAGTAAAATACGCGCCAAATCGGCCGGAAGCCCCACCTTAGCAAGATGGCGACGTCGGACATATTGACGGGCAGCCGGAAACGACAGTGACATAACGCGATGGTACGCGAAGAGCTTGCGTTCGGAAACGCGTTAAAGAGCTGCGATCGGTTTTGTTAAAAAATGAGCTTACTTTTTTTGGGACAACGGTGGTTCATTGGTGCGAGATTTTGCTGATAACGTAACAAAAGGATATGACATTTTCTGGCGTCATGCGTTTTTTTTTATGTCTTGTCTAATCTGCATAATGTACGCAGGGTGAATTTAATTCCGTTTTCCGCTGCTGATACAGAAGGGTTCTGATTCTGAATGATACCTTCTAGCCCCTTTGTAAGGGAAATACTTTACTAAGGCCCTTAGACCTTTCCTGAATGTTGAACAATTCAGATTCAAATTAATAAGAGCAAATTTTTGTAAATAGTTATAATTGATTATAATTAAATAGTTCAATTAATAATAATATTAGCAATTTTTTCTCGTCCCGGTTATGCATCGGCCACTCTGCTAGCCTTGACAAGTGTAACAATCGTTAGTGCATCAGTATAAAATCTATGTATGGAATTGACACTATTTTTACAACTTGTAATATTATTACTATTCCAAATATTGACTATTCTATCCTATACTACTGACTAAACGGCCCCTTGTTTAGACCCTATGGTAGCGGTAAGCAACTGTTAGTTTAAGCGCACTACCGTCGGAACTATCAATGCATTGTTCTTAAACCGGGATATCTTTCATAAGACCCATCATAATGGAACATTATTTAATTAGAGATAATACCTATTATAAATACAACTATCATTTTAATAGAAACATTAAAGCAAATATAGAGCAAAATTCAAATCGATGTTCTTATATTTATGCCACCATCTTCTGTTTTTCCTGCTGCACTAGCACTTTTAAAACAACGCAAATATTGTTGGCAAATATTTTTACAACATTTTTTACCCCGGAGGATATTGCGCGTGATCTATTCAACGGGGTAAGCACAAAGCGTGTAGTATTTTTAAAGTTGTAACAATTTTATAAAATAAAAATAGCCAATAAACCTTTGTAGGGATATAATGGGGGAGGATGGACGGTGTTCCAAGAAATACATTTCTTATTCAAGAATTTATCGTAGGGGGGATAAAGTGTTGAGATAGTTCGCGTGTTTCATTGTGATCTATGTTGTGTAGAGAACTACAGTAATAGTGGAGATTATAGTGTTTGCTTCACAGATGAATTGGGGTACAAGTTGAACTGTCTACTGATAGTTTGACACTTCTATCAAACGTTTTAGATCTGTTATTGTCATTGTCTATAAGTCCCTGAAGGGGTAAAAAGAGGTGTTATAACAACAACATTTGGCCAACCATGATTTCCGGGTCCACGTAATAGGCCACTTTATCATGGTATAATGTATGTTTATAGTCAGATGAAGAACAGTGCTATCCTTTAGTTACCTACTACGACACCCACGGGGGTGACCTAATTCTACTTTAAAAGTCTTCAGGCTTTCACGCCCGGCGTTGCATGTAGAATATACTGCTTCCGGACTGTTTGGCCATGGTCCATTTGAAACTTGCGTTCCAGACGTTTCGTCGATCACTGCGGTCGACATCTTCAGTGGCGCAGGTCCGGGCGATGACGAGTTCGGAGACCTTGCCTCGTCGGCGGCTTCGTTGCGACTGATATGGAATCTTGAGTCGCTGGCATATTGATAGGCGCGGTCGGAGGGGGGAATCGACTCACTCGATCCTGATTGGTCGAGAGCTGTGGCACCGACGTACTCGATCCTGATTGGTCGTTTGCACTGTGATACCGAGTGGCACTCAGTGCTGGGTACCAATCTTTTTGGTACCCAGCACTGAGAGCCGGGAACGAGGAATTTCAACTCAAGATACCATGGACAAATACGGCAAAACATTTTAGTCAAAAGAAAATATCATAAAGAAACACTGTCGAGCCCTTATGGTGTTTATATCATAGTGTCCCTTGCCAAGATATATTGAAACTATATACTACAAATTGTATTTATACTTGTATTTGTTTATGTGGGGAGTCTGTGTAAACAGCGGTAACCAAACGCATAACCGCAAACATATCGATCCACGTTTACTAAATATAGTTTGTAGACAGGAACTCAATAGGTCAAGGACCCCGAACATCACTGTCATCCACTACTGTTTTATTCAATAAAAACAAAAAGAAAGCCTTTAGAACGTACCTGCAAACCATAGGTTCTAAATACCACGAAAACATGAAAGAAACTTAAATCAAAATGAGCTTTGTGTCATTTGGAATAGAATGCATGAAGCTGCAAAAGTATGGAGGCGGACAAAATGTCCCCAGGAGAGTGGAAGCTCCGTGATGAAACATTTATGAGGCAGCCAGTGACAAATTGTGGAAATGCTTGAACTATTGCACGTGTTTTGACATGCATTTCATTTTAATTGTACTTAACCTGGTCATATTTGAAGCGGTCGTGGCTTATTTGATAAGAATTGGGACTCGTAATCGAGATCTCTCTGGTAATTGTAACTTCGGTTGCCCCTATTTTGAGTTTTCATGTTGATTATTGCGTGAACAATCACTGGAGACATTAAGAGATGGTAATTCAGTTGTTCGATAACTTTAAACGTTCAGTTCTGATCCAATTTACACGACTTTTACTTAAGTATATTCCACTTGGTTTACCTATAGTGAACAAAGTAGAAATTGTATTTTCACCTCGAATTCATTTCACCTACACCTCATCTCCCAGGTGAAACATTTTGATTTAATTTGGTGTCATTTTTTCGTTTTGGAATTGATACACCCTGGTAAATAAACGCAATTTCATACTCAGATATTCCCGCTCAGAAATGCGCTTAAAGAAATAAAATGAAACAAAATACGGTAGTCGTTTAAATCAACTACACACATATGACATAAAAGGATATTTTAAATTGTTAATGTTATAGCTATTCATGTCGTTCGTGCTCCCCGGAATGCCATGCTAATAGTATGACGGAAGACGGTACGATATTCATTATAAATAGGCACCCAGTATGGGTGGGAACGAGAATATCATTTTATTTTATTGGCAAAGAAATATGGAGAAACTGAGTAAAGACTTTTGTCCTATTTAGATGGAGATTTAACTTTTATGGGTTAGAGAGTATTGAAGCTATGAATAGTATTAATAATTAAATTGTATGACAGTAGTTTAATAACATAAAATTTCAACTTGTTTACTCATATTTAAAATATAAATAAGTAAACATTCTAAAACTTTGATATAAAACAGAAAATCATCTGGGTTGAAACCGGAAGAAATATTCATGGGTTAAAAATAGAAACACTCCTTCACAGCGCTATCTAAACCCACATTAATTAATTAAATAATGACATAAATGGAATAGAACATGGAACTATGGTAACTGAGGCAAATATTATACCGATCATGCATACAAATATTTAAACTGAGTGAGACTGGAACCCACGACCTTTAACTTCACAGTTGAAAGCTCTACCGCCACGCAATGTAGGTCGCTTAATTTCACAAATATCTAAAATCTTATTTACACAACAAACTAAGCCATATTCGATTACAGTGATGAGGTTAAAATGAAAATAAACATGAGCACATACAATTAGGACTTACAACCATCCTAATTGTATGTGTACACTTTACTTTAGATCTTTATCGCTAGTACTAACTACCAAAGTTTAGCCTAAACACTTTTAGTACACATTCAAATTAAATTCGTTGCGGAACGCGGTACCATTGAGAAAATTTCCCCAGAGACCCCCCAAGTTAGTCCAAATACTCACTACAGCAGTCATGGTATGCTTTCAGTCAGCGTGTTGCACTACAAAAGTTATTTTATTTATGAGGAACAGAAACTAACATTTGTTTCTTTTCTTCACGTTGGAGCCCGGAGTGTGCTCTCCCACTCTCTACACTTTCACAATTTGGTGTATTTTTTTATACATACTACTTAGGTGGCAGACAAGGAGATGGCCCACCTGATGAAAAGTGGTTACCGTGGCCTATGGACGTGTGCAACACCAAGGTCGTCACACTCGCGCTGCCGACCCTGAAAAAACCTTCTAATGCCCTTCTTGTAAAACCCCATAGTGTAGTCGCTTGGGTAAACCACAACAGAGAGCTCATTTCACAGCTTGAGCGTGCGTGGGATGAAGTTCCTTTCATACCGCACGGTTCGCACCACTTTTGGTCGTGTATATTTAATTCTACAGGAGTGACAACGGTCTGAGCTCCTAGCTCTCCAAAAAAAACCTGTGCCATAGACTCGTTCGCCCAACCAGTAGGTTGAATGTCTGAGGCATACCCCTGACAACCTGCGTGGCAAAGCGTTCAAGTACTGAATCACTTCTAACTCACTGGTGCGATTCCTGCTTAATACAAATATTAGAATACATGAATAATATTATCCTCTTTATTTATTTTAAAACAACTTATAAATTATATTTTTAAATAAATATTAAATACATCTATTCAAAAATATAAAAAGTAGTACTCCACCGGCATCGGGTACAGGGACCGAACTCCAGGCTCCAGGCTCCAGGGAAAGGAAGCTCCTCACGATGCGTGCCGTGTCGAGGAGTATCGCCTTCTGCATCAGGGCCTTGACCCAACTGTTTCGAGCCTCTTGTGTTGGTCGAGGCTCTTTGCAATCAGTCCGTGAACCGACACGACTATCGCAACAATAATCGCCGAATCCACATTCGACATGACAACATCCTCTTGAGCCAAATCCAAATATTTTATTTGCTTATCTTTTTCGGTTATCACGAGATTCTCGTCATGCGGAATGGTGACATCGAATTATTGCGCGACGCTCTAATCGATCCATCCACTATATCAGGCTTATTGGCTACAATAGTCCTGTCAGTAATGATAGATCGATCCCAGTACAATGTGAGACGACCATCGTCAAGAACTAGGTCGAATCAATGCAACATGGTAAATATCCCGATGCTATTATTAGATAATAATTATGTGAGTGACCATAATAGTTTTAATACACTACCAACATTGATCTGGAACAATATATTATTACGTATTTGCATTCAAGTAAATCCAATAGCAATTGGGTATTTTCCTGTACTTAAAATAAATTATTTAGCTGAACTTATTAAATTAAGAATAGTAAAAAGAATGAAAATAGTTGCGTCGGTTCTTATTTTATCGTTTGTTTTTATTTTTAATCATCCACTCTTCCATTAATAGTAAATGATTTGACTATTAAAACTTATGACGTCACTAATATTTTTTGCATACAATTTTCCTTTTAGCTTACCGTTTTGACGTTAAGTAAAAAGTAACGAATTTGACTAGTCAGTCAAATACCCAATTCTAACAACCCATAATACAAGCTAGTTAAGTTGTACTTACTTTGAGTTTAGAGAACTATAAGTCTTATTGTTCCAAATTCGAAAATCTCTTTAAACTCCTAAACAAGAGAGCAACCAAATAATCGTTGCTCTCTTGTTTTAAGTATCTAATAAAATCAGTAGAAGCTGTTTAGTGCACACCTGCCTTAATGCTAGTATTCTACCAGTTTCAGCGTCTAAATCTCTGAAGACTTTGTGTACTTAGCACTATTTACCACACTAGCCTCGAGTTTAAAGGCACTGTATTTTTTACTCTGTGGTTTCGTTTGTTTAGAAGTCTCCTCGTGCATTGCCAGGGGAGAAATATAAAATGCATGAAGTTAGCTCTAGAGAAACAGACTTTAACTAGTGGTTAAAATAGGCCAGTTCTGAAATTTTAGGGTAGCAAATTAGCTCAGGCTATTTGTATTATATTGTGATTAAAAATTCTGTTTACGGCGAGCATTGTTCCTATTTGGATGGCCTAAGACTAAATGGTTATGAAATAATGACACGCTTGGTTTTCACTCCATTCAATGCCGATTTATGATTAGACCCGAAGGGAATTAAGAACAACAACACTTTTGGTATTGATTTCTGAAGGAAACACGCTTTTCTTATTAAGAACGAGTTGACTCGACAGGTGAGTTATTACGGGTGTGTGTTTGGTATAATAATAAATGCTCTAATTTCACTTGAAATACATAACGTTCATATGATATAATTTTTATATGTTATAATATCAAGTAACCCAAATACATATGACCTAATGTTTTATATATAGTATCTAATATTCCTATAATATAATAAAATTTAGTACATATAACGTTCATTTTATATAATTTTCAATACGTGTAATTTTCTTTTTAATGTAGGTAATATAAAAATAGTAAAAAAATAGTAAATGAATAATATTCTGCATTCATATTATGTCAAATGTGCATTAAAGGAAATGTTCATTATATCATAAGAAATTAGATAAAATGAAATTATATTTTACCAACCGCGGTAGCCTAGTGCTATGGGTAATGAATGGACTGCTGAGACGAGGTCTCGGGTTCGATCCCAGGTTTTACCATGGCACACACCAATGACTTTTCGATGCTTTTTGAAGTTGTGTGTATTTATCGCACGTTTATAAGTGCCTGGTTGATGGCAATAGGCTGGCAAAATGTGGGTGCTAGCACCTCTGCCTACCCCTTCGGGGATATAGGCATGAGTTTATGTTATTTTATGTATGTTATGTTATGAAATTATATCAACAATTCATTATCTCAATTGATCACTATAGTAAACAAAAGTATATTAACTAAAATAAGGTCAAGTGAACGTTAGATTTTTTGTTATTATATCAACCGTTACACACCCAGTTATTACACTGTCACTTACTGTTGGTTGATCGTAGTTGCGTCTAAAACATACACTTTGAAGTTTGGGGTTTATTCGTCTCCATAATTTGGTACACTTGGCTTTTATAATACCGTCTGTTATTAGAACCTGACCTCGAGCGGAAAGCCTTTGTCCATCCGTCAATCAAGCAGAATAAGCACCGTGAAAATCTTGACGACATTCCAAATTTGTCAGCTAAAGTATAGTTAACGATCTCATCTAATTAATAGATATTTCATTACTTCACGTAACTAAACAAATTGCATTCCAATAAACCTCTCGCCTCAGTCTCATTCAGATAATGCGGAAAGAGTACGTTTTTGAAGCCCACCCCCATGTCCCCCCACTTGCCAAGAGGCGACAATCCACGTCACTCTTGTGGTTTAATTGCGAGTAGTAAAACAAACGGGGGAAGCCGCGAGTGCGCCTGAATCGCGCGTGTGGAGTGTAGTGGGCTAGACAGACGGGCGACTGATACAAGATTTTTAAAATTATTTGACTTTGATAGGACGTTTTTTCTTTGTCCCTTTTGGATTTTTTTACTAATATGCGTTTTGCCGTGTTGCTACAATTCTGTGTACCTACTTTTTATTATAGTACTGACACTAATGAACACTTTATAAACCGCATTTTTCTTGATATATAATTAGTTCATACTTTATTATACACAATTTTGTGTTGTTTCATAAATCGTAAGAACCAGAACCACAACAGAACTAGTATGAAAAACATTAGCATTTTATTTAAATTCCTGAAAGACCTCTTAAGAGGCACTTCACGAAGCCTCTTATAAAAGCGATGAGGCCCACTGCAGTGCTTTTCTTCATAAATTTTGAATACTGAAAGATTACTTTAGAGTGCTAAAAGTAACTATAAGCTAAACAATAAACACTTCCCAGTAAACCATCTCGATATTTCAATGGGACCTCCCTTTACCTTGCAAAGCAGTATTGATTTCCATTTTATTGCCATTTTTGTTGTAACTGCATTTAAGTGCATAAATACACATATTTATTGATCTCCAAACGGGTAGACAGGTTAACATCCATATTTCTGCAACTTTTCAAAGAGCAATGGTATAGCGTCCATTGGGTACGTTTTATAGGGCATTCGCTGTCAGAACCTTAACATTTTCGAATACCAAAGGTGCCAATCACGCGTATGATACTTCTAGAAAGGAGAAAACAGTGTATGGAACAATGGGAAGTGAAGGAGTTTAAAGCCTGGCACTTTCATAACCATACATACAGTTTATACAGCATCGACGTTTGTGACGGGTTCGAGAAAGTAGCGTCTCAAAAATACTTGGCTGGAATTTTAGATCAATTTTACCCATTGAAGATTTTGGCAACATTTTTTTTTGGACTATAGCCAAAGAAAAATACCAGAGAAATGTAATTAGTTATAAAAGTATTATATTATTTAGTATATGTTTTATAGTCGTAAAATATATTGACATATTAAACTAATGCTTTTATTTTCTGTTCGTTGCAGGTACGTAATTATCCATCATTTTAAAGTTCTAAGGTAACTAAGAATTGCATTAGATGGCGTCTACGTCATCCTAAGACGTCGTTGACGATTTCAACTATTCAAGATGGATCCAGGTAGATCAGTTGGTAGAATTAATCATTCTTGCAGTTTAATTACCAATAAGACAGCAAGTGACCACTATTTCTCTCATTGTAAGTGTTGATGGTGGTCAATGATAAAGTATGCTTGCCAAGAAGCAACCTATTCAATCTAGATATGAAGACTTCTCTTTTGCTTCTAGAAAACATGGGATTCGACATCGAGTCCCTATATTAGCACAATATCTTAACAGGTTAACTCCATATTTTCAAGTTAGCAAACTGTGTACAATAAATATTTCTGCGCAAAATCGTCAAGTCCCAATCGCGTGTCTGCACAGTCCACTTCACAACTCAACAAGATATAGTCTACACGCATACTTTAATCCTCAGTACACATTCGCGCAGCGTCACATCGCGTGGACAATACTATATCCGACAGTTGAAATTTACCGCTTATTTCACAATGACACATGACACTAATATTTATACGGATTGGTTTGAAACGCTTTTCGTATGCGCTTTTAATTCAAACTGCAGCATAATTGTAATTAATGATAGGAAGCCTGTGATACAAGATTTTTTTTAATGAATCTTGGGTCGATTCTCCTTAGTCTGTCACCTAATAACAAATGATAAGTTAATTAGAACTAGAAAGTTAAAGTTGAAGTCTTAACAAAGTCAATAATAACATAAGTTAGAATAAAAAACGGAGTCGGCAAATACTTTTTGTTCCTTGCTTAAAGGACGCGAGAATTCAAGAGGAAGGAATCATGATATGTTTTAGTAAAGAACTCAAAGTATTTACAGTGCTGCAGAGAAAGTAAAACAATCTATTTCAGTCAATTTTAAGTGGTTCGTACCTACATTTCACTGTTTATACTAAATCAATTATACATATCGCTTGTCCATTAAAGTTTCGAAGCGTAACAAAGTTTTCACACTTGCGTCTCACGACTCACAGCTCAAACAACCCACCATGCGTAATAATAGCCGGCCCAGGACTCCCTTAAGTCCTGACATATATAATATCGAACACACTCCCTCGAAATCCAACTTAAGTAGCTAAGTACAGACCTCGGGTTAAACCAATATCATACAATTTGACACATACTCGTAAGTTATGGCCTAAGAGTATAATTTGTGTTCCAAGTTGGATCACTGACCAAAGGTAAGTTGGAGTCAAGTTAACGAAACTAACTTAACGGAGCCGTGACTTAAGCTTCAACTTGAAGTTTCGTTGACTTCGGCAGTGTAATTTAATAGTGTGTTTGGTGCAAGTTTATAGATATTTGATAAGCGTTAGAAGTTTGCTATAAGAATATGAATGAAGCAGTACACTTTAAAGGCGCCCACTCACTAACAGTCCGCCTGCAGTCCGCCTGCAGTTCCTGATCTGTCCGGCGGCCTGCAGTCCTAAGCCGATAGCGCCCACACACTAAAGCGATTTTGGCCTGCCGGCAATTCCCTGTTGTCAGTTTTGCGACCACACACTAGCAGTTGTGAGTCGTCAGTTTTAGGTCGTACGATCGCCTGCCGGTAATGGTCTAATATCAGTTACATAGAGAGTACGAAACAGTGCAAGCGATTTTCGACCTTATTGACATTTTCTTAATTACATGTTTTTTCGCATAAATAAATGCTGCTGATCACGAATATAAGAAAAAAAACTAGATTTGTTGTGATGTCAATAAGGTTGAAAATGGCTTGCACTACGTTATTCTTATATAAGTATGTGCTAATCATTGTGAGAAATAGGTGTTAGCTATTTTGAACCTTATGGACTATGTGCATAAGAAATATAGACGAGTATGTACAAAAAAGGAATAAAATCTTAGTAAAAACTGACACGAAACGTCGATCGACAGGCCCGTTGTGCTCGTTCGCCCTGACGGCCTAGGACTGTCCGGCTTAGAACTGTCCGGAATCGTTCGGCGGCCACACACTATCGGATCGTATTAGTCGACAGTCCAAAATCGTTAAGGAAACTGTTAGTGTGTGGGTTATTGCGATTAACTGACAGATTTATATCGTCCGGTAAACTGTTAGTGAGTGGGCGCCTTAACAAAGTAAATGCAATTTACTTTGTTAAAGTGTTATAAGGAATAATACCATAATTAGACGTGCCCGAATAAGCAGTTAAAGTGTAATGTAATATTTTAATATGTTAGCGACTGTATTGTATTAGCACAAGTACAAACCTTCGTGTTTTTTTGCGCTATATAAATTCAATTTGTAGGTACTGTTTTGTTTAGAAAATAAACGAAAACATTGCTGCATATTGTGGTGTCTCCAGTAGAACCGGTCAACAAACTGCTCTGGTAGAATTGCTTGCCTTGTTACCCTTTTTAGCTAGTTCGCTTAGAAAGGTTAAAATGATTATTATTGTGTTACTTATTACTGGAGATTTACTTTTTGTAATTAGAAATCAATCTAAGTAGCTAATACTATTTCATATTTCATGTAGCACTTCAAGATGATGTTTATGATTTTTTTTAAACTAGTGCCGCGCTCAAATTCACCGCCTCATTAAAAACCGTAATTAGTAAAATTAATCTCTTTACATCGCCCAACCCCGGACATCTAATGTCATCATTAGGGTCTAACGAATTGCCAATCGTCAAAATTTCATTAAATAACTTTCAAACAAACTATGACTGTAATCATTCGTAATCAATATCTCTTAATTCTTATAACTTGGACCACCCAAACGGTATCCACTAAATTCTGCGAGGCGAGACCTATCGAAAACTGGTCGTTACAACAATACAAAGTACAGGATGCAGATTAAACAATTACGTAGTTAGGCTGCCTCACTTGCTGGCTCTGTTATTGAATTAATTGAGAGGATGATAGCGTGGTAGGGGGATGGAGGCATATGTGTCGTACATATGAGGGTAATATGTTGATTACTTTAGGTAATCTGATGTCGGATGTGGATAGCTTTAAAGTTGTTTGAAAGCGAGTTGACGTGAAATCGTTATGTAATAGTATAGATTTTTTTAAAGTTACTTGGACTCTAAAGACGGTTATAACCCCGATGTACGTTTTAATTCACACTAAAATGTATTCCTGTGTAGTGAGTGACTTTTTAGCGTGATTGAACAAAAACCCTAAAAAGTTAACGAAATTTCATATTTATAATATTAGTAGGCAAGCTACTATGTTGATCTAAGTCAATTTAAAATATACATAATGTTGTGCTAAGTTCGCCTGTTCACCAAACGAGTGCTCAATACTGGTACTGGCAGCCTACAAACTAATAATAGGCATTACTAGACCAGCGCGCTGATGCGAAAACCATCGACGTGAGTCCGCAAACATGCCCGATGTGCAGCCAAAATGAGGGTACACCATTAGCATCCTAAACGCATCATTATACTGCAGCAGAGGGCACTATTCGTGTTTGCTTTTTGTGTAAATTGAATCTAAAGGCTGCAGGTGGAAAATGTTGTACATTACGTTTTCTGTGTCGATAAGAGTACGTGTAAACCTGCAGACCATCATGTTAGTACTCAGATAATGTTCTTCGTTGCCTTTCTTTGTCAATATTATCTTTATTTAGTTAATACCATGACTTAAATATTAAGATCTCTTCGTATGAATACTTTATTATTTATCCAACAGTACTGTTTTTTGGTTGTTATAAAGCTAAGCTGATTCAGTAACTACTGCAGGAACAGGAGGCTGGTCCAGCCACTTCATGCTGGAACACGTGGTAGCTTTCGTGGTAAATTATTTGACCATCTTTGTTATGTATGATATCATAATCTGTTATAAGCAAACCATAGAATCTTACTTGTATGCTTTGACTAATATAATATGCCGATAGACATAGTATCTTTGATATTATCCTATTGTTTTTAGGGAGCTTTACTTATATGAGAACCTTAAGCTAAAATAGCAAGCACAAATTATGGAATATAAACTAATGGAGTTTAAAACCTACTATAAATTTAAATAATGTATATAAAATAACTGTTTGATATATACTATATTACTGCCCCGGTATTATGAAAGAGAGTCAATAGGAGCCACAAATACCAATCTGCAGAATTCTTGGGCAACATCAGATTTTGGCTTCGACAAAATACTGTTGAACAGTCCAACATTTAATCTATAAAGACTGAATTCCTTAAAGATTGACTCTCTCTCTCTCTCTCTGTTGTATTCTATGTAGCCTAAGCTTTTACGCTTTGACCTTTAATAAATTAAAACTAATTCGACGAGACAGTCAAGTACCCTATTGTTTTTATTGTGTGTATCTTTCAAACTTGAACTGTTCCCGCCACTTGGAATCAATGGGTGAACCCAATTATTTGCCTCAAGTTATAATTTCCTGAATATTTAATTGTTGATTCTGTATTTTGGTTGATAGCAGATCCTAAATAAACAACTTTCGAAGGGACTGTTTGCAGACATTTCGGTGTTTTGGTCTGACGGTCTCCTCGCGAAGTTGCCGGAGCCAAATATATTTGTTTATTGTGTAAAGTCAGGGTTATGAACATTCTTCACGATTCGACCTTGTCGTCTGAATAAATCTGCGTTTTATTATTATGTACAAAGAATAAGTATTTCACAAAGAAATTGTATTTTGTTCTAGTATTATTATGTATATAAAGCCCAAATAAAGTAAAAGAATAGCTAAAGATAGAAGTGTAAATAATATTGTAGTGATTTTCGTTTAAACTCCTGACAATATCATGGAAATTATTTTTTTACATCACTATCAGATAATATTTAGGGAGCAATTATTGTGTATAGGAGTACCTATAATGATATTTATATATATTGCTCTGACAAACTGATGAATAATTTTGTAGAAGCACGACGGTATATCCGTCCAATTGAGCATTCCGACTGGGTAAGTACCTCCGCCCTACATAATACCGCGGTCATAATGACCTCGTGTTGTGTTCCTGGCGGTAAGTTGGGTAGCCAGAGCACACTGGAGAGTTTTTGTACTGTCAGTGGGAAAAGCTAAGGTTTGTCCTGCTTTATCTTCTACAATGACGGCACAGAAACTCTCTGTTCTAATAGGGTCGGCAGCGCGAGTGTGACGCCCCTAGTGTCGCTCACATCCATAGGCCAAGGTAACCACTTTCCATCAGGTGGCCGTGCGCTTGTCTGCCACCTAAGTGGTATTAAAAAAAAAGTCATTTTGTAGATTATTTCCCAGAGAGCTGATGTTGATATAAAATTTGTATTTTACTTTTAACAGTAAAATCCATTAAAATCAAGATCTTGAATCAGATCCATTATTGACATAGCATAATATCATTAAATCAATAAAAGTAAATTCTTATGTCATTTCGAAATTGTTAAATTACGGATTTCAAACCATTCAGAATCGTGAAAATATGTAATAAGAAAATTAGAACGACGGTATTCTTAATTAATAGATATCTGGCAGAAACAACCGTCTCTTTGTCTCAATTCTCCTATTTCTCACGTACAATAATCCCTATTTATATTTAGCCTAACTCTCACACTACTCAAACGTGGAACGTGGAGTATGAACAAATAGAGATTGAGCAGACAAGCACACTTGAAATAATAACTGAATAGTACTAGACCAACTTAATACGATACCTCGATGCTTATAATACGTGGTGGAAAAAGGTGTCAATATATTTTGGGCTAAAGACCGACCACTTTAGCTTGATCTACGTTCTGAAACCTTGATAAAAGCGAAAGAGGTTTAGTTAGATTGGACTGGGATATGATTTATTTGGCGATACTTTCGCCATATGTGCGGTTTATTCTGTAAGTGCCGAAGTTTCGTAAGTGGGCTTTTTGTTAATGAGATATTTTCTCCAGATTGTATACTTAATGTGTTCAGATAATGGCCGTGCGAGGGCGTTACGTAGTTTTCATAACTTCTAAGGGGCGTTGGTATAAATTGTGATAAGTTGAATGTAGATAGTTCGGTAATCGTTCGGATCATCATTCTTTTGCGTCAGTTGGCGAGTAATAGTTTTTCAACTACTTAGAATTGATTTTGTTGGTTGCATGTTCTTATCATTAGAAATGGGATGACTGGAAAATAATAATATGTACCATCTGTAGCATTTCTGAGGTGTTTTAGCTCCACCTCAACATTTAAATTTAAAAATTAATGTAAATTACGTACACCAGCATATTATTATAAGTTTTCTTTGTAACTAACTCTGTGAACTGACGTCTGCAATATTTTTTTTTATTTGAATTAAGGCGCCCTTTTTCCTATCCGAAAAGATTTGAATATTAGCATTAATTACTTTAAAAAAATAATTTACAAGTCTTTATTACCTACATTTCATTTATAAAGTTTAAATGATTTTATTTACTATCGAGTCAAAAGAAGCGTAAAACACATAGTTATATGAAAAAGCCAGTCCAAAAGTCAAATTAAATAAATAAATAAATAAATATTCCACAACATTTCACACAACGCTATCTAGACCCATGGTAAGCATAGCTTAACTAGCTTGTGTTATGGAATCTAGAATGCGGATAAACATACTTAGATACGTTTTTTTTTAAAATACATACATATTATACATAGAAACACCCAGACCAATGCAAATATACATATTCATGCATACAAATATTTGCACTGAGCGGGGATCGAACCCGCGCCTCCTGCGTAGCGGCCGCGTTCACTACCGCTACGCCACGGAGGCTGGAGGTTTATTTGTATGTGTATAAAATTGTGCCTATTTTCTACAGCTAAACATAACATGATGTAAATAAAATCTGTACTTCAAATAAGTTACTTGTTGGTCGGAGTGGAATACCGGTCTAAACTTAAACCGGACATCCACATTGTGGTCGGCGCATAGCGTGATATCGTTTAGTGGTCGAAAACGTAATTAATGACTATGTAATATGTATTGCATAATATCCCGATGTCATTTAACGACTATGCAGATTAAATGATTCGAATTTTGAATATCATTATGGCCCTCTTTCTTGAGACTTTACCTTCAGCTTATCATCAGGCGAGTCAAATTGACGTGTCCTATTTATAAAATAAAAAAGCATAAAACCACAGAATAATTGAAACTTAATAATAAAAAACAAGAACCTCCTTTCTCGTTTTTTTATGAAGTTGCAGTTAAGATCAAACCAGACTTCTAGACCAGCCTTGTTGAATGAATAACGATCCACATTACTCTAGCCCAATTTGGCTAACTAATTGAGTAAGGAATGAACATGTCATCATTAATTCATTCAATTACAGCTCCCAAACATTCACGAACTGCTATAACGTTTATACTTTTGTTAGCTCAATCACAATGCTTAACAAAGTCCACAACAACCGCAATACGAACTTTTCTAGTTGTTGGCAACTAGATCAAAGCTTAAACTACTTCTGAGCTACCTCTCCAAACTTGCTCAATGTATTCACAACAAATGAACGAAAAAAAAAAAACGTTGTTCAAATGTTGGCTGAAACCTGTGTGAGCCTACAATACGTAAATAGACATGGCAGTTTAATAAAATAGTTTCTATGTAATGTTTGTAAATCATTACAGAAGCCATATTACAAACAATAGTCAGTTTGGGTCTAGATAGATCCACCCACAGACGGCGTGCGGCGTGCGTTAGTCCGTTCGAGTCTGACATAACCTCCCCCTCCGGCTCCAGATTGTATCCGTGGCGATATCCCGTATGTAAAAAAAAATAACAATGTGGGCTGTTCCAGAATTTTTTTATGAGTTATAGGCCAACATCGGTATTTAAACTATCATGGTTGTTTATACTATTATTAAATTTTTCGGGATATTTACCATGTAATGATTTATTGAGTTTCCGATATTTCGGCACTGTTGCAAGCGCCATGATCACGGAAGAAACTCTTAATATAACTTAATTTCAACTTAAATATAACTTAAATATTAATTTCAAAGAAAGAAACTCTCTGTGCCGAGAAGTATCCCCTGGTGTTGCACACGTTCATAGGCTACGGTAACAACTTTCCATCAGGTGGACCGTGTGATTGTCTGTCGTATAAAAATTTTTTTTTCATCTAACACTTGAAGACATTGTACTTTTCAGGGAAGAGAGGCAGAGAGTTTCATAGTGTTGCAAAATCGATTCGTGTGGATGAGTGGAATATTTATCGCTATTTAAGTTTTTTTTCACAGCTCCAAAGAGTTGTAGACCTGAGTACTTAATATTAATTTCAACTTGATAGCTCCATGCGTTTCTGATTAAATAGTCGAATGGACAGACGGATAACAAACTAATCCTGTATGGGTTCCATTTTTCTTTGAGGCACGGAACCATAAGGAAAGTCTTTGCAAGAAGCGACACCTTTATGTTTTCATTACCATTATGTTATGTATAGGTACCTAATCATACCTACAGTCTGCACGAACTTTCTCAAACAAATTCAAGAGTGAAAAAGACGTAACTCAGAAAACTAATTTCTTAAAAGTCCACGAGTCGGAGGCATTCTAATCAACCGTCAAATATTTCCGAACGACAAACTTTTTTTAATAACATCTCGGTTTTTCGCAACAAGAATTCAAATTGAAATGTCATCGCGTACCGTCAGATCTGCCGGGTGGCATATTGCAGGGTGCTTGACAAAAACAAACCTGTATTTTTACTTTTGATACTGCAATTTGGGTCTTATTGCCTTGTGATAAAGTTGGGGTGGATCGATTAATAAGTTGGCCGGTTTCTTTATTCCTATTAGTGCAACGGGCCATGCAGCGTATAATCGGTTTTTAATGAAAAGATTAGTGCGCTCTCAACTGCTATTGTCGACGCGCAATCAATGGGATGGCGGACACTTCGGGAATTTTCCAATTTGGCGCTCGCGCTGCGACCCGCTTTTATTTCTAATGTAAGAAGATTTATGTCGCGGATTTTTGCACTGTGTTTGGATAACTTCGAGGAATTGTGATCCTGTAAATTTCTGCATTTTCTGTTATAATACGTTCATTGGCATTTTTTTTACGGGACATCTCTCACACATCCATTACTGTAACTCCTGTACACACTGAGCTTGTTTAGAAACTAGTGGTTGTAAATTAGAGGAGGTTGTGAATTCGATTCACTACCCTTCTGAACTAAGATAACCACAACATAAATAGACAGAATAGGCTCAAACCCTATAAAAGACTACTAACCAAGGATATAAAAATTTTATTCACTGGGGCACGTGAAAATACGTAAAACTGTTTGCACAATGAAAGTTAACCATGCATAATGTTCAAACTCACTAGACTTCCCACAGATTTAGATGACGCTAGATACAGCACGTACATTGAAGTTTCACATTTAATCGGTGCTGATACTGATTCAAAATAAAAATATTCAGCATTCATTCAATTTGAAAAAGTATGAACACCGAACATGTAATTTTTTCGCCACCACCGATAACACCATGCGAGACATTATATGTATTTGCTAACTATTTGCTAACAAGGTCGAACGCAGACAATATGCAGCGCAGAATGGGTGCAAAGGATTCAGTGACCAGTTTGGTGGCACGCTCGATCGGTTTGTGGTATTTAGTCCAATCTAAAACTGTGAGAGTTCCAAACATCATATATATTATAATTCTGTGTTAGTCCAAATACGGAATGTTGTAACACTGACACAAGCAACAATAATAATTAGCAAATATATGTAATGACAAACAACACGCAAAAAAATCATTATGGAGTCATACTAAAATAATAAGTGTGGAACTTAATCATCCCCTACTAATTGGTCCATTTAACTAATGCATCCCTAGAGTATGTCTACAATACTGATGCCTAAAGCCTTAAGTAGTAGGACTACAATGTGAGTCCAGATACTTTTTAATTAAAAACACAGAAAGGTGTTTTGTATTAGAGGACTATTACATTTTATTGTAAAACTCGGTTTGTATACGATTCGTATACGGTCAAATATTTATTTACACCAAGTAAACGTATAATCTGCCTAGTGACAAGTAGTCTCAGGATATATGTGCATTTTATAATTGTAAAGAATGCAGTTCTGTCCCCGTTAAAATGTTCTTAAGTCAGTTATATGTGATCCTCCATATTATTGTATTACGTACGGCAAACGACAAGGGGCAACCATTCATAAATTGTGTTTCATTTCGTGTTGGTTAGTTTAACTAGCTGATGCCCATGGCTTTGACTTTAAGTGAGACCTGCCTTGATCTGTCTTGTAGATCAAGGACTTGTCAGCCGGTCCACAGACAACACTATTTCCATAGTGCACAGGTGGGGACTGTCTTTCTATAGTTACATGCCTTTTAAAGCCTGCGGTCTTTATTAGCGGCTAAGGTAAGATGGCTAAGGAGTTGGCAATGAGATAAAAATTAATTTCTGAAACGTCATGTTGAGCACCAATCGGCTTTTAATAAACATTCCGAGGGTCTCCCCTATCCTTGCATTGTCTCAGTAGAACGGGCGTTTTAATTAAGGAAATCACTAGTCATTTATCACTAGACAAAGCGATTTACTATTGGTAAGTTACAAGATTCAAAGTAGGTATAGCATATAGAATGTTAACATTGGTACACAGAGCTATCTTATTTCAAACAGTTGCTATTATTCTTTTGAATAGATACTTAAAACCATAGTTGCAACTCGTAAGGTAATCAAAATAAGAAAACATACTTATTTATCTACAAAATTGTGTCTGCAGTCTGCACTATGTGATGTTTCTTCTCTCGTAGGTCTGCCTTTTCGAGCCTGGATTGCTTTATTCTATATTTCTTTAGATTGAACCTTTAAGGGACTGTCTGACCCTTGAACCTCTAGAAGAAAGCCTGAACCAGAGTTCTGTGAGCAAATGTACCAGTTAGCAAGTGAGGTTGTCTTGGGCTCCGAAATCTTAATGAGGGTAAACCCAGTATTGCAAATCCATTAAATCTAAAGTAAACGCTAACCATCAGACATACCATAACCATAAACAGTTTCTTTTTCAACAAACAACATAGCTGCCTAAAAATTCTGAAATAAAAAGCGAACACCAAATAATATTCATCGACATTTTTCCCAGCCGTCAATCGTGAATTGTGAAAAGCCCTATCGCCATTATGACAATAGTGAGACATTTTTAATTAAGAAAATCGGCAGCCATTCATCGCAGTCAGCGATTTCTTTAATACACCATTGTTTATGTCGCGATTGGTGCTACTTTTGTCCAAACGCATTAAGGAATGAAGACATTTTGAGCGATGAGGGAAACGTATTGTTTTAATGTCTATTGTCTGTTTGAGCAGTTGCTTTGGTAAATAGACTGTGGTTTATTTGTCTTGTTTATATAAACAATACGAAAAGTAAAACTAATGGTTCTACTTCAAGTTAATTAGTAGGTTGGGCGGCAAAATGTTTTACGCTTTTTGCTTCAGAAAATAAAAATGTAATCTGATAGTTGTCTTTCTTTATAAGTTAAAATAGACTCTTAAAGTATTAACATAATATGATTCAGAATCGTTGTAATTTCAATTTTCTCTACATTTTTTTAACGAATCAATGTTTAGTTTTTTCACGTTCTATAGCAATTCATAGATATCTTTGTATTTTTTATCTCCACAGTTCCTGATGAAGCATCAGGAACTGTGGAGATAAAAAATTGTTGTTGCTTATCAACTAAGGTAACAGGGAGACTCACTAACATTTTTTAAACATTTTACTGAAATTTCATCATAAATAATGATATATACGTGGAATAAAACCAAAGTAGGAGAAGAGTTGGAGAAAAATCTGCGTATTTTGTATGAATAATTTTTAAAGTTTGTTTTTTATAAATTATTTAACGCACCTGCGCAGCTGTACAAAGATTCTCTTTTGGGACCTGTTTGAAACACGGTGGCAGTCAAAAACAGCTTTTAGTACAAAAACAAACTTTTGTAAGAATATACTCAGCATACAAAATATAGGTTCTCTAGTATATTTAGGCAGTACCCCCGCTAAGTCGAACAAGAAACCAAAAATCAAATCAAATATTTATTTGCTAGAATGTGGTATAGATTTATTTGATTTTTATAATAGTTTTTTACAGTACTTTGGTTCTTCATATTCTGCCACATACGGCGTGCAAATTTACAATTGTATGTTATTAATATAATGTCAAAATTAGCTACCTAAATCAAGTTTAAAATTGTAGTACATATTGTTTCATAATATGTCAAAGAAATACTTTCCGCTACAACACACTGCCATGTTTTTGGTAATAATAGCTATTAAAATCTGTAACTAAGTGTTGAATAGTAAATACCAAAGCCCTCATGACTCTAAATGTATGTTTTGTTATAATAACGTGTCATTAATTTAATGGTTTTATAATTAATATTACAAGTGGCAATTCGTTGGCCGGCGTTTGATGGTTTATTTGCTTGAAGGCTTTTGTGATGAAGAATTAACAACATAGTTGAGACAGGACGCGCAGGACGCCGCTCCCAAGGCAACGGGCGGCTCCACGGCAACGGCAGCCAACTGCCAACGCGCCTGTCACCCTACGTCACCAGCGCAATCCTTTTATATAATAGTGTTTATATTTTAGTATAATTTTTTTGCCTTTTGTAAATATAGTGTAAGTAAGAGGTATGTTTTGTGGATATTTTTATTAGTGTAAGGATTATAAGTACATGTCACTATACAGTGGCGATGCGGAGGTAAGTCAACCTACTACATCGTTATTGAATCTAGTGCAATGCCCACACTGTTCCCAAGCCCGTTTTTTTAACGGTGAGAGAGGCTTGAAAATACATGTTGGGAAAGTACACAAGCCCCGACATGTATTTTCAAACCCGTCTCAGCCTGCTGTCACTGCTATAGTCTCCGACCCCAATCATTTTGAAATTCCCTTTTGGCAAAAATTGTCTCAATTAAAAAATTCCGTTCAGATCTTAAAAAGGATTCCTCGTGGTGCAAGACCTATCGTTGCTCAAAGCTTATCCAAATGTATAGGTCTTGTAGTTCGAGAGAACTCCAAAACAACTTGGGAGCAGCTACTCACCTTCCCGTACAAAATTTTACATGTCAGGACAGAAAATCGATCAACGAATCGAACAAATTCTTTAACATCACAAATTAAAAATAATTGCAACGATTCTTTAGATAATTTAGATCCAAAATTTACAATTTTTCGCAAAAATAATATTTACAATTTGGTGGAATCAAAATTAAGGGATGGTGACATAAGTGGTGCATCGAGATTACTTTTTAGTAACGATGTAGTGGCGCCCTGCTCTCCAGAAACCCTCGCTGGTCTGCGGAGTAAGCATCCGGCGCCTGCGGATGGCCTTTCTTTTCCTGAGACGCCTGAGCCTGACCCTGATTGCCTGCGCGTAACGGCCAAGGAAGTGTTGACAGCCGTAACCTCCTTTCGAAGTGGCTCTGCTGGTGGCCTCGATGCATTGACCCCACAGCATTTAAAAGATCTTCTGGGGTCGAGTGCTGGGGAGGCTGGCGAAGTCCTTCTGAAGGAGCTTACGGCCCTCATGAATATGATGCTCTCCGGCAGTGTGGACGAAGCCATCATAGACATTCTGTATGGGGCTAATTTGTGTGCCCTGCGCAAGGGAGATGGTGGCATTCGTCCCATTGCCGTGGGATGCACATATCGACGTATGGCAGCCAAACTTTGCTGCCAGCATTACAAAAACGACCTAGCCACAAAATTCCAGCCCCTCCAACTTGGTTTTGGTTCAAAGGGGGGCTGTGAGGCTGCCATACATGCTTTGTCAACCTACCTTGACTCCGGGAGAAGCGAGGTAATTCTCAAGGTTGACGTGAAGAATGCTTTCAACTCAGTGAACAGGGATACCTTGTTGACCCAAGCTAAATTAGAAACCCCCAAAATCTATAATTTCCTTTGGCAATGTTACAGGTACCCCTCTAAATTATTATATAAGGACAACCTTTTGGAATCTGCTGTTGGTTGTCAACAAGGAGACCCACTTGGACCGGTAATTTTCAGTTTAGCTATTCAACCTATTATTCGGCAGTTAAATTCTAAATTCAATGTATGGTATCTAGACGACGGGACCCTAGGAGGCGATGTGGAGACGGTTTTACAAGATTTGGCCTTTATCAAAAACGAATTTAGTTTAATTGGTTTAGATCTAAATGATAGCAAATGCGAGATATTTTTAAATGATGCTTCGGACAAAAAAATTACTATTTCTAAATTTAATTCTTTGGCTCCTAATATCAAAATTATAGAAAAAGAGTCTCTACGTCTCCTCGGGTCCCCAATCTTAGAAGAAGCCTACACCCCATTTATAGAGGAAAAAATTCAAAATTTTAATATCATTTCGGACCGCCTACTCAAAATTAATATCCATTCGGCTTTCACTATTCTCCGGTATTGTCTTTTCGTTCCGAAATTCACCCATGCTCTCAGGTCTACACCCTTTTGGAAACATTTAACAATTTTGAAAAAAATGGACAAAATTATAGAAATTACACTCACTAAAATTTTAAATGTGGCCTTGAATGATCGTGCGTCACTACAAGCGTCTCTACCGATTCGCTTGGGTGGGCTCGGTATTCGCAAAATTTCGGATGTCAGCTTACCAGCGTTTCTGTCTTCGGTCCACAGTACAGAAGAATTAACTAGGAAAATCCTTGCACCTACACTAGTTAATTCTGAAGTATTGTGTAAGACTGAAGCAGTGAACGCTTGGAAAATTGCTTGTCCAAACACTGATCTCCCAAGGAACCTTTTCTCACAGCGTCAGTGGGACGGGCCGCTCTGTAACTTATTAAGACAAAATTTATTAAATACTTGCACTAATGCTGCTGAGCGTGCCCGCTTACTGGCAGTTGGAGTGTGGGAATCGGGTCTTTGGTTACAAGCTCTTCCGTCATCTAACGTAGGGACTATGTTAGATGACATTACTTTCCGCATCGCGACGTGCCTCCGCCTAGGTGCGCCGTGTGTCTCTCCGCATCAATGCCGTTGTGGAGAAGCAGTTGACCGACTCGGACACCATGGCCTGTCGTGCTGCAGGAGCGCTGGGCGAATTCCACGGCACGCCAGCCTCAACGACATAATCCGCCGTGCTCTTGTCACCGCTGGTGTGCCTGCTGTGCTTGAACCAAACGGTTTGGCGCGCGACGATGGCAAGAGACCGGATGGTATGTCATTAATGCCTTGGAAAATGGGTAGGACTCTGGTGTGGGACGCAACATGCGTTGACACCATTGCCCCTACCCATATACCTGGCACGGCTGGTTGTGCCGGTGCTGCTGCAGCTTCTGCAGAGGCTCTTAAGCGGCGCAAATACTCCAATCTCATTGGAGATTATGAATTTGTGCCGTTTGGAGTCGAAACGTTTGGGCCTTGGGGTCCGAGCGCCCGCAATCTCTTCAGGGAGATTGCGAAGCGTATGGTCGACGCTTCTCGTGACCAGAAGGCTGGCCTCTTTTTAGGTCAGAGATTAAGCATTGCCATACAACGTGGCAATGCTGCCAGTCTTCTGGGAACGCTACCACAAGAGGCATGCGATGCGGATGAATTCCACGACGCATTTTAACTTTTAGTTTTAGTTTTTATTTTTTATTTAGTATTATGTATATATAGTAACTTTATTAATTTAATTTAATTTGTATATAATTGAAATAAAATTAATATTGATAATTCTTAATTATGTCACAAAAAAAAAAAAAAAAAAATTTTTTTTAAATAATATCATACTTAGGTTAGTCACGCTTTGAGAAAGGTTATTAAGGATTCTTATACTCGTACAGTAAACATTTCTTCTAAAAAGTTCTAAGTTAATTGAAGGTATAAAATGTAACATGTTATTATTATGTCTCGTCCAGCTATTTGCATACTGCAGCAGCAGTAGGCCCTTTTTCAACCCCCTATAACTTTGTTGTGAGTATTGCCAAGTCAATACATTTATTTGATAGTTTTAAAAAGATTTTTAATATTGATATGGTCACTTAGATGTTGTTAGATAAGATAATTACGTAACAACTTAAGGCAGAAGGTGCCATAAGTAGGTACTGACTAAATTAATAACCGACTTGATATTACATGAATCTCACAACTTAATACGATAGAACAGCGAGACCTGGCTTTTTTGACAAAATATTGTTTTTGAATGAAATTTTGAGGCATTTACTATGCTAACTTTTCAAATCGATTAAGATAGGAAAAAGTGAATGCTCAGGTGGGACTCGAACCCACGATCTTTCCCTTACAGGGGGAATGCTCTGACCACGGAGCCATCGAGCTCGGTGGCTTTGAAAATATTGTTGTTTCTTATGAGATATTGTTTACACGTTACAATTCATTTAACTTCTACGCCAGAGAGTGTAACAAAAAGTTCGCGAGCAAGCATGATTGAAAATAAAAAGTATAACTACCCTATGTTATAAACTCAAAATTTCCATCCAAATCCCCATTAAAAAGTCTGTCTGAAAAGAAACTTTCGCAGTAGGTATATATCTTCATTTAATCACATCGAAACAAACAGTCAGAATAACTTTCATATTACGCCGTTACACAATAAAGCCCTCTCGGACAAGTGGCGAAATTCTAAAGTAGAGATCAGTGCAGGCGTTAGGCTGGGCAAGATCCACGTCACAGGCGGAAGCGGGTCCAGTAGGACATTACTGAATTCCTTCAGTAGAGGAACTTGATGGCAATAAGTAAGAATAATTCAAATAGTTACAAAAGTATTCCCGTCATCGATATAAACAATCGAATGAAATTTCTAAGCATCTAGTATGCTAACAATTCAAATCGATTAGGAATTTCCGCTTTTTCCTATCCTAATCGATATTAAAAAATCTTTGGCGAATCAGTGTGGCTGGCAGTATGTTCAATCTTTATCAAGTTATTGTTTAAATTGTCAGTAATGATGATTTACAATCGTTCGCGTATCGTATATCATACAAAGCGGAGGGGGAAGAACCCTGAGTTCCGAGTTTACCTTAGCCTCAGTTGGAAAATACGTCTCCATAATATTGATGATGAGAATCGTTCGCTATCATCGTAACCTCCACGCTGACTTATTCGCATTCCAACACCGCCGTGATGATTGTAGCTGTCACAACCAATATACCAGAATATTCTTTCTCCTATAACCATTTTATATATTCAAGCCAATAAAGATGATTAGGTATCCAATGCAATTAGGTTTCAAGCCAAGAGGAATTCAAAAGCTAGATGAAGAAAAAAATGAATTATATCCTAATGTTTTGACTGTATTTATATAGATACAGTCTGTAATATAGAGAACGGAAAATGGTATAGGTACTTACATACCTTTGATTACCTGTCGTTTCGACCAGGTTACACCGCTCGTGGTCCCAGGCTGACTGGCTCAGCGGTGCACGCCCGCCGTCTTCGAGTCCGTGAGTAGGTTCATCGTCTCATATCACACTCACAGTGTCCCTATTCTGTAAGCGACCTATCCGGTGTCTATCCGACTGCGCAGAAAAGCGAGGTTGCATGTTTTTTATCACTAAGTTCCATGTTGCAGATAATTTAAACCTAACTTCCGAATTGAAATCGATTGAGTAAATTCCCGTTCTCTTTATTCTATATCATGGAACGCGAGGGTTTAAAAGTTAGTATAGATACAGTCTGTCGCCGCAGTACCCGCTCGCCTCTCATGCCTCGTCCAGTACACCTTTAAACTTTTAATCCGGCGTCGACAGGCCATTGTTTGGCGGGCGCGGCTGATTACTACCAGACGTCCGCTCTTCGCACGTTGCTGCAACATCTACTGGGATATTTCGTTATGTTTATGTTGTACTTCTGATTTAATGGGTGAAACGAGCCATAATTTAGCAACTGCTGATAAAATTAATTAAGATATGACATTAATTATGATAGCGTTGCTGAAGATGTGTTGTGTTGTATTTCGAAAAGTCAATTATGAACGTGCTTTTTCATTTTTACATATTGAAGTAACTTTTCAACGATGGTAGGCCGTCGGGCTTGCATGAAAAATTTAATTATAGTTGAGTAAACTCGTGAAATGTGTAAGGATAGTAACAGATGGTGGGGTGTTGTCTCTGTAACACGGTAACATAGTTCGGGTACTTTGAGATAACTTTACACTTCCCACTATGAGACAGCCTCTATGCATAGCATAGCGGTACAGCGTTCGACTGCTACATCAAAGTTCGTGGGTTTGATTCCCACTCAGTGTAAATACAATCTCTTTTTTTTTCATCCTAGCGTTAATCCCATTCGCATATAAGTTTTCGACTTGGAGTCTGGGGTCTACTTTATCAGTCTTCCATATTTTCCATTAAGCGACTGCCAGCGGATCTTCACAACCCAAAGGCGATAATGAGCTGCAGCTAGACTAGTTGTTGGACTTTTTAAGTCTCCAACTACCCGTAACGACTGCCATAGATGTTAGTATGGCAACCGGGACTGACTGCTTAACGGTCTTTCCGTGGCACGACCAGACCACTGCAGATACCCATATTCATTCATAAAAATAATTGCAAAACGCGCCACATGGGTGGCGGCCGCGTTCATACCGCTACGCCACAGAGGCGGTCAGTTCATTATTGTATGACATACAAAATTTGAATGTAATTCATACATTGTATGAGTATGTCGATTTGCCTTCATCTATGTGTTTCTATGTGTAACTCGTATTCTAGATCATAACATAAGCTAGTTTAGCTTCTTATGCTTAATTTGGCTCTCGATAGCGTTGTGAAGTTTGTAGGTACTAAAATATTTATATTATTAATTATCTTTAATAGTCTACCCGTGATGATGGCTGCCCGAAAGCTACTGAATCATCGAAATTAGTGAAAATAATAACATTAATTAAAATGGTTAGTTTATACATTATATTTTAAACTGTTATTGGGCAATCGTGTGTAAAGATACAAGGTTTATTAGTCAATATAAACGTATTCAAAATGATATTGTTATGATAATAAGCACGCGCCGGCCGTGATTCGGGTACAAATGTGTACTGATGAAAATAAGTGATTGACGCGTACTGAATAATGACCTACAAAATATGGCTGAATAAGTGAACTGTACGATCGTCCGGTACAAGTACAAATTAGTGAGAATATACAAAAATATCCGATGTATATACGACTCCTTTTATTTCGTACCACTGAAGTGGCAGCACACGGCCCACCTGCTGGAAAGTGGTTACCGTGGGCTATAGACGTGTGCAACACCAAGGGAGTCACACTCGTGCCGCCGACCCTGTAAACACAGAGAGTGTCTATGCCGTCGGCGTAGAAGACAAAGCAGGAATAGCCTTTGGTCTTCCCATCGACAGCTCAAAAACTCTCCAGTGAACTCCTCGAAGTCAACAAATCTTTTCTTGGTTTTCTCAAGCTTACACTAAAACCGGGTATCACCGCACGGTGTGTCGTCACTTCGGTCTGTGTGACCACTGACCAGGGAATCTAGTGTGCCCTAGAAAGGATATCTCGGAGATCCCGATATAGAGGAGAACCTGACGTATTGTTGGGGAGCAAAATCCTTACTTGCCCTGTAGAGGTGCGTATAGAAACGATGTCAACCCAATCGAAGAAATCTTAAGGAAAGGTCAGGATGAGTATTGTAACCGAAACCTTTGATATGTTTGAAATAATTATGAAACTATTACACGAACCATATTGTAATGAACAAGTAGCACTATATCAACAAACAGGCTACTCCATGAAGCGCTAAGTTTTCCTATAAATTTATTGTTACAAAGTTCGCCAAACTTCGTGCTAGCTTCCGATGTAACACTAATAATGTTAATAGGAAAGTTTTGAAAGGTTGCTGATTTATATTAAATTTATAGCAACTTTGCGCTAATATTAGCATGAGAACCTAGGTACGATACTCAGGCTGGATATTTTTTTTTACTAGTGAATTTTCAGTGTAATCACATATATATAATTTAGAAAACGGGAATTAACGCGATCATGGTATAGGTACTTACATACCTTTGATTGCCTGACGTTTCGACCAGGACCACGGCCGGTGTAACCTGGTCAGGCAATCAAAGGTATGTAAGTACCTATACCATGATCGCGTTAATTCCCGTTTTCTAAATTATATATCATGGAACGCGAGAGTTTAAAAGTTAGTAATCACATATATCTGAAACGTACCGGCAATAGGTTCACCCCATATAACATGTAACTAAAAATACACTTCGTGAAACATGAGAATTACATTTCTCTGCAGGGATCTAACGCAATATGGATACGTTGATAATATTAAACTTTAGAAAAGTGATTTAAATTTGAAAATTGCTAATATTATTTTTAAAAGTGTATTGCTGGGTACAAATCAACGACAACGAATAAACGTAAATAAAGTTTTTACTTATCGATTTTTTTTATTTAACAAGAAAACTGAAACAGTATTTTAAAGATACTACATACCGCATCCTGTCGAGTATGGTGATCAATCAGATTCCATTAAGACTTTTTCACCATGCAGTCCTCACTGGTTTCATTACTTTTCAATCGTTAGCTATCGTTAGCAGTCCTTCGTTTTCTGTGTATACAGCAAAATGCGTAATAAAGCCAATTCATAATTCAATGTCCCCTCTGTTAACACTCAGCTATATTTTTCTGTCATCCTCATGATTATTGTTTTTATGCGTTAATGGTTGTCATAAATAAAAAGGTTCGTGACTAAATAGACAATCGCAGATAGCGACACTTGATGGCAGTGCTCCAGTCGGCAAATATATAATTATTTTATTTGCAAGACATCATTTGACTAACGATGCAAAAAACTCTCTTCTAGACATTTTATTCTTAATTGGAAATACTCTGAAAAGTGGCGTAAATACAGTAATTACACGGAAAATAACAACAGGTCCAGATAACCTATATTATCACTTTCGTTCAATTCCATCTATCCCTCATCATATTTCACATACTCATGCAGTCCATTTATGTTTTCTATCTAGTATTTTGTGTTCATTTACATTTATAATTGACGTGGTTCCAAGTATGTATAGACCCTGTTTTTCTTAGCAGTCTCTCACTTGATATCCACTTTCACATATCCGTGTTTTATCTAAAGTATCCAATGTCCTCAGTAAAGCGCTTATCACGAGATCATTATAGGCATCCAGCCCACACACACAGCAACACTATGCAAAAATATGTTGTCATTTCACTCAGTCATCTTTTGTATACAAAGTTAAATATTTCAAATTTTTAACATTATTTACTATGTACCGTAAATGTATTATTTTAATGTTTATGACATCCTTTCCTTTGTCTAAATGTGTTCATATCTTAATGCCAGTTCCTTGATGCCCACACGCGAAGTCCCAGCTAAGTATAAAAGATACTCTTACATTTAATCACGCCAAAACTTTGCCTATAAGGCATCTGAGTTCGCGAGTTTGATGAAAAACTTCCGTCCGTTGTGCTGTTACAGATGGGTATATATTTTCTTTTCAGGTTTTACTAGGAAATAGGTTTCTTGAGTCACATTATTGCTGAAACAAACTTTTTTCTAGGGATATCAGGTAATTTAGTAAAACTTTGGGAAGCATATCATCTTGTAAGGAATGGTGAACACTACTTCAATTATTTATTTATTTTATTTATTTACATGATGTTAGCGATATAAGCTTACAGAATACACCAAAACGCTTATATGCTATATGTTACAGAATACAAATTAAACCTCAATTCGTTCAACAGTTGTAGCTTGATTGAATATTAAGGGCCATCCATTAATCCTAGACTGGATGCAGAAGGCGGAGGATTGGGAGCAATAGCGTACATTGAGTGAGCACTATGTCCAGTAGTGGACTGGGACTAGGCTAATTAGCATTCATTAATCATTAGAATCTAACCCAGGAAAAAAAGTGGCATATATGTAAATCAATCATAATGTATATTTTCAGCCAGATCCGTTTCGACATTTTCACAAATTTTCACATTTGTAATATTGTTAAGATTACAAACTGCATAAATATTAGTTTTTTTATACCACTGACGCAGCAGACAAGCATATGGCCCACCTGATGGAAAGTGGTTACCGTGATCTATGGACGTGTGCAACACCAAGCCTTGATTCTACTAAAGTAAAACCATTGTCATACCACAGACACTGCAAAAATTACCCATTTAATATTCAACTTTAAAGTCATGAAATTAAAATCTAATATTAAATGGCTTTTTGTAGAGTGAATGAAAAAGGGAAATGTGACACTCTTCATTTAATTTTGGACTTTAAAGTTATAGCATTAAAGTCTAAAATTCAATGCCATTTATTGCAGTCTCTGTGGTAGGACAATTGATTTGGCTTTAGCAGAATTGAGGGCCAGGGGAGTTACACTCGTGCTGCCGACCCTGTCAACACAAACAGTTTCTGTGCCGTCAGCGTAGAAGACAAAGCAGGTATAACCTTTATTCTTCCCACCTACAGCACATAAATTCTACAGTGATTTCTGGTTATCTTACTCACCGCCGGGAACACAACACGAGGTTATTATGGCCGCGGTATTCTGTAGGGCGGAGGTACTTCCTCAGTCGGACTGCTCAATTGAACGGTAATACCGTCGTGTCCTACCTCCTACTACTACAAATATCGCAATAACGATGTTTTCCAATATTTGCCTATGCCAATACATATTTATGCAGTTTACAATACTAAAACAAAAAGGTAAACGTCAATATACGTATTTATATTCTGCTGAGAAAACAAGTGATGAGCGTGGAGCGTTTGTATGATTGCCTCCAAAGTTAGAAGTTGTTATGCTTCAACGAATGAGCTTTTGAATTTCTATAATTAAGAGCTGGATTTATTCAAACCGTTAAATCTGTGAAGCGGGAAACAAAACGTGATTGCTCGCCGACTTATAATTTAATGCAATTTCCTCTTTTATTGAGCGGCTTAATTCATGTGAACGAAGCGGTTTTTCGAAATTCGTTACAAAGATACGTTTGATCTCTCGAGAGTTGTCGTACGTTCAAATGTCAACTGAAAAGTCATACAGTTAATGTAGCGGAACTATAATGTTATGAGAATATTAGTTTTTGTTTGTGATAGTATTATTTACTGAACTTTATTGTTTTATTGAAAATGAAGTGATAGATTTGTTTTTACTAGTTGAAGCTGTAACTACACTAAATAGTAAAAAACACCTTTTCTCAATGGGGTAAATGAAGACTATAACTTGCCCGTTGCTATGATCCTAGCATACACTTTACGTGTTGACTTGTTTTGGTTCATCTCTTGACGTCCCGTCTCTAATCTGATTGACATACATTACTTATCGAATCCTTCCGTACGAGCTTTCCCATTACAAAAAGGTTTCAACTCCAAGAATATTATGAACTACAAATCGGATATTCTATTATTTTCTGCTGTATCGAATCTAATTTCATGCATCAATATGAAAAATAAATCTGTGACGTAATACAATGGGTGCCACCACAAAAACTATTAATTTAAGTAGATTTTCCTTGGCTGTTGTACCTTTTATCCTCACTGAATCGCTCCCTCATACCTTTGCGCCGCATACAAAGAAGGGTGCACAATCCTCTTATTGCAGCTCGGTGGGCCGGACCTGCGGGCCCCCGTGAGCCGGGCCCGGCCGGTGGGGCCTGGCTGGCGGGTCCCCGTCGAGCCCTTGCTCGGTTCGTTAACGCTAATGCCCAAAGCTGACGGATGCACTTTCGGCGCGACACGATCATTTCATGGCGCATTATCGAAATTTTTGTCACTTTAGTGCTATTTTAATTGATTTTCTTCATAGCAGATATTAAGTGAAGTGGATCGAACTATCTCTAACTTTTTTAGAATATTTTTACCTGTAATTTTTGTACTAAGTACTAAGGATTATAGGTATTATTGTGCATCATAAATGCGCATATAGGTTCAAGCGTTGCACATGCGGTTCCACCTAAGGAAAGGAAAGGAAGTGAATGGAGAAGGAAAGGAAAGTGAGGCCTCGAAACTGATTATGATAACAGGCATCAAGCTGCAAAAATCAACCTAATCGTTCAGTCTGGTCACATAAGTGGATCACATGTTTATTTTCTACCTAACTAATATAACATTCAAGACATTACGAGTGCCGTTTTCACTCAATTTTTTAGAGCTTATACAGTGTGAAAATTCTCACATTGACATATTCACGTCTGTATATGCCCAAAGGGTTAAGCCGTCGCATATTGTATTATATATTTTGGCTCGTTTCCAGCTAGCAGAACACCCCCGATAACATTTTACCCAAAACAGGAACCCAATCTAGAACCTCTAGCTCATATGCATGACCAATGCCACAGTCTTAACTATACATATATACACACATAAGTCACATTTCTTTCCTAACGGGGCAGGCGGAGATCAGACCATGTTTATACTTGTTATGATCCTAGTACACATTTATTGCTGCTACTTTTATAATCGTTTTCATACATGCTCCCCGATTACCGGAACTCTATCATTTTCATTCCCCATTCGCAAAACCATCATTCCCACTACGCTGCTGGAATATTTACAAAGTCAAACAATGTCAGAAGTGCATTTATAAGTTTCGGGTAAATGCTTCCCCCCATGAATATTAAACAATAATAATGGCGCTGATTATTGTCTCAAAATATTTAAAACGAAGGAAATTGGTAGACGTGACCGCACTGCAGATGCAAGCCGCCTTATTACGGAAGTTCAATGAGATTTTTCAGGCCTCTGTGGTGAATTTTAATTGACAAATGGCTATTATATACGACTATTTGACGTGTTGGGGGAAGGTGGAAATAATTTATTCAATTTCTTTTTATTCAATTTTGGGGTTAAGTTGTAACATTTGCTGTGTCTAACTGTAAAGGATATTATGTTATACAAAGTAATCATCTAGATACTCACGCTAATATCCCTTAGGGGAAGACAGGGACAACTATCCTGACTACCGCGTACAAAATACATTCAGCGTTTAAACTCCTCTTCTTCTGAAACGGCAAGACCATTCATTCACTTATAAGTAGTAAACCATTATAAAATTAAAAAATATTTTATACCCAACATTACGTCAATAACATAAAACTTCCTTTTCAAACATTGCTAAAAAGAAAACTCTTTAATAAAACAACTTTAAAAAATGTTTTAAATTAAATTCCTTTGGATAAATTCTTCTCCCGGTGTATACACAAATCGTTATTTACTCAGACAGAAATCATAAACATTAAACATATTTAGCGGAGCCTTAGTGAAATAATCCTCAGTTAAGGATGGGAGTCAGTCGACTCCGTGCAGTCAGTAATGGCAAAGATTGGGCCACCCCTCGAAAGGGGACATTGTTTTATGGAGGGGACCATGACAATCTGTGTTGTTGTGACTAAAATTAAAATGGCAATACGCAGAACTTGTTTGGGGTACTTAATGATATTAGAAAGTTGTTAATTTTGATTAAAAATATATGAAAAGCATTTCTAGTCTTTTTATTAATTCAAGGTCTTTTGATCGCAA
Organism: Eilema caniola; assembly: GCA_949126895.1. NCBI lineage: Eukaryota > Metazoa > Arthropoda > Insecta > Lepidoptera > Erebidae > Eilema > Eilema caniola. The sequence continues at coordinate 1,273,172 of OX421477.1, read as the reverse complement.
TGTGAAAAAGATTTTAGGACCATCATTTTACACCACAACGAAAGCGCCTAGAATGGTGGCTTTTACTGTTTCGACTCAAACTTATAATCAATCTGTGTGATACGTTTTGACTGCACTCAAACTTGTCATCAGGTTGTGTGATACTGTTGGAAATTTACGTGCCGAAGCTTGTGAGGCCGCCGGAGCCCCGCGGCGCCGGAGCTGTGACAGAAGCGATGTTTGCTCCATGCTACTTGCCTACTGTGTGCTACACGCGTGGTTTATGCTTGCTTGTTTGACTGTGTGCTACTGACTTGATTTTGTCAAATGAACATTTTTAAAATAGTATTGTAACAATTTAAATATTTTCAAAGTGATCAATTTGCAAACCTTATTATTCAAATGATTATTTTTGAAGTAATATTTTGGCGAAATAAAAGTTTGTCAGATTAGATTTTCAAACGTTGTTTATAAAATGATCGTTTGTCATTCGTCTTTTATCAAACAATAGTAAACCGATTTTACTTCATAACCTTTAAATTAATTCCATAAGCAAGTCCATAATGTAAAAATCCTAGAATCTCTCATGTGTGAAATCGTAAAATAAAATGTCCTTTTTTACCTTCATAGGGGTTGAAACTAAAAAAAAACCGTATTCAAAACCACATGAGGCTGTATCGGCGTTTCCGAGCGGCTGACTATGTGTAAATGCCTTAATAATAGATGCGCTCAGGTCGAAAGATAATGCTAGGGAATACTTTGTTCGGGGCCACGAGAGCCTCCTAATGTGCTTCGGATAGGAGCTACGGTTTTGGAGCTTTGGTAAGAAAGTTCTGCACAATAGGTTTTTCTTCTCCATGTAACTAAGGTGGTAAAAGTACGTAATTTAATTTTTCTTTGTCTGTTTTTTGTGTCAAGTACATTTTACTAGCCGATGCCCGCGGCTCTGCCCGCTTAGATATCGGTTATCGGAAATTTTTGATCTTATCCATGGTTCTTCTAAAGAAATGTAAGTTTTTAACTAAGTTCAAACACGAAAGCGAAACAAAATCCGGTCATTAGTTGTTGCGTGCATAGCAAACAAACAGACAAGATTTTTTTTAAAGTGTTCAGATTCTTTATGTCAAATACCTAACCCAAGTATTTTTAAATATCTAGATAATCTAATATAGATAGACTAGGTTTTGCCCGCGGTTCCGTCCGCGTGGTTGTCGGTAATCGCGACCAAACATAACCTATGTCCTTTCTCAAGATCTAATCTACCCCTATACGAAATTGCCGCAAAATCGGTTCAGAGGCTTAGGCATGAAAGCGTAACATACGAACAGACGGACAGACAGAGTTAATTTCGCATTTATAACGTTGGTATGGATGGCGCCTGTATGAATAACAGCTAAGTGACGTTGATCCTTTAAACTTAATACACATAACTTTATATTGTTCCATCTGTGGAAAAGCATTAAAGTGCCATTTAGATAGTATTGTCACATCCCCTGTATAATCAACAGTAATATTCCTAATTGGTCTTTAATAATAGTCCCGTTTCGGAGGGCTCAGTGCAGAGTGGGCAATTGTGGCCCATCTCCTACATTCTTGAGGGCTTAAAGTGACTTTATATTGTTCTACTGTTTATCTTTATTCTATCCAATGATTGCGTAATATGTAATTGTGATGACTATAGTAACTTATTTAAAATCGAGAATGTATAAATCTGTTTAATGAAGCTCATTTGTTATACATCCATCTCATAATGTTACTGCATTGGGATTTGGTTTGATTTAAAACAAATCAAAACGAATAAGTGTCTCTTATCAAGGATCATTTTTTAAATTATTTCCACAAACTATACAGGTTTCCACAAACTCGTCCAGACAAGCACACGCTCCAAACAACACCAAGGGAGTAGCACTCGTGGTGCCGACCATGTAAACACAGAGAGTTTCTATGCCATCAGTGTAGGATACAAAGCAGGAATAGCCTCTGGTCTTCCCACTGACAGCACAAAAGCTCTCCAGTGAGCTCTAGCTACTCACCGCCGAGTACACAACACGATGTTATTAAGGCCGCGGTATTCTATAGGTGCTTCCCTACTCGGACTGCTCAATTGGACGGTATCCTAACTTGCTCGATGTTTTTCAAAACAAACATTTTTTCATATTCTTCTTCAATATGGTTCTTACTCATAACCAATAGTTACGTCATACCTGCCTCTTCGAGATTCCTACTTTGTCGTTAACTGTACATGAGTGACAATTATTGACTCATAGTTGATATCATACTAGTATTATGAATGTTGAAGTGTGTGTGTGTGTGTGTGTGTGTGTGTGTGTGTGTGTGTGTGTGTGTGTGTGTGTGTGTGTGTGTGTGTGTGTGTGTGTGTTGTCCGTCTTTCACGCATAAAGCACTGAACTGATTTTAATGATATTTGGCATAGGGTAGATGAGACCTTGAGAAAGGGCATAGGCTATGTTTGGTTGTGGTAACCAACATCCACTCAGGCGAAGCTGGGGGCAAAAGCTAATCTCTTCATATAAGACAGCACAATAAAATATATAGACGCATATCTCTCACAATTATTTTCGTAACTAAAAGTAATCAAGATCGGCCACGCTAATCCAATCATCCCTTAACCCTATATTACGCTCCATTTTATTAACATTGCAGTAAAACTTGCTTGTCACTTTCTTGCCACATATTTTCCTACATCTCCGTGGCATAAAAAATTGCCTTGTAACTATAAGAGGTTCCTTGGCCGGTAATGTTTAGTTGCACGCGATCCGACCCCACTAGCTCGTAATGCTTTGGCGGGATTATGGAGTTAATTTAGCTTTATTTTGGGTATATGGTTTACTTTATCGGGTATAGATGTTTCGTGTACGTAGTGTTGGTGAATTAATGGCTTTTATCCGTTGGTTATGATAGAGCTTTGATTTTCAGATCACGAATAGTGCGGTTGGACAAAGTGTTAACCTCTAATTTAATATCGATATAAAGGAACAGTTGATGTTTAGGAATGCTGGTTAACGAATGAGTTTAGGCATGGGGTACTGATACTAAGAAAAGATCTTTAGTAATATTCAAAAATGAATAGATGGCACTAGTAGACTCATTTAAAGAAATAATAAAGTTAAAACCATGTTAAAACGCTTATTTGCTGACTTAGAATCACGTAAGATATTTCAGAAATTAAACACATGATAAAGTACGCATGAAAACATATAAAACTCGTTGGTAATGTAAAAAATAAAAATTTCGTGGCAATCGTGATATCTATTTATTTATTTATTTTTTTGCCATCCAGCGGCATAAGGCATTATGTCTGTAACTTTTACAATAATTGCAGAATCTGGCAGAATCAATATGGATTACAATATTTATAGATTTATTCAGTCATGCTCAATAATGTGTTTAATGTATGTTTTATTTTTGATAAGTTAACTTTAATACTAAAAATTCTAAAAAGTTTGAAAAAACAAAGTCGCCATCTAGTTATAACTCCTGAACTAAACCGCTGGCTGCCTACTTCTTGGAATTAGGAGTGTAACCATTTTTGGTTCCTGATTCTGCATCTGTATAGGAATTATATTATATTACCTGTGGTATAGGTTTCCCTGTCGGGGTTAGGACATAAGACGGCACTCGGTCTCATAAAAGATGTATAAGTAGAACTCCGAAGTGAATAGCTCAAATGCAATCGGGAAAAACGCAAAGAGTTAACTACTTTGGATTTTGTGAGGCTTTTGCTTATACTGTCAAAATATTTTTGTAATATAAGAATTACGGCTGATTAAACCTATTAAAAAGATACCATCATGTATCAAATTTCATTATTTTAATAACAAGGCAGGTCTATTAAGAACGATCTCTTCCATGTCTCACCAAACATTTCTGTGTTACCCAAAAATAATCAAAGCAGTTATTTTTCAGCTATACCTACATCAAGCTGACGTGGGACTGATTACATCAGGTGCGCCGAACATTGACGCCGACGTCACTATAACCCGGTTAAAATAAATTGTCCAAGGGTCACAGGGACCCCGTCGAAAAGGGTTGCTTAGTTTTCTTGATACCCTAATAGTTGTGTTCAAATTGGGAAGAAATTGAACCAACTGTTACCGCAGGAGGGTTATAAATTTTCGTTCGTGTTTTTTGGTCTAATTTAGTTTGTATGCTAATCCCTACGTGTCATTGTCATTTAACGGGATTTACTTGGCAATTTTAACAGAATCCTCGCATAATAAACATATAGCTGAGTTTGTTGAGTACCCAAAGGCATTTGAATTGCTGAATTAGGCTAGAGAGGTAGCTTTCAGCGTTATTGAACAATTTTATTGAGAGTTGAGGTATCAAATATGAACTTGAAGTGGTTTACTAGTTTTAATTTAAAGTTCACTCAATATATCTTTTTACACTACTAAGGTAAGAAACAAGTAAATGGGTCGCATTAAAAAGCGTATAGTCTAACAATATTTAAATAACTATAAAATTGAAACCGTTATACCAATAAACGGTAAAGTTTTTTCAAGCCTATTGCCATCGATATACTACTTTCTCATGCGCTATTTATTCTTTGTCACTTTATTTTACACTTACAGTATCCAACAACGAATGAAACTTAAAACTACACTCTGTATTTATAGGACATGGAGTTATATCTTAGACTCATACTCTGCAACTATATTTTGGTCCCATGTAACAGGGGATGAGCTTAATCTATCTAGTGCTACTGAAAGTTCGTGACAAAAAAAGAAATAATTTTCCGAGTCGCAAATCCGAACCAGGGTTCCTCTCTCGAATTCATAAAAAAATATGCCAGGAGATCAATAAACCGAAATATAAAAATTGACCAAAATATCATGAACATGTATTTATGAATTGCAATGTACCATAACTCAACTCCTCCAGACACCAAATTCACAGAAGGGCCTGTCAAAACACAAACCACTCCACAATTTCCCTACCAAATGTCTTAGTGTTTGTAGTGAAAATATAGCGAGCTGCTCAGCCAATTCGAGCGCGCCAAGAGCACTGTCAATATTGGCGCGAATCCTTCTTTGGGCGGTGAAAGGGTTAAACTAAAAGCGTTTAGCTCCACAAGAGCTTTTGTATTAGTCTTCAATTGTGAGAAATTTTCCGTCCATTTAGATATTTGCGCTTCTCGACTCTGGCCTCTCAAAGATCTTGGCATTGCCAGCACGAACGGCACTCGATCAACAACTGCGTTACATTTATTGTACAGCCAACAGTAGAAGTCACTTCACTGTCTTCAAATATATGTCAAGGTCTTAACAGACTAGCCAAAATTTGGTACAGAATGTATAAAAACATATGGTTTTAATAATTTATAAAGCAATCTATTGTGAAGTATACCAAGTCCCAAATAGATCTCTATTATCGCAATCGCTTAGCCCACGTGTACTTGAAAAAGCCATAAATAGATTAACTTTTAGAATTGTTTTTTACCTCACGATCACACTTGACGATCTTGATAAATATGGAGGAAATAATTCGATACCAGTGTTTGCATTAACGATTTAATGACAGTTGAGGTCGTTCATGAAGTAAATAAGGACTGAAGCAGTTGGCGGGTTGTAATCTCTGCCTGTCCTGGTCAAAAGAAGGTGGGAATATCATGTAGGTATGTATGAATTTTGAAACAACAAGAGGCAGGACACGAAGATGTTTCCGTCCAATTGGGCAGTCCGACTGGGGAAGTACCTCCGCCCTACAGAATTCCGCGGCCATAATAACCTCATGTTGTGTTCCCGGCGGTGAGTAGGATAGCCAGAGCTCACTGGAGAGTTCTTGTGCTGTCTTGTGTTTGTGTGTGGGAAGACCGAAGTCTACTGCTGTTTTGTCTTCTACACTGACGGCACAGAAACTCTCCGTATTTACAGGGTCGGCAGCACGAGTGTGACTCCCCTGGTGTTGCACACGTCCATTGGCTACGGTAACCACTTTCCATCAGGTGGTGTTACCTGCCACCTCACTGGTATAAAAAAATATAAAAGTAAGACTGAAATAGTCTTTATCCATACTAATATTATAAATGACGGAGTGACGTTTGACGTTTGCGCCGGTACGGTTGTGTTGAGTGCTTGTGGAGGAAAAAAATAAAAAATAAAACACGAATTTCAAGTTTTTTAAATCTGCAGTATATTTGCAAGGACAATACAATTTCAAATACAGTATAGTGAGTGGATATAAGGTGAATTAAGTGCATAAAAACAGAGTAAACAACTGGACACAGTAACTTGTATTTTTCGAAGTACCCCCCAACTCTCTGATAAATAATAATTAAAATCAATAAATAAAATATAATAAATCTTAAGCCTAAATATCTGAATCCTTATATCTAATAATTAATCATTCTTATATCTAATACTTCTATCTAGCTTATAATCTAGAGTTTAATAACTCCATATTTACATATTACGTTAACACTGCAGACATGCCCCTTTCCTGTGGTGGTTGTGGCAAATTCATCTCACAGATGGACGCTGTGAAGTGTACTAAATGTCACATACCATTTCATTATGCTTGTGTGGGACTCTCTGCAGGCGGCTCTATTCCCTCTCAATGGCAGTGCCCTGAGTGCAAAAAAAATATCATTAGGGATAATAAATCCGAGACACCCGTGAGAGGACGAAACTGTGGCCAGAGTAATGCGGGCGAGCAGCAGAGCAAAACGAGGAAGGCAGAGGATGATTCTTCTCTTGAATCCAAAGATATGCAGGCCACCCTCAATCTGTTGGTACAAGAGGTGCGGAGCTTGCGGGCCGAAATAGGGGAGATGAAAGGTGAATTGTTGGGTCTAAGGACATCAATTACAGCATGCCATACGCGCATGGATGCACTGGAATGTAGGTTGGAAGGTCTAGAGACACGAACAAGGGAGCAACCTCCATCTGCCTGCACGACGGACCGCATGGTTGAGCAGCTCAAGCAGGAGATCAACAACCGGGAACAGGAGCTCATGGCAAATGATGTCATGATCACGAACATTCCCGAGTCTAATGCTGAGAACCCAACCCATTTAGTGCAGCTGGTGGCCACTAAGATGGGAGTACAGATTGAGGAGAGGGATATCGTCTGTGCGGAACGTATCGGCGGGCGCTTAATTAGGGCGATCAACAGCGAGGGGCCTGAACCCACGCGACCCCGGGTGCTGATGGTGAGGTTTGTGCGCCGTGAGCAGCGTAACGCCATGTTGAGCGGTGCACGAGTACGTCGAGGCGCCACAACAGAAGACCTGGGAGTGCCGGGACCGGCCAAGCGCTTTTTCATAAATGAGCGCTTGACTAAGATCAACCAGCTCTTGTTTCGTAGGGCACGAGCGGCAGCGGAGCGTCATGGCTGGCGATTCGTATGGACGAAGCAGGGCCGCGTCCTCGCCCGCCGTGGGCCGAAAGATCCCGTGCACCGGATTACTGCGGATGAGGACATTTTACAGTGCATTGGGACTTATGAATAGGTCTAGTGTTAGTAAGGGAGTGTTGATGTCTGATATTTTGTATTGTTTTTTGTTTTGTGTTCTTCTCAGGTACATTATTTTGAGGCAATGGTATGCAGTTGAGCCAGATAACTTAACCAACAGCATGACAGTTGAGCTAACAGCCGCATCGGGATTATTTTACAGTGTGACAGCAGAGAAACATACATTATTTTGTTTTACACTACTATTTACATATTTATTTCAATTTGCAGCACACAACTATTTACATCTTATCTTCTATTTAATATTACTACACTATTTACATATAAATATATATTTACATCTTATCTTCTATTTATTACTACTACACTATTTACTAATACTATACATCTACATACATATCTATATAAATGATTAATAATAAACAATTGAAATTTGGATTATTTAACCCTGGCTCTCTGGGGACCGGTCAGGATGAATTTAAAGTAGCTATGAGTTTACATGCAGTGGATATTATGGCCATAAATGAAACATGGCTGAAACCCGGTGAGGATGGTCGAGCACCACATGTCCCAGGCTACAGGTTAAAACATATTCCCAGGCATTCAGCAGATAGGCAGCGAGGTGGTGGAGTTGGATTCTATATTAGAATGGGGGTAAGAGCGCATGTGAGACCACACCCTGTAAAACCTGAAGTGGAACAAATGTGGCTAAGTTTGATTAATGGTGGGAAGAAAATTCTTATAGGAACAGCCTATCGTCCGCAGTGGATGAGTGTTTTGGTTTTTTTTGAGAGTGTCAATGAGAGTATGTGTGCACTTGGGCCATATGATAATGTAATACTACTAGGGGACTTTAATATAAACTTGCTAGACTTACAGGACTCAAAATCAAAAGTACTCCTGGAATTCCTTGACCCCATAGCTTACAGCAAGTAGTTACTCAACCTACTCATTTTAAGGAGGGTGCCACTCTGATTGACGTAGTCTGTACTGACATTGGTGTCCGTAGTGTTGTAGTGGATAGGAATGAGGACCTTGGTCATCATGCATTTATTGCATGTGACACTGTCATCAAAAAGAAAAAGGTGGCCCCTAGGGTGGTTACATTTCGACCAATAAGGGACATACTGGAGGACTTTTTTGCTGTGGACCTAGAGCTTGTTCCATGGGCTGTGATATCAGACCTCCCCTCTGTCAATGATATGGTATATACTTTTTCTGTTTTTACGACCACATTGTTTGATCTACATGCCCCTGTTAAAACTAAGCGATTTAAAGATCCACCCACACCTTGGATCACCGACAACATACGAATCATGTTCAAACTTCGGGATGAGGCAAGGGCTAGGTATCATAAAAATCAATTAAGTAGCTGCAAGACTTACTATTTAGATTTAAAAAAACAGGCAAAGCAGGCACTAGAGAGGGAAAAAGTTGCATATTTTGAGGGGAATATAAACAAAAATATTAACGACCCCAAACTCTTATGGAAGAACTTAAAGTCCGATGTGATTCCAATTTTTAAAATGGATTTCCTACCTAACAATCTACAGGACCCTGAACAGATTAACCAGGCATTTCTGGATGTCCCTGGTAGGTATGAAATCAGCATCTCACAACTGACCTTTTATGAATTTCATAGACACTCCCAATGTAGTTTTCAATTGAGGACAGTAAGTCAGGAAACAATTACTCATATTATAAAAAATCTTCACTCGAATGCGGAGGGGATAGATGGTATCAGTTTACAAATGCTAGCATTAACTATGCCAACATCTCTTCCAGCACTAACCAACATAGTGAACAGCTCTATAGTGTCTCATACCTTCCCAGAGCTATGGAAATGTGCTAGTGTCCGCCCTATTCCAAAAATCAATAACCCGGTTACAATGAAAGACCTCAGACCAGTGAGCATACTGCCCTGCCTATCAAAAATTTTGGAAAGGGTGGTATACCTTCAACTGGTGGACTACTTGGAGAGGAGTAATATACTACCAGACTTGCAATCTGGTTTTAGAAAGGGACGGGGTACAGCAACAGCTCTATCGGATGTGATAGGCAATATTCTAGAGGCAAGGGATAGGGGGGAAGGAACCATACTGACTTTACTGGACTACTCCCGTGCTTTTGATGCTATAAATCCGACTCTGCTGCTGTCCAAACTTGCATACTATGGCTTTGAAAGGGAAACTATTAAATGGTTCCATAGCTACCTGACAAATAGAATGCAGTATGTTGAGATACGGCGGGAGGATGGTACTACACTGAAATCCACACCTCGGCATGTCCCTAGAGGCGTGCCACAGGGGTCCATTCTGGGCCCTCTTTTATATATATTATACAGTGCTGATATTGTTCATTCTTTCGAAAATTGTAAATATCACATGTACGCGTATGATATTCAACTGTATATATCTTTCAAACCTAGTGACACTTTAGCAGCAATACAACTTTTAGAAGCAGATCTTCAACGTGTGACAACATGGTCTGAACAAAATTCATTGGTTCTAAATCATAATAAGTCGAAATTTATGGTACTTGGGAGTAAGAGACAGATCAACACAATATTGTCAGCAAATCCGGAAGTTACCATTCAGGGAAATAAAATTGAGCGCGTTGATGTGGCTTTTAACTTGGGGCTAACAATTGACCCAGAGCTGCACTTTGAGAAACATGTATCTAATGCCATGCGGAACTGCTTTTACAGGCTCAAGGTCCTCTATAACATAAGAAACTACCTCAGTATAGACTTAAGAAAAAGTCTGGTAGATAGTTTGGTACTCTCTAAGTTAAATTACTGTGACACAGTTTATGGGCCATGCCTGCTGGTTAGGACAGTCCGGCTAATACAAAGAATACAAAATGCCTGTACACGGTTTTGTGTAAATATTCCACGGAGAGCCCATGTTACACCTTACATTAATACTAACAAGATATTAAAAATGGAATCGCGTAGAAGGATACACTTGGCCAGTCTGCTGTTCGGAGTAATAATTAATAAAAAACCAAAATACCTGTATGATAAATTAATTTGGCGAAGAGGGTATGGGGGATGTATCCGTCATACAACAGTGCCACTGTCGGTACCCAAACATAGAACCACAGCTTTTAGGGGCAGTTTTGTGTATGCAGCAACTTCCTGCTGGAATAATATCCCGCCACCACTCAGGGTGCTGAGATCAAGGCCACTCTTCATAAAAAAGCTGAAAAATAATTATATGGAGCTACAAAGACATATTTAAATTTCACTAAGGCACAGACATACATTACACTGTGGTTACTATCACACACAAACACTACACCCTGTTTTTATTGCTCATTTCTTATTCAATATGTACAATTATCCTTTTAGTTCATACAATATATTATATACCAAAAAAAAAAAAAAGTTTATTTTAAGTTTTTTGCATTCACACTCTGGATAGCAACAGACTAGATTTGCAGTGCTTTGTTTATTTATTATTGAATATACCTACTCACACAGAGGTGAAATCAGGGCATGGCGAGGAGGTGCGAATGAAGCGCACACAGTGCCACTGGACTCCTGGCTTCCTCGGAACATCATTTGCCTCACTGAAACCTGAAAGCGTATAATTGAAATATATAATATTACATAAACTTACATCATGTACATACTTCAATTGACATTTATTGCAATAGAATCAATTAATTCCTCCTTACCTCAGGGTATATACGTTTTACTGTTTGAAGATGGGCATGTTGTGCGGGGATCCAGATGTGCGCCGTTCGCAATCTCTTTGATCCGTCCCTGTGAGCATGCTGAGTGACTGCACTGGTCTTGGGCGGGATTTGTGTGAAGATGCTGCTGTAAAGATGTGTATTAGTTTTGGATAAGTGCGTAATAGGCTGGCTTGACTGGATGCTTGCGCGGAAGTCCGTCTTGTGGCTGAAGCGTCGCAAATGGCCTCCCTTGTTTAAATAAGGAAATGTCCAAGATGTCTGGCGTAATGTAATGTTACCCAATTATAATTTTTGTTTTTTTCTATTTTTTTTTTGTAGATACACTGGATGCATTCAGTCGTTATCAAAATTGTGTTATTTAGTTTGTATAGGGTATGATAAATACTGTACCGATTTTAGATATTATGATCCAAAACAGCAGTTGTTCTACCAACGAACCGCCGCCGGGTGGCGTGATGCGTCACTGCACAAAATGGCCGTGAACGAAAATCAGCGCTAGGTGTAGATTCTTACGAATACTACATCACAGCACCAAGCTGAGAAGCGACCAGTTTTGGCGGCTGCAGCGCATAGCATGTTAACCTTTTATCACAACACTTATGTTATTAATAAACAACCATTTTTTTCAAATTACTTTTCCTAACACAAAGGCGAATCATCGTTGTTATGGTTGAAAATGTTAAAAAATTGCATCATAGAATTGCATCATTGATTCCATAGGTTATAGATTATTGTGTATTGTGTCACAGACTATGATCGATATGATGTCATAATTTTGTCATAGATAAAATAAATCATAGATTGTATATTTAGTAATGTTAAGGCTGAAGAGAAACTTGGAACTAGGAACCAGAATGTTACCGGAAAAAAAAACTGAGTAAAAAATAAATAAATATTGAAATGTAATTACCTATGTAAAATTATCTTTAATGTATTCGTCTTCAAAATACTTAGTATAAGTTTTGTATTTGGGTTGATCTGTTTAGTGTGCTGCAGTAAGCTGAAATAAACGCATTTTTTTTTATTTTTTTTTAAATGCGAAAGTAACTCTGTCTGTCTGTCTGTATGTTACGATTTCACGCCTAAACCACTAACCAAATTTTGATGAAATTTTGTATAGGGGTAGATTAGACCTTGAGAAAGGACATAGGCTATGTTTGGTCGCGATAACCGACATTCACGCGGGCGGAGCCACGGGGATAATCTAGAGTTTTATAATAGGTATTTAGTATACTTTGTAACAGTGTTAAAAGTAATACCCTCGTTCAGTTCGCAGCGTAACTTCATGCTGAGTGACCATTCGGGTTCGATTCCGAGAAAAAGTAATTGGTTTTTCTGCGTTATACATTTCAACAGCAGTTTAAAGTAGGAAAACGTGCTCGGTAGATGAAAATAGGTTCAATGCTACTATATGGGAATTAAAATCACTGGAGACGAATTTGTTTGCGATATTTTCACAATTGTCTAACCCGATGGACCATCGCGGTTGAGCTATAACTTTAGAAGTAGTAGATATATCACAATTTCAACATCTTTATTTAGAATACTATAGTTTATCTCCCTAATATATATTCCATATATATTAGGTGCTTTAGTATGTAAGTTTTATATGTTTTTCTCTCTGTATATTTCTAATTGTATCGATTATCGTTATGTCTATAAATGTATATATTTTATAATTTTTTGCATGTATATTTTTCTTTTTTTCTTTTCATTAAGTGTGATTGAATTTTGACTGTGACAGCTACACCACAAATTGTAACGTGCGTGTTACTGAATATTTCTCCATCCCACGGTTGCCTGGAAAAGATCGCATTTAGCGATAAGGCCGCCCATTGTGCATTTAACTATAGCTGCCGTACTCCTGTCTCTCCGTCACTCCGTACTTCTGTCTCTTATAATTTAATGTTGGTGTACAATAAAGAGTTATCTATCTATCTATCTTTAACTTCAATGTGCCCACCTTCGTTAAAGACATCCTAGATTATATTCTATAAATATTCATTTATTATCTTGTACTCACCGAGCACGCACGTCCCGTCCCGATACAGTCAAGCATCGCAGAATTAATACCCCGCTCAAGTTTACGTCTTGTTATGCGATAACTATTGCAATTGGAATTCTGCAGTGTCTTCGTTTAACTTGAAGTTGGCGCAGTTTTTATGCCAATAGAAATCTTAAGGCCATTACTCACGATTTTGCGCATATAAAAAAAATCCTTTAGTATTTTACCTGGCTATATTCTAGCTGAATCGCAATTAGTTGTTTTTCGATTTTTCTTACAGCATACGATTTCCATCTGCTGACATGGTTTTCATTGCATGAATTACTGACATGTTGTACTGTATTGTGTTGTGTTAAATAAAAATCTATATTAAATAAAATTTTAATGTATTATTAGGGTTCTGTATTGTCTAACAAAAAACGTGTGACAGTCGATCATTTTGCAAACAACGTTAAAAGAACTAATTATTACTGTATTACTTAGGAAACATTTCAATAGTTAAAAAATGAATTAAAAGAAAATATTGGCCAAATAAAGTCTGTTAACAAAAATCAGTCAGTCAAACACATGCAAGCATAAACCACGCATGGAGCTGGCATGTAGCATGCAGTAGGCAAGTAGCATGGAGCAGATCACAGCTTCATCGCTGCGGCGGCGTGGCGGAGGGCTTTATAATCACCTGCTCTTCAGATCAAGACTACGTTAAGTCGGATTTGCAGCGATTTATTTACAAGTACGTCACAGGGTTATACCGTTTAAGACAATAATTTCGGGGTTAAAGAGTGTTTTGCCAACTAACATGTTCAAAATATAATCAATTTGTGAAATGATATTAAGCCATTATGATATTTTCCAAATCAATATTGTGTCTTATGAGTAGTCTATTAAACATAATAGTAAAATTTTGTCGTACGTTATTTTTCCAATTAAAAATTGTTATTTGTATTTTGGTTAATGATTAGATACTCATAGACATTTTAATTATTAATTCTAAAGTTGGTTGAACGAATCTTTCAAATTTAGTTTAGGGATCCTTGGAATAAGTTTCCATGGTTTGCGGGAATGCAATCAATATGCCGCACAAGCGAAACCTTTGGCAGCAACTAGTATTTAATAAAAAAAGGTTGATGATTTAAAGTAATTTTAAAATAATTAGCATATTAACTATTTAAATCGATTAAGATAGGGGCCTATCTAAGACGGATAATAAGGAAAAATATTGATAAAAATGATGATCTTCACATCACAAGAAAACGCATGACCTATGTTTGAAGTGTAATCTCATGTGCCTCTGACCTAGACAGTCCGCTACAAATGAAACGAGATGCCGCCGTGAGCATTGGCGGCGGACTAACCCACAGACTGACCAAATCTGACGTTCGGCATTCCCCCCCGTTTCGCCGCGCAAATTCCCAAGGCGCGGTACAGCGGTAACGGTCAAATTATAGGCATATTTTCATGATCTAGTAGTAGCTTAACACAGGTGAAAGATTAATTTTAATAATTAATTCATACATTTCAAATTATATTAAAAAAAAATGCACTAGAGATTGTATTTACCTATCCAATTGCTAGTTTATGTACATTTTTACCACCTTGCTATTAGTATACATATTATGGATCAAGTGATAAATCTGGCAATATGATAAATATGAGAGTTAAAATAATCAGACTCATATATGTTCATGGCGACGCAACTACGGTTCATATATGAATGGGTGGCTATGAAAAAAACACACGAAGGTTATAGCCACCTCTCATATTTATCATAATGCCTGAATTATCACTGGACTCATAACATACATATTCTGACATAAACTCGAACGTGAGTGTCGGCCTTTATACCCGCAGAAAGTCTAAAACTCGTCGGAGGGAGCAAAACTGTCTGAACGCTATAGCAAAGAGCCAACATAAACAATTTGAAGTTTCAAGTGAAATATACTGCAGGATATTTTTTTCTAAAGGACTCGCCAGAAGAAAGTAGTATTGTCACTGAGGTTTAAATGGAGAGTGAAGTTGTTTGAGCTATACGACATGGTTCGTTTGGTGTTAGGCACTTTTCTATTTTTTTCTCTTCGTTGTAGCTCGTTTGGTAGTGTCTGAAGATTACTGATTATTGAGTTTAATTTATCCATCCACTTGCCTATTACGTACTAGCTATTGCTTGCGTGGATGACGGCTGACTCGATCAAACACAGCCTATGTCCTTTTCTAAGGTCTAATCTATCTCTGTACCAAATTTAATCAGAACCAAGTTCAATGGTTTAGGCGTTAATGTGTAATAGGCACGAACACAGAATAGTTAGTTAGTATTGCATAAAGAAACGTAATAAATTATCATCATCATCATCTTTTAATTTTTATTTTGGACACGTCAATTTGACTTTACCTCACATAATGGTAAGCTGAAAGCAAAATCTCAGGACAGAGAGTCACCATTACATCCACGTACCATGTTAACAATGGTGGCACTCAGCTTGACGGCCTTATCAGATACTTTTTTACACCCCGCTTATAGGATTCGTGAATGTAGGAAGAAGGAAACACTTGAGCAGGCAAGGAGTTCCAGGTCTGGCAAAGAGTCACCGAACCGCTTGGTTCTTGAAAGAATATTCTGCATCATATGTGGGTGACATCTAAACCCTGCTAGTTTTGTTCTGTCTAGGAAATGTGAGGGTGGGACTAATTGGAAGATCATCTTTGCTTTCGTCCCAGTTGCATACGAGACCTTCATCTCGGAGTCTGAGGTCCGTACTAGAAACATAATGAAAGTAAAAGTATATAATCAGTTACTTATACCACAGATAATATAATATAAATCTTATACTAATTTAACATTAAGAAATGTAGAATTAACGTTAATAAGTTTAGAAACAGTTTAGGTATAATAAGCTCGACCAAAACATGATTACTGATCCAATTAAATTATGTTATTGCACATCTGCCATTAGCAAAAATGTTATTAATTGCTTTATCGTAAAGAAAAAACTTATACACCCCACCTTACAGCGTGCATCAATCATGCGCATTACCAATAATATTAATGACCAAAACTTGCGTGACCGCATATACTGTATACTATACCGCAGTATATACTCGATTTGTCTCTGTTACCGACTGACTAATACGTTGAACTGCTAACTAATTGAGTTATAGCTGTGCTCGATGTGTTGCGCCTCAAGTATTAATGTTTGGGTGCTGATAATTATGTGTTTGGTCGCGACAGTACATCAATGTCACTAACTGATGAAGCTGTGACAGACTGATTAGGTTAGCTTAAGCTTATTTGATTGAATTCTTTCACTAGTACATAGTTGTACTTTCATTATTATCTCCATTACCATAGCGATGTGTCACAATTGCATCCAAGCCCTTCACATCGGAGCCCGGAGTCCGCTTCCCTGCCTTTCCTTTTGCACTTGCAACGATTGTGGTTGTTAATGGTAGCGTAGCCATTGGTCATTGTTCCACTATATAGATACAGGTAGTATATAAACATAAGGGAGACCTTTTTCATGTGGATCCCCACGCGTGCCAGTACCTCTCCAGCAATAACAGATGGTAAGTACTTATATAGAAATCAAACTGACTAGCTCACTGATATTGCGTTACGGGATCAATATCAGTAACCAAGGATTAAATCACTACAATAAAATTCATCATTCATCATTCTCTGAACATTTTTCTAACCTAGATGAGGCAAGCTCTCCAGTATTAAATAAAATTAAAAAATAGAAGGGATTTGAGTAGATAAAACTAAAAGTCTCATCAAGTTAAGCTACTTTTAATCAAGCAAATCTTTTTTTTCAATTAATGAAAGGGTCCTCTCTAAGCTATTTATCGAAGCTTAAGCAACCTTTCTAAGGAAACGTAAGCAATTTCTTTTGAGGAAAAGATTTTATTCATATTCAAATGAAATGGTGACGCACTCTATTTTATTGAGATTTCATAAAACTAGATTCATTTATTTATATATTTTTTAATGAAAGTCAACTCTATTTTGTTATTGATACAAGGCAGAAAGGTTTCCTTGCTCAAGATAATATACTTAAGTTGTATCCTAGAAGTTGTGTTCACCTATCTTGTAGCTACAGTTTCAGGCTGAAAGAGAAAAAAAGATCTTTGATGGTTTGATTAAAATAAGTAAATATTCTATGATATTCTACACAACGTTTGAGCTAACTAACTTATTTACAATCTTATGTTTTTAAATAAGTAAAAGGAAAGAGAAGACCGAAAGAATATTTTATTGCGAGTACCTACGGAAGATCTAAAAATGTCTTATTCACTAAGAACACAGCATTTGAAACGAAACTCCAACACATAAATGTGTAAAAAAAAAAAAAATTTGCGAAATCACTCAATCCAAAAATCTACACTTATTTCATTCCAATTTGAATTCTCACCTTAAGCAACGTAGAAGGGCTCGAAGGGTTAAATTATTATAAATTATTGAGACAATCAGTATCTGTATCAAGTTTTGACAGACGGTGACTTGCCTATTCACTAGGGATTCCCCGTCAGAGGTATCTTGAAAATAATAGCCCTACCCTCGAGTGTACCGCCCTGGCTACCTCACTCTAACTAACCGATTAAGACACGCTAGCGTTGAGAGATTTGTCATGCTCTTGGGAGATAAACCTGTTAGTCAATAAAGGCCTGCTTACTGAAGAGGGCCACAAACTCTCCGAGGAAACAGGGCCAATGTGTCGATATGTACGTTCAGTTTACCACAAGCTATCCTGCAAGTTGTGTATATTTCATTAACCTTGTATTAGGTACTATAGTCTAAATAGTTTTTAATATACAGTCAGCAACAGAAGATCTTGATGAACAAATTGACAAATGATTTTAATTATTTGGTTCCCCCCTCCCCTTGTTGACGGATTGTTCTGTGATTTGGTGCACACCTTTAGTTCGGACAATAACATGATTTAAATAAATAAAACAGTTTGATTTGTTTCTATCACCTTCATTTTAAGATTATTTTGAGACTTAGTAGTCAAGATATTTATGACGCTGGCTGTACTATAATCTAAAAAGTTCTATAGAGGTTGCTTGGTGAAAATCTAATCTCGGATTAGGTGGGCCGTGTGCTTGTCTACCACCTAAATGATATCAAAAAAACAATGTTACTACGATTTTACCAGCAATGGGTATAATTTACGCTTCATGCCATCCATTTACAGTTTGTATTTCCCAACAATTTGAATCGTACTGATATTTTGCAGACAATTTTTTCTTGTAACACTGAGGTGGCGCTTGTCTGCCAACACATCTTCAGAATTATATACCGTGAAAGACACTCCTCGCTTTCTTAGAACCCACCGCAAAAACTATTAAGTTACTAATACGATCCGCATACATCTTATTGAATCAATAGATAAAGGTATTTATTTACTGGCGCGGCCATCTATCTTAATCTGAGGGTCGTGTAGAGGAGCTTACTCACTTGTCAATGGCGGGGACATTAGGATAGAAGGAAATGCCTTTTAGATGTCTAGCTGCATGTAAGTGATTGCCTTGATGCTTATATCGCTGAGCTGGTTCGGAAATGGAAGAAAATAGCATCTAAGTTGGATTTTGTTTACGAAGTAATAGATATATTCAAGTTTCAGTACAAAGTCATCACATCTAGGTTCAAAGTAAATATATAGAGGTAAACTAATCTATGATATGGGTTTTTGGTTGCAGGTAAACAAACGAAAATATTTTTTTTTGTAAATATATTAATTGTAAAGTGCTAATGTTTTTCTGATTGAGAAATTTTAAATAACTGCTTAATATTGAGGTTATTGGCTTAATTTATTACACGGTAGCTGAATTAAGAGAATTAATACATCTATGTTTACATCTTCAGTGTTATACAGCGCGAGTATGCGTAGATCATACGGTGTGAATGTGTGACTTAATTTGTGTGTCTCAGGTTGTGGAGTCAGCTGAAACCTACAGCCTAGAGCATAAAGACTACAAAGCGTCATTTTGACTAAGAACCTACCTATTTTTGGATCTTTGCCAGTGTTTTGAGCATAAACATCTAATATAATAAGACAAAAGAATTCAGTATCTTATTCTCTTTTGTTGTCAGTAGTTTTTTTTTATGTAGCTATTGTAGAGCTTGCTTTTTTGTTTTATGAAAACAATTATCAATCGCAAAGAGTGAGATTTTTTAATATTAAAGCTGATAGAAAATAAAACTTATTTAGACTATTTATACTCTTGATTGATGGCACTTGGTGGAACTTGTTGTTCCACATATTGAAATTAAAACTTATTTCGATCTAGATTGTCTTACACAATGCGACCTATTGGGATGCTGGAGAGTTTCGAGTTTTAGGGACCTCCCACTACTGCTTGATATTGTCTTTAATCTGTCTGACTGCGAAAGGACTTGGTCACGAAAGTTGGCGATTGGTGACACCAACGTTTTCGTGGGAACGCGCCGTCATCTTGCTTCTGCAACGGTGATACGAGTAACTTTATCGAAATAAATAGAACTAATAACAAGTATTCTGAATATACAGTAGCATATTCAAAGTTACATACACAGTGTAACATGTCTCTAACACAAAAGTAAATAGGTGTATATTAGTGACGGTAACTTGATCTTAAGACGTATTAATTCTGCGCGCATTCGTGTGTACTCAGACGAAATGTCTCATGTGTACTGTACTGTGTACTTTGCGGGCTATAGACGAGTTTGTATCTAAGGGTTGTATTCCATAAATATTTGTGTTTTAATATAACTTTCTTACTTTTGGGTTGTCAATTGGATATATTATGTGTTTAAATCATATGTCTGCCTTTTAATTGGTGTCAAGTGTTTGAAGCCCACGGTGCGTCCCCTTTCCGGGGCAAGAAAGGCATTATCATGGATCCCAAACCAAGGGGATCATCTCGAAACCGGGTCAACTGCAGCGCTAGGCATATGCTCTGGGCAATCTTACACCCCGGTTTCGGATTAGAAGACCCGAGATGACGATTTACTCGGTTTGATTTAAGATATCCAACCCCGCTTTTGGTCGAGAGGAATCTTGGTGATTTATGGTTTAGTGGTCACAGAACCATCTTTTCATGTTGGTTATCTCCTTACCTCTCCGGTTTGATTGAGATACAAATTACGTATACGAACTCTAACCTCGACCCTTACCAGGTTGCCCATTCAACCTCTCCTCATAAAACTGCTCCATAATATATCTTGTTAAGCATAATTAACGTACCATTTAAGTATTGAACCTCTGTTTGTCTAACCATCTGATTGACCACCATAATATGTACACAGGGCTTACGCGCCTGATTGGCTACAAACCAAACGCGCAATCTGCACGTCTGCATATTCATGAGTGACGTCACACTTAAGGCTAGCTCATGATCGTGATACATGGCTGCAGGAGTCGTGTGTGCATATGCAGTTGTGATATTACCATACAGTTATCGTATGCGATAGTCATAACATGGATAGTGTTTTAGTCAAGACTCATAACTGGAACGTTAAACGCTGCCGTACATTTTCTATTAAAAAAAAGTATGTCTCATCTACCTGGCCCCTGATTCTGCTATTATTTTTTTCATGGTAAAGCCACTGCAGTACCACAGACACTGTAACCACTGCCATTTAACTTTGGACTTTACCACTATACTGTTAAAGTCTAAAATTAAATGTCAGTCATGTAGAGTGAATAAAATTTTTGTACTCTTTCTCTTTTTATTTTGGACTCTAACTTTATAGAAATAAAGTCTAAAGTTCAATGATATTTGCAATGCAATGCAATGTCAGCGGTATGACAGTGGTGTTGTTATGTGATAAAATTAGCAGAATCTGGGGCCCGATAGTAAACAGTTACTTTAGTGTATGAACGTGTTCTATACCAAAGATTGGTGTCATTTGCGTTGAGATAAAACACGGGAGTGAAGAAGGAAAGTTCATAATGTAGATAAAGAGGACTACTAATGTCTCCAGCTCGCTATTAGGTGTACCTTTGCCAGGAACAGGATAAGGGAAAAAGGGAGGATAGAGAAAGGATAGTAAAATAAGAATGGCCACTGATACTCAATCATTAGAACGTAATGGAGTATACTGCTACAACTACCACTAAGAATCATTCTATTTACTCCCTCACTATTGGGCATGGCAGTCATCTCACTATGGAGGGGACACACTGTAATAAACTTCCTTATTTAATTATGTTAACCTTTAATCTTTACTTCTACAGCCAGTTACTTCTCGAATTCTATCGAAGTTAATAAACAAATAAAAAATATTGACTTTCTTTCAAAAGCAAATCCATAACTTTGAATTTGGAACTTTCCTCGTAAACATCGTCATAAACAAGTCAGGTTAAACACAACAAACGGAAATTTCTCAACAAAATCAAACATTTTACAAGTTACCCTAAAAGGACATGTTCCCAAAAGGCAGACAGTTTGCCTCTGACTATTAGCTGTTTGACTGTGAACATAATAATAATAGTGAGGCATGAAAGGAAATTAATTCAGTGGTTTTTTTTAAGCGCCTACAATATGGGGTTCTTTAATAAAGGTATTAGAAGATTCTTCCACGAGCGTGAATGTGATGCCCCTGTAACTGCACACGTCCATTGGCCATGGCCACCACTTCCAATTAGGTAATCAGTATGCTTGTCTGTCACCTAAGAGGTAGGTATATTAACTGAAATTCAGATAAAGAAATATTACTCGATGATTAGAGCTTCTTTACTTACATAAATCACAATTTTATTTAATAAAGTTCTATAAAATTGTTGTCTTCTTCACTCGACTATTGAAATAGTAAAATTTGTAATAAATTGTCTGCCAAGTACAACTGAGCCCTTAGAAACATCAAAACAAACATATCTGAGTCTTAATCCTCAACTTTGTTATTTGGCGAGAAGACTAATTAAAATTAATCGTGAACACGCTTCGCGGTTAATATTTAAGTTAACCATTTATTTTGTAATATATTGTGTGGGTTTAGTGTTCAGCGGCGAAGGGTTAATGTGATTAACGGTTGTGTTACACACATTTTAATTAGTCTACCAGTATAGTACCACGCTTATTTAAAACTACAGCTTAACGAACACTATTTAAATAAAGTAATTGCATGCTTTTGAATAATTGTATTGTATAATTTTTAGTACCTCATAATAATTAAGTCACGTACCTATGTGTAACATAAGAAATATATATTTTTATTTATACATTTATGTGTCAATAGTGAATAGATACTCTTACCTCCTTAAATTTTGTTAGGTGGTCATTTACAGAACCACCAGAATTTATTCAATAAAAAATTCAAAATGTAATCAAATTATAGAACTCCATCAAAAAGTAAATAAAATTTTCTATTCTTATCAGTCTAATTCTGGCAAGCAAAATAAACTCATATCCTACAAAAGACTCAACAGAACAATGTCTTGCTTTATCACAATTGCGGATCTACGGCCTTCACGCGCACAATTTCGTACACGAATGTACATCTAATTTTATCCGTGAAAAGAGTTCCGAATCCCCTTCAACCCAAATCGTCTTAGAGAGCTACAGTAATAAGTACATACTCGTTAAAACAAGAATCTCCAGCACGCACTTGGGGCCCCTCGACGATTCAGAGAGAAAAAAAAAATCGCTGCGATTGTCTCCAAATTTAATAACAGATTTGAATGACCCTCCTTCCCCGTACTACCCCTGTTGCCGCCGAAGAATGCCCTGAGTGTGATTTCGATAGACACCGGAACACACTGAGAGATTTTGTACAAACTACTCGGAAGCTATAACTAAAATATATATCATTTGCAATATCTAATTCCCGTAAAAATAACAATACTTGTCAAAAATACCAAGTCTCGCCTCTGTTGTTCTACCGTAAATAGTTGTGAGAGATCCATGTAATTTTTTGACGCACTCGTCAAACGTCTCGGTTTAAGTTAATCCTTAAGTAAGTAATAATACAATTTCAAGCAATTTAATTCTCTAAACTTAATTCTACCATTTTTTTTACTACGTTAACCATTTTACAGGTCACCTTTGATACACCTATTATCCCATTACATTATACATATATACAGGTACACTGATTAATTAACTCCAAATATTTAAATATAGGATTAAAAAATTAAACTTAAAATATTTGAGTTAATGAATTGCATAATTATATATTATATATATGGTATTATAAAGTTATTTATGCAGTTCATTAACTCAAATATTTTAAGTATAAAGATGTTTTGAGATTTTCCTTGGTTCATACACTGTACATTAATTATATTTTAAATTTGAAGCTTCTATGTCTGCTAGAAAGTGCCTTAGAATTTTGATGATCGGCATCGATAAGTGCGAGACAAAATTAAGAAACTTTGACTCGTTATAATTCTTAAACTACTGCTTCAAATTGAATGAAATTTGAAACATACCGTATTTATACAATGCCTGATTGATTACTAAAAAATCAGGCTTCTACTTTTATCCACAACGTTATAGGGAGTAAAAAATGGCCTGAATCGCTTCGAGAAAAGAATGGTAGACGCAGGCATGTGCGTTTACAGCAAAGGTATCTTCTTTCCTTCCCCTTCCCACTCTTCAGAGCACGCCACTGCCACTGCAGGACAACCTCAATATCCTAGGTATGGATGTTCGCTGCAAACTGAACAACAAAAACTACATCGAGAGTATCATCAAAGCAGCCTCGCGTAAACTCGGAGTCCTGAACAGAGTGAGACGGTTTTTCACGCCGGAGCAACGGTGTCTTCTTTACAAGACACAAATTCGTTCCTGCGTGGAGTACTGCTCACATCTCTGGGATGGATCCGCAAAGTACTTATTAGATGCTCTCGACAGGTTGCAGCGACGTGCGATCCGCATTATCGGAAATCCTGAGGTCACGAGTACCCTCGAGTCTCTGCAGATGCGTAGAGATGTTGCTTCTTTGGCAGTTTTTTACCGTCTCTACCATGGTGAATGTTCTGAAGAGCTATTCCAATTAGTCCCACCCTCCCCCTTCCTATACAGGACGACACGTGCAGGACTTAGATGTCACCCCTATACGGTGCAGAACATTCCTTCAAGAACCAAGCGGTTCGGTGACTCTTTCCTTTGTCGCACCATTAAGACCTGGAATTCCTTGCCAGCTCACGTGTTTCCCTCTTCCTACAGTCCCGGGTCCTTTAAGCGGGGCGTGAAAAAGCATCTGATGAGGCCGTCAAGCTGAGTGCCACCATTGTTAACATGGCACGTGTACATAATGGTGACCCTCTTTCTTGAGACTTTACCTTCAGCTTACCATCAGGCGAGGTAAAGTCAAATTGACGTGTCCTATTTATAAAAAAAAAAAAAAAAAAATGGTACAGCTGTGCCGCTTTTTTCTTTGCTCGACTTGGCGGTTTGGTATACAATACAACACAAGAGACAAGTATGCGCCTTTTCGTATAACATTGTATTTAGAGGTGTACACTTGTCTCTTTTACTGTCTGTGCAAGGTAAGAAGGTACAAGATGATTATGTATGTTTATCTACTCTGATACTATAATACAAAGATTATAAAATTGAAATCAATACTCTTATGACAAACATTACGCACAGGCCAAAAAAAAAGTTTTATTACGATACAGGTCTTGTATGGACACCTATATCATAAAATAACTTTTTAATCATAACGATACACCTATACAATCTCCAGCTGGACTGAACCTCTACTTTAAAAAAAAACGGCCAATTCGGAAGAAAAAAAAAAGAAACGCGCATGCGCAATCGATGTTTGCGGCCTTGGCTTGGCGTCAATTTTTTTTTTACATTTATATTAATATTAAACAAAGTTTGGTTTTGTTTGTAAAATAAATTAGTTTATGTATTATAGTATGAGAGTAGATAAAGTAGTGTATGACACTGTACATAACTTGGTCTTATAACACTCGTGTGATAATATAAAAAAACTCGCCTACGGCTCGTTTTTTTAAAACACACTCGTTTTGTAATAACCCTTATTATGCAACAGTGTCATAAACTACTATTCTGTAACACATAGGTACACAGCAAAAAAAAAATTGGTAAGTTTACTGAGTTGCCAGGTTATAGTAATTATGTCCATTTGATTCCAATAAGTTTGATTGATTGATATTACGACACAATACATGTTAAGAAGAGCAGTGGTCGAAATATGGAAAGCCAAAGCCAAAAGCAAAAGTATACCAACTATATATTTGTTTACTTGTAAATATTATCCAAACAATCACTGGTCTGCTTATACTGTTGATTGATGGCACTTGGTGGAACTTGCTACACATCTTCAATGAAAACACTTGTACTATTCCACATTATTTGACCGGTTTCGCCTTAAAGTAAAGTAAAGGTTGATACATGATTTTTAGGTATGATTCTAAAATTTCTCATCTCAAATCTAATTTTATAAATAATGTGGAATAGTACAAGTGTTTTTATTGATTGGTCTTGGTAAATTGGATTGGATTGGACCAAGAGGTCTACTTGAAATTTCTCCTAGTACTTATTCTACCCTATATCCCGAAAGTTCTCATTAGCTTCCGAGCTACTAGCGACTACAATATGGGGTCTTCAAGAAGGGCATTAGAAGGTTTCTTCAGGGTCAGCAGCGCCAGTGTGACGCCCCTGGTGTTGCACACGTCCATAGGCCACGTTAACAACTTTCCATCAGGTGGACCGTGTGCTTGTCTGCCACCTAAGTAGTATAAAAAAGCTATAGCGATATCAACGCTATCCTCAGAGCTCACTGTGTCCCAATCTTTTAAAGAATTGTTTCATCAAATTATTCGGCCATTGGTTTGCAAATCGAGAGGCCCCAAATACAATGAATAAATTATATTCTGTAGAAAATCTTCTAGATATTTTCTTGTATGCCAGACGTAGTAATACTGTCCATCATTTATTACTGCCGGCTTTCGCGAATAACAAACACCGCTATGTTTGATGGGAGAGCAAAAATGTTAAATTTCTTTAATTATACGAAATGTTAAAGGGCCCACAGTACGTTGTGAATAAAAATGAAGGAGAATTAATGGTTTGTGTGTGGGACAAGTAACAAGATTCGATTCTATTAAACCATTTGTGTAAAT
The DNA here is from genome assembly GCA_949126895.1 of Eilema caniola. NCBI lineage: Eukaryota > Metazoa > Arthropoda > Insecta > Lepidoptera > Erebidae > Eilema > Eilema caniola. Next base: position 1,246,973 of record OX421477.1, on the reverse strand, counting down.
TTCTCATGTTTTAAATAACTCCTAATTATGTAAGTTGTAAGTTGCAGACATAATATACGTCAAAACTATGGGAGCAGACTTATACATTCAGAAGAAGTAAAAAAATCGACATTTCTAACTGATCCTGCTTCTTCTTCATACCAATATTACTTACCCGGCAAAGCTTGCACTTTGGAGAGTTCACTCTTCTTCTTTTTCTTCTCCGCGTGTAGGGTAACTCGAACGTCGAGAATCACCGCTGGTGCATTTTAGATTCCAAAGATCTTGATGGAACCATGTACGACTACACCCACTAAATCTTAATTCTATTTTTTTGCGTATACTCAGACTTACCGTTTAGCAGATTACATTGCAATAAAACTTTATCAACTTTGCTTACGTGCAGAATATACTGCTTCCGGGCTGTTTGGCCGTGGTCCATTTGAAACTTGCGTTCCAGACGTTTCGTCGATCACTGCGGTCGACATCTTCAGTGGCGCAGGTCCGGGCGACGACGAGTTCGGAGACCTTGCCTCGTCGGCGGCTTCGTTGCGACTGATATGGAATCTTGAGTCGCTGGCATACATTTGCTTACTTTGCTTACATTTGCATGAAGGTCATACGTATCGTACAATTATTTGACATTGTATAAGGTGCTACAATTGGGTCATAGTATTTGTGAACAAGAAATAAAGCTTCCTAGTTTATAGATTTGTTGGACATTATTACCGTGTAAGCAACAGTAATCACTGTAAGTACTAATCGCTGTAACTTCTAAATTATGGCGCATCGCAAAGCAACCTTTTACAGATTTTTTTCAAAGAGCTAAAACTTGGCCTTACTTTGCTGACCCAGCAGGCTGTTTCAGTCTTTTCAGGCAAAAAGCCTGAAAAAATCCTTGCCCTTTTAATTGGACATGGTTGTTTGTGCGAAAAAATGCTGATTCTTCATACGCGTTTATTGAGTCGGTCGGCATTTTTATTCAATAGACATTTTTTGTTCGAGAATTTCCAAATGATATTTATTTAAGAGATTAGGATCGTTTGAAAATTAATGACGAGAAAAAAAGAAATCATTGTGTAGGTAGGTATAGCTTAATCCTGGATTTTCTTTTGCAATCGTAGGCAGAAAGTAAACTAACATTGATTTCATAAGTGTTAATCATTTAATTTTGTAAGACTTTTCTTGCGTTTTTTATGTGTGATATGACGTTCTTCTACGACGTCAAGCTAGTACTTTTTGGATCCCAAGAATGGCTTTCTTAGGATCCAAAAAGTGCTGGCTTGACTTACCGTTGTCAAACATTTGTGTCCCACGTAAAGAGGCGGTTGCTACAAAACGTGGCCGCACCTCGGAAGGTGACTCTTCTGAAAATACACCGTGATAAATTCCAAAATAACTATCAGAATTTATGCTTTATTGTGAGAATTACATTCTATATCTGAATATAATATATTTGCATCAGCGTCTGCTATTTTCAATAGTTCTGCTATAAATTGTGCCTCAATAATATCCTAATCGCATTGTTGTCGGGATTCAATCAGCACAAATTTAGCCTGGTTCATTAACTGCGTCGGGGAACTTGCCCCCTTCCCCGCCCCCTCAGGATATAATCTCGTTTGATGCGCAGATGTGCACTGTTTGACGAGAGTATTATTTTTTGTGGTAAATATAATTGTGTTTCATGGTGGGCTTTTGGGAAATCTATTAGTGTATGAGTGTATGTGGATTAGGTTTGAGTGCATCCCGACTATAGTAGATTGTTCAACAAGGGACTAAAACAAGCCATAATGTCACGAGATGTTTTAGCCTCATAGTTCGAGTGTCATTATGGTTGTTTAGTCCCACGTTAAACACTCTACTTTTCACTTTGAATGTGAGGAAAAAAAGCGACTTTCTATACAAAATTATAATATTTATATTAACAAAGTTTCTTAAAATTACGTATTAATCGTTAATTTAACCTAAAAAACTTCTATTCAAAATTCTAATCGCAAATAAATTTGTTCCGCGTTTTATTTTGTTAAGTAACGTACGCTTTGTTCACGCCTACCATTCTGCGCAGAGCAATCTCCAAGGAGGCGAGCGATGTATATGATAATTAATAGGTTTAAGTTATTTGATGACAAGCAGAATTAACTTTCTCACTTTTACTATTGTCACCGTTCGAATAAAACGTCTCATCTGCCTCAAAATATTTTATTTAAATAAAGTTTTTTCCTAACCGGGAACCACTGAGTCCCGCTCTAAACATTGGTCCTATACGAACCGGATACATCGGATTAATCGAAGTTATCAGCAAGAAATATTATCTGAAGATATAAAGGACGAAATTTGGAGTAAAAGGGTACCTACAAGGAGTGATTAAAATAAAACAAAGTTGAAAATCAATACAATATTTATTAAATTGAACCCAACACTCATATAGCTCAGGTAATATTATCTCAGATTGGCTAGGAAAGAACTGTATTTGAGGTCAGTATCATAATTTGTTATTTCTAATCATTAAAATATATGTACATTTTGGATTGATTGTCGGCATTACTAAATTACTTGTAATAGGCTGAAATTATATTTATAAAACACAGGAAGTGCGCAGAGTAACGTTAAAAAGTTACATTAATTACCTACCTGCACACTTACCATTGTTATAATAATTTCTGTAAAGCCCTTTAAACATTCGCACAGTAATTTATTGTTAATATATTATTTAACATCAGCCTATTTCATTAACTATAAATCTAAAAATTGTACAGATTAGTATTTCGTTCAATAGTCGTAGTAAGTCAACTGTTCAGCTAATAGAACTTTATTTCAAATTTATTGTTAAAATACACAGTAATTACCTTTAATTAAACATCATAATTGTCATAATTTGCAGTAAAATTTATGTACAAAACTAAAACTAAAAATCATAGGCACAAAGTTAGGTAGGTAGGTAGTTGAAAACTGGTTTCATATCAGTTTTAAATACATTCACTAAACATTGTAATTAATTACATTACAGGTCGATTAACACTCGCTTCCCAAGATGCCTGATAGTAAGGAAGTTGCACTTTCAAAATCGAATGAGATCAAGGAGCTTAAGAAAAAACGAGGCAGTTGCAAGTATCGAATTACAGCATTTGGTACCTATTTACGATCTCTAAAAGGCGCAGAGTTAGATCCCTGTCAGGTAACGGAGTTAGGAGTGCGTATTGGAAAGCTAGAGAACTTATATGATGAGTTTCACGAAATTCAATTGCAGTTAGAATGTTTATCTGACACCGCTGATGCGGAGTATGAGGAGCGAATTGCGATTGAGTCTCAATTTTACACACACGTAGGTCAGGGTAAACAGATGTTTAATTTTTATAATATCAAAGAACAGAATGACAAAAAACCTACTTCTAATTGTAGGCGTCCACTCGTTCAATTGCCCACTATCAATTTACCCAAATTCTCAGGATCCTATGAGAACTGGCTTGAGTTTCGTGACAAGTTCACTAGTCTCATCCATGACAATGGCGACATAGATGAAATCAGTAAGTTTCACTACCTTAAGGCATCGTTAACGGACTCAGCTGCTGTAGTCATCGATTCTATCGAGTTTTCAACTCAAAACTACACTACAGCATGGGAATTATTATGTGAAAGGTTCGACAATACACATTTGTTGATAAATAATCACGTGTCAGCCCTATTTAACACCGAACCGATCACAAAGTCTTCATCCGTTGCCTTAAAAAAGCTTATAGACCACACTAGTAAAACTTTACGTGCATTAAAGATATTAAATGAACCGGTTCACAATTGGGACACATTGCTAATTTACTTAATTTCTAAAAAACTAGACTTCAAAACCTCCAGTAAATGGGAGGAGTACAAAGGTCAATTAGACAAAAAGAAAGTAATTCCATTTGTTACATTCATAACCTTTTTAAAAAATCACGCAGACGTGCTTGAATCGATGGAATCGACCCACCAGTCTAACAACAATAATCACAAGCATAACGCTAAAGTTAAGGTTATGGTGTCCAACACGACCACTAGTTCTGGTTCACATACACATAGCACTTGTCCTAAATGTAACGAAAGTCACTGCCTACACACGTGCCCTCAGTTTTTAGCGTTAAGCGTTAATGAGCGTTTGTCTTTACTTCCCACTTATAAGATTTGCCACAATTGTTTACGTCCCGGTCACTATTCGAATCATTGTAAGAAACCTCCTTGTAAAACATGCAAGCGCAAACACCACACGCTCATTCATAATGGCGAAATTAAGTCTGCGGCTATGCTAACGGTAAATAAGATGCCGAACGACAAAGACGACACGATTCAGTCATCTAATAAACCCGCTCATGTCTCACTCTCGGCTAACATCTTCACCACACAACCGAATGCATGCACTCCGTGTGACGTGTTGTTATCCACTGCGTTAGTTAAATGCTACGACAATCATAATAAACCTCACATTGCACGCGCGCTCCTTGACTCAGGCAGTACATCATGTATAATCACAGAAAAACTTCATAATAAGTTAAAGTTACCTTATTTACGAACTAATAAGTCCATTAATGGCATTAACAATTCTTTATATAACGTAACTAAAATGTGTCATTTAAAATTTAAGTCATTGAATGAGTCATATTCGAATGATCTTTCGTGTTTGGTTCTGCCATCGATCACTGAGAACATGCCTCATACACAGGTAGCAGTAGATGTTCCCTCGAACATACGATTGGCAGATCCATACTATCATACTCCCGCTGCGATAGATATGATCATCGGAGCAGACGTTTTTTGGTCACTATTAGGATCACAAAAACTAATGTTAGGCGATGCAATGCCTACGCTATATCAAACCAGTCTTGGTTGGGTAATTAGTGGCCCAGTCAACGGAGCCCTTAACTTTAATTAATTTGCAAACTTATATTTATAATTTAATTTAACTTAATTTTTTTAAACCTTATTGTTTTGTTTTTATATATATTTAATTCATCACTGTGACAGATGACTTTTTCAACCGACCGGCAGTGAAATGCTGCCTTAGTCATCTTCTTATTCTCGTAAGGAGAAATGATGTACCTTTATCACAAGTTCCTATACAAACTAACCTTCGCGTTTATCAGACAGTCGAGTTTACGATCAGGTGCCTTTATAGGTATCTTCAGACAGCTTAGGTGATTCAATTAATCATACTACAATGATCTTTTCTGGCCAGAGAGCTAAGAATTATGAATCACCCCACTTGACAAATGCTCCTCTTTAAAAGTCGATTAAACTTTAGGACATTGTCACAGTATGTCAATCACGTAACTCGGCAGTCACCCTTATTCCTTAGAAAGGAATCTCACGTGAAAGTAGGTAATAGGTGACTTCAAATGTTATATAATTATTATTAACTTTAAAACAAGTGCTACCTACTTCCCCTGGGCCATCTTTAATCACATCCAGATGGTAGGGATACCGCACAATAATTCATTTAAATTATTTAACGTAAATCATCACAAGTAATTAATACAGTCCACTCTCACCATAAGCTTATCATTTAAGTACTCACTCATCGGTTGTTCGACAACCGGTTTGTTTTAAGAATTCTCACCTATAGACTTCTTTTCAACTGTGTGCATAGACGCACACGCATTAATATTATGTGTCGCTATTGTTGTTAATGTAGACTAGTGAAGTCGGAATAGTGAACCTTATTATTATTTATTTGTTTATTTTGCTTATGAGCCATACCTGCGTTGGATTCTCATGAGCAATTTAAAATGTCATCATTCTATATTATTGTTTTAACTTCATTTAGAGGCGTGATATGAGTTTTCTGGCTTTCCATTACAATTTTATATTATCTGCTATGCTGTCAGCTATCTTTGGGAAGCGGGAGTTAAGTCGACTAAATACCACTTAGTTAGAGTGCTGGGAAACTGTAACTTAACTTACGAGGAGTTAAATTCAACTTTGGTTCAAATCGAGGCAATCCTCAATTCACGGCCGCTAACTCCATTGTCGTCAAGCCCTGAGGACCTTTTGCCCCTCACTCCAGGTCACTTTTTAATAGGAAGACCTCTCACGTCGTTTCCTGTCAAAGATCTTCGTGAACACTCGCGCCTTCATTTAGCCCGACATCAACGGATCGAGCAGCTGCGACAACATTTCTGGGAGAGATGGAATAAGGAGTACATTTCTGAACTCCAGCTTCGCATAAAATGGCGATCGTGTAAGGACTCCTTGAAGCTGAACACTCTCGTGGTTCTAGAGGAAGACCACTTACCACCGTTGAAGTGGACACTGCGTCGGATTGTTGCTGTGCACAAAGGCCAAGACCAGATTGCGCGTGTTGCTGATATCAGAACTGCGACCGGCGTCGTGCGACGGGCATTTTCAAAAATTTGTCCTTTGCTGGATGAGTCCTGTTGACTGCTAGCACTCAACGGCCGGGGGCATGTTCACGCCTACCATTCTGCGCAGAGCAATCTCCAAGGAGGCGAGCGATGTATATGATAATTAATAGGTTTAAGTTATTTGATGACAAGCAGAATTAACTTTCTCACTTTTACTATTGTCACCGTTCGAATAAAACGTCTCATCTGCCTCAAAATATTTTATTTAAATAAAGTTTTTTTCCTAACCGGGAACCACTGAGTCCCGCTCTAAACACGCTTTAAATGCTTGCATATTTAGCCAACAGATTCAAACTTGAAAAATAATTTAATACTAATTGGAAATGCGCAATGAAATGAAATAATCCTTAATACTTACATAATAATTAATTGCGTGGCGGTAGTGAACGCGGCCGCTACGCAGGAGGCGCGGGTTCGATTCCCGCTCAGTGCAAATATTTGTATGCATGAATATGTATATTTGCATTGGTATGGGTGTTTCTATGTATAATATGTATGTATTTACAAAAAAAAAAACGTATTTAAGTATGTTTATCCGCATTCTAGATTCCATAACACAAGCTAGTTAAGCTATGCTTACCATGGGTCTAGATAGCGTTGTGTGAAATGTTGTGGAATATTTATTTATTATTTATTATTTATTTAATTAATTAAATTAATATCATTAATCGTGTTTCACGAAACTAAATGTTCTTTTTTTAGATTTTTTCAAATGTCATTTTGAGGTTATTTCTATACACCATCACTAAAAAGGTGATAATCCTCCCATTCACAAACACCGTGATTGGCTGTTTAGGAGTTTTCAAAGTAAATTAAAAAAAATACTTTAGTCCCTAGAGATTAATAAGGAACTTTTGTCCCGATATGCAGAGACTAAAGTAACGTTTTAAGAGCATGAGAAGTGAAAAGATTACAATTTGCGTTTGCTTTATTACTTAATTACGTAAAATACAGGGATGAATTTCGCTGTAATCTAATGTACGCTGTAATATAATATGTAATCTAATACGAGTATAATACACGGAGAAACTATACCTGGAAATAAAACAGCCCAGTCCAGTCCAATCCAGTGGGACGTGGAGCATAGTTGAATTCCAGGAAAGTTTTAGTAAAGAGCTTTGAGAAGGAGATACAATGCTAGCAGGAACTTTGTACCCGCGACGGAATGAAGACAGTATACGCGTTTGAAGTGAGAGTATGTTTGTGCAAACTCATGTTGCAATTTTTCTCCAAAATTACTAGTTTGATTTTGATGCAGTTTTCAGTTAGAGGTTCGGGTTTGCTCGGTGCATGTTTTTAAATAGGTGTTACGGTGACAACTCATCAGGGAGCGCTGCAGTAAACATTATTTGTGCAAATCAATGTTGCCATTTTTATCTAAAACTACTAGTCCTATTTCGATGCAGTTTACAGCCATGGGTTCGAGTTTGATGGGGGCATATGTTTAAAAAGGTGTTACGGTGAGAACTCACTAGGGGGCGCTATAACAAACATCGTTTATGTAAATCCAGCTTGCCATTTTTGTATAAAAGTACTAGTTCGACTTAGATGCAGATTTTAGTGAAGGGTTTGGGTTTGATTGGTGCATGCTCTTAGATAAATGTTACGTAAGTAGCTTACTAAGGGCACTGCATGTAACTACTATAAGAGACTCGTATTTTCTATATGGTAATTCGTGTGAACGCCCGGGGTGGCACGTTATGTTATCTACGATATCTATGCTTTCTACATATATAGTTAAAAAAAATCATACTGCATTTTTTTAAAGAACCCGCGACGAATAGGACCTAATTGAAAAAGCATAAAATAATTAGAAAAATCGAGTTGGCTAGCCCTTTAACTTTAATATAAGTAACTAGTAATATTTTAATTCTAGCGCCGTTGTGTCGGGGACACCTAACTGGTAAAGCACCCTCACATGTTATCGGAATGATTCAAGGACCCCGGCACGACAACGCTAGAATCAAAATGTTACTAGGTACCCATATCAAAGTTAAAGTGAAACAACACGATGTTTTCAATTATTTTTGCCTTAATTACGTCCTAACCGACGTGGGTTCTTTAATTTTTTTTTTAATTTTGCTCGCATGTCGTTTCGTTCACGTAACACTGGTGTTGATCCCAGATTTACGAGCGCAATGGCGAACGCTTTTCGTCGTCGAGCCTATGAGAAGGTTTTTATACACCCGCACATTCTTGATAGTTTCTTATTGGTTTTTATATACTGGTTTATCTTGGCATTGCCCCTTCTAACTCAGACAGGCAAACTTGTGTCTGAGCCTCGTAAATCGGTAGGTTGCAGGTCTGGCTGGCTTTAATGGGCCCTATTTACTTAATGTTTTCAAAATAATGTGCAACTGAATTATAAGTGCACTCAGCGACCCTTTCTTCAATCACTATGTTAAAATCCTTTCCAAAAACATTCAATCTAGATAAAAAAGTGTTAACCCTGCGCTGTGCAAGATATTTTTACCCAATTTTATTTTTAACACTTCACCTGAAATAAACTGGTCGAAAAACGGCGCATTCATAGTCTCGGTCGGAATATACGATGGAGTGCAGCGCTGCAATGGGTGCGGGAGCAAAGTGGACCAGCAAATGAATAATCTATTTCATGCTTGTACCTATACTATGTGATATTTAGTTAGAACTACCGTTAGTGGCCGTTCTATTATGGACCCCGTAGTTTGGAAAGCAGTTGAGGAAATATTTTGAACAGTTATAATAATTATAAATTAGAATTGACTATACAAATTATGAAAGTTTGAGAACGTATTCGGACCCCCAGCTACAACTAGGTATTATTACTAGTTATTGCCCGCAGCTCCATCCACTAGCAGCCTTTTCCAGTACTGCAACATTTTCATGGATTAATTCACGTCTGAGGTAGGTCTGAAAAGAATCTGGCCAGGCTCCCAACTGTGGGTCAAATTTTGTCACACTGTATACTGTACATAGAGCAATAACACAAAAAAGGTTTTTGTATCAGGCAGTATGTACCCATAATTAACAAAAAGTCTCCGTCGACTCTAATTGGACAATAAATTACTTCCCAACTTAAATTATGGCAAGTCAAAACAATACAACTTTATAAGATCTTCAGACCTCAATTAGATGTTCTCAAAGAGGCTGTGCGTCAAAGAAATAACGAGAGCCGGACGTTACAGGCGATCTGTCTCAGGAGACGTCTGAGAAGTTCCTTTTACTGAGAAATAAGAATTTAGCGATCAAAATGCGAGTTTCTGTAAGAAAATCAGTTGGTCTTTTAGACCTTTTGAGTTGGCAGTGAATGGCCGTGGCCTTTTAAGGATTTTGTCAGTAATGATGTCAGATGCATGAATAGACAGTTCTGTACAGCAGACATCCTGTAATACAAGTCCGTAAATGAACATAAGAATTTGAGTCTACGGACAGTCGACAAAGGAGATATGCTTATATTTTTTTGTATAAAGTTGTATGTGAAGGTGCAACCGTATCTGTCGACTATACATATAATACATGAAAATTGCTATTCTTTTTTGTACTGTTTTATCGCTTGTATGTATTTAAACTTGTACGAAGTCAAAACTTGCGGTACATACCTATTATGGTGTACGCGTGATTCCGTCGCCGCTAGAGATAAATTAAACACACATGCGTGTTTAATTTTTCTAGGGTCCTACCAGGGTCCTACCAACACCTGATCCGTTAATGAGGGCACCAGCTAAACAACAAACCTTCACAGAATTTCCTCACGTGGATTGTAGATCAGACGGCAGTCGTTCTTGTAAAAGTCAACAAACCGATCCGAAAATCCGGGCTTCAAAGATGATGATGACTCGCAATAACTCAAATATGCTAAATGACCCTTAATGTGATCCCATAACAATTAAATGCCGGATGGCTGAAGGTGAAAGATTGGAAACTATGACACTCATTAGGAGAGGCCTATTTCGAGTAATTGGTTAATCTGATTGTTCCATCAAATGGCAACACCAATTTTCAACAAGTGTCAAACATACATTGGTAATAGCAAATAACTAATACTAATGTAAGTATGTCTGTACCTTACTATAAGTGAAATCTAGTCGTGCAATTACTGACATCAAATTGCTATTATTAGGCAAGTTAATCTACTTGTGAACATTGCATTAACTATGTGTTTCATTTCGCGTTAATTAAGCGATTTGCCACTGTTGGTGTAGGATAAATATAGCTTACTTTAGGGTGTAGGATTAGTTTATAGAATTACGATTAATGAAAGCGGATTTACTACGTTCATGATAAGTGACAACGACAAGTAGGTAAGCATGACTATGTTATCTGTGGCATGACAAACTTTTTTTCTCATCATATAATTGGGGTGATCGAAATTTTTTTATTAATTTTTTTACTAGAGTATATGGTACACAATCATACAATTGGATGGTCTCATCTTTAATACTGATGGAAGACCGGTAAAGAATACAGACAAGTTTGTGGTGCATAGTAGTTAGTAGGGAATAAATATCAATATATTTGAAATTAAATAACACAGGTCTACAACAAAAATGCTGCATGGATGTTTTCATCTGAATTATATGCATTTGGGTGTTCTGAGCACTAAAAAAATATTCAAAAATTCCAGGACGTCAAGTATTTTTGCAAAACGCTAAGTTTTATCAGAAAAATTGTGTTTTTTAGGTTAATTTGAGGACATAAATAATAGGTAAAAAAAAATTTTCATTACTGTTTTTAAATGTATGCAGACCGTAAATATCATAAGTTTTTAACTAATGAACGGCCTGTGTGAGCTACATCAAGAAACAAAAAGATATGGTAACCTGAAAGATGGACCGTTTCAATAATGGCAGGCTACTGTTGGATACTTCAAAGATACCTTTCAGATTCTTCACACAAGCAAACTGAGTCTCACTGGTAAAAATAAATACTTTTACTGTTATCTACATTTAAAAAATAGGTTTGTTATACTTTTTAGTCTTTTATATTTTATTTTAAGATTGTAGAAATGCGAATTGTTCAAAATTGAAACCTACTGACGTACATTGTTAAAAAACGTGACGTGCTATGACAATTTTTAGCCAAAAACATAAAAATTACGCCACGAAGCAAAAGCAGCTCCCAATTTTTTTTTTCAGACCTGTTTGCTGAATATTTAAAATGTAGAACAAAAAACATTTTGAAGTGTTCTTCTGAAGTCATAGTGAGATTAGGCATTTAACACATTGTCCACATGTCTGCAAAAGTCCACATTGTATATTCAGGTGTCATATTTCACCAATTTCACATCATTAATGATTCATAATATAAAATATGTGGACCATTTTCAAAACTGTTAATTATTACAAATATGAAAACAGAAAATTAAACGTACAATTTTCGATATGCTGTAGAGAATTTAAAAAAAGGAATGAACTTGATCTCTGAACAAACGTTACTTAAAATAATTGTTTAACAATACCCCCATAAATTTCTCGCAAAGTTCTAGTTCTCACTGTGAGTGGAGTAAATTACTTTGTCCCAGGTATAATCTACTTTATGGAATCGATTGTTCTAAGACTATCGGCTCGCCGTACTGGTCTTTGTTTTTACAAACCGTTGTTATACTGGAGGACTTCTAAGTATTAATTGTTCTTTGTTGCATTTAATTTGAGATTGGACAACTATAAAATCTAATATCGATAGAATGAGAATATTTGTTTTTGTTGTATGTATGTTTTGTATGTTTTGTTTCTATCTTAATATAAGAAATATTCTATTCCAATAAATACCTAATAATATTCCTTTTGTAATTGCCTATTAGCTATTCTAAATTGTTTGTGTTCTGAGGGAGACTGTAAACCGGGAGTTCCGCTCCCATGTAGGACTGATCTGATCATAGAGTAAGAATGTTCGTAAGCTATCATCAGATCAGTCTGATGGTTTCAAATTAATGTATTACCATCCGGTTGTCCGGTACCACTGTTTAAGATGTTTTTTAATCTGTACGAGAATTTTAGACTTTAGGAAGTGGGAAGGAAACGCCATTGAGTTTTATTTGACTCCAACCAATCATCGTTGCACATATCTGTTCGATATCAAATAGTTAGCTTCAGGTGAAGCTAAAAAAGGATGTTCGAATAAAAAGATCAGAAATATGTAGCGTTTCCAAAATAAATGTAAAAATTTACAGAAGTTAAATCAGAAAAGTCAATCCTCGATATTATTCCAACAAACGTAATATTTCTCAGGCAATGGGCTCGGCAGTAATAAATCTTTTTTCACGTAAAACCGAAATTAGCACCACCCGTCCTGCCTCACCCCCGATGAGATTCACGTCACATCATTTATCTTTCGGGAAGATTTATAATGTAACAATGTAATTGTATTAATTCCTTGTTATCACTGGCCTGGATTCTTTCTGCTATTGATTCTGTGGTTTTGGGTTCGTTGCTACTGCTTTTGTTTAATATATTCATTTTAATTATTCATTTAAACCAATAGAAGTTATGATATTATCGGAATGTCAGTTGCGCTTTCTTTTGCACCAAACAATATTTATCATTTTATTTTAACTTACCAGATATTTAAATTGAATTGCATAAAACATGGTTATGAGTTCAGTAATTATATATAACTAAAATCAGGTCCGATCCGCTAATAGAATAAAAATTGTGTCCTTGAACTCATTTGTAAAATTCTCTGCGAGATAATATTACTAGAGCAGTTTTAATTTTAAAAAAGAAAATTTAATTCAAGTCTTGATGCTACCAAGTAATGAGAACTACTAAATCATGGATGGATGGAGAAAACAGGAAGCAAGAATGCAAGGTTTAATCTCAAGAAAAACTACAGGCAGCAAGGTATAAACGTTGTTCATTATTAGATTTTTTTTATACAGAAGGCGTACAATGAGATACTGATTTGTGTACCGTACATTTTATCAAAGTCAACAAAATCGACACGAATATTTTACGCCGAGGACTAGGAAACAAGAATTAAATTATTTACCTTTATCGATAGGTACCGAAATCCCTCTGGGAGTGTACAGAGTGGGTTTTTCTGTAATCTTAAAGGCTTTATAAAATATTCAGGGGAACAGCAGAACGCTCTCGATGTCGGTACAAACTGAGATGTAGTTACTGTTTTTATTTATTTGCTATTCATTTCTATACGCCAAAACCTGATGAAAAATGTGTCAGATTTGTACATTTTTACTTGCTGCTTTTTGTTTAGATGTGTGTTGGTTGTGATAGTTCGTGATACAATTTTGTGAACACGAGAATTTAGTTAAGCTGGTTGTGAAACCAGTGGTGCAGTGTTATTCCTTAGCCGTTTTGCGTTTTCATGACTTAGCCTATCGATAACATAACACTAAGTATAAATATCTAACCTTTTCCAATGTCAGGTACGTATTTATTTGACTTTAAATCTACATTATTACCTATAAATGCCACGACAATTAAGGGAATATATTTTTAAATTTAAATTTAAATTAAAAATTTAAATTATATTTTGTGTGTCAAGCTGAGGCTTGCTACTAGTTCATGTGAGGAATATCATAAATAAGGAGTAATTCTCTACATACATACAACTTTTAGGATATTTACAGGACAGGAGAAAGATGGATAAAAAATATTTAGTAATTCTAGTAGTATTATTAGTGAGTTTGGTAGTTCTATACCTACCTTCAAAACGTATCACCAGTCACTTATCTCAGCAAGAATTTCAGCCATAATAGTGACAAGAGTATTTCAAGTATTCTTGCGTTTTGCAATTCGATGCAAGAAACCTCTAGAGGTTTCAATAATTCAGATTCAAATTAATTCCAAGTACTTTTACATTTGAATTACAAACCATCGTTAAGGATTAAACGAAAAAATATTGCTGTTACACGAAATATGAAGCAAAAAAATGTTTCTTCAAAACAGAAATGATGTCCTCTGCAGTCAGTTTGGGATATTTATCTGTCAGACTGACGTTGTGCCCATCACGAAAGCTTCAAAAACTTTACGAGCTCTTCAACATTTTACCTAAAGAACTCAATTTCAGCGCACTCTTTAACAAATTCATATAAAGTATGAAACAAAACCATTTAATTTATTGCAGCTACTGTAGTCCGTATGAAAAAGAATTAGAGTTCAAAATTATTGTTTAAGTTGGATATAATGGTGCCACGGATTTGCGCCTTTACGGATAGACATTTAAAAACGATTAAAACCCAAAAGAGATTTTCGTTTTGCTCGTCCGTCTGTTTCTTTTGGTAATTAAACTTTTGTGGTTCTGTAGAGTTATGTGACCATTCACAAATATCTATTATATTTGTTTAAGAATGCAGCAGTTTTAAGTTATGAGTTCCTTGTTGTTTTAATATGTCAGATCTTTATTAAACATATTTTATTCTACTGTTTGAAGTAATAAATGACTCTCATGATCCAATATGAAAAAGCGTAACTCCCGCGCTACTCATTATCATCATTATCATTACAGTATTGGTCCAAACGATTGCATCCAAAGTTGTCTTTCATTTGAATGGGTTTATCTAGGCTTTTTCGAGAGTAACTGTAGTCTTACCTTACAAGCCTGAGCAGATTGCCTGCGCAAGAGCCTCATTAGTCAATGAGCAGGTGTAGGTACAGGCTTGCTGGTAGGTTAACTTAGGTCCCCATACACCTCGCTCTTTTCCCATAGTAAATTTAGTCGAGAGGTGATACCCAGTATTGATCTACTCTGTGATTACCTATAAAAAATTATTTGACTATGTTGTACTAAGTTATGGTCCTTAAACTAAACCTCTTGCGGATATTAGTCAAATTTAATTGCTAATAATAAGCAATTAATACTTTAAAAACTCTGTGAAATATTTAGTCACCAAGGATCCCAAAAGTTAGACTGGAAGTAATGACCAAGGATTAGTAGGCCCTAGTCTTCCTCGTAGATATGATTGGAAAGTACTCGTATTATTTCATTTGATTTGTAGCATAAAAGAATTGTTTGCAAAGAAATTTGTACGGTTTCAGACATTTATAACAAAAACAAAGTCTTTTATTTTTGATTATTCCTGTGTAAGTACATCTTTTGCATCTGATTTACTTGTACTTCTGACACAGAATAAAATAATCTACTAGCAAGATATTATGTAATGTGACTGTGTATGAGACGGGAGGTATTATTTATAAAACTAATCGTCGCTAACTAGCCAGCCTTACGATCAAGAAGTCCCGGGCGTGAATCCTGGCCATTACATTACCGACGTAAACCCACTCCTAATAGAAGCAAGCAATTTAGCTTAGTTGAAGAGATAAACAGAAATATTTATCAGATTAAAATCGGCTGCAATGCTCGAGGCTAACTCGAGATAACGCATCGTTCTCGGTGGTTGGGAGTTCAAACAGCAGTAGGTCCCATAAACGGAGCCCAGAGTTTTATACCATTTAAATGGCAGACAAGCACACGACCCACGAGATGCAAAGAGTTTATCGCGGTCTATAGACTTGTGCAACATCAGGGGCGTCATACTCGTGCTGCTGACCCAGTAGGAACCTTCAATACCCCATGAAGAAACCCATATTTTAGTCGCTTGGAAAAACTACTGCAGCATTGCACAGCTTGAGCAAGTGCGGAATGAAGTTACAATATTTACACTATTACAAACTTTGGATGTAAATGGAACGAACGCTATGGTTGATAAATAATCTAACAAACCTCAGGCAATATTGCAAATATAAAATATAACAATTAAAATTTCCACATTCAGAAGTGTTCATTCGTTAGCGAAAACAATTTTTTGAAAAGTATCTAACACAGTTTCAAATCCCAAGTCTAAAATAAACATGCTAGTTCAGTAAAATAATACAGTCATTGTAATTAAATTGCTCCAACGTATAAATTTTCAATGAAAACTTTTCATGGTTGGCTGGCTCGCGTTATTTTATCCCAGAGAGCTGGTGGTGTATTGATTGTGTTCACACGTACATACTCCGTACAATACACACCAGGGACAAATGACTCGTACAAGGACTTAACTTTATGAAGCGGGAATGTTTTCATTCTAGTAATGTTGCTTTATGTTAATTTGTTTGTAAAGCAAACTGACAATTTTAGGGAAAATTTGAATGATATTTTGAATTTTATTCGATGTGGTAACATCATCATCATCATCATTGTCATATATGCCACACATAGTTCACTGCTGAACATAGGCCTCTCCTATAGACTTCCAGAACGACCGATCTAAAGCAGCCCGCATCCAGCACTTCCCGGCGACCTTGATGAGGTCGTCCGTCCACCTGGCCGTTGGGCGTCCTACACTACGTTTGCCTGTACGCGGTCGCCATTTCAGAACTTTTTTGCTCCATTGGCCATCTATTCAGCGCGCTATGTGTTCCCGCCCACTGCCACTTCAACGAGCTAATTTGCTGGGCTACGTCGGTTACTTTTGTTCTCCTACGGATATCATCATTTCTCACGTGATCATGTAGGGAAATACCGAGCATAGCACTCTTTTTAAAGAGAAACTTTTTTATAGTGAGGGACCACGTTTCAGATCCGTGAGTCATCACTGGTAACACACATTGGTTAAAGACTTTCGTCTTCAGGCACTGAGGTATGTCGGACGAGAAGACATCTCGTAGCTTTCCAAAGGCTGCCCAACCGAGTCGGATTCGTCGATTTAAATCGTCTGCGAAACTGGAATTACCTACCTGGATCAGTTGATCCAAGTAGACGTACTCGTCAACAGCTTCTAAGACTGAGTTCCCAACATGAACGGGTAAAGGCGCAACATGGACATTTGACATAACCTTTGTCTTGTCCATATTTATTTTAAGGCCCACCTGTTGGGATACTCTGTTGAGTAATATAGTAACATCCAATGCTGAGATTTAAGGATGTTTTTGTATGAAGATGAAGCGCGCCGAAGTGAAACCGGAGAGGCGTCGAAAAAAAAAGGCTAGCATGACTCGGCACGACAGTGATTTGAGCGAGACGTTGGAACAGCGGAGACTGCGCCGCCATCTTTCACTTTCTACGGACTCGCGTTACACCTGCCATAGATGCGGCAAGAGAGCCCGCGCTCAAATTGGGCTATAGGTACAGTCCACTGCACCGATGCGGGTGTCCGTGAGCGTACAAACGCTGCAACCACAAGATGTCGTGGCCAATGATGGAAACTCTAAGCTTTATGACTGGAAGTCCAAGTCTAGACAAGAGATTGTGAAAGTTTAGACAAATGATTTTCCTGTTTGTTATCTCAAACGGCTAAACGCACTTGGCAGGGATTTGGAATAAGAATAGATATTATGTAACTTTTCGTCCCTAGAATAGGGTCCCTTATTTAACGGAAACGGAATAACATAGCTTAGTTCATAATAACATTACTGAAGTTCTAGTAACAGTAGAACTAATAGAAAGTAGAAAAGAAATGATGGCTGAAGATATAATACAAAACAGTGACATTTCAGAATAATTTGTGTAGAAAAATAAAGTTAAAAGAAAAATTGTGAGGAAGGAAAATAAAAGTAAAATAACTAAAGTTGAAATATAGCGAGCAGATAAATTGGTTGAGTTCTCGACGTACCGATAAACCGGGTACCTACTGTTGGTATTACCACAGTATAAATTCATAATTTCACTCATTTAAGTAGGTACATATAAATGGCCATGGCATAAAATAAATGGCAAGTAGTTAAATTAAGGATTTTTTAATACTACTTAGGTGGCAGACAAGCACACGGCCCACCCGATGGAAAGTGGTTACCGTGGTCGTATGCAACACCAGGGGCGTTAGTGTAGAAGATAAAGCAGGACAAGCCTTTGGTCTTCCCACTGATAGCACCAAAAGCTCTCCAGTGAGCTCTTCTCATCGCCGGGAATACAATACGAGGTAAAGAATATTTTGCCAGAATAATTCCATTACTATCAGACATTATATACACATGAAGTCGACCCAAGAGTTAAGACTATGTGGTGTCAAGTATTAGCTAACTTCACGACCAATAAATAAATAACCTTGCTAAGTTAGTTAGAACAAAGCCTTTGATGTTAGCGAGTCTTCCTTCTTAAGTTTTAAACCAGAAGTGCAACTCGTTACTATAGCTTTTAACTTAGAATTAGTTTAACGAAAATATCGATTGGAACTCTCCATCAAATTAAAATTGTTTTCGAAGTTGTGGGGCTTGTAGGTAAACGGTTTAAGTCAAAATTTTGCTTGCGGTTTGTCTTAAGTTTGGGTTGGTTTTCAACATTTATAATAGTTCAAAATTATTAGCTTTTGAAGAGTAGCAGTTCGTATTGATACGCGCAATAATAGTATCTGTATACTGTATAGTGGTGTTGCGTCAACTGACCACACAATGCTTGACTTACAGGCCCAACGTAGCTACATTACGTCGGTGAAATAAAAATGTAGCAAGTATGATAGGTCAAAAACAACTATGTGAATACAAAATTAATTCTTAATATTATTATTTAATATTTTTGATTTGTAATAAAGAATAAAAACAAATAATAAAAGTTTTAAAACGTATGATGTTGAAAACCAACCCAAACTCAAGACAAACCGTAAGCAAATTTTTGAGTTGAACTAAAAAAATTGGGTGTAGTTACGTAAATTTACAACAAGCTGAAAATTTTTGTAATCGTTCAAAATATAATTACCTATAATTGACGATAACATGTTCTTTACAAAATTTTGAGCTACCTACGTCGGTATTTCGACTCGAGCAGCTTGTTATCTTAATCGGAACTTTCAAAGGGTACAATGGGAGTAAGTACTTTCATAAGGCTTCGAGGTAACGACCCGTAAATATTATACATAAATAGTTTATCTAGTTGTATAATGGGGGGAAAAGTGTTCAATAAAAGCTTTTACCCGACTGCGCCAGCGAGGGTAATGTTTTTCCCGGGTATGTTTGTATGTAGTTTTCTTTGTTCCCCTCTACAGGTCCAACGACTGGACGGGTTTCGATAAGTGGAGTCTCAAATAAAAGGTATTCATCTTCCGAGTGTCATAGAGTACATAAAATGTCAATAAAAAGTATGATAACAGTGGATTTAGTTGTTGAAATGAAATGACGAAAAAAATCTATTCTTAAGCTTATCGAGTAGGATATTAAAATCAATGGAATCAGGCAATTACAAAAATATATGGCATATCACAACTCACAGATTAAAATAAAAATAAAAAATTAAACAAAACAAAATCGCCTGCTGTATAAAAGACTGAAACAAGTTTGATAGCAGGCGGTAGCCATTCATTTTCTTTTGGTTTATGATTGGTAAAAGGCTACCGCCTGCTATCCGACTTGTTTCAATCTTTTAAACAGCAGTCGAGTACTTCATTTTTTAATAATTTATTTTATTTCTTTCTTTCTATTCAAAGTCAGTCATTAACTATACTAACATAAAAAATAACCAACAAAATTATGCTTTTAATGGTCCATAACTAAACTTGTCATTAAATTGTAAATTACGGAAATGTTACAGAAGAAATACTTTCTGTATTGTGTTATTTATTGTCAAAAGTTTTGTTGAAATGCGGCTCGATCTGTCTGTCGTCTGTTGCTGAAATTGATGGTGAGAAGGGCCGCCATTTATAAAGTGCTTGTTGGATGTTTGAGTAAACGAAAATGTAAATGATCTATGCGAAATTGTATTGTCATATTGCGTTTCAAACTTAGTTATATGGTGGTATAATATAAATCCAATTTATAATATATAATTTATGTTTTACTTTATGTGTTAGTTGACAGTATTTCAAAATAACGTTATGCGATAATTAAGAATAGAGCTACTCATAGTATTTTATTCAAAACCGTATAAAAATGTGGAAGGACTTTGTTTTTTAAGTACCAGATATTAACTTCTGACATCATAACATTAAAGCAGTATACATTTTGTCAAATTTCCAATGACATTAGCGCTCACTTTACTTTTTTGATTCTCTTTTTTCTTTCTTATTACCTGACAACGGGAAAAGCGTACTACAATAGGCAACTTTAAATACTAAATACGTCCACATTATCAAGTAAAAGTTAAAAATTTGTTGTTACCCTAGTACTTAAGTATTATAACAAAATAAAACCAAATCTCATTCGCAGCCGTACCTTTTAAAATCTAGCGAGCTTAACTCAAATAATTATTCGAGAGGACATTTATTATAGGAGGATATTTATTATACAAAGTTTTAACTCGAAAGATTTTATAAACGTTCCGCTGTGATTTATTGTCTTGTAAATTCTAAGAATTATGCGAATCATACCAAACTGTACGAATTATGCGAATTAAGCCGGTCTTCAAAGAGTTTTATGCGCTGAGAGAATCTGTAGATCGCACGCCTAGGGAAATGAACAATGTTAGGATAATGCAGCTAAGTTGTTCGTATTTTGAAAGAAAGGAGAAGACAATGGAATAATATAGCACTGGAATTTTTCCAGATATAAAAATAAATGATTATTTAGAATTGCATAATTTGTAGTTTTCTCGGAAAAAATGCATCATTAGTATATTTAAAGAGCTATTGTCGACTTTATTAATGTTTAATATACTAAATTATGAATATGTACATTAAAGGAAATAATATCCACCTATCTATCTAGAGTAGATGGTATTCAGCCTGTATAAGAAAAACACTATGAACTTAACCCGTACAGTAAAAAGTGGGTTTGAACGAACTGCAGCGCCCCTTATCAGGTAAGTTTAAAAAGTCATTTAATATTTGCGACTTCTGAAACTCCTGCAGCACACGAGACGATAGAAAATGTTAAAGCAATTATAGTAATTTAACAATAAATTGAATCAGTGCACAGTGCGCCACACACATTGTGCCGCGGACAAAATGTCGACCAACTTCTAACTCAATTCACCACACTAGCTGGATAAAAGTTTAATACGTTTGCAACGAGATGTGCCTCGAAATATTTTAACTTTACTACTTTAATCTATTTGATGACTTGTAAAATGCAAATTTTTAGCACTGTGCTGTGCTATTAGTCAAATGAATCCCGATTTGCATTTTAAGCTCAACTTTGTAACCTGCGTTTTATTGGCTTTTTGTGTCATTCTATCAATGTTACAAACAAAAATACCAATTAATTAATTTTGCTAAACGCTATTAAAATACATGTTTTATAAATAAGTATCTTGAAATAAAACCAAGATGACTATATGCTTGTATGTTAATTTAGTACTTGAAAACGGATTAGCAGTTAAAATTTAAAATTTGTGTTATGTTAAAAATACATTACAACTACTTAGGTCTAATTTGAAAAATCACTGAACTCACACTGTATTCACATTATTTTAATGTGATTGCATAACAATGACGAATTTCTCCATTGTAAAATTAACTTTATGGTTGGTGCTAGTCCAAAAGATACGTTTGGAGCAATAAAACATAGTGCCGCAGCATCCGTCTAACTGAGAGCAACATTAATCTGGTACAGGAACAGAACGTACCTGGCAAACTCACCTAGTTACAGCTTTATGTGTCTTCCCTAAGTTTTATTAGGTATGTGTTTAAGGAACCAAAAAGGAAATAGTATTGAATAAGTTAAAAGATATAGCAGAATTTATTTTGCACATGGGAAGAGGCATTATGTCCAGCTGGTCGATGGATTGATTTTTTTAACAATGTGCATTATTAGTTGTCATTTTGTGGCGTAACTGTAACTGTAATTTAATTAGTTACATTTAAAGCGTTTGCTCTCCTTGAAAATCTAAAACAACGGAGACAAGAGGCGCAATCGCGAAATCGTGAGTATGAAACCCGACCCTTAAACTACCAATTTGAACCTACCCAAGCTGCTGGAGATACGTAGCTTAGCTGAAAGGTTAATGAGAACCAATAAATTGAAAACATTGATAGCAATGGTAGCATGCCCTCACTGGAAGCTAGTTGCTATTTAACTCTATAAATCTTAATATTCAATACAAACTGTAATCTTGCTTGTTAATTGTTGTGATATCGAAAACATCTTATCATTCTGAGTTCACTACTCAGAAGGGACAACGCTAGTTAGATTAGTGTGTATTTTTCTAAGGCAACCTCTCACGCCCCATCCAATAAAACAAAAACAATCCTAACTAGAAACTAAAGGTACAACAGATACAATTTAACATTTTGTTCTATTTAATTTGTCTCTTTAGAGAAAAATCTACACAATGAATTCCAGCCAGCTTGGCATGTACGTGGTTGCGGTTAGACGACTGTGCCTGACAGCCACAGCACCAAAATTAATGACCTGGTGAATATGTTTAGTGCGAAAAATTATTACCGCCATTTTATCGTAATTATTGTGAGAGATTGCAGTTGCAACAAAGGTTTTGTCAGTGGGATTAATGTGAATAATTAATTTAAAAAATTATACCACTTAGGTGGCAGCCAGGCACACGTATTCATTTTTTTTAGTTTAAATTTAATTTGATACATTTTTTTTGTAATTCTAAATTTTATTAGAAATGTAACAGTTAGTCAATATCAATGTTGAATTGTAACGCAATTAAATAAATTATTAATAATAAAAAAACCGCTGTTGAAAGATCTAGTATAATATAAATAAATGATATATAATATAAATAAAATAATAAGGTTTATAGCAGGCGGTACCCATTAATTTTAATCGGGTTTGAGATTTGCAAATGGGTACCGCATGCTTCAAAGCATGTTTCGATCTTTTCAACATCAGTCGGGTTTTTTATTATGAATAATTTATTTTATTTTATACTATTTTGTTATGATATATGTATTTTTACAATCTTCCTTTATTTTTCGTCATTTTAATACCCCACTCGATAAATTTGAGTGATTTTTCATTTACTAAAATGCGCCATTTTGTTTTTTTTATTAATATACCCAGTGCCACTCTCACAGTAAATACGAGCCTAATGGCACCTCTCAAGCTAAAATTCATCGAGCTGTTCAGGCTGCAATGCGTGCCAAACAATTATACATACACACATACGTACATACATACATACATACATACTTACATAATTACTTTCGAAAAACATAACCCTCCTTCTGGTGCAGTCTTAACCTCATACATTAACTTACACGCAGATAGTACGACCGATAGCAGTACCTGCTAAGGTTTTGGGTTTATGTTCTACGCAAGTGGGCAAACAGCTACAAATCTATATTTTTATTCACATTTTAATATTTTTTTTAAATTATCTATTGAAATTTGTCCTATAAAACACATCGTAACCCTATTAAATTTATAGGTTTATTCAAAACGAATTAACGTTTTATTATTATTTTCAGGTAAGTTCACGAGTCACACATGCAGTTAAGTGAAAAAAAAAGGTATTTTAACTCAAAAATCCTGTGTACAGAATTGCAGCACCCCAAATTTCGCTAACCCCAAACATGTAAAGTAAATAAATAACATTTTAAAAGTAATTACCCCCGGAGCAGCACATACATTTTCATTTTCAATACGAGTGCAGAATATTTTATGACAAAAATGAATTTTAATTGAAAAAAATATTACGGATGCGGTCGGCAAATTTGAATTATTGCACAGTGGGGGCAAAAAGAACTAATTACGAGTCCAACCTTTTGTCGAGCTAACTGCCCCACTGTGATTCAATTCTAAATTTTGTCAACAAACTGTGTTGATATGATGCTGTTTTTTTATCATAGGGTTAATGTTTCCTTATTTTTGAAGAGAAATATAAAGGGTAATTTTTCGTCACATTTGCGGCGTCAAACTTATTACTGTTAGATTCTGTTAAATAATTAAACCAACTTCAAAAGTGAAGGTACTTATGTAGTACTTAAAAAAGGCAAAACTGTAAATTTAGTATATAGGTTTATTTTCTTTTTCCTAACGTATCACTATAAATTAAATAAAAAAAGACGGGTTGCACTCCGGGAGTGCCGGCAGATGTGAAAACTTTTTCTTTCTTTCTTTCTTCGTTATATACCGAGAAAAAGATGAAAAGAACATACTATGCCATACCATACCATACCTATAATGTAGCGCTAACACACATTTTCTGCTTATTTTCTGTCAGAAAAAATTAATAAATTACAAACACAAAAAATAATCACATAAGGTAATAAATTACAAAAAGAAAAAATAATCACAGAAAGTGTCAGAAGCCCAGGTTCAAACCCGGTACTATCTGAAACCATAAGGACTTATAGCCGACGTGCTTACCGCTAAGCTATGAAGCTTCTTAGCGTACCTAGCAAAATCAATACTCTGTAGCTAGGAATGTTGTATGACGTCATGTCGTCCTACAAAGTCGTCGGTTACGGGTCAAAGGTCAAGTGATCCTGACGCGCGAGTTTAACAATTTTTACCCATCCATCGCCGCTAAAGAAGATTTCACTTCAAAAATTAAAATAAATCGGTTAAAAAACTGAGAAGAAAAAGTATTCACGAAGTTTTCGCTCAGCGAATTAATGTACTGCAAATAATCTCTTAGATAACGTGATATATTTATTCAGAAGTAAAACTTCCTAACGATAGATTTAACAAAACAAAAGCCATTTTCCCCTTTGTTCCTACAGCATCGAAGTAGAAGAAATCGTCTCCCTAAAAGACTTTACAGATGGCCCTATCAACAACAAAACTCTTCCCGACATTTCGTAGTCAAATTCTTGAATTAAATTCAACTGTAATGTACCGTTCCCAATTATACCCGAAGAATAGACGGATGGACAGACAAAGCAACATTCTGAATATTTCACTGTGCCAAGTTTTAACTCAGTTTGAGACATTCAGTCTCCAAGAACCAAACACTCCGTCAAGACGTGGATTTCTTATTGTATTACAACAATATAGTTTAAGCTATTTTCGTCTACTCTGTAGACTTTTCTTACAATTTATTAATTTAGGAGAGAAACATTTGTATTAGAATAATGTTGCTTATGTTAAATATTTAGAGTTAAGTTTTAATTAGTAACTAGACCCACATGTCCACATAATGGATGTCCAAGACAGTGTGAAGTGGAAGAAGAAACCAGTAATGGGATACTGGACTCTCAGGTGAAAGCCTCGGATGCAACTGGGTCTAACACGGAAATGATGAAGATGACTAGAGGACCGACACGCACGCGAAAAGTTCTAAATCCCAAAAACAGCACTGCCTAACGGGCTGAAGGATCCCGTACGTAGTTTCGAATGATGTTGCAGCGATAGATCGTTGTAGCGAAAAACTTTTAGCGTGGTACGCTGGAGAGAAAAGTCATTATTAGATCCGCTGAAAAAAATGTACTATAATTTTGGGCAAGAGCAAGCAATAAGTTAACATGTTTATGCAAAATTGACAATATTCTACATCAAAATCAAGTAACAGAATTCATAACGTTCTTGTTAACCTTTGAACCACTTCCCAACCACAAATAATTGGGTTAGGCGACAAGTCGCCCTCTTAATATCTTGCCTGCAGGCGAGTTGTACCCTCTTGCAAGATGTTAATACCACATTCGCCCAAATATAATTTTATAAGTGGGCCAGTTCTACCTCTGAATATCCACTAGGAGTCAAGTGGACCATTGATTTAGTTATACTGATAATCGATCGTTCTAATATTATAGGCACTATCTAAGTAAACAAATTCAATTTACCTACAAATCATTTTGAAGGATTATGATTATAATTAATATGATACGCATTTTGTGTACATAATTATTTATTATAATATTTTGTGGCTAAGTGTTAATCAATCTGTAAACTTGTACCAAAATTACATAATAAACACGACAGAAAAAAGGACAACTGACTAAAATTAAATATTAATTTGTTACTTGTTTAGTTACTATTGTTTTGTGTGCGCTATAATCGACGTATTTACTTGATATATAGGTTTAAATGGAAAAGTCAGATATTAGCTAATTTTTCAATACAATGACCTACACTGATTTCGTTATCCATCAATTCCTTAATAACGCTTCTAAATTTCTTCTGGGACCATATACTTTCTTTTGTTTTTGCACTAATAAATCCTTTTTTCTTAAGTAACCCAAAGTAGTACATAGAATCCTTTTGTAAATGAAATAATAAAGTCGCAAGATTTGGTTTTGGTTGTAATTTTTTATTTAACCTTCCATTCCAGGATTCAACGGCATTATTAGTTTTATGCCTTGCGTCGAAAAAATGCCACTTATCATGTAAACACCCCCTTTTCAAAAGCCATGTTTTTTCAAAATAATCATTGAAAAGTAATATTTTCTCATCTCCAATAGATTCTCCTTGAACGTACAGCCAACCGTCTGTAACGTAATCGTCAGGAAGATGCGCCAAAGCTATGCAACGCTTTATGTGGGATGTATACATTTTATTCTTTTTCATGCCCAATTTTTCAGCTTTTCTCCATAAACATCTATGGAAATGGAAAAAACAACCTTGAATTTTAGCTCTGGGATTATATGTTGAAATAGCTGACATTGCGCTAACTTCAAAATCCAATGTGTAAATGTTCGGATTAAAAGCTGGAATCTGACTTTTTATAAGGGCTAGCAATATTTCATAGGTTTTTTGTTTCTTATTATTAAGAAAAGCATACAACACTGGTACAATACTGTGAGTTTCCTCAGTGCTACCTAAATCCGCATGAACAGTGTAAAGTTGTGTGAATGGGGGTGTTATACATTTAAAAGTTCCGTCTAGGAATATATGGTTAGCTTTTTTTAAAGCAAGTTTTCCTTTCGGAGATGAAAATAATAATATTCTTTCATCGTTGTCTGCATAGTCTGCGAGTAGAAATTTGGTAAATTTACCTGGAATAACAATATCCTTAACATTAAGAAAACGTTGTTTGTTAGTTTGCAGTGATTTGTTTCGGTTTCTATACAAGACTTTTTTTATGGTATTGTAAGTAGGCATAGATTTAACAACATCAAAACCTAGATTATTATAACTTTCCACTGCGTCTGCATAAATAGTTGGTATAGGCGTAATATCATGTTTAGCTTTTTCTATGCATTTATGAACCCTATACCTGACTTCATTTGACACCTCGCTGGGGGTACATTTATGTGTTTCTTCTTTAATAACCAAAGAACCAAATGAGACGAGAGTAGCGTTGCATAATTTTCTGTTCGCACACCGCCAAACAATGTGTTCATTATTGTTTTTTCTTCTAAGATTATATCTGTATCCATTTCTTAAAAGAAGATCGCAGCCTCTTTGGGACTTGATAATTTGCATATTACCTGTGTAACCATTACTAGATGAGGGTTCATCTGTCATGTCTAAAACAAAACGAACAAGCAACTTAAATGCTTTTTCTAAAATTGATGCATTAAATATATGAAATATGGGCACAAACCTTTTAGTTATGACTAACTCAATATAATATATTTGATAATTTTTCCAGTATTAATAAACTTCAGCAGTAATTACTCGTATAGCAACAGGAAAACAATAATAAATAAGCACTCAACACGCCATTGATTTTAATTATTGAAGAGGGTACTTTATCAAATGGCATAATATGGAAAGTAATATACCTATAAGTACCCTCTTCTTTGTTACATCAAATACAAACACAGCAAACTAAAAAAAAACATGTGTTCTAAAAATTAAATATGTTTTGTTCCAGGTATAGTTAGTAAGATTTTTTTTCCAGTCTATCAATAATATATGTATGTGGTAGATACATTATAACATCATTTAATATTGATTAACACTTAGCCACAAAATATTATATTAAATAATTATGTACACAAATGCGTATCATATTAATTATAATCATAATCCTTCAAAATGATTTGTAGGTAAATTGAATTTGTTTACTTAGATAGTGCCTATAATATTTGAACGATCGATTATCAGTATAACTAAATCAATGGTCCACTTGACTCCTAGTGGATATTCAGAGGTAGAACTGGCCCACTAATAAAATTATATTTGGGCGAATGTGGTATTAACATCTTGCAAGAGGGTACAACTCGCCTGCAGGCAAGATATTAAGAGGGCGACTTGTCGCCTAACCCAAATAATGGGTTAGGCGACAAGTCGCCCTCTTAATATCTTGCCTGCAGGCGAGTTGTACCCTCTTGCAAGATGTTAATACCACATTCGCCCAAATATAATTTTATAAGTGGGCCAGTTCTACCTCTGAATATCCACTAGGAGTCAAGTGGACCATTGATTTAGTTATACTGATAATCGATCGTTCTAATATTATAGGCACTATCTAAGTAAACAAATTCAATTTACCTACAAATCATTTTGAAGGATTATGATTATAATTAATATGATACGCATTTTGTGTACATAATTATTTATTATAATATTTTGTGGCTAAGTGTTAATCAATCTGTAAACTTGTACCAAAATTACATAATAAACACGACAGAAAAAAGGACAACTGACTAAAATTAAATATTAATTTGTTACTTGTTTAGTTACTATTGTTTTGTGTGCGCTATAATCGACGTATTTACTTGATATATAGGTTTAAATGGAAAAGTCAGATATTAGCTAATTTTTCAATACAATGACCTACACTGATTTCGTTATCCATCAATTCCTTAATAACGCTTCTAAATTTCTTCTGGGACCATATACTTTCTTTTGTTTTTGCACTAATAAATCCTTTTTTCTTAAGTAACCCAAAGTAGTACATAGAATCCTTTTGTAAATGAAATAATAAAGTCGCAAGATTTGGTTTTGGTTGTAATTTTTTATTTAACCTTCCATTCCAGGATTCAACGGCATTATTAGTTTTATGCCTTGCGTCGAAAAAATGCCACTTATCATGTAAACACCCCCTTTTCAAAAGCCATGTTTTTTCAAAATAATCATTGAAAAGTAATATTTTCTCATCTCCAATAGATTCTCCTTGAACGTACAGCCAACCGTCTGTAACGTAATCGTCAGGAAGATGCGCCAAAGCTATGCAACGCTTTATGTGGGATGTATACATTTTATTCTTTTTCATGCCCAATTTTTCAGCTTTTCTCCATAAACATCTATGGAAATGGAAAAAACAACCTTGAATTTTAGCTCTGGGATTATATGTTGAAATAGCTGACATTGCGCTAACTTCAAAATCCAATGTGTAAATGTTCGGATTAAAAGCTGGAATCTGACTTTTTATAAGGGCTAGCAATATTTCATAGGTTTTTTGTTTCTTATTATTAAGAAAAGCATACAACACTGGTACAATACTGTGAGTTTCCTCAGTGCTACCTAAATCCGCATGAACAGTGTAAAGTTGTGTGAATGGGGGTGTTATACATTTAAAAGTTCCGTCTAGGAATATATGGTTAGCTTTTTTTAAAGCAAGTTTTCCTTTCGGAGATGAAAATAATAATATTCTTTCATCGTTGTCTGCATAGTCTGCGAGTAGAAATTTGGTAAATTTACCTGGAATAACAATATCCTTAACATTAAGAAAACGTTGTTTGTTAGTTTGCAGTGATTTGTTTCGGTTTCTATACAAGACTTTTTTTATGGTATTGTAAGTAGGCATAGATTTAACAACATCAAAACCTAGATTATTATAACTTTCCACTGCGTCTGCATAAATAGTTGGTATAGGCGTAATATCATGTTTAGCTTTTTCTATGCATTTATGAACCCTATACCTGACTTCATTTGACACCTCGCTGGGGGTACATTTATGTGTTTCTTCTTTAATAACCAAAGAACCAAATGAGACGAGAGTAGCGTTGCATAATTTTCTGTTCGCACACCGCCAAACAATGTGTTCATTATTGTTTTTTCTTCTAAGATTATATCTGTATCCATTTCTTAAAAGAAGATCGCAGCCTCTTTGGGACTTGATAATTTGCATATTACCTGTGTAACCATTACTAGATGAGGGTTCATCTGTCATGTCTAAAACAAAACGAACAAGCAACTTAAATGCTTTTTCTAAAATTGATGCATTAAATATATGAAATATGGGCACAAACCTTTTAGTTATGACTAACTCAATATAATATATTTGATAATTTTTCCAGTATTAATAAACTTCAGCAGTAATTACTCGTATAGCAACAGGAAAACAATAATAAATAAGCACTCAACACGCCATTGATTTTAATTATTGAAGAGGGTACTTTATCAAATGGCATAATATGGAAAGTAATATACCTATAAGTACCCTCTTCTTTGTTACATCAAATACAAACACAGCAAACTAAAAAAAAACATGTGTTCTAAAAATTAAATATGTTTTGTTCCAGGTATAGTTAGTAAGATTTTTTTTCCAGTCTATCAATAATATATGTATGTGGTAGATACATTATAACATCATTTAATATTGATTAACACTTAGCCACAAAATATTATATTAAATAATTATGTACACAAATGCGTATCATATTAATTATAATCATAATCCTTCAAAATGATTTGTAGGTAAATTGAATTTGTTTACTTAGATAGTGCCTATAATATTTGAACGATCGATTATCAGTATAACTAAATCAATGGTCCACTTGACTCCTAGTGGATATTCAGAGGTAGAACTGGCCCACTAATAAAATTATATTTGGGCGAATGTGGTATTAACATCTTGCAAGAGGGTACAACTCGCCTGCAGGCAAGATATTAAGAGGGCGACTTGTCGCCTAACCCAAATAATGGGTTAGGCGACAAGTCGCCCTCTTAATATCTTGCCTGCAGGCGAGTTGTACCCTCTTGCAAGATGTTAATACCACATTCGCCCAAATATAATTTTATAAGTGGGCCAGTTCTACCTCTGAATATCCACTAGGAGTCAAGTGGACCATTGATTTAGTTATACTGATAATCGATCGTTCTAATATTATAGGCACTATCTAAGTAAACAAATTCAATTTACCTACAAATCATTTTGAAGGATTATGATTATAATTAATATGATACGCATTTTGTGTACATAATTATTTATTATAATATTTTGTGGCTAAGTGTTAATCAATCTGTAAACTTGTACCAAAATTACATAATAAACACGACAGAAAAAAGGACAACTGACTAAAATTAAATATTAATTTGTTACTTGTTTAGTTACTATTGTTTTGTGTGCGCTATAATCGACGTATTTACTTGATATATAGGTTTAAATGGAAAAGTCAGATATTAGCTAATTTTTCAATACAATGACCTACACTGATTTCGTTATCCATCAATTCCTTAATAACGCTTCTAAATTTCTTCTGGGACCATATACTTTCTTTTGTTTTTGCACTAATAAATCCTTTTTTCTTAAGTAACCCAAAGTAGTACATAGAATCCTTTTGTAAATGAAATAATAAAGTCGCAAGATTTGGTTTTGGTTGTAATTTTTTATTTAACCTTCCATTCCAGGATTCAACGGCATTATTAGTTTTATGCCTTGCGTCGAAAAAATGCCACTTATCATGTAAACACCCCCTTTTCAAAAGCCATGTTTTTTCAAAATAATCATTGAAAAGTAATATTTTCTCATCTCCAATAGATTCTCCTTGAACGTACAGCCAACCGTCTGTAACGTAATCGTCAGGAAGATGCGCCAAAGCTATGCAACGCTTTATGTGGGATGTATACATTTTATTCTTTTTCATGCCCAATTTTTCAGCTTTTCTCCATAAACATCTATGGAAATGGAAAAAACAACCTTGAATTTTAGCTCTGGGATTATATGTTGAAATAGCTGACATTGCGCTAACTTCAAAATCCAATGTGTAAATGTTCGGATTAAAAGCTGGAATCTGACTTTTTATAAGGGCTAGCAATATTTCATAGGTTTTTTGTTTCTTATTATTAAGAAAAGCATACAACACTGGTACAATACTGTGAGTTTCCTCAGTGCTACCTAAATCCGCATGAACAGTGTAAAGTTGTGTGAATGGGGGTGTTATACATTTAAAAGTTCCGTCTAGGAATATATGGTTAGCTTTTTTTAAAGCAAGTTTTCCTTTCGGAGATGAAAATAATAATATTCTTTCATCGTTGTCTGCATAGTCTGCGAGTAGAAATTTGGTAAATTTACCTGGAATAACAATATCCTTAACATTAAGAAAACGTTGTTTGTTAGTTTGCAGTGATTTGTTTCGGTTTCTATACAAGACTTTTTTTATGGTATTGTAAGTAGGCATAGATTTAACAACATCAAAACCTAGATTATTATAACTTTCCACTGCGTCTGCATAAATAGTTGGTATAGGCGTAATATCATGTTTAGCTTTTTCTATGCATTTATGAACCCTATACCTGACTTCATTTGACACCTCGCTGGGGGTACATTTATGTGTTTCTTCTTTAATAACCAAAGAACCAAATGAGACGAGAGTAGCGTTGCATAATTTTCTGTTCGCACACCGCCAAACAATGTGTTCATTATTGTTTTTTCTTCTAAGATTATATCTGTATCCATTTCTTAAAAGAAGATCGCAGCCTCTTTGGGACTTGATAATTTGCATATTACCTGTGTAACCATTACTAGATGAGGGTTCATCTGTCATGTCTAAAACAAAACGAACAAGCAACTTAAATGCTTTTTCTAAAATTGATGCATTAAATATATGAAATATGGGCACAAACCTTTTAGTTATGACTAACTCAATATAATATATTTGATAATTTTTCCAGTATTAATAAACTTCAGCAGTAATTACTCGTATAGCAACAGGAAAACAATAATAAATAAGCACTCAACACGCCATTGATTTTAATTATTGAAGAGGGTACTTTATCAAATGGCATAATATGGAAAGTAATATACCTATAAGTACCCTCTTCTTTGTTACATCAAATACAAACACAGCAAACTAAAAAAAAACATGTGTTCTAAAAATTAAATATGTTTTGTTCCAGGTATAGTTAGTAAGATTTTTTTTCCAGTCTATCAATAATATATGTATGTGGTAGATACATTATAACATCATTTAATATTGATTAACACTTAGCCACAAAATATTATATTAAATAATTATGTACACAAATGCGTATCATATTAATTATAATCATAATCCTTCAAAATGATTTGTAGGTAAATTGAATTTGTTTACTTAGATAGTGCCTATAATATTTGAACGATCGATTATCAGTATAACTAAATCAATGGTCCACTTGACTCCTAGTGGATATTCAGAGGTAGAACTGGCCCACTAATAAAATTATATTTGGGCGAATGTGGTATTAACATCTTGCAAGAGGGTACAACTCGCCTGCAGGCAAGATATTAAGAGGGCGACTTGTCGCCTAACCCAAATAATTCACTTAACCACCATCTTCGACCACGGATTATATTAATAAACCGTCATATCTTAAATGCTGCGGTTTCAATCCTCAGCCCATCCACTCGGTTACAGGGTGATCACGAAACAAACAAAGTCGCAGCAATTACAAACGGCCAGGATCGTCTCGGTGAGCAATTCTCGCCACAAATTGGCTCCACTGTCTCGTTCTTGATTGCTGTATTGTACTAGTATTGGGTTTTGTCAATACACATGTGATTTTATGGGTTCAGATAAGAACTGTAGGTAGGTAGCTCAAAATACTGAATGACATAATACCGATGTACGAAAGACCAAAGCTTAAAGTCCCGAAAGTAAGTTTGACCGAATGTTCAAAGTACCGAAAGTACAAAATACCGAATGTACAAAATCACGATGTATAAAATCTCGAAGAACAAAATCCCGAAGTATAAAATTCTAAAAATTAGATTTTTGGGTAGTTTTGTTTGGATAGTTTTAAATCCAAGTTGAATTACGCGGGGTGGATACTGCGTGCCTCGTTAAAGATACGTATAGATTAGAAGGGTAAGTGGTCACCTCCGCCATACCCTTCGTGTTAGGTTACCTGTGATAAAACATGAAGATAAAAAATGTAAAAAGTGACTATAAAAATCAAACAAGGCATACCGTCATTGACGTATCATAATTTAATTTTCGGGATTTTAAACTTCAGGATTTTGAACTTCGGTTTTTTTTTTTTTTTTTTTTACGTGCGGGAAATCCCCACGGATACCCGCCCCTCCGGAGCCGGAGGGGTGGGTTATGTCGGACTCGAACCGACTAAACCGCACGCCGTCTGTGGGTCGTGGTGCATTCGGGATTTTGGAATTTGGTATAATGATACGTAACCAGATACATATTTATATATAGAAAGAAAGGAAGAAAGAAAACTGATTCTATTGTACATTACATATGCACACAGACAAAATTAACAATAGCAACAGCACCGATGATATTTTCCACCAGTGGATCTGCAAATATTTAGCGTGGCTACCGGTCACGGTGATTACCTCGCATTAGGTGCTTTCGGTTGCATTTGAGGCTTTTATATAGGAACCTAAGGATCTTCCTTCTGCACCTTTTAACTTGGCTTTTACATTATACAGCTTTTATGCTTTTACCATTCTTGTTATGGACAGGGACAGCAACAGCAGGTCAAATCATACTTCAATTGCACTTTTAAAACTTTATATTTTCAAAGGTATTTTTCTTCACCAAACCATATTTTAACACTGACAGAATATTGTGATACTAATCCAATTTCAAATTTTGAATCATATAAAAAAGGTATAAAAAGATATAAAAAAGAGGTGTGTTGTCCGCAACAAATCTTAACACACTTTATCAACATTTTTGCACAAATTGCGGGTAAATCATAAAATACATTGACGCTTTTACTTTAGATGAAGCTATCAAACTGTAAAGCATCTAGTAAAGTACATATACAAAAGAATTTACTAATATGTAACAATAAATTGACAATCTACTAAAAATAACAAAAGGGGCATGTGTTCTACACAGGGGTTGAACAATGAACAGTGTAGTACACCCTTTCTAGCCACAAAGAGCACAATTCAATTACAAGCGACCGCGACAAAAAATAATAATTTGATAATGTGGTGATTCGATCACGGCTTTGTGACGTCATGCAATTAGTGTTTGATTCGAACACTAGAGGGCGCTTAACCGAATTATGTTGGATTGGAGTAGGCATTCATTTTAGAGAGTTTTAAATGGGTGACATTGTGTTTTATTTGTCTATGCCATGAAAGACGATTAGGATATTTTTACAAGCTTTGTGTGTTGGTATGAGTCGTTTCTTAGAAATGAGTTTTATTCTACAAACTTTTAACTATTGCATCGATCTATAACTTTGTGATAGTAAATTAACTGATAAAGGATAAAATATGAATAGCGGAACTCATCAAGCGTTCCTTGTTATTGTTCTGTCATTCATAAATAAAATGTTTTCCTTCTTCCTCTACTACTCCTAGGGAATACTTCGAATTAAAACTTATTTGCTTTGTTTCGAAACATCATTCCGTAAATGTACTTTCGCGTCAATCATATTAATTTTGTGAATGTGAAGATGTGTGTATGTTTGTTATTCAATCACGCTCAAACGGTGAACACATCTGGCTTAAATTTGCCATAGGGCTGGATAATAGACTAGAAAGAACACCAAAGACTACTTATATTCTAAGAGTAGGTTCCTGGAACCTCCACCCGGGCAACTGCTAGTAGCAACATAAACAAAATAGTGAAAACGAAAATACTTAATCAAACACCGCGAACTCCATTAAAAATAACCTCATAATTCTGACGTCAATTAGAGAGAACGACCGAAAAGTTCCGTAATTAATCATCGGCGGGTTAAGTTCAAAAAGCGCTGCACCCCGGATCAGCCGGATCACGCGGGTCAAATTTACGTCAACCAAATAAAAAGGACCGCGCCGGACAACCGGACGGAAGAAAAAATATACGGGCCCCTCCCGTTTGCCATGTAGAACCCCTTTTTGTTAAAGCGATACCTTTGGTATTGTACTTTTAGCGACAGCAGTGAGTAACGTTTTAGTGTATTCTTTTTGTCTGAGAGGAGAATAGGGGTGATTTGCGTGTGTAAATGTAAATTAGATTTATGGTTGATTATAGTATTACTTTCTTAATGTTATCGTTTCCAGTGGGTGTCTGATTTTGAAAATTTGTTAACTTTTCCAACAACTTACACAAATAAATCCTTCTGCCATTGTATTAGGTTAATCCTGTAATGATGGTTGCAAGTATGAATAAATTAATAAATTAAATTAATTATTCTAGAACATTCTACACAGTGCATGCGTACTTGTTTCTTTGGGTTCTACCTTGGATATAAACAAGCTGAGGTACATTTTCGTCTCATTTAAGATAGGAAAAATATTGAATTGATCTAGATTTAAATCCGCGATCTTTACCTTACAGGAGCAATGCTTCAACCAGTAAACTACCAGACCCGAACCAATCCAAATTTATCTTTTATTAAAAATTATTAATTAAATTTTATTTTAATCAAAACATATATAACATTTAATAAAAAAATTCATTTTCTTCTATACATACATTCATATAATCATAGAAACGCCCAGATC
Source organism: Eilema caniola (assembly GCA_949126895.1). Lineage (NCBI taxonomy): Eukaryota > Metazoa > Arthropoda > Insecta > Lepidoptera > Erebidae > Eilema > Eilema caniola. The sequence continues at coordinate 1,210,353 of OX421477.1, read as the reverse complement.
AATGCAAAAAGACATAATTATTCATAGATATAAGCATTGCTCTGAGTAGGTTCAAACCCGGGACCTCAGACATAGCTGTAGAACGGTCTACCGCTACGACGTGAACACCTTTACAAAGTCGTAGCGGTTGTAGCACACAAGCAATAAGCTACGAGGCGACAAACGACGAGACTTTTCTTTTGATTTAAAATTCCATAGGTAAACCTGTGACAGTACAGCTCATAGATTTCACACAATATTGACGTTCATTGTGCATATGCTACATTGTCTTCCGAATTTGGTTCAATTATGAATCAACTCGTGCAAGCTATCAATATGAACTTTATCACTATGTTGATAAAATTTCATTTCATGTGCGTTACACAAAACCGTTAAATGCAGACAATGGAATTTAATTACGCCACTCACATATATTAAATAACTCAGACAACAAATTTTGAACCGTGACAACATGAAATAGGGTTAGTTACAGACCGATTTGGTTAGGTTGATACGCCTGTTGGCCCGATGTGAGCGGAGACTTGTGACTGGTGTGTTCGCAATCGCGCTAAGCTTTCATGCCACTCATTATGATGAGATTATGTTTCACAGAATGTCTGTGAATGATATGTCAGTTATTATGAAGTCAACGTTTGTTTATTGTCGTATATTTGAGATGAACTCATCGTTTCTATGGCGGTTTTCGAGTGACAATGGAGTCATGTTGAAGTAAATTTTGAACGATTATGCGCTGTTCGTTTGCTTGAATATCATAACTAATTGAGTATGAAATAGTTTTGAATATTACTATATTGGAACAGTGTAACCATTAAATTCTTAGTCTATTCATTTCGTACTTAAAAAGAGTAAATATAGAGCGCAGTTACTGTTTAACCTACTATAATTCCAAAGTATTTAGGCAGGAGTGTGATACTCAAGGTTGTCAATATAAAAACCATAATTTATGATCGACAGCATTTAGTGGTCGTTATTTTAATTGTCGGGCTGACAATAAGAAAACAATTTCATAAAACAATTCAACTTTTCCTATATAAATCGATTCGAATATTTAGTGTAAAAATGTTTAAAAACTTAATTTAAAAAAAAAGAAACAGAAAAAGTTATATTTTTGTTGGCAATTATTACTTAGGTAGTAAAAAATACTCACGGAACCGAAGCAAGCCCATATCCATGGTAGCAAATTATAAACATTTTTTTTACATAATTGAATTCTGAATTTTCTCTTCTATCTGGACATGTATTTTTTTTTTTAAAGTTGAAAATTTTGTGAATTTTTACAGCGTATCTATATAAAGACAACTAAACACTAAATTTATGAAGTAACGAAGTACACACGTACATACACTTGTTAACGTATTCGTCGTATAATTTGACGTATCACACGGACATACACTTGTTCACGTATTCGTCGTATAATTTGACGCATCGCAAGGCGTAAACAAACATATTTGCAACAAACGGAGATCTTTGCGAAACAAGAACGTATTATTGCGTAAATCTTTTTCTTTTTATAATGGATTTTAGAATTGTCCCTTTTTTTTTGAAGTCGAAAATTTTACCGGTTTTTGCAGCATATATATAGACAACTACACACTTAATTTCCGAAGTAACGAAATACACACGGACATAAGACACTTGTTCGTATATTCGTCGTACAATTTGGTGCATTGCTTGACGTAAACAAAGATTTATTGCTTCATGGTTTTCTTCCAAATGCCATTTAATTAAAATATCCCAAATTTGAAGAGGCTAGCTTTGTTCATGTAAAAGTTACAACGTTTTTGTAGTATAACGCTCTCCTGTAAGCTAGTGACTTAGCAGATGTCTGTTTGTAATTTGCTGCCATCGATATTAGTCAGACTATCACTATTTTTACCGATGAACCCTATCAAGTGACCCTCAATCCTGAAACTTCGCCTTTAGGTTCCATCAGGCAAGGTGTTCTATATTATAAAAAAAGAGAATAAAATCTTTCAAATATCCCTCTCTTTATAAATAATATAAAACCTCTAAATACGTTTGAAGTCAAGTCTCAAAATAACTTATCGACACAAACACTTAATCACTGTTGGAGCAAGTTAATACTACTTTTTGGCAAGTTGCCGTCACGAACTTTGAATGTTGGGTATCAAAACTTGAGATGTACTTAGAGAATTGACACGGGCCCTAATTACCGGAGCCCTGTTTAATGGGCACACTAACGAAAGGGTGTTTATGGATGCGGAGAATATTCTCGTGTTTACACTTAGCTACTCTAAAGAGTTATTAAGGCATGAATGAGTAATATTAGTACTATAAATGTTGAAGATATGTGGCAAATTGTTACGAAAAGATTTTTGATGGTTGTAAGAAAAAAAATCGTTGCATATATTCGCCTGCTTAATTACTGAGGTTGTAAAAAAGGATGTAGTCAATCAATCAGCATGTGACAGTTTATACTGGAGGTTGACGGCGCTTGGTGGAATTTACTACACATATTGAATAATATACTTCACTTTACTTTTCCCATGTTTATTTTTATTTTGAACCTGACCGGTTTCATCTCACGGCAACAAATGTTATGTTATGTAAACCTTTGAGAATGCCGTACAAGTAAAACGTATTATTCAATAAGCATGTCATTGTGGTTAACGTAGTTTCTGAAATTCTATATACCTTAATAATCTAGCTGCAAATTTAAAATGTACCTACTTGTATTTAGTACCGTAATTCGTAAATGTTCATATTCTTTAAATACATACCTTCATGTTAATGAATAGATAGGTGCTGAACTCAACTAAACTTCAGCAGGCGTGCAAGGGAAATTCCTTTTGGGCCCACCTCAAGCCACCGGCATATGAAGACTCGAGACGGAGAGAATTTTGGGGTTTCAACACGAAAAAAATCTGAGCTGCAACGAATTTAGTTTAAAATTGTTTTTTTTTTTTCAAAAAACCTTATGATAGGAAAAAGTAACATATACATGAATAAAGATATATCGTTCAAGCAGTTTTAACTTTAAAATTCCTGCAAATACAATTTTTGATCGATCATAAAATGGCTAAATCAAAATTGTAAAGTCCCCAAATCGGTATACATTATATATACGGTTGTACGGCGCGGCCGGGGCATCGGTGTGTTTGCGGCATCATCTACCCACAAATGGCCTGTACTCGGCCCTGATTGGATTACTGCAGATCTGCTGGATCGCTCTTTCGTAGTGCTTGTGTGCGTGTCTTTTACAACTCTCGTTAGTTCAAAACCTTTGGCTGGAATTTCGATATCGATTGAAAGATTTGGTGCTGAGAATTGGTGAATGGGAATGTTTGGTTTGAGTGCGGTCTGTGAATTTTGCCGGTAACCCATACTTAACTGACGGGTTTCTGGATGTAACGTAGAAAGGAAAGAACAATGAGATGGGGACGCTCAGAATATCTTAAAATTCCTACACAAAACAATGACAATGTTGATCCTACATTTAATTAGACGAGTAATGATGACATTGAAAGGCAAGAAATGTGAAACACAGAAAATAGCGACTTCTTTTATTGCATTTTTATTACTACTTATAAATATAATAAAAAATATTTGAATTTGAATTTGAATATACCCACGCTTTGATCTCTGTAAGGCAATAAGACAACAGCCTGCAATTTACTTCCGATTTTACACACAAACGTTTTAAAATATTATTACCAGCATGGAAGTGCACTTTCAAACATAATATCATCTTCGGACCCTACCTCAAAAGAAACTCACACGGGCTGCTTGTAAACAATACTATTGCTGTCATATAACGAAGTATAGTCAACGATATACCTAAGTGCTTAAACACGACAAAAAGTCAAAATTTAAACAATAAAGTAGAACGGTACATTTTAATATTCTGGTTGACACTTAAGTAACTAATTCCGAGGACCAATTGGTAACTCATCTACAGGCTGAAATTAATTCTAATTTGCCTAAAAAAGGAAACATTTTTTATTAACTTTTAAATTCAAATTTTCGCGTTCCTCGTACAATAATATATCTTTATTATCGTGACATAATTATTATGACTGCATTAATCCAATTTAACATTATTAAAACAACAGACGAGGCTCTTGTGGAGGCTTTCTTCTTAAGGTCAGATTGCAGTACTCTCGTAAAAATCACAAACCAAAAAAAACTCCCTGAAGTGTAAACTTTGGACGTTTTCAAAATTCCCTAGAAGAATCATTAGTAAGTAAAAATACAATTTTCCGTTTTATTGCCCATATTAGTGTCAACGTTCCGTGTGAGACCACTTCACACAGGCTCGTAAGTCACATGATGCGTGGAACCCTTGATTGTGTTACTGCAAGTTCCACACAGTGGCTAGGAACATCACTACTTGACGGCACAGCCACTCATTTGGACGAGGTTATGCAACAAAGCCGCGTAATTGAATTACGGCGCGCTAGCTTTTATGAGATTAGGATGATTTAAATCTGATGGCATGTGGTTAGATGTTTGGAAGTTGTATGTTTGGCGTTAGGACGAAATATGGTGTGTTGTTTATCTTGAGGACTTTTGAGATTTTTCTGATTAATATTTTAATTATTATTTATTATATCGAAACATGAAGATGAAACGAATTGTATTCTAGTTAGTTCTGGTAGAAGTGCGTTTTCTTTTGTAGACACAAATTTTTATTAAACATTATGATAAACACTCACATAGAGTGTACAGGGTCCTACCAACACCACCAATCAGCGCAGTAGCAAATAAAATGAAATTAAATTTTAAATTTGAATTTGGAACCCAAACCAAACTAACCAGTCGATATACCGGTGTAGTCGACTTAGAGCACCCAGCCGAATAGCACCTGAGCGAATAGCACCTAGCCATGTCCAGGAACAGCACCTGGTAAACAGTCGGTCGGTAGCTTAATGGTTAAGGAGTAGGTCTTACGATCGAGAGGTCCCGGGTTCGAATCCTGGCTATTACACTACCGACGTGAATCCGATGTGCACCCACTCCTAGCACAAGCAATTTAGCTTAGTTGGAGGGGTTAGAGGGAATATTAGTAATTTCGATAATATCGGTTGCTAATATGCTTTAAAAACAACGTATGAGGATCTACAGGCTTCTCTATCCGAGTTCAGTGAGATCGCAGTTAACTGAATCCAAACAAGGAAGCCTGCACCGAAAACGTAAAAGTCAACACACTATTCAAAAACAATTAGTGGAAACTGGGACCGAAGAGTTAACTTTATATGCAACCGGAAACTCACTAGAAGGATGATAAATGCTCACATATCTATGGATAGACAAACATCTGTTACATAGATGACTTCAAAATGAATAGGCATAATACTAGGGATGTGATCAAACTGGCCGGATCCGACGGGATTAAATTTTGGTACCGGATTGCAAGCCGTACAGCCCACTCGTGCTTGGTAAATCAGGGCTCTACCACCTATTAATTAATCAAAGCAAATATCCTTGTGAGCTTTTAATTTTTTAATAAAATAATAAGTGCTCTGGAGTATATTTAATAGTAGTACGGAATATTGAATTGAAGATTTACACTAACCGGCATTTCATTCGCTCATTATAATTAGAAAAAAAGTAAGTCGAGGTGGATGAAAAAAAAATCTATTTTTGCTTTTAATTGACGTATCTGGACGTAGTCTCAGCATAGAATTTATGATTGGTAAACGTAATTTTGTGTTGACATAAATATATCAAATACTGATCAATAGTGAGAAAGAAAGATAGTGTAATAACTAGGATTCGAATCCGGGACAGCGTAATTTAGCAGTAATCTGGCCATAATAATATGATTTAGTTATTTATTATCTTTAGTCAAACAGCCTTTTAAGAATGTACAATCACTACAACAGTAGAACTCAACAGTCGTGGAACAACAGTAGGTACGTATTACAGTTTTCCTGTCTACTCCACAAATCTGTCAGGCTAAAGACAAACGCGCTTAGCGCAGGTAAACGTACGCAAGAATTAGCGAAACGCGCCGTGTCTACGTAACGCGATTGTGGTGTAACGAAGCGTACAGTGTACTACAGCTTTATATTGTTAGTCATGTTGCATGCCCGAGTTGTCGATGTCGATAAAAAAATCAAGGTTTTGCGATCAGCGCATGTAAAAAAGTTATTTGGGGACATCGTAATGTGACTTTTTGAAATCAAATTATGTGAAATCGTTTACTAAAGATGTTTTAAATAATGTATAGGTACATATGCTTTTTACAATATAACAAGCATAAAAATATATTGAAAACAGATATTAACCATTAATTTATTATAAATAGGCGACTGTGCTTAATAGTGAAAAACAAACCTCAGCAAAAAATAAACTCAATTGGCATCGCAATTCAATATTAATATAGTAAACTAGCTGTCGCTCGCGGCTCCGCCCGCGGCTCCGCCCGCGTGGATGTCGGTTATCGCGAATCGGGGTATGAAAAATAGATGTTGGCCGATTCTCAGACCTACCCGATATGCCCACAAAATTTCATGAGAATCGGTCGAGCCGTTTCGGAGGAGTTTGGCAACGAAAACTGTGAGACGAGAATTTTATATATTAGATAGATCAGAGTACAGTGTTAAAAATAATATATGATTAAATATTGTTCTGCCAATCATATCAATTTTATCTTTATTTTTGCCCAGCGCAATTCCCTAATATGATTGAAGTCTTGTGTAACTTCGACCTATTTCGAGTCTGTCAAAGTTTATCAAAACATGTATTACCGGCCACTGCACCCTTTACCCTCGATTCACGGATATTTGAACACCCCAGTAGGTATCTCAACATAGAGGGTGGAAGAATTTGCATCGCCATTTAGATTCGAATTGTCATTGATTTTCTGAGAGGCTCAGAGATGCGAGGGTAGTCGAGTGTTTCTTCAGGAGTTTGTGTTGTGCATTCATTTCTTGACAGCCCTTATGTGGTAACTAACTGAAAGATAATCACAAAATTATTACGACATATCGTACTATTTTTTCTATCGATACTAACCTTAATCACGTTTCCGCAAACAAAGAAATGCTATGAATTTCTAAATTGATTTCTTTTCTTCTTTTCCTCTATACAGCTATTTGAAACATGCATATAATTTTTGATGTATTTTTACATTGCTTATCACATCGACACCAAATATACAATAGCAATTATCTATAAATTTTATCAGTTACCATTTTCTTTTAAAAAATATCGACAGTCATCAGCTCATCACTAAATTATGAGGTTTATTTTGGCCATTCTTCTAATATAATTGGAATGAATTTCCCTGCAAATGGAGAAAACAAAGAACAACATAAGCTTATTAGTTCCTTCTATTTATGTGCAAGTATTGAGATATATTATCCTTACGTATATTAAAATATAGCAAGATCGACTTTTATGAGACAATTAGACGTTAACGGGTACTGCTTTTATGCTCCAATAAAGCAAAAATGATATTAAAATGGCGATGCAGCAAATAAATTAGCCATTTTATGGTATAAACGAGTCATTTATTCTTTTGCTCTTTAAAATATTCTTCATTGGTGAAGAAAATGACGAAGGAAATGAAAGTCTTATATTCAATTAGTAAAATGATATCACATTAATGACAAGTTTCGTTTTATAACTTTAAAGTTCTTGAATGACCTCTTCAATACAGGTCAGTGTCCGAAATGGTGATCCTCCTTTCTGACACATTATCTTCAGCTTACTATCAGGCGAGGTGTAGTCATTCATATGTTCTTCATCCTAGCGTTAATCCCGGTCGCATCCGAAGATTTCAACTTGGAGTCTGGGGTCCGCTTTTACCAGTCCAACTACGGATTTGGCTGAACTTCAACATTTTCCGGAAAGCGACTGCCATCTGATCTCCACAATCTAAATCTGTTATCGTAGCATTGTAGTTAGACCACTTGTTGGATTTTTGAGGGCTCCAAATACCCGCAACGACTGCCACAGTTGTTCGTATGTCAACCGGGACCGACGGCTTGACCTGCTTTCCTAGGCCCGATCAGACCAATGCAAATAATCAAGCAAACACATTTTTGCACTGAACGGGGATCGAACCCGCGCCTCCTACGTAGAGGTCGTGTTCACTACCGCTATGCCACGGTGGCTATCTGAGGTGTCTATGCATATGCATTAGTTTATTTTAAAAAGTGGTGGTTGTTTCACTCTAGCGACTTCATTGAGATCACTGCCATGCCTCTTATATTTTAACATTTACATTTACAAATACAACATAGACGAATAAAGTAACTTATAATACATTTATTTAATAAACGTAATATTTCAATAGTCGTAGCGTGGTTAATGATAGCAATAACACTACCAATCGGGAATGAATAAAAGGTGTAATTTATGTGTTTCTACCCCCGAAATGTGGCCACGCAATTGCAGGGTGAACGGGTATAAAAGAGAAGTGCTATGTCGATATACTAAATCGGTTTAATTAAACTTGTTTTAGATGAATTAAGATTTTGAAAACAGTATTGTTTTAATAGATTCAATTTTACAGTTTAAAAAAAGGTTGAAATTAGAAAATACCTAAGGTAATTCGTCTTATTGATTAAACAATAGCTTTGGTTCGCTACTACGTCTGCGTTGAGTTCTGATCTCGTTTTCATATGCCATGAAACTGAATCTATGCCTGTACCAGATCCTTTCCGCTGTTCGAGCGTCATTGAGTAAAGAACATCAAATGTTTAAGCACCTTCACAAGCTTTCACATTTATGTTTACAATTCACCAAAGGTATTACTAACAAAGAAAAAAACTATCGACATCTGTCCAAAGGTCCATCACTAGCAACTTTGTAAAACCCATCCTACTGTAGAGAAATGCTAATGATTTCCCTTCAGACACCATTTTAAAGGTAAAATCGTAATGAATATTCTGTTTTAGCCGACAATGCTCTAATATAACGTGGCATTGTTCTACGATTTACTTTCGATGTTATTGTTTATAATTATCAACTAGGAGTACCTACTGTTTTGTTATTCAAACATTTTCTTGGAATATCTTTGGGGCGCAAAATTTAACTTTGAACATATGTGTATATACATACTTACACAATTATTATCTTAAAAATATTAGAATATTCTGTTATAGTGCTGTTCTGCAACCAACATTAAACATACAGTTCATACGTGGTATTTATAGTTGGCAAAACATGGGTGTTAATATACCTCTGCCTACTCCTTCAGGGATTTATAGGTGTGAATATGTATGTTTATAAAAGCATAAACAGTCATATTTACCTGTATACCTAAATAGATTTTATTTCAAGTCAAAAAAAAAAAACAATAAATTTATTCATTCGATTTATGTATTGGTTTTGACCTACTTAATCGTATTCTGTCCTCCGTGGTTTTGACGAATTCTGTAGCGTGGCAGTACTTAGAGCATTTGACTATTATGTTAAAGGTCTGGGTTTCATTTCTCAATCATTGCAAATATCTTTGTGCATGAATATGTCTATGTGCATTGATCTGCGTGTTTCCATTTATATACATATTGACAAAAACAAATGTCTTTAAGTCCTTCAGTATCCACATTTTATATGCCATAATAACCTAGTAAAGCTTGCTTTCTATGTGTCTAGATAGCGCTGTGTAGCTGAGTCGTATAATATTATAATCTATACATAAATACATGCATATAAATAGTGTCTGTTTGTAATATTGAAATAACCGTTTTTTACTACATGCATATGAATACCCAAAATAACATCTTTTACAATTTTTGTCTGTCTGTCTGTCTGTTTGTTCTGGCTAATCTCTGAAATGGCTGGACCGATTTTGACGGGACTTTTACTGGCAGGTAGCTGATTTAATAAGGAGTAACTTAGGCTACTTTTATTTTAGAAAAATAGAATTAACTCAACACTAAGCGATAACCGACATCCACGCGAGTGGAGCCGCGGGCAACAGCTAGTATCGAATATAATACTGTTGCTGTGCCAAGCTGCCTTGTTTGTATAATTCTTATTAACTTCTATAAGCTTATTGCTTTTGTTAGGATTAAATACTGGTAATACTGTAAGTTTCCTTCTTCTAGTTTCCTGCAAGCCTGCTAAGGCAAGAAAATATTTGAATGTATTTAGTTTGCAATTGATAAAGAGTTTTATTTTCATTTCTTCTATATAACTGTTTATGGATATGGCAACGAGTTATAATATTTTTGCTTCAACCTAAAAGGAGAAGGCAAGGGTTAGGCATTCGATAAATATCGTTATCCAATATCACGATATCTGTGTTTGTATAGATATGAATTGCGTTTGCATATCAAGAATATCAATATTTTTGGATGCGGGACACTCCAATTGAGCAGTCCGACTGGGGAAGTACCTCCGCCCTACAGTATACTGCGACCATAATAACCTTGTGTTGTGTTTCCGGCGGTGAGTAGGGTAGCCAGAGCACACTGGAGAGATTTTGTGCTGTCAGTGGGAAGACCAAAGGCTTGCCACGGCACAGAAACTCTCTGTTCTAACAGGGTTGGCAGCGCGAGTGTGAGTTCCTGGTATTGCACACGTCCATATGCCACGGTAACCACTTTCCGTAGTAATTCATATTGCAAATAAAGCGATACTTACTGTCTAATATTAACTCAAGGTACGGCTCAAGGTTTATTAGATGTTCAGTTTTAGGTCAAATATTGTTGACAAGCTACTAAGCCCCCAGAGTTCTTAACATATTTGTCATGTGTCCTCAGTGTACTGAGTTATGACGCTACAACAGAAAACATTTTGTTGATGTAAACAGGAGTTCATAAGGCACACTTTACTGCCTTTTACCAGTAAAAGACACACAAAGTACACGCATCGGCCGTAAAACTGTGGGAAGCGGGAATATTCCCAGTATCCTTGTAAGTTAGTGCTGTGTATGAGTTGCGAGGCGAAGCTACGTAAAATGTTGGGACACCTCATAATCTAAATAAATAAGGAAGTGTTCTGTATGTTGCAGTATAAGAACCTAGATACACCGTACAAAATTAAAATCCTACTAATATGATAAATGTCGAAGATGTTTAAATGTTTTTCTTTATATACAACTGAGTTGGCAGACAAGCACACTGCCCACCTGATGGTAAGTGGTTACAGTGGCCTATGGACGTGTGCAACACCAGGGGGATCACACTCGTGTGCCGACTCTGTAAACACAGAGAGTTTTTATGCCGTCAGTGTAAAAGACAGAGCAGGTCTTTGGTCTTCCCACTGGCAGCACAAAAACTCTCCAATGAGCTCTGGCTACCTTACTCACCGCTGAGAACACAACGCGAGGTTATTATGGCCTTGGTATTCTGAAGGGCGGAGGTACTTCCCCAGTCGGTTTGCTCAATTGGACGGAAATACCATTGTGTCCTAGCTCCTTTCTCAAGCATGCTGAAACGGCAAATAGCTGTAATTTAGTACAAAGAGCATAACGCCTTAACTCAATACAAATTTAAAGATTTTAAATCGTAATTTTTTCATTAGCACTACAACAGACGTCTTATGGGATGAACTGTACATGCCTCTAATAAACTTTTCCGTGTATTTCACCATGATAATCATGTATTGTATACTGTCGATAGGTATACAAATAAATAAACACAAATGCAAAAGGACATACTAATCAATCAAAGCGGAAAAGAACAAAGACTGTCGTACAATGTCGTACACTTACCATACAATGATAGAAGATTCTAATCTTTGATTATAATCGTTGTATGTTAGTCTTTGGTACTTAGTGCGGTAACATTATACATATACATAAAATTTATACCTCATTTTAATATAAAAGCACTGTTTGAACAGATGTTTAGTAAGTAACTACTGTTATAGTTTATCAAGAGTATTTTCCCTTTCGATTGAAAAGAAGTACTCTTCAACAATCGCTTTCATTATTCAGTCTATATCTAGACCATAAAATAAAAAGCTTCCGTAGTTGTTGCCCCAATACTTTTTTATTACTTAGCTCTGCGGTTCACTAGAAAAAAATCACTCACAATGAAAATAAATGAGAGCAAACTAAGATACTTAAATACTCCATTTCCCGGACTATCTCGACCTTTGCAGTATTAATGAGCTCATTGGATGCAAGGAGATTGCAGTTGTATGTAGCCAGCTATAAAGCACACGATTCGGAAGAGAAACAGTTTGGGAGATAACTGAAAGTAATTAGCTGAAATTCTACTATTATAATAAATGTGAAAGATTGTGAAGTTGTTTTCATGTTAGTTACTCAATTGTGCTCAGGTGGCTAAAATAATCTGGTTGAAATTTGGTACGGGGATAGATTATTGTTTATTATTAGTATCAGAACTCTGCGTAAGTGAATCCAAGAACTTCAGTTAGTTTATAATTATATTAGTTAGAAGATGGTAAATAATAAGATTAGGGGATTAATTGGCTATCAAAAATCTAAAAAAAAATCGATAACTGAGCTGATTTCGTAAAATACAAAAGGTTTCCTTGCTGCTGTACTTCCTTATCGACAGTTGAATCGCACAAAGTGCCAAGCGACATCGAGAATTGAAAAGAAAATTGCTATTAGTACTTATTAAAACACTGAACAATTTTATTTCAGTGTATTTTCTTTAAAATCATTGTCGTTTATGGTATTGTGACTTAACTTAACTGTTGAAAATGTTATGAGTACGAGTATTTGAGTAGAGGGTAACTACGGATAGTGGTACTTAAGATATATTGGACTTACAATAGAACAATGAATATTTAACGTCTGGGGCTACTAAATGCCCAGAATTTTCTCCTGTCCAATAGGAGGAAAAAAAATCGCTAGGAAAGATGATTATATTTGATTTATGATATGAAACTTATATCAGGTTAGACTTGTGAATGTTGGTTATCGCATCCAAACATAGCCTATGTCCTATCTCAAGGTCTAATCTACCTTTTTACCAAATTTCATTATTATCGGTTTAGTGTTTTAGGCGTAACATACATACCGACAGAGTTACTTTCGCATTTATATATTACTAGCTGTTGCCCGCGGCTCCGCCCGCGTGGATGTCGGTTATCACTTAGTGTTGAGCCGACGCCATTGAGCATTAAATTCGTCTCTCTACTCAACTTTGTCCTCGACCATGTACTCACCTCTGTTCTCGACTTTCTACTCGCCTCTATACTCGAGTCTCTACTGACTACTCTGTTCCCCTCTTTACTCAACTTTGTACTCTTCTCTATACTCGCATTTCCATTGGCCTCTCTACTTGCCCATCCATTTCCACTTTTCCACTTTTCGCCTCTCTACTTGACTCTCCCCACTCGCCTATCTACTCGCCTCTCTACTCGGGTCTCTACTCAACTCTCTATTCGATCTCACATCGCCTCTACATTCACCTCTACGACCCTCTACTGCATTCTATTTGATTCTATACTCGCCTCTCCAGGGGCTCTCTAGTCGCGTATCTACTCGCCCCAGTAGTCGACTCTACTCGATTTTCGACCTTTACACGCCTATCCACTCGCCCTTATAACAATCTCTACTCGCCCCTCTACTCGCTTCTATATTTCCAAGCTCTAATCTATCTCTATACCAATTTGATCAGGATTTCTTCAAAATTGACAAACTTACATCCTCTGGCCCTTTTCCACCTCTTCTACCCCCTTTTTCGCAATATTATTATTTTCTTTATATTCTTTGTCTTCAAAAATGACAAAATTTTATACTAACTATATATAGTTGGTATAAAATTTTGTCATTTTTGAAGATATCCTGATGAAATCCTCCAATCCCCTTCCCCCTTTTACCCTATTATTCTCGATAAAAGGTAGCATATGTCCGTTACCAAACTCTAATTAATCTCTGTATCAAATTTCATCAGGGTATCTTCAAAACTGTCAAACTTTCATCTCCTATTACTCCCTCCCCTCCCCAAGCCCCCATTTTCGCATCAAAAGGTAACTTATGTTCGTTCCCAAGCTTTAATCCATCTCTGTACCAAATTTCATCAGGATATCTTCAAAACTGTCAAGCTTTCATCCACAATTACCCCCCCCCCCTCCCCCTTCGACCCCGTTTTTCACGACGAAAGGTAGCCTATGTCCGTTCCCAAGCTTTAATCTACCTCTATACCAAATTTCATTAAGATATCTTCAAAAAAGACAAACCTTCATTCCGTAGCCATATTCCCCCTCCCCTTCTTCCCCATTTTGCGATAAAAGGTAGCCTATGTCCGTTACCAAGCTCTAAGCAATCTCTATACCAAATTTCAAAAGGAAATATTCAAAAATGACAAACTTACATCCGAAGGCCCTAGTACCCCCCCCCCCCTACCCTTCTACCCCCCTTTTCGCGATAAAAGGTAGCCTATGTCCGTTCCCAAGCTCTAAACTATCTCTACCAGAATTCATCAGGAAATCTACAAAAATGACAAACTTTCATCCCAAAGCCCTAGTCCCCCCCTACTACCCCCCCCTTTTGCGATAAAAGGTAGCCTATGTCCGTTTTCTAGCTCTAATCTACCTCTGTACCAAATTTCATTAAAATATTTTCAGAAATGACAAACTTTCATACAAACTTCCATCCCCTATTTCCCCCCCTTAAACCCCCTTTCTCGTGATAAAAGGTAGCCTATGTCCATTCTCAAGCTCTAATATACCTCTGTACCAAATTTCATTAAGATCGGTTCAGTGGTTTAGGCGTGAAAGCGTAACATACAGACAGACAGATAGACAGACAGACAGACAGACAGAGTTACTTTCGCATTTATAATATTAGTATGGATTGGTATGGATAGGTAATATTATATCATCCTTGTACCACCTTGTCTGTTTGTAATATTGAAAAAATCGTTTTTACTACATGCATATGAATTTATACACCAATATAAAAAAAATTACAATTTTTGTCTGTCTGTCTGTCTGTCTGTTTGTTCCGGTTAATTTCTGAAATGGCTGGACCGATTTTGACGGGACTTTTATTGGCAAGTAGCTGATGTAATTAAGAGTAACTTTGACTCCTTTTATTTTAGACAAATGGCTTTGAATCAACACTAAGCGATAACCGACATCCACGCGGGCGAAGCCATGGGCAACAGCTAGCCAAAAATATAGAACAACATTACTATTCACTTTGCTTCTTATAACAATAATATTACAAGTCTCAGAAAGGAACATATTACGCCATCAACTTTTATACTCTCT
The DNA here is from genome assembly GCA_949126895.1 of Eilema caniola. Lineage (NCBI taxonomy): Eukaryota > Metazoa > Arthropoda > Insecta > Lepidoptera > Erebidae > Eilema > Eilema caniola. Next base: position 1,195,236 of record OX421477.1, on the reverse strand, counting down.
GAGGATAAAACAGCCGAAATATTCTATTCTTTCCTCCCACATCATTGTATCAAGTAATCAAATAAATACGTTTACAAATTACACTCACATCACAATATAATAATTCCACACCATTTACATACACCAGATGTTCTAGCCCAACTTATAGCTCATAATAAAACTTTAATTTCACTTTCCACCTTATGCAGTTGGCATAAAGTTGTATCTTGTATGTTGTATCATTAAATTGTGTTACAGCCAAGACTGACAAATGTACAGGGTGCGTCCTATAACGTGTCGCTTCAGATTAAACGTGCAATCGTCGTGAACTGAATTGATCTAAGATAGTTAGGGGAGGACACATGGGCAGGGAAATGAATTGGTGGTTGTGCCAGATTAGAATTAAGGAGTATTGTCAACTATGTTTGGGTAAATTGAGTATGACAAGGATATATTATGCCGATGTGCAATCTGTGTGGTAACAAGCAGATTGATTTAAATAATTGTACCTTGAAGTGAAATAAATTATTAAAAATAAAAAACCCGACTGATACTAGAAAGATCGAAGCAAGCTTTATAGCAGGCACTAGGCAGTACCCGTTAAATTTCATCGGGTTTGATATTTGCAAATGGGTACCGCCAGCTACAAAGCTTGTTTTGATCTTTTCAACATCAGTCGGTTTTTTTATACTTTTTAGTTATGAAATATATATTTTTGTAATCATCTTCTAATTTCTTTCATTTTGATCTCGACTCGTTAACTTGATAAATTTGAGTGATTTCTTTTGCAAAAATCCGCCATTTTGTTTTATTTTTTTATTTTGTTATACAAATCTAACGACATACACCTCTCAAGCTAAATCTATCGAGCCTTTCAGGCTGCAGAGCGTGCCAAACAATTATACATACATACATACTCTCGAAAAACATAACCCTTCTTCTGGCGCAGTTGGGTAAAGATACGGTTTAATCAAAAATGGATACTAAAAACTGATATTATTATGTTCGTTATTTATCAAATAATGTTCTAGTCATATAATTTAAGAAATATACACTGAATACCTCGATTTGAGTAACTTTATATTTTCTCCAATTACAATGTAAACGTGATTGAAAGTTACGATCGTATAATGTAAATGGACAAAGAACTTCTCACGTTATAACTGATGTTAAGACATCATTCTAGATAGAATATCGCCGTTGATATGACTGCCGTAACCGGCATGAAGGTTTGCGGACTTATACCTACGTTCTTGATTCTTTCAGCAATAATACTTCACGAGTGTCCTGGTGGTGACAGTATTTTTTGAGAATGAAGGTTCCTTTTATAATTTTTTATTCACATGTCTAAAATTATGATTAATGTTCAAAAAAGAGGTTTTTACCCTGAAACTGAATTTCAAGATTTCTCTTCAGTAATCAGCACAGAGAATACTAGTATTGGTGGTCTCTAACATATTATTTTTAATAAACAAAGTATAAGAATTTGTGTTTAATAGTTAAAAGTTGTTACTATATAACTCATAAACCAGATTCTTTGTCAAAAGCCCAAACTATGCGACATTAAAGTACTGAAATTCCATCAGAGTATTTTTTTATACCACTGAGGTGGCAGATAAGCACATTGTCCACCTGATGGAAAGTGGTTACCGTGGCCTATGGACGTGTGCAGCACCAGGGGTACCTACCCGGTAACCACAGCGAGTTTCTGTGCTGTCATCGTAGAAGACAGAGCAGGAATTAACCATTGGTCTTCCCACTGACAGCACAAAAACTCTTTAGTGAGGTCTGAAGAGTTTTTGTGCTGTCAGTGGTGTGCTTATTATGGCCACGGTATTTAAATTACCATATAGGTACACATAAGTAGACTTGAATATATTTGCATCAAAAACTCATGTGTTTATCATTATTATGGTGTATTTTATTTTTCTCATTAATTTACCTACACCTAAAATGCAGGCAATTTGTTGAACTTAAATTGATACTCTTTCCTCTTAAGACTCATATTAGATAAGTCTTCTTAACAACCTTTTGTATCTGTTATATTACCCAAAAACTAATTTAGTTCAGTGTAATATCTTTATAACATGTTATAGAACTAACCATTTTCATGAATAGCACTAGACTATGCCTAAATTGGCCAAATAGTCATAATTCTAGCACACCAATGTGACCCCGCCCTAGCCCCGGTGTGTCGCACAACTCGCTGACTGCTCTAATCCGGCGCAAATCTGCACACACGGTAACTAAAGTCTGAACACGACATAAGGCTGCGTTTAAATGTTGATCCCGCAAATTAATTTCGTATGTGATTGTTTTATGTCATTGCCGGTGTGTAAATGTGGCAACGTAACGTGTTAAACGAGTTTAAACATATATGTGTTCATACCTTTGCAACTGTGTCTTTTTTATACGAAACATAATTATGAAAAGGTAGTCAATGTTTCATCGCTTCAATAGATTTAAATCGATAACGTCGCGGGTTCATGTCCTGTCTTGGACGTGTACTTTTTCTAATCTTAAGCGCTTTTTTTTTGAAGACAGAATTGATATACATAGGAAACATTTTTTGAATTGGTCCAGGTGGGACTCGAACCCGCAACTTTTACCTTACAGGGGGACTGCTTTGACCACTGAGCTACCAGACCAAGCCCAAATGCACGTACAATATAGTTGAAAGAAAGTGTATGTTTGTCTAAATGTATAAAACGAAATGTCTTCACATTTTTACTACCATGCACAAAAAAATACAAACAAAGAAGCCTGTCTGGGTGTTCTGGTAGGTCAGTGGTCAGAGCAGTCTTCGTGTAAGGGAAAGGTCGCGGGTTCGAGTCCCACCTGAACCGATTAATTTTTTTTCCTAATTATAATCAATTTGAAATTTAGCTTGCAAAATACTTTAAAAATTACATTCAATTGGGCATTTTCCTGTAGTTAAAATAAATTAATTAACTGAACGTATGAAATTAAGAATAGTAAAAGAGTGAAAACAGTTGCGTCGGTTCTTATTTTATCGTTCTTATTTATTTTTAATCATCCACCCAACCATTAATAGTAAATGATTTGACTATTAAATATTATGACGTCACAAATAAATTTTTCATATAATTTTCCTTATAATTTACCGTTTTGACGTTTAATAAAAAGTAACTAATTTGACTAGTCAGTCAAATACCCAATTCCAAGACAGAACTTGAATCTGCGACCTGTCCCTTGTTGGAGGAATGCTCTGACCAACTGAGCTACAAGGTCAAGCAAGGAAAATTTCGCTTACTAATTGCCTTAAAATTTCATTAAATTTTGTATTGAATTTGCTATTAAATATTAATTTAGAGGTAGGACACGACAGTATTTCCGTCCAATTGAGCAGTCCGACTGGGGAAGTATCTCCGCCCTACAGAATACCGCGGCCATAATAACATCGTGTTGTGTCCCCGGCAGTGAGTAGGGTAGCCAGAGCTCACTGGAGAGTTTTTGTGCTGTTAGTGGGAAGACCAAAGGCTATTCCTGCGGTATCTTGTACACTGACGGCACAGAAACTCTCTGTTCTAACAGGGTCGGCAGCGCGAGTGTGACGCCCCTGGTGTTGCACACGTCGATAGGCCACGGTAACCGCTCTCCATCAGGTGGGCCGCGTGCTTGTCTGCCATCTAAGTGGTATTAAAAAAAATTACGATATACGACACTGCTTTATCATTGCTTAAAGTAAGCATAATCGATTTAAATAGAAAAAAAACTTAATCGGTCTAGGCGGGGTTGATTGAAAAATTATTCATGGGTTCCGATAGTCCGTAAGAATATTGGTAGACACATTCCACAGTCGCCTCAAAGACAGATATAGAAGGAGAAATTTGAGTTGGTCAGGGCGAGGTCTGGTAGCTTAGCGGAAAAAGTATTGCACCTGTAAAGCAAAGATCACGGGTTCAAATCCCGCTTACACCGATTCAATTTTTTTCTATTTAAATCAATTGGAATTTTTAGCATGAAAAATACTTAAAAATTTAATTTAAAAAAAATAAAGCTCCACCATCTAGTGGTATGGATTCTGAGAGCAGAACAACAAAAGTAAATATCTGAGTGAAAATTTAAGGCATAAAACATTAAAAAAGTATCTTATCTAGTAACAGTTTGTGGGATATTTTTTTACCCCTAACGACTCACACCGTGACATTTCAGGGTGTGACTCGATGGACCAAACTTTTTTTCTCGCAATACGACTGCCTCCTCTTCCCAAAAAGGCCGGTGGCAACATCATAGCCAACGACTACTGAATAAATAAATTCAATTCCATTACAAACACATAGATTTCGTTCCCCAGTGATTGGAAAAACTAGAAAATATCACGGAATAAAATATAGGCTTTTAATGTCTAGTAACATCATTTGGTCTCTAATGGACACCCTCGTGGTGTCACCCATATGACACCCATATGGTAGGAATAAAAAATAGTAAATATTAAAAAAAAAATGCATGACTTAGGAATAAAAACTGTATAATAAATGTCGTGGTTTGAAGGAAGAATAAAAATAAAAATCGGCAAGAGTTAATAAATTTCGAAACGGTGTGAACACATCGAACGTCCGATCCGTTCCGACGTAAGTTAATAACAAACATCCATCTATCCAAACTTTCACATTTATACCACTAGTAAAATCGTCTGACTGATATAAAGAAATGTATGTGTGCCTTTTCAAAGCGTCCATCCAGCCCTAAAATTTCAAATATCAACCGCTCTTCTCAATTCGCCTTCCAAATTTGGTTTTGTTAGTATAGTAATTTGCAAGGATGGTACTAAGCGAGGAATGTATAGCGATCATTTTGTGGAGCATCGGTGTGGTACAGCGTGTTTGGACGGTAGAACACACATCGTGGAATAGAGGCTGCTACCCTTAGTAGTAAATAAATCTGATGTTCATATCCATTTAGATAATAGCTTTTAAGTAATTAAACTGCTTTGTACAAAAAAAAAGACGGGTTGCACTCTGGGAGTGCCGGCAGAAGTGAAAACATTTTCTTTTTTCTTTCTTCGTTAAATACATAGAAAAAGATAAAAAAAAACATACCATACCTATAATATAGCGCTAATCATAGAACCTATCACTTATTTTCTGCTAATTTTCTGTCAGAAGAAATTAATAAATTATGAAAAGAAAAAATAAACACAAAAAGTAATAAATTACAGAAAGAAAAAATAATCATAAAATGTAATAAATTACAAAAAGAAAAAATAATCACAAAAAGTTTCAGAAGGCCAGGTGGTTTGAACCCGATACTATCTGAAACTACGAGGACTTACAGTCGAAGTGCTTACCGTTTAAGCTACGACGCTATCTCAGGCAAATTGCAAAATAGATAGTATTTACCTAATCTTGTATGACGTCAGTCGTCGGTTACGGTACAAAGGTCAACTAATCCTGACGCTTCCTTAACATTTTACACCCATCCAACGCCGCTAAAGAAGTTTTCACTTCAAAAACTTTTTTTCACATGTAGCTCCAGCAGTTCAATTCCTATCAGGAATGTTGAATTTTTTAAATTATATTTGTAAGAATCTATCATCGCACCACTCGCCATAGGCAGGGAACTCAGCCTTACACATTGCAACTGGAAACGGTGCGCCTCGTGCGGTTTGAAAGGAACTACATCCCACGCACGCTCAGGTTGTGGAATGAACTTCCTGCTGTGGTTTGCCCAAGCGACTACAATATGGGGTTCTTCAAGAAGGGCATTAGTAGGTTTCTTCAGGGTCAGCAGCGCGAGTGTATCGCCCCAGGTGTTGCACACGTCCATAGGCCACTGTAACCACTTTCCTTCAGGTGGGTCTTATCTGCCGCCTGGGTGGTATAAAAAAAAAGAAACAGTCCTTGCGATAATCCCATTTGCGTATTTTCCAGTCTAACTGCGTTTTTGGCTAAACTTGGATACTTTCTATAAAGCGTGTGCCATCTGACCTCTATACTCCAATGGCTAATATTGAAGTATTGTAGTTTATCAGTTGTTAGACTTCCTACGGCATAAAAATATCCTAACGATTGCCATAGATGTTTGTGTTACAAACAGGACCGACGGCGAACTCACAATAGCAGTCGTGTTCACTACAGCTACGCCACAGACGTTAAAACGTCTTATGTACCTAATTAAATGGTTTGAGCGGATAAAGTCTTCGCCGTTGAATGCCTTCTATTGTTTCTTTGCTGCTCCCTCACACCCCCTGGGAGGAAGGAGGAGACTGATTATGTGCTCACGCACCGGCGGACATGTTAGCTAATTAAATGTAATCGTTGAAGGAAGTAAAACGAGATATTTTTCTATTTATTATGAATAGAATTGCGTCCATGTTAAGACCCAGTGTCTAACAAAAAATACAGAAGTCACAAAAAATGTTTGGTATTTAGATTTTTTTTATATATACTTCAAAAAAATAAGTTCACTGGATGCATACAAAAAGCCAATATAGTATATCAATGACTGCATGCATCATAACTAGTAAGCTTACATCAACATACGTTACTTTGATAGTTGACAAGACGTTAGGCTTACAAATGCACGTACAATATAATTTAAATAAACTGTATGCCTCCTAAATATATCAAACGAAATATCTACACATTTTTCTACCATGCATAAAAAAACAGACAAAGAAGCCTGTCTGTTTCCACCCATTTGCCTTTTAACTCTAGCCTAAGATCCGATATTATCCTCTTCATCCGAAACCCTTGTTTCCCCACTATTTAAGTGGCAAATAAAAATGTTATCAATCGAAACCAACCAAGTGCCGGCCTCTCCGGATTACGTTCGTGCGGTGCGGTGGTCCTACAGTTTGTTTTTTTACTTGAAACTAAGGGCAGTTTTGATCTTTATTGTAGGGTGTGCATGCCTCATTTAATTTTAGGAAACTAGCGGTATCGATCACGTATAAATTAAAGTATACTAATATAGACATGTATTGTAATTCCAAAGCTTATTATGGCTATTACTACGTTAATTCTATTCATAATAAAGTGTTGCACGGGCTTTATTGTCCACATAAGAGACATCATGATCAAAATTAACATACATAAAAAACTAGTAGTAAAGTACACTCTTTTTATTTTATTTTGTGTAAGATTGATCACGCATAAATAATATCTAGACAATAATAACCACTTGCAGCCAGTTGGCCCATGTTTAGTAAGGTTAGGTTGGAAGTTCCACAAATAAATTGAAAATAGTAGGATTGTATGTTAAGGAAGAACCATCTGCGTTATCTTTGCCGCTTATATTTCTATACGTTTTTTTCATTAGGGACTAATTTCAATAAAAAACAGCATGCTGGGTAAAGCATACTTTTCCTATGCTCACAACTTGTACGCGATAGCAAACGTTGTTTATAAAAATAACGTATGATTGTCCAATCTACTTCATCCAAGTTGAACCATTGTTACCCTTATTTTTATCATCCACTACCAAAAGACATGTCCTGATTAAGCCCGCACAGTGTGCGCACCCTACAGTTTGATCAACGTGTTTGTTTTTAGCCGACTGCGGGACAATAAACGGGTTCTGTTTTTCGCTTGTTGCAATACGTCGGGTGGTTTTTGTTTCATTTCAGTTAGAGCTTGATGGATTTTTAATTATGAGTCTGTGTAAGAAACAATTCGTCGTCAATTAGGTTTTCAGTATACTGGACATTCACTTTAAGGTCGATAATTCAAGGACTTTTATAACAATATTGAATCTTATGATAATAGACGATGGCTAATAGAGCACACAATAGGCTTCTCAGTTAACCAGAGTTCGAGTACGTCGCTTGGAATTTAAAATCGCGCTTTTTTAAGCTGGCCTGTAAACTGGCCATTGTGCCTACCCGCACTAGTATCTGCCGTCGTCGCAAATTTATAAGTGTGGTGCAGTGAAAAAACATGATTTCGTACAAAAGATAAGTAAAATGTTAATGTTATAGTATAATACTTTATTATTGTGTGAAAATATAATTGAGTACTGTAAATAAAAGATGTTTACTAACTTATCCGAGAAATTACATATGTGACTTGGAGGTAGCCTCAAAAGTTTATATTTTGAATTATAACAAATAAACTATATCATTTTACACGTAATATATAGTCTATTTTTGGATATATTAAAATAAATGGCATCAAATATACCGCTACGGTAGGAATACCGTATTATTGTAATAGTTTAGATATTTTTCGTATCAAATTTTGTATAATTGTGGATTTTGTGATTTTTTTTTTGTATTTTTCATATTATTATTTTTTCATTTCGTTAGTTATTGTGCGCTCTGTGTGTATTTAGCCTTATCATTTATTATTTTCTTAAATAAAATACCATATTAGTATTTTATACCCTAAACATCTTAATATGTTTTGGTGTATAACTTCATTTCACCTTGTTGTTTTTACCTGGGTATACGATAACTCACCGTGTAACTGATATGTTGTTCTAATGATTCTGTTCTCCAGAAATTTTGGAAATTTAAATTCTTTTGTTCTTGTACAAAATAATAGGGGTGCACAATAGGCACGCGAGAGAATTGCCGCAAAGTGACGATGGTAGTGACGTGGCGAGCGTGAGCAAATTGCTCCTTCTTTGTGAGATGTAATGGGCTTGGAGAGATATTAATTTACATTTTGTCATATTGGCCTTCCGCAAGGAGTGAAGAACGTTGTTGTTGGTAAGATTATATGACACTTTATCTTAGTTGGTGAAATATAATGGCCTTATTATAGAGTTTTAAAACACACTACTTAAATAGCATGTGGTTTTAGGTTTACTTTCTTCCGGTTGTTTTTTATTATTTATATTTAGACATAGAATTCTTTGTTAATGTTGCATATTATAATTCGACTACTAAATTGAGTAGTTTGAACAGGTCAGTTGGTTAGAAATACCCCTGGTTGCGGATTCTATTTTTTTACATTCACTTTAGCCGATCCAAATCTATTCCTTGATATTAAATTAATTATAAGATCTTTGTTAGGATCGTTACTGTTGTTCGGCCCGTGATAACATAAAAAAGGCTTCAAGATAGAACTGACAGAATTTGAAATTTAAAATACCATCTGACCTAATTGGACTATACTATAACACTACAATTTATAGTAATTCGCTAACCTTTCCAACTAAAGCCAACTTTTTATATAAGAAACATTTACTGAAAATCGTCAAGGCTGCATAATTAATTGTAAAAAATTCTAGAAGTAGATTTTTTATCTTTAAGTGCCTTTCATGACGCAAGATCAATAAAACATCCTATACATCCTACATTCACATCCCTACTTGGTGCGTTATAATATAACTAGTTTATACAAACAGTAAAGAGCCCAGATGTCGTGATAGTAAAACATAGTTTAATATAAGCCCATGCATGTCGTAAAACTCGCGAAGGAAACTGTCATGAAAATAGAACGGAATCTGTCGCTCTGCAGTTTACAGCATCCCTTACATGTCGGGAGAAAATTGTAATTAATTCTGTTTGATATGTTCAAGTAATGCGAATGGTTCGGGTCATGGCTTACTTGATTGTGGCAATTATAACTAAGTAGCTTTTACTCGAGAAGCATATCTGATTGAGATGGGATGGGACTTATTCCAAAAATGAAAAGCATCCTATGTAAACATTACTAACTATACCATGGTAGTACCATGTACCAAATGATTCGGTGGATTGAAAGTGATTGAGCAACAAATATTAAAACATTTTCACTAACTCTCATGTTTATAATTCAGTGGTATAGGATAAGTACGAAATTAAAAATATGAAAATTAGTTCATTTATTACTCCTTCATGTCCGAATTAGTTAGATTTTTTTTGCGTACATCCTACGCAGGCAGAAGTTTTCAGTCATTAAATCACGCTTAATATTAACTGAGGAACTAGCAGAGATATACAATAACTCGTTTTGAACTTTATTTACTCACCCAAAATCAGAGGCCCAGTCTCGAACCCCGAACCATTCGTACCTCTAGTCCTAACCGCAGCTTCCCCTCAATTGCACATTAAGCTAACCCCCATACGTTCACATGTATTCATGGTATCTCCTCATAGGTAGCTACAGAGGGTATCACGTACATTAGTCAGCCGCTGACGTCTCTGCCACACCCCTAGATACGGACCGTCTCTGTTTGCATGTCGTTTAGAAAAGATTTTTTATTTTACTTTTTACGATATTTTGTTTTATAAATTGGTTAACGTACAGAGGTTGCGATGCGGTGATTTTTTATCTTCTCTGGCTGAAAAAAAAACAGGTTCAGTAAATAACATTATGTACAGTTCTAAGTGTATTTTAACCATTTATTCTTTTATTAATGTTACAAGTCGTATACCGTTTTAATTAAATATAAATAAATAACTATGTCATTTTGACGCTTGGTAGCAGTTAGTAATGTTTATGTCGTATTATGCCTTTAACCCATCCTTTTTATACATTTTCTGTACAAAAAGTTTCAATGATTCAAATAAAACTACTTTTTAACGGATCCTATCTCGGTATTTTTGGTATAATTTACATTTAGCTCGACATTTCAGCTACTTTTGAGCCCCGATGGTCGCGGGGTTGAAGAATCCGTTAAAAAGATTTTTTACCGCAATGAGCGATATTTGCGTAAACTTCAGACAGTATAAGTTTCGCTGTTTCATATCTGCCAGCTTCCGTCACCGCTTAGTTTTCTCTTTTCATTTTTTCCCATACTTCTCACTACTGCACACACTGGATGAAAAGTCTCAAGATCTAACCACAAAGTACACCATCAACCTATCATTCCCATCGACTTCCGAACATAATAAAAAGTCCACAGGAAAAGGCTCGACACTAAAATTTTATCGTATCGTTCTCCGACTTTTCCCTCATCCTGGTGTAAATCTCGTAAAATTAGCCGAGCCATGGCAGACTGGTGCTTTCGATGAGGCTCGATAATGGCTTCATGTAGCTATAAACAAGAGGGTAAGACAGATAAGTGGCGAAGAACTGCGGGCCTAACGCCGCGCGGTGATACTGGCTGCTCAAGATCGGACAATGAGCCTACAGGCATCTGTGGACTGAGCTGAATAAATACTAAGTAAAAATGTAAGGTTTCGAGAAAGAAACGACTCAGACAGAAGGTAGATGGTGAAGAGATTAGATCTTATGTTGTCACTCAAATAAGGAAAATATCCTTAATATCCAGTTATTTTATGTCTAGTTATTTATAATAATCTAATGCATTTGTACAACAATGTCACAGGAAGCGTCTGTTCGCAAATCATGTCGCTTGATGTGAACTGTCATTGTTGACGTTGCCGTCATCCGTCAAGAACGAATGGGTGTCATTCACTCATGTCGACTAAAATGTAATACAACATAACAATCAATGCAGCGAAAAATACATATATTGAGGCCGTCAAGGAAGGAGGCACCATTCTTTGGACAGCATCTGGAATGGTACTAATGGATCACTACTTTTTAGACTGTACCTTAGCTTAGCATCAAGTGGGGTGCTAGATGCAATGGATAGAATAAAAAACAACTAACTTCCAGTACTTCGGTACGTCAAAGATTTAATCGTATTTATTTAAATTTTGCAATTATATATATATATATATATATAATAATTTTGCATCAACAACTATCAGAATTTAAGACGTAAAGGCTTGCAGACATCGTAGCTTTAACAGGCTTAATGAAAAACTTCCTTGTGGAAAAGCTCCACGGTTTTCCTTGTCTCAAAGAATCTGTGAGGAGGTAGGGAACTTTAAGACCCTTCAAAGACGGACAAGCTCAATAAATTGGAAGACGGCTGAGGCACAATCACTATAGGTATATTGTTCTGATTGTATAGGGGTGTGTGTAATCGCCTTTTTTCCGTAAGAGCTCTAGTCACAAAAATGCAAGATCATCTAGCGTTGTAAACTGTATGTAATACAGGGTTCTGATACGGTTAATATAGGGTTCTCGTCTATATTTAGGTTTCAACATAAAATTTCAACTGTTGTTGTAATACGTGTAACTGTAGGTCAATCAAGAAATTTTAAGACAGTATAAGACTAGTATGTATCAACATCTTATGGGCATGACTCGTTATTGTGTGTTTAATGCTATCCATAAAACGAGAAATATCCAAGTTAGCTTATATATGCAAAAAATACAACATTAGGTTTGTATAAAACTTAATAGGCATAATAAATGCATACATAACTGTTTGTATAAAACTAACATACCCCTAACCCTATATACTCCTAAATATGATTTTTCGCTTAGAAATCTTTAAATAACAATATTGTCTTCCTTCCGTATTTGCCACCAGCACAAAAATGTACGTTTTACTTTTAAAAATCAGTTTTTAAACCACTCTCCACGAAGTTGTAAATCTGGCAGTGAATTCTCTCGTACAGTACCATCCAACACGATCCGACGCGAACTGTCACGATTTTTATTTGATAGGTACATTCAAATGCACAAGGTGTAAAAAGCGAAAATGCTTTCCTATAACCAGGTTCTTCATAAATACCTTCAATATTCTAGTAGTGAGGAAGTATAAACTGAGTCGTATGGAAGTTATTTTGTGACTTGTTTGTTTGTATGTACACTTCAGTACACAAGTATATGCCTCTCGTGAATTGTACTAGAAGCTGATATTTTACTATTATTGTGTTACTATTTATGCTGTCAGAAACTAAGAGTCATTTTTCATCAAAGAGTGTCCAGAACCAGTTCTATTTATTATATTTCTTTTATATATAAAAGTGCGTGATGATAAGACAGATACTAAAAGTGCCAGATAAAATATAAATACTTCATCATTACTGTTTGCCGAAGAAGAAGACAAAGTTAACGTTCAAAAGGAAAATAAAAACTAAAGCATAGTTATTGTCAAAGATAACGATAAAAATAAAAACTAAAACACTACGGTAAACAAAATAAAGAAAGAACCAAATGAAGTGAATCACAGAACTGCCACAGTTGCAAGAAATACATTCTGTATTTATGATAAGATAAGAAACGCATTTTATTTGTGAGATAATGAAGATATACATTGTCTCCGTATTATTTATATGTATAGTAAAGTTTAGTTGTAATTGCTGTTATCTGTAGGGTGCAGCTCGCAGTCCCTATAGGGGGCTTATAACAAGTTTATGGGGTCTTACAGAGATAGAATTGGCTGCTATGAATTATTTACTAAACAGTGTTCCCAAAGGCACAAAACAGTTTGAGAATTATAAGTTAATGTGCCACTTGATAACATTTTTCTTATAATTTATAGATCGTAAATAGTAATTATTTTAAAAATCAAGAGAATATCCAGCGATGTTGCACGAGGAAGAGAAAATAATGTTGATGATATTTAGTATATTTTAAAAAGACTTACAGTTCAGGTCGTATCGAAAGGATGAAAGTGGATATGTCTAAAAACGTCTTCAAGTTATTTTAATAAATTGAAATGTTGTTATTGACTTTTTGCATCAGAATTCAATTTTAAGATACTTACTTAATATTAAAAAACAAAAGGTCTAATTGTAATGATTGTGATATTGTAAAATTCTTCAACATCTCTATCATTGAAGTAAAAATTTCTCAGGGTAACTAATACTCCTAATGTTTATTTATGTTCAAATATACCCTACGTGGCGTAGCGGTAGTGAACGCGGCCGCTGCGCAGGAGGCGCGGGTTCGATCCCCGCTCAGTGCAAATATTTGTATGCATGAATATGGGTATTTTCATTGGTCTGTGGTCGAGCCTCGGAGAGCACGTTAAGCTGTCGGTCCCGGTTGTCATTCAAACATCTAAGGCAGTCGTTATGGGTAGTTGGACCCCTTAAAAATCCAACAACTGGTCTAGCTGCAATGCTTCGATATTGTGGAGGTCATATGGCAGTCGCAAATATTGAAGTTTAGCCAAATCCGCAGTTAGACAGGTAAAAAGCGGACCCCAGACTCCAAGTTCAAAAGTTTCGGATGCGACTGGGATTAACGCTAGGATAAAGAAGATATCCAAAGGCATAGCTGTATTAACACTTAAGTTTCGCTCTTAGTTTTCGATCGCACGTTCACAGTACAAGCACTTTTGTCTTACTCATAGCTACTTCTTACCAACAGAGGACATTCCAATAACAATTTTCGCTACCGTAGCGCAACTGAGGCAATATCGGAATTAAAATTACACATAATAGCTAGTGTACACCTAATTTTCATTCAACTACAAAATTGTTGTTATACCTGTTTCAGCGTTCAGTTCTGTATCATTTACCCTGTCTAGATTTTCTTTTACTATAAAAATGTTTTTAAAAGTGTTCGTTTCTTTTCGCTGGCAATACAGGAAAATGTAACGAAATATCTGGTGGTTTTATTTTGTTCGAATTCGACATACCCACCTAATCGTTAGTTCCGATGGAATTAAGCCCAAAAATAAACTGTGAATCAGAGTCCGACTATGTGCTTTAACTAAAGAAATGCACGAATCAAACGGTCCAAATTAATTGATTGAGACTACGCTAGGTGGTTTAGTGTCTGTTGTTCATTGACTAACAAACGAACCAGAATTTGCTCATTTCAAACAACGTCATTAGCTTAGCTCTGTTGACACAACTGGCGTGTTGCCGCCCCTCTGATTGAAAGGCGCAATACACTTAGAATTGAATCTCCCCACACAAATGTAGGCGGCTACTCTGAATCGTATAATCTTCTTATAGGAAGCCCATATATACAATTAAACCTAACACTAGCTGAACCGTGGGGAGTGTTTCTAAACATTTTAAATCCTTTGTATATAGAAATAGTAGGCATGAATACGGGAATGCTTTAGAGATTAGATTACCACAAGTATCTCTTAAGGAATGGTTTGAGTTGGAATGAATAAAATGGTGATTGAAATTTTGTACAAATTGCGTTTCCAAAATTATTGCTAAAAGGACATGGATATTGCCTATGTAGGTATTTCATTATTATTAACCTACTAGCTGATGCCCGTGGCTTCACCCGCGTGGAATTCTGTTCCCGTTCCCGTGACGGCTTAACCCCTTTTTCTGAACTTTCCTTGCGTAAGAACCATCCACGTACTGCAAGGAATATTCTAAAAAAAGAATTAACAAAATCGGTGCAGTCGTTCACGAGTGATGGGGATTCACTTTTATATACATATATATAGAAATGTTGCTAATATGGTACAGCGGTAAGGCGAATGCTGTGCAAGTACATATTATTATATTCTTAGAACTATTCACATTGAATAAGAATCTGAAAAGATAATTAGCTTTCGGCAATAGTCCCTGTCGCAATCCCGGATTATGTGCGATCGTTCATAGTTGGTGAAATATTGCTCTTGGGGACATGTGTCTCAACTCTCGTCATCATCACCATCATCATCATCTTAGTTATGTTCAAAGTTTTTTACTTTGATATCCGATATCCGCTTATTGTTTTTAATGGATATGTTGATTTTTCCGCAACCGACTGCCGCCTGATCTTTAAATCCTAGAAGAAAAGGCCGTGCCAGAGCCTAGCACGTGTGCACCGACTTGCAGGTGAGGTAGTCTTAGACCTCAAGTATGTAGGTAAGAACCCTGTTCTGTACCTATCCTAAAACTCTGAAAATTTCATTATCCACTTCATATTTTATAACTTTTTTTCCTCAAAACCATTACAACTAACCTACTTAGGAAAATGTTGCTTTACTGTTTTAATTTCTACAGTTGCGTACAAAAGGGTCTGAATGTAACGAGTCCTACTGTCTAGATTAAACAGAAACTTTAGGTATATAGGCCATGAAACAAAGCAAGTTGTTTAGACTTTGTGAAAAAAATGAGACAAAGTTGTAATTTCGTTCGCATTTTACACAGTACCACAGTACGCAGAAGTTATGTCACTAATATAGAAGTTTTACGAATGGTGTACTTATCGCCTTCATCTAAGAAGAACTAAAAGAATTGAATAGTAACAATCTGACTGTTTAATAATTCTTTAGTATAGTTATTTCACTACAACACTTCATCATATAGAATAATTTTGAGGTAGTTTGTTAATTAATGTTCTTATTTTAAAAATTAGGTAGGTATTGATATGATATTTTAGGATAGGAGATATTGACTGTATTAATTTAGGCTAAAAACTTACTGTGTAGCAAATAATAATAAATACGTAAATATACTACGGAAGCCACATCCTATGTAGAATAAAGACACTATATCAGTAGTAAAGTCTTTAGTTCACTACATAGCACCATCTAGATCCAAACTAAGCATACTTCTGATTCGGTTTATAGAATGCGAATAAACAAACATACATATAACTTATAATAGAAACATCCAGACCTGTCCAAGAACACATATTCATATAAGTATATAAATATTTCCATTAAGCGGTATTCCTACATCATCCCTATCACATACAAGGTAAACTTTAAGAACCTTTGCCCATTGTCTCCGACACATCCGAACTGTTGTTAAGACGGTTTTTCAATAAAATATTAACGTGCCTTCGGAGGGACAGTCGGGGGATTAGCCTCCGCTTATCCCGCGCCGGCGGAGGCTTATACCAGACTTAATTTAAACAATTGTTTGTTTTCACTGAGATATTACTGAGATTTTACTTGTCGTTTTGGTCATGAGTAAATGAGAAAGTGGCTTGATACCTATGTTATTTATGGTGGCATTATCATAATGTGAATGCGGACTTTTAGCCGACTGTGAAGAGAGGGTAAGGAAACTTTTGTAATTAAGTTCTATGGACACAGTCTGTTCAAAAAGCCAAGTGACTATATTTTTATTTATACGCCAATATCACGTGCTAGCAGGGCGAGACTCCGGTGCAGAGTTTTCTCTTGAGTTGGGCGGTCAGAGTGCAGTCGCTACTGTAAAAGCTTTTGTCGCTTTTATCATCGCACCGCTCGCCACAAGCAGGGTATTCATTCTCACATGTGGCAACTGGAAACAGTATGCACAGTGAGGTATGAAAGCCGCTTTATTCCACGGACGCTTAGGCTGTGATATCCCTGCTGCAGCGGATTTCCGGAGCAACTATGATTCGAGAGAGCATTAGCAGTTTTTTCACAAGGTCGATAGCACGAGTGTAACGTCACTGGTCTTGCACACGTCCTTAGACGTCGGTAATCACTTCCTATCATGTGAGCCATGTGTTTGTATGCTGCCTGAGTGGTATAAAAAATAGCACAATAAGAGTAGGAGAGGGGACTTTAATAAAGAATAGACCGTTGTAGTTCATTAAACGTTATAATAATAAACACAATTGTCTTATGAAGTCCTAAATACGCATTTCATGACAACCATACTGAACACATCCTACAAGAATATTCCACACGTGTGTAATCACCTAAAAAAGACTTGAAGAATAAAAAATATAAGAAATGTATTACATTGTACCCTGTGGGACACGCACGTGACAGACTCATCGCCCTTCTTAAATAATGAATTGTTAAACTATATGATGGCTTGAGAACGGACTCACCGATGCCACCTGTGACCTGCGCCCAAATAAATGATGATGTGGAATTCGATATAATGCTTGTACTCTTGTACTACATGTTAATGAGGACTGTAAATACGTTTTATGGACTTAAAATGAAGAAAAGGTGTTATGCAGCATGATAAATAGTTTTACAATTTTGCAAGTACTTCACTAATTATAATCTTATA
This sequence comes from Eilema caniola, assembly GCA_949126895.1. Classification (NCBI taxonomy): domain Eukaryota; kingdom Metazoa; phylum Arthropoda; class Insecta; order Lepidoptera; family Erebidae; genus Eilema; species Eilema caniola. Next base: position 1,177,634 of record OX421477.1, on the reverse strand, counting down.
GTTGCTCCAGTTTGCTTCCGCGGTTTTTTACTAAAGTTCTGATGCATTACTAGTAATTCTGATTGCAATCCGTTGTAGTACAATTATAACATGTATTCATTAACGCGATTGTTTGGAGAGATGAGAGAGATACTCCATCGAGCCTGAACGGCTAAATGCACCTGAATAAAATCTAGCACAATGTTTAGACTATAACTTAGGACCTCTCATTTTCATCCCGGAAACACGGTCGTAGATAAAAAAAAGCTATGATTGATTCAGTTTAATAAGCCTCAAAGACTCCGTTCCATAGTTAAAGATCAAGATATCCAGAAACTCTTCCACTTATATATTCGACAACTAATCAATACCGTATTTACACCAACATTTACTCAAGAATCATAGAACAAATCTGTGTTCCACCAAAAATATAGCCACCAATCGGCAAGTAACAAAGCATAATTTGAATGTGCGGGGCCATTGTGGCTCATTGTTGATTCACAGAGAGCCGTGAGCCAGTAAGCACGGTATCTTTACAGTTGTCACCGACAATGCCGCCTTGTTTTGACGTTTCAAAACATTTTTCTTCTCCTCTGTACTTTTATTTTGGATTAATGATTTAGTTGTGATGATACTTAGGGACGCGGATGAAGGGTGTACGCAAAATTGTTTTTGTTATTTTTGTTGCGTTGATTCAAAAGAATATTTTAATGATTTTCATCACAGATAATACGAGTAATATAACAAAATACCAACTGAGAGTAATTTTCATATTAAGAGCTTTTATTCTGTTTAATGGCCTTGTGATTGATATCATAATAAATGCTAGCGGACTTGAAGTGAGTTAAGAAAAAGCTTCAAGAAAGACTATACATAGTACCTATGCTTATATGCATTCTAGAACCCATATTACACGTTATTCGGGCCTAGGTTTTTTAATTAAATAACACTCTCGTATTTCTAATAAGACTAGAATTTTAGTTAGAATTAAAATGCGAGGTCAGGCTTTATCAATTTTGAAATCGTTAGTCAACAACAAAAAATTGTCCTAACTACATCGCAGTCAGGTATTATTAGTACATACTCTCACAAGAATATTGGTTAGTATTCGTTTAGACGTATCAGTATTCAATCCATCAAAATATCTCATGACTGTCAACGGCCGAGCACGGCCCTCCCCAGGAGGCCATAAACCGCCGCATTGAACAAACGAGGAAAGATATTGCTATAATCTATTATTGATGACCCACTGAACCATTATCTTGTCATAATCTACGTATTATTAATATGTCCAATAGTGTAGTGAATTCAAGGAGATTGCGAAGCGTATGGCCTTTTTAGGCAAGAGAATCAGCATTGACTTACAACGTGGCAATGCTCGCAGTCTTCTGGGAACGCTACCACAAGAGGCACGTGATGCGGAAGAATTCTATGACGCATTGTAATTGATATTTTTAGCTAAAATGTATGTGTATAATATTTGTTTCAGTTTTTGTTTTATTTTAATTTTTACTACAGTTAGTAACATATTTATATCATAATTATACTTACATTGATTAAAAAATAATAAAAAATATAACAAAATCAATTGAATGTAAAAACTGAGGTTTTTTTTACATAAACTTCGAAAGCATCAACCCCAAATTCCTGCATTTGATTAATGCTGCAGAAACCCTACTACAAAGAGAATCCAAGGTATTTTGTCCAGTAGGCACAACAATTTTAGGGATGATAAGTCTAACTATTAGCAAACCCAAAGGGACAGGGACTTGTCAAATAGCCACACAAATCGTCACCATTTGAAGTTATATTAGAATAATGACTTTTGTGAATGATATTCGGAATTACTTTAGATCTAACAACGGATTTAGTTACATTTATTTATATTAGGGTAATCTGAACTACAGATGACCACTAGGTCACTGTAATATGCTACAATTCAGTATTTTTTGTTGCATTATAACTGAAATCTATACACAAAAGAATGAAGTAGGATCAGCAATATTGTATAGAAGTTATCAACATCATAAGTTAGTTAAAAGCAAAATATATTTGCAAAATAATAATATTTGTGAAGTAATAAATCAAAAGTTATAAATTAATAATAAGGTATATTACAAACTTAGGTAACATTTAATTGTAAATCTACCATAAAAGCTTTAGCGTGATTATTAAAATGATCCAGTAGCAAGATAGGTCATAGAGCACACAAAACTGATATGAATATAATGTTACGAAATCAGGTGATGCTTTAATATCAGCAGCAGAAGACAATATTTCTCCCATCTTCATAATACCTCGATATATTGCAATATCTTCTTTAGAACTCAGCTTTACGACAAACTTAAGTCTGTTGAAGCATAACAGAATCGCTCGGTCATGATGCAAATAATATAACGACTCGCTGTTTAAATTTGAACTTTCAGATTTATTCTTCAAGGTGTATAGTCAGTTGGCTGATGCAGCTTAGGAGCCCCTTCCAATTGAGTGTGAAGTGAATGAATGAATTGAACTAACACAACTAGTAAGAATGAATGATCCTTTGTAGTGGAATGAACTGTGAAGTCATACTTCGAACTACTTCTGAAACGAGGATTGGAAAGTCACTGAAATAAAAAAAAAAAACTTTAGTAAGTGTAATTTCAAAATACAGAGGGAATAACGTTCTGAAGAAATCTCATGTATTATGTATCTCCTTAGATGAAGGGTAGTAACGGATGCGAGAAAGGGGAGCTTAATCTGCTTGCCAAGTGCATGGAAATGACCGATGTCATTTACATAAAACATTTTTTCAACACTCTTGCTCATAAAGTCGCTCTAATTTCACCGCAATTAGGCACATAATAACACTCGTTATCAAACTATGACTTTTTCAAGGCTATAAAATACAAGTGAGTTATTTGGTTGAGTTGAGATTGAGGTCGTGTTCAATAATTCCTATTACTTGCTTATTTCATGCAACTTCGTATTTAAATAGATAATTCCAACTTGTACGTGCTTAATAAACAAAACTTTCACTTAATTAACTTTTGTTTTCTTTGTAAAAACTTTAAATCCCCCATTTAGTCCGCGACAAATAAAAAAAAGTTACCCCTTCTAGTTTATGGCAGATCGGGATGCGCGTGCATAGCAAAACCAATAAAATTTTCACACTATTGTGAAAAAAAATCACAACACATTTTTACTTTTGAAATTATAGGTATTTATTAATTCAATGTCTACAAGTATTTAGATTAGAATACAATTATAAAGAAAATAATTTATGTTGTACAACGTCTGATATATATATGATGTAATTGATGTGAAGTCCTTAACGTCATGGAAAGTTTACTACCTAAAAACTGCAAGGGTAAATATATATTTTACTATTTATTTATTCACAAGAGTGTTGAAAAACGTAGATCTATTGATGGCAACAATCCTCGGCTCTCTTAAGACCCTCATCTAAAGGCTTGGGTCTCAATGGCGCCTTAGCGGTTATCAACTTTACACACTTGTACTAAATTGTACTATCAATTATACTACTAAGATTGCTAACTAACACACAATCCACTAATGATGAGCAATTACGATACGAATGTTACCATTCTTCACTATCACTACATAGTATAAAACAAAGTCGCTTTCTCTGTCCCTATATCCCTTTGTATGCTTAAATCTTTAAAACTACGCAACGGATTTTGATGCGGTTTTTTTAATAGATAGAATGATTCAAGAGGAAGTATATATGTATAATACATGTTAAATATAGTAGAGGGTGCAGCGGGAACGGGATCTAACGCCACGCGAGCGGAAAAATATTGGCGGTACGAAGTTCGCCGGGTCAGCTAGTCTATTATGTAGGTGGAAAAGGGACGAGAAAAGAACAGACAAATAAAACCGAATAAGTCATAGTAGATATAGCGCACTGCTGCTTGAAATCAGTATTAGGTATATATAAAATCTGTTACTGAAACCAAAGTTTCAAAATTGTACCTAATATGCAATAAAAATAGATCAGTTTAGTATGGCCATAGCCCATCCCTACTTTGTACGCCCATTGCTGGAGACAATGTCGACATAGTAAACCCAGACTTGGAATAAAATCTGTATACCGCTAATATTTGAACGCAATCAAATTTGAAACATTGTATAGCCAGTTAAGATTCTTGCAATATTATTCATTTATTAGATGTAATTTTGGGATATTGTTGGCTGACCCACTGGTTAAAATTCTTTCACCTCTCACAAATAAAAACAACATCATCAGTAACTTAACAGGTTATATTTTTTTCATTTTACTTGCTCATAATGTGGCTCTAATCTCACCCTAATTAGGTACAGTGATACCTATTATCAAACTGTGGTTTTTTGATTGTTATTAAATCAAGAGTGCGATTATAACTTTTTTTTTTAATTAAATTGGATGAGTTGCATTTTTCTTAAAAAAAATTAGATGCAAAAAGATCGTGTTCAAAGTCGAAGATTTTTATTCTTATCTAGAACAAAATTATTGTTTGTTATTGACGTCAACAAATTCTATTTAACCGAAGTTTACCACCGCTTCCAAGGCGCTGGTGGAGAAGAAACGGTGCAACAAAACAAAATCAATAGAACAAATAAATTAATATACCTATTGCTTGTTCAGTTCATGCAACTTCTTATTTAAATAAAAAATATCATCTTGAACGCGTATAAAAATCAAAACTTTTACTGAAATATAACTTTTGTCTTCGCTCTGTTTTAGTAAAATTTTAAGTAAATTTACCATTTTTTACTCAGAAAACAAGAAACTTAATTCTGTTGTCTGTGGCTAGTGATGTTGTTTTCATTATTGCCGCCAGTCCGCCAATATCAAATAGTTTCCCAATTCGTTTTTTACTGGTGAAATTATAGTTATTTATTAATTAAAATATCTACAAGTATGTTACTAGTTATGAAGAAAACGATTTATGTACCTATTACACCGCCTTATATATACACATATACTGTACAACATCCGATTTATGATGTGACTGATGTAAATTCCTTAACGTTATGGAATGTTTACTATCTGAAAACTGCAAGGGTAAATATCTATTTTAGTATATTCTTCACAAGTAAAATGAAAAACGTTGTATGATACACGTGTGTATTGCCTGCCGTCTTCCGCTCTCTTTAGACTCTCTCAATATCGCCTCAGCGAACTTTACACACTTGTACTATAATCTACTATTACACCGATATTACTCCAGGATGAGAACTGATGCGGGGAATACCACGGGACAAGTTGGTAGTTACTAGTACTTCAGAATTTTTCATTTCAGTCAATCATTGTCTGCCACTATTCCAAATATTTGGGGTCAGTGCAACCTGTCACTCCCCTATACATTCATGTCAGATGTCATCTCCAGTGTATCTCCAAGGAACGGATGTCAGTCAATTTCTTTTCAGCTATAACCTCTTGTATTGTATACATCTTTTCAACCTACCTCTTCTCGTAAAGCGCTCTAATATATTTTGAAACACGAATATTAATAATATTATAGCTTATATACCTTGAACCTTTATAAGCATTGCTTTCATTTCCACACAGTGTGTCCATACAACGATAGAAGTCCACATCTCAATTTCTCATTCACTGATGGAATTTAAAAGTTTCTTCAAATGTAGGTTCTAATTCCTTTTAGTAGACAAACGATCCTTGTTACATCTTGTCTTAATATTCGCATCTTCACTACATGCTCCAAACATAATTTATTCTCATAACTTCAGTCTATTATATAAAATCAAAATAACTTTCTACATTTTTCTCAAGACACTTTAACTAACAATCTTTAATTTTCTAAGCCAAACTGCATTCAGTTAATCTGAACAGACTTCTTGATACTGTACAAACAGACAAACACTGGTGGGTGTTTGTCAGTTATTTAACTACTTACTTAGTTTCTTGAGGAGTTTCTCCCAGTCCTGTTGGTAAAGTTAAAAGGACTACTGAAAAGTAAAGTAAATCGATTATTTTACTGCGAATTACCGCTGGCGGTCCTTAGAAGAAGTAATGTTTCAAAGGACATTTATATGTTCTGGTTACTCTTTGGTTCTGGGTGTTATTTGAATGCTCTTTTTAAAAACATGCGTCTGACATTTCTAATGAGACATTTTTTTGCCTACTTAAAGAACCATTTTATTTTATATATGTCGCCGCCAACTAGCTAAATTAGACGTCCAATTAACTGCCTAGGCAGTTAACTCCACGGCGCCATTAACGGCCTGAATGATATTCAAATAAACTGGCTGGCTAATGCTTAGGCTAATCGTAAGATGGGGTACTGCCTCGAAATAAGATAGAAAATTACATCGCCTCTTTGCTTCAATAACGTGACATATCCGAAAAATCGTTTTTTTTATTGTTTGATAATTAAAACCGCCGTATCTGATTTTATTTTCTCACAAAACGTGGTATTTTTTACGCGCGAAATAGCTAATCTGTGGGTGAAAAAGACAGCGCCACTGTGATAGATCACAATATCACGTTGTCTCTTACTGCGGAGAGGTTTGATGCGACAACGCAACATAATAGTAGCCACCGCGCGCTTGCAGCGGAAGGTGTTAAAGAATTTCTGCAAAAACGTGACTTATCGACCATATCGCGTTTTAATTGCAAAGGTAAGGTTCATTTTAAATACGATTTTTAATTTTATAATGTGATATGTAACTTTGATACATTGATATTGAAAAATAATACGGAAGGTCGATTGTTATATTATGTTTATGTCACACTGCTGCCGAAAGGCTGTTAGTTTTGCTTTGTCTTAACTTACGATGTAACATTGTAGGTAATAAAACTTTTTCTAATATAAAATTTAAGCTATAGATAATTGTTTATGTCTCGTTTTAGAACAAAAATAAATTTGTTTTCTTGGAATTATTTCCAAATAGTACCTTGTTAATGCTAAAACTAATAGCCATTGGTACTTAATTTTTCAGATGGAACCTAGAAGTAAAAAACTAGTTAAACTGGCAATGACAATGGAACATGCAAATACTCCTGAAATAAACACAAGTGTAGGTAACTACGTATTTGTATGTAGGCATAACCATAAATCTTAGTATACCTACTTCGCTGTGCGAGATACCAACGACTTAAATACTAGTTCTATCTACTATTTAAATAATGCACAGAAATATGGGTACTAAGTGATAATAATATTTTAGTAATAATGTTTGATTCGTACAAATCCTAATCTATGCCTCATAATAAAACTAATTAATTACGTCTGCGAGTTCGTTAGTTAGTTTGTTACGCTGTCACGCCTACTATAGTAGTTATTCAAGTGATTATTACACGCTATTATTCTCGAACACGTTATCAGGCGTGCATAGTAGGTTAAAAAAGGTACATTATAAATCAAAGAAGGTACTAAAATATTTTAAAGATTTAAAGCAACAGAACGTCTTTTCTTTTAGAAAATTACACAATTCTAAGCGTGGAGGATGCAAATATAGAGGATGTAATGGACGTAAATGAAGTTGTAGATACTGTAGCAGAAAAAAAAACTGGGACAACTGTTCTTGAGACTTTACCTTCAGCTTACCATCAGGCGAGGTAAAGTCAAATTGACGTGTCCTATTTATAAAAAAAAAATCTAATTGCCATCGTTGTGATTCAACTAGTAGTAGCAGTAGTTCGTCGACTGACTCCTCATCGTCATCAAGCAGATTTAAGCTAAAGATGCTTTAACTTGTCTAGTAAAATGTGATCTCGGCTCCACGTCATAATTTCGAAATAATCTGGCCGACCGTCAAAATTCCGAACGCTCATTTCGCCGATAATTAATTCAACGAATGGTTGTATGGTCGACTGTTAAAACTCCGAATGGTCATTTCGCCGATGATCAGTTTTACGAATGATTGTATGGTCGACTGTTAAAACTTCGAAAGCTTATTACGCCGATGATGAACTTTATCATTATTTGTGGTATTATGTTGTGATGAAGAAATCCGTTTAATCACAGTGTAGAGACACAGTGCAGCGTTACACTGATGTGGCACAGTTCAATGGGTCTAGTTCATAATATCAACAGTCACTATATCGATGATCGCTGTATCGAAAATTCCATCGACAGGCTAATGTATCGACAGTACCCCAAATCGATGGTACGCTACATCGACAGTACGCCAAATCGTTGGTACACTACATCGTTAGTACACTAAAACGATGGTATGCTACATCGTCAGTAAACTAAATCGTCGTCAGTAAACCAATAGTACGCTGCATCTACTACCCGACCCGAGCAACAGTTAGAAAAATATTTATTTCTGCATAGTTATAAAAAAAATGCGTAATGTGCATTCGAAGTTTTAAAAGTCGACCATACAATAATTAGTAGAACTGATTATCGGCGGAATGACCATTCGGAGTTTTAACAGTCGACCATACAACCATTCGTTGAATTCATCATCGGCGAAATGAGCGTTCAGAATTTTGACGGTCGGCCAGATTATTTCGAAATTATGACGTGGACTCTGTAATCTCAGTAAGTAAGCGATACAAATTGTGATTATTTTTGTAGCAGGTATTAAGTTGGTTTTGTCATAATATAAATTACAATAAGTGAGGTATCGGTTCCTCCTTTTTTCAATAAAAATTGATTCTCAAATCCAATAGTTTTTATTTCTTCAATGTTTATTTATGACATAACTCAGTGTCATAACAAAAGTAATATCATCAACACCGTGACTACTTAGGTTGTAACACTTATGTTATTAATGTTTTGCAAGAATAACGTGATATATTTTCCCCCTTTTTGAAATTGAAGTCAATTTCTTGCTAAGCTTTCAAATAGCCAAGATTTTAACAACTTTTCAAATACTATATTTGTTGTATTAAATAATAAATTAATGATCTACAGTAAAAAAGTTCTTTGTTTCGTCACAATTGTGTTTTGTAAGTTAAAAATCAGTCTCCTGTAAAATTGCAGTTTTCAAGATAACACATTATCGAAGCAAAGAGGCGACATATATACATGTGTATGTACCTGTAAATCCTCGAGGGGGTAGACAGAGGTGTATTCACAGAAAATTAGTAATAGGTTTCTTGTGATAGCTGCGCAATCCGACTTGGTTAGGTTAGTTTAGAAGGATAATGCGGGAGCGAAGCGGAGCGTAGGTCCTGCATTAAGCCTCCATAGTTATTTTTTTATAACCATGCAGAAATAAGTCCTTTTTGTAACTATTTAATGAAACGCCTAGGCAAGTAGCAGACCCGGGTCCTTTAAGCGGGGCGTGAAAAAGCATCTGATGAGGCCGTCAAGCTGAGTGCCACCATTGTTAACATGGCACGTGTGTATAATGGTTTCTCTCTCTCCTGAGACTTTGCCTTCAGCTTACCATCATGCAAGGTAAAGTCAAATTGACGTGTCCTATATAAAAAAAAATCATATAACTGAACTAGAAGGAACCTCATAAAGTCTGAGAAACAAATGCTTAGACGGCTTAACTACATAATTAATTACTTAGGTAGGTACAAAATGTTAAGATCAATGTTTACATGAAAATCAGAAGCTTTCCTTACAATGATTCTGGTAGCAGTACTACATAATATTGATACAAACTTCTATTGAAGTGCAAATAGTATATCCCCGGGCAAATTTCTGTGCGCATTAAACTTGGACGTAAAATATACGCTCTCTACCGCCATTTTATTTTTCTGCCGTAAAACGTTTTACGGCTCACCTTTATTACCTGCTTAATAATTTTGAGTTTGAGTCTTAATAAATTTGAGTCGTAGAATTATTCCTTTGTACATTTTATATTACATCCCAAGAAATTTTGTAAATGTAAACATCTGTTGACATTTTTGTACATTATTTTGATCATGATTTATGGGCTAATTAAGTAATTACTTAGTTGGGAACTTTATTTATTTGCGGGCTTTTTCTTCGGTCTGGCATAGTTTCAATAAAATCTGGCTAACTAAAACGAAGAATCGAAATTTAAGTGAGGTTTTTAGCTTATTTTCTGTCCTCTCTTTAAATGTTCTTGGGATAATGAAAAGATATTTAAATTGCGGTAACTTCTATTTATTCTATTCTATACCTACTACATGTCACTTAACCTTTTTGTAAATGTTGCATACGTTATGTTCTACTTTTTATTTGTTACTCCACACATTTATAAACTGTGCATCAAGAAACACTGCGATATTTATTTAGGCTTACCTACCTACAATACTGACAACTATTAATTATATTCTTATGTATTTTTAAGAGTTGTTCGTCTAGTGTTCATTATTTTGTAAACAGCAAAACTATTGCTACATGAAGGCCTTCAGTGTATGCAGTGGGTGGGTTACATACGTCTCGACGGTTACCTATAACAATATAGTTACCAACATAATTATAAAGATAATACAAATTGTCATTGGATTGAAAAAAAAAAGAAGAATGTGAAGTATCTGTAGGCTATAAGGCATAACAGCATTACAAGAATTCATAGCCTTCAGAGCTTTGTGTCAACAATAGAATTTCGGGTCCTAAACAAAAATGATATCACAATTCATTTATGTAAGCTTAACAAGCTATACCAGCTATAATAGTGAAGCCAAAGTTTCGCCAGCAACAGCGATAAAGAGGTTCGCGTGTGTCGGGGTGCGGTAAAATAGTGAATTTTATTGCCAGCCTGCCCGCTGACGGCTATTTGTCTGTTCCATCAGTTGAGCTATGAACTGAGGGACAAGGCACTGGCGGAATAAATGGTGTAATTGAGAGAGAAATATGAGCTTTTTTCAGTTTTATTGTCGTGAGATCTGTGGTGGTGTTTTTAATGGTGTGGTGTAATTGGTGGAGTGCAAGAGAGTGATGAATATATGAATTTCTGTGTCGTGGCTATGCAGAGGGTGCATGTTCAATTCCCACTCAGTTCAAATATTTGTATGCATAAATATGTATATTTTCGTTGGTCTGGGCGTCTCCGTACCTTCGAGAGCACGTTAGGCCGTCGGTCCCGGTTGCCATACATACATCTATGGCATTCGTTACGGGTAGTTGGAACTTGGACATCGTCAATTGATTGTGGAGGTGGATGGCGATTGTTTTCCAGAAAATATCGAAATTCAGAACCATCACAGTTGCACTGGAAAGCCGACCCCAAATGACTTGAGAAAAAGATTTAGAAAAAAAAGAAAAAAATAAGTGTGCGAAAATATATTTGCTATTATACTATTGTACTAGTAGGTTGCAGTTACACAGGATCACGGAGGACAGAATATGATTAAGTAGCGGAGATGCCACAGTCAAATTTCTATTAAGAAAAACGCGTGACCAAATGCGGGTGGGAAGGGAGACGCGGGGGGCATGACGTCATACCTCGTCCACGACTCCATCTAGTGCGTCATAGCGAAACCGAACAGAAACAGACCTTGTCATTTTTGTTATATAGTTTGACTATTCGCCACTAAACGCTACACAGAATTCTAGAATAATCTATTTTAAGGAAATAATTTTCAAAAATAAGGCCATCTTTTGGATTATAGCAAAATCATTTAGGGGGCTAAATGATTTGGCCTTATACCGACAGATGGCCCAATTTTTTTTTACTTTAATTTTAAATTTTAGCAAAATATTCCATTTAATAAATAATATAACATTTTTGAAATTGCTAATGAAGTCGGGCGAGATTTTTGTGATCATTTTCATAAAATGAATTGAGTTATTATTACAACTAGTATACATGCCAGACTAGGTTACTTATTTCTTCTCTACGCTAGATGGTTCTGTTAAGACATTTTTTTCGGAAAAATTAAAATTTAAATATAGTGGACTTACTGATGAAATGTTATACCCTTAAAATGTTGAAATTGTTTATTTTTACACTTTGTACATCCTTGTACTGTACACTTCATTCTTAAACCAGGTTAAAGCTATTTTTATCCTTGAACTTTTGACCAAAAATGACAACCGAACGCAAGGACGTTTCACTAGAACTGGATGGTGACGTCACAGATCAATTGAGTCGTTTTGACATATGGAAGGCTCGCGACTCGATTCCCTTGTAACATCTCCGCTATCATTTCCTTCTCCATGCACAGGATGCACATTGTGCGGTATCTACTAGTGAAATGAATGAAAAATATTAATACGATTAATGAAATGGTGGAGATCTATACAAACCCGGTACTGGGTACATGTTGTCAGAAAAATACTTCGGACCCTGGAACTGAATGTTCTTAGAATTCCTTTTCTCTGGCTCTGGATTTTAGTACTTATTCATTACACCTGTAACTTGGGCCAATAGCCATTCAGTTAAATGTTCTCTTTGCATTTACAGGGCGGCTTGGTAAAATGCCGTATTTTTAAAAATCACAGGCTCCTACATTGCATTTCAATTTTGATCTACGAATATTTATTTAAATGAACGAATTTTACACTTGTTTCATTTCAATTTGAATTTATTGCCTGATTTAGTATCAATGGTTTGATTGATTTATTTGTACCTTTAGTTAATATGGTCCCGTCCATTTGCGTAATCATCGTCACGTCTTTAATAATATTTAACTTTACCATTTCTTATGTGCTATACGAGATAAATTATATACATTTATGAATAATATAGCAATTTGTGTTTTACGTTGACGTGCAGAAGGTTACTGGGACTTAGCTATTTATTTTTTAATTGAAATATTGTTGATGAAAGATTGAAATATTGTGGATGAAATAGTCACATTAGCAGCAAAATAGCCACGAATCGAACCCACAAACTCTCGATCGACCTCGCCTTTTTAACCACTAAACTATTGACGATAAAATTATTGCTCATTTTTGAACTTGTTAATAAACGTTGTTTGTTTTGTTTCAGTGGAAGTCACGATGGGGTGTCGTCACGAAACTGTCTCCAGCAGCAGGTGAGTAGTAGATTATGTGTCCGTGGTGTAGGTGTAGAACATTCAAATTCCAAAAAAAAAATTATCGTTAAAATATAATAAAAAAATATAGTTATAATAATAACAAAAGAAGTAATACAACGTATTATTTCACAATGGAACTCTCGCAAATAAATAATTACGTGGTCCAGAGTCCAGGTGCGGTTCAATTAAGGTGCCTATAAATAAAATCTTCATTTTCTGCCCGTAAAGCCTTCCCACTCCGGACAACGAAACAAAACAGTAATAAGTTTACCTTTCATTCAATTGACCAAGGAACCAAATAATAACAAATGCTTTTCTCTTGGTAGCTCAATTGATAAATATTATGTACTTCGTTGAAACAAGTTAATTTGTTTACTTGATTTAAATATTTCAATATAATGTTTGTTTTCTTGATCTGGGTAGTCTAACAAAAATATTTGGGTAAGAAAACATATTTATATAGCATCTAAAAATCAATACCTGCTACTCTAATAATATTGTACGAGTATTATAGAACCCATGTTACTGACTATACTTGGTTTGTGTCGTTCTGGGGACGGCAGGGACGCACCATAGAAATAGTGCAGTGGTGGACCGCGAACAAATCCGTAGTAGTGCATCAGACCCATGACTTCTAAACTATTCAATAAGCATCGTGAAAAGCAATAAAATTGATACATGTCTGTCCGTGGTCTTGCGCGCCCGAATGAGAGCAGACGCCAGTAGGGCGCGCATCTCCGAAGATTCGGCCCGTTATAAACAAGATGGTTGGTAGGGCCATGGAAAGGAGGTGGGAATACGGTGTCCGTGTCCGTGGTCTTCTGCTCTGCTGTAAGTCACGCACCGTGGAAACTAAGGCCCGCATTCCAGAATACCACTCAGCTGAATCTTGATTTAGTGGGGAAAAGATTGTATATGCACATTGACAAATTTGAAAGGTTGTCTGGCCGATTGTCTATACAATTTTGTTCAGATAAATCATGATTCAGCTGAGTGACATACTAGAATATGGGCCTAAATATCCTACAATTATCTTTCGTTATTTCAAACCTAGTCGCTAAATACCAATTTTACCACTGACAATATAGAATTAAAAAACATATCGAAATACATAATCTTTATTTAACCAGACTTGTTTACGAAAATAGAAAAGATAAGAAAAGTAATTAACTACAGAACAGAACGAGCTGTCCCCGGGCGCTTACAAAATTAAGCGTCTGACCATTACAAATTTAACCCTAAAACACAACCGCAATTTAAGTTCCATATAAAAAACATTAAGTCTTCGTGTTGAGCAAGCGGCAGATTTAGGGTTGATAACGTACAGGTAACATTCGTTAGGATTTTAGTGTTAAGTAACTAATTAAACTAACTACAATCACTGACAAGTGTAAGTAACTAAATCCGTGAATTTTTATGACTGTGACGAAATCTGAAAAGAGGGTTATGAGCTTTTGTAATTACCCACTTCCCTAGCTGCCTATACTATTATTAAAACCTTTCATGCGAACTCACTGATTCTAAGTGCTGTCGACCTTGTATTCAATCAATGTATGCTCTGCAAGATACTTTAGTATGTCATTTGTTCAATATCCATTATTTCTAAGTGCTACGTGCCCAAAATTCCTTAACAATACTTTTTCATATCTGTTTATGTAAGTATAAATATATCAGTTAATTAAGACGCAGCGAGGGCAGTGTTTGCTCTATACAAATTATTGCTATCTCCCTGGATAATAATACAAAAGCAAATATTTATATTACACATAATTTATTACAACTTTTCTACATAGAAATATCGTAACAAATATGCTAAATGTATAAATGTTTTTAGAATTAGAAACATTTTAAAATGATCAAAAATGACAATTAATGCCAACGTTTTCAAACATCTTACAAACAAATTGGACTTATACATACATACCTAGAATTCTGTTCATATTATTCTTGAAAGTATTTTAAGATCTGTCCGGATTTGAACGAGGGAACTGGGGAATACAAGATTACTATTTCGTATGTATTTTACATTGGTATAAACAGTCCGAGCTGTGGTTGTTTTCCTTTTTATCTAGTAGACCGATCATTTGACGAAGGAACCTATTCCTCAAAACCTCTAGTGAACCCCTTTGCTTTTTTATAGTAGATTCTTCAACAAGGGACTAAAACAAGTCATAATGACACGAGATGATTGTTTAATGGCTAATAGTTCGAGTGTCATTATGGTTGTTTAGTCCCACGTTAAACACTCTACTTGTCACTTTGAATGCGAGGCAAAAAAACTACGTTCTAGACAAAAATTATAATATTTATAATAACAAAGTTTCTTAGTTTCACAATTAATTGGTGTAGGTAATTGGTGATTACAACGCAAAATTCAAATTGCAAAGAAATTTGTCCCGCGGTTTTTTTTCGTTAAGTGACGAACGCTTCAAATGCTTGCATATTTAGCCAACAGATTCAAACTTGAAAAATAATTTAAAACTAATTGGAAATGCATAATAAATTGAATTATTCCTTAATACTTGCATAATAATTATTTAAATTAATATTATTAATCGTGTTTCACGAAATTAATTTCTTTTTTTTTTTCAAATGTTATTTTGAAATTATTTCTATACACAATCACTAAAAAGGTGATCCTCCCATTCACAAACACCGTGATTGGCTGTTTAGGAGTTTTCAAAGTAAATTAAAAAAAAATACTTTAGTCCCTAGAGATTAATAAGGAACTTTAGTCCCGATATACAGAGACTAAAGTAACATTTTAAGAGCATGAGAAGTGAAAATAATATTTTAACACAAACCTGCTTTCCTTTCATCTGAAAACAATCATCAAAACGTGTTATGTCTTAATTGCAGAATTATAAGCCTGGTACAAGACTCCAAAGCAATAAATATTGGTCTTTAATTACGTTAATAAAAGAGATTAGGTATACCTGATCGTACTCGGTTATTGCCCATTTTATAGAAACCCATATTAGAGATGTAGGTTGTAGGAATGGGTTGGAAATAAAATTGAGCGATGTGTGATCGTGCAGGGGGAAATGCATGGGTTAACATTCTGCCTTTGAGTTCTTTGAAATTACTGCAATAGATAAGAATAATCTAATAAATTCTGAATTGAATTTAAAATGAATAACGTTATAATTTATCATAATTAATTATTTTTCAATGTGTAAATCCCTATGGAAAGAATCCTTTGCTCACAAGACTACAAAAATCCGTTGAGGTCATAAAGAAATTACCAAATTCTTTTAAAATTCAGATATTATTCTATTCCCTGCATCATTGAAATTAAAAAATCGAGCATTCTCTCATACTTTCCGTTTTAATCCTAATATCAGTATCAAAATAATATCCTGATAACCATATCAGTTACAGTTTTTTTTTCCTAAAACTTATTCCTACTTAGATAATACTAGCTGACTAAACAACCGCCTTGTAAAGTCAAATAAAATTCTTGTAAGTTGTAAGCGTACACGGTACAACGGTATTCATTTTAATCGAAGTCGCGGCGGGTGTCTTCGCTCCGGCTGAACACGCACATAAATAACGGGAACAAATTAAAAAGTCTGAGCGGCTGTTATTGCACGGCGCATCACCGTAGGGTTGTTACTTCCAAACTTAATTAAGTTTTGTTCTAAACAAAAAAGTTACAATAGAACAAAATATGTTACGTGAGTAGATACATTAATCTTTGCTCGAATTTGTTACATCGATGTAGGATTTCAAACCGATAGCCGTTGGAGCAAATGAATCCTAGAATGGACACCGCGAGAAAGCAAATGGAAGGTTGGACGCCCTAGCCAGATAGATTGACGACCTGAAAAAGGTGGATGGGATAGACTAGATAAGGGAGGCGGAGGATCGGGCTAAATGGTGCATATTTCAAGAGGCCTATGCGCAGCTGTGGGCGTCATAACCTAATTGATTGATTGAGTGATGTAGGATAGACGTTGAAATAATAGTCATTTGCAGAAGCAAACTGATTTGAACAATACCGCTACCGAAAAGTAACCGGAACATCAGGTTCAGTGTAATTAATAAAATAAGACTATTAAATAAATTACGATTGATATGTTAAAACAGTTTGATTCAAAATGCAAAAAAAATATTACGTAGTTTTTCAACAATAAAGGATTACAATGCAAAATTTTACACTGGTAAGCAAAAAAAAGTAAACAGAATGTTTAGTATCAAAAGTGAATAAAGTTATAATAATTAAAATTTTCAATATCACAAGAATATTAAGCTGTGGCAAGTGACCGAAGTTAGGGACTATAATTTGAAATATTCACTAAAAGATAAACAACTCATAAACTCCCAGATTTTAATTTCCACGTAATTTAGAAAACGCGCCCAAAAAATTTCACGAAATTTCGGTTGTCAGAATATATTAGACCACTAAATACTCAAAATATAAACCCTATTCCAAAACTAAAGTTATACGGAAAGTTTCAAGTTTTGCCAATAATTATGCGACGGTGAAAGAAAACTTCGAGACGTATATAACTTACCCTGCGTTGCCTCTGATGACGCCATAAATAAAATTTCCCTCCCTTCGTATTCATTTTATCAGCCCTTAGATTGACTAGTAAGCTGTGTGACATTGCTTGGTAAAAATGCTTGCTTTACATTGTTTATTCATCATAACGTTTTTGATAATAATGGTACAAAATACTTTTCAAATCGATTAAGAATAGGAAAAAGTGAATGCCCAGGTGGGACTCGAACCCACGATCTTTCCCTTACATGGGGAATGCTCTGACCACTGAGCCACCGGGCCACACCTCACTTTTTCCTATCTTAATCGATTTGAAAAGTTAGCATAGTAAATATATATAGTAAATACTTTTCTTTGTATTCTTTTTGCACTGTGAAGACAGGCAGTAGAATTTTGATTTTGATACCCTCCAACCAATCATGCAGACATTAAAATAAAGTAAATAAATAAAAATAAATAAAAACTGTAGGCAGATTTCAATAATTTAAACAATTTATCAAGTAAACACTGCAAAAATATCCCCGAATTAAACAAAATGAAATTCCAACTCAAGAAACTTGAACCGATAAACAAACATAACACACGCTCAATTTTCTATTAGAGAACCTTATTTGCGACGCCCTCTACGGTCTTAAGGAATTCAAATTACGAATTTTATGAGCGCGAAATCTGTTTAATGTCTGTCCGTAGGGGTAACCGGCTCCAGGGGTAGTGTAATACCGGGGCAGAATGGAGGTTGCAAACTATTACTCATATGTTTTGGCTAGTGGGGGGAATGGTATTGAGCGGTGATTTTACTCGCGGTCTTATTTTATTTTTATTGGCCTGCTTATAAATATGTATAATTCAATTAGAAGGCAGTTGAAAAAAAAAATGTTTATATAGTAAGTAGGTATTGCAATTTCAGTAGACATTTGTTAGATATTGTTATCGTTATCAAATACTGATATCTTTTTTTTCGAGACGATCATTTATTTACTTATAATAAAACATTTATGATATATTCTTTATTGATATCATAGTTTTTCAAATACTAAAAGAAATTAATAAAATATAACAAACATAATTGCGTCGTAAAATTTCTCCGCATCATCACCGACCGGTAACGTTCCCAGATGGCTGGCAGCATTACCAAGTTGGATGGTAATGCTTATTCTATGTGCAAGTAACACTGATATTACCTTAATTTTTTTAGAAGGAGTTCTATGTCTTTATAGGATCGTAAAACACTAGCGAAATAAAAAAAATCTTGCTTGAAAGTAATTTAAAATATCTAATAAACTTTTTTGCTGTACCATTTATCATCACCGCATTTAACGTGGTCAGAACAAAACTAAAAAAAAAAAACAAAAATAAAAATAACCGCAAAACATTTTCAAGATAAAAATTTTAAAATTTTTACCAAAGAAGCGCCACATTTACACTGTGCATCCATTACTTACCGGTATTACCGCGTGTTACAAAAAACCTTGCGTCTACGGAGCGCCATCTCGCTTCTTACACAATAAATCAGACCAGCTGACTAAAACACCTCGAAGATAAATGTACCGGAATAGTCACTATAATTCACTATGAATAGTGTCAATTTCCAGATCCATAGTGAAATATAGTGACAATTTCGTTGCCTTCGTTAAACTTTATTTGTTTTATTTTCTGGACTAATTAATATTGTTGTTTAAGTTATAATTCAAATAATGTTTTAAACAAAAAAGTAAGTTTAAGACCACGGAAAATGGTAAATGACCATTCGTATTCCATAAATCTTTCGTGACTAGAGTTACTGGAAAGTAACAATTCCCAATATTAAAAAGTAGAAGGTATATATCCTACATCCCGGTTACACTCTACCTGTGTGCAGCCAAATTCAACCAGCTATGTTTGTGTAAAACTGTGATAAAGATATACTTATTGAAATGTTACATTTAATATTGAATTAATTCTATCGCAATTTAAACTTATGATGATTTTTTTGCAATGACTCATATCCATCTTAACTTTTGAAAGTATTTTAATCTTGTAGAAAATAATAATATAAATGTTAATGCTAACTCTGTGCCGTGCAAGCCCAATGAAGATATTTCACAGATGAATATTTATGTAATTCGGTCTGTACCGTTTAGCTGGCCGACTCCTGAAGTGGGTACTTGGCGAGCTGGCTGCCAGAGGCACTTATAGTGAAATGTAGAGGAATTTTCACATACAGGTGCATTGATGTATATTGTTATTAAGGTATTTTTTATTTCAAATACTGTTCTAGTGATTATGTAATCTTGTCTAGCATGTTGTGCCATCATTTTTTCACTTAATATGTATTTTAAAAATATATTTGCTGACTTCCAACTATCCTTATACTAGCTACTAAATAATAACCAAGTAAATTGTATCTTTTACCAAACATAACAAAATGCTCCACAAACAGCATGCTATTTTTACCTCAAGCACTTTGAATTTTCATATGACACACTTATAAATTTAAATAAAAGAGCTAGACCAGTATTATCTAAAACGATGACATGTTTTTTCACCACAGTGCGTACATACCTTTGGATTACAAAAAGTATCTTGACAGAGACTAGCTGATCGCAGCTTAAGAACAATAATAACTACCATTACAATGTTGCTTATTAAGAATTCCAAATAAAGGACCCACTGAGCTAATTAAATTTTTTCTAGCACTGCAGTGGATGGGGATGTTCTTCTGTCATAGCATGAATATAACAGTAGCCCAACACTCGTACCAGGCGGGTGTGGTATCTACATTTAAGTCCTGAAACATTTCTATAAAGTTATTTTGTCTCTCGAGATTCGTGTGTCTAGAATGTGAAAGTGTATAGGAATTATTTCACAAAATGTGTTGTCTTTTATTTCTTGAAATAAGCTTAACTTTTTGAATTTATAGTTGCTAAGTTTTTCTTGCTTTGTTTCTTACTAAGTAATTATTTTTTTATGTTTGACGTGGATGTATTTGTTTTTCAACTAGGCATTATTTTATTAGAAGTAAATTTAAATACAGAAATTGCATACTTAGATTATTGTGAAAACTTAGTTAATGGATTACTTTCCCAATTTCCAATGTGCCAAGATATTTGTTGGAAATGTGACTACAGATATGATATGGTCGACTATGGAACACACTTCCCTAGAAGGGAGTGCTCACTTGCCCCTTCAAGATTTCCAGGTTATAGCTACATACATGCATATATAAGGTCACGCCTTTTTCCCATCGGGGTAGGCAGAGACCACTTCTTTCCACTTGCTACGGTCCTGACACACCTTTTTCGCTTCTCCTTCTTTCATAAGCGTTTTCATACAAGCGCGTCGGTTCTGGATACTTTTGACCTGGCCTTTACTTAAGATGTCTTCGATTTGATCGAAGAACGTTCGCCTAGGTCGCCCCTTACCGACTCGCCCATTCACTCTCGCCTCATAAATCTGTTTCGTCAATCTACTTTCACTCATCCTTTCTACGTGTTCGAACCATCTAAGCAACCCGAAAGGCCAACTGGGATGCTTTCAAAGCCATTATGACTCGGCAGCTCTCGGATATAGTGATAGGCGACACAAGGCACAACAATGAGCTTGATGCCTTGGCCGAAGCTTATACGAGAGCGGTCGAGGATGCGTGCAGAGGGAGCATCCCAACTAAGAAACCGGGGGGGTTGATCGCTGCGCCATGGTGGTCGGAAAAACTCGCCAACCTCAGGAAGGTAATGATCACCTACAAGCGTCGAATCAGGAACGCTGCGCCGGTCCGAAGGGCATGGGTGATAGCACAGTACCTAGAGAAAAAGGAGACGTATGAAAGTGAAGTAAAAAAGGCACAGGTCGAGAGTTGGAAAAACTTCTGTGGAAAGCAGGACAGGGAGGGTGTATGGGAGGGGATTTATCGTGTCATCGGAAGGGCCACAGTGAGGGAAGAGGATATTCTCCTCACCGCCAATGGTTCCTACTTGGACGCCAAGGGTTCGGCCGAGTTGCTCGCCCGAACCTTTTACCCGCGAGACCGGGAAGTGGAAGATAATCGGGAGCATCACCAAACAAGAGAAAAGGCCAAAAAGTTGGACGATGACAGGGGCCATCATGATGATGATCCCCCTTTACATTAGGCGAACTCCATGATGCTCTCCGAAAGCTTAATCCGAAGAAAGCTCCGGGGGCGGATGGCTTTACAGCCGATATCTGCACCCACGCCATTGGGGCCGGCCCCGCACTCTTTTTCACCACACTCTTCGACAGCGCCTTGGAGATTGAGAGACAGGCCAATGCCTCTCTCGAGCATGTGCGGGAGTGGGGCATCCGAAACAAGCCGAAATTCGCACCGCACAAAACTTGTGCGATGGTAATCACGCGGAGGCTAAAGTACGATGACCCACGCCTCAGCATGGGCGGGATAGACATTGGACTGTCCAAACAAATCAAAATCCTGGGGCTCACCATCGACCACAAACTCACCTTTAACACTCATGTCAAAAATGTATGTAGGAAGGCAATCGGAATTCACCACAAGCTGGCGCGGATGGCCCGGATCGGCTGGGGATTGCATCCCGAGGTGATCCGGACCATCTACAACGCCGCGGTGGAGCCGACGGTGCTGTATGCAGCCAGTAGCTGGTGTCCTGCGGTGGAGAAGCTTGGTGTTCGGAAGCAGCTGAACGTGGTGCAGCGCGGATTCGCTCAAAAGCTTTGCAAGGGCTACCGCACGATCTCTCTACACTCGGGGTTGATCCTGGCTGGAATGCTCCCTCTGGACCTCAGAGTTCACGAGGTGGCCTCGTTATACGAGGCCAAGAGGGGTGTGTTCCAGCCATGGTTGAAGGATAGAGAGGTCGAGCGGATGTCCCCAGCTATTGAGGCGCCTCACCCCGCGGAGCATATGAACCTGGAGTTCGTAAGTCTGGTAGACGAGGAACATTTCCGACGCGTAAAATTGCAAACGCAGATACAAATATTCACAGATGGGAGCAAGATTGAGGGTCGTGTCGGCGCCGCGTTATCCATGTGGGATAACGGGGCCGAAATAAAGACCCTCAAACTTGCTCTCTCCTCGTATTGTACCGTCTACCAAGCAGAGCTCCTGGCCATATGCAAAGCGGCCAGTGAGGCCCTCAAGCGAGGCGCGACCACGTTCGGCATTTTTAGCGACAGTAAAGCCGCACTCATGACGGTGACGAACCACCGCGCCCTCCACCCTCTGGCTGTTGAAGCCAGATTGGTCATCAAGCGGGGATTGACCCAGGGCAAGGAAATATCCTTGTTCTGGGTCAAGGCCCACGCCGGGTTGGAGGGCAACGAGCGAGCAGACGAACTCGCCAAAGAGGCGGCTCTACGATCAAAAATTGCGCCATATTACAGTCTGTGCCCCGTCTCATTCGTGAAGCGAGGTCTGCGTCAGGCGTCGCTTCGCGAATGGAACGAAAGGTACAGGCTGGGCACGACGGCTTCAGTCACCAGGCTTTTCTTCCCTTGCGCACTGGAGGCATATAGCATCGTCCGCAAGATTGAGATCTCCGGCACTACTACTCAGCTTCTGACGGGGCATGGTGGGTTCTCCGAATACTTGTACCGTTTCAAGTGTAAGGGGGACCCATCATGCGCCTGCGAGCCGGGAGTGGATGAGACGGTCGTCCACCTCCTGATGGACTGTCCGATCCATGCAAGGGCACGTTTTTATCTGGAACAAAAAGTAGATATAAAAGTTAATAAAACCAATTTACCAGTGCTTATGTCGGCAAAATATAGGGACTACTTTCTCGAATATTGGGAGGAAATAGTTAAAATTGTTAATAAAAGAAATAGCACTTAAATATCACGTGCAGCTATTCATAAGGAATAACTAGTAGTTGATATATAATAGAATATAAGAGAGAATTAGTATCTATTACGTAAGTCTACAAAGGTAAATATATGTATTAAAAATAGAGATAAGTAAAACATGTAACAATAGGTTTTTGTATAATTTTCAAACTGAATGTACTAAATTTAAGAATATGTATAAGTTGAATAAGTTTAAGTTAAATGATAAGATTTTTTGTAATATTTCTCCAAAATAAATAAAACAGACGCTAACATTGCCATCCCCCCCTCCCTGTTAAATATCCCAAGTGTGAAAGGAATAGAAAGAAAGTGCGAGAGGAATAAAAGCGAGAATTGGTATGATACAGAGGCACGGAATGAATGAGGAATAGCATTTAGACGTAAGATAGCTAGAACTATGAGCCCTGTGAGGGTTGTAGCATGAATGGAATAGAAAGAAAGTGCGAGAGGAATAAAAGCGAGAACTGGTAAGATATAGAGGCACGGAATGGATGTGAGAAATATCAGATAGAAGCAAAATAGTTAAAAACGATGAACCCTGAGAGGGTTTCGATACGTAGGCAGACTAGTGGACAAACAATTATAGCAGCATAGGCTTCGACTTCGAGTCGAAGGCGTCAGATAAAAAAAAAAAAAAAACCATCTAAACATCCGTTTCTCTATCTTTGTCACTACATCTTCTACCACACCACAATGTTCCCTTATCACACTGTTCCTCACTTTATCTACCAAAGTCACTCCAGCTATACTTCAGAGACTTCTCATTTCCGCAGCATTAATCTTACTTTCGTGCTTCTTCTGCCATACCCAACATTCACTACCATACATACATACATATATTACATATAGCTACAGCTATATTATACATTATAGCTACAGCTTCCCGAAAATAATAGATTCAAGCAAGAAGTTCCATTTATTAGCAGTACGTTCGAAATGCATTGCCAAAAAAATTGTGCACATGAAAGCTATCTTCACCGAGTAGGGTACGTGAAAAGCTGTTACTTTTTTACCATGGACGGTGAACGCATTTCGTTATAAAACAGAGAACAAATACTTTTTAATCATACTTCAAAGGGATCTAAGGTTGTGGAATCTGATATTTTTTTTTATAAAAACTGCATCGACTACCAAGCTATAAAAGTAAGCAGCATTCTCAATCCCAAAGCATAGAACACAAATCGCGACAAAGTACATTACATTCCCAGTATAATCGAATTTATCGACTATTCCACACATCGCAGTTACTTACAATCGCGCTGGCAGTTTATTTAGCATTATCTCACTTATTTCGCTACACTGTGGCACAATTGGAGTTTATGATTTCATTCCGTACAACCGAATTCTCGTTTACGCAGATGAGTTTATAACATACTGTGAATATTTTAAAGGTTTTGTTCATTGTGCGAACGATTAGACGAAATATATCAGTTTTATATTTCTTCTCTTCTTAGTCATCAGAGTGTCAATCCCAGTTTAATCCAAAGCTTGTATTTAGGTGGCAGGAGTACGCTTATCTGCTTCTTCTTTCTTTTCTTATTTGGTTTGTTCTTGGCTTTTTCGGGAGTGCATGCCGTCTGACCCCCAACAACAATCGGAAGGCTTGTATTGGAGCCTTGGTAGTCAGTAGATGGAACAGCATACAGAAACGCTTGGTTTTTATATTCTTGGTGATGTCTCATATAACCGTATCTCATTATCATCGTAAAGATTTCTCGGTTGCGTCCATAATTTGCTTATATTTAACCTCATAATTATATAAAAGTAGTTTTAAAATAAAGTTAAAGAAGAAATAAATCACAAAGTGTATAATAACAATCCATAACGAGAACGAATCTTGGTCATAAAACGCAGACGTTTAAATTTGCATAAACTAAAAGTTGGCTCGGTGATAGGTCGCAAAATTATATGTAGGGGGCGCCCCTAGCTAGTAATAGGGCTGACAATCTAGTAACCCGGGCCAAGGAGATTAAACTATGGGCCAACTTTTGAATATTAGCTGTTGAAAATCTAGCTTTAAATTTAAAAGACAAAACCCACTTAGAGAGGGATCGCTCGTATGGAAACTTCAATTTCTAACTATCAAGACGTAAACTAGGAATCTTAAATGTAAGTAAGATATTTCTATCATGGTTACTTCAGATAGATAGATAGATAAAACTTCATTGTACACCATTAGATTTACAGTAGAGACAAGTAGGTAGCATGTATACATTTGAATGTACAATGAGCGGCCTTAAGCTAGAAGCGATATCTTCCAGGTAACCTTAGGATGGACAGTAATGTGACTTATCATAAATTTTGGTGTAGTTATTATATAAACTAGATATAAAGTTTACTGGTGGAGGTATATCGATGAATCCGACTCGGCTGGGCAGCGTTCGGGAAGCTACGAGATGTCTTCTCGTCCGAGATACTTCAGTGCTGAAGACGTAAGTCTTTAATCAATGTATGTTACCAGTGATGACTTTCGGTACTGAAACGTGGTCCCTTACTATAATAAAGGCCTCTTAAAAAAGCTTAAAGTCTCTCAACGAGCTATGGAGAGGACTATGCTCGGTATTTCCCTACGTGATCGCGTCAGAAATGTTGATATCCGTAGGAAAACAAAAGCAACAGACGTAACCCAACAGATTAGCTTGTTGGAGTGGCAGTGGGCGGGACAAATAACGCGCAGAACAGATTACCGATTGAGCAAAAAAGTTCTGGAATGGCGATCGCGTACGGGCAAATGTGGTGTGGGACGCTCAACGGCCAGGTGGAAGGACGACCCCTTATCAAGGTCGCCGGGAAGCGCTGGATGCGGGTGGCTTTAGATCGGTCCTTAGGCGAGGCCGCAGCCGCAGGTCTGTTGGTAGTCCTGGGACATCCTTCCGAGGGCTTACCCGGGGCTACCAACCGCAGGCTATTAGGCGGTACGTGAGGGTTTTTAGTATCTAAAAAGCAGTGTGATATCAAATGTCTATCGACGTTCTCCCTATACTTTAAATGATTTTTTTCAAATCATCGTAACGCCATCATCATTACAAAAATCATCTTATAATGTGCAACTATATTAACAAGAACATTGAGTTTTTATTATTATTTCATCTAACCCTATCAACATTACAGTATTCACACATTTACTTCTAAAATAAAGTACTCAGACAATTTGTAAATCCTTCCAAAGCCGGAAGGACAAACCCTGGTGAGTCCTAGCTGACAACCCTAGCCTAAAAGACAAGGGGTCGAATAAAAGAAAGCCATTGCACGTTAATTTATTGATACTGGTCCTCAGAGGCTTCGTCTGGGTAGTTGAGACACGGTCGCGTGTTAAATAACTCTTGGAAATATGAATTCAAACCTGATATCGTCACTTAGCTGCCTGGCATTGAAATATGCTTTTTATTTCTATGGATAAAAATCCAAAAGTAGGGTTTGACCAGTATTTCACAAGCTGATAAGCGAGCTAGCTTAGAAGAAATATATTCCTTCAAAACTTGAGGATGATGAGTTTTCGGAAAAACACTCAGGTATAGAGTTCCACTCCATAGCTGTTCGTACGGCCAGCGTCAGATCGATCTTGACTAGCAAAGAATAGTAAAAAATAAAGTGCAATGTGAAAATCTCACAATATTATCAAATTTGTGTCTATAGGCCAGTGTGCTTGTCTGCCAACTAAATGGTATAAAAAATAAAATAGGAAATAAAATGCAGTAATGATGACCTCTGAATTTTATTATTCAATACTACAGAAGCATTATAGAAGGATTAATAATAGCATACTAATGACCTCATTTGTTGTAATTAAGGAAAATGACGATTTCCATCTAGATTGCCGTGTATAAATACCACTTGAGTTTAGAGCTTATTTTGACAGGAATCCTGTAAGCTAATGTCGCTTGAAATCATGCGCTCGTTAAAAGACAATTAAGGTACATAGTGAACCTTAGTGTGCTGTTCTAAAATTGGACTAGAAGTAATTTCATGAGTTTAGAGGATGTAGGTACTATTCTGAATAATTGCTATATCCTTTAGATATACAATATTCAAATTATTTAAGAAACAAAACAGAATTACTTGCAATAATAAAGTAAATCCAGGAAGACTAGCCTGTTATTTTTAATTATTGTTTTTTTTTATTTAGAAAATACTAAGTTCTCCCGTTAGGAGTGGGCAATTAGGCCAGGATTCTTACCCAAAACTTCTCGGTCTTAAGACCGAATCTTTAACCATTAAACTACTAACGTTCAAAACGGTTATAGGCGACTATGCCATTTGCACTCGATGTAAGGGTTTCGTATGTTTTTTAATTTTTTACTAAAGTCCATCTCAATCTTCTTATATTTCTCACCGCCACAATATAAAACTAAACAATTTATCAAAACATTGCTACGATCATTTATTTCATGACGCAAAGAAAAATTAAGCTCTACAAACATCTATTCCGCCAACCGGTTTCAACTAGACAGATCCGGTACAAACGGGAAAAAACTGGATTTTTTATCTGGAGTAAATTGGTTTCCCTCAATAAGTTCAAGTCCCCTGACAATGGGAATTATTCTCGTTCCTATCTTGTTATTCCAATTTTGGGGTAATTTATTTTTTTTCATGCGAATTATTCAGGCATACAATGCTGAGTATTTTATAATCAACTTTGTGTGGTGTTGTATGAGAACGATTTTGTCAACTCGTTCTATTGATAAGTCTTAGATTGCTTTTTGAAGGTACTTTTTACATCCCTTTGGATTGTCACTCTGATTTCTGGTGTGGATTGAATCTCTTTTTCTATATGAGTGCGATAAGAAGATTAATCGAAGATTAAATTATTATTGATCGTAAATTCGTTGTCATGTTTATCATCTACAGTCACATCATACTCGTATATGATTAACTTCTTACCCTTACAGTACTATTATCTAATCTGTGCCCTTAGTAAAGTAGTAATGTAATCTCAGACATTATTTGATTTTGTAACACCATTGTAAAATACTGTTTCGAGCAAAATAAAAATATTATCTTAATTTAAACTAACCATTTTCTAAATGGGTCTGCTCTACTAACTTTCTAAGTCTCAACCTATACGTGAAACGGTATCTACCTACGAAATTTTCACTGCTACGAATTTTTAATGCACGTTGATAGTTTTTCAAGCAATATATTTTGTATTCGGGCTGCAAACAAAAGCAAGAAGCAAACTCTGCACAGATTATCCTATAACTGCCTTTATGAAGCGGCGAGGCATACAGTGCGAGATAAAGCCGACTACAGCCAAAGTTATGATACAATATTCACTAAGACAGTAGAAGAAACCGCATGTACGGCTTGCACATATATTAATCTATGTTTATGCTTAGAGCAAATTTTGTTCCTATTTCAAGTGGTGATACAGGAGTGGAGGACATGATATGATTTTGTGCTGGAGATACCTACGTATCGACTGACTTCGGTCTCCATTCAAACAAAGTTGGGAAGAAATTGCATCTGAAGTTGCAACTACTTTTACAAGAACGTTTAATTATGTTTAGGTCTTAAGCATCGGAAATGACTTTATGGCAAGGTTTTCACAGTTGTTACAGTTCGATTGATTACTTACTAGTTGCCAGGGATATTTATAATGAGAATTAGATTAAGGCGAAACCAGAAAGAAAATTTCGAATAAGCAAATAATTTTTGATCATCACACGGAGCTGTGATATGCACAAATTTCAATAGTATTGGCATCGTTCCCCATGCCGATATATTCATTTCTTTATTTTATATTAATTTTTTATTAACTTGTTCTTTTAATTTAACAGTTATTTATTCTTAATTATATATTGTAAACTTTTCTTTAACATAAATAAACAATCTAATTTTTTCATTATTTAGTAACATATTGGCATATGTTCAAGGTAACTGACTCGTTGATGCAACTCCACTAACTCCACTCGTGACATGCTCCAGCATGTGACAGGAAACTTGACAAAATATGCATGAGGCACAAGCAATGAGCGAAAGATAGAATCGTAAAAAAAAAATCATTGATGTATTGTTTAAGTTCCCTAGTTAGATTCTGTTTTTTGACTAAGCTGAATTCTTTGACTTTGGTTCCAGGGAATCATATTCCCATATTTAATATTTGGTTTTGTTTTTTTCAGGATCATTATTGTCAAGGTTAATATGAAAATAGTGAGGATAATTTCATATTCTGTCTTCGTACTTTTGCAGTCCAATAATAAAAACCTATTTATGAAATGAATAACGCTTATTTGAGAACCGACATACCCGTTGTACCCTTCAGAATTTTACCCAGCATTTCAGCAAAATTTTGTCTAAAACAGCTTCATCGTTTAACATGTACCAAAGGCACCACAGCTCTGCGTCAAGGATGCACGTTCACAAATCCTCTCGACTCGGCACAAAGGAGGAGTATCTTAAACCGGCGGCTACATCTTATCTCTGCTCCCGCATACCAACATATACCATATCTAATCCTGATTTAGTTTGGAATATGGGCAGATGGGCACGTGCTTACTACCTCTTGGCAATAGATGGCGCTTTAGTAATACAATGACTGAATTGCAATTGCGTGTAGTTTTCAGTCATGCTTACAACTCGCTTAATAGTAAGCTGTTAACAGTGATTAAATGTATGCAATCTGAGTTGCTTCTAGTACCCTGCCAAATTTCTGTTTATATTTGCGTGTTATCATCGTCTAGGGTTCGGAAATGAAATGACGCGAAATTATATAAGTATGTGGATCTCACTTTGACAGTTTATAAGGTACATTTATATGCAGTGCAACAAATAGAGCTATGAGAAAAAGGCTACGCAAATATTCACGGTCACTGATTTTCAACAAATTTGGCGATAAAACTATACATGTAAAGTATAAAAACAAACACATAAAATAATCTTTTCTAGAACAACTTACATTTATTGTTAAGTAGAATTACAACAGGGCTTAAACCGAACCAATAAAGTATGCTATAAATTCTACAAACCACACACCGCAAGAAAAACAATGGTCAGAATATTTCATCGCGGCAGACATCTTTGAAAAAGTACCCTTGCTCCAACAAATTCACCCCTAACTCCGGGTTATTGCTGTATAAAACATACATATGCCTTCCCTCGGGCGCACGTGCCTTTATAAAATATTTAAATCAACGTGGAAACAAGAAATCTCATTAATACGTGAGTGCGTAGTATCGCAGGTATAGTAGGTCTGTCTATATCTTACAAGTTCTTTCTATTCACAAGTTATAACACTGACCGTTATTGGTAATACATTGTAGGTTACGTCGATGACCCATCAACGATTTTTTTAAATATTTGGTCTGTCGATTGACTGCACCTCATTTATATAGTAAAACACTGAGAATTTGGTTTTCGGGGTTCGATCTCCTACCCCTTTTCTTTTTCTTTGCAGAATTTATTTAGTTTATCTTAGATTTTACGAGAGCGACTGTCTGCTGTTCCCAAAATTCTGATGACAGTATATTATCGTATGAGTTTTATTTTTAGATCAGTGAGGACAGTGCCTCTTATACAGTATATCTAGTTATTACTGCATAATGCCAATTATTTTTTGTGCGAGTACATTAATAGATTAGTGGGCCTTTCTCCTTTATTACATTTGTTAATATCATATTAATACTTTCGAACCTAATTAAGTTCTGGGTGCGCTCAATGAACCCAAAATAAGTCGACTTCTCCCTTTTCTTCTTTACCGGCCAAATCAAGGACCGGGTACCTTACATACATACATTGCTTAGCTCACTTTTTTTCTCCAACATTTTTGTTATCAGCCAGCCACATTACCGTGATGTTTACCAGTCTAATACTGGCTAAACGTTCCCCACTTACGAAGGCTCAGTACTATTCAATGCAATTTTCTTATGTACATATAAACATGTTATCTCCCCTATACGCTGTCCCCGGGCTATGCTCGTAAATTTGTAATGGTGTGACCAAACAAGAGATTCAATATTTGAGTTTTATTAAAATGTACTCCTATGTACCACGAGCTAACATATATTGTCGCTTTTGTAAAGATTGGGAGATTAAATTATATTGTTAGAGGTTACTAAACTTGAAAATTCACGTGTTTAATTTATTAACCGACCGCGATAAAGATGAACAAAGAAGGTTATGTGTTTTCTCTATATTATATTGTTAAACCGATTTTGATTAATGATATTATGTCATTAGATATGCTCTCGCAGTACGACTGGAAAAGCTAGGATAATCGTAGCTCGTAGGTTACCTTCACTAGAATTATATTTCTTCATTCATCCGCACGCCAATCTAGGTTACATTCAAAACTTGTAGTTTATCAGCTTTATTGACGGCTATACTTGCTCCTTTATCTGTGGAATTGAAAACATATTTGATAAAAATAGGCTCTGTGTACCTACCTCTTCGAAAATATACATTCATGAACATAATGCAAATAATTGTATTCTAAATATTAATACAAACGCTTGCAAAAGTAGCCCAATAAGTGAACCTCACGTGATAATTTGTGCAAATCCTCCGCGAAGGGCCGTCGCCGCCTCACACCGCGCGCCGCACCAAAATATTGTACAAAACAGATGTCTATGACACTTCGTTCCCGCAAGCGTTTCGCTTAAACGCTTGTACTTAAAAAGATGACAAAATTGTAGGGAACTTGAGTCATTTTGTGGGATTTTTATATCCTGTGGGAAGCTGGGCTCTCGTAAAGGACCCCAGACTTATTTATACATTTCTAATTTGCATGGTACTTTTTCTTATATACATTGTACAGTGTGTTCTTGAAGTTGTTTGGACAGTAGTTTCATTTTTATGTAAGTAGATGTTTTCGCTAGATATATATGTAAGATGGTAAAAGAGGTTTGAAAAACTTTAAGAATTTTATTTTAGCCTTTATGTACTGTTTAAATAGCTGCATTCCGTGGCTCCACGCTCGTGGGATTCCGATCCCATTCTCGTACCCTATGGGAACCTATTTCCCATTGGATACGAGATTCTATTATTCTATTAAAACTATTTCAAAATAGGTATATTCAAATCTGTCATCTTGCATTACTGTATCAAATTTCAACTAAATCTATTCAGTTTGAGCGTCAGCGACATAAGAAACCTTTAAACATCTTCACTAACTTTTACATTTATAAATATATTATTATCTAGTAAGAAGTATTATTGTTGTGGAAATATCTTTTAATAATGGAGTAATCATACAAATTAGCGTTGCAAACTCTAAAACCAAAGGTCTTTAAATCGATTTTAATTTGTAAAAGTTGAATTGGTCTAGGTGGGAATCGAACCCGCGTTCTTTGCCTTACAAGTCCACTGACTACTAAGCCAATGGTCAATCAAAAAACAACACAAAACTGTCTTAGTGAACCCAAAATATTTACATTTCATTATCTAACTACCCAATAGACTGCGATTAACCTAAACCCAGTCAGGATGAGCACGGCTTAGCTAAACAAATTTTCTATCAAAACCAATAAGACATCTTCGCTGAGTGCCTGACACAACAGTGTTAAGACTTTGTGTAGGGCCTCTAAACGAGCGGGATTGAAAGGAGACGCAATATTTAAATACGATACCCGATTGCTGACTTCGGGCTAGTGGAAGCTATAAGCAATCATTTTGTCACTAGTAAAAGACCATAGTACTAGTTTTAGCTTTAATATTTAATTTTTAAGGCGTTAGTTTATCTAAATGTTTTTATATAAATAAGAAAACGGGTATTAACGTGATCATGGTAAAGGTCCCGTTTTCTTATTCATATATCATGAAATGCGAGAGTTTAAAAACTAAATGTTTTTGTTTCGATTTTTTAATTAACAAACGAAATTGTTATTATTTTTTCTAACCCGTTCAACTAAGTAACTGTACTAGTAAATAAGTCAGTATTCCGCCAGGAATAGAACCCCGGACTAATCAATCGTAAGGTTTACTCCTTTACTACTAAGTTGCCTATGCTCTATTAGTATTAGACGTGCTGCAGAATACATTTTAAGACAATATTTAATGCTTGCTTTTCACAGCGAATTTCGATATTACGCTGTTTTCATGGCTCAACTCCGTCTCAAGATACGAACTGCTCACTTTCAAAGTGTGTTATGAATAAAGTCTCAAAGAAGCTTTTCTTATTATAATAATATGTGTATGGCTGCGACTTCGATTTCCTATCTAAATATTGATACTGAATTTAGCTCTATACTATAAGATATAATAGTAAAATAAAAGGGGTATTTTTTTGCTGTATGCGCACTATTAAAGATTTGGTGGCGTTTACTTGCCTCTGATCAACGACTACAGGAAACTTTTATATCATCAAGGAAATTATCGTACGGTAATAAAAAAAAAGTTGGCACATTTTGTTTTATTTCAGTTAATATAAAAGTTAATATACCTCTGTCTACCGATTTAGAAACTTACAGACCTGAATATAATATATGTATTTAATATACAATTGTCGCTTCCTATCTAGAAATATTAAAAGTAAATATCACTGAAGCAATGTTTTAAAATGTATATAAGATATGTTCTAAATTCTAAATTACTTAATAATAAATAAATAAACATACTTTCGTAAGCCTCGTCTTATTACTATGATCACCATGATATTTCAACGAATAAAAAAAACACGAATGACTTCGGCACTTGTACTAAATATTACAAATCTCTCCATTTACATGAAATGAACAACGTTTAAAACGAATCTATCAGTATATTATTATACATACACAAACACAAATTATCAGTTTTTCTCACCTATTATCGATCCGTATCTAGCTCTTAAAACAATTTCAAACCTCAGCAACACAAGTACCGAGACTTCAAAACAATCTAAATACATTTTTCAAAACCCCCCTTTGTGCTCACCCACCCCCTTTGAGCCAATTACGTAGCACAAATATTTGCTAATTATTTGATTGAGTTGTACCACCCTCGCGACAGGGGTAAATCGGGCAAATTTTTGACTAGAGGCATTGCCAAATAGTTTTCATTGACTCAGTTGGTATTTACGGTGCATAGAGTTAAAAGTATACTAACTACGTACTAAGAACAAAAATAAACTTATAAATAACCTAACGCAGCAGTCAAACGCTCTTCTATCATGGCTCATAAACGTTATAGAAACTCAACTCAAATACAGAGATCCTACATTGCAGTATCAGCCAAAGTTACGCCAATGCGCCATTTACGTCGTTTCCTATTCAGACCAAAAAATGAACGCGTATCCCATGAATTCGAAATGACTTTTTGAAGACCATTTTCGAGATTACAAGCTACACATAAACATATACCACTTAATATGTACGTCGATTCGATAGTAATAAAATCGGGACGGAACTCATTACATTGCGGCGTTACGTAGGGTACCTAGTGATACGGCTCGCACCTGACCAGAATTGGGATCGCATCTTAAAACCATCGAAGTATAATGTTATTGCGATTTCGATAATGTACCGATAGAGGCTTATACGTGATTCTTTAGGGTTCCGTAGCGCTTAAGATACCTACGACGATTGTTGTCTGTCTGTAAAGGTCTTTTTCAAGAACACATATATTAAACTATGAATATTAATATATGTAACTACAAAAAATTGTTAAATGTTGTCTCAATAAAGCAATTTTGGTCATAGGCATGTGCTACGCAACCTGTACCTTCTGTATATATATGTATGTAACTCAACTACCTATATCAATTTCAAATTTTTTATCATTTTTCATGCCAAATATTCAAATCGATTGGTACATGGTAAGTCCCGGCGTTTGAGACGCCGAGGCGGGAGCTTGTGGCGGCCCTGGGGGTGAGAGTGCTCACGCTCTCCACCCTGCTCGCGGCGATGGTCCGCTGCGCGGATGCGTGGGCGGCCAGCGCCTCCTTCTGCGAGCAGGTCATGCTCGCGAAGGAGACAGCACAGCGGGCGCGGCGCGATGAACGAGAAAGGCTCGCTGACATCGCTGCACGCGCCCGAAGGCGGCTCGGGCGTCGGAGGGCGCAAACTGACCTCCGCCCCCCATGAGCGCGGGCCTGAGGGTGACGGGTGGAGCCGCCCGTCACCCTAGCAGAAGCAGGCCACGGCGGCGGCGCGCATCGTAGGACGATGCGCGCCTCCCCACACCGGTGTTGAGTCCCGGTTCCCGAGGAGGGCCAGACCGAGAGGGATGGCCCTTGGTCAGCCGGGGTGCGAGGGATATGTCGCATGACAACCTCACCTTCGGCCTAGCACTACGACCCAGAGACGGCGTGCGGTTTAGTCGGTTCGAGTCCGACATAACCTCCCCATCCGGCTCCGGAGGGGTGGGTATCCGTGGGGATATCCCGCACGTAAAAAAAAAAAAGGTACATGGTAAGTTAATTAAAATGAATGTTTAAAAAGATTGATAAATCATTCATTGGTTCCGATAGTTCGGAAGAATGTCGGCAGATGCTCCACTGTCGCCCCAAAGACGGATATAGAAGGAGAAATTTGAATTGGTTAGGGCGAGGTCTGATAGTTTAGTGGTCAAAGCGTTACCTTTCTAAGCCAAAGATCGCGGGTTCAAACCCCGCCTAGACCGATTCAATATTTTCTATTTAAATCAATAACCTATTTAAAGCTATATCAGTTTATGTCCAAGTGGGATATCTCATTATCTATTTGTGAAATTCGTAGTCTCCACCCTAAAACTCGAGATCTGGACAAAATATTGAGTATTTTCAAATTTAAAATGGCTCTAATTTACGATTGTTCTCGTAATTAATCAACATTTTTGTTTCTTTTCCTTAGCACATTAGTATCAAATAATCTTCACGTAAACAACAATATACCTATAGCAATATTTAAAGACAAACCGTTCACGGCGACATTCAATGAGCGAACGAATGAATGTGCGGAACGATCGCAAATGAAGACAGATGGCCCTCACTAATTCGCCCTAAACAATGTAATTAGCGCTACGAGATAAATATGTGTGTGTACAGCTCATTTATAGATTACTTGACCCGATTCCTGTTGGATGTATGTGTACATTGTACTTATGTTTGTTTATTTATAGTAATTTAATTAAGAACTTTAACGAATCCCAGTAAGATAATATATACACTTCTACTATTACTAAACACTACTCTTCTCTCACAGTATTCAGACAGTCGTAGTTATTGAAGTGAAAACTTCTTTAGCGGCGTTGGATGGGTGTAAAATGTTAAGGAAGCGTCAGGATTAGTTGACCTTTGAACCGTAACCGACGACTGACGCCATACAAGATTAGGTACAGACTATTTATTTTGCAAGTTACGATAGATAGCGTCGTAGCTTAAACGGTAAGCACTTCGACTGTAAGTCCTTATAGTTTCAGATAGTATCGGGTTCAAACCACCTGGCCTTCAGGGATTTTTTGTGATTGTTTTTTCTTATTATAATTTATTACTTTTTATGTTTTTTTTTCTTTATGTAATTTATTACTTTTTGTGATTATTTTTTTCTTTTCATAATTTATTAATTTCTTCTGATAGAAAATTAGCAGAAAATAAGTGATAGGTTCTATGATTATATATGGTATGTTCTTTTTTATATTTTTCTATGTAAATAACGAAGAAAGAAAAAAAGAAAATGTTTTCACTTCTGTCGGCACTCCCAGAGTGCAACCCGTTTTTTTTTTTTGTATTGTTTGCCTTTTGTTTCGTATCTACTTGTAAAAGCTTGCATGGAAATTGACAAATACTCGACAGTTTGGATTCCTTTTAGAGTATATCGTGATCATTTGACTCCATTTTACCTAATATATTACAATTTTTTTTATTCTTCCTATCAATGGACACCTGTCGGTAGTAAGAAGGTAAAATGAGATGAGATACTGACAATATAAATAGAAATAGCCAGCAGAACTAAAAAGGTTGCTTCATTGGAATATAATAATAAAATAATAATGTTTCGTCATGGGGCAATGTTTACTTGAAATTAGAATTTGCCTAGTAAATAAATTTATGTGATTCGGCTCATATGAGTGACCATTTACGAATTTAATAGAAACCTTTTGAAATCTACTGGAAATTCGTAAGTCAATAAATATACAATTTCTACATACAAATAAGTCAAATCAAATTCACAAATTTTGACTCAGCAATCGAACACTTTACGCTACGCTAATCAGTACGTAGCTAATAAGAATTATAACGTTCATAAAGTGCATTTTCAATCCCCACCTCTTCTATTACCAACTAACTCTGACTGACAGATCGGTAATTAAGCAATCGCCGCCAAGAAGTTCGGTAATGGCGATCAATTTAACTGCAAATTTTACGTTGGAACAGCCATTTATCTGACGGCCCAAACATTAAAACTTGTTTCTAACTGTTTAATGTTTGCTTTTAACGTTATTATTTCAATTTGTGTTAAACCTGCTCTTAGCTGCTTTAACCGTGTTATTAACGATTCGAAATAAGAGTTAAAGAATATTTGAATTTGAATATTTTTGGTTTACAATCATCTTTAATCTAAATATAACAAATTACTTAAATATTATTTAAAGGCATTGAAACCGGTGGCTACTAACGCGTTGAGTGGCAAACGTTCTAAGAACTTGGTACAGAAGGCGGTACTTCTCGTCACGGCAAGTATTGTAAGAAGGTTTCATCAATCAAAACCAACAACAGCTTGGCTCCTATTATACCCTACTACTCCTATTATAGTGAATTTTTAAGTACATATTATCATTTTTTTATATTTAAATATGTTTTCGAAAACGTATTCACTGAGTAGAGAATGGAATGCTAAAGAGAATACGAGTAATTTTCTAATACAACTTACTGTACATAATACCCAAAATAGGTTTAACACGTAACATGGATTCCTATGTAACAACAAAAGCCTTATTCATAAAAACTGCCTGCCAAAAAATATGATGTCCCTACGCCTCTTCAATTGAAAACTCCTGAAATTCGACAAAACCCGCCGACGCACGTGGCGACATTACAAACAGAGGGAGGCAAATATATATATATAATAAATAGGAAATTAAGTGCAGCCATTTAAGTAAATTGGCCGTTGTGAAAATAACAATGTTTTAAGTAGTAACATGGTGCTTACTCGTGAAGTTGAAAATAAACAAGTTAGATGTCTTGAGGCACGGGGTGACGCTTTTAGAAGGTAAAAAGGATAAGCCTCGGTCCTTGGTGCACAGCGCTGGTGTGAGCGGTGGCGATAGCGATTAGCAAACGTAGGAAAAAGCATAATATAATAGACAACTTGACGATGTGAAACCACTCCTATCTAAGGCGATTTAGTCTGGCGGGGTTAGAGAGAATACTATCAATTTCAGTTACTATTATCTTATCCTATAAAACATATTATTACAATTTGATCTCGCATGTGCATGGCCGAAAATCATTTTTGGAAATAGGGATTTTGGATTCAGGTTAGATTGTGTATAGGGCACGGTAACCACTCACCAGCAGGTGGGCCGTGAACTTTTTGTGTTTGGCTTTGGCCCCAAACTGTGGGGGTAGGTTCCTGAGCCGTGACCAACCTCACCTGCTCCTGCTAAAAAAATGACGAGGCTCTGGTGCTGATTTGTCTATCGGGGGTGGGAGGTCAGGCAACAGCAGCTTGAAAGAAACCATAAATGGACCTAAGGCTCCAAACTGCAACTATGCAACTGAGAAATGGTTAAAAACGACTGTAGTTATAAAGTAACTATTTCTTTTTCCCACTGTCGAGTTTCCCGAGCTCTCAACCGCGGCCGCCATCTGTTATGTTAAGTTCTTAGTTCATAACAAACATTTTAAACACATCTGACAACTCCCTCGGGGAACGGGAAGTGCCGGTTTGATGCAATGCTAAGTATACATTTGTTGTGCGCGACGAGAAAGTGCGCCGTTTTCAATGTTGATTCAGTATTTACATTTTTATGAAGAATTCTGCCTGTTGGAGATAAATTGCAACCGTATTAATGAGTACCTGGGCGATTAAGTTTTACTCGGTCTTTTTTGTTATTTTAACACCAATATATTTATACCAATATATATATATTATTTTCGGAGCTCCTATGCATTCTATGGCAGACTTGGTTTCGTCCACTAAAAACGATATAGCGTGATATCGTGGCACAAATTTATACTCGAATAATTTAAAGTAATGAAAAAGTGAATCATTGACACGGAAATAGAAGAATTATTATTGGGTGCACAACTGCCCATGTAGCGAATCGGACGACTTCAAAAATCTACCTAAACGAGAAATCTGTCGTACACCGAACAATACAGGCAGTACAAGCACATGATAACATAAAAAACAGACAACGATTGACGTAACTCGAAAGCCTCATGCCATGATTATGTAAATAGCAAGTGTAGGGTGCACTCTAACCAGTCGCGTACACAGAGGGGTCAGCAGAGCCGCGATGTCGCTAAAGACATACCTCGCTTGTCAAACATCGCGAGCATGACAAGTTATTACGCGGTTCATAAATAGAGGAACCTTTTTTACACCGAACATACTGTTGGCACATAATAAGGAACTTTTAAACAATTTCAATAAATGAATAGTTTTTATGTTTATTGAACGAAAATATAATTATATTATTTACCACCAAAAGGAGTGTTAGGAAAAAGTATAGTGCTTAAGCATATAAGCAGATGGTGGGCTAAGGTCTCTGCCTACCTCAGAAGGAAATAGGCGTGTGCATAAGTATGTATTACCATATAAATTTGGGTCAAGATTCAATGATGGGAGGGAAAAATCTCAGGCTCGCGGGATTACTTCTTAGAATTGTAAGGTTAGACGGTAGTTGTTCCCATTAAAGTTGAATAAGCTAAATCGAGAGAAGGTGATGGAGTAAGCGAATCTCGCCAAGGAATAATTTTAAGACGACGACTCTCTATACGCTACCCTAATAGTAAAGAATAGATTACTGAAAGAAAAACTAAGAGTTCAACCAATAAGCTCACAATTGCTGTCATTGATTTAATTATATACTACCCTAACTTGGTTTCAGTAGCAGACCATTTTAGACAAACTGTAATAGGCTCAAAACTCTAACTTGTCCAAACTAAGCACATTTAGACGTTACGGCTTTGGTTAGTAACTTAATCCCGAGAGAAGAATTTTAACACTATAACTGCTCGTTAGTCCAGCCGCAGGGAGTTAGCGTTTTTGACAGTTTTTGATCGTATAAGCGATGTAACTTTGATTGGACGCCATGTCGTAAAAAATCGCCATGACTAGTGATGTACAATAATACATCACTAGTCACTAACATTTGTCAGAAATGCATTCTTGCGACGGTTCAACTAGAATATGGCCATATAAAGGATCAGAATATTTTTGACTAATATATATAATACGAGTAATAATACGCAACTCTAATTTTTTGATGAGTGGTGATAAACAAGGAGTTTGCTCAGACCCCTTCATATAAAATAGCGAAATATTTAACATCAATTTAACCCCTTAGCAAACTGTACTACTGGAAACATTACACATGCGGTAGAGCAAGCCCGCATGCTGTAGATGCTGAATGCAAAGCAATTTAACATTATCAACAAATAGATAGGCTCGGCAGTCTGCAAAATTGTGGCTTCAATATAATTTTCTTGATTTCACATATTTGGTCATAAAATAAAAAGTAGAAGGCCATTTATTACAGGTTACCTTTGTTTGTTCTACTTTGTACCTAATTAATTCTATTTTTAATACCCCACAGTAATATTCAGCAGTTTTATTTATTTTTCTACCCTTGCTTTTAAAGCTATCCAAGTTGCTCATTATTTGTACCCCATTATATTTGCATTCCTCAGTTTGTCGTAACGTGAAGGAGAGTATCGAGTAAGGGGGCACATAAAAGCCTACATTTTTATTATTTATGTTTTATGAATACTTTGTTATGAATTTGCTTATGGCTTGATGTCTTAGGGTAAGCTAAAATATTTAAATATCTTAGAAAGTCGATTTAAGATAGGAAAAAGTGAATGCCCAGGTGGGACTCGAACCCACGATCTTTCCCTTACAGGGGGAATGCTCTGACCACTGAGCCACCGGGCCTCGGGCCTCAGCTCAGTGGTATCTTAAATCGATTTGAAAAGTTAGCATAGTAAATGCTTCAAAATTTCATTCAAATATCTTAGAAAGATTTTAATGCAGTATTAGACTATAACTACTGGATTTTTTATTTTTACTTTTATAGTTGCAGTGGTATTATCATATTTAGGAATTCTAAAGATGCAACAGCCTCTGACTAGGATTAGCCAGCGCAATTTATGAAGACCTATGAAAATTCTTGGATGTAAAAGTTTATGTTATTATTTTAATGTACTTTCAGGTAATAATAGGGGTTAAAGTATGAAATTGCCGTTTCATTGTAATAGGTACTTCGTATTGACATAGAACCTTCATGGTTTGAGATTTTTGAGTGAAACTTTTTCCACATGGTACCTATGTAGTTCTTCATTTAAAAATGTGCAACATTCGATTATCGACTTTCAGTTGTTTTTTTTATTCAGCTTAGACAAGAAAGATGGATACTTCGAAAATTCGAGTGATTTTTGAATACGAGTTCCGACGCGGAACTAACGCGGCAGAAACAGCTCGCAATATCAATGTTGCGTTTGGAGAGGGGACTGCTAATGAACCCACCGTGCGATTTTGGTTTAAACGCTTTCGTGATGGAAACTTTGATTTGAAGAACGAACCACGAGGAAGGCCGTCCACACAGGTGAATAACAATGAATTGAAAGACATGGTGGAAGCCGATCCGAGCCAAACTACCCACGAATTAGCTGCATGGTTTAACGTTACCTTACCAACAATATTGACTCATTTGCGTCAAATCAATAAAATAAAAAAATGTGAAAAATGGGTACCTCATGATTTGACTGATCTGCAGAAATAAATGCGTGTTGAAACTTGTGTTGCCTTGTTGAATCGATACAGAAATGAAGGAATATTGGATCGAATTGTGACATGTGATGAAAAGTGGATTCTTTACGATAACCGTAAGCGAAAAATGCAATGGCTGACCCCAGGTGAAACGCCACAACAGTGTCCTAAAGCAAAGCTTACCAATAAAAAGGTAATGGTAACTGTTTGGTGGTCTCAGCATGGTGTTATTCACTATAGCTTTCTACGATCTGGTCAAGCAATAACGGCAGATGTCTACTGTACCAAACTCCGAACAATGATAGCAAAACTAGCAGTGAAACAGCCCCGACTCATGAATCGATCTTCACCATTATTGCTCCATGATAACGCGAGACCTCATACAGCACGAGAAACCGTTTTAACTCTACAGGAACTGCAATTAGAAACTATCCGTCACCCTCCGTATTCGCCAGACCTTGCTCCAACAGACTACCATTTTTTTCGTGATTTGGACAATTTTCTATGTGATAAAAAGTTTTCTTCTCAGGAGGCAGTACAAAATGCTTTCACACAGTTTGTCGAATCTAGATCACCAGAGTTCTATCGCAAAGGCATAAATGACCTTCCTACTAGATGGCAGCAATGTATAGATAATAATGGTAAATAAAAACGTTAAATTAAAAAAAAAAACGAATTTCAATTTGTCAGTACAAATCGGCAATTTCATACTTTAACCCCTAAAATTATAAATAGGGTATATGGAGAGATTCCAGGCCACAACGGCAACAATGACTATTGACGAGCTATCAAAACATCCTGATCAATTTAAATAATAAAATAACACCAAATAAATCACGATAGAATCTGTTGAAAATATTTTATTTTATTCACGTAACATTGTATTTCTGAATGCATTCTACCTACACATACTCGGCTGATAATATTGTGTGAAGAATATAATACACCGCAAATTTTCGGCAAGGAATTGTCTTCTAACTCAAAACGAGTTTAATCAAAAGTAAATTGAAACAGTTGCTAATATAATAAGTCAATTTCCGTTCTCAGCAAAGCGGGAGAGATGTCAGAAAATCGTACCACGTGCACAAAGTCCTATATAAGTACATACTCGTACAGTCGCATCAATCATATTCTATCCTCCATGGTCAAATCACTTTCCCGTTGGGGTAGGCACAGACTACATGTTCAAGATTCATATAAACACGGGTTACATGGAAGTTGTTACAATATAATTGTCGTTTGTTACGGTGCCAACATGTTTTACCCAAATACGCATTTTAAAAAGGTTAATTGTTGTAAAAAATATTTCAAATATGTATACGAACATTAAATATCAAATCACAACAGCATTAAACATAGTCAACAGCATAACTAAGAAATTAAATAGTTGCAATGTAAATGTTAATGTAATGTAAAAGTTGCAAAATAAATGTTGCAATGATTCAGATATATCGCTTCATCTACTTTCAGGATTATTTTCATATTCC
This sequence comes from Eilema caniola, assembly GCA_949126895.1. Taxonomy (NCBI): domain Eukaryota; kingdom Metazoa; phylum Arthropoda; class Insecta; order Lepidoptera; family Erebidae; genus Eilema; species Eilema caniola. The sequence goes on along the minus strand of OX421477.1, from coordinate 1,134,161 downwards.
TGACCGTCGTTTTTCAAAATGAGGGCTTATTGAGAGCTATAATAAATTACCAGAATGAAATATTTTATTTCTGAAACGGTCTAGGATTCGCAATATGAAGTGTGTATTGCTTCTTCAAGCCTAAACGAAATGTCACTGGTCAAAGCAAATCCTACGTGGCTTGCCCACTCCTTGACTTTGTTGCCAAGGACTCCTAGACTAAACTAAATTTAAAATCATTCTCAAGGGCTCCAAATCGTTTATAAATTTATTTTATCAAAACTATAATGTTACTAATGTTACTACTTTTGCAACGGCTCCGCCCGCGTGTATATCGGTTATCCCTATAATATCAATTTATAGCCTGTTTGTTATTCTGATGTATAAGTTATATTACTTCATTTAAATCCATTCAGTAGTTTTTACCTGAAAGAGTAACAAACAGCCATCCAACCATACTTACAATTTTTTGCGTTCATAATATTAGTAATTAAAATTTGTTAAAACTTACCATAATATTGGATTGTATGTATTCACCATGACCATAGCGTTAATTCCTGACAGAAGCGATTATGCGAGCTTCAAACTGCGCTGAAACCACATTCAAATTAGATGATAATACTCATGAATACATTATTTAGTTCTAAATATGAAAATTCAAAACAGTTTGACGCGTATTAATTAGAGGTGCATATTATCGCGGTGCGTCAAATTATGCTCAACGGATGCCCTAAATACTAGTACAGGAGCTCATTACAATAATAACTGTGATTGTAAAATGAAGTTTATTTATAAATGGCTCATCTGGATTTCATACAGCTACAGCATAATTTGTGACTAATAAGTAATAATTTCATTGTGAAGGTCAGTATGTACTGCAGATTTAAGACTATTTCTATGCATGTCACATCCCGAGCCGATATAAAGTAATCCTGTCATAATATAATTATATACTTTATATTAGATAATGCAGTCGCTTCACGGAAACTTAGACAGGTAAAAAACGGACCTCAGACTCCAAGTTGAAAAGCTTCGGATGCGACTGGGATTAACGCTAGGATGAAGAAGATAGATGGCTTTTATAGAAATCAGAGAATCAACCAGCCCCTTGCCAGCTCTCCACTGTATCTTCTGTTAGTCGGAGGGACATTTGAAAAGCCTCGGATTATTCCTCTGCAAGACCGCTACCACCTCGACCAGAATTTACTGTAGGCGGCAACGTCACCCCTGTGAGAGAGAGGTGCTGCCATCCCCATTACCCTGGGTGCTTGGTCTAGCATCTCCACATCTATCTATTTTTTCTTACTTTAGTATGATAAAAAAGTCCAAAACAAACGTAATACAACTTGGTAACAGTAGTTTACAACACAATCTTCTCACGAGCACAATGTGGTATGAAATAAATTGCACTCCGCATAAATTATGCGTGCTAGCTCCTGGACTAACAACCGATGCTTATCTACAAACCGTATTGTCCGCTAGGCGGCAGCTCGGCTAATTTCCGATTAATCTGTCCATTATTTAACCTCTGGTTACCGAGGCGGATTAGGTGCAATCAACCGTTTCTATTGCACCATTTAATTTTACCTATGTCGTGTTAACATGTGACTGGTATTAGACAATGTTTGGCCGGTGGATTGTGGTATGATATAATTGATCTTCTCTATTATTTTAGAGGGATCAAAATTGCTAGATTCTGGTATGAAGATGGGCTTACAAGTCTACATGGGTTAGGTGATAGCTATAAATGTTACGTAACTCATAGGCGGTAATAGATATATTGGGTCTGGAAAGACGCAATAAGAGGTAGAATACGACGGTAGTTCCGTCCAATTGAGCAGTTCGACTGGGGAAGTACCTCCGCCCTACAGAATACCACGGCCATAATAACCTCGTGTTGTGTTCCTGTCGGGGAGTTGGGTAGCCAGAGCACACTGGAGAGTTTTTGTACTGTCAGTGGGAAGACCTAAGGCTATTTTCTGTTTTGTTTTCTACGCCTACGGCGCAGAACCTCTCTGTTCTAATAGGGTCGGCAGTGCAAGTGTGACGCTCCTGGTGTTGCACACGTCCATCGGCCACGGTAACCATTTACCATCAGGTGGGCCGTGTGCTTGTCTGCCACCTAAGTTGTATTAAAAAAACACATTTCAATACGTGTATATATATATATATATATTTACTTACGCACTATATGTACTTCTATAATCCGGGCATGGGGGATGACCGCACGAAAAAAAACCTTTTTGTGCGGCAATCTCTTTGGATATCTTTCTCCCCGTCGGTCAACAAGGACGGTTATGATGAACTCGAACCGACCTAAACCGCATGCCGTCTCTACTCTCATATACTAGAATGTAAGGTGGTTAAATGAGGCAATTCCGTTGCACCCTGCCAGTATTACGATGGTATCAAAACCACGACCTTATTTGAAAACAGTACAAACAAACGAACCTACTTCCACATTTATGATGCTACTAAGAATAAAACATCAAACTACATTCGATTATGCCCCGTCAAGGGGGCCTCCCCTTCCTAGCAGCGTACATCTCTTAAGACTATAAAAATTTGCATACTTATAACTTGGCGTGCATTCGAGTGCACCTGTCGGCTTCACACTACAGTTTGTGTTGCTCTTTTTATTAATACGATATAGAGAGGGATAGAATATTTAAATTAAGAACTGTATTTCTTAAGGGGTTTCGTTATTGCTATGGAAGAACTACACCTTAGGGGAGTTGGTTTTGCAATTAAATTGTTTATTTTTTAATAGAATTTGACTTCACCTCGCCTGATGGTAAGCTGAAGGCAAAGTTTCACTAAAGAGGGTCACCATTACATACACGTACCATGTTAACAATGGTGGCACTCAGCTTGGCGGCCTCATCAGCTTATTTTGCACGCCCCGCTTAAAGGACCCGGGACTGTAGGAAGAAGGAAACACGTGAGTTGGCAAAGAGTTCTAGGCCTTAATGGTGCGACGAAGAAAAGAGTCACCGAACCGCTTGGTTCTTGAAGGAATATTCTGCAACTTATACGGGTGACATCTAAGCCCTGCTCGTGTTCTCCTGTGTAGGAAAAGAGAGGACGGGACCAATTGGAAGAGCTCATCAGAACATTTTCTATGGTAGAAATGGTATTATGCGTTTTATATTAGCTTTACCTAAAATCTATCATCTTCATTTACATAACGATTTCCCATTCACACGTCTAAAGTTCTTTGTGGTCTGAGATCCGTTTTTTTATTGGCTTTTCTGAGAGCGACTTCCTAATTGGAAAAAGAATCCTGCTCCACAACCTTGTGTATTGTGTAAAAAGTGAGGTTAGCTTGATCATGATCTCAATTTGACCACACATACGTCATTCATACGATGTAATAACTCATAAGGCCAAACATACGCAGTCGCCTTATATCCTGCCTTAAATTAAGTTGCCGACATTTCAGTTAAGTTGAAATGAAATTGTACAATTTCCGCAACTGTGACGTCATCAGTGGAAGGCAACCATGACGTAGCAACGATTAGCAAAGTAATGTGGAAGGCGGGATTAGTATGCGCCGTGAGCTGCAGGCCGATGCCGCCCGAGATGCATACAAAGTATTAATGTTACAACAATGGACGTGTTGTTTAAATATTATTCTTTGTATCGAACCCACGATCTTTCCCTTACAGGGGGAATGCTCTGACCACTGAGCCAGTGGTCAGAGCATTCCCCCTGTAAGGGAAAGATCGTGGGTTCGAGTCCCACCTGGGCATTCACTTTTTCCTATTCTTAATCGATTTGAAAAGTTAGCATAGTAAATGCTTCAAAATTTCATTCAATTATTCTTTGTATATCGATTGTTTTATATTCCTATGAGGGTAAGAAAATATAATTATAGCTAGAAGCGTATATCAAGATGAAAGGTCGGTGGTCGGATGAAAAACCTTAAGTGCTACTGGTTATAGATTACACGCGTCATCAGCAGTCTTAAAATTTTACCGCTTAGGGGGTTAAATAAGGAATGAATGGTGATGTGCAAGCCCTTAATTTTTAAAATAATATGAATCTGATCTATTGAAATCTATAGATACCTGCTGTATAAATAAACGTCTATGGGTCGTGTATGGGCATTTAAAGAAAAACCCAGTGAATTATGGGTATAAACTTAATTTATATAGATTATTATACTTTTGGAGTAAGATGTATGAAATTAGATGTACTTTATTATCACCTACAATTCGATCTAGTATCCCTACTAGATCGAATTATAGATGATAATAAAGAAGTGCAATCGTTATATAAATTTATTCCCGTGCCTCTAGGTACACATTTGAACCTTTCTACAATTTGCTAGTACACAACTAAAAAGAAGTAAATAATAGAGGTATTTAAACTATAATGGTTACTGTGTTGTATTGTTTTGAGTGTTTATTCGTTTGTTATCGAGTTTTATAAAACTTTAAAAAAAAGTTTTTAAAATAACATGGTCAATATCCCGATACCTTAAATAAAAAAAGTAATTATTACCACTTTATGGATAAAATAATTGTAACACATTATACATCCGTACCGCACAAATCTATATACAGGCCGTTACATTTAGTTTTCAATTAACTACAAGTGCTACATAATGTACGTAACGTAATTAAAATCGCCCAATCGTAAACAATCATATAAACTGCAAACAAAAGTATAACAGTTATATTTTATTCGCTATGGGAACTATCAGATGAATACAAATTAGTGCCCGTTTCGTTTTATTTTATCATTAATCAATTTAAATGTACAACTGGGTCTGTTTATACTGGAGACTGAAGGCGCTTGATGGAATATACAAAACGTATTGAATAATACACTTATACTTTACCATAGCATATTTTTATTTTTGAATTTATTATTATTTTGATTATATAATTATTATTTTGATTTTGAACCTGACCGGTTCACCTCAAGGCATTTTCAAAGGTTTATATAACAACCTTTGATCCAAAAGTCAACTTTAAAGCTCTGCGACTATGCGACAAAGGCAGAAAAATGAACGCTCTGGAAGCTCTTGAATTAATAGACTACATACTGACAGACATAACATAATAAACCAACAGTTGTATCTGAGCCGTTCACCTCTGTTACAATGAACGTTGACATCTATATATCTACATATTAATTTAATATTGTGACTTACATTTTATACATTGTAATACCATTAAGCGCAGTTCCATTTGACAAAGTTAATTTGACAATTACTTTAATTTAATTATAATTATGACAATTAATCATCTGACATTTCACTCTAATACAACTAACGTTCTATAATGTATTAATTAATTTTATAAAACAAATCACTTTTAGGGAAATTGAAATAGTATTAACCCCAAATGTTGGGAAAAAACTTGAACCTGATATACACAATTTTTTAAAACTCCCCACATGTAAAAATTTGTATTATTTAGAAACATAATTGTATAAAACCATTAGGAATGCTGCGAGGTGAAACCGGTCAGGTTCAAAATAAAAATAAAGTATGTAAAAGTAAAAGTGTAATATTCAACATGTACAACTGAGTGTTTAAGCTGCTGCAGCACTTTGGAAGTAACAGGAATGATCGTACTAAGGGTATTTTAGTTTAGTTAGTAGTAAAAGTATCATCATCATATTAGCTTTCCCCGTTTTCTTTGCCGTTTATTCACCTCAGAACCCGAGGTCCAGTCACTCCTCCTCCTCATAAGTTGCACCTGTAAATCCCCGAAGGGGAAGACAGAAGCATATTTAACACCCACATTTCACCAACTTTGATTTTCGGTGCTACATCGGTGCGACATGGACTGTAGGTATGTTTACTGTCAGATCCATTACTCGCTTTATACCGTGCTGTGTTGTCCTGTGTAGGAATAGAGAGGGCGAAACTCATTGAAATACCTCATCAGAACATGTACCATGGTAGAGACAGTAATTTACTGCCAAGGAAGCAACCTCTCTACATCTGCAGAGGCTCCAGGGTGCTCGTGACACCGAGTGTGCCGCGCCACAGAGGCTGTCTGACCTCCTAACCCCGAAGTAAAAGCCTCATCCGTCAATAAAGAAGATGCAGGTACCCGCCTGCTGGTGAGATCGCCTGGCCCCGAAGGACTTTAAGAAATGTACTGCAGGTAATAATAATAAAACAAAAAGGTTGTAACTTCTCTTATCCTAAGATAGCACAATGTGCCCTCTGAGGCTCGTTATAACTTTGAAAATTAAAAATGTAACATAGGCAAGCACGGAAACGGCAATGACTTATACATCTTAAAACTTGTAGGATGTATACGAATGTTGTTGACGCTATTTATGTACATGCCTTAATAGCATTGAGTCATGAGCGTATGGGACCCTAACACCTTCTCGGCATAAACCAGCTGAACCCGCTAGTCAGTGTTCCTGCTAAACAACAAACGTGGCTCTGGCGGAGGCATTCCTCGCAGAATTTTTGGAAGTCATTACTAGAAATGCTAGTGGTATTTCCCGGAGCGATTACCAATCAAAAATCATAATGGGACTTCAGGTTCAAAAGTGTAAACTGTGGACATACCTAGATAGACCCACATCAATAGTGATTCTATTAGGATGAAAAAGCCGATCAAGCCCAACCAAATGTAAGATTAAGCGGAGCTCAGACTCCGAGGTGAAAGCCTCTGATGTAATGGAGTCAACGCTATCATGATGATTGTAATTAAGCATGGTTCAAATTACTATGTAAATTACAAATGTATGAGTCTCTCGTCGCCGAAATAGGCATCCGTCTTGAACTAACAACTGTCGACCACATTTGGGAAAGACTTTTAACGTGCCCTTCGAAGCACGGAAGCGCTCAGATGTGATACCACTAAACGGTCACCCATCCCAATGGTAACCTCCACCCAGGTAACTTAATGCACTGATCGTTTACCGAACAGTGAGCGATTGAGAAAATATACGAGTTATTCAATCAGCCATCTTGAATATAATATAACACAGTGCAACTCCTAAGGAAAATCTCACAATATTTTTTATGGTCTTAGTAATGGTACTTAATTAAAAAGGATATAGCTGTAAAAATACAATTTTTCGTGAGAGTCCATTGTTTTATTCTACAATAACAATATATCAGCCTGTAGCAGCCAGAGATGTACACTGCCGGCCGCCTTACGACATACATATTTTATTTATTCTTACTCAACATTTTGTTACTTAGAAAATGATCCATGAATAGCAAATTTTAACAAGACTTCGTTGATATCTTTTTTATTCTATTTTTACCGAATCTTATATGGGACAGTCATATAAGATTCGGTCATTGTATAATGATTAATCACACGACAGACAGGCTTGCCACCAATTCATTCATTATTTTTACTGTTATAGTTATTTCTTATTTAATAAAAACATTTAACCTCAATACTAAATAAAAACTAGCTAGAGTTTTTTCTAGTTTTCATACAAATATTTAAAATTTCTTGGGTTGCAGCCGGTTGATATAGGCAGTATAAAACTCGTAAACTGCCTACCATCGGGGTGCGATTATTTCATCCTGAAGTGCACAACTATCTAGACCTCATCTCGTTTCACGCACCATATACCGCGCATGTTCTCGGCTCCTGGCGCGCCTGCATGCAAACTGCATTGTGAGGATACAACTTTAGGAAATAAATCTAATTTTATAAACGTTCACGTTTTCAGATATTAAGTTATTTGAGTTTCTTCGTACACTATTCATTTTTCTTTATAGTATATTCTTACGTCTAATACTGGTGGTTTAGGTACGGAGAAAGAATGATTTACTGAGTGAATGGTAAAACAGTAAGTTTAGCTAATGTACTATTTTTATTTTTACAGGTATGTTCAGTTTATTGATACAGTCGCGTAAAGGTGGAACTGCGTATACATCGTTGTAGGTAAGTGCTTCTATTTTATAAATTTAGTTCTAAACACGTAATAAAAATAAATCAAACCCGCTCAGTGCATGAATGTGGGTTTTTGCATTGATCTGGTCGTGCCTCGGAGAGCATGTTAAGACATCGGTCCCGCTTGCCATATGAACATCTATGGCAGTCGTTACGGGTAGTTGGAGTCCTCAAAAGTACAACAACAGCTCTTACTGCAATGCTGCGATATTGGCTTTGGGTTGTGGAGGTTATATGGCAGTCGCTTCACTGGAAATGTCGAAGTTTAGCCAAATTGGCAGTTGGAGTGGTAAAAGCGGACCCCAGACTCCAAGTTGATAGCTTCGGATGCGACTGGGATTAACGCTAGGATGAAGAAGAACCTTTGTGCAAAATCTTAGCCAGAACCATCCAACCGTTGAACTAACTGACCAGGAATTGAACCTAAATCCACAAGACTACATAACACGTTAACATCATAAATGTTATACCACAGTTCTAATTAAGCAGTAGCTGTAACAAGAACATATCGCACGAACTAAGTAGGTTATGAATTTCAGCCCCTGTAGAACGTAACAGAGCACGCTAACAAACAATATCGCCATGTTTATTAATATTCGTAAGCGCGGCCATTTACGTATTAGTGTTGTACAACATTGTCTACCTCAGAACACATATCTTGGACCTAACGAGGCCCTGGCGCTTGCGTATTGTTTTGTTATTATCTATGCTTGGTAGATTAGAGCTCGTCCACCATCCCTGCTTTCCTCAAAAGACACTCAAGACAAGTGTACTGCTCGTATAAAACACATTTTAGGTTCAAGATATATGTACTAAGGTGTACCTACATGTATTTAACAAGAGGTGCCACCAGATGCGGCAGATCATAATCGTAACAGGAATTACGACTCGCGAGTCATCTCGCAGCTACCCTGATTACTTTACTCCGCAGTATATCTTACGTTTTAAGATAAAATGTTTATTAGAATTTTAACTGGTTTGATCTCAGAGAATATACAATTAATAAATTGATGGCGTTTTGAAAAAGGGTATGTCAGAAAGATTCAGTAGAGGAACCTCGTGACGTACGTATGTAAGTTACAGCCCCTAGATAAGAATGTTAATTATGGTTCACAGACAACACAAGGTAAATATTTCATAGGCGTGTTGTCCTTTTAATAGGTTTACCTTGTAGTGCCTGTGGCGTCCCTGACTATAAGATCATACGATAGTGACGATGTCAAGCTAGCACTCTTTGAGGGTGACATGGCCAGAATTTGACCCACATAATCACACAGTTGCTGAAAACGTGGCCTGAAGGCGATCTTTCTGTATTTGATCTACAATGTGACGGACATGAAGGCTGCCGCGGATGCAGGAGTTACTCATATGATCTAAACGTGTAACCTTTCACATCTACCGCAGCGTTATGACAATTTTACTCAGCTATTATTGCGATCTATTTTATCTCCAAAACTAGCATATACTGCTCCAAAAGGGGTGCCACAGAGGTATAACTCACGGTATGACACGAAATTCGTCTCTGGCACGCCTTGACTCGTTTTTTGGCGCGAAAATGTACGAAACATACACATTTGTAAGGAATGGATATGGCTTGACATATCGTACCGCATTTTATTAGTGCGAGCGAGATTTTTAGACACAACTTGTATCAGGGTGACGAAATTTTCCGCTTGTGAGCTTCCGTTGTTGCTTTGATTTTTCGAGCTAATATTAGAGAAATGTTACTTCAAAAAATATAATACGTATCAACTAACTACGCCCTGCGGTCTGGCTAAGCGTAGGGACATGGTCGTATTCAGGTGGCCGCTTGTCTTTGCGGTCTTTTTACTCGCTTACGGCAAATATATAACCTTCACCAAGCACAAAGCTAGCAAAAATAAAAATTATTGATCCGATTTTACTGTTTTTTTTTTCACATAATTCCACAACCCGTAACGAGTCAGAGCCTAATCCGTTAATACTCGTAGTAGTTTATGATACTGTTGCATAATAAAGGTTCTTATAACACGAGTGTGTTTTAAAAAAACAAGCCGTAGGCGAGTTTTTTTATATTATTACACGAGTGTTATAAGACCAAGTTATGTTCAGTGTCATACACTACTTTATCTACTCTCATACTATAATACATAAACTAATTATTGTACAAACAAAACCAAACTTTGTTTAATTTAAATGTAAAATGTTTGACGCCAAGGCGCAAACATCGATTGCGCATGCGTGTTTCTTTTTTTTCCCGAATCGGCAGATTCTTTTTTAAAGTAGAGGTTCAGTCCAGATCGAGGTTGTATAGGTGTATGATTAAAAAGTTATTTAATGATATAGGTGTCCATACAAGACCTGTATCGTAATAAAACTTTTTTTTGGCCTGTGCGTTATGTTTGTCATAAGAGTTTTGATTTCAATTTTATAATTTTTGTATTACAGTATCAGAGTAGATAAAGTAAATTATTTAATTAAAATAGTAGTTAAGGGCACTTTCCCTTGATATTATTCCGCGTCCATAATCTAAGTTGTACACTCAACCTCATTACCTACTCCTCTATAATGCAGAGCTTGTCTTAATTACTGTCATAACTTGGACTTAATGAAGCTTGCATGGACTTGATTAAGCTTGTTAGTTCCTCTAAAAGTTATTACTATGTAGTTCTCTAGGTTATACTATTCATATCCAGAGATTTGTGGTGAAATGGTACCCAAATGACATTGTAACGTTAAGAAATAAAAGCCAGGTCATTCTCTGTACCTCGAAGGCGGTCAGTTGTCGTACGAACGTGTAGTCATTCGTTAAGAGTCACTCCGAAGGTGAGGTAGCAATAGAGCATATCCCTCGCACCCCGGCTGACCCAGGGCCATCTCTCTCGATCTGGCCCTCTTCGGGAAGTAGATGGAATCTTCGTAGCAATTTCAAGATTTCTGATGTAACTACAAAACATTTATAGTGATAAAGTCAAAATCAAGGGTTTTTATTCTGTATACAACAACATGACTGATTCTTTCTTATTGACGTCAATAATAATTTTACATGAGGTTACGGTGTAGTCCACTTAGAGCACCCAGCCGAATAGCACCTGAGCGAAAAGCACCTAGACCTCCATCGCTTCCAAGGCGCTGGTGGAGAAGAAACGGCGCAACAAACTTCACTGCGACACATATCAAAGTTCTCAGACCAGAAGCTCTCCGTAAATAATAGGTATACTTAATGGGTGAGTTCGCGATGCCGTGATATATAAAGGTTATCATTTATAATGTTAAATAGAATAATTTCGCAATAAATTTGTGTGTGCAGATGTGACATCATAGCTGGTAGAATGCATACGCTTGCGCTCGTTGTCTGATTAATCGTACTTGTCTGGTACCGTCCTTTGGCCTCCGACGAAATCTCAATTAGTGATGCATTGCAAATCTCAGTACTCAGAGAGATTTGTATCATAGTTTATCATCGTGACAGAGTTAATCCCGGCTGCAAGTGCGTGCTTTGGAGTACGGGGTCTGATCGCTTCTCTTGATTTGGTTTATATTGACTTTTACGAAAGCGACTGTCGTGAACCGCGGTAGCCTAGTGGTATGGGTAATGGACTGCTGAGACGAGGTCTCGGGTTCGATCCCAGGTTTTCTACGGCACACACCAATGACTTTTCGATGCTTTTCGAAGTTATGTGTGTATTTATCGCAGGTTTATAAGTGCCCAGTTAATGGCAATAGGCCACTTATTACATTGGGAAAACATCAACCGGCGAAATGTGGGTGCTAGCACCTCTGCCTACCCCTTCGGAGATAAAGGCGTGAGTTTATGTTATGTGTAACTCCGCAATCCTTAGAAGAACCTCTTTCTAGCGTATATGTTATTCTCACTTACCTTACCGGCCCTGTGCGCAATATCAAAATCGACTACGAATCAAAGGATTAGCAGCTAGAGTTCATTTGTAAATATTCTGTACAAGAAACTTCAGTGATAATCGAATTTGGTCTTGAAAATCAAATTAATCACTTCTTTACCCTAGCGTTAATCTCGATTGCACCAGAAGCTGTCACCTCGGAGTCCGGGGTTAGCTTTTTTTAGTTTAACTATTGTTGGTGACTTTCGATGTTTTCCGTGAAGCGATTGCCATCTTACCTCCACAAACTATTGGCGATATTGCAGTTAAACCGGGACCTATGGCTTAATGCACATTAAGTCTCCAAGGTATGGAAATACCCAACATGTTAGCACATTCACATTAAATACCTGTTGAGCAAATACAACCCTGAAATAATTTACCGTCGGCATCGTTGTCGGACATTACGTCATATTTCAAAGCTGATTAGTGCAAGACAAACCAACAAATCACCCTTGGTTGCACACTAAGCGACATGTTTACAGCTACTAAGCTCGAATATAAACATACGCCTATTGTGCAATTGTTGTTAGGTCGTAATCGGCTCCGTTTGACTTAGTGCTGTTAGTTCACGATATGTAATCCCTATTAATGTAATAAGGAGTATTGGGTTGCCCTAGAAATATATCGCTTCACCTAATGGAACGATTACTATGTCATAATAAAGTTCTAATGGAATGTTTTTATTCCTTCAGTAGTGTAAATAAAAATATTTAGATGTATAATAGTGTATATTTACGTGAGTACTTTGGTCTGCGTCTAACTATATTGGGTAACGCAATCAAAAGTATTTAATAATTTGTGTTTACTCTAATCTCTAAAGTAGTCTACAGTTTAAACACAAAAATTTACATAAATATCGGTCTAATCCTATCGGAGGAGTTTAGTTACAAACACTGCGACACGAGAATTTTATAAAATGTAAGATATTTACGAAAAGCTATAGATGTAATACCCTTTTCATTTTGAAAATGATGAGGCTAAGAAAAGAGATACTGAACCTTTGGTTCGAGATGATTGTTGGCATCGGTGATCGGTGATCGGATGATTTATATAAGAAAGGAGAGGGTGGAACTAATTGGAATAGATCACCTCTTCACCATCACATGTAATAGAGGCGGTAAAATACTACCAGCATTGACTTGAGGGTGTCGGATAGATTTTCGCTCTATCGTAGAAACTTGGAGTCTGATAACGGCTCCGATAGACATTGAACCTTTTTTACCAACCATTGAATATTAAATATGCCTCTACTATATAGGCTTGAGCGTCCATATAATAAAATCTGATCCCAAATACAGATGGAATATGGACCCTGACAAGAGATAAATTACCTTATTTATTGAAACAAATTTTTCTGGAGAAAAATATATTCTGTGAGAGAGTGACAATCATCAACTGACAAGAATTTAAATAAAAACACTTTTTTCTTAAGTTAAAGTTTACACAAGGAGGTTGTACCTCACTAACACCCTCCCTTAAACATAACTAAAGAATACAAATAACTAAACAAATAACAGTCCTGATATAAAACAACTAAATAACTCTAAACAATTCACTAACAAACTTAGCATGTTTGTCCTGACTTAACGCTTTCGTTAAAACATCTGCAAATTGTTCACTACTAGTTACATAGTTCAAACAAACTGTTCTATCATCGACCAACTGCCTTATAAAATGATGCCTAATGTCGATGTGTTTAGTTCTCCCGTGCATAATATTGTTAGAACACAATTTAAGCGCTGACTGATTATCAGTATACAATTTAATATTGTATGCCGACCCGATCAACTCTGCCAAGAAACTTTTCAGATACAAAGCTTCTTTGCAGGCATCAGAGATTGCCATGTATTCTGCCTCTGCTGTAGACAGAGCCACGGTACGCTGTTTGCGACTCTCCCAAGATACAATGTTATTAAACACCTTAAACACATACCCTGTGTAGGAGCGACGATCCACTTCATTAGAAGCCCAATCAGCATCAGTGTGTCCTACAATCTCTGCTGTACCACCTTTTTTAAAAGTAATACAACAACTCTGAGTACCTTTTAAATAACGCAGCACCCTCTTCGCAGCTTTCCAATGAGACTCTGAAAAACAGTCATTAAACTGGCTTAAATAACTCACTGCAAAAGAAATGTCAGGTCTGGAACAAACTGATAAGTACAAAAGAGATCCAATTAAATTCCTATAATCCAGCTTACACTCTTCTGTACTCTTCTGCAACTTCAAGTTACATTCCATCGGCGACTTGACCTGCTTGCATTCAGACATATTGAATCTTTCCAATATCTTCTTAATATACTCAGATTGATCCAAGGTAATGCCGTTATCCGTTTGAGTAATTCTCATGCCCAATATATGCTTGACTTTACCCAGATCCTTGATCTCAAAATGTTCACTTAATGATATTTTAATTTCCTCCTTTTTCTTCTGTATTTTCTCAGAAGAAAACAGCAAAATATCATCCACATACAAAGCTATAATAATAAACTCCTTATCCTGGCTGTAAACATACACACATGGCTCAGATAATAATTTTTTAAACTTCAGTTTATTAACTATAACATTATTTATCTTTTCATACCATGATTTAGCAGCCTGCTTGAGTCCATAGATAGCTTTATTCAATCTGTAGACTTTCTTCTCATTTCCTTTCTCTACAAAACCTTCCGGTTGTTGCATATAGACTTCTTCATGTAAATCTCCATTCAGAAATGCAGTTTTCACATCTAACTGTTCTATTTGCCAATCATATTGCGCTGCAAGTGATAACAATATTCTCAACGACGAGTATCTAACAACTGGAGCGAATGTTTCATTGTAATCAATGCCATACTGCTGACTGTAGCCTTTTGCAACGAGTCTTGCCTTAAACTTCGTAAACTCTCCAGTAACACCTCGCTTCTTAGCAAACACCCACTTGCACTTCACTGCTTTCTTTCCCTTCGGCAAATCAGTTAAAATCCAACAACGATTAGTTAGAAACGAGTCATATTCCTCCTTCATGGCTTGTTTCCAATTCCCTGCATCTTTGCAATGAAGAGCCTCCTGCACTGTCTCTGGAACATCTTCCTGTTTGGCCAACAAACCCGCCAACTCTTGTTGTAGTTCCTCTACATCTTCATATTCCATATCAGTAGACGTATCCGACTCCTCCTCTGAGCCTGGAACATAAGTTGGATCAGACAAGTCCCTCACTAGTGTTTCTTCACTCTCAGAAGACTCAATAGCATCATCAGAATCTACTGACACCTGTCTATCCTCTATTACCTCAGAACTAACATCCGTAGTATCTACTGGACATTCAAACCATTCCTCCTGAGTTTCATCCTGTGATAGACTAACCTTCTTCACAAACTCATTTTCTAGGAATGTCACGTGCCTAGCTTTAACTATATGCTGAGGACACGAGGGATCCATCAACCTGTACCCTTTACTGTCATCGCAATATCCAGTAAAAATGTACCTTTTGCTTCAGCCCCTTGTCCTCGTAGGCTTTCTCCAAAGCTCGCCATGCCTGATGTGGGCTTGTAGACGACCTTACATGTGGCAAAGCCGCCTTTCCAACCGACAAACAGATTTTCGCTAGTGCTCTTTCATTTTTATTTCCGTCGTCACTACCTTTTTCTGTTTGTATGCACTCCCACAAATTGTCATGCTTCAATACCATCGACATGGTGAATTTCCACGATGCGTAGTCCTCAGCCCCTTGTAATTTCTCGACGGGCCAACTCCCCGACGAATTCCCGGAGACCGACATTTTTTACGCTCGTCACTAACACTTTCTATTTTTTACTAAAGCTGCACAGTCACACAGCACTCTGGGCCCATAACCAGATGGAATATGGACCCTGACAAGAGATAAATTACCTTATTTATTGAAACAAATTTTTCTGGAGAAAAATATATTCTGTGAGAGAGTGACAATCATCAACTGACAAGAATTTAAATAAAAACACTTTTTTCTTAAGTTAAAGTTTACACAAGGAGGTTGTACCTCACTAACAAATACCATTTCCTGTTATGTTTCTAGTTTGTAAACTTCAAATCTCAACGCTCAGAAATAGAAGCAACATAAAATATTCACAAATTTAAACTTACTTCGTGTATTCCGTGTACTGTTCGAAGTTTACGGGTTGTGTACTTGTGTATAATTGTGTACAATTTGGATGTGCTGGGAAGCAGCAGGTGTGGACCGAGGTGTTCGATTCACGACATAGTTAATTACTTTTGTTTAAATTCCCTTTGTTGTGTATCATTTTCAAAGGGCTGGTTGAGTTTTTCGAGGTAGGTATATGAGATATTTTAGATATGAATTTGAAATTAGAAGACTGTGTTAACTCAAAATGAAAGTGTTACTTTCGGGTACTTAATTAGAAGAAAAATATTATCCTATTCTTTTCAACGAAGAATGATCATTCAAATTCAAATTATTTATTTGCATTATACATGTGAGAATCAGATGGTCATAAAAACATAATAGTGGTCGGTACATTGTATTATCACTAGTCATGGGATGCAAATATTTATTATTCATGTTCAGAACACAATATAGAGAATGAACATTTTATAAAAAGAAATTATGCAAATTCAAGTATAAATACAATGCCAAGGCGGTGACTCCCGCTCTGGCTCGTTTCTGGGGCAAAGGATGGCCCTTGCGATTCAACGAGGCAACGCGGCCAGCATCGTGGGCACCTTTGCGCCGGGAACGATACGGGGTGGGTTATTTGACTCGACATGAATTTTGTGTCTATTAAGATGAATAATATTATTATTATTGTAAAGAATTTAGTATAAATACATAGTAATTATAAAATTTATCTGAGATTCAACGTCAATATATCATTTCATGTCAATATTAGCAGGTAGATAATGTCTTAATGTCAAAATATATAATTTTAATATAATAAAGATAAAGATAGCAAAGTGCAATGGATCATCAAGAAAAACAGACTCAACAATTAAACATCTAAAGTTTTTTCATTTCAAAATTCAGATTTAGAATAATAACATTTCCGTATAAGCATCTCCTGTAGGCTCCTCTTCAACAGATACACATTTTCTGCATACTTTATATGTTCTGAGTCTTTACCCAATTCGGTTTTCTAGTGTAATGAAAATGCTGAACTTCGATATTTTCCGTGAAGCGACTGCCATCTGTTCTTCACAATCAATTGGTGATATCGAAGTTCTGTAGTTAGAATAGTCGGACTTTTTTAGGGCTCTAACTACCCGTAACGACTGCCATAGATGTTCGCATGGTAACCGGAACCAATGGCTTAACCAATGCAAATAGTCATATTCATGCAAACAAATATTTGCACTGAGCTTGAATCGAACCAATTACAACGAAGAAAATTTTATGCAACTTTTTCTGGTGTGTTTAAACTGTAAGCTTTACGAAATATTCTTAGTATTGTAATGATTGGAATTTTCAAGCTGTTTTCTGCATGGTTCCGTGCCACCATGCTAAAAAATAAAAGCCGCCATTCTTTTCCAGACACCAAATGACAAATGTATCGTTTATCGAGTTATTCAATAATAATTGTGGAATTTCATAAAGCTATTATATGATATTGTAATGGTAACATACACTTGTAGGTAAAGTAAGTGATTATAAAACAGATCAACTTTTCTTTTTGAGACTTGTTCTTCATCCTAACCTTAATTCTAGTCCCATTCGAAGCTTTCAACTGCGCATGTAGCCGAAATTTGATAGCGAAGCGACTGCCACCTGACCTACACAACCCAAAAATGATCTCGAAGCATTGCAGCTAAACTTTTTTGAGACTAATAAATTTAATCAAAATATTTTTTTAAAACAAACCTTACTTATTGTAAAGGTACTAAACTATTGCAATCAAATCATGTGGTTGCTTTAATGGTGATTATTATCCATTAAAAGGCTTAATCTATCAAAGTAATTAATTATTAACTGTATTATTATTGGGTTTAATTACAAAATCTTGGACGGATAGGTAATAAAACCTCTTATGATAAGTTAACCTTACAGTGATAGCTGTATCCTGTACCCCAATAACCAACTCATTAACGTATACCGTACAGTTAACTACAGTGGAGTAGTTAAATCAATTTATTTGATATAACAATAGCTTATAATTACCACTAATTGTATATTAGTAACCACTGAAACTCTTGTAAGTATTAGGTTGCTATTGAGGTTCGGATACAGTAGTTAGTTTGTTAATAATTCAGAAGCTACAATCGAATGATTTGGCCCAACGACGGTTGAGTTCGAACAACAAACCCATAATTTTGAATACTATTAATTTTTGATTGAATACTGAAAATTACCGTCTATAGGTTTAAAATAACCGTGTCTGTGTTAAAGTGGAGCATCTCAACACGCCCCTATCTATTGTTCTGTTTATTTAATTATTGCTTAGTAAAGAGTTTAACCTAAATTAACTATCAAAAAACTCAATGTAAAATGGAGAATAAACTCGGTCTATTGGAATTTATCGAGACTGAGTTTAAAAAAAACGAACTTTGGGCATGCATTTCTTAAAAGTAATGTACATTTAAGAAATGCATGTCCTAGGTTTGTTTTTTATAAACACTTAAATTATCCGAGTGAATCGACTACTTGTAAAGGAATTGGTCGTCCTCTTGTGGGTAATTGGTTTCTTAGAAGCTAGACATTAGCTATATAGCTAGATCTTAACTATTTTCTATACGGACATTAAAATCACAACACATTCATGCTAGAAGAAATAAATCCGACTTATTTACGTATATCCGAGAATTCTGTCGAGTATCGGCGTGTCGCAAAACGCTAGGAATGTTGGCTATGCGTCGCCGCACTGCGTCCAATCCGCTGCATGCGTATACGTCGTGCGGATACCGGCGGTTATTTATGTTCGCCAGTGGCCCGTAGGTGATTTAAGCTCTTGTTACCTTTTCGCGGTCGCATCCAATGGGTTAATTTTTGATTTTGGAATTATTGTTATTTGGGAATGAGTGTATTGGGAATTGTATCACAAATGAACACCTATTTAGAACAGGAAATAATAATATTTACGACGTGCTAATTAGGCTCCTATAAAGTGCAAATCCTTCTGAATTGGTCCTATACTGTATTTATCACAATCCGTTTTTAATTAAAAAAAAATAAAAGGCCTTTAATATTTAAAAAAAAAATCCTATTTCAATACCTACCTACCAATATTGGTTTTAAGAAGTTGAAGAAGAGTAATAAAGGCCGTATCAAAACTAATAATTAACGGTTTTTAATTACTTATTTAATATTAGAAACCCACTGAGCCGTTTCAAACTGATTTAACACTGACAAACATTCTCTCTTGAAAAATATTCTTAGGTATAATTAACGTTTAGTCATGACAAGTGTTGTCGACATTACGGCTGAACTCCGTGAACTTACAAAAGGCTCTACCCCCTCTGCGGTACAATGCCCCGCAGTGCATGCTGAAGCCAACTTGCTGAGTAATTATCACAATTGTATACGAGCACTACTTACACTTAGTGCGCTAGTATAAGGAGGGGCGTTTGAAGTTGTTCAACTTACTACTTTAAACAGTTTTGAGGAAGAAGTTTCATTTACAGTTTACCTGACAGGAAAGTTATACATCCTATATATTGCATGATATGGTTAAGGTGCAATAGAAAGTCAAAGCAAAGCGTAGTCAAAGCTCTGTAACCATATTCGACATTTTTATGGATTGACAGAACTGGTTAGAACGCATAAACTAGGTAAGCTTTGCTTCTTTTTGGTCTTTTTTTTTTGGAATTCCCCACGGATACCCACCCCTTCGGAGCCGGAGGGGTAGGTTATGTCGGACTCGAACCGACTAAACCGCACGCCGTCTATGGGTCGATGTGCTAGGCCGGAGGTGAGGTTGTCTTTTGACATATCCCTCGCACCCCGGCTGACCCAGGGCCATTCCTCTCGGTCTGGCCCTCCTCGGGAGGGGGGACCACGCGGTCCACGACTCGCCACCGGTATGGGGGGGGGGGCGCATCGTCCTACGATGCGCACCGCCGCCGTGGCCTGCTTCTGCTAGGGTGACGAGCGGCTCCACCCGTCACCCTCAGGCCCGCGCTCATGGGGGGCGGAGGTCGGTTTGCGCCCTCCGACGCCCGAGCCGCCTTCGAACGCGGCCAGCGATGTCCGCGAGTCTTTCTCGCTCGCTGCGCCGCGCCCACTCTGCTGTCTCCTTCACGAGCATGACCTGCTCGCAGAAGGAGGCGCTGGCCGCCCACGCATCCGCGCAGCGGACCATCGCCGCGAGCAGGGTGGAGAGCGTGAGCACTCTCACCCCCAGGGCCGTCACAAGCTCCCGCCTCGGCGCTTCAAACGCCGGACACTCGGTGAGCGTGTGCAGCCCCGAGTCCACGCTCGCGTCGCAGCGATGGCACTCGGGCGTTGGCTCTATGCCCACTAAATATCACTGTGGATTGTACACGTCCTAAAACTTTACCTATTTATTTAAATTTTCTTTTATTATTTTTGTTATTGATATTGTGATGACTATTTCTTTGTATTCTCTTTGTTTGTGTTTTCCTTTATTTTTTGTATTTTATAGTTTCATGTAATTTCTAATTTGTTTTTTTTTAGTTTAATTTTAAACTTTATTTTGAATTCAAAACAATATATAATACAAATATGATGTAAATTGTTTGTTGAATTCATTAACAAACAAATATTTATTTCATTGCTGAACAAAATCTAATTCACTTATTTCTGTAGAAAACGAAAGGAAAATAAAAACTAATAGTTTGACCGTTATGGAGAAAGAATACTGTTTCCACACTTTTCTCCCTCAGCTATGACTAACAGACAGACAGACTCCTCAATTTCTTAAGACGTAGTTGAGTCAATTTCTCGTAGTGCTATTGCGTGTTGAGCCATTAAATCAGCAAGCTTGTCATTAGTTATTTGTTTAATTGATTTGCTGTTAAATTGAAGATTAGGTATGAATAGCTATTCTTGAACATCACATATCGCTATCTAAAACTGAGGATAGCTTGTATTATGGGTAATATCATGTAACGTAAGTACATTACAACATTAATACTTTAGAACAAATAGTCAGTCGAATCTTTAACCACCATGCCACACATGTAGCTAAAACAAGACATCAAATATAACATAAATGATAACAAACTATTAACTAATCAAGTATTTTCAATTACGTGCACAATGTTTACCCATAAACCTCCCATCTCATGGCGTGATGAGTCACAACACGCACCATAACACACCATAAATTATAAATAAACATTATTATTATGGGGGAGATGAGCAGACTCCATTATCACCAGACTTGCCTCTGTGTGTTCGCTGTTAATGTCTTGCTTAGTCATACGGAAGAACTCATACTGAGACGTGATTATTTTTTTGTTGAAGAACGAGTTACACTGTAGAGTTGTCTTGATAAATGCTTTTTTAAAAATAATAGTGGAGCCTAACCTATTTTTATTGGCATGCGGAAACTTCATGGGCTAAGGGTGAAGTGGGTGTGTCTGTGTGGTTGAGGAACCTGATGTACCCTATAGAGATTACCCCCGAGACCCCAACAGACTTAACTTAACCTATGTTGAATATAGAGGATGAATTTAGCTGATTTACAACATATACCTAAATAACCTAATAATAATAAAAAAATGGTTCCGCTCTCTCCTTTCCTACACAGGACAACACGAGCAGGGTTTAGAGGTCAGCCGTATACGGTGCAGAATATTCCTTCAAGAACCAAGCGGTTTAGTGACTCCTATCTTTGTCGCAACATTAGGACCTGGAATTCCTTGCCAGCTCACGTGTTATCTTCTTCCTACAGTCCCGGGTCTGAAAAAGCATCTGATGAATCCGTCAAGCGGAGTGACACCATTGTTAACATGATACGTGTGTGTAATGGTGACCCTCTTTCCTGAGACTTTGCCTTCAGTTTCCCATCAGGCGAGGTGAAGTCAAATTGACGTATCCTTAGTAAGAAAAACATATATATTGATAGTTAAGTTGAATGCTCACAACATCAACCAACAATCAAGCAATTTAAGTAGGTACAGTCAGCATCAGATTGATCTTGACTGGTAGGGTGCTCAAAAAATCTTGCCAGTCAATGTCGATTGGATGTTGACTGTACCTACTGCCTATAATAAAAGGTCAAATGAAAATTATGGTACCGGTGATTAGTTGTTGTTGTTGTTGTCAGATCCTGTTCTATTGATGACACTTATGTGAAAGCCCGATATATAACAATAACAATAACTTCTAAACATTAAAGACTAATGATTAAACTGTATGAGAATGTGATTCTCAAAGATTTTGCTAACAAAAATTATAATATAGATCTGATATAGATATTTAATTCATACTATTTGTTAGTTCGGGACTTATCGCGATATAAGGCTCCGGAAAACTTACTTTTGCCGACGTTTCGGTTGCATTCCCGAACTAACAAAAACGATAAGTTTACACCGCAATAGTTAAAAAATTGATATTTAATTGTTGTTCTTTTTGCGTTGAAAGCGTTATTTTTTATTTCAAACCCATGAAACGATACATTCGCACTAAATCGTAACAGTGGTGTTATAAGGATGGTGTAAAAACTGCCATAACCTGTTTGTTATGTCGGCAGCTGTTAAATGCACATTAAACTCGGAATATTACGGCTGTTTTAAAGAAAATGAAATATAATCACAATCTCAGTTAGTAAAATTTTCTTCTTTATTTATATTGTACTACACTTACTATCAACACTAAGATATTGGTTTTTTTAAATATGTATAATAGTGTTTGCCTAATGGTCAAACGTCAAACCAAGCTAATCAGATACTTACATAATGCACAATTTACAACTGCGTTTGTTTGTGTGTAAGTCGAAAATACTTTAGTTATCCATACTTAATATTATAAATGCGAAAGTAACTCTGTCTGTCTGTCTGTCTGTCTGTCTGTCTGTCTGTCTGTCTGTCTGTATGTTACGCTTTCACGCGTAAACCACTGAACCGATCCTGATGAAATTTGGTACAGAGGTATATTAGAGCTTGAGAACGGACATAGGCTACCTTTTATCACGAGAAAGGGGGCTTAAGGGGGGGAAATAGGGGATGAAAGTTTTTATGAAAGTTTGTCATTTCTGAAGATAGTTCAATGAAATTTGGTACAGAGGTAGATAAGAGCTTGGGAACGGACATAGGCTACCTTTTATCGCGAAAAGGGGGGTAGAAGGGGGGGGGGGAATAAGGCCTTGGCATGAATGTTTGTCATTTTTGAAGATTTCTTGATGAAATTTGGTACAGAGATAGTTTAGAGCTTGGAAACGGATATAGGCTACCTTTTATCGCGAAAAGGGGGGGTAGAAGGGGGGCGGACAAGGGCCTTGGTATGAAAGCTTGTCATTTTTTAAGATTTCTTGATGAAATTTGGTACAGAGATAGTTTAGAGCTTGGGAACGGACATAAGCTACCTTTTATCGCGAAAAGGGGGGAAGAAGGGGGGGCACCAGGGCCTTGGGATAAAAGTTTATCGTTTTAGAAGATTTTCTGATGAAATTTGGTACAGAGATAGTTTAGAGTTTGGAAACGGACATAGACTACCTTTTATCGCAAAAAGGGGCTAGAAGGGGGGGACTAGGGCCTTGGGATGAAAGTTGGTCATTTTTTAAGATTTCCTGATGAAATTTGGCACAGAGATAGTTTAGAGCTTGGAAACGGACATAGGCTACCTTTTATTGCGAAAAGGGTCTAGCAGGGGGGAGGGGAATATGGCTATGGCATGAAAGTTTGTCTTTTTTGAAGATATCCTGATGAAATTTGGTACAGGGATTAATTAGAGCTTGGTAACGGACATATGCTACCTTCTATCGCGAATAATGTGGTAAAAGGGTGGGGGAGGGATAAGGACTGGATAGTTAGTATGAAAGTTTGTCATTTTTGATGATATCCTGATGAAATTTGGTACAGAGATGGATTAGAGCTCCCAAATGGACATAGGCTACCGTTTATTGCGAAAAAGGGAGTAGAAGGGGTGAAATAGGGCAAGGGTATGTAAGTTTGACAATTTTGAAGATATCTTGATGAAATTGGTATAGAGATGAATTAGAGGTTGGAAATGGACATAGGCTACCCCTTATCGCGAAAAAAGGGATAGAAGGGGGAGGGGGAAAGGGGAATAGGGTTATGGGATTAAAGTTTCTAATTTTTCATTGGCACAAAAAAGGGGTGAACATGGTATAAATAGTAAGAATTTCTTTAAAGATGTCCTCATGAAATTTGGTACAAAGGTGAATTAGAGCTTCAGAACGGACATAGTCGAGTAGCGAACCAAATATAGAAGCGAGTGGAGAGGCGAGTAGAGATTGTTATAGGGACGAGTGGATAGGCGTGTAAAGATCGAAAGTCGAGTAGAGTCGACTACAGGGGCGAGTAGATATGCGACTAGAGAGCCAAATAGAATGCAGTAAAGGGTTGAGTAGATCGGCGAATAGGGAGGCGAGTGGAAAGATGAATGTAGTGGCGAGTAGAGATCGAATAGAGAGTTTAGTAGAGGTGCGACTAGATAGGCGAGTGGGGAGAGTCAAGTAGAGAGGCGAAAAGAGAATCGAACCGATGGGCAAGTAGAGAGGCGAGAGGTCGAATATAGAGGTGAGTAGAAAGTCGAGAACAGAGGTGAGTACATAGTCGAGGACAAAGTTGAGTAGAGAGGCAAATTTAATGCTCAATAGCGTCGGATCAACCCAAGCGATAACCGACATCCACGCGGGCGGAGCCGCGGGCAACAGCTAGTTTATATATATAGTGAAATTGGAAACTGTGGTTGAAAGAGTAAAATACTTCATGTAACATTGTATCAGATATTGATTTAATATTTCACCCGATTCCAATTGTTTTAAAAATACTGTGATATAAACGTTCAAAATCTAGCAAGCTAAATTATGAACAATTATAATACAGTTTTATGTCATTATGTAAATTTCATGGAAATTGTTTATTCTAACTTAACATTATTAGTGTACCAAAATGAGATATTACAACAAAACTATTTTATACAAAAGGTGAAACCACAGCAATATTTCAACTCACCGCAGAGGCGCTAGCGAGCGCTCCAACTCACATGTACATTAACCTTATAATTATTTTTCTAATATTTACGATTTAATTTCCCTCCGGAGGTTTATGTTTCCTCCTGACCCACGCTCGCCCGCACATAAATAACACTACGACGATTAATTTTGTATTCATTTACAAATGAAAATTAAATGTCTTGTGTCTAGTTTGAAATATGGCATGGTTTGAAATTAAAGCGATTCTAAACTGTAGTTAGCCATAATAGGACATTATGGCCCTTATGGCTGTTTACCGATTTCAACGGTTAACATGATTATTGGGTGTAAATGCTTTTGAATTTTGATGGCGTGGTCAACCTTTTACTTTGTCTGACATATTGAACTTAACTTCGTTTATTTTTTAAATTATTCAATTATAAGGATAAAATGATTGATTCAAATAAAATGTTTTTTTTTTTGGAATAGTCTATATTTTAACATAATTTCAGTATTTAATGATTCTTAATTGGTAGTTAATATTTGGTTTTCTTTTGAAATAATTGTTAAAAAGTATTTTATTAAATTAATGTTCATTCGTAGAATCTACTGAACTTTCTTAGGAAGTTAAAATACTACCTGAATGCTAGTATTATTGTAAGTCCTTAGACTTTCACGGCCGGCGTTGCATGTAGAATATACTGCTTCCGGGCTGTTTGGCCGTGGTCCATATGAAACTTGAAGTAAAAAATATAGAACAAGTTAACTTTGCCAACTTCTGATATTATTTTGTTTAATCCAACAAAAAAAAAAAACAACTTATAAACGACGACGGGCAGTTCTAATAGCTTTTTTTATTTCAGGAACAGTAGAACATTGTAAAACTTTACTGTCGACTATAACTCCGTACAATGACACATTTCACTGGATGTACTGGATCGGGGTGTATGTATAATTGCATAAACATTATAATACAATGCTCGCTATATATGACATTTGATAGTGCATTGCCAACAACGGACATTAATAGGCAGTTACAATACAATATTGTGCGATAGCGCACATTCAGTTGGCGCGGCGCACACAATCGATGTGCCTTATTGGAACCGTCCAGATGTACGTGCTTATGCATCTTGTCTAAATAGTTGTATTTAGTGCGAAATTTTATGAATACTGGGCACAAAAAAAACAAAGGAAAACTATTCTAGGTGAATACTGAAAGAGCTACTGTAACCATATTGATATTATAAATGCGAAAGTAACTCTGTCTATCTGTCTGTCTGTTTCGCTTCCATGCCTAAACCACTGAACCAATCTAGATGAAAATTTGGTATAGAGATAGATTAGACCTAGAAATGTAATTTGTTTTGAATGGAATATTTGCATTGTACTGAATAGTAGATGTGTGGAACTGTTTATCTTTATGTAAATCTATAACCGACATCCACGCGGGCGGAGCGGAGCCGCATAATATAGAAAGAAAGAAAGAAAGTCCGTTCATTATACACACGTACTGTGTATATTCAAAAATCACAGCTAGCTTTATATTAAAAGTGTCTGAAGTAACTGACGACAAATAACATCAAGAAGAATAACAAAAGACACTACGTAATAGTCATCATATCAGTCATACACAGTCCACTGCTGAACATAGGCCTCTCCCATAGACTTCCAGAACGACCGATCTAAAGCAGCCCGCATCCAGCGCTTCCCGGCGACCTTGATGAGGTCGTCCTTCCACCTGGCCGTTGGGCCAGTTCTCTACTCTGTACTCTCTACTCTACTTTGTAATTATATTTAGTAAATGGTTTAAAAGTTCCCATCTAGTACAGAACTTGTACTCTGAAACACTTTAACCCAACTGCAGCGCTATGTCTAAAATTATTATAATCAGCATCCAATAATTTTGAGATATGCCGCGATTTTGATGAACGAACCACGAAATTGATGATAGAATAACTCAATGGTTATTAGGTAATAAACCACTAGAGTACGAAATATTTTATTTATTCTAACAAGTTTAATATATTTGAATGAAATTTTAATGAATTTAGAATGTTATTAAAATTGATTATGATAGGAAAAAATGCTCCAAAGATGGATATTATTAGGAAAATTTAGATGGATTTGGCTATGGTTCGACCATTATTCCTATATGAGAAGAATCACGGGTTTGAATCCCGCCTGAACCACTTGAATTTTTCCTATCTAAATCGAAGTTTCATATAGTGACAGCAAATAAATATTTCGACAGTATTCTAAACAAATGTAGTTAGTGAAAATGTTCCCGAAACCAGCAATCTATCGGGTCCGGTACATCGTGCTTAACACAATTTGGTGGCAGGGAGCGTTGCAATCAGTTGCGGGGAGCGCCTGACAAGACCGTGCACTGGCCTTTCACACGAACTGAAACAGATGCGGGGTTTTGTGTTCATATCCTATGTTAGAATATATTATTTAGATCTGTGTCTATATGTAAACTATAATTATAGGTTTTTAGATTACTTATCTGTTTTTGGTTTAGTTGTTGATTTTTGAGAAAAGTGTGGATAAATTTTAACAACATTATTAAACATAAACAGAAAAGACAGTTTGTGAGATATCTAAGAAATGGAGCCAAATTACGAGTTCTTATTATTGTACGTATGTAGTACGTAGTACGCATACTATAAAGGAAGTTCCAGATTTTTAAATTAAAAGAACCCGATATATAAATTTAAATACCCGATAAAGGAACATACAAATGAATGATACTGTAGAATGACTCCACGAAATGAAACTATTTATCTAATGTATTGGATTTATTTGAATTAAAATTGTCTTATTTCAATTTACTTTTTTTCTAATATTATAAAATTAAACTCAGTAGTTCCATAATGGAACTAGACATGACAGTGGTATTTACTACTTGGATCTCCCGAATTTTATTAGAAATTAACACTAAGTTATCCGGTCTACAATTTTTCCTTAATATTTCATTTAGTCTGAAGACACCTTATTCTGAGCAAATTTAATGAGGAATTGATCTTAAGACCACTGCATAAAGTACATTTTACTGCAAATGTTATGTTTAGGCAGTGACACTGAAGTAAAACTATTCATTGCAATCTATTTTGCCGAGGGCTTGGCTCCGCAATATATTTAGTTTGTTTACAAACAAACCCAAGGGACGAGGCTTGTTAAATTGTCTGTCAGTCTACATTTTCTTCTGTCTTAAATAGGTTTAGAAAATAAGGAAAGCTATGTGTTTTTTTAATTCATAAACCATAAAAAACTATGTACCTATTATAAAGATTGGCATCAGCTGAGGAAAAACTAGAGAATATGAAAAGGAAAATAATGAGAAAAAAGGTCTGCAGCTAAAATTATTATTAAAATCTAAGGTCTGCTAACTTACTGCTATAAACTGAGAGAATAGACGTCTACGAAAGATAGTTTTATGGTTTATGTGTGTACAAAAAGACCAAAATTTATGTAGAAAATTATTATCTAAGAAATTAGTATCAGTTTCATTAATTTTGCATTTTTTTGACCGCTTATTTATAATTATAAGTATACAAAACATTACAGAAAGTAACTGGAAAAAGTGCACCCTAAACTCCGAGGTGAACTCGAATGTGATTAGGATTCACGCTAGGATGAAGAATAAGAAAATAAAAACTACCGTTACAAATAAGACGTCAGTTTTGGAAGCATACTGTGTAACCCACAAACACCTCGTACTTTGAATTCCAAATTTTCAATCACGTCACTCGACACGGTATGAAATATTTGTCACATAAATCGGTTCCGTTTTAAAAATGTCGATCGTACGCAAAGGTATTGTGAGATTCCGCCACGTATTGGCGAAGTTTCCCTACGAGCTGAGGCGCGGATACGTATCTACATAAGTTGCGGATATTGAAAATATTTTGTGGATAATCCACGGATACCGGCGGCGTGCGGCCAGCGTCGCGACGCCTTTCTCGGTAAAATGTTTTGCTACGCTTCGCAGATACAGTGTCTGAGCTTCAATTTTTTTAAAGTTGTACTTTTCCCTGTGTGCTGGTGAGAGGACTTGGTTATATAATACCACTTCATAGTTTAAAATATTTTATGTTCATATTTTCTTTAATCGGTGTACTAAATTTACACACATACCCTTTTTTCTTTACAGGGTGAGCAAGATATAAAAGCTGATCATTTGATTGTATTATAACACATCTAAGAAGCTCCTCATATGATCACTGATTGTTTTTAAAACAATAAGATAAGATAAAATAAGATAAGATATTAGAGGAATGGAGAAATTGCAGCACTTGTACAAACAACATAATATGAAAAATGTACAAATGGCGGCCTTATCGCTACAAGCGATCTCTCCGGGCAACCTTTGGATGGTTTTTTTTTTTTATAAATAGGACACTTCAATTTGACTTTACCTCGCCTGATGGTAAGCTGAAGGTAAAGTCTCAAGAAAGAGGGCCACCATTATATACACGTGCCATGTTAACAATGGTGGCACACAGCTTGACGGCCTCATCAGATGCTTTTTCACGCCCCGCTTAAAGGACCCAGGACTGTAGGAAGAGGGAAACACGTGAGCTGGCAAGGAATTCCAGGTCTTAATTGTGCGACAAAGGAAAGAGTCACCGAACCGCTTGGTTCTTGAAGGAATGTTCTGCATCGTATAGGGGTGACATCTAAGTCCTGCACGTGTCGTCCTGTATAGGAAGGGGGAGGGTGGGACTAATTGGAATAGCTCTTCAGAACATTCACCATGGTAGAGACGGTAAAAAACTGCCAAGGAAGCAACATCTATACGCATCTGCAGAGACTCGAGGGTACTCGTGACCTCAGGATTTCCGATAATGCGGACCGCACGTCGCTGCAACCTGTCGAGAGCATCTAATAAGTACTTTGCGGATCCATCCCAGAGATGTGAGCAGTACTCCACGCAGGAACGAATTTGTGTCTTGTAAAGAAGACACCGTTGCTTCGGCGTGAAAAACCGTCTCACCCTGTTCAGGACTCCGAGTTTACGCGAGGCTGCTTTGATGATACTCTCGATGTAGTTTTTGTTGTTCAGTTTGCAGCGAACATTCATACCGAGGATATTGAGGTTGTCCTGCAGTGGCAGTGGCGAGCTCGGAAGAGTGGGAAGGGGAAGGAAAGAAGATACCTTTGCTGTAAACGCACATGCCTGCGTCTTCTTGGCATTGAACTCGACCAAGTTCTCAGAGCCCCATTGGGAAATGTGATTCAGGATCCGGTCAAGCTCAGTGACAAGAAGCTGCCTTTTTTCCGCGATATGCGTCTGCTTCTTTCTTTTAACAATAATTATTTATGGGTGGTTATTACTCTGGTCATAAACCTGAACTATATCTTGCATATATAGCTTAAGTTTATATTTAATATTATATACTTTGTATTTTACATATATAGGTACCTAAGTACATATTTAAATTAAATTTCTAAGATATTTACATAAAAATACATACACAGATATTAGATATACACACAGCGAGTAACTATCAAGAACCCAAATAGTGTTATGTTTTCATTTTTTTGAAAATGGTTAGGGATTGTGCGCTGCTGATGGATACAGGCTCTGCATTCTACAATCGTACAGCCTGGACAGTGAACGATTTATCATAAAATGTTGTAGAATGAGAGGGTGTGGACAATTGCTATATTACTGACGTGCGAATACTAGTAACCAATATTCCCCCAAACCCTTCCAGACAAACCAAATTATTTGTAATAGGAGCTCCTTAATACAAAAATATATTTTTATGTATTCTAGATCTATTTAGTTCAGGTTCTAGGCAGCACTGTGTAGTATATCGTAGAATAGTATAGCTATTGCAATTTCCTGTAACTACAGATGGCCGCAATATGGACGATACAAATCTAATGCCACGACATTAACACGCCGTGTTTCAGCGCCTGCTGCTAATTGTCACTCGATAATCAAGTGTCATTGATGATAGGGTTATGGCAGCAAAAAGTTGAAACTTAAATCATCATTTTTATTTTACGTGCGGTAGGTAAATATTAGAAGAAAATATCAATCAATGAAACAATTAGCCCACTGCAGTCCACTGCTGGACATAGGCTAGAAGAAAATAATAGAATATAAATCCTCAATTAGTAATTTTTAAATTTTAACCTAACATAGTACTAACTAGTATTTATTTTAACCTAACATTTATGACATATTCTGTAATTTTTAACATTTCGATTTTGATTTATTTTAACTTTTGACATGTTTACTTTATTTCATGTTTATTTAATATCTTAGGCTCAATATGTAAGCTTGACATTTTGATTTTGACTCATTTTAACTTTTGATATGTTTGTCTTAATTTTTCGTATTAACGCTTATATAGTTTTGGTTGATAGACAATGTTACCTGCGGAAATTTCTGTGAGACATGCTGTACACCATTATATGTTAACATCTTTATACCTGACCATGTTTCCTGCAATAAATGAATTTACTTACTAACTTACTTTGACGGTAAAGTACCTACAATATATTTTATAAATACAAATACAATGAGGTTCGGGGGTGTGTGATCAGACCTTATTCGCTCCCGTAAAAGCCAAAAGAAGTCAAATCAAGACCAAAATGTATAAGAACGGACCCGGGCTCCAATGCGCAAGCTTTGAGACTAACAATGTGACTAAGTTTATTTTTTATATAAGACACGTCAATATGACTACACCTAGCTTGATGATAATCTGAATGAAAAGTCTCAGAAAAGAAGGTGACCATTAGAGATCAACTTCAATTTAAAACTTTGCAGTATTTAATTGTTTAGAATGTTTGTTTTGACCCACATTTCTTGAATCCTAACACGGTACTTCGTTATATTTCTATCTAAGTTCCGTTCGCGCCAACCCTGACAGTACTTACAGTGTATGGTGCCGATCATTGGCTTATTGAGTTCGGCTTCATTACGGCATGATTTACGATATTACTGTTACAGGCACATCGCGTCTGCTCGCTATGGTGTTTAGTGATAAAGGGTGCGGATGCGGAGGAACTATGTGTGTAGTAAATGTAGAATATAGGATATCTTGGTAGCAATTCATATCGTTTTCCTATTTCCTACTTATATCATAAATGTGAAAGTTAGTGAAAATGTTTATGATTTAACCGCGCTCTTACGAGTGAACGGATCTGACTTTAATTTGGTACAGGGATAGATTATATTGTGGAATAACATACACGTGAAGATGTATTGGATAATTTAATTCAGTAACATAACATGGCTGGAACACTAATGTTTGCATATGTTAAGTATTGAGTACCTAGTTATTAAGTTCCGCATGTAATATTTTACTTGCCAAGAAACTTTATTATTGGCTTAAGGTGCCCACTCACTAACAGTCCGCCTGCAGTCCGCCTGCAGTTCCTGATCTGTCCGGCGGCCTGCAGTCCTAAGCCGATAGCGCCCACACACTAAAGCGATTTTGGCCTGCCGGCAATTCCCTGTTGTCAGTTTTGCGACCACTCACTAGCAGTTGTGAGTCGTCAGTTTTAGGTCGTACGATCGCCTGCCGGTAATGGTATGATATCAGTTACATAGAGACTACGAAACAGTGCAAGCGATTTTCGACCTTATTGACATTTTCTTAATTACATGTTTTTTCGCATAAATAAATGCTGCTGATCACGAATATAAGAAAAGAAACTAGATTTGTTGTGATGTCAATAAGGTTGAAAATAGCTTGCACTACGTTATTCTTATATAAGTACGTGCTAATCATTGTGAGAAATAGGTATTAGCTATTTTGAATCTTATGGACTATGTGCATAAGAAATATAGACGATTATGTACAAAAAATGAATAAAATTTTATTAAAAAAATAGTGATGTAGGTACATGTCATCATAATGTTATTAGTTATTACTTCAGACAAAAGAATAAAATTAATTCATTGTTTTATTCTAAGTTTATTACGTAAAAAAGTTGACACGAAACGTCGATCGACAGTCCGCCGGCCGACGTGTGCTCGTTCGCCCTGACGGCCTAGGACTGTCCGGCTTAGAACTGTCCGGAATCGTTCGGCGGCCACACACTACCGGATCGTAGTAGTCGTCAGTCTAAAATCGTTAACGAAACTGTGAGTGTGTGGGTTATTGCGATTAACTGACAGATTTATATCGTCCGGTAAACTGTTAGTGAGTGGGCGCCTTTAGAGTCCTACGCAATTCTGAAGTTTCCAATGAACAAATAACGATAAACAGGTATTTTAATCCCGGGAATGGGTTTCCACAGGTTGCGATAACAGAATCTAAATTTCACGCGGGCGACGAGCTTTGTTATTCCATAATTCGAGTGAACCCTGCTACCGACAGGTTTTGAGGCAAAGCCAACCTCATCTGCTGGTCGATTTTGGTGATAAACAATGGACAAGGATCTGGTGCAGACTTTCCTACTAAGATTTAGAGGTCTGCAGTCGCTCCATATCAATCAAAATCAATAAGCTAACCTCGGACTTAACGAAGTATAAATCTTGAAAGCATCTGGTAATTCGCTAGAAGGATAATGAACTGATTGAATGAATTGAAAGGCTACTATATAAACAATGTGTCAATGTGTGCGAGCTTTTTCGTTTGCTGTATGAAACAGCCTTTCTGTATGTACGAGTATATTGATATTGTACTGTTAGGATGAGAGAAGAGCTGTGGCATCACCACCACCGCAACTGATTGCCGAGGAGCGACGCGTAAATTGTGTTAAGACGGGTACTGCATCGGACGGGATTGTTAGGAAGTGCTAGCCTGTGGCTATTGTGGTAGTTATTGCGACTAAACACTTAAATTATATACGCAAAATATGCGCTACCAATTTGCAGGACCACTGCTTATTTTATAACCTGGAAATCTTCTCGAAAGAAAACATTACTTCAGTGTAATTGTATTTCATTTTAGTCCACTTACTTATCACTCAGGTACTTTCAGTTGCGGCTCTCGTTTGAAATTTTAATCCCGTTCAGGCAAGCCATGAGAATGGTTATATTATTCCCGTCTATAATCTATGCTTTGACCAAATTTTAGACAGATCTGTTCAACCGTTTGAGCGTGATTAAGTAATAAACTTTCAAATATAATGACCAACTTTCGTATGTTAAAATATTCTTGGGATCATGAGGTAAGATAGTGGTCCAAATTGAGCCATTCAGCCACGGGCTTGCATAAAGGTTTCATGACAGTAAGCTTACGAAGTGTGTAAGAAAAAAGGCAGACATCGGACTGTAGTCTCTGCCTATGGAGGGAAATATCGTGAGAATATATTTATGAACATCCAGTCGGTTGTTATCTCACATATGGAGTATACAAGTATAAATCTTTGAACTGTAAAAAGTGTCGTTAAGGATACTGCACCCAGTAATTGCTTGACTTAGCTCTCCATTTCAATTTTGATGTCCCCCGCCGGTAGCAGATAGTGGTATTTATGGTCTCATGAAATAGTTAGTACCACCCGGTCAGCGGTATTAAAGTTAATACGTATATACATGCAGTATGTGTTATAGCTGTAATATATCCGAGTCACAAACGGAGTTGGTGGGCATCCCGTGCAGAATCAATGTCGCTTAATCTCAGGCTGATTTATAACATCAAAGGGTGTATTATGCGAATCCTAAGGTTGGTGTTTTAAGTTAGTATTGGGTTGTTATCTCATCGTACATTAAAATAAAACAAAATGAGTTAACTTTCTAGTACATCAGTTACGGTAATCATAAAAAAATATAGATGAAATGAAAATTTCACTAAAAATGAACGGTTGTTCCCTATCAAGCGTAAATTATGTAAAAAGGGCAAAGAGCATAAGGCATAAGCTATATATAAGCAGCTTATTGCAGTCCTCTATTGGAAATATGCAACATCGTGCGCTTTGCGTATCTAGGGACTCATAACCACTTATTTCAGGCCTTCAGTTCACTTGGACAGGGGGCGTATAAGGTATATCGTATTTATTTGTACGATTTCACTTTTATTATGACGTATAGCTCTCACCTTTTCTGCATAATCCTTGTCTTTTTAGGCCTATTAACACCAAAATGTGTGCGTTGTAAAAAATCCTTTTTT
Source organism: Eilema caniola (assembly GCA_949126895.1). NCBI lineage: Eukaryota > Metazoa > Arthropoda > Insecta > Lepidoptera > Erebidae > Eilema > Eilema caniola. The sequence continues at coordinate 1,099,296 of OX421477.1, read as the reverse complement.
GCTTCTTTTACCCAACGTAGACAGATTTCATACCCGTTATTGGCTGACAGTGGGTATCGAGTGGAGTGAAGACTTTACAGCGCAGTAAAGCGAACGACGGCAATGAAACTTATTCGAACGATAAACGGATTAACGTCTATCTGGGTAATTGTAATAAAGCCGCTTTTATCATACTACAATGAAGATAACTCAGTTGTGCTGTTATTTCAACTGACAGATGGTTCTTCGGTCTGATAACTGCGGTAGCATCTGACAAATGAATTTATTGGCTAATTATAAACAACCAAGTTTCATGATCCAAATTAAACATAGCTTATAACATGGTATTAAATAAAAAAGCGAACATTTATTACGAGTAATTTGGTCTGTCTGTCTGTTTGACTTAGCCAATCAGATTGTCTAGAATCGAACTTTCACTGGCATAAAAATATATAGGCAGAAAGTATAAAAGATTCTCTGAGATTCTCAGAGATCTCCTGATATAAGATTTGGGGTTCAGCGACGAAGTCACAGGCACCACTATTGTCTAATAAATATTGCAAATTGCTAGACAATTTTAAAATATTATATTGTGTTAAATAAAAACTGCTAATAGGATACTATACGAGTCCTTCTAGAGAAGTGGTAATTCGGTGGCCGGCGTTTGGTTGGATTCGATGACGAATGTATGGGATTTGACGTATTTTACAGTCGTTTACGCATGTCATAAACGTCAAATCCCATTCATTTGTCATTCTATTCTACCAAACGCTGGACAATGAATTGCCATTTGTCTAGAGAGACTCGTTAGCTACAGTGTACATAAATATCAAATACGCAGTAACATCGCTACCTATCTATCTACCAATGCTATTGGTATTATGGGTTGTATTTCACCAGCAAGTGGATTGATAATGTTGCGGTTTTATGGTTTGTGGCCGTAGTAACAGCGGTTGTAGTTTATTTGCTATGAAACGGATGTGAAGGCTTAAATTTCAAATGAAAATTTCCAAGTCTCACCACAGTTTTGTATTTAATCAGTTAGGAAAACAACTTCCGCATACTGCACGGCATGGGGAAATCGTCGGGTTATGCCGTTACTGGTTATCCGTATGTAACTACACCTAAACTCAAGGCACAGCGGGTTTTCCATCCCTCTGGTTTGTCTTGTATTTCCACCATAAGCCCTATAGTTTAGGCATACTAATACAATATGTCTAAACTAGCATAGCAACATTATTGCTAAAATTTATGGCAGGGGTAAAGCCACTGCCATAAATTTTAATAGGAAAAAGCCAATTTTAAGGTTTGCAGGTATTTCAATTTATTGAACTGATCATGGGTCTGTTTGCTATCTTAGTACTATTAAAAAAATAAAAAAAAGGTTATGTTACATAGAAATCTTAATTATCTATCTACTAACATTACTCGATAGAAAGAACAATTGTGTCAACAAAAAGAAAACACAAAATAATTTTCATTGGGCAAATTTTATGCCGTTAGATATTAAACAAGAGCTATTTAATTGATAAAAGAAACTGGTTTAGATAATTCTCTATCCAAAAATATTATATGTGCATTTATGACTACATATACAGACGTGTAGATCCAGTAGAGGCGTATCGTATACTAAAGAATAAGCCTTTGAAGATAAGCCAAGAGCAGAGCTCGCTGCAAGGGGTTACGAGCTATATATCCCAACACCTCTGGTCGTATCTTACCACTTTGTCGGAACAGTATGAACTTATTTCGTATAATGGCCATATATTAACTGCAGTTCAGTACGTCACATGAGGAGTAAAACTTTCTATGTGTTTATTTAAACGGACTAGAGTCCACGAGCTTGTCGTCAATTAATTAGAGCGAACGCGAGTCGGCGCTTTCTCGAGAGATAGTGAGCCTCCGTTGAACTCTCTATTGACAGATAGTGATTAGACAGATATTACATTGAATGACAACGTCACGATAGACTCATACGATTGACAGTGTTAATTGTGACCATACGGATTAAGAAATCATAAGGAAATATCCGCTAGCTATCAAAAATATGTGCAGTGTGGTAAAGATGTACAACATAGTTCGTTACCCGGTTGGCAACTGGTAAATATGGTAACTTATAAGCTTCTTCTCAGTTGAATATTATTACCATATTTTAATACCATATGGGTGGTAATGATTATACTAGAGTTTGGTGATAGTATTTTAAATGAAAAGGTACTGCCAATTAATTTTATAATCCATGTCTGCAATGTAATTTAATTATTAGGTAATACCCAAATTATTAAAATAATCACAATAATATTCCACATTTATATCTATAACAGGCTTCTCTCATTCATGTAGTTAATGAAATAAATTATATAATTTTTGATGAAAGCAGCAGCAATATTGCACTTGACAATGAATAAAATTAGTAGATGTAGGATTTTTATCGATTAACATAAAATATGTCATAAAATATATCTTAAAACTGTGGCAGTTCCGCCACAGTCTTAAGTTTTATAGATAAGTAAATACTAAAGTCTAACGATTCATACTTTATGTTATACTTTAGAATTGGCGTGAAACTAAACCAACATGTGACATCTAATACGAACGCGTAGTTACGGTATGCTTGGTCAAAAATAGAAAAAAAAATAGCATGCTAAATGGATTTAAATAGAAAAAATTGAATCGGTCTAGGCGGGGTTCGAACCCGCGATCTCTGTCTATCAGGGGCGATGTTTTGACCACTAAGCTACCAGACCTCGCCTTAACCAATCTAAATGTTTCCTTTATATCTGTCTTTAAGGCGACAGTGGAGGAATCTACCGACATTCTTACGAACTATCGGAATCAATTCATGATTTTTCAATCATTTTTAAACATTGATTTTTGATTACTCCGCCCATACAATGTGTATTAAATTATTATGCATTTTCAACCTAAATATTCAAATCTATTTAAATAGAAAAGTTGAATTGGTCTACGCGGGGATTGCTTTAAAATTTCATTCAATTAATTATTACTTCCTCAAAACCGCTATCATAGTAGCCAAGCAATCACAACAAGCGAGCCAGCAATTCGGAAGGCGATTACAAGGGTAGGCTGACATTTATGTGGGTTCGACTAATTGTTTATTTAATCCGCGTCGGATCTGTGTTGAACGAGTCAACAAGCCCTTTAGTTGGACCGGATTACTACAGCCAGCTTTACTAAAGTCGATTTTGTTCACGAAACTAAAGAAAACCCCAAAAAGTAGAAATTAGTGGTACAAGGCTGATACTGTATAATGAGATTAAATGTTAAACTGGAGAAACTCAATTGGAATATTAAATTAAGGGTAGCTTGTAATTATTATAAATGAATGAAAGGTCATGGCAGTGAAGGCAAATTAGTACATTTTTAGAGTACTCTGCGCTTAAGTAATTGAAGCTTCAACAGTAGTCACTTTCTTAAAAGCCAAGATTAGACATGAAAAAGAAGAGTAGAAGAGCGATAAGAAAGTGCTATAATGATAATAATGATGATGATTTTACCCAGATGTAGGAGATTGGTAACTGTTTAAAAATTAGCTCTGAAACATCATAAAATAAATTTCGCAAAACACAAAAATACCAAAAGATTCAAATTCATGCAAATGTAAAAAACAAACGCCGACTATCGATGAAATAATTTAATTTATATTGTATACACCCTTGTTACTCGTATCTAGTCTAGCCCAGCTCAATCTGAATTTCATATCTGTGAAGCTAGAAATTCGATTAAACGCCAACTAATAGTATGAAAATGTAAAAATATGACAACTGCTTCGCCCAGAGCCTGATTCGACGATTTTCGTTCAAACATCAGTCGTCAATAATTCCTACTGCAAGCACTGTCTCAATATTGGTACACTGTTAACGAGTTGCTCCTTCTTGCACTTTAAATTGAACTTTATCTCCTAAGTAGTAAAGCTTGTTGTGGATTTTCGAATGCACTAATTATTTTATTTAAATATTTGCCAATTACGTTCGCGAAGCGATTTGCTCGGCAAGCGGTTCGGATAATGACAGACGTTGTTCTACATGCGATAGTTTTGTTTTTGTCACATATGCACCATTTCAGTTAAGGATTAAGGGATAAGCAGAGATGTGTTAAGATGTACATTTCACTTATTATGTTTTTGGGCCTATTGGTGTTCTTTGAACGTTTTTCGGGGCTTGTATTTGTTTAAAATATTTGACTGTCAGAAATATAGCCCAAAATGAAATTGTATTCAGAATAAAATTGGATAAAGTGAGGAATCAAAGAAACAATTTCGTTTATTCAGTTTAGGCACATAAAGAGCACATTCGAACGTCAAAATTTTACAGTGAAGTCAAGAAATTATTAATATAATATTAAATAAAGTAAATAAATCATTTGAAAACGATTCTTTCGCTGGTTCGGTAAGTTGGTTCTACTAGATAAGATAAAATAAGCTAAGATACCAGCAAGAAACTCAGTAAATAATATCATCGTTTCTTTTTTAAAACAATGTGGTTTTTTTAAACATATTGTGAGAGCAAGCAAAAAGATTAGGGTGACCATGTATTTTTATCATTGAGGTATTCGTCTACTTTGTAATATCCTTTTTTCATTAAACACTTTTTTACTTCTATTTTAAACTTATTTAGTGGCATGTCAACCAGATCCTGAGGAATTTTACTAAACATTTTCATACTGTAAACGGTACGGTTTAAAACTGTAACGGTACTAAACGAATTACCAACCTAATGAAGTCTGAGTACTACAAGTTTATTTTTATTTCTCGTATTACAATTGTGTACGTCAGAGTTTTTTTGAGTTTGAGTTTTTATCGTAAATGTATTGGCAAGCAACTGTTAAAACAGGTACACGGTTAGATAAACAGTAAGTAGTATATACTCATATTCCACACTTTTATTTAAAACATATTTTTTAATACGAACCAACGTAATAAGTACATAATTTATTTGGATTCAGGGACCTCATTATGAGAGCCTCTTAATTAATTTGATGCTGTTTAAATTACGTCGCACGGGAGTTATTAATTGTCACAACAATATTACAGTGAGTTCGATTTTACAGTAATTATGGTGGTGCTAGAAACTCAAGTAGGTTCTCACTCGTTAGTCTGTATACTAGTATCGCAAAACTCTCCTTTATTACAAGCAACTATATATTTGTTGCTACCTGCTCGGCTTGCGTGGAATCTAGATCACGTTACTAACCCGCAGGGGCTCTAACTATTCCAGGCGTAAAAATAAGTCTATGTGTTATTTTACACTATAATCTATGGCTATACCAATATTTGTGCTGTCAGGGGGAAGACTAAAGGCTATTCCTGCTTTGTCTTCTACACTGACGGTACAGAAACTCTCTGTGTTTACTGGGTCGGCAGCACGAGTGTGACTCCCCTGGTGTTGTGCACGTCCATAGGCCACGGTAACACTTTCCATCAGGTGGGCCGTGTGCTTGTCGCCCACCTCAGTGGTATAAAAAAATAATTTGCCAGATTCGTTTAGTCATTTGAGTGTGTTCACAAACTTCTGCATGTATAATATTAGTAGAATAATTTACTTTTTTTTTTAAATTTGGTTGTTTACCGTTGGTTGCCGTGTTGGTTCCCGGTGCTTACCGTGTTGGTTACCGGTGGATTTTAATATTACCAGCCCCACTCTTCCTGTGGGTGTCGTAGAAGGTAACCCATAATTAAGTGCCCGCTTGCTTGCTTAAATTAAGCTTGGGACCAAAAATTATAGTTGGCGAAATGTGGGTCTTAATACACCTCTACCTACCCCTTCGGGAATTTACATGCGTGAGTAAATATATGTATGTATATAAATTTGGTTTGTTTATAAAAAAATACTTCAAATAAAGTCAGTTCAAGCATTGCCAGCTAGAAAACGCTTTTGACCTTAAAGCCGACTCATACGACATATTACATCTCGACAGTATACATTTCACTCAGTGTTTACAAGAAGAATACCTAAACAAATATTGATTTAAGCTCAAATATTTCAGAGTCACAAGCAGACGTGATATTTTACTCCAATACACAGTTTAATAGCGTTCTGAGTAGGGACTCGTACTGGAGCTCAACACAACGGTGTAGTGGCAAAGTTTGCGACAACTATGGAGTGTCGCGACGCGCGGGCCTGCTCGGAGCGTGGGGTACTTGACAGGGTTCCGTAGGAAATTTAATATTTTGTTGATATATAAAAACGGTTTTTTTTTTAAATCGCATGTCAGAAGTACTCAAGACTTTTTATGAAAGGTTTCATAGCATAATGCTCGTGAAGATGTCATCAATAAAATTAAAAATAGCATAAATAGTAGTAGTACTGGTAAGATTAGTTTGAATGAGGCTTTTATTGAGTCTTATTACGATGTATTAGAACTTATTTTCTTATGCATACATTTTGCTAATTTCTCGGCTGCCATGGTTATGGAGTTGTGATAAAAGAAAAATGAATTTCCCAGCAAAGGTACCACACACCTAAGCACCAAAGATATCTCCAAAAACGATCAGGTGAAATTTCTATTAACGGTTTTGCCTTTGAAGATTATGTTTCACAATTTCATCTAAGCGAATGTAATTCCCAACACTAAAGAATAACATACGATGCTCTCAGACTTTAAACTCCACTCAAAGTACAGCACCAAAGAAATTTCATTTCGTATTTTTAACTCGGTACACAAGTTTTATCGCACCCGCGATACAGTGCTACGGATCGCTACGGAGCTACGGGAGTGCTACAGCGTCTTGGGACTACATCACAGCATGTTTAGCCTAGGAGCTAGTTGAAGTTTTCTCATCATGGATTTCCTTATTGACAAACATTGTTACTTAATTAGCAAGCAACTGTTTGCTTAAAATAAGTTTGTAAGTGTATAGGCAAATAAATGAACAATGTTTCCAAGATACAATTTTTCTTTATTTGTGTTGTGTCCATTGATGTAATATTAGCTGATGTAAAAAATGGATCTAAGTATGTTTATCCGCATTCTAGATTCCATAATACAAGCTAGTTAATCTAATGTTAATGTTGTGGAATATTTATTTATTTATTTATTTATTATTATCTTACCTAATCTGTCTAAACGAAATTGTTTTTAAATTTCTGATTTATATGCCAATATCACTGAAAAATCAAGGTAGCGCTAAGATAAATAACGGGATAAAGTTTTTTCGTGCACATCAGTTACAAAAATGTGCGAAAGTTTATTTTAGTTCATTCTTTAAACTAGTGTAACTTTAAAACATGGAACTGTAACTTAATAAATAGAAATAATGAATTATTTGATTTGCGCAAATGTTAAAATACACAGTTTGACAGTGTTTATTTCACAAGCTCCTGGAGTATTTCATGGATTTTTTCTCGTAGCCTGCATCGTAGCGTGCGTAGTATTGCAAACAAGTGGAAAATAAGAAGTTGTGGCGTCCCCGCCTTCTACGGAGCGCTTAATATTTTACAATAGACATTTTATGTGGTGTGTCGCACACGTTTACGCTTCCCTATATAAAGAATAGTGTCCATTTTACTTCTTACAGCTTTATAGCTTTACTAACATTGCTGGAGCTGCCTGTTTGATCCGGTTGTAAATATAAATAAATTAAATACTCTACACGTCTAGACCTAAAACAAACGTAGTTTAGCTTGTATTATGTGTGCTTGAATGCAGATTAACGTCGTTTTCTTTTAGTATATAGTGTTTTATTTTTTGTAAATCTAAACAAAGAAACAGCCAGACCAATGTAGCACGAGTGTGACTCCCCTGTACCAGTAACCACTTTCCATCAGGTGGACCGTGTGCTTATCTGCCACTTTAGTGGTATAAAAAAAAGCTGCTACTTTAATACAAGTTGACATATCCATACATCCCAAGCATGCACACATTGACAATTTTTAATACAATACAAGGATGATGGAACAATGATGCATTTTCTTAGAATACTGTGTCTATACATGGGCAAAGGCAATAATACTATACTAGGAACGTGACTTTTTCGTTATATTTTAACTTAGTTTAGTTATTTTACCATAAAGTTTTTTATATACTTATTGTTTATTGAGACACGAGACAAATGTAGATTCGTCCACATTTAGCCTTAAGGAAATAAGTATTGTAAATTGACGTCTTAAAAAAAATCTCAGTGGTGTTTCATCTCCACAAGTGCCTTGGAAGCAGTGGTAAACTTAGGTTAAGTAGAATTTTTATTGACGTCAATAAGAAACAGCCATGTTGTTCCAGAATAAATAAAAATGTTTGACGAAAAAATCTGAAGGATATAAAAAAATTGAATAAAATGTACCTGCATGTCTCTTCAGGATTTTTGAAGAAGAATTTAAAAAAAAAACCACTCATATAGTAATAGCACAAAAAATCACTAAGGTTTATACATGTGCTATTGACAGTTATCATTTTTTAACATAGATTCATTAACTTAGACTTAGACTTAAACAGTAAAGTAAGTAGTAAGTAGCAAATCTATTGAAATGCAGGAAAGTCACTTTGAGAGTTGATTGTTTGAACAACTTAGAACATAACAGAGATTATTGTTCTGTAGTTGTGAGCTGACTTATGACTCGTGACTTAGTTGTAAGTTTTGTTATTGTTATTTACGACTACAGGCAATGTTGCGTTGTCATTGTTTACTCGACTATGATGATAATTATGTCCCATCATTGATGATTGTAAACTGTTGTTATAAGATCCTGTAAAGAACAACTCGATAGAGCGTTGGAGCTAATACAAGTCAGTAAATACCTAACTGTAATGTCATATTCTTATTTCATCTTTTAATTCTAGTGCCAACCCGGTAGCATCTAACTAAGCCCTACCAAGATCTTCAGAACACAAGTCCACCTTATCTGCTAACCAGTTTACCAGTATACAGGCTGTCCCGAGAGGTTTTGGCAGCATACCGCAGTCGCCCCAGTAAAAATTAAGATACGCCAAATCAAAAGAAGAATACAGAATAAGCCGGTCCCGGGCTCCGAAGTAAACGCCTTGGATGACCAAAGCTAAGATGATGAGATAGTTCTACTAAAATGGAGCTGAAAGAAAAGAACAAAACAAAGTCAAACCATCTTGATCTAATAATACAATTAGGTAAACAAATGTAACTCACACCGCTACCCAAACACCTACCATCATCAACGTATATTAGGCTAATGAAATCCCACTCTAATTCAATAGTAGCTATTATATTAATAACTTTCAGGTAGTTGTATCTTTGTTGGCCCTCGGACTATTTCGTTGGCACTCTTAATTAATATTGTTCGCACTGTTTGGGTTTGGTTAGATTATGCATTTGGATTGTTTTACATGAATGACTACTCTTCTATCTTGTTACAAAACCAAGATTGTTGAAAAGCTACATTTAAATCATCCTAAAACTATGTGAAATAACTTTATTTTATTTAACTATTAAATGAAATTATAATTTTAATCTGAAATAAATAAATCTTTACATACATAATGTGACGTGAAATTCCTCCGCATCATTACCGACCGGTAACGTTCCCAGAAGGCTGGCAGCATTGCCACGAGGGATGGCAATGCTTATCCTCTGTGAAAGATAATAACCAGCCTGATCACGCGTGGCATCGATCAGCCGCTTTAATATTCAACATAGTACCTATGTTGGGCGATGAAAGTCCCTGAATCAAGAGGCCTGACACCCATCACCTCATAGCCAGCAGACGCGCACGCTCTAAAACATGTGAAGATGTGTCATTAAATTGTCTCTTACCAACTTGCAGAGCGGCGCATCCCATTGTCACTGCGAGTAAAGGTTACCAGGCAACACAGTGTTGGGACAAGCAACCTTCAAAATATTAATGGCATCAGACTTACACGACACATCAGAGTTAACCTGTGTGTTTATGAGAATTTTCTTGGTTAACGCCTCAATGCCGTGGACCGTCGACGGAGACATCCTGGAAGGCTAAAGTCTAAAATTTTGCGAAGGCCGAGAACACCTAGCCGTACTGGTAGGGACGTTTGGAGCCAGGCTCGGTTCAAGGCCATATTTAAAATTGTGCGCAGAGTGTTTTACAGAATGTTGTCTATTTTTGCCAAAAGTGCCAAATGTTACCAAAACTGGGATGAACAAGGTGCATGAATAAATTTAGGAACAAATAGGCAAAACCGAAGTACAGTAAAAGTCGAATGATGATGGATACAGGCCCGTGGCAGTGTTGTCGACACCTGCAAAAATCTTTGAAGCGGCTATCCACAATGGTATATTCTTGCAGGTGAGCCCACAGCTTTCAGACGAACAGCACGGGTTTCGGCCAGGAAAAAGTACCATAAGTAACCTGATCAACCACATGGTAGACATTGTGCCTGCTGTAGACAGTGGGGGACAAATTGACACTGCTTACTTTGATTTCAAAAAAGCGTTCGACCTAGTTGACAATGATACGTTGCTCAAGAAGCTGGCAGGCGTTGGTTTTACCCCACACTTGCCACACTTTTTTGCAAGCTATATGACCGATAGGCAACAGTTTGTGGAATATGCGGGATACAAGTCCAAGCCATATTTCACGAGGTCAGGGGTGAGTCAAGGCAGTAACCTAGGCCCGTTGGAGTTTCTGCTGATGATAAATGACCTGCCTCAAATGGTGAAGGACGCCAAGTGTTTGCTGTTTGCCGACGACCTCAAACTGTCTCTGTCTATTCGAAATTTGAATGACTGTGATAGGCTACAAAAGGACATTGACAGGGTCGTCAGATGGAGCCAGGACAACAACTTGTGTTTCAATAGCTCAAAATGTGCTATAATTAGTTTTAGTCGCGCACACTCTCCCATACTGCATGATTACCGCATAGATGAGTCACCGATGGTCAGGGTCACGCAGGTCAAGGATTTAGGAGTGAATTTTAACACAGACCTAAATTTTCATGATCACATCATACGTTGCTGTAAAAAAGCTTACCGAAATCTGGGTTTCTTGCTTCGTCTGGTGCGGGATTTCTCAAATATTAATGCGGTCATCATGTTGTACAACGCCTTGGTAAGAACACAGTTAGAATGTAACGCAGTCATCTGGGCTCCACATGAGGCTAAATATAGGCTGATGCTGGAGCGAGTACAAAACAAATTTGTTAGGTACTTGTACTTACGGTTATATGGAGTATACCCGTTCTATCCGCTTATGTATCCTACTTTATTTGTTTTGGGTATGGTGGGGTATAACGAACTGGGAGTCAGGAGGGAGCTCGCACTCACTTCGTATCTATTCAAGGTACTTAGAGGGAGGATACATAATGTGGATATCTTAGGGCAGCTAGGTCTCTGTGTTCCGGATAAGTATGTGTGGCGGCGACGACAGCCGTGGCTGCTGGTGGTGCCGAGGGCACGGACGAACCTTTTGAGGGAGGCGCCGCTGACGCGCGCACTCCGTACGCTCAACCTCATTGCTAGGGAGACGGACTTATTCTTTTGTACTCTGAGTGAATTCACAAGGGCAGCTTTATTTGTAATATGCTATGTTGTGTAAATATTTGGTATGCAAAGCTAAAGTTTTTGTACTGTCTTGTATTGCCCTGTACTGTGTTGTATTGTCCAGTAATTAGATATCTAGCTTTATATGTATAAATGGGTACACTATCGCATTGGGGTTATCCTGTAAAGGTGGTTGTATATACGGAAATAAATAAATAAATAAAAAAAAAAAAAAATTAATTAATTTTTTGTAAATGATCTGTGATGTTTTCAAAATTTTGATTTTCTTTTTGTGAAATATGGTTTTATTATTATAATTAGTTAACAACAAAACTAGTAATAGCGTTCCAGTTCATGTGATCTAGGATCGCAAATTACTTTTATAAAATTCAGTTTTTTTTTTCAATGGCGTTCTATCAGGTCTAATTTGCAACAAGACCACTGACAAAAATAAATTCTTCAATAAATAATATTGTAGGTGCTTTTAGATAAAAATATATATACGCTGAAAATTTTTAAATGATAACTGCGAAACATAAGAAAAAGTTTTATTGTTACTCGAGAAGTATAAAAACGGAAAATAATGAAACGAAGGAAAATACGCCTCTTTCTTAAGAAGTAATGTAAAATAATGAAGTAAATACAGAAACAACGTTTACCCTTTTCAGTGAGACAACACAGCTGTTGTTATGTGTTTCTTAAATGTATGTTATCAAATACCAAACAACGTCATATCTAATGAATGTTAAAATACAATCACTCATATGTGGAAATTAAGCTATCTAAAAAGCTATCGTATTACTCTGATGACGGCTTCTACTATAATATTGGAAGATTACAAAACATATAGTATTGATTGTTCACTGCACTGTCTCTTGCTTTTGATAAATATTTCTGTCATACATAATAAGCAATGTTTCTATTCCGACGTCCTACGTTTTATAATTTTCAATATTATTTAATGATCAATTTATCGTTATAAATTATGATGCGAAGAAGTTTTTTCATCGATTTCAAGTGAAGACAGTGTGATAATGTCTATTTTGAAATGATAATCTTAACATGACACGCAATGTAAATCTCCGTAGACACTTTTTCATAAAAATTCCGATCTTGGTACAAGGGCAACCTTCAAAGCATCAGGTGAAAGCGATCGGAGTCTTCGCGATCATTTATTTTTATGGGTATCGACGGATAGGGGCGATTCTCCGACGCAATGGCCCTTTGAAAGTTTTTGTTTATTATTTTATAGATAACATTGAGTAAAGCTATATGACTTTGGGAAAATCTATTGGAAGAATGGTGTGAAGGAGAAGAAATTTGCTCGAATTTTATAGATTTCAAATATGGCAATATCACCTTACAAAGTATATAAATGAATTGCAATGGTAACGATTTTTTTAAATACAATGTCAACCTGGTTCTATTCACATGTTAGTTTTCAATTTAAAAATTCATAACTATTGCAACAAATAGTAAAAAGTAAAATCTCCTAACTAAACTCACTCCTGTCAAATAGCAGTTGAAATACAAGAGGCGAAGTTGGCATTCACTCACATTCACTGGCTATCCAATAAAAACTACGCGTATGTATGGCATCGAGTTTATGCAGGCAGCTCGTGAGAACGAGTTACAGTTTTAAGATGTGGTCACATGATGCATATGACATAAGCAAAGTCAAAATTTAGGTATTGCTGGGACATGGTATGGCCAGTGGTAAATAGTAAAATACAAATTTTGAGTTCAAATGCAAACTGTTATAATAATAATGTTCTTGGTTTTAAATTATTCTATTGTGATTAATTTGATTTATTTTATTATCCACACTGATGTCGACGTTTCAGTCGTAATTTTTTACTTTAACTTCGATAATTTAATTTCTTGTTCTATTAAATTAATAGACACAGTCGAAACTACTTCCTTTGTTACCGATTGATAATCTATTTATTTTTATATTGACAATCTTTGTGAACGGTTTTCTGCCACAATAAAGTACCACCTGCATCAATGTGATCCTTTCCTAAGACTTACTTTTTTTCTAACCATAAAAAAAGAATAAAAAATCCTCTCTGAGCGCTCATCAGTTTCCTTTCATAATCGCCCGTTGGGAGTGAAAACTGTGATTTCACGTGTGTACTTAAGGCAAGTTTTCGACCATTTATGTTGAATACCTATCAATAAACCTATAGGGAGTTCAAATGCGTGGTTTCGAACAAAACCTGGTCCATTGTTTGTAATTTGAGGGCGTTTGTTTGAAAGTTTGCAACATTGTTTGGTCATCCTAAGGGACAAACAGTGAATGGTATCAAATATAGTAGATTTATTTGGAATCGTTTAATTTAAAGTGCTTGCTTTCTGGAATATTGGAACATTTCTCTATTTGTTGTTGTTTTCAGAATCTTTGGTCGACCTTTTGTTCTTCTGAATTGGGGGAGTGGCCCCATTAATATCTTTAAATTTGAAAGCAATTAAACCACAAAATATTCAAGCATACTGCAAATGCATATTATTATGAAGAGTATGATATTTCTACTCGAGATAAGCACGAATACTCCTATGCCTGTTCCTACATTTTATACATTGCAAAGTTAATGACGAAATTAAACGCACTAAGTGCACTACTTAATGCACATTTGTCTAGACCATGATAGTCTAATAATGAAAATGTAAGCGAAATAGAGAGACTCTGGATAAGTAAAATAAAATACAAACTTTTAGATGTGTGATGTATTTCTCTCATTTTACATTCCTAATTCACAACCTGCGCTTGAAATCTTTCCCCCAACAAAACCCATCATCAATTAATTAATAAAATTAAAACAGCCTGTACTGGTATACCCCATCCATCATCACGGTACACGCGGTATAATTGCACCCCTTCTCACGAGGCCCAGGGGAGCAAGGTCTTTAATTGAACTACTCTTACAATAAAATTTAATCTTTGAAGGTACATCTTGTCTTAATTCATCTTAATTAATCAAGATATTATCAATTTGGATGTAGATAGATTCTTATTTTTCTGTAATGGCCTCAAAGATTTTTCATACTAGATTATGGTCAAGTAAACTTAAAATTAAACAATAAATATTGTATTCATTCTAAAAATTGTAAGAAATATATTTTAACGCAGCCAATTACTCTGCCCAGTCAGATATATAAACACCGGTTTCTTCTATGGTTTAAAGGGACACGCATAGACAGAGTATAAATCCCGAGGAGGGCCAGACCGAGAGGAATGGCCCTGGGTCAGCCGGGGTGCGAGGGATATGTCAAAAGACAACCTCACCTCCGGCCTAGCACATCGACCCACAGACGGCGTGCGGTTTAGTCGGTTCGAGTCCGACATAACCTCCCCCTTCGGCTCCGGATATCCGTGGGGATTTACCGCACGTAAAAAAAAAGACAGAGTATAAATTTAAACATATTTCCTGCTCGCCTGAAGAGAGAAGAGAAGCTGTAGAAGAAAGCGTGTTGCAATTAACACTTCAATTGCAGTTCCTGTTTAGATAGTAGCACATTTGGGGCCGCGTGCAGAGTTGCTTACTTAGTGTATAGTAAAAATCATTTGCTTTACCTTCATGAATAATATGTTAAAATTAAAATACTAAGACGAATAAATGAACATTTAAACAACACCGCAATAAACAAAAAGATCAATAAAACCGCAACCCGGTGACTGTAACGTCACGATTTGTTCTGGTTAATCATTCGGAACGAAAACTTTTGCTAATAATAAACTTTTTCGGGACAAATCTCGTGAATTAAACCGATTGAACCACATCTGGACGTAATATAAACTTCGCCACAGATAATAGCAGGCTATTGATGTAACTTTGATAATATTAAATGAGGACTTCTTGGATAGTTATGGTATAAATTTGAAACAATTATCTTACCTTTACCTGTTTCGAAACTCCTTTAGTAAAGGTATAAGACAATTTTTACTTGTTTTGTTTTGTGCTCCAATAACACACAAATTAACCTAGAGCCTCATGAATGACAGTAAGAGCATTTTCAAACTCATCCGATATCCGATATCCAATATCAGAGGAAGTCAAATGTATGAGATATCTATCTTATATTGTCCGGCCCGATATCGGTTATCAGAGCCAACACCACTGTTTTGGCCCGAAATCGGATCACAAAGAGACTAAAACAGCGACTATAAGCATTTTTCGACCTTAATGACATTTTTTTAGTTACGTGGCTTTTCGGCTTAATTGATGACGCTCATCACGAATATAAGAAAAAAACCTCGATACTATGTCATGTACATAAGGTCGAAAATTGCTTCTTTTTCTCATTCCTAACATCCCTAAATATCGGGCCGATTTTATCGGATAAATGTGAAAACAGCACAAGGTGTCGGTAATCGGATGTCGGCTATCGGCGTTCTTCACCGATATCGGATATCAGATGAATGCGAAAACGCTTTAATGGGTGCTGTTTATCCTGTATTTCATTTACATTTCATATTGATTTATTTCATTCTTGCTTTAATTTCATATCAGTACATACAACAACTACGAACATACAAAACGTACAAATACTTAAAACAAAAAAACCTATATCCGGAATCACTCTTTAAGGTATTATGAGCTAATCAATAAAAAAAAAGACGGGTTGCACTCTGGGAGTGCCGGCAGAAGTGAAAACATTTTCTTTTTTTCTTTCTTCGTTATATACATAGAAAAAGATAAAAAAGAACATACCATACCATACCTATAATATAGCGCTAATCATAGAACCTATCATTTATTTTCTGCTAATTTTCTGTCAGAAGAAATTAATAAATTATGAAAAGAAAAATAATCACAAAAAATAATAAATTACAGAAAGAAAAAATAATCATAAAAAGTAATAATTTACAAAAAGAAAAAATAATAACCAAAAGTAATAAATTATAATCAGAAAAAACAATCACAAAAAATCCCTGAAGGCCAGGTGGTTTGAACCCGATACTATCTGAAACTATAAGGACTTACAGTCGAAGCGCTTACCGTTTAAACTACGACGCTATCTCTTGTGGATTGCAAAATAGATAGTCTGTACCAATCTTGTATGACGGCAGTCGTCGGTTACGGTTCAAAGGTCAACTAATCCTGACGCTTCCTTAACATTTTATACCCATCCAACGCCGCTAAAGAAGTTTTCACTTCAAAAATTTTCTTAATCTTTCTAGGATCACACCGAAGCCGAAACCAAAGAAACTCTCAGTTTACATATAATCGCTATATTCACGTAAGTTTTGGCAGAGCAAAATTGTAATCAGTATATTGCCCTACCGGTTTCTCTTATCAAGATATCCACCTTTCAACTCTTGCTACACGTTAGGAGTCTCTTTGGCTTGGCTTACCGCTATATACTTATTTGAAATGCATTGCTGTGCACCTTAGATTTGCATTTGAAGACTGCAGGTTCGAAATGCACTTGAGATCTTGTCGGTAACCCAATTCTAATATAATTAATTCACCTACTGCAGGAGTTGAATACCAGTAAAATTCACTCAAATTAATTTAAATACTACATGTGGTATATCTGATATTTAGCGAGACCTATGAACGCTTGAACTACTAAAGCTCTCACAATAACTTTATCCTACTTAGAAGCATCGTGTAAAATTGTCTATTTGATAACTCATAAAAACGGTTTCACTTCGAAGCGATTCCTTTAATAGAATGTCACTTTGACAAGGTCCTAGTTTGGCCCTAAAATCAGTGTCAGACTAATCTTGACTACGTATTTTTTTACGATATTAAGGGCAAATCAAACTATTTTATTGATTTAAACTGTAATATTGTCCGAACTAAAGGTGTGGTACAAATATCAGGACAATCAGTTAACAGCAAGACATTGAGATAATTTTAATTACCTTGTTCGTCAATATCGATCTCATGTTGATTGTATATTGTACAACAATATACATAATTATTAGTGACCCTACACATGAGCACCGCATCTCTGCACAGTCAATACTTTGTTGTTGTGGTGTGCGGCTTGACTTCAAAGTGGATATATAAACGCTCCAAATCCCCGAAGCACCACTCTCCTCACTTTCAACGGAAGTCATAATTTGAACAAGAAATCCCTTTTTATCCTGCCAAGCCTCCCAACAACAAAGACATTTAAACTTGAAATTTTTCAAGGAAATATACACATGTACAAGTAAACGTATTCATAAATATGGCAATACAACCTTAAACACAATAAAAGTAGTCGTATATTTTTTGGAATATCTTCTGAACATGGCAAGTGCATCACCCCCGTTTTTATAGCAGAGGGACCTTTTGCCAAATGTTGGGCCCAACTTGAAGACAACTAAAGTAATTTTGGTTGTCTTTTTTTGCAAATGTCTTAACTTAAATCTTGCTTAAATTAAACAATAACAGCCCTATACGGAAACTGCAGAGAGTAGTCTGTTTTAAAATTTATTTATTTATTTATTTATTACACAACACAGATTACAATTATGATTATAACATAAATAAGATTCAACAATCAGAGTCTGAATTGCAATCCAAAAACTTGTGTAAACAGAAAAACCAAAAGAAATTAATTAACCCTAAGTAATAACCATTCAAAGGAATACATATTTATAGTAGTTAGTTAGTCAGACTACAGATTTACAGAGTTGGGCGCAGAATAGAGGACATCCTTGATTGAACCAATAAACGTTGCGATTTTAGCGAATATGTTAAGTTCTATGTTATTTTTTGCCAAAAAAAAAATTGCAAAATAAATGTTAAGACTGTGTATGATCATTATTAGGTATATAATATATATTTTTTTATACATTTGAAAAGTTTTCTTGGAAACAATGTCCCGAAACTTCTATCCACAACTGGAGAAGTTTCATGCTAATAACATTCCACATATTTCTTTCATTTTACGAACTGCTTCGGTACTATTTCTCATAGTTTAAGTCGCACTGGTTCCAGATTTTGTTTTAATTATTGCTCTTTCCACTAATTTTTCTGTGTCATCCACAGAGAATGCAAAAAAGAAACCTTAGTAGGTCTTGCGAGTGTTTTTTAATGTTCCTGAAACTTTCCTAATTACTAGACTACGGCAAAGTTTGCTGGGCTATGCAGTACAATTATTTCATTTATTCAAAATACTTATTTATTTATATTTTCTTATAAAATAATTCAGTAGTATCAAATGATATTTCCAAATTGATATGAAGTTCTAAGCTACTTATCATTATTACCAATGTTTAATAATAAA
The DNA here is from genome assembly GCA_949126895.1 of Eilema caniola. Lineage (NCBI taxonomy): Eukaryota > Metazoa > Arthropoda > Insecta > Lepidoptera > Erebidae > Eilema > Eilema caniola. The sequence goes on along the minus strand of OX421477.1, from coordinate 1,080,650 downwards.
AAAACTTTGTGTTGAAAAAAAATACAAAGTACCATTTTTATTTTCGTTTTTTGAAATGGTTTTAATCTCCATCCAGTTAAAAATTTGTGCCTATCATTTTGAAAACAAACTGGCACGATAAACATTCACCAACTGCTCCAACATTGGCCCCAACATGCCCCCAACATTTCGAGATCCATTAATGGATATTCAACCCCAGTCCCCTGTCCCCTATCCTGCACTGTCATCGCGTATTTTTTGTTTCGGCCACGGGACATTTTTGTTCGTATTGCCAATTTTTAGGCACTAATAGTAGGTAGATATTTGACTCCGCCCATGTGTCTGTCCATCACCAGATTGTGTACTTTATGAACTATTTGATAGACTTTGTGAGTTTTCCATGAATATTTTTTAGAGAGGAAGCGTAATTGACATTCACTAAATAAAACTGTTTTGTTGTAATAGAATAAAATTTTATTCGGAGAATTTTGTAACAATATTATATAGTAACTCTGTTCGAGTGGGATTCTGATACTATTTCTGCGACCCATAAGAACTTATTTCAGTGATAAAAAGAAGCTGAACTAAACTAATTTGTAAAGGATTGTCGCATGATTTGTTGTTATTAGAAATTTTCCTTTCAAGTTTTATTTCAACGAGTGATATTCGCGTAAACTAGAGAATATCAAATAGTCTATATGTTATTTTATATTATGATCTATCCCCGTATCAAATTTCAACTACATTCAACCATTTGAGCGTGATTGAGCAACAAACATTGTAATATCTTCACAAACTTTCACAATTATAGTATTAGTAAGATAAGAATTATGACGATGCTTTTCAAAAGGCACTATATATCTCTTTTAACTATTGCAGATAACATACATAAGCAATCCAACTCTGAATCTGCCCTCTGTGACTAAAAAAGTACCCTTTATGATAACTAATTAGCCCCTCTCATATCAAGGGTCATATTTATTGCCAAAGTATGTAAATAAGATCGCATTAGTGCAGTTAGAATTAATTGTTTACTTCTAATTTATTCTGTGAGCATCCGATGTCGCATTGTGCCTTTCTATTCCATTCCAACGACGTAGTTCCGGAGAAATATCGTACCTTTCTTTTTATTGTGTAGCAATTAATAAGTTGCTAGACTTGCAGTTAAAAGATCGCTATACAGAGTTCACCTAGTATTTGTACTAAAGTATTCCTCTGATCCAAAACGTAATAATAAATCGAAGTTACAAGTACAGTTAGCATCAGAAATATTTTGACTACAAAGTCTAGTCAATATCAGAACAATCCGTTAATAGGAAAGATGAAAGCCTGAATGGAATATTTTGAGCACTCTGTTCATCAAGATCGAACCGATGCAGACTGTACATTGGCTCTGCACCATCAACCATTAGTAGGCCGGTATACAGGGTGTATTTTTGAAACGGGGCAGTAAGGGCAAGTACCTTAACCGTTGCAGTTACAGCAAAACGTTCTTAAAAGACCTTCCCTAACTTTTTGGGACATTTCGAACTGCATTCACAGATTTTGTAAAAAACTTACAGTTAGCAAAAAAAATGCAAAAAGTTCAAATTTTTTTTTTATGCCAATCGATTCTATTTCATGTGGGGATCAAAAATCTCTATGGGACCATTTTAGCTTTCAGTACTAGAAAAGACAGAAATCGCCAAAGACCTTTCCCATACATTTCGTACGGAAATATGATAAATCAACTCGAAACTCATAGGTCAGGTAAAATTTTGAACTTTTTTAAATAAAAAAAATCATTTAAAAATTTAAGAAATTGGTTTATGAAATAAATTGCTCAAAATGATTTCCATTTTCACGAATACATAAGTCTATCCTTTTTTGCACTGAACGAATGGCGGCTAATAATGTTCTGGGATGAATATTACGTAAAATGGTCAAAACATTAATGTTTGGTTTGATAGATTTTATGCAATATAGGTACTTTAATTTAGTTACCTGTAGAGCAGAGAGAAATAAAAAGTTTCACTAAGAACTGTTTAACAACAATATAATCTGAATATAATTATTAGGGCGTGGAGTACCGCATCTCCAGTCGACAAGAGTAATTAAATTTTGTGGAATGTGAACAGCCCGCGGTGCGAAGTTGGTGGTGGACACTTAGCTCTTCCGCCGCCGAGGACTGGTGGAGCACGTGCCGCGCTGACGCCTTACTGGTCGCGTGGCCGCTCTGTCACACCTGAAAAACGCAAGCAAAGCCTTTCAGTATGTCGGACTGACATACTGTAAGTGCGGCGTGGCAGGCAGTAGGCAGGAGGCAGGTGGTCAAGCTTCCCCAAGGCACGTGGTGCAAAAGTCACTACCGTAAAAGCCACAGCTCACAACATCGCAACAAAAGGAAAGGGTGCACAGAAACAATTTGACATGAAGGTATTGACACGAGGTCGGTGATCCCACGACCGCATGGGTCAATGTCCTTTTGACAAGCATGTGAAACAAACCGAAATAAGCCTTGCAACTATATTGCAGAAGCGTTTAATATAAAATAAAATATGATGGACACTGTTCACGTAAAAAACAGCATCCATCTCAGGGTTTTCACCCCGTTACATGCACACACAACGTGGCGTTAAAATATTCCATATATGACACTATATGGACATAATAAAATACGGCACACCATGCTCACGTAAAAAGCATGGTAATTGCCTGGAAGGAGCTTTGCATTAGCTACATGAAAACGACGTGGCACCGAAAATAAATTATTGCCCAATGAGTACAGAAGGTCTCAGGACTAAGCTTTGGTAGGATGCATCGTTTTCATGTCGCTATTGAGCCACCTGAAATAAAAAAGAAGATTAGCACACACTGCGTATAGCTATCAGTAATTCTCACCCAAGCCTTAGCAGAAGAAAGCTGATGTCCAGAGAAAAGGACTCGAATGAGGCTGCAGTGGCTTTTATAGCCTCCCCCAGACATCAGCCAGTGGGCGGGCCTACGTGACCAGCCTCCTGGTGGTGATGGATATGGCGAAATTGCCTCTCCGGGGCTACATATTAGCACTAGTTTTACATCATCGGAGAACAGCAGCCATTAAAAGTGTATCAGGCTAATAGTATATCGCACACGGCCAGAGACAATCAAACGGTCAGAGACAAATGAAATGTACTGATAGAACGGCAGATTAAAAATGTAGCTAAAATATAATTTTTAGGTCGATACTAATCGACTAAATGTGTAAATAATAATTCAAACTACAATAGACGATTTGCATCGTTACAATGCATCCTTGAGCTCTTGAACACTGGCGTACGTCGTCTTATACACCTCGTTTTTCACGAAGCCCCATAAAAAACAATCAAGTGGTGTTAGATCGGGGCTACGAGGTGGCCACTGTGTTGGACCATGTGTACCTATCCACTGTGTACCGAATAGGCGGCTCAAATTGGAACGTGAAAGGTGACTGTTATGTGGCGGAGCACCATCTTGTTGAAAATGAACTTTTCGCAATTCCGACAGGGGCCATTCGTCCATCTCGTTTTCAAGATGGTGTAAAATGACTTCATTATACATGGCAGAATTCAGTTTCCCTTCATAAAATTCCACCATTATGATTCGATTGGACATTTTACCACACCAACAGTTGAATGAGAAGCGAACCTGATTATGACTTGCCGTAACTCTTAGTGGATTTTCTTTGAACCAATAGTGGTGATTTTTTCTGTTGTACATACCGTTTTCGGAAAAATTCGTTTCGTCTGACCACAGTATGTAATTTAAAAATTCATGATCTCTGCTTATTTTTCCTCTTAGCCATCTGCAAAAAGTAAGCCTTCGAACATCATCACCCGGATGTAACACTTGAACTATGCGCCCATATCGATAGCACTTGTAGCCGTATTTCTTCCATATCTCGGTGTTCGGTGTTTTCACCCGTTCGCCTGCGACTGACAGTGGACGCGTACAGCTATTTAATCAAATTAAAGTTAAAAATCCTTGCACAAATTCGTGATCTTTATCACAAGGGAGTGGGATACACCTACTTCAAGGGCGACTTGCCTGGACGATACCTCTGGATATGCTGCGACATAAGTTAGAACCGCAATCTCCGTGTCCATGTCCACACGAGGCTGCCGCTTTCTTTTGAAAGAACCCTGCAATTCCAGGTTTTTCAAAAGATTTGTAATAACCTTTCTTGTTGGCACATGCCGCAACGGATACTTATTGCGGTACCACACTAATGCAGCTCCCGCATTTCGATTATTGACAAAATACGCTTCTAATAAGTCAATTTTTTCACGATTAGAAGACATTTTAGCGAAAATCCTTAATTAATAACTCATACGAAGTTTCTCAGCTGAAACTAAGAATAACACACAGATTTTCGAATCAAATTCGAAATTTGAGGGTAAAAATTCTTTTTATTTACTTTACAGTCAATTCTACCCACTTCCTGGCCATAACAAAAAGTTAGACCATCGTAGAAATTTGTTTCTGTTGCCGAAATGTATGGGAAACGTTTTTGGCGATTTCTGTCTTTCCTAGTACTGAAAGCTAAAATGGTCCCATAGAGTTTTTTGATCCCCACATGAAATAGAATCGATTGGTATAAAAAAAAATTTGACCTTTTGCATTTTTTTTTGCTAACTGTAAGTTTTTACAAAATCTGTGAATGCAGTTCAAAATGTCCCAAAAAGTTAGGGAAGGTCTTTTAAGAACGTTTTGCTGTAACTGCTGGTTAAGGTACTTGCCCTTACTGCCCCGTTTCAAAAATACACCCTGTATATAAATATGACATACTATCTAGAACCCAAACAAAGCACAGCTTACTATTTTGGGTTCTATTCTAGAACACAAAGTACGTGGATAGAAACAAATACAAATAGATATTTAAAACATAATGTATTTCATTTTAGCAATCATTATTTGCACAAAATGAGAATCAAACACACGATTCGTGATACCACATAATAAGTACTCATTACTTCTTCTTCATCCTAGCTTTGATCCCTGTCGCATCCGAAGTAATAAACTTGGAGTCTGGGGTCCGCTTTTACCAGTCTCACTCTGGATTTGGCTAAACTTTGACATTTTCCATGAACTGGCGACTGCCATCTGACCATCTAGACCAGTTGTTGGACTTTTGAGGGCTCCAACTACCCGTAACGACTGCCATAGATTTCATTAACACAATTTATTTTTTATATTAATTTATTATTTTTTATATTTTTATATTAATTTATTTCATTCATTAACACATCATCATTTTTCTACTAACGCACCTTAAAAAATTCCATTCGGTAACTCCGATACAGTTGCCATAAACAAACTTTTATTTTACAATATTCGTCGTAAAAAGTAACGGCCGAATTCACGGCAAAGTTGGTGTACGGAAGCGCCATCTAGTATCCATTTCGTATGAAAATTTCATTAGCCATGTGCATTGTGTGAAAAGATATACAGAATCGCATTGACGAAAGTGCATTCGATGCCGATTATGTTGTTCATCTCACTAAACTACTATTAGGTAGATGTCCAAAAATGTTTTATTTGATTTTTTTAAACTTCATTTATTAGGCACCAAATTAAATGTATAATTCTTAGAGATTAATAAATAATTAAACAATTTCCTAATTCCATATCATGAAAAAACGTCACAAGTATTATTATGAAAAACTAGCTAAGCTCCCGACTTGTGCAATAATAGCACACAAATGTTTTTTAGCACACAAACTATGTAACTGTAACTATGTAACTCTTGACAATGACAACTATTAAGTAAATAAAGAGTAATCCAATTTGGTGCAGTAGTCATGCTCGTTCACACGTTTCAGTCAGTGACATTTATATTATTGGAGATAATTGACCTGGAGCATGTTCTGGCATGGTAACATAAAATGCATAATTTGAACAGAGCGAAATCAAATTCACAACCTCTACTAACACTAACATTTACCGTAGAAAAGTACCATAAGAAAGATAAAAAAAATAAAAATAAAGGAACAAACTATAAAAATAAAATACTCACATTAAATAAAATTTGATTTTCAAATAATCACACTTTGAAATTAACCTCGACCATTCGCTTTAAAACGATTTCATCGCCAGACTATTATTGCGTTATATAAAATCGATATGGCCCATTCTAACCTGTACTAAGAACCTCTCTCTGCGAAAACGATTTTATATTTAAATCGCTGGCTATTTAAGCAGACATAACTAGAATATAAATTTTATAACCCACACACGTCGAGTTTCGGAATTTACACGCAGTTGAATTAGACGCAACCCCAAGCAATTTGCATCGGAACCCCATATTAAGCGAATGACCTCATACGAGTCGCAGACTGGACAATGTCAGATTATGGTGTCCGATCTCGTGATGTTAGGGTATCTAATAAATTTATTATACGTGTAGATTAAAAATCTGGGATCTTAAATTAGGTGCATAGATATGATGTGGCCCATGTACTAGTAGATAACTCTATTATGTCTACTGAATACTGTTTCATAGGCTATACGTTTACTTTTGGTGTACAAGGCCCTACCGTACGAAAACCCAAAGTAAAAGTATTCATACATAAAATGTATCTTTAATATATTTCTATGGTACTTACACTACTAACATTTCTTTTACCTTTGTTAAAAAGTTCGGTTCAGGTGATAAAAATAAAATAAAAATAACTAAAGTCAACCATCATCATTCGAATGTGATACCCGATTGTACATTGTACACATGGAAGCCCAGTGCCCGTTGTCTTACGTCTACTGTCCATTTTTTTCATCTTGACTTTTACTGGAGTGACTAGGTACCCCAATCCTCGTCTTCTCTCAGAAACGTATTTTGATTTCCAATCCCATCAATATTGTCTTTAATATATCAAGCATCCAACACATTCGCCTTCTTGCGAGCACACAAAGGGTGCGCGTCCGGAGCGGAATTTACGTGCGGATAAATTAGCCGAAGCCCCGCGCGATTTGCATCCGACCCCGGCCGGGCACGCCGGCAAATTGGCACTAAGTCATCGGTGATTTCATTTGGAAGGACATCAAGTATCTACGGCTCTGTGAACCATGTTTGATAAAGCCGTCTGCAAAATATATTCCTTGAAAGTCTGAATAAGTTGAGACATATATATTCTACTACTATTTTCTGTCATTAACCATGTACTTTTTCTAACTCAAACTGAAATAGAATAAATTTATTTTCTCTTTTCATTCAAGCGCCAATTTAAGTCGCATCCGAAGCTTTTACCAGGGGTTCGTTCTCCTGCACCGCCTTTATTAGTTTCATTTGGTTTTCATGTAAAGGACACCCTGTTGCCCTTCGAACTCAGAGAGAAAATCGTACACCAGTTTACAACCTGCAGGTGCACTGGCTTATCGCAAGGCCGAGAGTATTAGCTCTGTATAAAAATACATTATTTATGCACACCATTATACGCACTAAAAGAATGCTTACCCTTGACCGTCGTTGAAGTAATCAAACGTTCCTCCACCTCACAAACAAGTGCTTTACTATAACCAATTAGTTGTCATCAAGTCGCCATGTTGTGACGTCACACGTGTGGGCTAACAGCCCGTAATGCGGATGCAAATGGCATACCGCGACTAATTTGTTCCTCGCGGACTTGCCCCCGCCTGCCCTATGCTAATGGTGGAATAAAACTTTGAACGGTTGGAATGACTAGCTTTGGTCCAGTGGAGCTAAGTGATTTAAGAACATGACGTAAATAGAATTATATATAGATCCTGTATAGACAGGATCTGGCCTCGTTTCCATGTCTGGAAGAGCACGTTAAGCAGTCAGTTCCAGTTGCTATACGAACATCTATGGTTGTCGTTACGGGTAGTTGGAGTCCTCAAGATCCGACTAGTCCAACTACAGAACTTTGATGTCGTCCATTGGTTGTAGATGTTAGATTATGGCAGTCGTTTCACAGAAAATATCGAAGTTCAGCCGCATCACAGTTAGACTAGAAAGCCGACCCCAGCTGAGTTGGACTGTTTCAGACTGAGAGCGACATGCTAATCCATATTTTTTGTAGGCGGTTCAGTCCGACATCATTATTGCAGTCCGACTGGGGAAGTACCTCCGCCCTACAGAATACCGCGACCATAATAACCTCGTGTAGTGTTCCCGGCGGTGAGTAGGGTAGACCAAGTTCACTGGAGAGCTTTCGTGCTGTCAAGGGGAAGAATAAAGGCTATTCCTGCTTTGTTTTTACATAATGACAGAATCTTTGTGATTACAGGGTCGGCAGCACGAGTGGGTCTTCCCTGGTGTTGCACACTTCCATAGGCCACGGTAACCACTTTCCATTAGGTGGACCGTGTGCTTATCTGCCACCTCAGTGGTATAAAAAACAAGTTTGATTAAAACATAGTTAGCAAATGGGCAAAAATTCCACGATGTAAACTATAATTCTGAGCAGTTGAACACCTACAGGTGTAATAGCGTAAAGGTATAACACACAAACTGACACACATGCACGCACAAACTCATAAAAATTTCATAACATTCATGGGATTTCTTCTCATTAGCGACCAGATCCATAATCAGCCCGCCTCACACACGATTAACTTCAAACATCAAATAATGACTTTTAAAATAATCCTATCACTAGCAGTTCCAAGTGAAGCCACAGACAATGCACGTGTCAAAAACATAAATAAAATTAAGGGTCGTCATCCACCCCACTGATAAAGAATCACCACTCGCCAGTCGCCACTAACAATAGTACTTTCAATTTGTGCCGAATTTACGGCAGCGGCAACCGTCACGGCACAGAGGGGTACGGCAGTCAGCATAAATTAGTAGGGTCATGTATTATAGCTGGGGACCTATCAGGGAGCAGTGCCTTTCATTAAAAGTATGTAGGTTTTAATTAGGACGTGCCGTTTTGGTACGACTATGAATTTATTAGCTTTTTATTTTTAGTGAAATTTATATTAATAATATATATGATTATATATATTGTAATCAAAAACTTTAACTTTCAAGAAGGGATTTATTGAAGTGCCTGAGTACTGAGTAAGTGAAATTCTCGTCCATTTACGTTGTCACCGTGATGATGGAAATAATGAATGCCGATTCAAAATAGTTTAAAAATTGATTTTTGACTACTGAAAATGCTTCCATTTTTTAATTTTCATTCATCGTTCGTACCTCAATCAGTTTTAAACACTATATTTTTTCACAATACGTTATTTCGATGCATAAAAAGGACTAAATTACTATTCTATTATCTTCTGTACTGTTACTGAAGAAAAATGTCCTTTCAACAAACTATGACGAGCTCTATACTGTATGTGCACATAAACTCAAACATGTCTTCCCCACGAAGTTATTAATAACTTGTTACACGATACTGTAAGGCCACTGTATAAATCTTCCGTGTTTGTACGCGATAAGACATTGGATGTGTACCCGCGCGTCCCAACTCAAATACTAGCTCACCCGACTGACATCAAACTTTTCTTGTTTTCCTAAAGTATACACCAAACAAAGTTCACCAGAGCTCTTTCACCAAAGGCCCGTCCGAGGCCTATCCGAGGCCCGTCCCATTCCCAGGTAAATTGTGGATCGTTTCTAATTAAGTTAATATTTTACTTTTATAATCTTCATTTTTCATCCAGGCCGTTCACACATTTGTAAACGAGGGTCGAAATATCGTAAATTATCGGTCTATGCATGCTGAACCGATATTTATTTTGATTTATAATGTTTAACCCTATTTTGATCTGTGATAACAGTGGGGGCTCACCCTAATATTTGGATTTGGATTTTTCAAAAGTCTGTGAATGAATGTGAATAAAACATGTATTTACATTTAGAAGCATATAAAACTGTTCATGGATCAGCCAGTCAGGACAATTTAACTACAGTAGAATCCGTTTATTATGACTCCGCCTATATTGGCCAACCAGTAATCATGACGTAATTACACTACGAAGTTTGGTTTTCATATAAAATTCTTTATAAAAAAAGTCGGATATAATGACTTCCCTTACAGTGACATGTCGCTTATTATGACCCATTTTTAATAGATTATGTCCGGTTATAATGACCGACATGATTCTTTACACATCCGGTAATGTTCGTTGATTCCCGACGACGACGTTCGGCACGTGGCTCGTTTTTGTTTTGAATCTCAGTGAGTAATTGACGCTTGAAGATCACGCATTGTTTTTCCTTTGACACTGTGAAAAAATGTCATCTCAACGACGTAAAGCATTTACAATTGAGGAGAAAGGTGCAATAATATGCAAATTAGAAAATGGAGAATCTAATTCATGTCTCGCAAAGGAATTTGGCGTGGGTCATTCGACAATCTCAATGATTTTTAAAAACAAGAACCGTATTAAGCAATCGTTCAATTCATTTTTTTTAAAACCAAAGAGGCTTTGAAAATCACGACAAGAAAATGTTCATCAAGCATTAATTCAGTGGTTTAAAAACATTAGATATAAAGGAATACCTGTCAGCCAGGCCCTATGCTACGCGCGGCAAAACCAATTGCCTTTAAATGGTTTTGCCGCGCGTTTTGGTATTCTCTATAAGCTGGATCAGTCGTTTTAAAGTTCGACATAACATTGTGGCGGGAAAAATTGTCGGTGAATCTTCGTCTGTTGATCAAAATTCAACAACAAACTGGTTGATATCTGTGTGGCCGAATTTTGAAAATGATAATTTGACCATGCTATGTCTTCTATAAACAATAGTATTAGAGACTGTTTTTACAATAAAATGAAAAAACAAAAGCAGACAAAAATTACAGATTACTTACAGTAAAAAATACACTAGTTTGTGTTATAATGTGCTGATTACGTGTAATTTTCATTTTGATTTAATATGTATGTATACATATATACATAATTACTATGTTTCTGTATTAGAATACTTAAGTACATTGTAGTGTATAAGCATATACCCATATATTAACCTACTTGTAACCAATATATATACGAGGTGTTACTACATTAAAGGCAGTCTTATATCATTCGAGCTGGTGTTTCATTCAATGTTCGATCCCAACATCATATGGCGACCCTGCCACGTTAGGCGCGCGCGCGATATTTGACTCCTCAGCCGTTTTAAGGACAGTGAATGAACTCTTAGGCGCACGAAAGATGCATTCCCAAAACTATTTTCTACAGTCGCGGTTGTCAGTGCAAGTTTGTTATTTGAATATAAAATGGTTCGCAAAGTAATACGAAAGAACAGGTGTTGATCAGCCAGACTGCAGCGGGTGACGGCCAAAATTCGGCGAGAACAGAACAACTGCTATATCATGCGAGTACCTCCAGTATATTCTTGCTGGTGATCCTTTTACTCCTTAGTCTTGGAGGTCTTTACCTGATATACAAAGCATACAGGAGATGTCACGGTCGTATAGTAGATCAGCGTGTAAACGACTTGGTTTTGAGGAGATACGCAAGTATACTCCGCGGTCAACGCAAGCAAGCGCAACCAGAAAACGTGTAATAAATGAGGTACAAGAAAAAAAGTGCTAGCATCTAGTAAATAGTGCGTAGTGCGTCATAATATAATACCTAATCATTATAATCGCGTAGTGGAGAACTATATCCGATGATTTTGGAACTCTAATTTAGTTAATAAGGTGACGGTATCGGTGTCTGGATTTAAGGGTATGTACGTGTCACGTAATTATTTACATTAATGGCAGAATTTTTAAAAGAAATATGCGATGGCTTATTAAAAATTAGAACATATTTAATTAAAGTTGGTCCAAGCAGACGACAAAGGGAATTATGTGAGAAAAAACTAAGTGAAACTGAGAGTTTGTATCAACAATATAATAGTTACTTAGAGGAAATTGTTAAAATAAGTCCATCTAAAGATACATCTGAGTTAGAAATAATCGATAATATTTGCGTAAATATTAAAAAAATATATATGGAAATTTTTGATTTATGTAATAGTAAGACGAGTATCACGATGGCGAAATTTGACTTGAAAATCGCGCTCAGCTTATTACCAGTAATGAATGACTCGGAATTAAATACAAAACAATTAATTGATGGTATCGAATATTACGCCTCTATTTTAGATGACGCCTCACAAGGCAATTTGGTGCAATTTATATTAAAAAGTCGGCTATCACAGTCGGCTAAACTAAGATTGACATCGGAATATGGCAGTGTTTCCGAACTAATTAAGGATATGAGGTTACATCTTCTACCCAAAAAATCATTTACAGCCATACAAAGTAGGTTGCAGTCCGCAAAGCAAGGTGAAAAAACTATATCCGATTTTGGTCAGGAAATATCTAATATGTTCGTCGACCTGACGATCTCGCAATCCGAGGGGCATACTGGGAGTTATGGAGTATTAAAACATGTTAACGAAAAACTTGCTATCAAGCGTTTTGCTGACGGATTGCGGAACCGTCGGTTAAGCACGATCATAGCAGCAAGGAACTATGATACTTTGAACGACGCCATACAGGCAGCCGCTGACGAGGAGCTTTCATCGTCTTGTAATAATTCATCTGAAATTTTAACTATGCGGAATCCTAACCGTTCGCCTTTCAGTAATAACTACCGAGGAAATCAACGAGGGTTCCACCCTACCCCAAACCCGAGGGGTAGAGGTGCGCATGCAAGGGGATTTTCTCAGCAACATGGAGCTGTACGGGGTTGGACCCGTACATATCGGGGCCGTTCTCCAGGATTTAGAGGTAGGTCTTATAATAATAATAATAACAGGCAGTTTCGCAGAAACGGCAATGTTTACGTTATGGCAACAAATAATAATGATCAGTCTAAGACTGAAAGAGTAGAAGAGGGAAATATACAGCAGTTTTTTCGGGGTTAGTAATAAATTTATTTTTTCATACGATAATTCATTAGTAACTAGATTATCATTAAATGACAAAGAATATTCATGGTTAATTGACACCGGGGCATCGATCTCCGCTATAACGTATGATTGCATCATTAATCAAAACATTCCTTTGCACAAATGGAAAACCACAATAAATGGTATTGGGGGCAAAGTAGAAGCAATCGGCTACGCATATTTACCGCTTAGGACAGATGAGTATGTTCTTAACCATAAGTTTTATGTTTTTACAAGCTTGCCATGTAGGGCAGATGGCATCATTGGTTATGATTTCTTAAGTAAGTTTAGGGCTTGTCTAGATTTAGAACATAAACAAATGACTTTGTATACTTCGATTAATAATAAAATAGTTCTACAATTAAATAATCATGTAAAGCAATTATTCAACATTCCTTCTAGGTCTGAATCTATACATTATTTGTATACAAGTATGAATGAAGAGTGTGTGGTTTGTGCAGCAGAATTGAGCGATGGGATCTTTATGGCTAGTTCTATAGTTACCCCAATCAATGGTAAGATACCTATACGAATATTAAATACTACTGAAAGTGATTTTACCTTGAACGAAATCAAACCTACTTTGCATAAATTGAGCGATTATAAATTATGTTCATTTGATACTTGTTCACGGAACGTAGAACGCGTAAAAAGCTTACTAGCAGCACTCAATTTTAATCATTTGAACTTAGAAGAAAAGATTTCTATTCAAAATTTATGTGCCAAGTACGCGGACATTTTTTGCCTGCCGGGTGACACTCTAACGACCACACCTATTTATAGTCATAAGATAAAATTAAAAGAAAACGCGGATACAGTGTATGATAAGCCATACAGGCTTCCTCATTCACAAAAAACTGAAGTAGATAAGCAAATAAAAAACATGTTATCACAGGGAATCATTGAACCATGCGCCAGTGAATGGTCGAGTCCAGTGCTTTTAGTACCCAAAAAGACTGATCCTTCCGGAATAAAAAAGTGGCGTTTAGTTATAGACTACAGAAAATTAAATAACTGCATTCAGGATGATAAGTTCCCACTTCCAAATATAACAGACATTCTTGATTCTCTTTCAGGGTGTATTTATTTTACTCACCTCGATTTATATCAAGGGTTTTATAATGTTAGTCTGGAAAAAGAAAGTAGGAAATATACAGCTTTTGCATCCGGTCAGTACCAGATGACCAGGATGCCCATGGGTCTCAAAATAAGCCCAAATTCATTTTCTAGAATGATGAATATAGCTATGGCTGGCTTGACATACGAGAAATGCCTAGTATATTTAGACGATTTGATCGTATATGGGAAAAATTTAAATTCGGCGATAAAAAACTTATTAGATGTGTTTGAACGGTTGCGAACAACTAATTTAAAATTAAATCCATCTAAATGTGATTTTTTGAAAAAGGAGATGTTGTATTTGGGGCATGTTATTTCATCAGAGGGTGTTTTACCTGACCCCCAAAAATTAGATGTCGTAAAAAACTATCCAGTACCGCGTAACTCAGATGAGCTCAAGCGATTCGTTGCCTTTGCCAATTACTACAGAAAGTTTATACAAAATTTCGCTGATATTGCGCAACCTTTGAATCATTTGTCTAAGAAAAACATTCCATTTGAGTGGTCTGATACCTGCCAGAGGTCATTTGATTTACTAAAACAAAAATTAATGTCTCCTCCAATACTCGAATATCCAAATTTTTCAAATGAAAACGTGTTCGTCGTTCAGACAGACGCGTCAGGATTAGCGATAGGAGCTATATTAGCTAATCAAAATGGGAAACCGGTAGCTTATGCCAGTAGAACTTTGAACAAGGCAGAAAAGAACTACCCAACAATAGAGAAGGAGCTACTTGCCATTGTTTGGGCCGTAAAACATTTTAGGCCTTACCTTTATGGTCGTAAATTTAAAATATTGACCGACCACAAACCATTAATGTAATTATTTAATATAAAAGAACCCTCTAGTAGGTTATTAAAATTTAGAATTTTATTAGAGGAATATGATTTTTGGGTGGAGTATGTTAGAGGCTCGGACAACGCAGCTGCAGATGCACTGTCTCGGGTTATCATAACATCTCAAGATTTGAAAGATATGCACGAATGTGTCGTTAGTGTAATGACGCGAGCGCAGAAGAAGAAGTTAGAGGTTACGCTGGATACTCCGGATCCTATGGTCTCTACTAATGACTGGTCTGATCAGCCAAGCATTGTGGAAACTCATAGTAAACTGAAGTTATCTGTTGAGTTAAGATTTATAAACAATGACCAATTATGTAAATTAGAAAAAGAGTGTAAGATTAAGAGCGACAGTGGATTATTAAATTTTATACCAAATGAGATGGTAATATATATAAAATCAGCTACTCGATCGCAACTGACGCCAGACGCATTTGCGAGAGAGCTGAATATATTGTGTACGCAGTTAAATATTACTGAAGTATATTTTATAAAAAATAGAATAACTGCTACATTTATTGACACACTAGTAAAAAGTATAAAGAAAATAAACAATTGGACCGGTCCCCGTTTGTGTGTGTTAAAAGGTGTTGAAAGAATAGAGGACAAGGATGAGAGAAGAATCATTCTCAATGACTTCCATCTGTTACCTACGAGTGGCCACGCAGGTATCCGACGGATGGTCAATAATATTAAGAAATACTATTTTTGGACAGGTCTAGAACGCGACGTTACTCAATTTATTAAGAAATGTGACAAGTGCCAAAAACAAAAGCACTCAGTTAACGTTAAAGAACCGATGACAATAACGACTACGGCTCACTCTGCTTTTGAAAAGTTATTTTTAGACGTAGTAGGTCCTTTAGATAAAGATATACACAATTATTCTTACATATTGACGCTCCAATGTGAATTGAGCAAATATGTAGAAGCGTATCCATTAGTAACTAAAACTAGTACAGAAATCGCTAGAACTTTTGTAAACAATTTTGTGCTACGATATGGTATACCAAAGGAAATAGCAACTGATAGAGGAACTGAATTCATGTCTGCGACCTTGCAAGAAGTATGTCAGTTACTTCACATACATAAAATTAATTCAACCGCTTATCACCACGAGAGCATTGGTGCACTCGAAAACTCACATAAAAATTTAGGTGCATTCTTGCGAATATTTACAGATAACCGTCCAGATTCGTGGAGCAAGTGGCTTCCATTCTGGTGTTTTAGTTATAATACACCGGTACACTCAGAGACTAAATACACACCGTTCGAATTAGTTTTTGGTAAGAAATGTAATTTACCTAGCAATCTAACTAAAACCATTGAACCTCTTTACAATTACGAAAGCTATCCTCTCGAATTGAAATATCGATTACAGGTATCACTAAAAGAAGCACGTGAAAATTTAATTAAGTCTAAGATAATACGAAAGGAAAAATATGATGTAACCTCACATCCAGTCAAATATAAAAAAGATGATTTAATTTTAATTCGAAACGAAATTGGTAATAAGTTGTCTCATATATACTTAGGTCCATATCCTGTATTGAAGGACATGTCACCAAATGTACAGATATTGAAAGACGGTAAACCCGATACTGTTCACAAAAACCGTACAAAACTATATTTTCCCAAATAAATTATAAATATTATAATAAAATATTATGATTATGTTTATAGTACTTTTAATTGTAGCCAACTGTACCCTAGCAGCTGGCACTCAATTGTTATGAAACTTGAAACCATGATTGTATTGTACTCATTACTAACTATTGTACTTAAAGAATTTAGATGTAAGTGTCTATTAAAATAACTATCTAAAACTAAGGTATCTAACAATGTCTATCAAAATAAAATATATGTAATTATTTTATTTTTCCTTGTGGTGGAAGATGTAGTGTATAAGCATATACCCATATATTAACCTACTTGTAACCAATATATATACGAGGTGTTACTACATTAAAGGCAGTCTTATATCATTCGAGCTGGTGTTTCATTCAATGTTCGATCCCAACATCATAACATACATATGTACATATTTACATAAAAAAGGTTTATCATTTCACAAAACGCTTTGTATGACGTCCGCATAATATGACGTGTTTGTCAATTCCTATCGATGTCATTATAAACGGACTCTACTGTATACATAACAATAATGAGGTTGCTAACGGTATTTCTTTTATAAAAATGTATTATTCACTAGTAAATTTTGTTCGGTCACTTAATCCGGCCTGACCTACGGAATTTATCACACAATAAAGTTCGCCCCACGTCATGTTAGCGGCCATTAAAGTTTTTAATTGATTTTTCCATAACCCTTTCAGTCTGTCCAATTAGCTTCTCAAACCTCACTCACTTTGAATGCCGTGCTGAATATTTAGCGTGTGTGTTGTAGGTATTTAAATTTATTGCCTGCCTATTTAAAGGAAAATAGGTTTGGTTTGATTTCAGTCTATAGAGTAAAGAGCAATGCTTATAAAATTATTATTGAATATACCTACATTGCTTCCCGGATGAGTCTTCAACTTGCAATAGTTCCTTTTCAGTACGGGATGTAGGTACTTTGTCAACTGAATCCGCTCGTTATTTAAACTATTTTAAAATTTATGGCGTCTTAAGAATTAATATAAAATTATAAATGAGTGTTTCAACTATCCCAGATGTGTTCAGATAGCTTATATCGCCGCCGTGGGTAAATTTGTAGACTTTGTAACAAAAATAACGCATAAATAGTTTAAATTATTTAACGTAAGTTCGGAATTACATCTTAATTACTAAGTAAGCAAAATAACTCTTTTTATTATAACTTTATTATTTATAACTATTTTAAACAAGCTTCAAGTATCAATTAAAAAATGTTCCACCATAATCAAATGATGGCAAACCGTGGTTTCAAACGAGAAGACTCACCCACCATGACGGTGTTTCGCCAAACTGGAGATGCTGCCAAGCTAAGTGCATTACTGTGTCATTAGAGGACCGTGGAAAGTTCTAAAGGCTGTCGGAATTAGGAATCGTCTTTCTCGTTAAGATATTCATAACTTCATTTTCTCAAACTCTCTTTTACTTTATGAGAATATTCACTTAAATTTTGTGTTAATATTATGTTTTTTCTATGGGAGCAATATTAACAAAGAGGTGTATTAATGGTTTCATATGGTTGGTTACCAACAAGTTATACCATTAATACTGCCCCCAATAACCATTATTGAGATAAAAGTAACCTCTGTTAACCCAGATTGTATTCTATCTCTGTGCCAATTTTCATCCAGGTTCAGATATACACTTTTATGGGAGTGAATGCAGTCTGATCTTCCATTGCTGAAAGAGTCACCAGTGCTATAGCCTCGATTATGAATTATGTATTGAAAAAAATCTGATAACTAAGTTCTAATGTGATGATAAACCTAATATTTCTTCAGTCTTGATATAAAAAAGCTAACTAAGGAAGAAAGGATTTCGAATCCCATGAGGCAAATCTTTTCATAAATGGAAAACTCATTATATCACTTCCTGAGTATGACTGGAATGCCAACAAGTCACATTAGCCAAGATCGGGCAAATACTATACTAACACAGTCAAGCATAAACAATCGATACCAACAGATATTAAAACGCCTAATAATCACGATACACTATTTTAAAGATAATGAAAATGTATGACCAGGGACATCTGTGCGGCTGTAACTTCTCTTCAACTATAACGAACACTAATGATGTTCCCCGCTTTTGCCTGTTAGGTTGAAACATGAATATGCTAATAGTAGATATGTACTATGGTTTGTTACAAATGCCGTTGTTTGTCAATTTCGTGCTATTGATAATGTTTTACAAATGTTTTGTGATACTGAATGGTTTTTAATAATTAGGGGACTCATTTATGATTGGGAATTACATAATTGAATATCTTCAAGCCTCATTCTGTCATCATTGAATTAACAAAAAGAGATACGCCGCCGTTGTAATGGTACGAAACACATACGAAAAAAAAAACATTTTGGTAAAATAAGTACCTATGCATAGTGCATATAGATAACTCTTTGTCTGGGCCTGTGTTTTCTGATAGCTTTAACTAACCAGGGAGCCTTCATGTCACAAGTTTTTTCTTGGCAAGCATATTCCATTGTTGACCGCATATCCTCACTAAAAGGCAGGTGAGATGATGATCGAATGTCATGTCCGAATTAACCTATCCCTGTACCAAATTTCTGCTAGATCTGTTCGGTCATTAGAGTTTTATTGAGTAATAGATATACAAACATTTTTCATAAGCTTTCGTATTGTTTAATTCTATAGTTGAAATAGTTTAATAGGTGCATTATGATGATGCCCTAAGCCATAAAAGGCAATTTAGCACGCTTGGATCGAAACCGAAAACTATTATAATCTAAGTTTACCGATTTGTTAATACGTAATTACTTATGATAGTACGTTTAAAAAATAAAGTGTGACATATTTCAATTATTTAAAAAAAAAAAAATCTTATGATTTAGGGTAAAATTTAAACTATGGCGTCATTCTTTATTACTACGAGACCCCGTAAGACAGCTACGTTTAATGGTTTTGTTTCTTTTTAATTTTAGTGTTGTAGCTATATTGTCTTAAGTTGTTACATTTCCATCGTAAGAAGGTTATCCATTACTTTTTGTTACGTTTTGTTAAAAAAATAAAGTAACAAAGACAACAAAACAGATTTCCACACTACTGAACTGAAAATGTACCTGTGGTGTGGCCCTAGAATAGCACCACCCCATGTCCTCCCGTGGGTGTCGTAAGAGGCGACTAAGGGATTCAAATACCGGAGGATGGGCAGCAGCATCTTTCCGCGTACTAGCCACCAAACTGCGATCGCCAACCCGCCTGCCAAGCGTGGCGATTACGGCATAACCCCCCATGATGAACAAACCCAACAAACGGCCCCTAGTCCCCGGCGGCCCCGCTATTCCTGGCTATGGTAGCGGCCATGGTAACGGCGGGGCAAGGGGTGCGAAGAATCCCCGGCAGATGCCAGGCTACCAACCCCGACGACCTTTGGCCCTGGCAACGTACAACACGCTCACACTGCGAACCGACGAGAAGCTCGCTGAACTCGAGGAAGAATTGAGCAGGTTACGGTGGGATATCGTAGGATTGTGTGAAGTCCGGAGAGAGGGGGAGAACACCATGATCCTCAAATCCGGTAACCTGCTCTATTTCCGGGAGGGTGACAAACTGTCCCAGGGTGGTGTCGGGTTTATCGTCCACAAGTCCCTTGTCAACAACGTGGTCCAGATCGAGCGTGTTTCGACGAGGGTAGCGTACCTTATACTCAGAATCACCAAACGGTATTCGCTGAAGGTCATACAGGTACACGCACCGACCTCGAAACGGCCCGACGACGAGGTGGAGACTATGTATGAGGATATCTCTAAAGCCATACATAGCTCCCGAACACACTATACCGTTGTGATGGGGGACTTTAACGCGAAACTGGGCAAACGAAGCGACAATGAGCTGAGAGTGGGGCAATTTGGATATGGAAAGAGGAATGCACGTGGCCATCTGCTGGCCGGCTTCATGGAGAAGGAGGGCCTTTTTATGATGAACTCCTTCAGAAAGCCGGAACAGCGTAAGTGGACATGGCTACACCCTAACGGTGTCTCAAAAAATGAGATTGATTTCATCTTGTCGACGAAGAGGCACATATTCAATGATGTCTCCGTGATCAATTCAGTAAAAACAGAAAGCGATCACCGGATGGTAAGAGGCACATTGAATCTTAGAACAAAGCTCGAAAGATGTTGACTGATGAAGCCTACGCTCCGACCAGCACCTATCCAGTTCCAGAACCCTGAGCACTTTCAGCTCGAGTTGCAGAATCGCTTCGAATGCCTGGGAGATTGCGAAAATGTGGATGATTACAATGACAGATTTGTGGAAATTGTCCAAACGACTGGGTCTAAGATCTTCAAAGCCCGTCGTTCAAAAGGAACCAAAAAGATCTCGGACCTCACCAACAAACTCATGGAACAAAGACGAAATTTGGTTCTGCAGTCCTCTGAAGATGCTGCTCAGTATCGGCGTTTAAACAGACAGATCTCCAAGTCCGTGACTCGCGACCTACGCTAATTTAATACGACTCGTATTAAGGAGGCGATTGAGAGCAACAAAGGCTCAAAGGTTTTCGCAAAGGATCTGTCTGTTGGTCAAAGCCAACTGACTAAGCTGAAGGCAGAGGATGGCAGAATTATTTCGTCAAAGCCGGAGCTGTTGGAAGAGGTCGAGAAGTTCTACGGACAATTATACACGAGTGTACGGCAATCTGTTAATAATCTGGCTAAAGACCCAAGAGCCGGATTGACCCGACACTATACCGAGGATATCCCGGACGTCAGCCTGTACGAGATTAGAATGGCTCTTAAACAGCTAAAGAACAATAAGGCACCGGGTGATGATGGGATCACGGCTGAGCTTCTAAAAGCTGGTGGAACACCGGTACTTAAAGCTCTTCAGAAGCTATTTGATTCCGTCATACTCGAGGGACGAACGCCTAAGGCATGGCACAGAAGTTTGGTGGTACTCTTCTTCAAAAAAGGTGATAAAACCTTGTTGAAGAATTATAGACCCATCTCGCTTCTGAGCCATGTCTACAAGTTGTTTTCGAGAGTCATTACGAATCGTCTCGCTCGCAGGTTCGACGACTTCCAGCCTCCCGAACAAGCCGGTTTCCGAAAAGGCTTTAGCACCATAAACCACATACATACGCTGCGACAGATTATACAGAAGACTGAGGAGTATAATCAGCCACTCTGCTTGGCGTTTGTGGACTATGAGAAAGCCTTCGATTCGATCGAGACCTGGGCTGTGCTACAGTCTCTCCAACGGTGCCAAATTGACTATCGATATATCGAAGCGCTGAAGTGTTTGTACGAAAACGCCACCATGTCAGTCCGAATTCAGGATCAAAGCTCAAAACCTATCCAGATGTTTTCAAGCTCCTGGACTGGAGAAGACTCGGCATCAATATCAACGGCGAGTACATCACTCACCTTCGATTCGCTGACGATATCGTAGTCATGGCTGAGACCTTGGAAGACCTAGGCACAATGCTCGATGGCCTCAATAGAACCTCCCAACAAGTGGGCCTCAAAATGAACATGGACAAGACGAAAATTATGTCAAATGTCCATGTCGCACCCACTTCTTCTTTAAAGGTTGGAGACTCTACACTCGAAGTTGTCAACGAATATGTTTACCTGGGACAGACAGTCCAGTTAGGCAGGTCCAACTTTGAGAAAGAGGTCAATCGTCGAATCCAACTCGGCTGGGCAGCGTTCGGGAAGCTTCGTAATATCTTCTTGTCCAAAATACCGCAGTGTCTCAAGACTAAAGTCTACGACCAGTGTGTGTTGCCAGCGATGACCTACGGAACTGAGACTTGGTCCCTTACTATGGGCCTCATAAGAAGGCTCAAGGTCACCAAAAGGGCGATGGAGCGTGCTATGCTCGGAGTTTCCCTGCGTGATCGAATCAGAAATGAGGAGATCCGCAGGAGAACTAAAGTAACCGACATAGCACACAGAATCGCCAAACTTAAGTGGCAGTGGGCGGGACACATAGCTCGTAGAACAGATGGCCGTTGGGGCAAGAAAGTTCTCGAGTGGCGACCACGCGCCGGAAGACGCAGTGTAGGCAGGCCTCCCACACGGTGGACCGACGACCTGGTGAAGGTCGCGGGAAGGGCATGGATGCGGAAGACGCAGGACCGGTCATTGTGGAAATCCTTGGGGGAGGCCTTTGTCCAGCAGTGGACGTCTTTCGGCTGAAATGATGATGATGAACTGAAAATATTTTCATATTGCGCTTTGATTAATAGTTGTTTAAACAAAAGTAAAGCATATTTTTTTAATAAAAAGGAAAAGTCGTGGTTGCTGGTATCTCCAAAAATAAATCTGCTGTTCAAACGATTTCTTATACAATACAGTTGTTATCATCGGTGATACGGCTGGAGAATTGGATTATAATAATCAAATGCGATACGGGTCGGAAGTAACGTAAAATGTTACAAAAGTTACATTCTGGCAATGATGCGATTACTCTTTTATAACTTGAATCGATTATTAACACAAGCGATTTAAGGCTCTCCAACCCTAGACTATAACTGTCATAATGCACCTAGGTATTAAATTGTTTCAACTATAGCTGGTGCATGCGGCGACGCCCGCGTAGAATTTTGATCTCGTGCCTGCAAGCCACGGAAAGGTATTCCCAGGATACGTATACGCACTATAATCTCTATTTGTACAGCGTGATTAAATAACAAACATTCAAACCTATTTACAAACTTTTACATTTATAATATTAGTAAGATCAGTTGGATAGGATTAACGTATCATAATATGAAGATAATTCATAATGTTAGCTCATGTGCAGCAACCATTATCACTGATTGTTCACGTGTAGTGCCTTTAATGCATTTTTCAAGGCGCTTGTCGCTCGTCAATCATTAACGAATTTGCCTCAAATTATTATTATGCACGGCATACATGGCCTCACTAGCACGAACTCGAACTAAGCGACGTCAAGTAATTTAATTTAGTTCTCAACTAAACTCGAGACTACGCACTCATGAAACGCTTACCAACTTACATACTTTGAATACTGTTGCTGTTGCTTACTTTGGATGGGTTCCTGATGCTTTGGTGGCACTTAAATGTGCGTCTTTACACAATTCATAAGCGAGTAGTTATAAACATGACATTGTTTTAAAACACAATTATTGAAATCGAATTAAAGAGAAATAATAATCGTCGTAGGTGGGGTTTTGAACCCGCGATCTTTGACTTATAAGGGTTTATAAGGCAAAGATCAAATGCTTTGACTTTTGCTACCAGACCTCGCCCTAACCAATTGAAATTTCTCCTTCTATGTCTATCTTTGAGGCGAGTGGAGCATCTACAGACATTCATTCGCAATGTCGCAATTATTAAATTAAATTATTCACTGTTACTACTATAGGTACTTCTATTTAATAAACTAATACGTATTTGCACCAAAAAAACGTGCATTATATAAAAAAATCAATATTTGATGCATAATTATTTCTCGACATGTTTAAAAGCATTAACATGTATATCTGATAATTTAATCAAGCTTTTTTTTGTTCAGAATCAATAATAGCTCATGGTTGATATAGTAGTAGAATAGTACATATAGTATATAGTTAGAACTAGGTATCGGCCGTTTATAGTCACGTTATACCCTGTATAAAAATGGCTTCATTACGAAACTTGCAAACCTTTCCAAAATGACTGTTCTTTTTTAACACTTTCCACTAAATTTCTTTATCAAGGTGAATGATCTCCAAGTTTTATGGATGGAAATCTAGACAGAAGTTCGGCACACATCGGTTTTTATCAGAACGGCTAATGGCTCCCACAAAAGGCGCTAATGTGAAATAAATTGTCGACTGCCGACCCGCCCTGGACGTAGATATATAGCTACTGGAGTCGATGTCAGATTGCGAATACATTTCAACTATTGTTTCTCTGTGTTTTATTTTATGCAGACCATAGAAAATATGTGTCGGGTATGAGATCTACCAAGATCTTCGAGGCACAAGCCAAACTGACCTAAATATGCTGGTTGACTGACGATACTCTGGTGCAAGCTGTCCTCAGATGACAGTCTCTCCCATCATCATCATCATCATCGACATTCAGACGTTATTCTGATTGCATCCGAGGCTGAGATGCCCTCGGAGCTCAGGGTGTGCCTTCCGGCTTATACTCCTCCACTTCGTACGATAGTGCGACAATTTGCACGCATGTCACCCTGCACTCTCCCATTAAAGCCATAAGCTCAAACAGCCAAGTCCCCCACCTGGAGTTGGTATGTATAGGCGACTAAGCAGCTACCTGAGCCGGGCAGCGTATCTGAAGGCCTGCAGTCATCTCCTTGACAGCATGTACATGGAACTTATCTTTTTGTTACAATTTGTAATAATTAAAGAAAAATTCAACAGAATTATTGAACAATATAAATCACACTAGTTCAGGGAACAAATTGAGACTGGATATGTGAGTGACAAATATTTTTATTACAAGAAACAGAATAAACAAAATTAGCTAATCCTTTTAATTCTGTTCCTTGTAAGAAAACAAAATATCTTTTACTTTTTTCCCTTTGTTTTCTGCTAGGCAGTAAGGTAGACATTTTAGTATCTGCACGCATAGTTGATATTAAAACGTCTAGAGAAAGCGTGCTACATATACATATACGTGGTGTAACTTCAAGGGCATAAACTCCTGGGTTAGTATTACAAAGCGACTTCACATATATGTGTATAACACAAATGTCGAGCAAAGTGGTTACTCAGATACTACAATATGAATTGGTCCCACTATAATATTATTATTTATTATGTATAATATTATTTAATCTAAGTACATTTTTTTGATCCGTGCTGTAAGGTAGCATAAATAAATAAATATTTCACAACATTTCACACAACGCTATCTAGACCCATGGTAAGCATAGCTTAACTAGCTTGTGTTATGGAATCTAGAATGCGGATAAATATACTTAGATACTTTTTTTTGTAAATACATACATATTACACATAGAAATACCAGAGATGGTTTGCATTTAGGTAAGGTTTTGTTTTTTAAAATTTGTCTGTTATATTCCTGACGAAAATAACATATAAAAATAAAAGTACTTTTTAATGGATTCTATCGCAATTTATTTCAATTTGGCGTGGCGGTAGTGAACGCGGCCGCTACGCAGGAGGCGCAGGTTCGATCCCCGCTCGGTGCAAATATTTATATGCATGAATATGTATATTTGCGTTGGTTTGGGTGTTCCTATGTATAAAATGTATGTATTTACAAAAAAAAATACAACATTCTTAATGCTTATCCGCATTCTAGATTCCATAACACAAGCTAGTTAAGCTATGCTTACCATGGATCTAGATAGCGCTGTGTAAAATGTTGTGGAATATTTAATTTAATTTAATTTTATATCGTAATACTACCGATAGGTACTTTGGCACCTCCATATACTTTATATCTCCAGAGCCAGATCCCAAACAGCTCGCTTTTTACAACAGGAAGCGGAAACGACTCGAGCCTTCAGGAAACGCTTGCGTGTTTTGTATTTAGGTTAGTGTTATACCGGGAACCGGGACGGACGCGGGACGGGTCCGGTGCGCAGGGGAAAGTGATGATTGTCATTTATTGGTACTTGCATATCGAACTACTACGTAGGTATATTGGGCGACAGTTGTCTCACACTATATACTTATACGGCTAAGTCTTCGTTTAATATATCTGTTGTTTAGAAATATTTTTGATATTAATTATTTAAGTAATTATTGCTAAATCTCATGATAATATCATGGCTTAACCAATTTGAAAGATATTTTTTTCTTATTATGGATAAACCTATATATTCGTTCATACATGTATGTAATTCGTGTGTATCGGGTATGAGATCTACCAATACCAAGATGCTGTTTATAATGGAAACTATTGGGACTACATCTAATAAAAAAAATAGACGCAAAATTCTCAGTGTGCTTACACCTTAACAAAAATGCAATCGTATATTTTGGCAGCGAACAAAAAAACTAAAGATCGTGATAGTATTGTTGAAGGAGGATCGCGTTACTATCACAATATCATCGTTTCACATCACTAGCTGTGTATACTTAGCACGCATAATATCTAACGACCAGTTATTTCTGTCCTACATTACAAAATTATATAGTCACTGTTACACAACGCAAAGTAACCAGATACTATCGTATTATTAGTATGTACTAATGTTATATATTCGTGAGGATGAATCTATGTATAGATGGATCGAAAAACATTTGTTATTCAATCTCATCAGAAAGGCTTCACGAATCTGGATGTAATTTTATAAGAGAAATATTATTGCATGGAATAGCACGTATGCTACTATATTGGCAGAAATACGTTACTGTGGATTGCTGGTGGCGAGGATAATCGAGGATGATACGTATTAGAGATGCGCCGAGTAGCACTTTTGCCGAGTAACGAGTACCGAGTTTTTCTCGGTTCAATTTTTTTCCTACCGAGTACTCGGCCGAGTAACTCGGTTCAATCAAATCCCCGTTTCGGGCGCGTAAACAAGAACAAACAGATTCGCGCGGCACGAGCGGCCGGCTCGCGTTGATACACCCCTCACCCCGCCCCCGCCTTTCATCTATCAGTCGCTTGCTAGTTTACAAACAAATACGTCGCGTTGCACGTCATAGTAAATAAATAATTGAAAAAGTTTGTTAACCAACAATTGACTGTGATGACTTCACGTAAAAGATTCCGAATTTGGACGTTTTACGACGAAATTGAAGAAGATAAAACGAAAGTGAAATGCACCTTATGCAATTCTCTGATTTCACGTAGCGGTATTGGACGGAAGGCTTCTACGACAGCAATGTTAAGCCATGTTAAAATAAAGCACACAGAAGAGTTTAAAGGTTTGGAAAATGAAACTTTGAAAGAAGAAGAAAGAAAGAAAAACCTTTTATTTTAGTGCAGCACCGATTACACAATTAATTGTGTACTGACACACGCAAACAAGTTAATCAGGCACAATTGTTCTTCGCGCTACACCAAAAAAAGGGCCAGTTCTACATGGTATCAGGCACAACTGCATGGTATTAGTCACAAGTGCCTGACGCTAGTTTTCAACTGGCTCCTATGTGGAGGGCATGCGACATGAATAATAAATAGAAAGATATTAAATTTATAAAAATCTAGAAAATAGAAAAAGAGCTGGAACACAAAACAAAACAAAAACCAAAAATAAAAACACAACAGCAGAAGCCAACATGCTGGAAATATCTCAAAATTGTGAACTATTTGCGTCAACGTCAACAACCTAAATATATTGCTTTACCTAAACCGAGTACACTCGGCATTAAAACCGAATTATTCGGCCGAGTACGAGTATCAAAAAACCTGCCGAGTACGCCGAGTACCGAGTAGCAACCGAGTACTCGGCACATCTCTAATACGTATCATACAAATCCAGAGTGTAAAAAAACAAAATGAAATTGGTTGTCAAACTTTTAATTCCATAGAATGCCACTTATAGTGCATAGGCATAGAAATAAAAAGTTTCGAAATCAGAGACACAGCAACAATAATCACTCCAGTACAGTCAGCGCCAAAAAAATGTTGACCACCAAAGTACTCAAAATGAAATGAATACCAAAATTCCAAATTGTTGAAAGCATCCAGATTGGTCAAACCATCTTACCAATCAGTTTTCCGCTATTATGTAAGTTATCATTTAAACACACTTTGTGTTTTTTTATACGTGACACTTGCTTGAGCCGCAACGATTCGAACTCTTTTCTCACCAATGCAAGTTAATAGACTTGCAATGGTGAGAAAAGAGTTCGAATACGTAATAAATAAATAGGTACGTGTAAACTAATACCACAAAGTGACATACTTGATTATGGTCTTTATAAAAGTAAATATTTTAACTAAATATTATAGTAATATGTAATATGAGGTTTAAAAAGTATTATTGTAGACTCTGTGACATTGGTTTACACGTATTTATTTTTTACGTATTCCTTCTCTTTTCTCACCAATAGACGTTAATAGTTTATGGCTCAAGCAGCTGTCACGAATAAAAGAAAAAAAAATTCTGAACAAAAATTAAAGGTATGTTGTGTTGTTTATACCTAAGTAAGAATACTATACAAAATGTGTTCAAATGATAATGTTATCGTCATTTGGACCACATACTTGATTAGATATGAATATGATTTGATTTTTTAGATGATTTAATTTAACTTACATAATATCGGAAAATTGATTGCTACGATGGTTTGACTACTCTGGATACATATAACTATGTGAGCACCGTAATAACTTATTGAAATTTAAATTTTGGTATTCAGATTATTTTGAGTACTTTTGTGGTCGACATTTTTCTGATGCTGACTGTACAATAACGTCACAACTGCTGCATCAATTATCCCAATAAGCATATCCAACAATCTTATTCAATCTGTCTAATCACACCTATACTCTTTCTCTACAAGCTCTACCTACGCATTGCTAGCTACAGTATTCGACACGGGTTCGCACTCACAGCCCCCGAGAACCTTGTCACCTGTAGGCTCTACCAGTGATCGATCGTGTAGAGTAAGTTTTGAGGTTGCTCTACCTAGAGCTGCTAGAGGTCTATTTGAGTTCGGGTATTACGATACTTGTTAGTTTGGCACTAATTAGGCTTGATTAAGAGTATATGCGCGCTGGAACGAGCGGTGTTTATACATCGTGAATTTATTCAGCAATCTCTATCAGCTCTTGAAATACTCCACGCTATGATAACACGAGATTTTAAACTATAATTAATCGTAATATCTATAATGATAAGTTCATTGGGAGATTTTAAGTGAAAATATGATGCTTATCAGATTAGCTTGAGCGTGCTGGAGTCCTATTCCAATTACTTTATTTATCAAAATAGTGCAATACAATTAAGTCTTTTTGAAGTCAAAACGTGTGTCTGACGCCAGTCCTTCGCTCTATTCCTTTTTCGGGTTCCGTAGCCAAATAGCAAAAAACGGAACCTTTATAGATTCGTCATGTCTGTCTGTCTGTCCTTCCGTATGTCACAGCCACTTTTTCCGAAATTATAACAACTATACTGTTGAAACTTGGTTCTTGGTTCCCATACTTAGAACTGAAACTCAAATTTTTTTTTTCATCAAACCCATACGTGTGGTTTATTTGTGGATAGATCTTCAAAAATAATATTGAGGTTTCGAATATAATTTTTTCCTAAACTGATAAGTTTGCGCGAGAGACACTTCCAAAGTGGTAAAATGTGTGTCCCTGTAACTTCGAAAATAAGAGAATGATAAAACTAAAAAAAATATTTGATGTACATTACCATGCAAACTTCCACCGAAAATTGATTAGAACGTGATCTAGTAAATAGTTATTTTTAATGCGTCATAAATCGTAAACCGCAATTTACCTACTTGCTGCCACGGAACCCTTCATGGACGAGTCTGACTCGCACTTGGCCGCTTTTTTCACTATTATCTTCTTCCCTATGCCTTCTGTAAGTACTTGTAGTAATGTGCGAATGCACCTCTGTTATTACGCGTTCTTATAGGAATGCTTATCATCAAAACGGGTGACATGGCGTGTGTTTATTTATTCAATTTAAAACTTCATAAGTATTCTTAAAAGAAGAATTATTACAAGCAAACGTACAGTTTCTAAAATTATTTTTCTTCTAAAATAGACAATTAGGACGGTGCTTGACAATTAACAGAATCGGCATAAACCAGTCCAGCATTAAAATATCTCAGAGAGGTGATCTCAAAACCCACATGAAGATAATAACATGCTTGTCGTAATTACCTTCGGAAGGGGGAGTACCCATCCATCAATTAAAAGTCCACATTGCGTTTTACTATTCGCTTACCATATCTTGCGACAGCTGTAATCAATGTGCTAGGCAATATAACACGACAAAATGTTATAAGTTGTAAAAGGGTACTTTTAAGTATAGATTTTACGTATGTTGGAATTTGATAAATAGGTTTAGAACGTTAGCTTTAAGTAACGAGTAAAAATGCACGCAAACATTGAAGGATATTCCTTTAAATACTTTACAGTACTTTCGAGAATCTGGATATATTTATGTGCCCGCGTTATTTCCCATACATTTTACTGGGGTGTGCGTTGTTTTATAGAAAATTGTTTAATATAATTTCGTATTTACAGAAAATGTTCCGCATAATTTCGTTTCATAGAATAATCAATATACAGAATACTTACTTTAAAGAATTTTAAATCATTGAATTTTGTTTCATTTAAAGTTAAACATTAGAATAATCATGTCATAGAATATCAAATCAAATATTCTTAATCATTATATTGTTTAATTAATAGAAAACTTATTACAAAGAATAGCGTATTATCATATATATGGTTTTTATAAACTAAACAATTTGATGCGTCTACTTCTGGGTGGTTTATAAAAAAATAACCACGAAGGCCTAATGCGGGAGCTTCGCTACGCTCAGCTCCCGCATTAGCCTTCTAACCTAACCTATCCGAGTCGGGGTAATCTGAGTCGGGGTGTTAAAATTGTAAATGTTACAGTTAAAAATAAATGTGATTTGGAACATTATAAAGGTGGTTTAATATTCTTTAAAAAAT
Source organism: Eilema caniola (assembly GCA_949126895.1). Taxonomy (NCBI): domain Eukaryota; kingdom Metazoa; phylum Arthropoda; class Insecta; order Lepidoptera; family Erebidae; genus Eilema; species Eilema caniola. The sequence continues at coordinate 1,049,642 of OX421477.1, read as the reverse complement.
AATTCTACGGTTTGTTAAGTTTGTTAAACAAAAAAATGTGAATAAAAATTCGTTCAATTGTGTTTCTGTGAAATATGTTTCATTGAAGGAAATTGTTTTTGAAACAATAATAATATTCGAAATAAAAATATAAGAACCAAATATTATATGAAACATTTTCTGTGAAACGAAATTCTATGAAATTTCTTTCTACGAAATAAGGGGCTCCCCATTTTACTGGCACTCGATTAGGTCCAACTTTTCCATCCTCTATACATTCCGAAAATATTTTTGCTTCGTTTTTTTTTTGTACTGGTGCAAATTTTGCTGTGATCCACTATCAATTGATTCATGAATTTCAATTTAATGTTTTTTATTTATTTGTTTCAGGTAAACTTAATGACTTCCTTACTAGAAATGGTCTGTGGAGCTACAAGCACAAATAGGCTGGAGTTTCGATAGCATCTCAGTGAGTAGGTATGTCTATTTTATATACATACTTATGGTTACGCCAACTAACGCAATAAGTAGCTTTGAATAAACTACTTAATATTTAAACCAGAAGCTGTTTTCAGTAAGGCAATGTTTTCAAAACCCTTGAATTTAATTTGATGCCGATTGATGGAAGAGTTCTGAAGGAGGCTTTCCTCTAGGCGTTAGGCGATGTAGTAATACAAAATATTACTATTAATTTTTATATATAAGTATTGCAACACAGTCAATTTGAAATCCATTTGCGGTTTTTATTTGTATAAGACACGTCAATTAGACTCCACCTCGTCTGATGGTAAGCTAAAGACAAAGTCTCGGAACGGGGGTCACTATTACCAACACCATACATTTCGTTTAGAAGGTACGTTACAGGTGCGTTTTGCGAAGCAGCTGACATTCCTCACGCTGACGTTGAGCAAAAAACGTCCAGATTTATTCACACAGGAGAAACTAATAATATGTCAGGCGGCAGGAGGAGTAATAGAACAGATCCCTGGCACAGAACTAAATGCAACTGGGGTTAACAAGATACATAAGGAGACAGGAAACCACGTCCTGTTGTTAGTTAACTTAACATAATGTTACCGATCTTACATGCTGACGTCATCAATACTTCAAAACTATTCCAATATCCTAACTATGAGGGAAGCGACAGTGTACACACATAAGTCAACTAGGGTAACTGCAACTATACTCGGTCGTGTAATCACTAGCATTACCGACTAGTTTCGTTTGTACAGTCACGACGAGTTAAGTTCCAAGTACAACTTGCATACATGCAACTGCCAGCTTACGTGGCAAATATTTTGTAGGCGGTAATAAAATGAGCGGGTACGTTAAATTATGTATCATTAAAAAAAAACACATTTTAAGTAATACAAGCTGCTATTTAGAATACCTTTTTTAAAGAATTCAATAGTACCTACGCACTTTTTCTATTGAGGAATCGAATTGACTGTCACATTGAAAACAGCTCACAATCAAGATTAACATTATTTTTATTTTATCATGTTTTTTATTTCCAACCGCCACAATGCACGTCACTCGTATGTTTCCACTGCCACATATCCATATTGACGTGTATAACAGCCCATATGATGTGTATTTCCACGGAAATTACCAAAGTTCCGTCACTTCCCCGTGTCGTATTGCAATCTTTTATAAATACAGTGAATGCTCTGAATGTGTGTTGAAATGTATTACTATCGTAGTTTACGTTTTTATGGGTATCTACGTGTGCTATGAAATTATAAATCAGTAACTATTATTTCAATGGGTATGGTTTTGAAGTTATCAAGAAAAATAATAATTAGCTGATGCTCGCGGCTCCACACGCGATTATTGAAACTTTTGGTCATATCTCCAGTTGTACAGAATCGAAGTTGTAATCAAATAAACGTTAGATTTTAAGTCTTATTAAGAGCTTAAAAAAAAACAACAAAATCCGGTCAGTAGTTTTTGCTTTCATGCGGAGAAACCAACAAGAATTAAAAAATAAATATATTTGGCTATTCCTGCTGTCTTCTACACTGATGGCACAGAAACTCTCTGTGTTTTCAGAGTTGGCAGCACAAGTGTGACTCCCCTAGTGAAGCACACGTCCATAGGCCACGGTAACCACTTACCATCAGGTGGGCCGTGTGCTTGTCTGCCACCTCAGTTGTATAAAAAAAATGACCAGTTTCATACATTACTTTATATAATTTGCTTAAAATCACAGAAAAGTTTGGAGCGGACAAGTTGAAATCTGGCCCTCTAGACAACTGGCAATTCGTTAGCAGCCCCTCTAGACAAGTGGCAATTCGCTAACCGGCGTTTGATGGAATAGAATGACGAATGTATTGGATATGCGTTGCGCCGCGTCCACACCTTGTGTCCCGTTGAAGCTGTATCGTAATGTAAAAAAAAAGTATTATGATACAGATGCCCATATAAAACCGGTACTTTAATGAAACTTTTTAAAATTTAATTGTGTAATAGTAGTATTTGTGTATTGTTTTTTATTTCTTTAATGTTTGTATTTCAGTATGAGATTAGATAAAAACTATAGAAACACAAAATTACCTAAAGTCCCCAATCTCAAACTCATTCAGGTAAATCACTGATGACATTCTCCCACGCACGCACACACCTACACGTCCTGCTATTTCCACATTCCGCCTGAAACCTTTCCCTCGTTAGGTGGACGGCTGACTTGGCACTCTGTTTCTGTAAGCACTTTTACTAGTAATTGGTTGTATCTCAAATTGTCATGTGCTGATGGATGGAAGGTAGGCGAACTATGACTTTGTTCCGTACAAGTTGGTGGCTTTAATTGGATGTGTGATTAAGCTAGTTGTGTTTTATTGAGCACAAAGTTTGAAATTAAATGTATTTGCCTGAAGTATGGGATAATGGAATGTGATAACTGCATGATTTATTGTCTCATTTGTCAAATGATAACGCATTGCAAAATATATTTTATTTTGATATTTTCTAAAGTTTACGGGAAGATCACTCATTGAAATAAAACCACGTTTTAACGGATTTATTAAAACGTGGTTTTATTTGTTTTGTAATACATAAATACAGCCGTGATTCAAGGTTCGGCATTAGTCGCAAGTCAGCCGCCGGCGAGGCAAGGTCTCCGAAGTTGTCGTCGCCCGGCCCTGCGCCACTGAAGATGTCGACCGCAGTGATCGACGAAACGTCTGGAACGCAAGTTTCACATCGACCACGGCCAAACAGCCCGGAAGCAGTATATTCTACATGCAACGCCGGCCGTGAAAGCCTGAAGACTTAAAATCACTAACTGTCTAGTGTTGTATTATTTATCGTATAGTTCGCTTAGGAAATAAGATCCTTGATCCAATGAAGCTTAATTTACATACCTCGACATATCTGATTCACGTGGTAATTATTATTCCTTTTACTTCACTTATCCTTAAAGTTACAGAGTTTAATTTCACTTCATGCAAGCAAGTGCCATAAATAAAGATAATAACTTAAAATCTTAAAGTTCTCAATAACACCGGACTTCGTGTTTGCTGGTTTGAAGTCAAGTCAAGGGCTGTTTGGAAGACTCATCGCTTCGTGAATATGAAAATCCAGCGTTGTGCACGCTCCGTGCGATTATGTGTGTTACTGAATGGTTGATTGCTAAATGTGTATTTAATATGAGTCTGGGTTTACTACATGTAATTCTATGGAGTGAGTGAAATTCTATACTCGATGACAGACGGAAGATTAGGAATTAAAAGTCCTACGGTACGGGATCGTCCGAGAAATTTGTATGGTTGAAATAAAAATAAAAATATATAATATTATTGTATATTATAAATAATATTACTTTCCCATTGTTGAGTAACTTGTGTACCATCACATAAATATACATAAAAACACCACGATCAATGCAAATATACAACCCACTATACCCAATAGGTATATTGCTATTTCTCGATTCGTTGAAGGTTTAATGGAACTATAAAAATACATAAATTAGAGTTCAGGGAACATTGTAATTCATGATAAAGCAGGTTTGCTATGTAGGTATGATATGATTAAGGAATTTAGTAATTGAAAAATCAAGTAAGCCTTTTAAATCAAACAATTTTGTGGCCAAATTTTGCGACCAAAATCCTTCCACAATACAAATACTTCACATTGCACCTGTCATTTTCACTTCTGAATTCCCCAATCGTTGCTCGCTTTCCAATCGTTCACGAAAATACTTAAAAGACGCATTAACCGAACGCCTGAACGGGACTCCTCCGAATCTCTTGAGCATTCCAAGTTTACTCTTAGCGGGAGTACCTACTGCTTTTTCACATTAATTATGTGACGAGGGTCCTTTGGATACTTTCAATATTGTTATAGAGTCAAGGATGTGTAAATGTTTGAGGCCCGCCGAGTTTTAGGAGGTCAAGTGAGCTTGAAGATATCTTGCATGCCAGAGAGGTATAGTATGTGAGGGATGACGTAATCTCTATACGACAGGTTTATAATTACACAGGCTGATTCAACGTAGAGTCTAAATTGATTAGGGCGACATCCTGTTATTTGTTATTGACAGATGGCAACTTGATGGCTGATATAATGTAGAATGTAAAAATATAGATCAAGCTATTATTTTCTACCAACGTATTGCCAATTGTCTAAAAGGGTTGATATTTTAGGGATTTATCAGGATTTTTTATGTTTAATTTGTTTTACGTTTACAAATACACAATGTGGGTGTTTTATAACAAATATTTATGTAAAATGTTATCTAGGCATTGGCGAAACGCCTAAAACTAAAACACGCCAATGGGATTTTTTGTGTACCGCCTAGAATCTGCGCTTGGAACCGAGACAGTATTTGTGAGTTTACTAGAAGTTTTGTTTTTGTTTAAGTACGCTGACTTCGTTTTTGCTTTAAATCTTAGTCACGTGACAACTGTAGTTAATATTAATAATCTACAATTGCCATCAAAAATAGCTTAACGTATTCCCAGTTGCCAATTACCTTAGGCTTTTAATAAAAAACTGAAAAAAAAAACTTTATAAAAATGGGGCTGACATATATTTTTTTAAAGACAAGTTTTACTTTAATATACTTATAAATGGTAATCTTGTTTTCTTGCGATTAAGATGGAGACAACAGATCATTTACTTTCAAGTGAGCCCTACCGTAGAGAACAGTATTTATCACGATTTTTGCACCCAACGTGAGCAACCTATAAGAAGTAGAAAAAGAAACGAACGTCTTAATTTAACTTACAAACATTCAAGTTCCCAACTTTAGTGAAACATCTTCACCACTAACAAATATTCCAACTGTAAGCGAAACCTTCCCGAATTTGTTTGAAGTAAAACGTACACTGTGAGAGAAACATGTAAAAACATAGCAATATCATTACATGCGGAGTTGAGCGCTGTTTAACTCAAATAAAAGATGCGGTAACTTGCTTCAGAAGTAGGAACGGTACGAACGATTCGCGCAGTACAGAGTTGCACAAGTTCATCCTAATTTAATATAAAAATAATATTAGGTCCTTACATATGAAATTGGCGTTTTGTATGGAAGAAGAAAAACTATTTTTTACAGTTTTTTATTTAATCAATCAAAGTATATACCGATGTTATCTATGCACTTTTGCCATTTTATATGCAGTTCATTGTTACCTTTGCTGAAAAAATTGCGGGAACGAAAATCATCAAAACTTTGAAGGCGTTTTGGACTGCCTCAACTGAATAGATTTTTTTTTCTAATTAAGAAATTATCCGACGTAAGGTCCGGGGAGTATGGTGGGTGACAGAGACATTCCAATCCTATGTAGCTCCTCTAGTTAAGCCACCATCTGTTGTGCAGAGTGTGGTTTAACGTTGTCCTGAAGCAGCAGTGGGCTAGAGCAGTTGACCGATCTCGGCTGTTCAACGGCTTGCTTCTCCATTTGGTTTGCAATTTTTGGCAATACAGATCTACCGTAATCGTCGGACCAGATCTTAGGAAGGCGTAGTAAATGACTCCAATGCTAGTCCACCAGACACTAACCAGTACCTTTTTTCAGTTAACTTTCGCTTGGGACAGGATTACGCCGGTTCTCTAGGGTTTAACCACTGTATTTGCGTTTCTGAATATCATATAGGGTTTATTTTTCATCACAATTAATGATACGATTCAAAATCCCCTCGTTATTATGACGGTTGAGGAACATGACAGGCGTCGACGTGTGTTTGTTGGTTTCCTACACGTAGTTCGGTACTAATTTTTCAAGCTTTCTCACTTCCACATCCTTCACTTTCCAATTTGTTTCAAATGATTCAAAATGGTTTTATCACTCACACCGTAGCAGCTATCTCTCACGTGGCTTAAGATGGATCCGCTTCCACCACCAATTTCAAATCCTCGTCGACAACTAGGGTCTCTGGCCGTCCACGAGGTTTATTTTGGAGGTCAAAAGTTCCAGAACAAATGCGTTGGAACATCATGACATTTGATATTTTAAGTTTTTTCAGAACGATGTCAAAGCAAAATTAAATAGCGCGAGAACAAATGAATTATCACGTTCGAAACACAAGTAGACAAGCTTAAAATTGAAATAATTTGAAGTTGGAATTCCTAACCAAACGCTGGATTTTTGAGATCAAAATGGCCAGATCGATGAAACACCAAATTCTTATGTAAAGACGAAATATTATACTATACTCGTAATAGGTACTTTATGAAACTGTTGCATAGTCAGGGTTCTTTAAGACTAAATTAAGACCAAATTATGTGCAGTTTCATACACTACTACTCTAATCTCATGAAATAATTAATATAATTTGGTTAAAATGACAGAAAAATTTAACGCGCACAAGTGGTAAGCTGATCGCACATGCGCATTACGCCGCGCCGCATCCACAGATTATGTGGAGAAAAAAACATTAACACCATAATGGTAAAAGTTCTTAATTTCAATACAAAGCTTATAGAAGACTTGTACTGTAATTATTGTTTTTAAATTTATTTCAATACTCTGTGCGTATAGACTGTCACTTATTGTTTTAGATTTTTTAATGTTTACATTTCTGTATGAAAGTAGGTACCATAAATATATTTTAAGGTTAAGGTTAATTTCTTGATCACAGGCACCGAGTACAGCGGCAAAGTATACGGCGCTAAGTTCACACGAACCAAGCACTCGGCCAAGTGCATTTTTCACAATATAGCGCGGGTGTTATTTTTTTTTACTATGGAGCAAACTACGCATGTTTGCGTCTTCAATGTATTGCACTACACGTGTTTTAAATACCAAGAGCGTTACTTAAAAGCGATGAAAGCCTTCGCACTTTCGCACTACGCTGCTAGAAATGGGACAGTATGTCGATCGTCTAATGTTTACTAGAATTACAGCAATGCAGGTACAGACATCAAAGAACACAACTATACCCCTTTTCATACAACTTTATATGAAATGGTGAACTTATCTCCTTTGCCCACTATACATAGTTTTGAACTCGTTAGACAGTTGAAAGTCGTGGTCGGCAAGGGAGGGCGTTGGTATACCACTGCTCACAGTTGCAGGCATTCAGTCTGTAACCATGAACAGTGCAACCAGGTTCAATAAGAATACGTTTTAAAGACGTTTGGTTTCAAAACTAACTGTATTACTCACACAACCTCCTAGTTTGCGCCCTATCACAAAGCAACTGTTCGAATTCATTTTAGGCTCCTTTAGACCTTCTTAAAATGATATAATCAAACCGCCAGTTTTTGTAGCATTTGGACCTCAAATTACGCAATCACCTATGAGTGATTATGAAAATTTAATAACCTCACGAAAACAAAGGTAGGTTTCAAAATCACGCTTTTTGAAACCTACCTAGGTTACAGTAACACCGTAACAGAATCGGGTTATTCCTTATTCCCCCTCAAAAGATATTCTAATAATATATTATTCTCTTTTCCCCACGAGTTTTAAAACCTAACTTTAACATATTGAAATGAATACATACATATAATCATACATATAATCACGCCTTTATCCCCGGAGGGTTAGGCAGAAGTGAATTAACATAACACCCACATTTCACCAATCTGTAATCGGTCCCACGTAATAGGGCGTGAGCCTATTGCCGTATTCCGGGCACTATTGTTGACTCGAGCCACGCATCTGAGGCTGAGTCTGGGCTGTACATATCTGTCTGATGTTAAAGTTAATCAGCCCTATCCCTTAGTCGCCTTGTACGACACCACATGGGAAGAGAAGGGGTGGCCCAAATTCTACTCTGCTGGGAACCACGCGGCTTTAAAGTGAAATGAATAGTGATGAAATAATTAAATTACCGGGATGAGCAGTCCCGAAAAATCCCGGGATTATTGTTCAGAACCGGGACTGAGTAAAAGGTCAAAAATCCTGGGAGAACCCGAGATAACTGGGAAATCCCGGGTGTAATTCCTACCGGTAACCAATTTCCGTCAGGTGCACCGTGTCTGTCTACTACCTGAGTGGTATAAAAACATAGTCAGCATCATCATTATCATCCTTGCGCTAGTCGAAGTCGTATCTGCAGCCTACACCTCGGTTTGCGGGGTCCGCTTTTCCAAAGTTATTAGAACGCGGCTGAACTTCGATATTTATCGTGAAGCGACACCATATGTACCTATTATAACATGTATTTTAAAATTGATTTCAACAAAATTTGGTGGGCCATGTGCTTGAATGCCACCTAAGTGAAATAAGAAAATGGATAAAAATAAAAAGCAACACTTTTGTTATTGACTGTACCACCTTGATAAATCGCTACGATAAAACTAATCAATTTTCGGGGGGAAATAGGAATAACCCACAGAATCAGGTGAAATAAAACTTAACAAAGAATATAAAATTCAACAACAAGCTACACTAGGATTAGGTTAATTCCCACAAGCATAATTGTTTTATATGGAATGGCACGTGAAAGTTTAAAAGTTAGTATCATTGTATAAAAGTTCGGATTCGATGCCTGAATCAGGCAGAGTGCTATTGTGTTTTTCTGATTAGAAATTCTAAGTTATTCCCAGTGCTCCGAGCGAAACTCCAATCGGTTGGAGAAACGGGTATTTTATTCGTATTACTTTGATGCTGTCAGGGCTGGAATCACCATAGAGGTTTTGTATACCACTAAGATGGCATGGTCCACCTAATGGAAAGTCGTCCGTAACCTTAGGACGTGGGATACACCATGGGCGTCTCACTCTTGCTGCCGACCGCGTACCTTCTTGAAGAACCCCATATTCTAGTCCCTTGGATCGCTTTATACTACATAGATGACCATTTAATTGAAATCAATTAAATTAATTTTACTTAGCATCATATTATATATAGTAAATTCTAGTTAAGTAACCATCTACATGGAGAAATTTGATATTTTTACCCCATACCCCATACCCCAAAACGAAAAAACGGAACCCTCATGGGATCACTTCGTTGATCGTTTGCCTATCTGTCTGTCTGTCAAGACATTTTCCTAGGTAATGTGTGATGGCATCAAGTTGAAATTTATACGTAATACTCATGTCTACAATGCCTTGAAGCTGTGAAAAAATTAAACTTGTAGGTCAATATAATTAAAAGATATTGCCGTTTATGTGGCACAAGGTCAGCCCTAAATCTAGTTTTGTACGTTACCCTGAATGTGTGAGCCCGACTCACACTTGACTGGTTTTTAAGCCCATCGTGTACCACTTCGAAAGAAAGAATTCTTTTTAAGATTATGCTAATAAAATCTACCTACTGAAAAATTCATATTTTATTTTTTTCTTACATATATTCCAAGAGCAAGCTAACAAGCCAGTATGTCTGCACAAGGCGGTGTAGCAGTTCCTTTGAAGTGGCCCCCAGACTCCATTCATCTCTCTCATTAACATAACGCATCTCATATTTGCATCTCCTTTATTCGTTCCGCAATAAGCCGGAACTGATATTTTCGGTGAATATGTTTTATATGGACGAAATGCTTTTCACTTATGGGTTGAGTGGTTTGAAGATATAAAGGATCCCCGTATTATATTCTTCTGAATTCGCGGATTTGAGAGATTTGAGAAAATTTTAATTTATATTTGAGCGACATAAATACTTCAATATGCTTTTGTAAATCTACCTCTGCTATATTTGATTATAAAACTTGTTTGATGATACAGTAGGATAGAATGGTGCTGTTAATAAGGTGCCAAATTCATTCTTTGAATAAGATGAAGTTATCATCAACATCATAGCAATTTCCCAGCAGCGTTTTAGGGAACTCCTTTCTTTGTCGCAGCATCAAGTTTCAGTTCCAGGTCGGAAATCCATGCCAGCTCACCTGTTTTCTTCTTCCTACAGTCCCGGGTGCTTTAGGCGGGTGTGAAAAAGCATCAGATGAGGCCGTCAAGCTGAGTGCCACCATTGTTAACATGATACGTGTATGTAATGGTGACCCTCTTTTCTGGGACTTTACCTTCAGCTTACCATCAGGCGAGGTGAAGTTAAATTAACGTTAAATTAAATGCGAACGAGTCTCGCACTTTAGCACCCTTAGTCTGCTGATTGTTTTATTTTTAGATAGATAGATAGATGAAACTTTATTGTACTCCATTTGATTTACAGTAGAGACAAGAAGGTAGCATGTATATGTTATAGGCAATGTGTATAATGCAGGCATTCTATACAATACCTTGGAAATGTATAGAATGCCGGGGTCGTTCAAGCAATTTAATATATGAAATGATTTTCAATGTTTAAACTATTTTACACTTTGCCTAGGAAATGTATAGAATACCTAGGCATTGTATAGAATGCCGGTCGAAGCATAGGTAATGTATGTAATCTATTTTTCTTCTCTATGATTAGTTAGATAGATACTAATCTTTTGAAAGCTAATTCTAATTCCAACTTCCACCAGCAGACAGTGCTGATAAGGTGTGTACGTTGTATTATAGACAATAATTGTTTTATATAATTTCGTTTTACAGAAAATGTTTCGCATAATTTCGTTACAAAGAATAATTAACATACAGAATGCTTACTTTAACGATTTTTAAATCATTGATTTTTGTTTCACATAAAGTTTAACATTAGAATAATCATATCATAGAATAATAAACCAAATATTCTTTTTCATTATTTTGTTTATTTAATATAAAACTTATGACCATTATTTACATTTAATTGAATTATACACATATATATAGCCTAATGCACTTGGGGCATTTAATACAATACCCTGGCAATGTATGAAATTAATCGTATTATACACATCGCCTAAACGTTTTTGGGCATTCAATGCCGGATTATACACATTGCTTATAACATATACATTGAATGTAAAATGGGCGGCCTTGTCGCTTTAAGCGATTTTTCCAGGCAACCTTGAGCCTTTAGCTTTTCCAGAGGTAACTTCTGTCTGACCTTCCTACCCTGAGAAGGAAACCTACACCAGTTCTCGTCTGTTGTTTAGCAGATGTACCTTGAATTCCTTGAATTAAGTGAAATAAAATAAACTTTTCTGTTATGAAATTATTGTTATTTCCCTTAACTATATAAAAAAATAACTAGATTAGGTTTACCTCCAATCATTCACAGATCCAAAAACTTTTATATAATGCTCACTTACGCCAGCGGAGGTGTAGTTACCAAACGAGTTCGTTTAAATTCAAAAAGAAGAACAAAACCAATCCGATGAACATTTTTGCGTCCAAATCCTAACACGATAGTCTTACCAATACGTGCTGTTAAACATGCAAATTTGTGCACGAAATTTGCATGTGAATCCTGCACTTTTCGGACCACGTCGGCATTTCATCCCGGGGCGGACGCCTCATTGCTTACGGACATAATGGCTGAATAACCAGAGGATGGGAATATACTGCACTTTTGAATGGCTAAACAGCTTTTGAATGTTGAAATGTGTATCAAGTATGTTTGTAAGGTTATCGGTAATGAATCGAAGACGTTAGTGTAGGTTTTTGATTATTTTTTTTGGATGTAAATTAATATTTATTTTTACAACTAAGCGATTTATTACTTGTTACATTTGTATTAAGCTTTTCCCGAAGTTGCGGTTACTTCCATTGTTATATAGAAATAAAGATGGTGATCGATTGAAATTTTAATGCATAAAACGGTTTCAAACTACTTCCACTTCGTTGAAGTTATATAGCTGCTATTCAAGCAGAATGAGCTGAAAGTAAAGTAAAGCTGAAAGTAAAGTCTTTTTTTTATCGCTCCACTGCCAAACTCTAATATAACATCAATTGTGGAATAATAACTTTAATTCCACTCCATTGATAGAACCTCCACACCACAAATCCTTGCTTGAACCAACTATAGTATAAATTCTAGCCGTAGCTGTCAAATCTAAAAAGCAACTGCATAGGACTAGGAAAAACCAATTTGTCTGCACAAAGGCCCTATCTGCGTGTTACCCCGCGGTACATAGATGTTCGAAATATTGAACGCAGACCTGTTTAGATGCTCTAGGTGTAATGCATTTGGATTTGATAGAAAGATTCTGTTTGAAGAGCGTGTAGGCAATGCAACTCATTTTGAACCGTTATAGGCAATAGAAGAAACTTGAAAAGCAGATAGGTTGAAGTTGAAGAATAGGCTTTTGTTGGCAATTGATACATAGCCTTATGTGACAATTATAGTCTTGAAGCGATAAATGTTTTACTTAACTTCTGTTTTCGAAATTATTTACACTAGGTAAGTGAGAATCTAACGGGCGTCTTTTCGCACATAAGTCGAATTCTCTACAGCCACGACACACAGTTATTACTTTTATACAATTCTTCAATATGCATTCAAATGTGTGCTTAAACTGAGACAGTACTTCAAAATATTTTAACTAACTTATACTGCAATCCATTCAACAGTGTGAATTTGTACATTCTGTCACAGTTACTATCTTCACTCAATGGAGGGTGATGCCTGTATGCACTGCACGTATCGAGGGTTCGACTCCCCGAGATATATTGTGTTAACAGACAGTTGTTACGGGTCTGAGAGTTGAAGGATATGATTATGATAGGTACGAAAAAGATGAAGTATGCCTTTTTATGATTTGACTGAGTAGTTTATTTTTGTATCATCAAGGTGGCAATATACCACACTGCCCTCTTGATGGAAAATAAAGCCAAAATGCAGGCTATAACATACCATAATTTCCATATCACATATTGTTAGAATTTTCTATTATGTTGTCATTAATGTGAAAAGTGTAGTTAATGTATCTAACAAATATATTAAATAATAAAAATAAATAATATATAATTATGTTATCATTAATGTGAAAAGTGTAGTTAATTTAATAATATTTATATAGGGCCCGTCAATTTGCCTTCACCTCGCCTGATGGTAAGCTGAAGGCAAAATCTCAGGAAAGAGGGTCACCATTACATACACGTACCATGTTAACAATTGTGGTACTCAGTGTGACACCCACCGGTTACTAGTCCCAGCGGCTTGATAACAAAGATGAAGGAAGAACAGATTTCACCCATGATGAGAACACGAAACAGCACGCGAGACCGCATGCAAGTGTATGCATAAGGTAGCGAATGACATAAGGCAATTCTCTTGGACTTTCTTATGCTTTTCTTGACAGAAAAGAACAATAGGAGTGTCATATATTTATCACGATAAAGAGACGATATCCCAATGTCATGACTGCACAGTCAGTTTACTCTGTTTCGCACCAATTTGTGCGATATTTTAAAACTTCAAATACCATAGCCATTAATATTTTCGTCACGTACCCACGGTACAGACACGTAAAAACTGAACAGGCGTTTGAACACATTTTGTGAATTAATGCAGTCACGCCTGTAACAGGTATCTGGTCGGGAGATCTGTTTGTTTGTATTTGTTTGAGATTATTGTTTGCTATAGTAATGATATAGAATAGATATGTCTTTTCGCATTAATTGATGACGCTGATCACGAATATAAGAAAAAAAATACTCGATAGCAAGTCATGTCAATAGGGTCGAAAATTGCTTGCACTTTTTTTTTCTTTTTTTCATCCCTAGCATCCCTAACTAGTCTGTGATAAATGTATACTCGAGCGATGGCATAAAACCGGCTGTGCACGGAACGTAATATTAATGTGTATACATAGAGAAAGAACAACTACCCACATTATTTCTCGGCTAATTAAGAAATTGCCGAGTGATTTAACAAAAAATAATACTAAGCACAAGCTCAAATCCTTTTGGTTCTCAAATAGTTGAAAATTGTAATTTATTTTTCTGCTTCCAACTAAAAACAAGTAACTACAAACAGTACTTTGATTTTATGCATGCTATTGTGATAATAATTTTATGTAAGTCGAACTGACCGTTTTGTTTAGTACTACGCAAACTATAGTGCATTTCAATGTTTCAATGTGTAAATAAATAAATAAAAATAGAATAGTGATTGGATACAAGTATGGGAAAAATCCTCAAAAAGTTCAATAGATCATATTGTGCCGCAGGTTCAATTATGTATGTCAAATAGTTTACTGCCACCTCTATGCCATAAAGTCAAACTCAAGAATCATTTATTATGTACAGACCATTAAAAAAGCACTTACAAAACTCATAGAAAAACTAGACTAATGTTTAACAAATGAACCACAACACCGGCTCGCAAAGCGGCCACTCTGGAAGACACTGAAAGGTAACTAAACGGGCTTTGTGTTGTTCTATTTACAAAGAAGTTACAAAATAAATATAGAATACTAACCTAACTTATCACCGCTGAAAAACCACCACTCAAGACATCAAGAAACAATAAGAAGCAACCCATCCATACACCACACAAAGCCCTTTTTAATCTCGCTACTCTCAAATAAAAAGGGGGCGAAACCATCCTTATTAAACACATTATCATGTCACGTAGCAACTATATATACTGGCGCCCTCTGCCGGCCAGCGGGAGTTATTAAGGGGTGACCGGGACAGCGGACTACGGGTGAAGTTATAACCCGCGCGTGGGCACCGCTTTTGTCCCTGAATATTAATAATAAGAGTTGTAGGGTATAGGAGTGTCTGCTATTTGATGTATGGTCGGGAGAGGTTGGTATGGAAAGGCATCGCATTTAAAATAGATGGTCTGTGAGCCTTTGTGTTTGAGGAACTTGTAATTATTTTAAATGTGTGCTAGGTGGTTCTTTCTCTGTTATTATGAAGAAATTAGAAGATTATAGGCTTAGCTAGTAGGTACACGAATAGAAGACAATAGTAAAGACACTATTTTAAAAGAACTAAACCTACAAAGGCGATATGCTTTCACGATATTAATGGGCCAGTTTGACTAAGGAAAAATTACCATCTGAACTTGTGGGTGAGCTTTGAATTTGTTTTTGTATGCTGTAAGCCTATTTTTTTTGTCTGTTAAAAAGATATTAAAAAAAAAACCTAAAACAGGCACAACAATAACATTCTTCTTCGTTAACTGACTATCATGTTTGAAAAATCGTTCCACTACTATGTACTAACCACAACATCAAAAAGATCATAAAAATAAAATATTACAGCAATATGTAATAATTAGAAATGCATTAAAAAATGCACATAAGTAATAACCTTTCTTGGCAGTCGGGTAAAAAGTGAGTCACAAAATTAAAGAGGTAAACACACATACGAACACATGTACACATACATGTATGAGAATACACACACAAGCACTCACCCAGAACAGCATACATACTCACACAGACATACCCGCATATATACACACAAATACGCGCAATGCCATTTCCTAAATATCTGACAAAACAATATACTTCTGATATTAAGACTTATAAGCGAACAAAGCCACGCAAACGTATAAATAATTCAGACGTTTCAACTTCCATGTGAGCAACGCCGCGCTCCGAACTTGCGTAATTTATACAAAATTGAATTAATAAGGCATTTTAATTAATTCTGTGAATGTATTCCACGGGAAACGTTAAGCTGCACCTTCAAATAATGGAAGCTGGATTATGGTGAACGGGTGCGTTATATTAACTTTTATTCTATAAACTTTACAAACTTTTTATTGCTTACATAAAACTGAGCCTGCCGTATGAATGTGGAGGGCTCTTGGAAAACAGGTAGGCTCAGAAAAGGATGGAAGGATTATGTGAAAGAGTACATGGTAAGGGAAGGAGTGACTGAGAACATGATTTAACAGTAATGCAGGTGATGAATACTGATAATGCAGCTTCGTTGCAGTGGTTGTATACGAGAATCGAGACATCTCAGGCTCAATTGTTCAATGTTTCTATAAAACGTTTCAACAACAGAATAAAGTCTGTAAAAGCACGTAGTTGAAGGAGTCTCGTAACTTTGGACTGGAAGATATAAGCGTCGGTAGCTTAGTAGTTAAGGAGTCGGCCTTACGATGGAGAGGTCCCGGGTTCGAATCCTGGCCATCATACTACCGACGTGAACCCACTCTTAGCACAAGCAATTTAGCTTAGTTGGAGGGGTTAGGTTAGTAATTTCGGTAATTTGGGTTGCTAATATTCTTAAAAAGAAAAAGTGGAATAGGGATGTGCAAATAGCTGAGTGTTGGATTTTGTAGGGTTTATGAAAGTGCCAGACCACTCATCTCTGTTTTCTTTTTCCTATTACGCACGACTTTCATTCTTTCATTCAGCTAACCATACCTTCCTCTCATCCTAGATATACATATCGCTGATTAAATGCCAAAGGGCCACAATGCAAAAAAAACTGATTCTCGTTTTTTTTCAAAAATGGTATCTAAATCATTATAAGTTTTAAATTCTAAAAAGACACCCACGATTCTAGCATCAAAAATGGACCAATCAGACAACCGCCTCTTTCGCATTCCGTGACTTTGGTGACCAACTTCAGAGCGAAACGGCCATCTTGTCAATTGCATCCTCATAGTCGGAGTGAGCGCACGTATTTTTTATGACAAAGAGCCACATTGCGAAATAAGTATGAGTTTAAATTAAATTTTATAAAACAAAGTGCCATATTTTAGATGGTGTCCGTATGGAATATAAATATCAAGTGAGTTCAACATTATTTTATATGCCAGAGGGCCATATTATAGAATGTGTCCGCTTTGCATTTTAATTCTATGAGCTTATTATTTATTTTTGTAGATGAAAGTGCAGTACTTGTTATGCGTCTGTTTTGTAAATAAGAAGGAAATAAATATGACACTATTTCTCAACAAAAATTGGACATTTTTTTTTTGTGGCTGTATTGCTGTGTGAAATAGTTCGCTTGTAGGTATTTTTTTAAGGCAGTAAATACCTTAAATCTTAAACTATGTTTTTGAGTAATAATTGCTGGAAATAAGTACGCTAGCGAACCAGGGTGCTCCATTCGCGTGCAGTAGGTATGCTTTCATAGCTAGGTACTCCATGCACCTAGTGTTACTTGCTGAAATACTAGTTGTGAAGAAAATATATGAATTTTTCAATAATATTTTATTTTTTAATATTTACACTTCCAATGACAAGTAAAGAAATTATTCTACCTAATACATTTTTAAAAATAAAGAAACCAATATATAAAACCATAGAGAACTATTAAAGAGGCCACAGTCGGCCACGTCCTCCCCTTTTTTTATAAGAAAACATTTTTTTTAACTGGACGCCTCAACGTCTCCGCCAGTCTTAACGTCTACTACCCTAGTTATTCCGTCACGGCCTGGATATGCTGCTTGAATGACGCCTCGTGGCCATGTACCACGCGGCAAGTCTCCATCGGCCACGAGCACGGGATCCCCGACGTTAATATTTACATCAACTCCTTGCACTCTTCTTGGAGCCAACGTCGGTAGATACTCCGTAACCCACCGTCGCCAATAATGATCGGCCAGACGCAAAGCCTTGCGCCACCCAATTCTGCTGGACAAATCCGAATCCGACAGTTGACATGGTACTGGGCGACCCGACGACGAGCCGAGCAAGAAATGTGTCGGCGTTAACGACTCGGAGTCTGTGGGGTCAGGGTAGACGTGAGTAAGAGGTCGCGCGTTGACCAAAGCCACCGCTTCAGATAAAAGTGTTGTGAAGACTTCATCCGTCGGCGTACGCTCTCTTAGGGTGATTTGAGGCGCTGACTTGACACTTTTTACTAGCCGCTTCCAAACTCCGCCCTTGAATGGAGCTGAAGGCGGTATGAAAACCCATTCTATTTTTTCATTAACGGCAAAGTCAGCTACAGCTTGGTCGTAGAGCGCTCTCAGCTGTCAGTTGGCGCCGACGAAGGCCGTTCCATTATCGGAATAGATTTTACTTGGTGTACCTCTTCTAGCGATGAAACGGTGAAGGCACATAATTGCTGCGTCAGCTGACAAGCTGTGTACCACTTCGAGATGAATGGCTCTGGCCGTTAAACAAGTAATGAGCGCGACCCATCGTTTTTCCCGGCTGCGATGTACCATAACCTGTAGAGGTCCGAAGTAATCAACTCCCACGAATGTAAAGGGGCGTTTATGATGCGACATCCGAGCTTCTGGGAGATCACGCGTCAAAGGTTGTACGGGCCTTCCGCGCAGCAATTTGCGTTGTTGGCAATTATAGACAATCGAACGAACTGTGTTTCTTAGGCTCAGGGTCCAATATTGTTGCCGCCGTTCTAATCACCGTTTCTGTGTTGGCATGCGCAAATTTATAATGAAAATAGTTAATTAGTAGGCGTACGGCTGGGTCTTTACCGTCCAGTATGATTGGGTGCTTGGCTTGGTCCTGCACGTTCTCGGCGGCGTCTATGCGTCCTTTCAAAAACATCAAACTATCCTTGTTAATAGCTAGAGATAGGTTCACGAGACGACTCTTGGGAGATATGGGTTTGCCATGTTTTAATCATTCCAATTTTTTTTTGGAAATTATTCGTTTGACTCTGGCAGAGGACGTGGACTTCCGCAATCTGCAGATTTTTCGCGTTCAGCGGCCTTAAGGGCCTTGGAGAATCGGTAGCTGAAGGACTATGTTGTAAAAAATTATGTGAATCCCCCCTACTTTTTACGCTAACCTATAAAGTTCTTAATGTTTAGACTAAGCATGGACCTATAGTGTCCTAATTGATATCTACATTTTTTACCGTTATATTGTATTACATAATAATAAAACAGTATTTTATAATATACAATTTTATAGATGTTCAATTAGAGACTGAATTATTAAGACTGAATTAAAACAGTTATTGTTTAATTTTAGAATATAGGTACCTCTCTATGTGAGTTCACTTATGAAGATTATGGTGATGATCAAAAATAATTGATCCACCAGTAAAATGACTGTACTTAAGTTGTGATATTTCTGCGTAAGTGTGAATATTTAATACTACTGATAGTATAACTAAATACTTAAGTGAGAGGGTTTTGAATTCTAAGCGCGTTTTAACGGGTTTTTTGTTCACTCTGATTATTGCTAAGTCTATAAAAGTTGTTCCTTGTATGTTTAAGACTTAAATGCCATTTAAATTGTAATATTGCCATATCTGAAAGACAGATATTTAATTATAACATTTTCTTATTAATATAATAACTACTGAATTTTTCAGGAAATTACGTATTATCTGTATTGTGTTATCCTTATTCTTTTTAAGTATAGTTAAAAATGATTGACATAGTTTTTTAAAAATTAAGTTCATAAAACATTACTTAATTTTCGTTATGTGGCATTTTATTAAATACATATTGACAGATTCAACAGCCATTGTTATAAGCAAAACGGACTCATGTGATATGATACTTTCGTAGATAGAAGCTGGTGAAATTAGTCACTATCACATTAATAAAGCTCTAAAATACGCATCGAATGGTATATAACACATAGATGTAGCACTTATAGATTCGTAAAAAAAGTAAAAATAGCGCGATGAAAACTTTGATGGGCTCTCCTATAAAATTTACCATTTCCGTCATGTGGCCCTTTGGCATTTAATCAGCGATATGTTATAGTGATGAAATGATGAAATCAGCCTTCCCTACTTTATTTTCCAGTTCACTATATAAAATCATCTATAAAATCATCAACAAAAACAAATCCTAAACAAATCGCAACACTAACAACTAGTGCCAACCACTCACTGGTGCACTGATGCGATGGTATCAGTTTACGTGTTCGAGTCTGCTGGTCTCTTGATTGTGAGCGCTCGCTACTTTGACGCGATACTACACTTATGGAATAAATCACATCTCGTTCCGTGAAATTGCTGACTTGTACTCCTACGATACTGTGTAGGAAGGGGAAGTGTCGATAGTTTTGTATGAGTTGAAAATTTAAAGAAAAATCAAACCACACAAAACTGCCGAAACTCGGAAAAAAACAGTAAGTGTTCAATGAAATTTTAAAGCCTTCAATATGCTAACCGTTCAAATCGATTAAGATACGAAATATTTTGAATTGGTTCAGGTGGGATTCGAACCCGCGATCTTTCGCTTACAGGGCGAATACTTTGACCACTTCTTTTTTAGTTGCTCAGTGGTCGGAACATTCACGCTTTAAGCGTAAGATCGTGGGTTCGAATCCCGCTTGAACCAATTCAAAATTTTCCTATCTTAATCGAAAATAGTAAGAAGTAAATAACGATTTACAATATTTACGATCCTAAAACTATATTATTTTGCATATTGACACATAAATACAAAAAGCAAGCATCTAATTCTTCAAAAAGAACTCAATTTTGAATTCACTCGAGCAAAATAATTATGTGCAAATATCTCCTAATTAAGATATAAAACAAATACGGAAACTACGGAACTATACACCTGAATGTCGGACTCAGACTTTTTATCGAACGACAATTGGTCATAAACCCCATTGACCGACAGCGATAATTAGTCGACATACAATTTTAGTCGTTACACCTGTAAATCCCAGAGGGGGTAGACAGAATTCAATCTAATAGTAAGATCTGTGACACATATACCAAGTACACTAGTAATTTACAACGCAATAAATCTTACAAATCCCTATTTATACCACCCATCATACCAAAAGACATTTTAATTGTTGTCAACAGCCTAAAAAATACAAACAGCACAGGTTATGATGATATTCGCACCAGTGTAATAAAATTAGTTGGTCCCATAATAGCGCCTGTATTATGTCACATCTTTAATAACTGTATCGAACATGGTATCTTTCCGAGAGGTTTAAAAGTTTCCATCATTAAGCCGCTGCATAAAAAAGACGACAAAACCGATGTCAACAACTATCGGCCAGTTGCACTTATACCAGTCTTTTCTAAAATTATGGAAAAGATTATATATAACAGTGTTAATGACTTCTTTGAGAAACACAATCTTTTTTGCCACGAGCAAATGGGTTTCAGGAGACATAAAACGGTGAACATGGCCATATACAATTTCCTTGAAAAAATTCATCAATGTATGGATACTAGGAAGCCAGTTGTAGCAATGTATATGGATATGACGAGGGCATTTGATTATGTGGACCATGACGTACTTCTGCGTAAGCTCTATGACTACGGCATTAGAGGGAACGCTCATGACCTTATTAAATCTTACTTACAAGATAGAACTCAGGTCACTCAGATAAGTCAAATCAATATAAAAACTCAAAGTGAAGTAGTATGCTCCTCTAGCCCCAGATCGATATTATACGGTGTTCCTCAAGGATCAGTCCTGGGGCCACTGCTCTTTATATGCTACATTAACGATTTTCCTAATATAATACCCCAACAAATGTCATTATTTGCTGACGACAGCGCGGTCATATTTAACACTGGTGACCATAAAGAAATTGAACATGACATTAATGCAAGCCTGGTTACAATTATTGACTGGTTAAATACTAACAATTTAAAAATTAATGTAAATAAAACTAAAA
This sequence comes from Eilema caniola, assembly GCA_949126895.1. Lineage (NCBI taxonomy): Eukaryota > Metazoa > Arthropoda > Insecta > Lepidoptera > Erebidae > Eilema > Eilema caniola. Next base: position 1,027,898 of record OX421477.1, on the reverse strand, counting down.
CTATGACATTTAAATTAAAACAAACAAATCAATTACAGTTACAGATTAATTAAAATGACAATCAAATAATGGAAACAAATAAGACAAAATTTTTAGGTTTGAATATAGATAGTGATATGTCATGGAGAACTCAAATTGACAATGTCTGTTTGAAACTCAACAGATTCTCATATGCCCTGTATAAGTTAGGTAGAATTGCAAATGAAACTGCTGTCTTAACAGCCTACCATGGCTATGTTGCCTCCACTTTGCGATACGGTGTACTCTTTTGGGGTAATGCCACAAATGTCAACGACGTATTCATAGCCCAAAAGAAATGTATACGAGCCATCTGTAAAATGCATCGAACAGATACCTGTAAACCACATTTCCAAAGCCTCAATATTTTGACCCTGCCATCTCTCTATATATATGAAGTAAATATTTTTGTAAAGTCTAATATGCATTTATTCAAGAGCGTAGAAAGTCAACGTCGCTCAGAAAAATTGCATTTGGTGCCATCAAAAACGACTTTCTATTATAGAAGTGTATATGTGATGGCGCCTAAAATGTATAATAAATTACCAGATGACATTAAACATTGTAAGAATATTCTAGGATTTAAGTCAAAACTTTTTAAATTACTATGTACCAAAGCATATTATTCTGTGAATGAGTACCTAAACGATCAATTTTAATTTTAATTCTTACGGTGACTCAAATAATATTTAGGTATCTATTGACATGCTTAATATTTTGACATTTTCATTTTTTTACTTGACATCTGTATTCTGACATTATGTTTTTTTTTTCGTTATTTTATGCGATTATGATCTGACCTAATTATCTTATTGGATTCTACACATGATTGTCTATTTTATGATTTTATTTAATATTTTGTATGCCTTTGGCGGAACATAGCTGGGACTAATATTACTTATAACATCTACTCTGTAACCTATGCTTCACGAAATAAATAAATTTGAATTTGAATTTGAATTTGAAAAAAATTATAACTACTGTAACTGTAACTGTAATTTTTCTAACTGTTAATTAAATTTTCGATCAATAGTCAACCAATTGACTTTTCGGTTAATTGTCATTGTCGACCTAAGCTTATATCGACCAAAATGTGTCGACTAATTATAATGTCGATCAATAATAGGTATATCGACCAATTGTCGTAAACCCTTGAATGTGCGATGTTTTTTATTTTCGTTTTAAAATTAAACTTAAATAACAAGCAGTCAACACTTTTAGGATCTGCAGAAAATTTACAAATAAACTTGTGTAAAAGTTATCGATATCGATCAACCTCAACACCACATCCCTACCGCTGCGTCATCTAATTTCCGCGGTGCATGGCGGACGAATGTGTTGTCAAACTCACAGCGCTAACTGAAATCTTCGCTCACGGAAGCAGCGCAACAGCGGCCACGCTGCGGTTACTGATCAATGTTGCAATCCGATTGTGGATCCGTTTTGTGTGAGTGAGGCATAACTACGGAATATGACATCAAAAGGGGGGATACCCCTGCTATTACATGTGTGCTCCAATGCTGTAAAGATATTCACCTTAATCCATAGCATGATGGGCATTTATTTTATTTTTTTATAGCACTTAAATGGCAGACAAGCACACGGCCTACCTGATGGAAAGTGATTACGATTGACGTGTGCAACACCAAGGAAGTCTACCAGTGGCTACTGTTAGTTTAGCATCTATACGTTATAGATGGTAACACTCCTGAAATAATTTCAGGAGTGTTACCATCTATAACGTATAGATAGATGGTCTTTAATTCTTATAATCTTTAATTTGAGGGCGTCAAGAGGTGCTTCTTGACGTCCGGCTTAAAGAATTTGGGATTGTAAAAGGACGTAACACGTTTTTATTCCAAAAAATTACTAGGGCAAAGGAAGCTTACTTTGAGATAGTATCCTTTGTACTACATGAAGAGTCTCATGAAAGTGATATCGTAATATTTAAGGTATCTAGTCTTATTTTTATATAATAGCTGCACCTCACGATTTTGTCCGCTATGGTTTTTTCTAAGCCACTTCATCGCTACAACTTTGTCAAAGTTAAGGATCACGCTATGACGAGGAGCCGGCTGCTAAGGGTGAAGCTTGATGTTATTTAGCCCTTTACCTTTCCCGAGAACTGGCCCTTCAGATGCAAAAAGGGAGATAATCATATTCAAACAAACCAACAAACTCTTCAGGTTCATCCTTATATTTTCAAAGACTATTAATAACATGTAATCAATGTGTACACCAGTCACGTCTAACACATTCCATAGTGACGCTAGTTCGCGTGAGTTGCACTTCAATCAGCTAGTTCATTCATGTGTAATGAGTTTGCAGCACGTTACATGCTTACATGTGTTTACATTTAATGGGCCAAATGTTTGAATACCGAAATCAGTTGAGTTTCAATTTTGATGTTTCGTTTATTGAAACAACACAAAATGCATCGCAAGCGGGTGTATAATTGTTTATGCGTAAATTTTGAATTATTCAAACGATTCAGTTTATTTTGACACAGCAGTTATATAAAATGTTATACGGCAAAAACCGCATTAACATTTATTATTATTACAAAATAAACAATTTAATTTATCTATACTGTTAATGTGTATATTATGCCTGTGGTTTCGCTTGTATAAACTAATAATAGAACAGTAACATTTACAATCTGGTGTGTTTAATATATAGCCCTATTACTGTTGTGTTGTGTTTCTAGTTTCCATACGAGGATTAAAACAAATAATTATATTTATTCAATTTTAATTTTTTAATTATTAAGGACTGAAATAAATCGTTCAAACATATTCCACATATAGAAAATAACTTTACAGTAACATCAATTCCCCTTCAACACTCTTCTAAGATAAGGAAACCTCATCTGTGAGTGAGCTCTAAAGTATTTAACGATATCCCATTTTACGAATCATCCCTAAAACCCATTTGATAACCTTATTTAAAGAAACATTACATGACAATAAAGTTTTATGACTTACTCCACAACACTTGATATTAAAAATACGTTTGAATAATACTGCTTGATACATACAAACCGATCAATATATCTCTGAAACAAAATAAGGGCTGTATACAACTTACAGCGATAAGTACGTGAAAATTTAGACGTAAAATTATCGTGGTAGCGAAAATGCAGGTAGCCTCTAAGGTAGCCATAACAATAAAACATCAGGGACAGTCCCGATAACTGGCGTGGAAGAGATATATGTCTGCTGTGACCAAGCAATCACTTTTGTTTGGATAAATCTGCGAATCTCATTCTCAGCTAAATAATAGACTGTTGCATTAATGAAATGTACTTTTTCGGAAGATTTATTGTAAAATAAACATTCTTCACTATATAAGTTTCACAATAACATCGAATCATCTGTTTAAGCATGTGCGTAATTATCGTCACCATCTTACCTTTCTACACGGCTGGATTTGAAGCCTTTCACTTCAGAGCCCAGATTTCATTTACTTTTTAAGCTTAAACGGTTTTTATTATGTAGGAGCGACTACCTCTGAGTTACAAATCCCTAAAGAAAGGCCTTTGCCAGAGTCTGGTTCATCAAACAGCAGGTGCACCAACATTTTCATCAAATATAATATTAAGTACTGGTATTAACTAACGCTGGTATTAACATTCTATAAATAAAACCTAAAAACATACATTCAAACAAACTTTAACAACTTTACGTGCACCTATAGCAATCTTTACACAGGTTGTTTAAGAAAAATAAAAAAATGAACCATTCAGAAAGCCTACACGTTCTAAAGAATCACACGTAATGTTCAAATAAGCTCCTAAATAAAATGTTAAAATTGTAGAGGATCGCGACTCACGAGCGAATGCCTTTTGTATGTCCTCCTGCAGTTAAAAGCACATCCGAATCGTATCTGAATTAACATAAAACCCAGAGGGCGATAAAAGTACACACTGCTCAGTTCGTAACATCCTGTAAATAATGTAGGGTTGACACTTAGGGGCTTAAAAATATCTGGCTTACAATATTCTGGTACCTTTTAAAGGAAACAATAGTGATAAGGTTTTCACTATCTTAGAAATATTTGGAAAAAAATATGACGTAGTTAGCAAACCATTAAAAATAATCAAGGCAATTGATACAACATAATTGATTTATCTCATCACGGCTTAGAAAAGTCTTAAAAATATATATTATACATGAATTGATTGCCTAGACTAAAATGTGCGATATATTATTCCTTTATGTTTATATTTCATTACAATTGAAACTTGCAGGCTTTATATTGGAATAAAGCACAATATAATCGGAAATAACTATCAGTGCAAAAACGTGAAAATACTTATGATGCTTCAAATACTTCATATCCGTATCCCAGCCATTTACAAAATATCATAGAACCAGTTATAAAAACCATTTTATAAAAACTGTCGATAATAACAGTAAAGCTATCAAAAATATGCTCATATTAAAAATGAAGTGCCAGTAAATACGAATGACAGCCCTGGCCATTTTTACGGCTGCAATACCGTTTATATACAAGATGATGAGCGGGGCTCTCAACTCAATTAGCTAATGAAAACGTGCTGTTTTGATCAACTTAAACGGAGTCCCTGCGACTAGCTTTTTAAATATACTTTATAACTGTTTTGCTTTATTAGTTTTTAAGAAAGTTAAGAGAGGAGCATCAGAGTTTTCTTTCGTTAATATGAGGATGAAGATATCTTCAATTTTCATTTATAAAAGTTAAATCTGGTATGTGGGGTAATATTTTTTGATTATTGAAGTGAAAACTTCTTTAGCGGCGTTGGATGGGTGTAAAATGTTAAGGAAGCGTCAGGATTAGTTGACCTTTGAACCGTAACCGACGACTGACGTCATACAAGATTAGGTAAAGACTATCTATTTTGCAATTTACCATAGATAGCGTCGTAGCTTAAACGGTAAGCACTTTGACTGTAAGTCCTTATAGTTTCAGATAGTATCAGGTTCAAACCACCATCTGAAACTTTTTGTGATTATTTTTTCTTTTTGTAATTTATTACTTTTATGATTATTTTTTGTTTCTGTAATTTTTTACTTTTTGTGTTTATTTTTTCTTTTCATAATTTATTAATTTCTTCTGACAGAAAATTACCAGAAAATAAGTGATAGGTTCTATGATTAGCGCTATATTATAGGTATGGTATGGTATGTTTTTTTTTATCTTTTTCTATGTATATAACGAAGAAAGAAAAAAAGAAAATGTTTTCACTTCTGCCGGCACTCCCAGAGTGCAACCCGTCTTTTTTTTTTAATAGAAATGTTTCCCTTGGGAGCCCCTTATTTCGTAGAAAGAAATTTCATAGAATTTCGTTTCACAGAAAATGTTTCATATAATATTTGGTTCTTATATTTTTATTTTGAATATTATTGTTTCAAAAACAATTTACTACAATGAAACATATTTCACAGAAACACAATTGAACGAATTTTAAATCACATTTTTTTGTTTAACAAACTTATCAAACTGTAGAATTATCCAATTTGCCATGATTTTACTGTCGTCATCTTCCATGTTCTCCATTATTTTTTCAAAATAAATAGGTATTTCTAAATGTTCCAAGTAACTAAGTGCTATAAAACATTTCATATCATTATAGAACTTTTTGTCTTTCGTATATTTTGTTGCAAATTTGTTTGCTTGAATTGTAAAATATAATAAAATCATTTTGTTATTAAATTATTAATAAAACGTCATTATAGTTAACACCCCGACTCAGACTACCCCGACTCGGATAGGTTAGGTTAGAAGGCTAATGCGGGAGCGGAGCGTAGCGAAGCTCCCGCATTAGGCCTTCGTGGTTATTTTTTTATAAGCCACCCAGAAGTAGGAGCCCCGCGTAGCGTGGCTCCGTCGACCTTGTAGACGCATCAATTGTTTAGTTTATAAAGTTTTCTATTAAATAAACAATATATTGATAAAGAATATTTGATTTGATATTCTATGAAATGATTATTCTAATGAGTAACTTTATATGAAACAAAATTCAATGATTTAAAATTCTTTAAAGTAAGTATTCTGTATATTGATTATTCTATGAAACGAAATTATGCGAAACATTTTCTGTAATACGAAATTATATTAAACAATTGTCTATAAAACAACGCACACCCGTTTCCCTTTCATCGGTTACCTTTTGACTGATATGAGAGAGTTGTACAAATCCACTATTTGGAGTACCTAATAGTAAATCTTATTCAACAAATAAAAGTATTCATTTATAGGTATTTGTTGTCTATCAATCAATCAATTAGCCCACTGCAGTCCATTTTTTTCTAGTTTTGTAATATTCCATTAATTTATCTCTATAGCTTACATTTTCTTCTCGCAGAAAAAAACGACTTCACTCCTTTTACTCGCTCAAGCTCCTGCGATATTCCATTTCCTGGCTCATCCAATACAACTAATACAATTTGCAGTTGTTAGAAGCAAACCGACAGTGTTGGAGTTCTACCGATTGCTGATTGGATAGCCAATCAGGCTTTTGTACCAAGATAAGAGAGTACTTGCCCTTTTTCTAATCCATTACAAGCCTGTTACTTAGGAAATACAAAATTTGGTGAAAAATAAGAGGTTGGTTTAACATGTGGGACCTTTGAATGTCGGGTTGCTGATAAAGCGTTACGTTTTCGCAATATATTTCTTATACGCACCCATCTTTGTAGCAAGGATCTTGGCGTATTTGTGTGGATTAGATGCTGTTAGTTAAAGTTTAAGATCGAAAACTGATCTATCTTTTCAATAAACGTCACTACAATACTATTTTCAATCGTTTCGGTTGCTTTTCACTCTGCTGTTATGAATGAATAAAGCCTCATTAAGAACTTCGCATCTTCTGTCTTCGGGCTTGCTTCTGAGGAGGTTAGCTGGCAGCCTATCCTATTTAAACAGTGCTTATAAATGAACATAAACGTTGGGGAAAAAAATGCAAATACAAAACACATCGTTAGAGGATGCTCTTGTGGCGATACCACATGTACCCAGCGCCATCTAGCGACATCAAGCCGAACTACTACGATAATACAAATCCTGCATCGCGAAAGTGAAGTTCCTGCGCTGGTACAAATACATATACAACATCCCAACGACAATCGTTGGGCCGCGTTCCGCCAGGCGTGATCACCTTGCCTGGTCGGAGGATCCTCCCTTTGTGTTGGAGGAACATCACACCTCGTTCCTCCACACTCTAAAAATAGTTTCATTTCATACTAACGGAACCGCGGCTATAATAACCTCATGTTGTGTTCCCGATGGTGAGTAGGGTAACCAGAGCTCACTGGAGAGTTTTGTGCAGTCAGTAGGAAGACCAAAGGCTACTTCCTGCTTTGTCTTCTACACTAACGGCACAGAAAATCTGTGTTTACAGAGCCGACAGCACGAAAGTGACTCCCCCAGTGTTGCATAAGTTCACAGGCCACGGTAACCACTTTCCACTAGGTGGGCCGTGTGCTTGTCTGCCATCTCAGTTAAGATGAATTTAGATTTCAGAAAAAGATTAGAATTGAATCGTTAAAACTAATACTCTCACTTCGTACTAACTTTTATGTTACACGGGTTACACCCTCGTTGCAATGACCGCTAAAGATGATATGCGCAACAAATATTCGAGCCAAGCAGACCAAGTTTTGCCAAACGAGCTCGTGTGGGACTAAATTTTGTAGTACATACTTAACTTGTTCAGTATAAGTACCAAACTGCGTTATGAAATTTCACCGCGATGCACTCGATTTGCTTAGAAATACTGAACAAAGCACTGAGCACGTTCTGTGGATAACTATGCCGTAAGTTCATTCTGTATCTTCTCCCACCAGAGACTCCTCTATATTTATTGGAAGTAGAAATCTTAGTTCTTCTTTAATGAGTCTAGTTTCATTTAGGTGCAATTTGGTTCCGAGAAGTTCATTTTGAAGTCTCTTGTTTGTTGTTACTTTGGCTCTGTTGTGTAGAAGTAGGACCTTCGACTGATGCGTCAAAGGTTGCTGGTTCCAATCTTGCTTAGTGCAAATTTGTATGCATGAATAGTATGTACTATTTATGTGTAATTATTTGTAATTTACAAGTAATATATTTATGAACTAGCTGATTCCAGTGACTGGCGATTCTGATCCCGTGGCCGCAACCTATGGGAACTAAATCCAGGATTAAAAATTTGCCTATGTTTCATTCCAGACTATTAACCTACCCCTGAAACACAGTTTCAACAAGTTCTGTTCAGCCGTTTGAGCGCGATTGAATAACAAACATTCAAACCATATTCACAAATTTTCACATTGATAATATTTATATTTAACCATTATGCCAATTTAACAAAATATGTATATAGAAAAAAAATATCTGAATCCTTTTACGTAAACATCAAATAGAATTTAAATTCTCAATACAGTTTTAATCAAGACCAAAATCTCTTAAAGTGTTTGAAGCTAGGAGGCCGAAAAACATATCGCATAGATTTTTCATCGGCGCAGCAATAAATAAGCTCGCGTCCAAAGGCTTAAAGTAGGGTTGCCATATCGAAAATTGAAAGGCCGGACAACAATTCTGGAATAGTCACGATTTATTGGAAACGACCTGCCCAAAACGTGAGACTTTTTTGCGAATTACTTTGCTTTTTTTAAACTATAGTTTGGAACATTATTATGTGAATAAATCAGCTTAGAATATTGAAATTATTTACTTCTTTTTTATAACACTTAAGTGGCAGACAAGCCCCATCCGATGGAAAGTGGTTACCGTGGCCTACAGACGTGAACAATACCTATATGAACAGATCAAAAAGCAAAATCCAGAAAGGCTTACTGACACAGTGAACCTATTTTACGAAAATAGTACATACATGCATATGATCTTTATCCCCGGAGGGTTAGGCAGAGGTGAATCAACACCTACATTTCACCAATCTGTATTCGGTCCCACGTAATAGGGAGTGAGCCTATTGCCGTATTCCGGGCACTATTGTTGACGCCATGCATCTGAGGCTGAGTCTGGGCTGTATATATCTGTCTGATGTTAAAATTAATCAGCCCTATCCCTTAGTCGCTTTGTACGACACCACATGGGAAGAGAAGGGGTGGCCCATATTCTACTCTGCCGGGAAACACGCGGCTGTACGAAAATAGTAACACCAACAATTCATCAAAGATCGGGTACTTTGAGATAACTTACATTTCAAGGTGTCGTTCTCATGACAGCTATATCTAAAATGTATAGTTGTAGAACCTCAAGTAACGAACGATTTGTGCGCCATATCAATTCGATAAACAGTTTTGGCAAGATTCAAAAGACTTACAAACTTTCACTATTATAACATTATCTGAATTTAGTGAACTCGCAAAATGTTCAACGATCCCTAAAATTTGGCATCGGCAAGTTCAAACAGGTTCTAAATTTAAAACTTCAGACGCTTGGTAACCACATTCACGGGTCCCAGGGCGGACTTTGCATTCGCTTTCTTTTTGCGCCAATCCTGGATACCTTCGGGGAATTAGGGACTTTCATATAAGTGGAACTTGAGAATGATATTCAACGGAATTTGTTATTATAAGTATTGATTTATGTACGTTATTTATGATGTTACATAATGGAAGACGGTTCTGGTAGAATAGCTGCAGTTTGTCTCAAAAATTATAACCGCTCATAATTCAATTCAGCTCGATGCCGTCAGTGGCGCAGCGGTAGAATGTTCAACTACTACTTTATAGACATGATTGTGTACGCATATTTGCATTAGATGTTTCTATGTAATTGTATGCAATATAAGCATTCATAAAAAATTCATATGTTAGTTTAAAAAATAAAAGCGGCCAAGTGCGAGTTGGGCTCGCCCATGAAGGGTTCCGTAGCAGCAAGTAACATAATATAAAAGTTCTTGTAGTTCGTTGTTACTTTGATCGATGTTTTAATCATAGTGTACCGTTTACGATTTATGATGTATTAAAAACTTACTTACTAAATCACGTTCAAACCAATTTTCGGTGGAAGTTTGCATGGTAATGTACATCATATATTTTTCTCATCTTTTAGATTTTTTATTATCATTCTCTTAATTTAGAAGTTACGGGGGGGGGGGGGGGGGACACATTTTACCACTTTAGAAGTGTCTCTCGCGCAAACTATTCAGTTTAGAAAAAATATTAGAAACCTCAATATCATTTTTGAAGACCTATCTATAGATAATCCCACAAGAATGGGTTTGATGAAAATTCTTTAGGTCTCGCCCTAAACAAAAACCTCAGAAGATTTCGACCCAGACCCTTGATCTCATGGCCAAACGTCGATCTATGCCACTACAGACCTCCGACGAAGCTGAGGCATATAGGCAGCTCAACAGAGGCATACAGAAATCCTTGCGACACGACATTCGCTCCTATAATACTAAATCTATTAAGGAGACGATAGAGCGAAACAAAGGCTCCGAAGTGTTTGCGAGTGTATTACCAGTGTATTACAACCAAACTGTATTACCAGTGATGACTTACGGATCCGAAACGTAGTCCCTCACTATGGGTCTTTTAAAAAACCTCAAAGTCGCTAAACGAGCTGTGGAAAGGACTATGCTCGGTATTTCCCTACGTGATCGCGTCAGAAATGATGATATCCGTAGGAGAACAAAATTAACCGACGTAGCCCAGCGGATTAGCTCGTTGAAGGGACACATAGCGCGCAGAACAGATGGCCGATGGAGCAAAAAAGTTCTGGAATGGCGACCGCGTACGGGCAGGCGTAGTGTAGGACGTCCAATGGCCAGGTGGAAGGACGACCTCATCAAGGTCGCCGGGAAGCACTGGATGCGGGCTGCGTTAGATCGGTCATTCTGGAAGTCTATGGGAGAGGCCTATGTTCAGCAGTGGATGGTGTGTGACTGATATGATGATGAGTAAAAATATGGCAAAGACTTGACTACTATCGCATCTGTTAGTACGTGACGATTTTCTTGAAATATATTATAGGGCACGTCAATTTGACTTCACCTCGCCTGATGATCAGCTGGAGCATGCTTGTCTAGAAGTTAACTTTTCACTCAAGTCTTGAAGACATCCAAAAAAAACAGATTCGAAAACAAGGTCGGCTCTATTATTATTTAATTAATCTAAATACTAACAGCCTTACAGCACAAATATTTAATTTAAAAATTAAATTAGGTAGCCCAGTTACAATTAAATCAATCAAAGTAGGTTTATCTATTAATTTGTTTATCTCTAATAAAAGCCTCTCTCGTCAATTTGACTTCACCTCGCCTGATGATCAGCTGGAGCATGCTTGTCTAGAAGTTAACTTTTCACTCAAGTCTTGAAGACATCCAAAAAAAGCAGATTCGAAAACAAGGTCGGCTCTATTATTATTTAATTAATCTAAATACTTACAGCCTTACAGCACAAATATTTAATTTAAAAATTAAATTAGGTAGCCCAGTTACAATTAAATCAATCAAAGTAGGTTTATCTATTAATTTGTTTATCTCTAATAAAAGCCTCTCTTTCTTGAGTGCATAGTCCAATAGTGAGCCCTGTCTATACTTAAATAAAATAGCATACCTTATTGGCGTCCAGCCTTTGTTCATATATGTCTCACAAAAGTTTTTTTTCCAAATATCCCATAGTGAATTTAATGTATATTTTATAAGCATAGAATTATACCAATCTTGGCAAGAATCATCTATAAATAAACGGAAGACCTGAATCTTTTGAATATCTTCATCTACACCTATACGGGCACATTCAGCTTCGAAGATAGTCATCCACTGTGTTACACTTGATGTTTTTTTTGTGAATTTTTCTATGACCATTTTTTCAGATATTTGTTTCAGATTAAACTGTTTAGGTTCCTTCTTCAATTCAGTAAAATTTTCTAGGATTCTTGTAAGAGCTTCTGTTGACACTTCACTCGTACTCAATTGTTTTGTCGTTGATATAATTTCCTCCAGTAAATATCCCTTGAACTGCATATTTCCATCTTCATCCTTATATGCGTTACTTAATTCTTCTGATAGGGTAATCCAAACTTGCCTTTTTTCATGTCTTCTTTGAAGCGTACTTTTAACTCTTTGATAAATTTGGGTTTGTATTAGGACATCATGCAACTTAACTGGTTGTAACTTTTCCGGGACTAGAAATATGTTTTTATCTTCATTCATGATGGCAGTTATGCAAATCACATTTGTTTTCGGATCCGATTCGCTTTGTTTTACAACAAATTCAAATTTTAATTTGCTCATTGTGTAAGTACAAAAGTCGCAGAACAGTGTTGTTTTGTAATAGGTATTTTACTTATTGAAATACTCAAGTTGTTGCTCTGTAATCAGAGAAATTTATTTTATAAAGGAATGATAGGAATGACAAATCCTATTACAATAATGCTAATCCAAACTACACATTTATAATCAAATCATTTGCTAACAATTACTGACCTGTAATCAGAGAAACAACACTGAATCTTATTGTTTCCACAGATAAATAGTTATCCAATTATTTATATAATTAAATGAAATTAAAATATTGCTTGTCATATCAAGAACCAAAAATCTATCCTTCTTATATCATAAACCACAGAGATATACCATAGTGTGCTCACTCTCACCACAGTTAATACTAATAATAGAAACTCAAATGTATTTTATTTAAAAATATACATAAACATGCTAAGCGAAAACTTCGACATCTATTTCTCTTCTGCGTTATATTTTTTTTATACCACTTATGTGGCAGACAAGCACAAGGCCCACCTGTTGGAAAGTAATTACCGTGGTCCATGGACGTAAGCAAAACCAGGGGCGTAACACTCGCACTGCCTACCCTGTATGTACCTTCTAATGCCTTTCTTGAAGAACTTCATATTGCAGTCGCTTGGAATAAATACGGCATGGAATTCATTCCAGAGCTTAAGCGTGGATATATCTCCTTGTATTATCAAACAAAAATGTCTCACTCGAGTTTTCAATAATGAGTTGAACTAGACTTATTAACATTATTTTCTCATATTACCCATTTAATAATATGTGAAAGTGTTACTAGTAGATAATCAAAATATGCTTATGAGAGTACTATTGTATCTTGTTACCATAATGTGGTGCCAGGCGCTAATCATAACACAAAGGCTTCTTTCATCCGTAAGAATGACTGCTACCAGGCTTGAAGGGATAGCTGTGAATTTATACTATACGATATTTTATTATTTTAAAATAATTACCGCCATTAATTTAGTCACAAAAACTATATTGCCGCCTTATTTAAGTTATGCTCCTGTATACTATTTACCCATGATTTTCAGACAAATCTGTGATGTGCCTAGAAACAATACACTTTCTACCTTCTAAGAATCACTTCAATTATTTTAAATACCCCCTCTACCAGGCATACTACCCACCATTAAAAAAAAACTTTGTACGTGAACAACACATAGAAAAGATAATGGCTTAACTAACGAAAGAAAAAAGTTTCAATCAATTATTTAGAACGTCTCAAATTGTCATATCTGTTTTAATTCGTATCGTGGTCGGATCGCACCTTCTAAAGGAATCGTTCATATGGTGACTAGTCTTGAGGGCAGTTCAGTAAGTGAGTTTCTGTGTAATGACCAGCCATGGGCGCTTTATGCGACTGGACAATAGCTGGATTATAGGAAGGGTTACTTGAAAGCATTCCAACTAACGTCTCTATGAGTTTTAAGATGTGACTGCAAGTTATATGCAATAAATACGGGCCTTTATTATTATTAAATTATATAATTTCATACAAATTGTAAACAATTCTAAATTAAATCAATATTGAAGGTAGCACGGCGTATTGATGGCTTGGGCAGGGCATTGGATTTACAAATTAAGAAGTTGCGGATTCAAATCCTATTAGATAAGATAAGTTAAATACTTTTATTGAACATCAAACATAGGATAAATACAGAGGATAGGTACAAGATAGAAAGTTGTACAATAGGTAGTCTGCGATCTCTTCAAGACAACCTTTTTATAACTAAACTACAATAACAGGTATGTGAGTTCAGGTATTCAGTATGGTGAGACTTGAATCCATTTATCTCACCTCATGATACTAACGAGAATACTAGCAAAATATGACCCAATGTGGCTCAATTGATGTTACACAATATTCAGAAAGATTAAGCGCTTATTAAGGAAAATATTGATGAAAACATAACTGTAATTAGAAATCCCAATAATAATTCCTTTCGGCAAGAAATTTGTGTCTCCTTTTGAAGCTGTAAAATGAAATCCTATTATGTGATATATTAACATGAAAAGGCCTGCAATGAAAGCGAGATGGCCTTAGCTACAAGTCCTGGCGCCCGAGGGACTGCAGCCAGCGGCCCGTGAGGCCTACGCTCAGAATGTTCTTCGACCGGAAAATAAAAATAGCACGCTTATTTTGAGCGACGCGACACGACGCGGCATGCGTGATGCGCTCTGAACTTTATCGCATGTGAAAATGACTCCGAAGTTTCGATGGTCGTAAAAGTTTTAAGATTTTGGTATGAAATTAGCTTTTTTACAATACATGATTTAATTTTTAATAAAGTACCGAGGCAATGAATAAAAAATCGATGATAAGCTACATTAAAGTGCCTAAAAATGTATGTACAAGACAGTAGCAGATAGAATAAATCCCGCAGATACATACAAGTATGTTTTTCAGAAAACACACCCTGATTACATGCGCATGCTCACAGTGGTGTATCGCGAAAAGGTAGCTAATTGCGAAAGGCATAGCAACCTATTAACACCCCCATTTCGCCAAGCATGATTTTCGGTCCCTGGCTAGGGGTTGGGCCTTTTGTCGTGAAGCAGGCACTTAGTCATGAGTGTTAGACACTTAGCTGTATATTTACTGTCGGATCGTATCGGATCGGTAATCAAAAATATATTAACATTTATAAACTTAAATCCGTATTGCTGTTGGCTAATTGCGAAAATTCTTACAGAACAATCCACTAAACCTTGTGTGTGAAAAATAGGCTTTTTCAATTTACTCCATTCGCGTAAACTTTCAACGATATCATGTATTTAAATCTATTTAAACTCTAAACGAATTAAGCCTAATAGTTCATTTATGATAGTTTCAATAAATTTATCCCCAATGTTAGGCATTATCCCAATTCCTGTCAACAAAATCAAAGGGATATACAGGATGAATACCAATAACAACTCAATTTTATATGTTAAACATTTTAGCACCGTACAATGGAAATCCAATGTCGAGCACAGATTAACCCGAAAACAAAACACCCCCTATAAGCCTCTAAACATTTCATTCGTTATTCAAACAAACAGACAAGATTAACTTTTCAGTATGTATTGTCCATATATCGAACCCATTGAAAGTTAAACACTGGGCAAAAAGCTACATGCGATATTCCACTCAATTTACTTTCGAAATAGAGGCGAAATCTCCATAAAATTGAGTGACCACATAAAATATTGGGTTGATATTAACTTTTATATGTGACAAATAAAATTTAACTATATCATTGTGTTATTACAGTCGATATTTCAGTAGAGGCAGTTTCTACATGGATGCTCATAACTTCCAAATATGATCTGGCGGGTGACAGTTTGAAGCTACTGTAGATTGGGGTCTTCAAATGTATTTTGATAAAAGGAAAATAAAGATTTATTTTCATTTTCGTTGTGATATGAGAGACTTATCATTGACACGAACAGAGCAGTCACTTCAAATAGTGTTAGTGACTTGAACTTTAATTTTAGCAGACCTACTGGTACCCTAAAATTCGTACCCTGTGGTAACTCGTCCCCTTAAATACAGGATATATTTTTTAAACGGGTCAGTAATGGGAGGTACCTCAAACGTTGTTGTTACAGCAAAAGGTTCTTAGAAGACCTTCCCTAAGTTTTTGAACAGATTTTCACAGATTTTGGAAAAATCGTACAGTCAGCAAGAAAAATAATAAAAGGCAAAAAAAATTATTTTTCATGCCAATCGATCCTATCGTCACTTCTTCTTCATCCTAGCGTTAATCCCAGTCGCATCCGAAGCTATCAACTTGGAGTCTGGGGTCCGCTTTTACCAGTCTAACTGCGGATTTGGCTAAACTTCGACATTTTCGGTGAAGCGACTGCAACCTGACCTCCACAACCCAAAGGCGATATCGAAGCATTGCAGTTAGACCAGTTGTTGGACTTTTGAGAGCTCCAACTACCCGTAACGACTGCCATAGATGTTATTATGGCAACCGGGACCGACTCTCCGAGGCACGACCATACCAATGCAAATACCCATATTCATACATACAAATATCTGCACTGAGTGGGGATCGAACCCGCGCCTCCTGCGCAGCGGCCGCGATCACTACCGCTTAAATATTACAGAACATCAATTCATCGAAACTAATATTATAACAAGGAACACTTAATTTTATCTAGAATACTCAACATATACAGATATGTTGTGGTTGTTATAGATAGCCCATTGCAAATAGACATATTTTCATGCATACCAATATTTGCATTGAGCGGGAATCAAACCTTGACATAGCAGTCGTATTGTTACTAAAGTAACATCACCACGCCATTCAGGTCATACATTCATTTGCAATAGACAATAGCATAACAAAATATCATGTATCTTTTGAAATCGAGTCTATCATCACTACATAGTATAAAACAAAGTCGCTTTCTCTGTTCCTATATCTATTCTTTGCATGCTTAAATCTTTAAAACTACGCAATGAATTTTGATGTTTTTTAATAGATAGAGTGATTCAAGAGGAAGGTTTATATGTATAATACATGTTTAATATAATAGAGGGCGGAAAAATATTGGCGGTACAAAGTTCTCCGGGTCAGCTAGTTATATTATGTTATATTCAAAAGGCTCTAAGAGACCAATTTAGCTATGAATACTAGGAAAGACAGAAAAAACCAAAAACGTATTCCATACATTTCAGCAAGAGAATCCAATTTCTACAATGGTCAAGTAACTTCACTAGTAGTAGTAACTTCACTTCACTAGTAAACTAGTAGTAGTAACTTCACTTCACTAGTAAACTTTTTGTTTTGGGTAGGAAGGTATGATTGACTGAAAAGTAAATAAAAAGATTTTATTCGTACAAATGCAATCATCATGCAGCATCGATCGTCCTTCCATCGAAATAACAAATAAGATGTTAGCATTTAAAATTAGTCAAACAAAAGTAGTTCTATAAAATCCTTATATAAATTCTCGATAAGCCGGAACTAGCAAATAACTTGTAAAACCTAAACAAAAAGATCAAGTCACATAAGCTGCTCAGATATTCACGAGTAACGCCATCTGGAGTGATTTATGGTAATCTCCAAGTTCGCTAAGTCCTGACTTTTGTATGTATTTGTTGTTCAAGTTGGAAGATCAACTCTTGTCTTGTATTTTTATAAGTTGATTGATTTCAGCAATTTTTTTCATTTCAAATACATGAAGTACAGTCACAATCGGCGTAAGCTTAACATATTTTAATTAACCGAACACCTTGGTTCTTAAACTTTACGTTAAATAATAAATATGCAAGTATTGAAAAGTGACAAATTTCTCTCATAAATATAACAAAAATAAATAAGTCTTGTAACGTGATATTTCTCACTGTTGCTTATTGTTTTCTAATATAGATTTCTTTGTTCCAGAGCCACCTAGAGTGTCTCATGGGAACTAGGCATAATTGTTTGGCAGTGAAACTTCTAATCTTCGATTAGGTGTGTTCTAGTTCTCACACTCGACCGGTGGATGGCGCTGGTGTCCTACAGCGTATATCCATTTTTTAATTGCACCCATTTATCATTTTATTTACAATTTAACAATAATAAATAAATGGGACTTACTCTCTCAGAAATTGTGACATATTCGTGAACAAGTCATAATTATAATAAATGTTTGTCATATTTGGTCTAGTCGTGTCTGTGGCCGTCAGCGGCTGATTAGTTTGCTTGTCTATGGGCCGCTAATGAGTTAGGTCGTGACCAGCAGAATTTTGAGGATTGTTCACGAATATTCGATGGATTCGAGTATAAATAGGCCTGCGCCGATCCTCAAAGGAACTCCTATTTCAATCTTCGTAGCTGTCTCTGAGTAAATAAAATCTGTGTCTATTTCTCGTGATAAAATTGTTTGGTGAAAACTTCGTTCCCAGATATTCTGGTAAGTCGTATTCCTCTATTTTATTGGGACACATTACGGGCCTGTATGTATATTCACGGCTTAAGAGTGGTCTGTTTTATACAGGGTCGCTGGTCTGAGCTCGTGTGCCTTCTGAATTCGCTTTTCTCTGACATTTATCTACGGCGTGCTTCGTGGTACAACGGCTGCTGTGAGCCGTATACATCGGCGAACGGTCTACTCCGAACATCCAAGAGGCCATCCCGCAATCACCCAAGGCCAGTACACTGTCGCCGTGTACCTGTTAATGTGTAGCTGTAGTGCCAACCAGAAGTAAACGTAGTACGCTTAGTAGCCTGTACTAGAATTCACGTACCTTAAATGTGTAGCTAGTGCTATAATTCATGTGCATATTGTGTGTTCATCTGCCTATTATCTGTGCCTACTGTGTGTGTTCGTCTGCCCATACTTCTGTATTCTGTGCCTGTCTGTCTGCTTACTTATCTATCTAGATACTTCATACTTCTGTCTACTGTGCTTTCCTGTCTACATTCTAATCTCTGTAAACTTCAACACTCTACTCAAGTCTGTCTACCTACTTTCATACTTATATTTCTCTGTTTTGTGTTTTTGTGTTTGTTAATCAAATATATGTGTGTACAATCCTGATAACCAGCTGTTTTCATTGGAGCCCTAGCTACCCTGTGCACGCACCTCTCTAGCTCTGTGAAAAAGGCGCCCTGGGAAAGAGTTCTCTGCAGCAGCCCCTGAGTGAGCCGGTGAGTACCCACCTGACTAGTTCAGTGGTTACAAATTGGCTCCCAACGTAGTGGCAAGACTCTCGTACTACTCTGCGGTAGTCTCAGTCTAGAGCGTGTGCATAGGTGGTTACCTCTGATGAAAACAACCTGGGAATCCGTCTGAGACTTCCCAAGACGTTAATTGGTTGTGTTAGCAGCTGAACACGTAATTAATCTTCTTGTCTTTTTCCAGCTACCTACACCTGGGGTGGGAAAAGACACCCAAAATTCCAAATTTCAAAATTAAAAAACAGCTGTGATTTTGGTAAGATTTTCTGATTTTATTCGGCATACCCACTTTTTTTTCTTTTTTGTTTTTTTTCTTTTTTCTTTTTTCTCCTCTTTTCTAGCCTGTTTCTAGTCTTTCTTGCAGATGTGCACATATATATTTGGACTGTAAGATATTTTTTTTCTGTGTAATAAAACCTAATAAGATTTTCTGTGTAACTACAAACTTTATAGGAAGTGTGTAGGTACCTTGCATTTTGAAAATTAACTTGAACTTTGTTCTCATAAATGATAGAAACTTTTAATTCTAGTAGACAGCCTCTATTTGTATTAAATTATAGCAATCAATTTAAAACTTTAGTTAAATATCAAGCACCTTGTTGATATCTACTTATGAACCTCTGTTTTACATCTTGTATTTAAACCTTGTCTGTTTGACCTACATTGCCAGTTGTGTAACTGACTTTGCATTTGAGTCTAGACTTTAACTTTAGTGTATTAATAATAGACACCTGTAACTCTATTATAAATATAAATCATATAATTTAATTTGAAACCATTGTTAGATATCATACACTTTGGTGGAACTTACTTGTTATTTCTGTTTAATACTTTGTGATTGAACCCTGTCTGTGTCATCTACATTGTTACTTATTTAATTGTCGTAATTAAACTTTTACATCATGGCACAGATGCAAAAATATATTAACTATCTGAGAAAAGACGAACTCTCTAACGAGCTTGCTCACATAGGCATTTCAGTGGCACCTGATGCGACGGTGGCTGGCCTTCGGAGTGAGCTGAGGACGGCACACCGACTTGTCCGTCGGGGTAGCATCAAGCTGAAGGCGGTGGTCCCCACTGATGCAGCGGCGGAGCTTTCCATCTGTACGCCTAAGGTCTCGGAACTAAGTGAGGCCCTCCAGTCAGGTGACTTTGTTTCTGATAAAAATTGTCGCATAAGAGTAGCCTTCAGGGCGAACTATCTGCTAACTAGGCTGGCTCGTTGTGGTCTAGATTGTCCTGAACTGGCCGAACTTCGTGATAGGCTTGTGAAGATCGTCGCTGTGGCTGAACCCAGCACTGATTCTGAATCTGACGGGTCAGATGAAGGTGATGATGATTCGGGTCGTGACCGGGTAGAGTACACTTCACCTGCAGTGAGAGAGGACCGCTCGGTACGAGCTAGTTCTGGTAAATCTTGTTCCACGTCTGACAACATAGTGTATAGGGAACGTCCCGTTAACCTATGTTCTTTTAACTTGAAATATGATGGTTCCTCTTGTGTGCGCGTGTTTTTAGAGAGATTAGAAGAACTTAGATGTGCACGGGAGGTCTCTAAGTCTAAACTCCTTCTGGCTTTCTCTGACCTGTTGGACGGACCAGCTTTGTCTTGGTTCCGTACAAATAGAACTAATTTCATCTCATATGAGGACCTTATTAGTGAGCTTAGAGATACATTCGATATTCCTGACTATGATTATCGTCTCAGAAATGAGATTAGACAGCGTAGCCAATCCCGCTCTGAGTCCTTGGTTAGCTACTTATGTACAATGCAGGCTATGTTCTCAAGGTTGTCGTGTAAAATGCCCAGTGAGGAACAGCTGGACATTCTCATGCACAATATTAGACCAGACTACATGAAGGAATTGGCCTTGCATGATGTCAACTCTATTGATGATCTGAGACGTCTAGGTAAGCGTCTGGAGCTTGCGCGTACAAGGGCGGACGCTTTCCGTGAGCCTATTCTGGACAAATTTGAGATTTCGTCTGATTTACACCAGCACAAGACCAAAGGCGTGCAAAAGCCCCCTAAGCAGGTGTCTGCAGTCGAGACGCCATCTACCTCCAACGAACGCAAATGCTTCCGGTGTGGCGAAAGCGGGCACGCTGCATACAACTGCACCCAGTCGAGAGAGTTGGTGTGCTTCCGGTGCGGTCTCAAAGGAGTCAAGACACCAGACTGCTCAAAATGTACTGGTAAGTCAAAAAACGCGTAAGCCAGGGCCTTATTGTGAACTCTATACATCACTCTGTATCTGAGTCTATTTCTGATAGGGTCCTGTTTACTAAACGGGATAACGATGTTAGACCGTATCTAATTGTTAAAGTATTAAATTTAAATGTCTTAGGCCTTCTGGATTCCGGTGCCTCTTGCTCTATACTAGGAAAGGGAGCGCACCGTATCTTCTTGGAACTGGGTTTTGATCTTGAAAGTATCAACCCTTCCTTTCGCATTACAACTGCCGACAGCTCATATTTATCCGAGTTATCAAATTCTATGTTGTTCCGGGAATCACCACCTCCATGATATTTGGAGTGGATTTTTGGCAGCAATTTAAGTTAGGTGATAAACTAATTTCACAAAATATTAGTCTTGATGGTTTTAGTGACAATAATCCTATCGAGTCTGTGTCTCTTAACAGTGGCCTCGAGGATTACAGCAACCTGACTACTAAACAAAGGGGTGTAATCAACGAGATCATTGAAAAGTTTGACTCCTTGAACACGGATAAGGTGGGTTTAGGTCGGACTACACTTGAGCATCATGTCATTGACACTGGTGACAGTAAGCCGATCAAACAGCGTTACTACCCGCTCTCTCCTCTCAAACAGAAAGCCCTGGAAGCCGAGTTGGACCGAATGCTAGAGATGGGAGTAGTGTCCCCGTCTCAGTCCGCATGGAATTCTCCAGTGGTCATGGTGGAGAAGGCGAACGGCGAACTCAGGTTGTGCTTGGACTCTCGCAAGCTCAACTCTGTGTCAAAAAGTGACGCCTATCCCTTACCGTACATTAATCAAATCTTGGACCATCTGAATAATGCTAAATATTTATCCTCTGTAGATCTGAGTGCGGCCTACTGGCAGATTCCGTTCGACTCTCTGCAGTCCGCCGAGAAGACTGCCTTTACAGTTCCCCGTAGGGGGCTGTTTCATTACAATACCATGTGTTTTGGACTCGTTGGAGCTGCCGCCACGATGCAGCGCCTAATGGACCGTCTGTTTGGTCCTGAGTTCGACAATAGGGTATTTGCGTTTCAGGACGACATAGTCTGTGTGTCCAGTACCTTTGAGGAGCATGTAGAGCTCTTACATAGAGTCTATCAGCGACTCAAGGATGCTGGCCTAACTATTAACATGAAAAAGTCTCACTTTTGTCGGAGTGAACTCAAATACCTGGGGTATTATGTGGACAAACACGGCCTTCGGACTGACCCTGGTAAAGTTGAGGTTATTCTCAACTATCCTACACCTACTAACCCAAAGGAGGTTAAGAGGTTTCTGGGAATGGCCGGCTGGTATCGTCGTTTTGTCAATAATTTCTCTAAGATTAGTAAACCTCTGTGTAAACTAACGTCTAAGAATGTTAAGTTCGAATGGACACCTGAAGCGGAACAGTCCTTCAATCTTCTCAAGTCAGCTTTGGTCTCTGCCCCTATATTGAAGATGCCTAATTTTGAGTTGCCTTTCCGTATTCTCAGTGATGCGTCCGCATTTTCAGTTGCTGCTGTGCTGACACAAACTCACGATGGAGTTGAACACCCTATCGCCTACTGCAGCCGTTCTCTCAACAAGAACGAGGTGAACTACAGCACAACTGAGCGGGAACTTCTGGCCGTGATTTTCGCCTTAGAACAATTCAGACAGTACGTCGAGGGCCAGAAGTGTACAGTCGTCACGGATCACTCCTCTTTACTGTGGTTCCATAAGCTGAAAAACCCTACGGGTCGTTTAGCGCGTTGGAGCATGAGGCTAAGTCAATTCGATTTTGACATTGAACATCGGAAGGGTAAAGATCACGTTGTACCTGACGCTCTGTCTCGTATAACGATTGATTCGCTAGATGCTGCCTCCTCTAAAGACCCTTGGTATATCCACACCATGAACAGTGTGCGGAAGAACCCTAGGAAGTTGCCGAATTTTGACATTCGTGACAACCTTTTATATAGATTTTCTAAGAATAAATACTCTCTGACTTCAGATTTCGACTGGAAGTTGGTGGTACCCCAGGAGGATCGCCTGTCCCTGCTCTCTAAGTACCATGATGACACACTTAGTGCTCATGGTGGTGTTTGGAAGACACACAAAAGGTTAGCCCTAAATTATTATTGGCCCAAAATGTACGAGGACGTCAAACAATATGTCGGGAAGTGTGAAGTCTGTAAGCAGTACAAACCCGTAAACACGTCTCGTCCTGGCCTCATGGGTAGCCCGAAGCGGGTGTCGAAGCCTTTCGAAGCTATCTCTGTCGATCTACTTGGTCCCTTTCCTACTTCAAGTAATAGAAACGTGCACCTGATCGTGGTCTCCGACTATTTTAGTAAATACGTCATGTTGTGCCCTATTCGGGTTGCCACAGGCGCTGTGGTCGCGAGATTCATAGAGAAGAGTGTATTTCTTGTTCATGGAGTATGTAAAACTATTTACATGGATAATGGTCCTCAGTTCGTAAGTAAGCCTTTTAAGGATCTACTAACTAAATATAATGTACCCAATATATACTATAACCCTAGGTATCATGCCCAGACTAATCAGGCGGAAAGAGCTATTCGCAATGTTGTCCAAGCGATCTCGTGCTATGTGAAGTCACAACACAAAGCATGGGACTCGTTCTTGGTTGAAGTACAGTGCGCTCTGAACACTGCGGTTAGCGAAGCAACTCGCTTCACCCCATACTTTCTGGTGCATGGTAGGGAGTTCATAGGAGATGGAGTTCTATACAGGCAGTCAGACATTGCGTGCCACCCGGCTTCTGTCGCTGTGGACGATCCATCAGCCTTTGGTGTCAAACTGAGAGAAATACAACGCATCTACGACCAGGTGAGGAAACATTTGAACGTTGCCCACCAGCGTAATGAAAAGTATTACAACCTCAGAAAAAGGCATGTGGAGCTGAAAGTAGGACAAATCGTGTACAAACGCACGTTCTACCTGTCAAACAAAGCAAAGAACTTCACTTCCAAGTTAGCCCCTAAGTTCCTTAAATGTGTGGTAACCGCCAAGCAATCCCCTCTGGTATATAGGCTGTCAGATCTAGACGGTAAGGATCTTGGTGAGTACCATATCAAAGACATCCTGAAGTATAAGGAGGAGCCGTCTCCAGTACCTAATGTCAGCGATGTTGCCACTACATAGCACTGTTTATCTAGTCTATAAAACCAGCGCTATGTTATGCTTAATCTGTATAATATCTGTTTTCTCTCTGAGTATCTACGTGACTATAATTTGTCACATTGTAGGTTCCACCATACACCGTACCGAGTGTTTCTCTCTCATTTCGCCTCTCAATTCTCCACAGCTCCTTGTAGTTGTTGGTAGTGTTGGTGTATCTGCAGCGAATAAAGGGAACATTCATTTTCTTTGTAGGACATTTGACTCTAGCTATGTAACCTAACCATTGCGCAAGTCAGTGTATAATTAGGTGTGTGCGAGGAATGTTCTTTAGTTTTGTAATTATAGTTGTCAGTTTGGGTTTGAAGTACCCAGCTGTTTGTCTATATCTATTGTAAGCATTTTCTGTTTTTTTTGTTGTGTATTTCCAGCGTATCGTGTCCGCAGGAAATACTATTAAGGGGGGGGATGGTGTAACGTGATATTTCTCACTGTTGCTTATTGTTTTCTAATATAGATTTCTTTGTTCCAGAGCCACCTAGAGTGTCTCATGGGAACTAGGCATAATTGTTTGGCAGTGAAACTTCTAATCTTCGATTAGGTGTGTTCTAGTTCTCACACTCGACCGGTGGATGGCGCTGGTGTCCTACAGCGTATATCCATTTTTTAATTGCACCCATTTATCATTTTATTTACAATTTAACAATAATAAATAAATGGGACTTACTCTCTCAGAAATTGTGACATATTCGTGAACAAGTCATAATTATAATAAATGTTTGTCATATTTGGTCTAGTCGTGTCTGTGGCCGTCAGCGGCTGATTAGTTTGCTTGTCTATGGGCCGCTAATGAGTTAGGTCGTGACCAGCAGAATTTTGAGGTTTGTTCACGAATATTCGATGGATTCGAGTATAAATAGGCCTGCGCCGATCCTCAAAGGAACTCCTATTTCAATCTTCGTAGCTGTCTCTGAGTAAATAAAATCTGTGTCTATTTCTCGTGATAAAATTGTTTGGTGAAAACTTCGTTCCCAGATATTCTGGTAAGTCGTATTCCTCTATTTTATTGGGACACATTACGGGCCTGTATGTATATTCACGGCTTAAGAGTGGTCTGTTTTATACAGGGTCGCTGGTCTGAGCTCGTGTGCCCTCTGAATTCGCTTTTCTCTGACATTTATCTACGGCGTGCTTCGTGGTACAACGGCTGCTGTGAGCCGTATACATCGGCGAACGGTCTACTCCGAACATCCAAGAGGCCATCCCGCAATCACCCAAGGCCAGTACACTGTCGCCGTGTACCTGTTAATGTGTAGCTGTAGTGCCAACCAGAAGTAAACGTAGTACGCTTAGTAGCCTGTACTAGAATTCACGTACCTTAAATGTGTAGCTAGTGCTATAATTCATGTGCATATTGTGTGTTCATCTGCCTATTATCTGTGCCTACTGTGTGTGTTCGTCTGCCCATACTTCTGTATTCTGTGCCTGTCTGTCTGCTTACTTATCTATCTAGATACTTCATACTTCTGTCTACTGTGCTTTCCTGTCTACATTCTAATCTCTGTAAACTTCAACACTCTACTCAAGTCTGTCTACCTACTTTCATACTTATATTTCTCTGTTTTGTGTTTTTGTGTTTGTTAATCAAATATATGTGTGTACAATCCTGATAACCAGCTGTTTTCATTGGAGCCCTAGCTACCCTGTGCACGCACCTCTCTAGCTCTGTGAAAAAGGCGCCCTGGGAAAGAGTTCTCTGCAGCAGCCCCTGAGTGAGCCGGTGAGTACCCACCTGACTAGTTCAGTGGTTACAGTCTGAAGTTTACGCGTATATCACTCATTGTAATAAACTACTTTTACCGTAATCTATGGTGATATGCTTATTTGGTTTTATTAACCATATCAGTCATTCTGCAATCATGGCTGCTGGAAAGTGGCCAAAACGTCGTGCTGAATGCCAAAATATTACCAAAGAAATTTCGATATAAGTCGTTAAAGTGCGGGCTACTTCAATACATAAAAAAAAAACTATTGTTTGACTTCAACTTCTTCTGCGTCTTTGCGTTAATCCCAATCTTATCAAAAACTTTTACATCTGACTACGGGGCCCGCTTTTTCCAGCCGAACTGCATTTTTTTTTTGTATAAGCATTTCGTTTTGGCATGACGTCATTTACGAAATTGATGTACACCATCAGTAAATAAACCAGTACCACACCCATACAACAGTATCACAATGATTTCAAAACATCTATTCAATTACCTACGTGTTACAAAAACACACACGTTCCCAAGTAAACTAGTAACCTGTATAAGAGGAGATCGTGTTTATCGGTGCCGCTCGCGATCTATCACGCACAGCTGCTTTGATCAGCGTCAGCGAGCTGGAAGTACCGCCTTCAAGTATCGGTAAAGGCTTTTGAGGTGAAAATAGAAAGACTTGTTCTAGAGTAGGTGGAGTGGGTTCGTTACTTGGATTGAACTACATCGTATACAAAAATAAAACATTGTAACACTTTGATAACAGAAGGATATGTGTTTCAGAAGCCATTGTACGTGAACGTCTACAAAATGAAGAGAAGCTGACACTATCTAAGATAATAGGTAATTAATTCACAAAGAAATAGTGACTAAGGTCGTAATAGCTTTGTGAACTGGGTTACATTCTAGAATGGTATTCGAGATATTAGTCAATCTGTCAATAAAATTTATCCTCAGATAAATCGAGCTTCAGGACTAAGAGTCGTTCAAAAATACGGGCCTTAGACAACTAATTTTTCTGGATATTATTAATTTTCTTAAACCCAATTACATTGCAATTACAGTTATTAAAAAAGTTTACATTCCTCATGCCTTAATCCAATGGTAGGTTATAAATAATATAAAAAAGTACATTTAAGGGAACTTTAATAACACACACACACACACACACACATAGTATGTTCACGCCTATTGTCCACTGAAGTAGAAAGAAGAAAGAGAAACAACAGCCCGCCATCTGAAACTATCCTTACACACAAACATTCAGATAGTATAGGTCTTGTATTTTTTCTACAATCCAGTTTGTATTCGCTTGCTTCACCTTGGGAAATAAAACAATGGGAATAAAATTACTGTGGTCAGATTAGTCTAACATTTAATCTGACCAAAGCTATGGGAAACAAAACACTCAATAGTGTGTTTATCATATAATAATGAAATGCCACAATTTTGAATTAATGGGTGCAAAATCGTTCGCCACAAACGACTAAATTGAACTATCATAATTCATTCAACTGTCAGCCTATTTCCCCAAATTAGAATAGAACTAGCTAGCTATTATCTATTTAGTACTAAATCGTGTCATTTCATTTGATGATGTATTGTGATTTTGTTTCAGATTAATTTATACTCTGCTTATATGTAAGCACTTTATAGCCATTTTTAAGGTTTTACATGATACTATCGGAAATTTACGCGCACATTATTTATTGAAATATAACTATGTTTAACGAATTCTATCGTAATTTATCTGGTGTTATTTTTTATTTATTTGGTGTTATTTCATTATTTACACTAAGCTCTGCATTTTGGTTACCTATCAACATAGTGTTAAGATGGTAAATGTCTCAAAGTTTCAAGTGTAAGTTATCTGTGTGTATAAGGTTGGTACCATTTACAGTCAGTTATAAAAATAGAAAATGATTGTACGAACTTTGAAATTTCAATTCCGGAAGAATATTATTGATACTACTACAATCAAATAAAAATAAACGAACAATACCCATAAAGTCATAATCAACAACAAACATAATAAATATCCATCTCTCTCTCTCTCTAAACTTAAGAGCTTGCGGCCTCGTCGGTGAAGTAATGGGGATGCCGACCCTAAACGAATTATAGATGGCAGCAGCATATGACCAAACAACAATAACCATCTGTTCTGTGGCAATAACAAACTCATAGCTGTCAGAATTGAAGAGACAAACAATGAAATTTACGTAGATGACAGCTAACATTGGCCATTACGAGGCGCCCTCTGTAGGGATAAAAACGCAGTCGGCACCCCATTGTCACTCTTCTCTCTCTTTCCCCAAGCCTTTGGCAATTTAAGGTAGAAGAAGGGTGATACGACGAAATCTGTATCTTTTCCTTAATCTGTGCTATAAACTTTTGGTCTACCTCTTCTTCTCTTTTCTTCTACCTTAAATTATCTCGAAAACTAAATTCTAAAAACCGGAGTACATCATCTACTTTTGACATTAACCATACGTGTCACTCACCATTCACTAGTTCATTCTTTAATAACCCCAATAAATGTAAAACCATATTTCCCACCTCGAAACAAGCTATAACATTTTCTTAAACATGTTCAAAAGCCTGTCCTAACAAACGTATGTATGTAAATGTGGGTCCAAGGGTCGCGTGACGCAGGCCGTCTTGTAATAAGGATTAAGGACCTCGGAGCTGAATTTGTTTTGCTGATCATCTTAGATTATGGTAAAAGGTTGGGCATGGGAATATAAGTAGTTTTTTTCTGCCTCGGCAGATAAATTACTGTAGTATATGGCTACGGAAATTAATAAAGGTTTCTTTGGGAATAATGTTTATTCATTTTTTTGGTAGGTTTTTTCAACTATGAAGTATAAAATGAAAGAAATGAAAAACAAATGTTCAAGTAATTTTAAATAAAAGCAAAAGATCAAATCATTTCAAATAAAAGCAAATGTTCAAATAATTTGCAACGCAACTGGTTAATAAGCATCTGAGAAAATTGTGTAACATTTGTTAATTTTTTACGTAAAAACTAATGACCAAATCTATATAAAATTCAGCACAGACAAAGTTTATAGTCTCGAACAGCTCATAGCCCACTTTTCCCAGGAGCGCGGGGATGGGATAAGTATTTCACGCGGGTGGTGTCGCGGGCAATATAAAGGTTTATAAGATAAGGTGTAGACTTCACCGTCATGGCATACATGTTGGAATTACTGCCGCAAACAAATAGATGTTTTCTATATATAATAGGTACGAGATTCGTATCTGCTCACTGAACAAGATCGATTATACTACACTCGGTCTAAACCTTCGGTAGACCGCCGACCGACACGTTCACAGTAACCACTAAATTATCCCGAAATTTCACGCAAAACCCGACCAAAATTGAATTCAAATACATAAAGCGTAATCAGGCGGTATGTAAGGGTCTCTTCACACTAGCTTTTGTTTAACATACTACAACTACTTCCACTGGGGACGCCGCCGTTGACCGGACGGTTAATGAGCCCTTTTGTGTGTGCTATTTTACCCATTTACACAATATAACTGTCATAGATGTTTTTATGACAACGGGACCGACACCTGAACATACTTTTTCAGGTAAAAACCCAGACCAATGCAAATTGACATATTTGCACTGAGTGGAACCAGGCCCTCGCCCCTGCGTAGCAGTCAAATACACTACTGCCGTACCACAAAGCCTGTTTTTACTATTGTTAAGCATAAGCTGAACGCTTGATGAATATACTATAGACCAAGTGATAAATTAGGCATTATTATAGGCGGGACCTTAGCCTTCTAACCTACATCTATCCATGTCGAGGCGCACAGTGTCCACATATTTTGTCAAACGGGTATTATAATAACTAAATTAATCACTTGGTCCATTACAAATATATAAGCAGTGCAGACGCTTTACTTTGGTGTGTGCCCCCCCCCCCCCATCCATGCACACGTCCATCGAACGCCTACGCTGGACAAACGCTAGTGTGAAAGAGCCCTAAAGGTGTCAACATAAATTATGAAATTAAAATATTCCCAGCAACGGGAGCGGTAGTGCGCACAATGGGCGCCGCGGCTAATGGGGCTTGCCCAGACTTATGTCCGCCGCTTTCTGCAGCCAATTGTGTTAGATAATGCTCCCAGTTTGAAATATTTTCTATTCAACATTATGACAGTCTTCGTAAAACCACTATATTTCACTGTATTTGTGTTCGGTTAATATTAAACCTATCTTTTTACACCTATTTTCTTATATGTTATGGTTTATCATAGGGCTCTACGGATCTCCTTTTATTTTCGGGGTCAAACCAACTTCTTCTGTAAGCCGGGACTCCTGCTGATCCACAGAAGACTTTCCTCATGGGGTTGAGGTTTCACGCGACTGTCGCTTTCATAAAAGCTGTATAAACAGAGTCAAAAGGAGAAGTAGTAAAAGAACTCCAGTCTTGGACAATACTTACTCTTTTTTACCTAACTGCTTGTTGGTGCTCAGTCAATATTAAATCGCCCATAGATTGGTTGTTAGTTAAAAATACAGAATACGAAAACGTTTATTTTTCATAACATAAACTCACGCCTTTATCTCCGAAGGGGTAGGCAGAGGTGCTAGCACCCACATTTCGCCGGTTTCTGTTTAGGTCCCAATGTAATAGGTGGCGAGCCTATTGCCATTAACTGGGCACTTATAAACCTGCGATAAATATACACATAACTTCGAAAAGCATCGAAAAGTCATTGGTGTGTGCCATGGAAAACCTGGGATCGAACCCGAGACCTCGTCTCAGCAGTCCATTACCCATACCACTAGACTACCAGTGTAAAAAAAAAGTAAAAACGTTTTTGTCACAAAACTCTCGTATGGTATTTTATTAAAATGGGCCTCATATTTGACAACATTTATTCACAAAGTTTTTATGCTATTTTCGACGATTCTATTCTCTAAATTGCAAATTTAGAGAATAACAGAATAGCAACCAAACCTATTGTTTTAGAAAATATTTCTAACAAAGCTGAACATTTTAATACATTTTCTAATAACATAGTGGGCATGTTATTTATACCGCTGCGTGGGTCCGCTCGGTCGCTGAATGATAATAGAACGAATAGAGAAAATGGGTGAATGATATTAATAAATCATTCGGCTGCATGTCTTTTGTTGTATGAAATATGAATGGTGAAGATTCTCGGCTGAATGGTTCAAATGTGATCTGACTTTTAACTTTTTGGATAGATTAATGTGAACGTATCATTTATATTTTAGTACATTTACGTTGTTATATTGTTGGAAGGTTTAATGTAGGTAATATTTAAACATTTTGATTGCTTTTCAGTCAAAATTCTAATAATGGTTTTTATTATTAGGTACTGGCATTATTGTAAGCATCTAATGATCATTTAATGAATTAGGTTTTACAGCAGGTTTTTCTTCAGGTCAGATTGTAGTCGCTCCCGAAAAAGTAGGAGAATTTATATCAGGAAAAGTGTGGAAGTACCAATTTCGAGTACTACTTGTAGCTTTGGGACCTTGGGATAATGATGATGATTAAAGCTACTCAACCGCCTTCTAACAAAAAAAAGTTGTATAAAATTGTATAATTTTTGTACTGTTTGTTGATTTTTAACCGTAACTGTATTGGTATTTAAACAATGAGTGTAATGGGAGCATTGTAATTCCATTACAGCGTATGTGTTGCTCATGCAGTATTAATGCAATCATTGATTTCCATGAGCTCGGCACAGCACAAAGCAATCCTTTCAGGCCACCTTCTGCCTCGTGCGGTAATGAGTATTACTGCACAAGTAGGGCCATATAGCAGACTTGCTAGGTCATTTTACTCAAAACTTACTCGGTCACTGGTAAGAAATGAAAGT
Source organism: Eilema caniola (assembly GCA_949126895.1). Lineage (NCBI taxonomy): Eukaryota > Metazoa > Arthropoda > Insecta > Lepidoptera > Erebidae > Eilema > Eilema caniola. The sequence continues at coordinate 996,009 of OX421477.1, read as the reverse complement.
AGTAGATAAATAGATAATAATAATAATAATAATAATAATAATATAAGCTTTATTTTACTTCCATACATTGAATTTTAGAACATTTCCGGTAACATAAAAAAAAAACATTGTAGTAATAAAATTTAGAAATAGTCCTACACAGTAACAAAATCCAGATTGTAATTTAAATAATCTAAGTCATAGTATCATATTCTTATCTAAAATTATATAATTCAATAAATAATGTCAAATAATGTTATATAATAATGTATTGGATGAATTGAAATTATTTAAAATGTCTATATATTAAAAATAGTTATAATTAGTTAAAATATTCATGCATTTTTTATTTTACATTTCTTGTATGGACCCCCTGAGGGTAAAAGCCTCCTCCAAGTCATTCCACTTTGTCCTGTCTGAAGCCATGTCCATCCAGTGCCTGCCTGCTACAGCAACAATCTCATCCACCCACCTGCCACAGGGCCGGCCTACTGCCCTTCTGCCGCTGGGACCAGTCCACTCTACAGTTCATCTGTCATCATTGTACCTAGCAATGTGGCCTGCCCACTTCCACTTTCTTTGTAGTGAGTATATTAATGCATCCGATACTTTAGTTTTCTTGCGAATATCTTCATTACTAATTTTGTCTTTTAATTTGACACCCAACATACTTCTCTCCATCCTTCTCTGTGTTGTTTGAATTTTGTTCCTAGTTTTGAGGTTGAAGTGCCAAGTTTGACAGCCGTAGGTAAGACATGGCAGTATTTCAGTATCCATTACTATTTTCTTTGTTGATAGTGGGAGTTGAGATTTAAATATATCCTTGTGAGCCCAGTATTTTTTCCAGGATAACGCTATTCTTCTATCTATTTCTTCTTCATTTCTTAGCTTGCTGAAAGAGATCTGTTTGCCTAGATAGATGTAGCTTGGCACAAATTCAAGGTGGGTATTATTCACCAAGATGGGAGTCAGGTGATGGTTGGTCATGACTTTTGTCTTGTCCAGGTTCATTTCCAGTCCAACATTTACACTAGCCTGATGCAGAGCATTTATCATTTCATTTAATTGTTGAGGACCTTCTGAGAATAAGATTAGGTCATCAGCGAACCTCAGGTGGCTTAGGAATTTTCCATTGATGTTGATGCCTTTTTTAGACCATGGCAAGTTTTCTATCACATGTTGAAGCACAGCTATAAACAATTTAGGAGAAAGTGGGTCACCTTGTCTCACACCTCTATTTATGCTGAACTTTGAGCCTGTTCTATCTAGTTTGACTCTACTTGAGCTGTTGGAATAGATGTTTTTTAAGATATTAATATATTTTTTATTTATATTTTGTTTGTTCAAGGCTTGCCATATAGTATTGTGTAATATAGAATCAAAGGCTTTTTTGTAGTCAATAAAAGCCAAATATAAAGGTCTTCTAAATTCTAAATATTTCTCTATTACCTGGTCTACTACTTGGATATGGTCCACTGTGCTGAAGCCACTTCTGAAACCAGCCTGCTCTATTGGTTGTTGTGTATCAATGTCCGAGGATATTCTTGCAAGCAAGCTGGAGGCAAATAGTTTGTAAAGACAGGGCATCAGACTTATTGGCCGATAGTTTGTTATATCTGCCGGGTCACCTTTTTTATATAGTAATATTATATCTGACTCTGTCCATGGGTGTGGTACATCTTCTTCCTCTAATATTTTATTAAACAATAATGTGATTGGTGTCAGTAATAAGGTCTTAGCCACTTTGATACTCTCATTAGAGACCCCGTCAGGTCCTGGGCTTTTCTCAGACTTTAACTTAATTATTTGTTTCAGTATTTCAGAATCTGTGAACTCTACAACTGGGGTTGTGTTCTGGTAATGGTATTCAGCATCCGTATAATGTGATAAGTCTGGTGCACTGAATAGTTGTGTATAAAATTCTGATGCTATATTTATGATCTCCCTGCGAGACTTACAACTTGTAGAGCCCGGCTGAAGCGAGGGAATCCATTTCTTAGAAGTATTCATTTCTTTGTAAGCTTTTTTGGTGGATCTAGAATTTTCAATATGTTTTTGGATAGTATTTATTCTATAGGTATTGTAGCATCTTTTTATTTCTTTATTCGTGAGTTTATAGAGGACCTTAAGTTTTTCTTTATCAGCCTCGCCCAGTTTGGATTTATTTTGTAATTCATTTCTTTCTTTCATAAGCTGCAATGCCTGATCTGACAGTATTTTGTTACCTTCTTTTCTCTTAATACCCTTTTGGCTTCCTTGTATAGATAGCATAATTTTTTGACAGTATTGATCAGCTTTATACTCTTGATGTGTTGTTATGAGGTCCGGTATGTAATAGCTAAGGTTTTCGAGGTATGTTTCCCTTTCCTTCAGTGATTTAAGTTTAGTTGGAGCAGCAGTAAAGGTGCGCCTACTCTTTTTTGTAGGATTCAAGTTCAGTGCTGCTCTGAGTAACCTGTGGTCAGATCCAAAGGAAAACGAGGATATTACTTCATATTTAGAAACGAGATGAGATTTTGTAGTCATGATATAGTCTATCTCGTTTTTTGTGACTTTATCAGGAGCAATCCATGTCCAGCGGCGAGTATTTTTTAACATGAACATAGTATTCACTATCTTTAGATTGTATTCCATTGCATATTGTATGAGCCTATCTCCTCTAGCACTTCTCTTGCCATAACCATACACACCGGTGACACCATACTCTTGTTTTTTAGGTATCCCAATTTGAGCATTGAAGTCCCCCATAGAAACAATATATTTTGTAGATATAGAGTCGTGGGCTAAAGCCAGATCTTTGTAAAAGTTGTCTATATCTTCCTGCGATGAGTTTTCTGTAGGTGCATGTGCTTGTATTATTGCAAAGGGTAAGTTTTCCAGTTCTATTTCCAGTACACAGACTCTCTCTGATATTCCGATGAATGCCTTAATATTATCTTTATATTTTTTCTTGACTAGGAAGCCCACTCCATATAGGCCTTTGGTTTGACCTAGGTAATACATGATGTAAGCCTCATCTTCAATAATATCCTCTCCTAGTCGTCGGACTTCACTTAAACCTACTATGTCATGGTTTATGTTTTGTAAAGCTGCCTTTAGCTCAATAAGTTTCTCTACAGTTGATAGGGTTCTTGCATTGAGGGTGCAAATGTTAAAATAATGTTTCTTTATTCTAAGTGTTTTGCTTGGAGGGTTGTGGTCGAGCTCTCCCGCGGGGACCAGCCGTCTTGGGAGATTGGTAGGAAGAGGGTCCATTTGCTGCTAAACTATGCTGTGTTGTGCTTGTCCTTGATTTTGAGAAGTTTCAGTTTGAGTAACTACAAGTCTTGGCTTTTGTAGGATATAGTTCTTAATATTAGTTGCTTTATTTTTCTTATATGGTTGCTTATTAGTTCTATTGTCATGTTTTTCTAATTGACTGTTTGGGTGGGCAATCTCTGGTGATTCAGACAGGTTTCTCTTATTAAAATGGCTGCGGGAAGCATGAGAGTGGTTGTTATTCAGGACTACTAGTTTGTCATATTTAATAAAAGCAGTGTTGCCTGCATCTTTCTCCTTCTGCAATTGAATTTGAAGGGCCTTGCGTTTTTCAATGATTTCTCTGGGGAAGTCTTCCTTCAAGTAGTATGGGGTGTTGTGTAAACAGGATTTGTTTCTTAGAAGGTTGAGTTTAAAGCCCATTGTTGTGAATGTTATTGCCACCGGTCTAACCTTTTCACCTTTCTTTCCCAATCTTCTGACGCTTTCAATATTGTTCTGATCACATGGCATTTTGAAGTAAGTATAAATTATGGTAATCACTGTAGTTTCCAATTCGTGATAGGATTTTTCTTGCTCTGCTACTCCAAATAAGATAAGGTTTTTTCTTCTGGTAAACTTCTCTAAGTTATTTATTTTTGTGTTTTGTTGTTCAACTTTTTTCTCTAAAGCTTGGTTCTTTAACTCAAGGTTGTTAAACTTCTCGTTAATATTGTTGATAATGGTGTTTTTTATATCTTCTTTCATTTCTGACATGTCTATTTTTTGTTGTTTGAGTTCCTGTTGCAGGTAAACTAGCATTTGTTTTATTTCCTCCATGTTAATTATAATATAATACTACACGGCTTGAGTATTAATTCCTTTATGAGTAGGCAGGGTACCTACTGACTGAGTTAATATTAATAATGACGCAGCAATTTGAACTGTTTTAGATTTTCAAATTCGAGGTTATGTTTAGTTTGGTTGCAAAAAATCAAACTTTTAGAAACTTTCGACAATGTGAACAATTGAAGTTTGAATAAGTACTCAGCAATAGAATTTTTCACTAATAAGTCCACTTTTCAGCATAATATTGGTGTCGTGGGTAGCTTTACAGCAGTTGGTGTTTTGCGCTTGTTTTGTTTTTTCACTTAATTATTGTTTTACACTATGTTTTTCATATTCACTACATGAAATAGCGTCACGATTATTTAATTTAGCACTTTATTCGTTTGTATATGCACTTATTTATTTTTAAAGATAATTTATTTACGAGTATACTTTTGACAGTTACAGCACCGTGGCGCCCTAAATAGATAAAGAATAATGTAATTTCAAATTGCATAAATGTTCAGGTACGACGAATGAAGGCTGCTACGACAAATGACGCAGGTCGATTCCCGCTTGGTGCAAATATTTTAATATGTTTCTATCCAGTCCTTTTGCATGTATCTAGTTATTTCTGTATCTATAATGTGCTGATACACAAAAAGTAATCCGTGTGCTAGAACCCATATAACAGCTAGATGGTCTGGCTAGATGGTATTGATTAGGAACTATGTCCTATAATATTTTACAAATAATATAATTTCTTACAAGGTTACAGGGTCACAAATTTATTTCAGGGTATTACAGCCTCTGTGGCGTAGCGGTAGTGAACGCGGCCGCTACGCAGGCGCGGGTTTGATTCCTGCTCAATGCAAATATTTGTAAGTATGCCTCGAAGAGCACGTTATGCCGTCGGTTCCAGTTGATTTACGAACATCTATGGCAGTCCTTATGGGTAGTAGGACTCCCCATAAATCGTTGGATTTAATTACAATGCTTCGTTACCGCCTTTGGTTCGTGGAGGTCAGGTGGCAGTCACTTCACGGGAAATATCGAAAATCAGCCAAATCCGCAGATAGACTGGTAAAAGCGGAGCCCATACTCCAAGCTTCGGATGCGACTGGGATTAAAGCTAGAAGGAAAAATACTGTATTACACTACATTGTTCAACGAGACATAATCCATCTTTTTTCCAAGTAGGTACCTACAGCGTAGAGTCATTCCCGTTGAATTAATCTCTTGGGTCCGATAACTTACCTCCGAACTAAATACACTGTCGCGGCCGCTCGATTCTGCTATTTTTGTTCCAGCGCTTTAATTTAGATGTTCCACCTTCACTTTTAGAGTAAGTTTTAGGGAACAAAAAAGTGTTGTCAGTTGAAGAAAATACATTATTACACGGCGTCTAAAGCAAAGATGTAACAAAAAAAAATAGATTTTTGACCACTAAGCGTGAAACAACAGCATGTTTTAATTTTATCTCAATTGTTTTCAATTACTTCGAAGGGGAGAAAAGTACGTGATAATATTTCATATTGCTGCCTTGTGTTTAAAGTCTCGGGCACGATTCCTAGATAGAACAGAGCAGTAATAAGAATGTAGTTTAAAACTATCACTCCCCGCACCGAGTCCAGAAAAGGTCTTCAGTTTATCACAATATGCTCTTCTTTTGTACCACTAAATATAAATGTAGCCAAATAAACGTGAGCGTCAACTTATCTCCGCCCACCCCTTAGAGCATTTTCACATTGTCCGATATCCGATATCCGACATCCGATATCGGAGGAAGTTAAATGTATGACATATATTATGTATCTCACTTTCACATTGTCTGGCCCGATATCGGTTTTCGGAGCTAGACCACTGTTTTGGCCCGATTTCGGATCACGAAGTGACTAAAACTATTTTCGACCTTACTGACATTTTCTTAGTTACGTGTCTTTACGCGTTCATTGATGACGCTGATCACAAATATAAAAAAAAATCGATACCGTGTCTTGTCAATCGTCTTTTCTTTTTTTTTCATCCCTAGCATCCCTAACTAGTCTGTGCTTTCGAGCAAATGGCCGTATCGGTCTGATTTTATGGGATATATGTCAAAACAGCACAAGGTGTCGGCTATCGAATGTCGGCTATCGGATGTCGGCTATCGGCGTCCGATACTGATATCGGATTAATGTGAAAGCGCTCTTACAGTGTCTAGAGTACAGTCCAAAAAAGTATCCTAAAATAGCTTTCCCAGCACATAGGGCCATCAAATGAATTCATCGCACTCAACCATCGAAGATGATAAGCATTTGAGGAGTTGTACAAAGAATAGGAATGGCCGCATCAGTCGAAGATATGAAATAAGCAATCACGTGCCAGCGCGAGCGCCGCATACTAATGAAGTACTGTAACGATTCGCCACGATTTTTGATATTCGATCTAGCGATGTGCCCAAATTTTATGGATGTGTTATAAGCTGTCAATTTTTGTACGATGTGTTTTTACCTTTTTGTGCAAAAGTTAATAGCTAATAAGGTATTCTTTATACGGTAATCTCTATATATTCATTTTTCTATGAAAATATAATAAAAAGAAGTTTCGTTTTAAACCTTTTACGTCCCACAATAACAAGATTTTATAACAAAATTACGATATCTGTCTATTTTTAATAGCAGTCTTTGAAATATAAAATATTCAAAACATACACCAATAAAATGCGTGATGTCTTGAATAGAGGGCAGGAAAGGAGCACTCAAACCGGCGGGACGAGCTTAAAAGGTTTAATGACAGTGTAGGAAGCTCGTCAAGTGCGTTTGACTGCCTATCCCATTGATAAATATTGTTACTAAAGAACCTGGATGGAGGAAAGGTATTGGTATATTGTATAGATTTAGAAATAATTTACTTTGAATTTAGTTTCATATCTAAAAGGCATTATAAACATTCTATTATATTGTACTCTAGTGGTTCTACTTCGGTAGTACATATTTTCCATCTACAAATTTTCTGCAACATGTTTTTTCGTAAAACAGATTTTGAATACCTTTCACAAGGTACTTGAGGCGCAAATTTTATTTCACTTTTACAACTCACCCCATAACACGCGCTAACTTTCCGCCAAAATCACCACAAAAATCACATCTATTTCCAACTTGAGATTATCATACAAACGACACGAAAGTCCAACCACATACAAAATTAATCCAAGTTTTTGAGTTGTCGAATAAAAAGCATCCCTGCAGAGCTTCCTGCGAGTTCGTGGAGAATAAGATGGCAGTTAAAAAGTGGAGCTCGACACCTGTTTAAAGTGAAGATGTTTTCGTCACCGAACGACTTGTGTTAAGGTAGGGGACACAGTTACATACGAGTAGCGAGTTAGAAAACAGAGAGATATTTAAATATTTTTGTATAAGACCCATACATTATTCCGTTCACACATTTGTTCACACAGTTGCTATCGAAACTGTGCTCAAAATCTTTTGCTCCGAAACGATCATAAAATACGCCGTTAATATTAGTCCTTCGAAATCTGTACAATTATACTGAAATATAATATTTAAATATTAACCTTGAAAGCTAAAATACATTGAAACAAGGTTTCACAATGCACATTCTCAAAGTTTACTAAGATTTGACCCCCATCCCATTCTTGATGGTTTTTCTTGACTGAGCATGTCAATATCAGTCAGTAGTCAGCATAAAATGACACATGGCAGTGAATTCATTGTAATAAACGCTACCGCTCATCAACTTAATCTCAGCCTGCAAACACGGAAAGGTCTCGGAACAATCCGCATCGGCAACAAACGCTAACGTCTAAACTTTGGACGTCAAACGTTATACCTCTTTAATTTATGCCTTTTATCTCTCCCTGCCCACCCCTCACGTCCCCAAGTTTGAATATAATGGCGCTTTTGCTGTAATCACAAGAGATTATGAACCGTTTGCTGTTAATTTTAGAGCTTTTTAACTACCAATATCGGATTTTTTATTATTGCATTGTGTTTTGATGATGAGGAGAAATGGCAGCTTACGAATTTCATAACCTTATAGGGTTTCGTTTTCTCCTGTTCCTGTCCAACATTCAGTTTAATTAACTTTTACCGGAGCGACTGCCGTTCGATCCCACCCACCCGAAAGAAAGGAAAGTCTTACGAAATGGATACTATATGCAAAAGTAATTAAGCACATTTTGTACATACAACCTGGTCAAATTATGACCATGAGTGACATTTGAAAGCGCTGGATGCGAGCTGCTTTAGATCGATGGTTCTGGAAGTCCATAGGAGAGGTCAATGTTCAATAATGGACTATGCGCGGCTGATATGATGATAATGATCATGAGTGACATCTAAATAGGGAATAATATACAAAACATTTTAGTGACATATATTTTATAATAATTAATTAACCCTAACACACTTTACTTTGTTTCAGGTAAGCATGCAACTAAGGTGACGTTTAGGGATGTCTGTAAGATGTATCAGGTAAGTATTTGCAGCGTGACCACCAGGATCCCCTAATCTGATCCCCCGGGGGATCCAAGTGAACTCGTCGGTTCACCTTGAAATAAATTTTATACAGATGTTATTACTCAATCGATCATAACTCTATGGAATTGATCATGAAATAGTTAATTACATTTCATATTAAATAGTATATTAGCTTTAGTGTCACCAACTAACCCAAAACAAACAGATTAATTCTAAAGCAATGACGTATTTCATTCATAAAATCAATTTAGTTTTTTAGTACAATATCGACGAATCCATACTAATATTATAAATGCGAAAGTAACTCTGTCTGTCTGTCTGTCTGTCTGTCTGTCTGTCTGTCTGTCTGTATGTTACGCTTTCCCGCCTAAACCACTGAACCGATCTTGATGAAATTTGGTACAGAGGTATATTAGAGCTTGAGAACGGACATAGGCTACCTTTTATCACGAGAAAGGGGGTTTAAGGGGGGGAAATAGGGGATGAAAGTTTTTATGAAAATTTGTCATTTCTGAAGATATCTTAATGAAATTTGGTACAGAGGTAGATTAGAGCTTGGGAATGGACATTGGCTACCTTTTATCGCGAAAAGGGGGGTAGAAGGGGGGGGACTAGGGCCTTTGGATGAAAGTTTGTCATTTTTGAAGATTTCTTGATGAAATTTGGTACAGAGATAGTTTAGAGCTTGGGAACGGACATAAGCTACCTTTTATCGCGAAAAGGGGGGAAGAAGGGGGGGGGCTTGGGATAAAAGTTTATTCCTTTAGAAGATTTCCTGATGAAATTTGGTACAGAGATAGTTTAGAGCTTCGGAACGGACATAGTCTACCTTTTATCGCAAAAAGGGGGGTAGAAGGGGGGGACTAGGGCCTTGGGATGAAAGTTTGTCATTTTTGAAGATTTCCTGATGAAATTTGGTACAGAGATAGTTCAGAGCTTGGGAACGGACATAGGCTACCTTTTATCGCGAAAAGGGGGGTTGAAGGGGGGGACTAGGGCCTTGGGATGGAAGTTTGTCATTTTTAAAGATTTCCTGAAGAAATTTGGTACAGAGATAGTTTAGAGCTTCGGAACGGACATAGACTACCTTTTATCGCAAAAAGGGGGGTAGATGGGGGGGACTAGAGCCTTGGGATGAAAGTTTGTCATTTTTGAAGATTTCCTAAAGAAATTTGGTACAGAGATAGTTTAGAGCTTGGAAACGGACATAGGCTACCTTTTGTCGCAAAAAGGGGTAAAAGGGGGGGGGGGGGGGAATATGGCTATGGGATGAAAGTTGGTCTTTTTGAAGATATCCTGATGAAATTTGGTACATATATAGATTAAAGCTTGGGAACGAACATACGCTACCTTTTGTCGCGAAAGACGAGGATAAAAGGGGGGGTGGGTTATAGGGGATGAAAGTTTGCCAGTTTTGACGATATCCTGATGATATGTTTGGTACAGAGATGGATTGAATTGGGAACGAACATAGGCTATCTATTGACGCGAAAATGGAGGCATAAGGGGGGGGAGGTAATAAGGTATTGTTACGAGCGTGGGGGTCGGTTTAAATAGAAAATGCGAGGACAACCGTTGAAGGCAGGCTTTATTCAGCTTCACTTCAATTACAGCAAAGCGCGTAGAAATTCGAAAACTCTTCCTTACACAACACACAGTCACTTGTATAATCGCACTGTATAGCTTCACACACTTTATCGCTTTGTTCGCTTCGAATACTAGTCTTAGACTAACTTGAGCAGCGGCTGTTAGATCGCCTTTTATATAAGGCGCGGCCGAGTAGCGAAAGATCGAGAAAAGACAGGTACGTTCTGAAAAAGACAGGAACTTTCTGGGAGGTTCTATTAGGTCTTGTGTCTCTTTCTATCTATTCCATTCCTTCTAGAACAGTGACGTCAAGGCATGCTGTCTCTTTCTAGCCTGACGTCTCGTTCTATTCATTCCATTCCTTCTAGAACAGTGACGTCAAGGCATGCTGTCTCTTTCTATAGTGCCGTCTCGCTCACTCCTATGGAAATTTGGCCAGATATTGAAGTGGCCAAGCGCCGGGCGTAGCACTACCCCCTTCTTAGACATGCTCGTCCCGAGCATTATTAGATCCGTAGTATCTCGCCAGTCGGTCAACATGTACAACCTTCAAGGGGCTTCGCTGGTTGCGTTGTATCCGGTATGTAACGTCATTGATCCTGGTGACAACTTTATACGGCCCTTCCCAGGTTGGAGACAACTTCGGAGATTTGCCTTTGCGACGCATCGGATTGTGTAGCCATACCAACGAGCCTTCGTCGAACCCGGCTTGATGAGAGTTGCGGTCGTATCGGGTTTTTATTCTGTCGCTTGCCTGGAGCCCAGATTCACGGACGTGGGTGTGAACGTCATTTAGTCTATCGCGCAATGCACTAGCATATTCCGTGATTTCTTGCGGTGAATCTGGAGGACGTCCAGTCATTAGATCAGCCGGTAGTCTCAGTTCTCTGCCAAAGTTTGCACACGCAGGCGTCACCGCTGTCTAGAACAAAGGAATATGACTATCCCAGTCCTTCTGGTGGCTCTCAACAACCTTAGCCAAATGCCTTTCCAAGGTTTGGTTAAATCTTTCAACCATTCCGTCAGACTGCGGATGATATGGGGTGGTCCTGGTTTTATGAATACCCATTATCCTACAGGTTTCTTGAAATACCTGTGATTCAAAATTCCTTCCCTGGTCACTGTGTATTTCCAGAGGAACTCCATATCGGCAAAACACTTCCGTGACTAGTCTTTCCGCGACTGTAGTTGCTTCCTGGTTAGGTATGGCAAAAGCCTCCGGCCATTTAGTAAAGTAGTCCATTACTACTAGGATGTATTTGTTTCCAGACTCCGATGCAGGAAATGGCCCTGCAACATCTAATGCAATCCTTTCCCAAGGCGCTCCAACATTGTATAGCTTCAATGCTCCCCTGCTCCTTGTATGCGGCCCTTTTACCGATGCGCAGCATGTACATTTCCTACACCAATTTTCAACATCCTCACGGCAATGGATCCAATAGAATCGTTGACGAACCTTCATCAAGGTCTTCTTCACACCAAGATGGCCGCCTGAAGTTCCGTCATGAATTGATCTCAAAACCTCATCAATTTTAGTCTTTGGGACAACCAACTGTAGATGTGAGTCTTTCCCGTTTGCAGACTCCCATTTTCTACACAGGACTCCATTGTGGATCACGAGGCTTTTCCATTGTGCCCAGTAGCTCTTCGTAGCTGCACTCATTCGGGAGACATCACTCCATTTCGGCTTAGGTTTTCCTACCCTTAACCATTCGAGAATAGGCTTGATGTCTCGATCCTCTTGCTGTGCTTGCTGCATGGCTTTGCTACTCCTCTCATCGCTGACAGTAACAGTCCTAATCGTTCTAACCGCCACACTGTCCTTAGCTTCTTGCCTGCCACAATGGTTACGTTCCACCGGACAAGGTCTTCGAGAGAGCGCATCTACATTTCCTTGCGCTTTCCCACTCCGATGCTCTCGTATCCCTGGTTGTTCAATCTGTCGCGCCGCTTGTTCTTGGCCATTACCATGTTGAGTCCGTTTCGGGCAGCTAGGCCGAATATGTCCTTGTTCTTTGCAGATATAACACCTGGGGGCGAATTTCCGACGGTACACACGTTGCTCATTTGTTGAGATCTCACGCAATCTATGTCGTCGAGGGTCATGTCGAACAGCCTCCACTTCAAGGGCGTGAGCAACAGCATCTTTAAGGGTTGCATGGTGACCCAGACGGACGGCAGCTCTCACCTCCAAGTCTCTGATCCCGTCAATAAAAGCTTGCACCAAAATGCTGTCAAGAAATGACGAGGAAGCTCCTTGGTAAGCTTTTCTCACGAGCTTTTCTATTTCCAAAGCCCACTGCTGCAGAGACTCATTAAGACGCTGGTTTCTGTCCTTCAATTGGGCACGGTAGACATGTTCCAAGTGACTATCACCGTAACGTGATTCCAACGCTTCAAGAAGGCGGTCGTAAGTCACTTCACCTCCAAGCGCCTCTAAAACACTGAGTGCTTGGTCTCGTAACCCCAATGTTAATGCTGTTTTGGCTTGCTCCTTATCCCAACCGTTCGCCTTTGCCACAGACTCGAACTGCAGTTTGTATGCAGTCCACGAGGAGGTCCCATCAAATGGCGGTACTTTGAACTTTCCGACAGCCTGTGCAGATGAAATGGTTACAGAGCCAGCTGTTCCGCAAGCTATTTTCGTCTCCAATTTTTTTACGTTTTGAGCCACAGACTGCAGCCGCTCCTCATAACTCTCAAATTTCGTGTCGATGCCTCCTAATTTTTCGTCGTGGCTTTCTAATTTTACGTCGTGGCAGTCGAGCTTGTCTTGCACTGAATGAATTTCTCTTTGCCATTCCGCTTTAGACTCTTTCAAGAAGGCAAATAGATCTTCTTGTTGTTCCCGGAGCTGAACCTTTAGTTGCAAGGCCTGCTCTTCCTGGCGACGGGCCTGCTCTTCCTGGCGACGGGCCTGCTCTTCCTGGCGACGGGCCTGCTCTGCCTGGTGACGGGCCTGCTCTGCCTGGTGACGGGCCTGCTCTTCCTGGCGACAGATCAGCTCCTCCTGTTGTTGCTGGAGCTGTGCCTTCAATTGTAGAGTCTGCTCTTCCTGGCGACGGGCCTGCTCTTCCTGGCGACGGGCCTGCTCTTCCTGGCGACGGGCCTGCTCTTCCTGGCGACGGGCCTGATCTGCCTGGTGACGAGCCTGCTCCTTCAATAAGGTCATAATCGCGTACAGGTTAATTTCCGATGATGATCTTGAAGCACCCGTCGACGTACTCGGAGTACCCGCAGCCTCTTCCGCGGCCTGGCTTCTGGTTTTAACACCCTCCCTGTCGTCTCTCGGCGTTATCGGCATTTTCTATCCCGCTTCTGACACCAGTTGTTACGAGCGTGGGGGTCGGTTTAAATAGAAAATGCGAGGACAACCGTTGAAGACAGATTTTATTCAGCTGCACTTAACTTACAGCAAAGCGCGTAGAAATTCGAAAACTCTTCCTTACACAACACACAGTCACTTGTATAATCGCACTGTATAGCTTCACACACTTTATCGCTTTGTTCGCTTCGAATACTAGTCTTAGACTAACTTGAGCAGCGGCTGTTAGATCGCCTTTTATATAAGGCGCGGCCGAGTAGCGAAAGATCGAGAAAAGACAGGTACGTTCTGAAAAAGACAGGAACTTTCTGGGAGGTTCTATTAGGTCTTGTGTCTCTTTCTATCTATTCCATTCCTTCTAGAACAGTGACGTCAAGGCATGCTGTCTCTTTCTAGCCTGACGTCTCGTTCTATTCATTCCATTCCTTCTAGAACAGTGACGTCAAGGCATGCTGTCTCTTTCTATAGTGCCGTCTCGCTCACTCCTATGGAAATTTGGCCAGATATTGAAGTGGCCAAGCGCCGGGCGTAGCAGTATGAAAGTATGACAGTTTTGAAGATATCCTGATGAAATTTGGTACAGGGATTAATTAGAGCTTGGAAACGGACATATGCTACCTTTTATCGCGAATAATGTGGTAAAAGGTTGGGAGAGGGATAAGGACTGGTTAGTTAGTATGAAAGTTTGTCATTTTTGATGATATCCTGGTGAAATTTGGTACAGAGATGGATTAGAGCTCGAAAATCAACATAGGCTACCTTTTATTGCGAAAAAGGGAGTTGAAGGGCTGGAATAGGGCAAGGGTATGTAAGTTTAACAATTTTGAAGATATCTTGATGAAATTGGTATAGAGATGGATTAGAGGTTGGAAATGGACATAGGCTACCCCTTATCGAGAAAAAGGGAAAGAAGGGGGAGGGGGAAAGCGGAATAGGGCTATGGGATTAAAGTTTATAATTTTTCATTGGCACAAAAAAAGGGGTGAATATGGCAAATAGTAAGAATTTATTTTAAGATGTCCTCATGAAATTTGGTACAGACGTGAATTAGAGCTTCGGAACGGACATAGTCGAGTAACGAACCAAATATAGAAGCGAGTGGAGAGGCGAGTAGAGATTGTTATAGGGACGAGTGGATAGGCGTGTAAAGATCGAAAGTCGAGTAGAGTCGACTACAGGGGCGAGTAGATATGCGACTAGAGAGCCAAATAGAATGCAGTAAAGAGTTGAGTAGAGAGGCGAGTGGAAACATGAATGTAGTGGCGAGTGGAAATCGAATAGAGAGTTGAGTAGAGGTGTGAGTAGATAGGCGTTTGGAGAGAGTCAAGTAGAGAGGCGAAAAGAGAATCGAATGAATGGTCAAGTAGAAAGGCGAAAAGAGAATCGAATGGATGGGCAAGTAGAGAGGCCAGTGGAATGGCGAGTTTAGAGAAGAGTACAAAGTCGAGTAGAGAGGGGAACACAGAAGTCAGGAGAGAATCGAGTATAAATTCAACTATAGAGGCGAGTAGAAAATCGAGTAGAGAGTCGAATATAGAGGCGAGTAGAAAGTCGAGAACAGAGGTGAGTACATAGTCAAGGACAAAGTTGAGAAGAGAGGCGAATTTAATGCTCAATAGCGTCGGATCAACACTAAGCGATAACCGACATCCACGCGGGCGGAGCCGCGGGCAACTGCTAGTATTTAAATATACAGTCAAACTAGAACTCTTATTTTTAGCTTCACCGCAGTCGAAAAAATGTTTAACACATTACCAAACATGCACTGAAAACGCAACCGAAGCTTAGATTACACGAGTAACCGAACAATGCAGAAACAGCCAAAGGAATTTCATTATTAATATCCTAATGAAGCGATCATACCTGCGGATCTGAAGAGGATTACATTACGGCAACCGACCTGTGTAATCTGCCGCTTAATTTGGGGTTTCCCCTAAAGACGATGTGATTTAATCATTAAACTTGCCAGACAACTTTATGACTTGAGTAAGCAGTATATGGGCTCTTGTTTGGTATTTGTTTTTAAAATAATGTTGTTAATACCTTTAAGCGAAAAACACTTGCGCAGGACTCTGGATTACTCGTGATTCAAAATTCTATTGAATCTTTTTTTCCTGAGAAAAGTATAATTTGTCGTTGTTTTTAAAGAATGTGGCTAAATATGTGTGATATGTACAGGTGTTGTTAAAGCAGTATTGCTTGTAATTATTATTAACACTTTTCAGAACAATATAAAATCCCCTGCCGATTTTTACAGTTTATTCATAAAATAAGTACCTAATACGAGACATCTACAAGGACTACATCGATAGACACGTTTTCAGCCTACCCTAAATATTAAAACACTACACTTTAGTTTTCTTGTATGCACTTAGCAGCCAAGAATTTATCCACCTACCACTTATCCACTCACTCACTGAGCCGCGAGATAGCAAGATGTATATACATTTTTCCTTCACATTTACGAGGAAAGAAATCAAAATAATATTTTCTGCTATAAAGTAAAAGGGAAACAGATAATGAGCTGTTTTCTCCAAACGTCGGTTGATTAAAATGTAATCCCAACCGTCTTCAGATTCTTCAACCGACAAATCAAACAATGCTCGCAGTATTTTTGCTCAGCAGAGAGCTTGATGATTTATAATACCAAATTACAACGACAACGTCATGTAAAAAATAAAAGAAAACGAATAGTTACTATTTTGTCTACAAAACGTGCTGCAGCATAGCTAAGTCAAATGATTGTGTAGCAGTGGGTTCACATCGGCAGTGTGATGGCCAGGATACGAATCTGGAACCTTTATTTACCGACACTATTGCTTAATTCTAATGTAAATATTCCTTTCAATATTTGAATCAGTCATCAGTATCATCATTGATGAGTATGGTGATGGCTCTGAGGTGAAAGCCTCGAATACAATCAGCACACAAATGCTGATATGATGATTATTATCATCATCATAATTGAGAAATAGATACTTGTTCCTGTTGAACAGTATTTCACAATGATATCAGACGAAAAACGAATTCATTTTATTCGTAGTTCTCGTAGTAGATAAAAAATCCAGTTTGACATAAGGAAAACTACTTCTTCTTTCCTGAAGAATACCCCCAAACCATTTTTCTTATAACAATAGTAGAGATAAGCCAAAAATAAAAGTTGAAAAAACATGCGAAATTCTGTTACAAGTTTGCGAAATGGTGGAGACGTTCCGTTTGAAGCATAAAGTAAAAAAGTTTTTAAACCACTGCGGGATATACTGTTGCACAAATTTATAATGTAGTTTATAAGTATCAATTACGGGAACACGGAGTGACGACCCCATGACACCATTAAATGACACAATTGGTAGTGCCAGTGGTATAATAATGGTGTTAAATGACACTATTGGTGGTCAATTCTATCTACAGGACACCACAGGTAGTTTCAAAAGTATAAATTAAGTTTCCATGACACTACCAGTATTATCAAGGGTTTAGAATACCCTTTAAGTCAGCACAAACTCCACATATAACCTGATTTTGTACTATTACAAAGTAATATGCCAGGCCAACTCATTGGCAAGCGACGGCTTGCTAACGAGTTGGCCATACTACCGATTGGTCTAGCTTAGTATTATAGTAAAAGCAAGTAATCCGGTACTCTCACTGAGTGTAGAATTTTTAACATATAGTATACTACGTAGTATACATATACTACGTAGCATACAGTATACTACGTAGCACTCAGTATACATTTAGGTACCTTTCGATGTAACCTATGTACTCCCATAAACTTTGATTACTCAGTAGTATCATTGAATTTTGAATAAAAATTGTGCTCAAGACAATTAAACCACTAAAGACACTACTCACTTGCTATCAAGTACTAGATAACCGCAGGACTTTTCTCTCAGAACGGCAGAATAAAACGCGGCTATAAATATCTTCCCAAAAGTATATCTATATCTGTATACAATCCCAAACTCTGAGTCCAATCTCGTTCGTCCGTGGGCCTTGAAAAATAGCCTTGGGGGATGAGCGAATTACTTTTTTTTGGATTCACATCCCTTTCTCATCGTCACCTGTGCCCCGTACATATATATTATTGTTGTAAATAGGTAATACTTTACGCGCGGTTTGTTTCGGCTTCATAAATAAATGTTTGTGTAATATTTGTTTTTTGATGTGTTGACTTATTGTTATGCTTACAGAGCGCGGAACGTAATCAAAATCATGGTCTGAGTAACACAGTAGTCTTTTTTGTTTGATTATTTTTGTTATTTACTTCTTTAGATTGTGAGATATGTGGATTGTTGGAAAACTAATACAGCGCAATACATACTTAGCCGGTAACAGCATTTGATACCAGCTATCTACTGGCTTGAATTCGAATTCCATTCTGGGTCATTAGGCTTGACCAATCGTAACATAACTACGTGCGTTCGTATCATCCGACATATTTAAGTAGGTTCAGTTTTACGCCAGTTTTATTTTCTATGTTGACCAATTGAAATTTATAGTCAACTCACGTAGCACGATAGAATTTGAAACTCATTGCCAAATAAAGTAATACCCGGTTCACATAATTCTAGTAGCATTCCAGTCCAGCGAGCGAATCCAGTGTTGGTATAACGTGAACCCTCACTAGAATGGGCACACAACATCCACTGTAATTGTTCAAACGTAAAACACTGGCATAATGTGAACACTACAACTGTCCAGCGCTGTACTGGATTGATTTGCTGGATTACTGGACTGGGCTAATGAGAACCGGGTATAATGCGTCTGATTCGAAATGAGTTATATTTCAATTTAAATCTGCATGTAAAGTTCAAAATAGATTAGTTACTAGGTACCTTGTAAACTGTTTAAATGAAAATGTATAAATTATGTCGATACGGTTGGCTTCTACAGTTTACATATTACAAGCTTTTGCCGTCGGCTTCGCCCGCGTGGATGTTAGTTATCGCAACCTATGTCCTTTCACAAGGTGCAATCTACCTCTATACCAAATTTCATCAAGATCGGTTCAGTGGTTTAGGCGTGAAAGATGGACAAACAGACTCACTCATACACTTTCGCATATTAATATGGATATCGACGACGTTTCCTAGCGAGAACAAATTATTTTTTATCGATATTTTTTTCTTTCAAATAAATATTATTTATAAAAATATACTAAATAATCCCGTTAACATACAGCTAAGCAAAATTGCTTATGTTAGAAGTGGGTTAATGCGGCAGTGTAATAGCCAGGATTCGACTCCGGAACATCTCGACCATTAGACCGACTTCTTAATCACTAAGCTACGGACGCTTCCGTGCCTCCAACAATTTAATACAACGCTCCACAGAAAAAATCTCCAATTCTTATACTCAAGATTGAAAGAAATATTATAATTCCGAGTGTCCTGAAGACGTTCAAGGAAACAAAGTCGTGCATATCGAAACGTTATTAAAGCGAGCGGCTGATACAAAGAGTGACACGGACAATATTGGAGGCACAGGCGGCACGTATGGGGCCTATGAGACTTCGATATTGTTGCAGACTTAATTTATTGTAAGTATAGCCTGGTAGGGTCATTAGAGTTCTGAAGTCATTGCTTTCAGGTTTGTTTACTTTTTGATATAGGAAGGTAATGATTAGATGTAAAGAAGGTACAGTCAGGATCAATCTTAACTAGTAAGTAGGTCCTCAAAATTAAGAACATTTTAGTACTTTGAATCTTTGCATCGATGTGATTTGACTGTACATGCACTGTGGAGTTGAAGTGTGAGAAAAAGTACTCAAAATGATTTTAATCCCTTGTTTTTAAATTCGTTTTGAGTACTGGCTGTATGTAGATCAGTTTTGCTCTGGATGTCTAGCTTTAATCTCGATCGCATCCACTTTGACCTCGGTCCGGGGTCTACTTTTTAGTATAACAGAGTATTTAACTGAACTTCTTCTGAATAGTGGTATCGAAGTGAGTATTGCAGTTAAACTAGTTGTTGGAATTTTTAGGGCTCTAACTGCCGTAGGACGAAATGGAGCTCATTGGGCGAGGTCTATGTCCAGTAGTGGTAAAATTAGTCCTTAGCGACTGACATAGATGTTGGTATGACAAGCGGGATCAACGACTTAACGTGCCCTGCGAGGCACAGAAATACCCAAAACAATGCAAATATTTGTACCAGTGAACTACATATACTTTACAATCTGATCGGTAATATCATACGCACTATATTCGCAGTATTGAGTCCGTTGTTTTTTCTCATATTAAAACATTTTATATTATGTACTTTCCATTTGGGCCATTACAATCGTACCCAAGAGAGGAGTTTTCCTTTTGTCTCATACTTGGTTAGATCATTTTAGTGGATGAAATACCGATACATGCTTTTTAGTTTCTCATGAGGATTTACATCTATAACGGATCGCAGGACCTTCGAGGCAACAGGGGATGGAAGGAGGCGCTCTGCAATTTGGTTGAAAAGTGTGTTAGATTTTACTGTAAGCTATCTTACAGTGAGATAAATATTTACGAAAGTATATAAAAGTAAATAGTTTTGATGGTAAGGAACTCCTCATGTTGCAGTCTATTCTGCAGTTAGTCAGTGCTTTAACTACTTATGTGGAAGAAACGAAAAAAATACAAACAGAAATAAATATAGGAAACACTGGCAACCCAAAAACAAGACTGAAAAGTAGAGCTATCAATCGTGCCTTGATACCTGCTGGACGTAAGAGAAAGGAGTAAAACATAGAGAGAGGCAATTCCTCCTGTAGTCGTACGCAATGCACACTGTAACAGAGCAGTAATTAACAGGCCTTTAAACTTTGATAAGCATTGGCTGTAATTCCTATAGAGAATCCGTTTCTGTTAAACGTTCAAGTGCTTCAGTAAACAGTGAATCAAATCCATGGTTATCTCGTAACTGGTAACTCGGAACACGTAAATATTAGCTTACGCGTACTGCGCGAACTATGGTCTGCGACTGACCGTACAGTTGCGGACAGAAGTGTTTGCAGATTTCAATATAAATATCAGTTAAAGAGCATATATTATTTTTGTGGTTTTTATATCATACATATATCTTAACTTAATCCTTTGACTTCTCTAAAGATCTGGGAGCGAGAGAGTGAATATTGTGCTAAAATATTTCCAGTTCTTATAACCAATGAGAATTTTATTATTCGATAATCATATAATAACTGCCAGACCCGGATAGCGTATGTAGATTCTCATGACTGCACACAAGTACCTATAATTAGTTATTTGTATTATATTTATCAATTTTAAGCTAGAAATATCGATTTTTTTCATTTTTTGATTGATTCAGGTCTATATGCCAACAGACTTGGATCGCCAAGTCTGTTGGCATATAGACCTGAACTTTCCTTCATAATACAGCTAAAATGAAATTATGGCCTGTTTGTATGCTCTTTTTACAGCTATCAACCCTACCTCATTTGCGAAATCCAAGATAGGTCATTATACATTATACATACATGAGCAGAAGAAACTTATTTAAAATCCACACAGTTTGCGACCATTCTGCTGAATTTAGAGTTAAAAGGACAAATGTATGCAACAACATAATACTCGGGCAATGTTTATGATGAACATTTTTATTTTGCTTATCTCGTCATAGTTTATGCCCCAACCGTCCTGTACTCGACAGTACAATATGCAGGAACTTTACGAGCTCGGCCAGCAAAGTTTGTGTCAGTCCGTAACCGCGGCTCTGCAATGTGTTTGATTCAGAACAGGGCTCTTATTAGGCTTTAATTTTGACTAACCGTAACTCGTGTGTTCGTATTAATCGGCAGATTTATATTGGACTAGCAGTTGCCCGCGGCTCCGCCCGCGTGGATATCGGTTATCGCTTAGTGTTGATCCGACGCTATTGAGCATTAAATTCGCCTCTCTTCTCAACTTTGTCCTTGACTATGTACTCACCTCTGTTCTCGACTTTCTACTCGCCTCTATATTCGACTCTCTACTCGATTTTCTACTCGCCTCTATAGTTGAATTTATACTCGATTCTCTCCTGACTTCTGTGTTCCCCTCTCTACTCGACTTTGTACTCTTCTCTAAACTCGCCATTCCACTGGCCTCTCTACTTGCCCATCCATTCGATTCTCTTTTCGCCTTTCTACTTGACCATTCATTCGATTCTCTTTTCGCCTCTCTACTTGACTCTCTCCAAACGCCTATCTACTCACACCTCTACTCAACTCTCTATTCGATTTCCACTCGCCACTACATTCATGTTTCCACTCGCCTCTCTACTCAACTCTTTACTGCATTCTATTTGGCTCTCTAGTCGCATATCTACTCGCCCCTGTAGTCGACTCTACTCGACTTTCGATCTTTACACGCCTATCCACTCGTCCCTATAACAATCTCTACTCGCCTCTCCACTCGCTTCTATATTTGGTTCGTTACTCGACTATGTCCGTTCCGAAGCTCTAATTCACGTCTGTACCAAATTTCATGAGGACATCTTAAAATAAATTCTTACTATTTGCCATATTCACCCCTTTTTTTGTGCCAATGAAAAATTATAAACTTTAATCCCATAGCCCTATTCCGCTTTCCCCCTCCCCCTTCTTTCCCTTTTTCTCGATAAGGGGTAGCCTATGTCCATTTCCAACCTCTAATCCATCTCTATACCAATTTCATCAAGATATCTTCAAAATTGTTAAACTTACATACCCTTGCCCTATTCCAGCCCTTCAACTCCCTTTTTCGCAATAAAAGGTAGCCTATGTTGATTTTCGAGCTCTAATCCATCTCTGTACCAAATTTCACCAGGATATCATCAAAAATGACAAACTTTCATACTAACTAACCAGTCCTTATCCCTCTCCCAACCTTTTACCACATTATTCGCGATAAAAGGTAGCATATGTCCGTTTCCAAGCTCTAATTAATCCCTGTACCAAATTTCATCAGGATATCTTCAAAACTGTCATACTTTCATACCTTATTACCTCCCCCCCCTTATGCCTCCATTTTCGCGTCAATAGATAGCCTATGTTCGTTCCCAATTCAATCCATCTCTGTACCAAACATATCATCAGGATATCGTCAAAACTGGCAAACTTTCATCCCCTATAACCCACCCCCCCTTTTATCCTCGTCTTTCGCGACAAAAGGTAGCGTATGTTCGTTCCCAAGCTTTAATCTATATATGTACCAAATTTCATCAGGATATCTTCAAAAAGACCAACTTTCATCCCATAGCCATATTCCCCCCCCCCCTTTTACCCCTTTTTGCGACAAAAGGTAGCCTATGTCCGTTTCCAAGCTCTAAACTATCTCTGTACCAAATTTCTTTAGGAAATCTTCAAAAATGACAAACTTTCATCCCAAGGCCCTAGTCCCCCCCATCTACCCCCCTTTTTGCGATAAAAGGTAGTCTATGTCCGTTCCGAAGCTCTAAACTATCTCTGTACCAAATTTCTTCAGGAAATCTTTAAAAATGACAAACTTCCATCCCAAGGCCCTAGTCCCCCCCTTCAACCCCCCTTTTCGCGATAAAAGGTAGCCTATGTCCGTTCCCAAGCTCTGAACTATCTCTGTACCAAATTTCATCAGGAAATCTTCAAAAATGACAAACTTTCATCCCAAGGCCCTAGTCCCCCCCTTCTACCCCCCTTTTTGCGATAAAAGGTAGACTATGTCCGTTCCGAAGCTCTAAACTATCTCTGTACCAAATTTCATCAGGAAATCTTCTAAAGGAATAAACTTTTATCCCAAGCCCCCCCCCCTTCTTCCCCCCTTTTCGCGATAAAAGGTAGCTTATGTCCGTTCCCAAGCTCTAAACTATCTCTGTACCAAATTTCATCAAGAAATCTTCAAAAATGACAAACTTTCATCCAAAGGCCCTAGTCCCCCCCCTTCTACCCCCCTTTTCGCGATAAAAGGTAGCCAATGTCCATTCCCAAGCTCTAATCTACCTCTGTACCAAATTTCATTAAGATATCTTCAGAAATGACAAATTTTCATAAAAACTTTCATCCCCTATTTCCCCCCCTTAAACCCCCTTTCTCGTGATAAAAGGTAGCCTATGTCCGTTCTCAAGCTCTAATATACCTCTGTACCAAATTTCATCAAGATCGGTTCAGTGGTTTAGGCGGGAAAGCGTAACATACAGACAGACAGACAGACAGACAGACAGACAGACAGACAGACAGACAGACAGAGTTACTTTCGCATTTATAATATTAGTATGGATTAGTTTTACACCAGTTCTATCTCCTATTTTAACCAATCAAATTCTGCTGTATACACACGTTACAACTTTGATTGGAAGTCATTGTCAAGTAGAATGATGCAACAAATCGATGCGGACCGGTGGCCGTAGCGACTACTGCTGAAGTATGACGAGCGCGCTTTTGTTAGTTGAAAGTTTAAGAGAACAGTAACAACATCAAACTCGTCAGTTATTGATGGATAGTCTGATCCATTTTTATTATTTTTCTGTTATAAAACTTGTATTGTTTTGTTTATTACTAATCAATTACCTACTGCAGGGTTTTTTGATCAATATAGTCAGTTTACTGTATGAACGTTTAGACGATACTGTCGAAAGTTTACGATCATTGAAATAAAACCCAATTTCAGCAGCCGTTATCACGGGGTGGCTAAATGTCCAATTGAGCAGTCCGACTAGGGAAGTACCTACGCCCTACAGACTACCGTGGTCATAACAACCTCGTGTTGTGTTCCCGGCGGTGAGTAGGGTAGCCAGAGCTCACTTGACAGTATTTGTGCTGTCAGTAAGCAGACCAAAGGCTACTCCTTCTTTGTCTTGTACACTGCCGGCATATAAACTCTCTGTGTTTACCGGATCGGTAGCACGAGTGTGACTCCCCTGGTGTTGCACACTTCCATAGGTCACGGTAACCACTTTCCATCTGGTGGGCCGCGTGTTGGTCTGCCACCTCAGTGGTATAAAAAGGACGGGTAGCACTCCGGGAGTGCCGGCAGAAGTGAAAACTTTTACTTTCTTTCTTTCTTCGTTATATACAGAGAAAAAGATAAAAGAACACACCATACCACACCATACCATACCTATAATATAGCGCCAATCATAGAACACATCACTAATTTTCTGTTAGAAGAAATTAATGAATTACAAAAAGAAAAAATAATCACAAAAAGTAATAAATTACAAAAATAAAAAATAATCACAAAGAGTAAAAAATTACATAAAGAAAAAATTATCACAAAATGTTATAAATTACAAAAAGAAAAAATAATCACAAAAAGTGTCAGAAGCCCAGGTTCGAACCCGGTACTATCTGAAACCATAAGGACTTACAGTCGAAGCGCTTACCGCTAAGCTACAAAGCTTCTTAACGCACTTAACAAAATAAACAATCTGTAGCTGTTGTAATGTTGTATGACGTCAGTCATCGGTTACGGTTCAAAGGTCAAGTAATCCTGGCGCGAGTTTTATTCCCTTTACTCATCCAACGCCGATAAAGAAGTTTTCACTTCAAAAAATAGCTAAATGTAAATAGGTAATACCAAATAAATCACGATAAAATACGTTATAAAATATATTGTATTTCAAAGATGTTGGACTCTTTACGTGAACGAATCTATTCAACAAACAGTTTTCATGTCACTATTCGATCAATCTCATAAACTTATAAGTACCAGTATCTTATAATATCTCGTAAAACGGAATGCATTTTCCACTGAACGCGAACAAGATATGGAATGGAACACGACCCGCAGGTCCACAGGAAATGAAGGAGTGCGATCTCATCTCCGTGATAAATCTATGGAGTATTGAGCAGAACTAACATAGTTTTTATATAGGACATTTTTATTTTATATAGGATAGGAGACGGCCTCTGTGGCGTGGTAGTAGTATATTCAAGTGGAACGCAAGGGGTGTCTATTTGCGTTGGACTGGGTGTATTCATGCCACGGAGTGTAGGTTAAGCTGTTGGCCTTGGTTGCCATACAAATATCTGTGTTAGTCGTTAGAAGCCCTAAAAAGTTCGACTAGTCTATCTACAGAACTTCGATATCGTCAGTTAGTTGTGGAGGTCAGATGGATGCTTCACGCAAAATATTGGAGCTCAGCCGCATTGCAGACAGACTGGAAAGCCCACCCCAACTGTGTTAGAAAAGGCTCAGAAAATGATGATATTTTATAATATACTTCGGGCTAAAAGTTTTCTTTGGAGCTGACTTCAAAATTTCATTTGGGTATAATTATGAATGAAGACAGAAAGTTTATTTGCTTTAGCTGGCAATTTACTTTTATCCGACAAATATCAAAACATTTCAACCACAAAGTCATACGCTTTAATAGAAATCGATATGTTCTGTTGTGTAGGATAAACAAGGAAACAAGGGCCGGTCCCGCACTAGTGACGACTGTTTACAGAGATAACTTATGCTATTCTGGCACGAATCTCGTTTGCCGTGTACACAAGTGTGACGACAGATGGAGCTTCGGACTATTGTGACCGGCGGTGGACTAACTCGGTTCGTTCGTATCAGCGAGTGTGTCAAATCAAAATTTTCAGTGATGATATTTTGTGAATGGTTTTTGATAACTGGTAAACTAGTTAAGTATCATGTAATTAGGATACCCATAGCCAAGCCATACTTACTAATCTACTTACGATGGACACAGAATAAAAATAGTAAATACTATAGAGTTGTATTTTGAAATCTAGAGTACAATTTATGCTTTACTGTTAGATACATTATTTTATATCATTTGTCTATTGAGTTTTTACGATAGCTACAGCTGACATTGAATCCTATTTTATTTGTTTGTAATAATCACGCTAAGTAAATATGTATGTTTGACATGTAACTACTGGCTCGTTGATACGTGACAGCATATTAGACCACTTTTATTACGTGTTCTATAGCCGTAGGTATAGCTCAAGGAATCTTTATCCAGGTTAAACACCTAAGTACTAATGTCGCATTTGTTAGTAAATTGATCCTCTCAAACACACACTGCCACTTGCCTCCTAAATTTCACACAAAATAGAAGATCATTTCATATTGGCACTGTAAGCACTTTGGCCCGGCGCGGTGCAGCGCGTGGATGCGGGTAGTAAATAAAAACGCTCTCAATTGCCGCCCCGTCTGCGCCGGATGCGCGACTGGCGCGATTCATAGGGCTGGCACGAGAAACATGCAGAAATGTCATTAGATTGTATGATAAATATACATTCTGAGCGGCACCAATCAATTAATCATTAGGTTCAGAGGTGATATCCTAAATCTAGCAGATACAGCATATTTATGTGTCTCCATAGAGTGTACGTTATATTGTACATTACAATATAATTCATTTGTTATTCATGAAAATATTTTATCTTTCTTTAAGTTAACGAAAATGTAAGTTCATTGGCATTATTTCCACTACATTTTCACATAGTAAAACGTTTATTAGTAACCTCTTAGACTAGTGAGTATGTGTTGATTTGGTAATATTTAATCGCTTTCTTTATATATTTGTGACTGTATTTCTCCAACGGGTGAAGACAAAGTTCTTTTACATATAGTTCGATCCCAGAATCGAATATAAGACGTCATGATTGTACGCAAATAGGTTAAAATATATGATGTATCGTTCGACTATTAGTAGTTAACAAAATCAAGCCAGCAGCCATAGTGATACTGTACTATACGTAGATCACACGTAAAAGGTTTGCGTAACTTAAAAAAAGATAACATGTTATAACCAAAATATTATGTTTATTGCTTTTCGAAATCCTCTCCTTTACATTAAGCAATTTTTCCTGCGTTTGAACTATTTTTGAAAACAGAAGGACCCACAAAGTATATTGTATGAAGGACCACAGATCTGAATGCATGTTTTCTAGGTGCTGAATAAACGCTATCGTTGACTCTTCGGAGTTGGTCAAAGTAAAATCTCTCATCAAATCTTTGATTTAGGAGAAAAAACAGAAATCACAGGGTGCTAGGTCTGGGTTATGTGCAGGATGGGTGAAGAGTTGTACTTTTTCGGAAGCTAAAATGACTTTGTTTTTTTGGCCGTGTGTGAAGAAGCGTTGCCATGATATAGGAGAACGCGGCTTTTTGGTCGTCTTTCACGATTTTTTTCTAACGCCCTGGGTAAACAAATCGTTAAATACCACTCGGCAATAATACTCTTTTGATCTTAGTGGAATTGTGCAGATTGAACCCATAGCTGACAAAAAAAACGCGGTCATTTTTTTAGCAACGTTTGTCGCCCACCTCACTTTTATTGGCCTATTCTTATTTTCAAACACCCATTCACAAGATTACTGTTTTGTTTATTATGGGTTCAAAACAATAACTCCACCTTTCGCTTCCTGTGATAATATCGTAAACAGCATTAGAATGTCCGTAGTCGTACTTCAGTAGCATCTGTAAACACCATTCCACACGAACCCGCTTCTTCTGCGCTGTCAGTTCATGAGGGACCAACAACAACAAAGTTACCAAACGTTCAATTCCTCTTGTAAAATTTTCTGAATTTGTTTCATACCAATCCTCAATAGTCCTCTAATTGTCTCATAGATAATCCGCGGGTTTTCTTCAATTAGCCGCTTAACTGTAGCCACATTATTTTCGTTGAAGGCAGTTGAAGGGAGAGAGAGAGAACTTTTAAAATCATTATGAATCAACGCTCTAAAATCTTTTCAACTTAATTTCATTTTCGGTGCATACGTAGAACTTTGATGTGTGATAAAAACAATTGACAAATAATATCCTGCCAATTTTTTTTTATAACTAAGAAGGATACAATATTTAAAAAATATAACATTCGAAATTCAAATAGTTTTAATTAGCTAAAAGTGCAAACCTTTTAGTTACTACATGTGACAACCCTGGCCACCGCCTGCCGCGCGGTCGCGGCAACGTATGCACTCGCGATGAATCCGGATACGCACTTAGCTGTTTATGCCGACTGTCGACTGCATTAGCCGCTAAATATCTACTGTATTTTAATATTGAATGAGGTGCCGGGGGAGACGGGTCTGTGAGTGAAGTTTCGAGATAAGTACCACTTATTTATTTACTTAAAAGTACCTAAGTGGTGTTAGAAGGAACTTTAAGTACTTATGGAATGTTACCAAAGTACTTAATTGTGTTCATTGTGACACTGATTCTGGGGCTAAACTAGTGCGTTGTGTAATATAGATGTATTTGTAAGGTTATCGAAGGTTTTGAAATATATTTTTTTTACACGGTTTTACGGTCTAGACTATTTACTCTACTAATACTTCTGATTATATTTCATTTTATTAATGCGCTACACGTTGCTAGTTTTTTTGGCCTAAATTGTTCTCATACGCCATCCGCATACTATGTGACAAACACGGGGAAGCCGCAATGACTAAATGATGCTATCGTCAGTATAACCGAGACATCGACTGAACCATGAGACACTTTGTCACTATTTCTATTCAATAGTCGTACCTAGTAAAAAAATATTTACTCATCTAACTCACATAAATGATACCCAGTCTCAAACTGATATTCATAACTATACATATATTTATTCGAGCGTGTGCCTTCACTAAAGTTTGTAAGTGATCGTGTTATGAGCATTCATCGGACGGTACAACGCTTAGGACGTGATGTCAGTGTGAAGAACGGCGAATAAATAGATATGCTATGTTACAACATCAAAAATATATGTATAATAACATGCTTATTTATAACGAGTGTAAAAATCTGATTTTCGCATATAATGGAAAAATGAAAGCCCTGTTAGGAATAAACGGGTGTTACATTTTCATTTTGTTAATTTGGTTTATCGATTCCATGTACTAAAGGCCCCTGTTTCTTAACATCAACTGGATAATTTTTGTGCCAGAACTGTAGAATCTTCTGAACTGGGAACTTCTTTGTGTGGTAGATACATCGTATATCCATATAATACAATGGAAGAGGTATAGTTTTTTTTTAAATTTAAGTTTAGATACATTCTTAAAGGTATGTTTTTTATGGAGGACTCGTTAATTTCACTTCAACTCGCCTGATGGTAAGCTAAAGGCAAAGTCTCAGAAACCATTACTACACGATATCTTATTAATTATTATCGTTATTATTGTAATCTAATATATAAAATTCTCGTGTCACAGTTTTCGTTCCCAAACTCCTCCGAAACGGCTCGACCGATTCTCATGAAATTTTGTGGGCATATCGGGTAGGTCTGAGAATCGGCCAACATCTATTTTTCATACCCCGATTCGCGATAACCGACATCCACGCGGGCGGAGCCGCGGGCGACAGCTAGTAATTACAGAAAAACGTGTTCAACTGTTATGAACTTTTGTAAACATAATATCGTCCGGTTCTAACAATCACTGACTCTGTGGCGATCTTCAGCAGTTAGACTGAAGTCGGTCCCCTCGTATTTGCACATTTCTCTCTTATAAATAAATATTTGTGTTATTCCCTTTTCCTTCATTTCCACGGTTATTTTTAGGACATTTTTATTGGGTTGACTTTTGAAGTCATTTTGAAATGAGGATACCATAAAAAATTACTGTAAATCGTCTTGCCTTTTGAGCCCTGGGTTCATTCTTCTAGACCGTGTATGGGATCAACTGCCATTTGATCCTCAAAAGCATGAGGAAAGCCTGTACTAGAGGCTCGTCTGTTAATCAGAAGACGTTCTGGCTAGCGTGGTGTGGCATGATTGACTCTGATCCATATATAATAACCCTAACACTCATCTAACATAAGAAATATTACATGTTTTCTTTAAGAATTAATTTAAATTTTTAGTATACTGAATAATCAATGTTAAAATTGAAAGTTGCTTAATAATTTCATACCACGGGTTATTCGTACCATGGTTCCAATAAATAGCCTTCAAACACAACCTGGGGACGTACAAAACTATCTGCTATCCGCAAAATCATTTGTGTGAAACTGAATATTTTTGGCACAGTACAAAATTCACGAAGAAATAATTTATGTACAGTTTCGTACAATAGGTACGATCGAACATTTTGCTGATCCAACAAAACAGGGTACGCTCGCGTTCAAAGCGCTGTAAAATCAGAGCCTTTGCGGGCAGCAAACCGCGCACTCCCGTACTAGCTATACCCAATACCCATCTACCATTTAGGATTTACGAAAACTTTGGTCTAATAAAGTGTGTTAGGCTATCCGTGTGTTCCTCTGTTCATCTATAGGCATTCCGCATACGTAGTGTGATGGTACACAAGTTACTCAACAATGGGAAAGTTATTAATAACTTTAAAAATTGCATCTGTAATACGTTGGTATTTTGATGTTTAATGGCGGGCGTCCGGTTGTAGTCATCTGGCTCGTATCGTTTCTATTTGACCCTCCATAAATCAGATAAAGCAAGACCTTTTGTGTTGGCTCCTGAGGCGATGTTCGTTGTTTTTGTGATACTTTAAAGAAACTATTAGAACGTTAGTTGTTACGAGAGAAATCCATAAAACACGTGCAGGTTTTGTAAAGACGAGGCGTGGGAGCGTCTTGGAGAGATTTTTTATGAGGTTGGAGAGAGCGTAGGTTCGAGGCATTCGGGTGGTATCCGGGGACGAGGACAGTCGACCAGAGCTCGTGAAGGGGTAGGAACATAGGCGTCACTCGAGTAAGTTACGGTGCTACACTGTCAAGTGAAACACTATTAATAATCTGCAGACGTGGTGAGTTACTTTCATATCATTACGATTAGTTATACCTAGTTATTATTGTATTTATATGTTTTCTGTGTAATTTTATTCTTAGCTGAGTGACGTGACGCTTAGAGTATTTAATTGTGTACATTTAACATTATTCTTATGATTGCGGGATTCGTTGATAAATGTTACGCGGTACCTTTGCCCTCGACGCGTGTTAGAATGTCCCACGTAACGAGTCATGGCTTTCAGACCAGGAACTTGGCAAACATATGCTTTGGCGGAGGCCGAAGCTATCCTTGTGTGTGCCTAGGCCGAAGACGCCCCTGAGCTTGTAATCTGCTAGCGAGGCGGCGCTACGCGAGGACGAATGTATGGTGAAAATTGTATGGATGAGTTAGGAGCAACTTATCGCATTGAGACCGTATTCAGCCGTAGTATAAATTCTATTACACCAGTCCTGTCATACCTGGAGGGGCTGAGGTTAAAGTCCCAGATGGGTACAGCATGCAAGAGCTGGCTTAAAGTTCAGATTGACGGAACACCAGTTATTACACACTGGAGATTGGGGACGTTGAGCTTCTCGGGGGTCTATGTGTTGGAAGTGCGGTATAATGTAAGCCTAACTCAGAAGTACGATCGAATGGATGTGAGTCAAGTAACTGCTAGCAACGTATTTAATCGTTTGTTGTACTTCAGTTCCACTTCTTTTTACTCGCGGTTAATTCCTTTATCTATTGCAATGACTGAGACCAGTGGGGGAATTATTGTCTCTGGATGAATTCCACAATATCTGTGCGGTTGGCGGAGCACTCATATCTCCCGCCAAAGGGCGGGGGCTGGCACTTTTGACTTAATATTTAAATCAAATACGCAAAACGAAGTTCACTCAGCTTTGGTTAGACGACGTACCGTCACAGTAGGTCACTAACTGTACAAAGTACAGTCAACGACAAAAATAACTTAAAAATCTAACTTAAACTCTTTGATTCTTTTATATATTTTACAATGATTTAGTACTAAGCAGCAGAAATTTGGTACAGGAATAGATTATTGTTTGGAATAATATCTGTTATCCCTGGGATAGGGACCCTGGACTTGCAGGAACAGGAATCAGAATTCAATACTGGTGAAGTCGCGAGCAGCAGCTAGTTAGTAATAATAGATAAATAGAAGCACCCGTATATTGTCCAACAACTGGTCTAACTGCAATGCTTCGATATCGCCTTTGGGTTGTGGAGGTCAGGTGGCAGTCGCTTCGCGGAAAATGTCGAATTTTAGCCAAATCCCCAGTTGGACTGGTAAAAGCGGACCTCAGACTCCAAGTTGATAGCTTCTGAAGCGACTGGAATTAACGCTAGGATGAAGAAGAACAAGAAGCTATATCTATAAAAATAAAACAATTAACATCGAGTCTGAATCAAAACCACGACATCTAACGTAGCTTTCGAAAGCTGTGCTGCACAGATAAAATATAGGTACTCTAAACCAAACTGACATTAAAAATAAGCTCAAAGAATATTTATTACTCATTACATAAAAAAATATTACTTAATATTAACACCCTGTATATGAATCATCGCACACAAACACTCACTAATACATATTATCTATCTTCATGCTTATGTTCTACCAGTCAAGCCTCGCTCGTATTTTGTACGTGTTACGGACGAAATTCCTACTTGGTAATGGTAACGAACGGAACGATCACCTGATTTTATATTTTTATATGTGGGTATGTTTAAAGTAATTTGTGTTGTGTTGAAGGTGCAACGACAGTGATCCAATATCCAGATAAATCTATAAAGGTTTTTGTGATGTTGTTAAATGAATCATATAATATGTAATTTATTATGAAATAAACTATTAAAAAAAAGGTATTATATTAAATTGGTGATAATTTCAAAGAAACATGTATCACATTTCTCATAACGAATTAAACACCGCATCTAATGTGATTCTCATTAGAAACTGTTATTTCTAAGTGTGAGTGCGTAATGGGATTGCGGTGTCTTCGCCGCGCGATTAGAATACGAGCAAATAGACAAATGGCTTCACGCTCCAGGACTATTGTTCCTTTTGTTAATTGATCGGGCCTTACTCATGATAGAACGTTCGAGATGGGGTCTACCGTATTGGAAGGAATGTAACGGTCGACGAGAAACGATTGATAGAAGTGGCTATGGCGTTTGGACTGTATTTGTTTTCAGTCGATTTACTTAGTTTAATTACTCAGTATGGTTGAAAATAGTCTTATTTGATAATGAATTCATTCAAAGATTACTATGACCATCCAGAATATATTAATATCCTGTTTTATACGGTCTTACAAGAGTTCAGCAGAATAGTTTGCTCGAGATGCTACCTATCAACAGCTAAGAAAAAAATACATTTCACGCTTACAATAAAAATTGCCGTAACTCCGTTCACACACAACAGCATTCATGTTACATAAGAATGACCGAATAAAGAACGAATAACCATCACGGTAATAAAGCAGTTTCTCCAAGCAAGATAGAAAAAAATGACAATTATAGACACATTTATAGATACTTTTATAACTCCACAGAAAACAGCAGAAACATTACAGAACTGAACGCGAAACAAATGTGAATCGATAGCGTATATATTGGTAGTGTCCCGAGGTGCCGCGGGCGCCCACTCGGATCGGACTCGATAGCGCGATACGGCAGTCAAACGACTTGAGTGCAGAAACAAACCAAGTGCCGTGACCAACTGAGGCACTAACACACTTTAAGCACTAAAATATCACAACAGCGATGTGACTTTACTGCTGGCAGTGTTGGAATAATGTAAATTATTATGTGTTTAGTGTATCGTAAAGTGATATAATATTGATGTTTGACGTTACAACTTTAGTTAGTAATTGCTGTTTCTTGTGTAGGGTAAACAGTATTATTGATTTTTTAATTTAATGATAATAATAGATTCGCCTTTTAATCAACAACAGCTGGCGAAATTTGGCTTTTGGTATTTAATACAGCCTACCTAATTTTGCAATCTTAAGGCGGAGGATCGTACGCAATGGCGCACATTGGGAGAGGTTTTTGTTTTGTTATGTCCAGCAGTGGACTGCAGTGGGCTAATAGATTGATTGATTGATTGATTGAAGTCAAACTTTGATTTGTGAAATATATTGTCTTATAATGTACGTTTTATAGCTAATACTACAACTAATATTTTTGTATAATGGTCAAAATCAATCACACTTGCATTTCAAGTATCAATTAAATAATGGATTGGAGGTCCAGGTGCAGGTTTACCTCTCTCTAATAACTTGGGTGGTCGCTCCCAAAAATGCAAACATACCAACGGACCAAGGGCTTTTAAATGCGGTCTGCAATCGCTGGTAGAACTATGATTACTTACGATTCTTTCGGAACCTCTGCTTACTTGGTAAACAAACAAGTCAAAATTTAAAAAAGTCTCTAACCCTTCACACCCGCATAAAGGCCTCAAATAACCCACATCAGCACCCTTCCCCGAGCCACACAACCTCACGTAAAATGCTTGTAAACTATAAAAAGGCCTTCAAATCAAATTACCATCTAAAAGCAATGTATCAATGAAACATGGCGGATGCGTGAGGCGCGAAAACATCGGCTTATGACTTACGGAAGCGTGTCTCGAATGCCTAACGAAGTGCCAAGCTTTGGTTGCCTTATACTACCTCGGGTAGTATTGGGACTAGCTTGACATTAAAACGGAGTTATCAGTATATCTATAGTATACGTGTAACTACAGACTAACAACTTAATAATATTAAATAATAATTATTAACACTAATTCATTTAATGTTTATGTCTTGAGGGTAGCGGGGACCGTGCGGACCCCCTCCCGAGGAGGGCTAGACCGAGAGGGATGGCCCTGGGTCAGCCGGGGTGCGAGGGATATGTCGCATGACACCCTCACCTTCGGCCTAGCACTATGACCCACAGACGGCGTGCAAATTGGTCGGTTCGAGTCCGACATAACCTCCCCCTGCGGCTTCGGAGGGGGGGTTTCCGTGGGGATATCCTGCACGTAAAAAAAGGGTAGCGGTGCGTTCAGACTGCACTCATTGAAAAAAGGACAGATACTATTTATACCGAAACCGAAAAAAAGTAAAAATCGAAGAATCATAACACATTTGTCAAGTACAAGTGCGTAATGGATGATATCGCAATGGACCCAATGGCCTCCCCCAAACGGATGGACAGCTGCCTGCACGGCTCCAGCATGGGGTTTGTTTTCATATAAAAGTAAATATATAGTCATCCGCAAGTGCACTGTGCGTTCAAAGATATTCCATTAAAGTTTTATCGCAATATTTTGATTTCTAATGAAAAGTAGAGTACCATAACGCATTTAAAGCTAATCCTGTGTCGAAAAATATTATCAACTACCGCAACTTATGTAGAAAATATGCTTATTTACTACCTCGGTAATAAGAAGGAAAAAAAAATGGTTGTTATCTTCTTAAACCCTTAACCTTGTAGTCTATACCTATATCTAATCTGACAGCCTCTGTGGCGTGGCGGTAGTGAACGCAGCCGCTACGCAGGAGGCGCGGGTTCGATCCGCGCTCAGTGCAAATATTTGTA
Organism: Eilema caniola; assembly: GCA_949126895.1. Classification (NCBI taxonomy): domain Eukaryota; kingdom Metazoa; phylum Arthropoda; class Insecta; order Lepidoptera; family Erebidae; genus Eilema; species Eilema caniola. The sequence goes on along the minus strand of OX421477.1, from coordinate 960,351 downwards.
TGCATGAATATGTATATTTGCATTGGTCTGGGTGTATGTATTTGCTAATAAAAGTATCTAAGTATGTTTATCCGCATTCTAGATTCCATAACACAAGCTAGTTAAGCTGGGTCTAGATAGCGTTGTGTGAAATGTTGTGGAATATTTATTTATATCAAACATATCTAATAAGAGAATTTACTTCCTCACGAATCGTATTTTAAAAAAGATAAACTCCCACAGCGTTTCCACATAGTTCAGCGTGATGCAGACTCCGTACATTAAGATGAATGTACGCATCCAACCACCAGCAGCTTGCTCCAGTCCAATATATCAATTTGGTACAACTGACTCATAAAACACTGACACATGTAGCTGCCTTTAAAATTGGTCCGACGCACTTACTTTTATCGTGACCACGTAATATATGGAATAGCGTTTCTAATTCAAACCAATTCAATTTTTTTTCTAATCAGTTTATGTTCACACAACCGCTAACAGAAAAAAAATAGTGAAACTGTAAAGTAATTAGTGCAATATGAATTTCTGAATCGGTTTCCATTATTATGTACATTTGTTTTGGTTACCTCCGCTCTAAAGCCTTTCACAAAATAATTAACACAACATGAAATACTTACTAACTTAGTCCTCTAGGGATTATAAAACTCATATCCCTATATATCTCATACAGTATATTCCACTGTTATAATTTATTTTATTTTATACTTTTATTTATGACATAGATCTATTTATAATCGTCTTCTAATTTCCTTCATTTTGATACCTCACTCGATAAATTTTAGTGAAAGAAAATATTTTACCACATACATTTTGGCGCCAAAAAAACAATATATAGCTTTTATTCATATTCATATACCCAAAACACTTGAGCAATAAATACTATTCATTTGAGACATGAATCATTGAAATCCGCGCGGTGGTTCAGAAGATATGAGGTCATAAAAATATTACAAACATACAAGATACGCGCTGGAAACATAACCTTTCTTGGCAGGCGGGTAAAAAAAAGGATTGTAAATTTTTAGTTTTAATCAATTTGTGACGTTGACTGTACATGTATTTTATTGCGACAGGTGTTGTCTTTTTAACCGATTTCTAAAAGGGCGGAGGTTCTTAATGATAGTGGCCTTTGCTTATATTTTACTACTCTCTTGTTTTACAATAAATTCGGCATGTGACGTCACACATGTACAAAAGTTAACCGTTTGATATCTTAAAATTCTTATCAAAACATTGTAATGCAATGTAATGTCTTTATTCATCGAGGTCACAAAGTATTGCCAATAAACTTAAGAACATGTACGTTAACAGTCAGTTTCAGCCAATGAACAAAACCTCTGACAAAAGTCTCCGGCAATAAAATGCCACAACATCCACTTTTATTGTACTAGTCACCGTTAACTTAATTAAAAAGGTTTTGTTGAAAAAGCTGTATGGATTTTGGTGTGGCTTATAAGGCCCATATTTTAGAATGCCACTCAGCTGAATCTCGCTTCATCTGAGGATAGATTGTATAGACAATCGGCCAGACAACCTGTCAAATATATCAATCTGTGTATACAATGTTTTTTCAGAGAAATCGAGATTCAGCGGAGTGGCATGCTAGAATACGGGCCTAAGTGTAAGGACCTGGGCTAGAATTAAAATCTGCCGATAAGTTTGATTACAAATGGTTAAGCACATCAAAGAAAAAATACCAATCGAATTAATACAAGAAATGATGGTGGCATTTGACGGTGTAAGACCAAAGAAGAAAAGACAAATACACTTTATTGCACACAAAGTCTCGGGTTCTAATTCCAGCGCGACCAAACTACGAGTATTATTAGATTTTTAGGAAATTTTCAGAAGTATAGAAAAAAATCCTAATTGTAAGAAGGAACTTGCCACATAAAAGGACCAAAGGTTCAAAATACTCATATGATATTATGTAATGACTTCGAAGGTAATACACAGCCAATGCTATAAAAAAAAGACGGGTTGCACTCTGGGAGTGCCGGCAGAAGTGAAAACATTTTCTTTCTTTCTTTCTTCGTTATATACAGAGAAAAAGATAAAAAGAACATATCATACCATACCTATAATATAGCGCCAATCATGGAACCTATCACTAATTTTTTGTCAGAAGAAATTAATGAATTACAAAAAGAAAAAAATCACAACGAGTAATAAATGACAAAAAGAAAAAATAATCATAAAAAGTGTAAGAAGCCCAGGTTCGAACCCGGTACTATCTGAAACCATAAGGACTTACAGTCCAAGCGCTACCGCTAAGCTTCGAAGCTTCTGGGCGTACCTAACAAAATAAACAATCTGTAGCTAAAGTTGGTTGACGTCAGTCGCCCCTTACGGTTCAAAGATCAAGTAATCCTGACGCGAGTTTAACACTTTTTACCCATCCAACGCCGCTAAAGAAGTTTTCACTTCAAAAATATTAGTGGTAAAATCAGTTTTCATAAAAGATTGGAATACTTTAGTCGCAAAATGCCGCAAAATTATAGTGCGAGACTAAGTCTTCATAATTTATTCATTAATTTAAAACATGAACGTTTTGCGGAAGACTCGCTGTATATTTAATGTGTACGTAATGTGTCGGCTCGCTACAACATTGTTTTTCCTCCACGTTGAATTTACCCCGCTATAAAAAAGAATCGCTCCGCTTTCTATTGGGGTAAAGAGGATCGGTCCTCTAGCAAGCGGGGTAAAATCAACATCGCGTTGTCACATGCAAGTACACAATTTACTCCTGGTTTTGGGCTCCCTGATGATTGTAATTGCCGTCTTTGAGGACTTTTTTTAACTATATGGGTGATTAGAAAATGCCTATATTCTAGGCAAACTTGCATGAGAACCCCTTTCCTCAGTTACTCTGGCGGTACTTACACATTGCATGAGCGTCGATAATCTTAAGGCCATATACACCCTACCTGCAAGCTGAAATACGTGCTGAACTACAGGCGAGGATCTTTGACAAGATGCTCCCCCCCCCCCCTTTCTGGGGAAAAATGAGGACGCCGTAATCCCACACCACCTCCGCTGCCTCCGGCGGGGAGAATCCGAGGGGATTGCCGCACTTAAAAAAAGATCCATACATATATTGGGAACTTTTTTCACAGTATTTTACTTTATGACTGGCAACCTTTGAGGATGCCGTAAGGCGAAACCGTATAGATTGGTGAAATGTGGGCGTTAATTCACCTCTACCTTACCCTCCGGGGATAAAGCTCACGCCTTTATATGTATGTATGTATGTAAATCAACAGTATAAATAACCCATAAAAGCAATAAAGAAAAGGACCAATAAGTAATGTAGAAAGAACTGACTGACTGACTCGGCTGATGATTATGATTTACTTAAATATATACCTCAAGGCAATTCATCCAATTATTTAGGATGTAAGTACACATCCTAAATAATTGGATGAATTGCCTAACTAAGACATATTTTGTAGTACCATTTTAAATCTAGTATTTTCAATACTGAGTGTGGTCTCATTAGTATTCTGTGAAGAAAGGTATAAACGGTAACTGAACCCTTTAAAGCTCCAATTCCTCAGCAGTATTTCACCAAGTATCGCGTTGTTTTCGGTAGTGGCTCGTATGAATAAAACGTAGCAGGTTGGCAATTCAGCCTACGGCGTAGAGCGTGCACGTGCTACGTGCGTCGGTTACACAGTGCTACGGGCTACGAAACACACCTTATTTACGACGTCGTATACAGAATGATCATTACTAATTCGTAGGTAATGAATTCATGATTTTTATGATACATTTCCTGTAAACTTTTTTTATACATTAAAGGTGATAAACAAGCGTAGGATTAGTAATTGTTGGCAACCCCGGAGATTTAATTTACCCTCTTCTTTACCACTTTACCTATATTTTTTCCTCTCTACCCCTTCCCCTTCTACCTACTTATTGTATGAAACGTAATTAATAGTGTAGCTATTCCATAATTAAAAAATCTTTCAGCGGGTAATAGCGAGAAATGTGCTTAAACTTTTATAAAGGGCAATATTCTTAATGAGCTCATTAGCAAAGAACTTAGTAATCTACATAACTCAACAAAAAAGCAAGCTATAGTGACGTGCATGAAGCAATCAAATCTCTGACAGATTACGGTAAGCATGGGTTAGCGTCATCCCTCAGAGGATTGGTGACCATTGGAACAAAGCAGTCCTAAAATGGTGTCTACAAATCAACGGAAGATCTTCCAACCAATAGGATGGCCGACTCGTGGGTATCGTGTACCCTGTACAGGCGGACACCCTGGAGGAGAGGTTCTGTAGCAGAAGATGGCCTACAGTTCATCAGGGGGTACCGATCTATATCCTTTGAAGCGGTGAGTCTCCTTGCTGGAACTCCACTGTGAATCCTAGAAGCGAAAGCCCTTTCGGAGTTAAATCGGTTCCGAAAGGAGGCGTGGAAGCGGAGACACGATCCCGAGTTTGAAGAAATTTGGGTCGAAAATCCCGGCTCTGCAGGGACATGGTGGCGGAGTGGGAGCGACGACTTGAGCAACCATGCGCAGGGTGCGCCGTAGTAGCGGCGGTAAGACCCATCATGGGGGAGTGGCTAGAGAGGCCACACGGTAGCCTCTCGTACCGGCTGACACAGATGATCACCGAGCACGTGAGCTTCGGGCGTTATCTGTGTCAGAAGAAGATAGCCAAGTGGCATCAGTGCGACGTGAACAAGGACTCGGGGCTGCACACGCACACTGACACGGCCGCTTGTACGGCACGGGAGATGACGAGAAGGGAGCTGGTAGCGGCCCTGGGAGTGAGAGCTCCCACGCTCGCCACCTTGCGCGCGGTGATGGTTCGCTACGCGGATGCGTGGATGGCCGGCGCCTCCTTTTGCGAGCAAGTAATGCTTGTGCAGAAGGCTGCAAGGCGGTACCGGTATCCGTGGGGATTTTGCGCACGTAAAAAAAGGATTGACGACTTGAAATAGGTAACTAAGATAGACAGAATAGACTGAACGATTTGGTGATTGAGATTGTCCGACAGACTGCATATCTTCCACCCTTCTTACATAGGACCAAAACAGATAACTGGTAAAATGTGAGCGAAACGTACTATTACTAGTAATACAGGGTAGAACTTTAGGGACACAAACATGACTATTGACATGAGCGTTGATACGTTTTACTTCTTTGCGATGTGACCATTGTAATAAATATTCACGGACTGTTTGTCCCCAACCTTGGTGATAAGCTCTCTATTCTCTTGTCCATAGATCGCGAAAATGATCCGTTGGCTCGCGCGCGGGGCGCTGGCCACAGATCGCGTTATATCTCTCTAATATTATACGTGATCTCGTTATAGTTTCGAACTAATTTCAACGGAAGCCTTCGTTGTGGGGAATACAAAAAACCTCTTTGATGAATCTCTTAGCTGTGAAGTAATTTATGTAAGGAGATGCGGCGGATTTTTCTAACAGCTTTTTGTAAATCATAGTACCATACCTGTGAACTTTACATTTTTTTTATTATTTTAAGCATTTTTCATGCTAAATATTCAAATCGATTTCAATAGAAACAATTTAATCGGACTAGGCGGGGTTCGAACTCGCGATCTTTGCGTTACAGGGGCAATGCTTGATTGAGCACTAAGCTACCAAACCTCGCCCTAACCAATTCAAATTTCTCCTTCTGCCTCTGTAAGGCAAAGATCGTGGGCACAAACACTGCCGAAAACCGATTCAATTTTTTCTATTTAAATCGAATCAAAATTTATTTGAAAAAAATTAATTTGTACAAACTTAAACTGTGCCGTCTCTTTTCTCTTCTACACTCATTGCGAAATATCATTCGCGGTGAGTATTTTTTATTGGCCTTTAATCACAAGTACATAGGTAGATTTAATGACACAAATACCAGGAAACCAAAGGTGGTACAGAAAAAGAATCAGTACGTACATTATTGAAAATAACGGTATAGATAAAATGTATAAAATGTAATGTACTAGTTGTAATTTACCCAGTAAAGCATTTAGTATTGGCGTACGCCGTATGTACCATGCGTGTAGCTTGGATCTTATAAAGACCTGGTATAACCGAAGCATCTTACATATATTAGCTAACATTAACGCGCGCGTTTCAAGCAAGTTAACCATACGGATATGCTTAAAGCGCTTGACAATCAGGCATAATTAAGTTACAAAAACTGCACTAAACAACAATATCATTAAGTGAAAAAGGTTAATTACCGAGCTGCCGTAGTTCCAATCTCATTACGTCAAATGTCAGCCGGCTGACATTCCGCCGCTAAGGATAATGGACGTCAGCGTTTATAACAATATAATACAGGCGATGACATACAAGGATATTGCTTTATTTATTTTGTGTGTGTACCTGTGTCAGGTGTGGCTGCAACCCGACAGGGAATTGGATTCGCGAATTGCGTTTATGACACCTTTTTAAATAACTGTTTAATGAAATTAGGGAGCATTTACAACGCTATTTTCATACATTTATATTGGATTTCAACCTGCGACAGAGCCAGTCAAGTTTCGTCTGCATTAAATTCTTCTTAGTTAGACGTCATAGCGTTATTCGTCTACCCAAAATATAACTGGACTCCATGCTGTGTGTATCTCTAATAGGAATTCTTATAGCCTGTTGCCTGACTCAGAAATCAAATCTGAGACCTCCATGAGATCATGCACAGTGGTTCGGTATCGTTGTGCCAAGTAGTTATAATTGTCACCAAAACATCAACACAATTCCCTTTTCAATTCAGGAGATTTCAGATTTTCATTTCAGAGTACTTGTGTAACTAATAACCTGAGATAACCCAATACTATTGCTGAGATGAACAGCAGAGATGGACAGAGATGAAACTTAAAATTGAAATTAAAAAAGTACAGCTCAGACTTAGAAACCTAAGAAGAAATAATTTAAATTGCTGATTTAGGTGACTCAATAATCAAATTAAAAAGAAAAAAGATCGTACCTGTCTTTTTCAAATAATTCCGTTAACAGACTCTTAGTAACGTCAAATAATTCAACGCGGCGGTGGCTGCCGGCTGGTGAAACTTCCCAATATTTTTGAACTCCGCCATCTGCGCGGCGAACGATTTAATTTAGTTAAGTGAGCCACAGATAGCTTATAAATTATGTAGAAGTTTGTGAAATAATGACTCTCTCCCTGATTGAACAGTGTTCTAGGTAATCTCGTCAGTGGCTGGGCATTTTCTGCAAAGTTTTTTGGCTGTAGAAATAAAAAGAATGCTTGGTTTAATATGTCTAACTCTAGCATAGCCTCTGTACGATTATCTCCACCTATGTATCTCTGTGTATATTCGTGTGATTTTCAGTGGAAGAAAAAAAATTATAGATCAATCATATTCTTATGGCTGACTAAGTTGATCTAGCTGAAATTTAGTAGGTTGAACTCACAGTCCCACTGAAATTCAAAGTTCAAAATCGCTCTAAAGTACAGAATCGCGACTCATGTCAGTGCGAAAGAACGCCATATCAATACTATAATTGAGAGAAAAAAAAACACATAGGCTACTTGTATACCTGAAATAGGTTCCCACGAATTGCGGAAATGGGGTCATAATCCCACACAGGCGAGCTAGTTGGTAACGGGTTAGTATGTTTTAGAAAGGGATGTCCGCACCTTCTTAGAATATAAACGGTAGCATAGTTCATTGACCTAACTTAATTTTTAATAAGAGCATTAGCGCCGTGACTGTCTTCCTTTATTAAATTTTGAAAACTGTTGTGGCCAGTAGCCTGCTGCTTCTGGGGGGCTATTCTGTATGCGCATTATAAGTACAATCAAAGTCTGCAACTAGCGCGTTACGAGACTTTGTTCTTATGGAAAACTACGTGTTTCTATGGGAATAATAAACATTAATAAGATAATAACACTGTTTAATTTTATAACAGTAGGAAGCTAAACTATTCAATGCGCAAATTAAAATGCTTTATCATTTTATTTTTCATCGTCCATATAAAAGGCACTCTCTGTGGCTGGTAACTCATTTAAGTGCTAGGTACGTCAAAGATTGTGGAATTGAATCCGTGGATTGAGTAGAGATTATTCTAGAATCCACAATATAATCTATCTTTAGACTGACTTGACTGAAATCAACTAAGAAAATACCGGTTATCTCACAATATCATTTGTATACACAATAACACTCTTTCTCTGAAAACTTCTATGAAAACGTATGTTATTCGATTTTAATAATTTGATAAAATTTGATATTTACAAATAATGTGCAAAATGTTATACACAAAAAGTAAAAAATAAATCCGACACCACGCTTTTTTATTTTAAAATTCTAAACCAAATAAAATGTAGCCAGTACCGCACGCAGCCAGGCCTACAGCCCAACATGACTTCCTTCACACCGGAGCGAGTTTTAAACGAATGTCACTATAATAAATAGTCTGCTCATTGGATCATCACAAATACGATGCAAAATGCATCGGCGATGTTCCACCCTTTAAGTCACCAACTTACTATACACTTCTGCTATTCCATTATAGACCTTTTGTTTGTAGAAATTGGTTGTTAAAGGATGTAAAAATAAGTTGGTAATAATGCTTGATGCTGAGAAGTCTAGACTCCGTGACGCCTCACGTTATGGTTTGATGTATGGCAAGAATTTGTGGTCATTTATAGAATAGTCGTATGATCTTGGACATAAATTTTGTGAATTTGAAAGTTTCTGTAAGAGGTAAAGAGGATAGTCAATGAGAATGAAAGTTTAGCTGTAAGTGATTGGTGTACTTTAAATAATTTTGGTATTTCTTTGAACTGACGTAAATTATATTGTACTCTTTTTCCAGTTATACTTTTATTTTAATACACCTAACAAAACGATTAAAAAGCGTTATCATACGAGTACTAATTCCTGCTGCATTGTGTGCACGAAGGGTACTTACATACTTAGATTTTTTTGGGGCAACTGCCAGCTGACCCCCAACCATCTAGGGGGATAATTTGTACCTGTGCATATAGAGCAACATGCCATGCACCTGTTTACTACAGCTGAGCTCCACCGTTGTAACATTCTTGGTTTCTATAACGGTGACCATCTATCCTGTGACTTTAAGGGCTTACCAATACGTAAGGTGACGTCATATTGACTTGTCCTATATATAAAAATGAAAAAAAAAAGACGGGTTGCACTCAGGGAGTGCCGGTAGAAGTGAAAACATTTTCTTTATTTCTTTCTTCTATATATACATAGAAAAAGATAAAAAGAACATACCATACCATACCTATAATATAGCGCCAATCATATAACCTATCACTAATTTTCTGCTAATTTTCTGTCAGAAGAAATTAATAAATTACAAAAAGAAAAGATAATCACAATAAGTAATAAATTACAAAAAGAAAAAACAATCATAAAAAACCCCTGAAGGCCAGGTGGTTTGAACCCGATACAATCTGAAACTATTAGGACTTACAGTCGAAGTGCTTACCGTTTAAGCTACGACGCTATCTATCGTAACTTGCAAAATGGATAGTCTGTACCTAATCTTGTATGACGTCAGTCGGTTACGGTTCAAAGGTCAACTAATCCTGACGCTTCCTTAACATTTTACACCCATCCAACGCCGCTAAAGAAGTTTTCACTTCAAAATTAAGGGAGCCTTTTAAATTAACTGCAAGAGTTTAATGCACAAACGTTGTGTCCCACTAAATCGTAACATATATAAGCTCCCAGTGAGAACGTCTAGAAATTCATTTACTAAACTAACTCAGTATCAGCAGGGTTCTTTTATAGCTTTTAAACCCGTTTTATAAATATACAACCTATGCACCCGGCGCCGGTTAGACGAGACTTTCAGAATTGTCTCAGCACAGCGGGGGGAATTCCTCAAGCTTAAACGATCTGCTTGAAATCTCTGTCTGTCTTAGCACGTCTCATGAATATTTCCTTGTAGATCCTAATTGTATTTTCATTAAAATGGCATGAAGGACGATAGGCTAAATGAAGAGATTATTATATTGTAATGTATACTGGTGTAGCGTGGTGATAATTCTACTGCTATGTCAGAAATCACAGGTTCAATTTCAGCTCAGGACAAATATTTAAATAAAACAATATAACTATCTACAGTTTTGATATCCCTACATGAGTATAATATATTTAAAGTAAAAAAAATATCATAAGTATGTTTGTCCACATGCTAAAATTACATTATAATGAATGCTTAGTTGGGTCTAGATGGAGCTACGTAATTTCTTCTGAAATATTTATTCACGAAATCACTTAGATAAAAAGTTTACTGATTTTTTCTAGCGTAAATTATAACATTAGCGCTTACTGCTCATAACTTTTCAACACAATCGAGTTAAATCCAACTCATCGTAAGAATAGAAGATAAAATCGATGTGTGAGTAGAAACTCTGAAGGCAAGCTCGTGACGCTCCCCTGCCTACCTGTCAGGCGCCCATTGAAGCTTGAAGATACGTGTATCAGCTGTCATCTTACCCCCAAGTGTATACGGTGCTTGCTATCGTTCTGACGTATTTACACAATGTAGCACGGTTTTATCTTGTGAGCTCGATCAGGAAATTAATGAAATGGATACGTCAAGTTTTAGGATCAAAGTAGGCCATCACATTTCAAAAGATTTCATTACTATATGCATTTGTCTAGTGAAAATGTATGTATGACGTAAATGGCGTGATGTTACTTTTGTAACAATATATATCAATGGTGGTCATAGTATGACGACTGCTATGTCAAGGTTTAATTCCCGCTCAATGCAAATATTTGTATGCATGAATATAATTATGTCTATTTTCAATGAGTAATACGCATATACATAATGTTCTGTGTTAAATTTTATATTACTTGTTATAATTTTAATTTCGATAGATTGATGTTGTGTAATAATATCTTCTAGAATATTTTATTCATTGTTAGCACAGAACGCCATCGCTCCATTACACACATCAATACGGCTTATCGCAGTGCGCTGTAAATCTATTTTACTCCAAGATATTTTGTTCCACACATTCATTACAAGGCGCTCCAATGATATACCTCCTACTAATATTATAACTTTTAAAAATGTGGATGGATAAATGGATGGATGGATGTTTGTTACTCTTTCACGTAAAAACTAATTAATGGATTTTAATAAAACTTTACAATAATGTAGCTTATACATCAGAATAACACAAAGGCTGCAATTTATAACGATAACCGATATTATAACGATAACCGACATCGACCAAAAGCTATTAATAAAATAAGTAATAACCAATATCTATCAAAAACAACTAGAAAATAAAAGATTTTTAAAATCATTTTTTATTTGTATAGGTATACGTACAGATTAGTCTCATTTTTATCAATATCTCATTATAATTATGAAATTCATCAGTTAAAAAAGTGACCTATAAAACAGCAGCAGCAGTCCCACACTCCGTTATGACGGTAGCCTACCTCATTGCACCTTCGCCTGCCGTTCGGACGGTAGCTTACCTCGATACACCTTCACTCCCGTTCGCCGTAGTGGGATGCGTGCCATGTAACAGTGTAGCCCATTAATTTCTCAGCCACGTTGCGTTGCTGCCTTGTTCGAAACTACATCAATTTCCCGGCCCCTTGACGTGCCTGTAATGAAGCAAACTTTGTGAATACTTGCACAGAACTGACGGTACGAGTGTTATATTTGATTTATTGTTTTGGTGACTGTTTTGTCAATAACGTTGAAGAGAAATGGTGAGCCTGTTTTGTTTGTCTTGTACTTATCTTTAGCTACCACAGAAATAATAGCTCAACAAGTAATAATAGGTGCAATCCATTGGGGTGTTATGATGCTTTATATTAAGTAGCTGTATTCCTACCGTTAGTGAGGCTAGTGTTAGTTTTCCGATTCCCCTTTTTTCTTCCGGAAGGAAGTATATCAGGTATATTTAAGTTACATAGAATGTATTATGTAAAACAGTGTTGGTTTGCTGTGGAGTAGAATAGGGCCAGCTTATCTTTTCCTGCGGGTGTTGTAGTAGGTGACTACGGGATAATTGTAATGATGCCATTACAACTGCAAGCAAGTCAGTTACCAAAACCCATAAGATTCGTCCTATCAAACGCCCCAAAAGAAGTTATTACTTCAATAAATTGTACATACAAACCCATTGAACCGCTAACATCCATATTTTGTTTCACCAACAATAAATTGTGTACAAAAATGTATTTCAAACAAAGGGAGGCGGCAGAGCGTGTAGTACGCAACATTTGATGCTGCGACCGTTAGTTGCCGAGCTCGAGTCGTTGCCGCGGCCACTCGGACAAATGTTATGGCGACAGTTTTTAGGACCGCTATGATTGATGATATAGCTTTTTAGTATTGGGCAATTGGTATTATATGGTACGTGATAGTAGAATTATCTTTGTTTTTTATTGGTTTTGGGGACCAGAATTCGTTGTGTGAGGGTTATATCACCTCGCCTGACGCTAAACTGAAGGCAAAGTCTCAGGAAAGTGTAATTACAATTTGGGGTGATTCTTATTGACATTAGAAAGTTTTTTACAGGTCATCCTCAGAGGTAGATTATAGTTTTGAATACCCTTGCGCATAATTTCTAGCACAGATAACATGACATAATTTTGTTACTCAACGGGTCAAGCCACTGGCAATACCTAAATTTCTTATGAACACACATCGGAATATGTCCGTTTTCTCCGTTCAACTCATAACATTAATTAATAAATCTAACAAGGATAAACACCTTCTATAGTTTGTAAGTCGAACAATGTTTGTCTACTTCTGCCTCACACCTCAAGACGCCATGTTCAACAAAGTTAGCACAAATACTCATTAATGCTCTCGAGAAGAACATTTAATACGAACTGTGATTGACGTGGCAAAACCGCGCGCGCGAGCTCGTGGCGACTAGCCCCTTGCTAATCTGAAGTTAATTACAGGATGGTTCACCACACTAGTTTGGAATATTGTAGAACAGTAGTAGAATAATCAGAAGTGTAACTTGCCACATAAAATCATGTTAGATTTCAGATGTTCAGGGCTAAAAGAGAAGTAAATATTGTTAGTAAACCAAACTGCGAAATGTAACCAATATGGTTATGTAGCAGTTATCCATTTACATCATAGAAAAAATATGTTGAGTGTTTTTAAAGTGTTAAAGTAAAACTTTAACACTTTAAAAACACTCAAAAAAAGGTATATAAATTTTAGACCAAATGCTCAGAGTCAAAGATGTAGTAATGTATCTGCTTTATTGGTAACTACTAATTACTTATTTTTCAAGAATGTCCACCACATTTTTGAAAAATAAGTAGGTAAGTAGTGGTAAGTAGAAAAAATTAAATCACACAAATCTATATAAATAAAAAAAGAATCGTTAAATGTGCTGCTTAGTGAAAAACTTGAGAACGCCTAGATTCGATTGATTTATATTTTATTATTTGTCACAATTTGTATAGTAGGAGTGAATTTCAGAAAACGTACAGGTGATAAATAAGGAATACTTTCATTCCACATACGATTAATTAAACACATCGTAATTTGCATGACATTGCGTGTCACCTCTACAATATAAAGACATCACATAAATATTATCTTGACAACAAGTAACACATGTTCTGTTCAATTGGAGAAACTGAACACCTAATTTCGTTAGCATAAGCACCGAGTTATTGATATACTCAGGTAGACCGTACACCACATTTGGCACTTATGATAAGCCCCCTGTAACACACTCCTTCTAATTAATTTTGTGTATTTATGTAAATTTCCGCATAGACAGCTAAATGATAATTTAGTTGTCGAAATGTAATTACACGCCAGACATTCAAAGTACGGATATGTGATGCTTTAGTACAGCTGTAATCTATTAATTAACTAGATGTTCCACTGCTACGTGTGAGGTCACGGGTTTGATTCCTGTTTAGTTCAAACATTGTTGTGTGCACTAGGTTTATTTCTGTTTATTAAATGTAATGTTAGTTGCCGAGGTTCTGATGCATCTCTCTGGTGGTAAAATTCACATTTATTATAGATAAATAAATAAAATCTTGGGCCGCCTATAAAACAGCAGGCAATTACGCCATAGGGGTGAAGGTTAACTCCTAAAGTTAAACAACATGGGTGGTATTAATCATGTATATATCGAAGAGAATAGTTGATATTACATAGCTTTACCTCATAGCCCCAGTGGGGCATGTAAGTCACAAGGTTTAAGTTTATTCATCTTATTTTATTCAAAAAATTGACTAAAATTTATCGAGTGGGGAAAAGAATTCACTAAAATTTATCGTGCGGGTTATCAAAATTAAGGAAATTAAAAAAGATTACTAAAATATATATTTCATAACTAAAATGTTTAAAATAAAATAAATTATTAAAAAAAAACCGACTGATGCTAAAAAGTTCGATACAAGCATTATAGCAGGCGGTACCCATTTTCAAATCTCAAACTCGATGAAAATTAGCATCAGTCGGGTTTTTTATTTTTAGTAATTTATTGTTAGGAAAATTGACAACGAATAGAATAAACAACTACACTTAGTGCTGGATACGGTGAAATAAAAGGTTCATGGATCACAGCAATAGGTATTATCATTCGGTATACCATTTAAGATCAAATTTCATGAGAAACAATCAATAAGTAGGTACGTATCGGTCACCTGTACGCGTGTGCGTTCATATAGTGCGGGACACCGATCTCCGGGCGCGCTATCCAGGATTCTTCGCCGCCGTTGGGTGAGGTGCGGGGTGTGGTGGCGCAACCAGGCCACGTAGTACTATTATTTATTCTGTGGCCACGCTTGGCCACGCGCTCGGTAGCAATCGACACACAACAAAGACGACGCGGTATACCGCGCCGTGCGCGAGCTATACACTACACAACACTTTTTCTATGCTGAAGGGCAATATCACACAGACTGACCAGACACGTAACTCTATGTAATATGTGTGTTTGTGTGTGTCTATAATATTATGATTTAAAACTATGAAATTCTTACTGTATTTACAACGCAAATGATTGAATTCCTTCTGGTAAAATATAAAATATAAATTTTAAAACATAACATACCTATTTCTATAATACACTCTTCATTCATTATTCGGTTCATCAAACCGTTGATAAAGTAACTCAATAGCACACACTTTTACACAAAATAATTGGATAGCCAAGACTTGTCCGTAGAAAATTCTTTCGAGGAATTTTATTAAATTTCCACTCATTAAATAGAGGACGAGAGGCGGACTAAATTGGAATACTTCATCTAATCAAAGTAATAAATTATTTAAATCTGCACTAGCCTTTGTTCGCGGGCCCGCCTGTATGCACGGGATTAAAATTTTATGGCCTATTATACTCAAACCCCAGCGGATATGAATACGAAAATTGCATTGAAAACGATCCCATCTTGGAGTTATACGAACGTAAAAGGTACAATGTTTGTGGTATTCATGCTATATTCGTGAAGGTATTATATAGAAGAATGCGCCTAGATTTGTAGCTTTTACCATAGTATGTAATATAGTATGTAGTGGTCGACTATTCTATTTAAGAGGATCTAGATAAATCCTAGATCATTTTATCTGAAAATAGAGCATTTGGTAAAGATATTCATTGTATTCTCAATCCTTATAACGTGTAACTTTGAATGAAATTTCGATTTGAATACTATTTGATTATGAAAAAGGTATAAAGGAATGCCAGTTTAGCGATGCAAGTTATACAAAATCTAGTACTTTTATCTGTTCTACGACGAAATAGATTTCATCTGTTCATCTATTCTTATATAAATGACGCACTTCTTTCTTCAAAGTCTTGTTCCTTTGATTTTTCATAAATTAAAGCAATGTATTCAGCGCTCGTAGCCAGGTGCGTTCACTGTTCGGTAAACGATCAATGGGTCAGTTACTTAGGCGTAGGTTACCATTGGGATAGGTGACCGTTTAGTGGTGTTATATCTGAGCACTTCCGTACTTCAGCGGGCATGTTAAAAAACGGTCGTGGCTGTGGTCAACAGTGGTTAGGTCAAGACGGAGACCTATATGCTCATATAGGTCTGCGTCTTAACAATTCTGTCACAGGTTGGCCACTAACCACACGGAAGAAGTATAATTATATTCTATGAAATATTACTAGTGCATGCTTCCATAGTCGAACTTTAATATTTTCAGAATGGAAAATCATGTAAATTTCCTCATTTGAATAATAAAAGTAAAAAGAAATCGTCAATTAAAGTTTGCTCAGAGTTTCGATCTAAGATAGCGGGTGGTTAGGTCAAAGGGTTAATTCCCGGGGTGGTGTTAATTTATGTATCCTAGAACCAAGGACTAAGTGTAAGATGTTTCTAGATAAAAATGTGAAATAACGAGCTCTTGCATTATTTATGAACGTCCAGAAAAATATTATGTTCCGTTTAACAACCAGCTTTTACGATTTTGTATTTCTTTTTAAACTTTAATGAGGCATGATACTGGCTGATGTAACTGAAACAGTTTTATTTTGAAACGTATTTTCTTTTCTTTTTACGATTGAGTGTTAGTTATTTTGAAATTACTTCGTTTGTTTTCTCCAACAATTGCCAATAAACAAAAAAATCTAGACTGAGACAACGAAAACTTGTACAGTCAGCATCAGAACGATCTTGATAAACAAAGTACTCAAAATTTATGTATAATTAGTTGGCACGCTCTGCAGCCTGAACGCCTCAATGAATTTTAGTTCGAAAGGTCTTGTTACATTCGTATTATTGTGACAGTGACACTGGGTATATCAAAATAAAAATAAAACAAAATGGTGAATTTATTATTATATATTTGTTACTGTATTAAATATTTGACAAATATAGTTATTGCCACATATTGTTTCAGTTATTGCCAATTGGTAATTGGTACAGCTATTAACCGGTAAATAATTATATGTTAGGAGTTAGAATTTTAGATCTGAAAATAAATTGTAAAATATACTGCTTCCGGGCTGATTGGCCGTGGTCCATGTGAAACTTGCGTTCCAGACGTTTCGTCGATCACTGCGGTCGACATCTTCAGTGGCGCAGGGCCGGGCGACGACAACTTCGGAGACCTTGCCTCGCCGGCGGCTGACGTGCGACTGGCGTGATGGCTTGAGTCACGGCTTTATTTATAGGCACGATCGGAGCGGGGAATCGACTCACTCGATTCTGATTGGCCAAGCGCTGTGGCGCGGACCTACTCGATCCTGATTGGTTGTTTGCACTGTGATCCCGAGTGGCTCTCAGTGCTGAGTACCAATCTTTTTGGAGCTGAAATCCCTCGTTTTTTTGGGTAAAGTTGTTGGGATGCTTGAATATTTCGATGGCTTCTCGAAGTATACGTGGGAAAAAATGTGTTGTGGTAGCTAGAACTTTCGTGTTCTGAAATTCGATGGTATGATTCCCATCCTCTTGGGTGTGTTCTGCAACCGCTGACTTGTCGAAGTGGCAGAGGCGGCAATTGCGTTCATGTTCCGACAGGCGGGTCTTGATGCTTCTTTGGGTGGTGCCCACGTATACCAAGCCACATGAGCAGGGGATTCTGTAAACTCCAGCTGACGATAGTGGATCACGTGGGTCCTTGACCGAACGGTGAAAATTCCGTAGCTGCGTCGTGGGCTTGAATATCGGCTTGATGTTATAAGCTTCTAGCAGTCTTCCGATACGATCCGTAATGCCACGAATGTATGGCAAGAAAGCCTTCCCTATCGGAGCTGGTTTTTCCTCATCCTGGTTTGTCTGCGAAGCTTTCTTTGGGTGAAGAGCTCTCCGTATCTCATGTGCAGAGAATCCATTAGCTTGGAAGGCCGAGTCCAAGTGGCGTAACTCGTTTTGTAGGTGTTGAGGTTCACAGATGGTCTTAGCTCGGTGGACCAGTGTCTTGATAACTGACATTTTTTGTCTGGGATTGTGCTTGGAGTCCTTGTGTAAAAGCACTAAAGTTGAAATATACGCAAGAAAACCTCGAAAGAGCGATTGCTGAAGTACAGCATAATTAACAACAATTATCAGACCGTCAAATAACACAGAAATACGGTGTCCCGAGATCAACATTAAGGCTCTATAAACGTAACCCAGGTCATAAAATTAGCCTGGGCCCATCCCCTATCTCAACTATAAATGTAGAAGCTTTTCTTGAAGACTGGATTATAACTTCTGCTCGTAAAAGGTTTCCCAAAGAAAATAAGAAAATATTTTAGATAGTGTGCAGAAGTTTATTTTTGAGAATCCAAGATCTAACCCATTTTCGAATAACACGCCTGGCATTGGGTAGTGGAAGGTCTTTTTTTTAAAAAAAGACACCCTAAACTAAGCATAAGAACTTCTGAAGGAGTGACTAAAGCCAGCTCAAACGTGTCTGAAAAAGATACAATACAATGCAATACGCAAAGGCTCACAAAGTTCTCCACTCACATTTTACCTACTATAATTTGATCATCGAATAACTAAAACTCTCACACATAATAAATATTCAGTAGACATTTCGCAACTAGTACTGATAATTTAATGCAATCATTGACCCACTAAACCACGAGCGAGCTGCCATAACCGCCAGTTGGCACGCAGGTTGATGACCACACGTCATCATTTATGGCTATCTAGAATTCATCCCGGCAGTATAATCCCTTCACACAAGCCCCTTGAGGCGCCATTGATCGCCAATGTACATACATTGTATCGTAAATAAGATGTAAATTTATTAGTAGCTGGAGAGTTAGAAATAATGTGCTGGTTATAAAGTTGGTTCGAGCTAGGAGGTACAATTTCCTTGAAGTCATTTGTAGTAAAGTTTAGTACAGTTTTTGTGAGTACTAGAAGGCTACCTTGCTCATTCGTCATCCTCTTTTCCCGTTTTATTTGGAGTGTGGAGATTATATAGGGACAATTGTGAAGTGGCTATATTGGAATCGAAATGATTATGACACCACCGTAGGGTCCTGTAACTGGAGCTTATACCTGCTAAGGAGGAAGTACCCAAGAAATCCAGCAAGTATGTTGCAACAGGTGGCTGTAACCGCAAAAGAGTTCAATTTTTGATCAATTTCTTATAATATTCGGAGAAACTTAAGAAAGGCATCCTCAAAATGATTATTATTTAACTAAACACATTATATAAATACTAGCTTTATCCCGCGGCTCCGCCCGGGTGGATGACTTGTATTGTGTGTTTCTTACGATCTTCATGAATAAAAATAGTCTAGACCTCAACAATTATACATGTATCAAAAAAGATCTAACTGATGCAAAACAAATATTTATATAAATAAGTAGGTAATATTTAAATGCAGAAAGTTGAAGAGTCGCGTATTCAATTTGAATATATCAGAACCCGGCGTCACATCCAGCTAGGAGCAAATAGAGGAAATTTCGTATTTCCCCGTTTTCTCCGAAACTTTTTTTTATTTACCGTTCTGAGTGACTTTGACGAAGGGCCTAAGTTTAGAATACAACTTTGAAATGCCGGAATACTCCTATTTACGTTCTCCTGGCCTACTTTGCTGCTGTCACCTGCTGATTTATATAGCGAGATTATTTTTTGAAGCCTTCCCTCGCTTTCTGAAAATTTGTTACCTGGCTGAGCTTATTAACTTGCATTAAACTGGAGAACTTCTTGGCGAAAGTATTTCCAAATTTTTAAGATCAAGATTAATAAACAATCACTATAGTGCATCTGTTGTGTTCCCACTATGACAATAGGGATCGCGGGTTTAATGTCTCAGTGCAAATATTTGTATGCATATTATTTAATTTTCCATTGGCCTGGTTGATTCCATCTATAATTCATACATATTTACAAAAAATATGTATAAATGATTATCCGAATTCTAGAAACCCCTATGATAATCTCAGCGTAGTCTATCCTTTAGGATACTAGACAGGAACAGAATCCAACGAGACTTCCTAAATCAGAATCCTAAACCATTTCTTGATTGAAATCTACAGGTATTTAGCAATACAAAGTAAATCTTCAATACTAGTTCGAAAAGTCATTTAGATCGAACCCTAAGCCTAACATCGAAGTCAATCAGAGCCGCATAGCTCTAGGTGCGGTCTCGTAACGTCGAACGTGTCACAGAACAATTTAATCAAACCAATTTAGCTCTTGTAGCTCTCACGTTTTTGTAACGGGCAATAAAATTGATGATTTCGCCCAATTTAATTGGAAATTCTTGTTACAAAACCCTATAAGGCTTATGTGACATTTTTCATTCAAATTGAATGTTTGAATACTCTTTTGAAATTTATTGCCGTACTTATTACTATGTTCGTGTGATGCGTTTATTTGTTATGGTTATGACAATAACAATGTTCTAGGGCATGGGTTGTATTATAGGCTCTAGAATAAGAATGATCATCATCATGTACACAATTATTTTATACTGTGTTGGAATCAACTCACAACTCCCAACGCAGTTGTCAGGTACTAATCACCCAGAAAATAGTTTTGTGTGTATTTACATTAATAATTCTATGAATAATAACTCATAAATAAATAATTCCATTAAATTCAAACTAATTGATTGTCAAATGTGCTGTATTAACACAAGAAAAACCATGTACAAAAGGTAGTGCAGTATAAATTATATAGGTATAAGCGATTCTGGTTTTCCTTTTATAAGAACATGACCTTCACAAAGTCTTCAAGTCGAAGTTTGAAGGCATGATTCAATTATATCGTTGGGCTCTGCCTTCTGCCAGTGCGGGGGGCTTTCATTAAATTGTAACTAACTCTTTCTTTCTTTGCATTTTGTCTTTGTGTTTTAGCAAAACTCTTAACCACAGTTAAATATAAGAGTAAAAATATAATTAGTTTTACTTGTGAAGTTTGAGGTTGGCGGGGATAAAAACAGAGACCAAATTTAGTAAGGAATGAAAGTAAACCATTAAAAAGTTAATATTTCGTATTATCAATCAAAACAAAAACTACTTATACAGTAGGTACTATAGTTTCGTGAGTTATTAAACCTTAAGTATCACTCATAGATTGATTCGCTTTTAATTCAATCAATTAGCCAATCTTGGTCCACGGCTGGACATAGGCCTCTACCAATGTGCGCCATAATTGATTTTCGCTTACATCCCAGCTATCTTTTTCAGGTCGTCCGTCCGGCTGGAATTTTGATCAACTTTTCGTAAGTTCTGTAATCACATATTTTAAAAACAGAATTTAATGCGCCAAACATTCTTAATTTTGTGTGTTATTTAACGATACCTACAGGCTAATTAGCTATCTAGAATAATGATCTTAACATTGATGTTAAAAGTTATACAGCACTTCCCCCTCGTTGATTATAAAGATAACAACTTTAAGGGGTCTTGAACAAGTTATAAGGTTTTGGTATTTTCACTTTTTTCTCTCTTACCCCCGGGGATCTTGAGCCACGCTATGAATAGAGCACTGAGGGGCAATGAGGGGTTGTCGAAGTATGATTCTTTCATTCTTTGTTCATTCCTCACACACTTTAATTTTGAAGAAATAATACACTTGTTAACATGCGTAATGGTATTTATTCGATGTTCATACTATACATTACACCATTACATTAGGATAATCTTTAAGAGAATGGCGCTTGCAGAGCTGTACGAACCTTCGTACAGTTAAAGTATCCCTTTTTTATACAACTGAGGTGGCAGACAAGCACACGGCCCACCTAATGGTAAATGGTTACCGTGGCCTATGGACGTGTGCATCACCAGAGGAGTCACACTAGTCCTGCAGACCCTGTAAACGCAAAGAGTTTCTGTGCCGTCAGTATAGAAGACAAAGCCTTTGGTCTTCCCGCTGACAGCGTAAAACCTCCCCAGTGAGCCCTGGCTACCCTACTCACCGCCGGGAACACAACACGAGGTTGTTATGGCCGCGGTATTCTGTAGGGCGGAGGTACTTCCCCAGTCGGACTGCTCAATTAGATGGGAATACCGTCGTGTCCTACCTACCTACTACTACCTACAAAAAATGCAAACAGATAAAATTATTGTAATGTAATTTGTACAATTAAGCATACGTATACAAGTGAAATAATTAATTGTTCACGTCCCAAATAAACCGCTAAATGAACCACCACTTGTAACGATGCAAATTGTCTTATTGAAGTTTGAAATATTAGTTCCACATTTAGTCGATTAGTATCGATTTAAAATTATATTTTAGCTACATTTTTAATCTGCCGTTCTATCAGTATGTTTGATTTGTCTCTGGCCGTGTGCGGTCTACCAACATTCTGATACAATCGTAATGTCGACCGTACAGTGATGATATAAAACTAGTGCTAATATATAGCCCCGGAGAGGCAATTTCGCCATATCCGACATTACCAGGCACGGAAGCTGGTCATGTGGGCCCGCCCACTGTCTGATGTCTGGGGGAGGCTATAAAGCCCACTGCATCCTCATTCAAATCTTTTTCTCTTAACATCAGCTTCCTACCGCTAAGGCTTGGGTGAACGGAGCGGGCCACGCGACATAACGCGGCACGTGCTCCACCAGTCCTCGGCGGCGGAAGAAGAGCTAAGTACCCACCACCACCTCGCCACCGCGGTCTGTTCCAGTTCCATCTCAAATTTAAATAACTGGAGGTCGTGTACCCCACACCCCGAGATTACATTTCTAAATTCCTATTATAAATTTATTTAACGTCATTCAATTACCTCGACTATAATTGTTATCAATTATAAATCAATCTTATTATTAATATCTGTTCATACCCCTAGCCGGTATAGACACGTTTATATAATTCCTTTTTACAGCTTCCATAGCAACTTCTATTTAACCTTACATTAAACACCAGCATTAAATCATTTACGTTTCAAAAATATGTAAAATAAAACTTAACAAACCATTGAAATTCAATCTAACAATTTAAATATTTTAATTTAAATAAAAGTACCTGCCCGTTGTGCAATAAAACTTTCTATATAAACTATTCCAAAAACATTTGAGCAATTTGATCATTGGACGGAGCACAAACAGCCTGGCGAGAGCCGCAGGCCGGGAATAGACAACGCGTACCAGCCAATAAAACTCGCTCAACTAACGTGCTACCAATAAAACTCAACTTGCTTCAGCACTATTACACATTGTTTCAGGAACGAACATAAACTACCACCTGGAGTTGGCACAGTTTTTATGCTCACGCCTAATATCGATGAAAGAATAGGCAGAAGTGTGTTCATGTGAAAATTCACCGAATTTATAGTCGTTCTAAAGGAATATGGGTCGGAACTAATATCGAGAATTAGGATTCAGATCAGACTTTGAGCTACTACTGATTCTCTAACAAAAATATCAAATGATATTTTGTCCAGCTCTGCAATCGAATTAGGAGCCTCATTCGTAAGTTGTATTCGCTATCACCGTGCCACTATGTGATCGAACGTTTGTAAGAACACAGTGAATAATCATCATGGCAGCTGAGGGATTGGCAGATATGTTTGAATCTGTAGCTAATTAAGCATCCCATCAGATGGAAAACTTAAATAAGTGCAAAAAGTAACGGCCACTTTAGGTTCGTTATAAAAGGAAAGCAAGGAAGTCGATGTAGTTAATTTTTCACCGACTATTTAATTAAATCTCCAACTTCTGTGACTAACTTGTAATAGAATTTCTTACAAGATTGTTTAGTTTTGACTCGGGCCCTACTCTCTCAAACTTCTGAAGGCACGTGCAGTTACATTGCTCGCAGTGTTTGTCTGCAGTGTAGACTGCCTCAAAGTGGTATTACCATAACCACGTGCTGCACTCTTTCCACAGACAAAAATGTCACGGTCGATATTAACAGGATATAACAAATACATTCGTACCTTTATGAAGCCACAGCGTGGCAACACGATGCAGCTTGTTGGTTATGTAGATACTCTATATAAACATTTAAAATGTATTATCAGCGTCTAGAAAAAATGCAAGAGAAAAGAGTAAAACTGACGTCTCACTTTCCCAAGTAAACGAATTGTTGGCACAAATTTACAAAGGGCTATATTGGCCATTTACAAAGTTATGACCTTTTAAAAAATTTCCCCCGCAATATTGTTTTCGGTAATTTATCATTTACTTTAGGGTGGGTTTTTGTATTTTGTATTTTATTTTATCTTGATATTTTGGGGTTAAAAGTTTGTTAGTTGTCATCCTGCTTAATTCATAAAGTTACAGATTTTGGGATACAGTCAAAATGAAAAATTGATGCAAATCTTGAATCTTTGCCACACGATCTTACTTGCTAATGATTGAAATTAGGGCAGTGATGATGGTACAAAATGATCAAATAATATAAATAATGTAAATCCCTTCAATGCATTCTGAATAGGTAATGTTTAAGTAGGTTGTTACAACTAAGTTCAGAGTTTAGCACCAGACGGCGTGTATTAAATTATTTGCTTCAGACGTTGCAGTGCGTCTTATGTACTTTACGGTTCATTATAATAATTAAGTGCCTGGGAACAGTACAGGTGAAATCATCTATGGAACCAGCACTGAATGAAGATAAATCTTGTGATCAAGATGCCACTGTATTAAAATTGTACTTACGATTAATGAAAATAGTATGGAAAACTTTGTATCCTATGTTACAGATATTTTAAATGTGATACATACATACATACATACATATAATGACTCCTTTATCCCCATAGGGTTAGGCAGAGGTGAATCTCCGGTCCCACGTAATAGGGGGTTGGTCTATGGCCGTATTCCGGGCACTAATTGTTGACTCGAGCCATGCACCTGAGGCTGAGTCTGGGCTGTATATATCTGTCTGATTTTAAAGTTAATGTGGTAGTTTGTGAAAATTAGATTTTCCTTTCTCAAATAGGTTCATACGGGCTGAACGTATCAAATTTTGTACAAGTATAGTATGGAAAAATACTTTTTATTTCTTGAATAGGTTTCCATAAGCTGTATCAACGGGATCAGAATTCTACGAGCAACAGTTTATATATAAATGTTTTGTATCCAAAATCACACAAATAAATGATTTCATTTGACCTTTGGAACCTAATAAATCTCGAACCTACATCGAGACGTTTATGACACCCCTTTACCCTCACTGCCTGCCCTCTCACCGGCGTAACATGAAACCCTCTTGTAGCAGTACTGAATTATTAATGCGACAGATAGTACCATGTCGGATTGATTGACAGCACTATTCAGAGACCCCTGCTCCGTAGAGTATCATACCTGAGTGTACACGCGTATGAAAATTTAAAACAATGAGATTGTAATACGTTTGTAATTTAATAGAAAATTCATCATTTAATGGCACATGACTAAAATATTATTATGTCTGTTTAAGCAACTGACACGAATCATGAATAAACTATTATTTGATTGACTTTAGAAAAAACTATCTGATTAGCGTAGCATAAGTTTATCTTTATGTTTGCGCCTGTAAGGTTTAGATTCGATTATATTAGATCGTGTATCTAAGTGTAAACAAACATTACAAATGCAAAACTAAATCAACACTAGTCATGTCATAGATAGGTCTAAGAAAAGCAGTACAAACCTACACTGGCTAGGATAGTCATGTCACGGTAAATATCGATGTTCAGCAACTGACTTGGGTAAAGACTCGGAGAACGAGAATGATCATGTTTAAAGATGATAAATATCGTTAAATATACACTTACAAATACCGCCTTACTTGGAAACCTTGTACATCTCATCTCTCTTTACGAAAGAGAAAACACTGTTTTAGATTGGTCTGAAGCAATCGTATCTAATCGGGTTTTAGCGGTTCCATTTGACCTAAATAGAAATGAAAGGAAAATGAGTAAATACCTAAATATATTGGGTCTGCGAGCTACAACTGTACTCAATAAATGGAAAGATCCAACATCGGGGTGCGGAGTAATCGGCGAGCTGGGATCTCATTTGCGACGCCCACCGAATAGATGAGATAGTTTATTTTTGTGTGAAATTACAGAATAATAAACTTCGGTAGTGTTGCTGTGAGAGTGAAGAAGTACTAAAAATGGAGCATTGTTGACTTGTTACTTATTGGCTTTTGCACTCCGTTTAGCTTGAGTTAATGTAGGCCTATGTACGATCGTCTAAAGGTTACTTTTCCTTAGATGCTAAGAGTAGGAGTTAGGACACGATGATATTCCCGTCCAATTGAACAGTCCGACTGGGGAAGTACTACGGATTGTAGAATTTCATAATATATACACACTTCATTATTATTTCGCATTCATAATATTATTCATAGATATGTAGTATCAGGATAATAAGACGTTAAGTATATTTCTAAGCATGACAGTACTACTTGTAGTGTCTATGCACTGCATATCATTCGTTTTGAGAGTAGCGATAGAAACCTTGCATTTCCTACCTCTATAACTCATAACCATCAGACGATATATTGCATATTTCTCTCTATCTAAACGAAAATAATATAACTCTAAGTGATCGTTTAGCACCGCCTGGCACTATAAAACTACAAACATATCAAATAACTCTTGATGTAAGAAGTTTGTTCATAAAATCAGTCTCGCCACGGTTGCCCGATGCTGTCTGCTCACTTATCACATTGAAAACTACCCAAGTGAAGGTGACAGGAACTCTTCAAGAATGGACGGGAAAGTTTTGTCGAAATAGGATATAAGGTAGCTTCGACTTCTCATTTCATTATCAGATGTATCAAACTTCTCACTTAGTCTGCTAATAGTATGTGTAGGTGAAGTTAATTGTTACAATTATGTTCAGTAAAATCTTGTTTTGATAAAGTTCACGCGGTTATTTTATTCTTTATGCGAATTTTCGGTTGCTTCTCAGTGAAAAAACTAAAAATTGACAATCGAATATATAATATCGGAATCAGATATTCCGGTTACGGAAGCCTAGTTCCGAATAAAATTTTAAATCAACTATATCAAAAGTCGAAATTTCTCTTTCTGCTACAAGGTCAAATCGCAGTCCCCACGCTCGAAATACTGTACTCAGATCGGCTTTAAAACCATATATAACGGTAGTGCCTACGCAAGCTGATCCGATATCATGCGTCATATAACATCGATGCCGAGACGGATGGTCCCCGGCGCGGCATCGAACTCCCGCCCCTCGGGACAGCGGATTGAAACACGACAACCTGACACAGTTTACGGCAAATTGTGTACGGATTGAACTTGCACTGTGGGGAAATATAGTTTATAGCGAGGAGTAATTCGGTGTCGCAGTTTACAATTTTCTAAATTGCATATTCATGTGATTTTGTTCAGAATTTCTTTCTACACCCACCGTAAATACGTTTTCGTGTTTTTGTATACTGCAATTTGTAGAAAAATAGCTCTTGATAGTTTTGACATAACAAACCTGCTGCTATTAAGTGAGCACTGACGGTGCCTCTAAAAATACACGTAGTTCTTCAAATGCTGTGTGCAAAGGTTTAATATCGGGTATATATACAAAAAAAAATACAAAAGAATAGGCAGATGAGTATCGCGGTTGTACAAAGTTGTACAAAAGACTGATGGATAGTACAGTTTTATCCGACAGTAAGTACAACTTCTCATCAGGTGGGCCGTGTTGGTGCGTAAGACTGAAATAACTTGAATGATATTTATAGCAGCTAACAGCACAACAAAATAAAATTTCATTCGTAGACAATGTTCCACAAATATTCCCGAAAACCAAAACTCAATGAAATATATAATGTGAAAGGAAAAAACCCTTTTCTCTGAAATGGAATATTCAAGAGCATTAGCTTGATAAATGAGATGTTCTCCTTATATCTATACTATAAGAGCGTGTTTCAGTGACCTCGACCTTGGTGGCTGACACTGAGCCAGGCGAGGCGTCATCTTTCAACCTGACTAATGTTTTCTTTCACCGGAGTCTGAAAGTCTGAAGTTACCACAAAAATAAAGCCAGTCTAGTAGACGCTAACGATATCTATTGTCGACTTATGGCAATAAAATTCGATATTAATAACTTTTTAAGTATATGAAACTATTTTAAAAATAAGCAGATAGATTACTGTCTAGCAAGGACAAGCCAAACAATCATAGATTTCAAATGCAAAGAATCATCTAGATTTACTGACTTATGCAAGTTTGAAACGTTATGGCTTTAGGCTGTGGTGAACCTTAGAATTACGGATCTGAAAAAGTTAAAGCTTTTTAAGAGACCTATAATGTTCTCTCACTATAGGTCTCTTAAAAAGCTTTAAGTCGCTCAACGAGCTATGGAGAGGGCTATGCTCGGTATTTTTCTACGTGATCGCGTCAGAAATAATGATATCCGTAGGAGAAAAAAGTAAACAACGTAGCCCAGCGGATTAGCTCGTTGAAATAGCAGTGGGCGGGACATATAGCGCTCGGAACAGATGGCCGACGGAGTTTTGGAATGGCAACCGCGTACGGGCAATCGTGGTCGCCGGGAAGCGCTGGATGCGAGCTGCTATAAATCGGTCGTTTTGGAAGTCTATAGGAGAGGCCTATGTTCAACAGTGGACTATGTGTGACTGATTTGATGATGATTATTCTGCAGTTCGGTAGCCTTAAACAAATTGATGTAGGTAACTGTGGATACGAATTGTTGCTTAATATATTTAAAACATATTTTTTCCAGAATTAATGGGAATCTCTACGGACGACGCCTTCTGTAGAGTCGGCCTTCGTCCGTCCATTTGATATCGACATCAAGTCACAGTATCTTATATTCGTATGGTTCTTGATAGTGCCAAAGGTTTATTTCCCTTCTATGTCCCAGTGTTCTCTTACTTTGTAATATTGAAAGTATTCAAAATTCAAGGTCACCTTTAACACAAAGCGATCCGTATAACAATATTTTTGGTTTAAGAAGTGACAATGACAGAAGCATTAAACTGGCGACACGCTACTTTATAAGTACATACACACGCTTGTGATCTCTCCATACATATTTTCCCCTCACCTCCATAACTTTAACAATCGATTCCTGACGGGATTCTCTCCACTTTGTCAAGTGTTTGCGAATATTTTTTGGTATAACGAAGTGTGAGGCATTGGGGTTAGTTTGTGAAACTTGGCAGAAGTTTGTCGAGTATAAGAAATGTTCGAAAAGTATTTGAAGTTTTCGATTTTGCTTTCCGATGTAGGGAAATTGAGTAGGTTGTACTTTATGAAGTGGAGAGGGGCGAGGGTATGTCTCATTGTTTACTAGCTGCAGTGAATGTTTGTAAAAATAAGTTATATATTATTATTTCAATTTGGGGACGCCGGACGGCCGGACGGATGATCCATCCGCGGCTTCTGCGGGCCATTTCATCCATTTCCCCGACCCTCCCCTGAGGGAGAGTTTGGTTCTCCAGCCCTCACGGTGCCCCTTCAAACCTCTTTGTTTCCTTGCAGAAGCTCGCGATCCGTTCCACCTTCAGATTTCGTAGCTCCTCTGTGTCCAGTGTGTCCGTTCCCAGGAGATTCCATCTGATCAGGGAGTACATGGGGCACTCTGCCAGTAGATGGAGGCTGGTCTCCTCGCTCTCCATGCACTCCGGGCAGATGGGGTCGGTCTTCACACCTATAACTGTTAAGTGTCTGTTAAGTCTGCTGTGTCCTGTTATTATCTCTATGACAAGCCTCATGTCCCCTCTTGAAAGTTTGGTGAGCTGGCTTGTCTTTTTCTTGTCAATGCCTTTTATGAAGATCTTTGACTGTCTCAATCCGGTCTTGGATCTCCATCTTCTGTTGGTTTCAGCTGTGATACTGCAGCTGATTACTCCCTTGGTGATCTTGTGCGATATTGGCAGCCCGGGTTCGGGCCCCACCAAGTTTTCTTCTGCTCCTTCTCTGGCTAGTTCGTCCGCTTTCTCATTGCCTGTGATTCCCTTGTGTCCGGGTACCCATGCGATGGTCAAATCAGTTTTCTTAGCCAGTTTCTCTAAGGATTCCTTGCATTCTTTCACAATTGCTGATGTTATATATTACGATTAGGTTAACCTTAGCTAGGACTCATCGCCACAAATTGAACGGTTGCTCGGGTTAGGAACACCCTAAAGACCACACGTCTTTAGGATTTGACAAATCATCGAAATATTCGAAATATCGACACCTTTTAACAACCTAACACCATCTATTAAAATCACAAGTACTATGAGGCTTAAACATGCAAACATAATTCAATGTAGTTATTGATTACATTCTAAATTAACCAGATAAATCACATAGACCTTTGAGAGATGAGTGTCATGTCAGTACCGGACATTGACAAATAAGTACCTACCCATCCAGAATTTATGGGCACCTTTGATCGTCATGTTTATCTATGCGCTGGATGAATCACATGGCAGTGTACAACTCATAACCAATGCTATTGATTAAACCTCGTGTTTTTATAGCTAAACATATTATTTGTTACTGAAATTTCTAGTACTCTCCTTGACTCACTTAGCTTATAAGTTGTTTGTACTAAGAGTGTGTTCAGGAACGCAGCTGTGACGATCGATTCGAATGATTTTACATGTTTAGAGAAAGATAACTTCAAATTAATTGTGGAGTACTGAGTAGAGTCAAGAGAAGTCTACTTAAAAGGGTTTCGGTTGTCATCACACACCACTGAATTATTATTTTTTTCTTTTCAGGTAAGATCGAAGTCAATAAAACCACTGAGGGTCAGGAACTCTGGAAAGTTCGTGAAAAAGGTTTGGAAATTCGACAAAGTGCAATGCAATGTTAGGTTATTTAATTTTTCATTTGCTCAAGACCGAAGTGCAATGCGATGCAGTCTTGTTGACCTTGTTCTTGTTTCTAAATACCTACAGTGTATTTATTATATACGATTTCTATTTTACCCTTACGGTAGTAAATACATATAGCGATTATGACTTTGATTAGATGTTTTTGCCAAAAGAAAAAAAGTAACCCAGAATTGTTATTCGCGTTTTGTCTCCTATAGAGGAGAAAGCCGTGAGAAAGTGAAGAATGAAAAAGGCAAGGATTCGGTCTTTGATATTCCTGGTAGCGCACACACAAAGATGTCTGACTGTCTATAAGCCTACCATTATTTCGACTTCTTTACGCACATAAAACTCAGTCAAGGGTCATGGTTGCCACAAAACGGGTACCTACTTTAATTTGAAGTACCTATGGTCACCTTGCTACTCCATCATCGGAACAGCTCCGTGGTACCATATTAATGTATTGCCATCCAAATGGAATCAGTTGACGATATCTGCTTTAAAATTGAGTTGCAAGATTTGACCCGAACAAACATAGTTATACATTTAAGTATATGAAATTTCTCCCGAGGAGGGCCAGACCGAGAGGAATGGCCCTGGGTCAGCCGGGGTGCGAGGGATATGTCACGAGACAACCTCACCTTCGGCCTAGCACATCGACCCATAGACGCCGTGCGGTTTAGTCGGTTCGAGTCCGACATAACCTCCCCCTTTGGCTCCGAACGGGGGGGAATCCGTGAGGATTTCCTGCACGTAAAAAAAAAAAAAAGTTTATGAAATTACATTGAACGAAAAATTATACAACCTTCGTTCTTGATGAAGTCGGTTAAAAAGGCTTTTGAAGGCAATACACCTCTTTCAGATTATAGAATGCAAACTTACTGAGTTTGGGCTCGCCGACCCTGCCGCTTGCTTCCCCTGTACCGCTCATAGTACACCTCCGCGCAAGTACCGAGTCAACCGCCTAGACTGTGAATATGACATGCGTACCGATAGACCACGCATGCTTTCTTTTACTGTGTGTGGCTAGTATTTAATGGATTTATACTTCCTACGGCCCACACACGTAACCAGCGGCCTTACCAGCTAAACCGACTGTTCCACAATTTTATCTGCTATATCACCGGTACGAGAATTCCTTACGTGAATTCACATATCAGCGGAAACGTATAATGAATCTACATAAGCGCTTTATGTGATAAATTGCTTTCATACTGCCAAGAATATTTCCAAGTTGCTTCCAATTCTAACGAGACCGAATTCGTATACATCGTTTACGTAGGAATAAACCATTAGGTGCTGTCTACACAAGCGACAGTTTTATTACACTAACAATGTTCCGCTCGACGTACGAAATTGACAGATTTGAACTGTGTAGACGCACCGTGAAAATGTGGCCTCGTTTTTGGCCGGGGAGCCTGGGACAATTATTTTACACGAGCGGGGCGTGCAGGCGTAAGCGATGGTACATTTTTGTATGATATTTTTTTAGTCTACATAGTTACTACGTATTGTTCGTAATATTTGAATTAAAGGTTGGTGATATTTTTTGATGCAATACATACGTTCAAGGGTTAGTAGGCGGTAGGAATTGGAACGAATGTAATCTATTATTTGGGTACCTAGGTACCTACCTAATTTTTGTAAATATGTAAAGATTATCTTTAGATATTTATATTTGGGACTGTAAATATGCTCGTAATTTGCTACCTTCGTAGTATAACGAGTAATTTGTTTATAAATTATACAGATAATTTTGTTCTAATGTGGGGATTGATCCCACAACTTTCCACAAAGAACCATCTGAAGCGTAGCACTCGTAGCACTAATCATGCAACCGCCTCTGAGATATGGTGCATGTGTATGGAATTCATACATCCATTCCTTTAAATGCTCAATACCCTCGGTTTGAACCCAATTATCTACATTTTACCCAACTGCGAAATTGAAACCAGAATCAGTCAATAATAACTCGACATACGCGATATCTTACCTCAGGGACAAAAAGAGCTATATTTTCAAAGTTTGAAAAAAGTCCCTGCTTTTATTACAGTAACCCTCCACTGAACGTCTAAAATAAATCATTAAAGATGCTAGGCTGCGTACACACACACACACACACACACACACACAAATATGAATACATCCAGACCCCAACAGTAAAAGCGGAAATCCAAGAACTTGGAGGCTCATGAAGTCAGGCTACAGCTACACAGAAATCAACTGGCTGTATCACAGACGTACCCCACCAACTCAACAAAGATATTGTAAAGAAAGCAGATAGCAACAATCTAAATTCCACCTAGCACAGCATTTCTACAATTAATGAAATTATTAACGATTTGACATATAAAAACAAGGACTATGAATCAACAAATCTGATAATAGCTTTCTGGCTGATGGGAGATGAAAAAGGAAATAAGAAAAAAAATACAGTATCCCAAGTATAGAAAGACACTGGTGCAATCGTCCTGGCCTCATTATGAGGCTCTTGTGAGTGCTACACCGACACTCGCGGCTGAATGGCGCGACGTCGGCTACGTTTGCTACAAATAATATTCGCACAACTAGTTTCAGTGAAGCATGATTAAAAGAGGGATTGATTATGGAGCTCTTCAGTGAATTATATAGTGAGAAGTGATTCAGAGACGAGCTGGCAACGCCGCTCAATGTGATTGTAAATAAATATTATACTTAATATTTACATACTTAAAATACGTGCCAAATGTAGACACACACAGAAAATTTTGTTGTTTGTATTAATACTATAAGATAATATAATTCTTTACATATTTCAGATGTATTGGCAAAAATTAAATTAAATTATCAAAGTTACTATATACACACAATACTAAATAAAACAAATACTTAAAGTTAAAATGCGTCCTTGAATTCATCCACATCGCATGCCTCTTGTGGTAGCGTTCTATAAGCATATTTGGTAATATGAATTGCCCACCAGTGGGGACGCTTGGTGGGGCAAAGTGGAAGCACTGTTGCCTCAAAGACAGATATAGAAGGAGAAATTTGAATTGATTAGGGCGAGGTCTGACAGCTTAGTGGTCAAAACACTGTCTCTGTAAGGCAAAGATTGCGGGTTCAAACCCCGCCTAAACCGATTAAATTTTTCTATTTAAATCCTTTTGAAAATTTAGCATGGAAAATGCTTAAAATATTAATTCAAAAAGTGGCAGCACCCAATTATTACTGACAAACATTGCATAGTAGTATACATGGGGCACATTGAGTAAGGCCTATGTCCAGCAGTGCGATAGGCTAATTGATTCATAGATACTAATACCTCCTCGTACTGAGCGGAAATCGAACCTGTGTAAACCAACCCGAGTAACCGCGCTACTTTAACGTAGCAGGCGTAGATATGCACTATCGCTACGCCACCGAAGTCATTATTGTTGTACAAATCTTTGACATTAAATGTTAAGAAAATTTGACTACGCTCTGAATCATCAAGAACAGTACAATAAAACTTAATACTTAAAACAAAAAAAAAACCGTGTTCTCGATGTAAAAAAGTCTTATAATTTTTCGTAAACATTTTGAAGCCTGCCATCTAGCGGCAATATATTGAACGAAGTGGAGCGCCATCTCTTGAAAACGTTTTGTTACTTGAACTATGCAAATCAGAGAAAGCGTTCCACTAAAAAGTTTCTATCATTACCGATTGGTGGCGGGCAACTATAAAATTGTTTACTACAATACAAGGTTGAACTTCTTGCTTTACCGAAAAATTAATAGCATTGTATTATTTCTCTTCAGTGCTGTAAACATTATCATAAAAAAGAAGCAGAGTAAATGCAAAAGGTTCTTAATTTTTAATGTAAAATGCAACGAGAAAATGCTCTTTCTACTAATTTTCGAGAAAACAACCTCTACCTATTTAACTTCAAAAGTAGACTAAACTTGGAATCCTCAACGAATTTAATTAAAATGATCTCAGCTGCAGCCAAAGAAGTCTACCAAGTTATTTCACAGTAGATACTACTTTGGCCAGTTTGCAAGTTCGCCCTGGCGAGTAGTTCAACATTCGTAGGTAATTATTACACTGTGCTAGCAACTAGCTAAGTGGAACCTACCCATTACCCATCTAATTTAAATATTACTAACTGTACCTACCTAGGTACCTATTCAATTCAGTATCTGCGGTCGTTTAAACCTATGTCATAGGCAATGTGTATAAATAAATAAATAAATAAAAATAAAAATAATTTATTTCAGGCCATTTAGACCCATATTGATTACATTATTTTTTTTTTTTTTTTTCACATTCATTAAAGTTAGTAGCATTAAGAAATCATTAGGTTATATTAATTACATTCCTACATACAACATTATAAACATAACATTAGCTGGAATATTGAAGGCTATATACGAAGAACAGGTTAGCTTCATTTATAGCCCTCAATATTACATTGTCAGATTCGTACACCCGTTCCATAAAAGAGGCCCTCGTTTTTCTGATCACTGCATAGAAATCATCTACTCTGTTTTCCGCGAACATACCGGACGCACTGCACCTCCACGGCAGCCCCAGTATGCACCGAAAAGCGTTGTTGTACTGAACTCGTATTGAGTTATACGCACGTTGTGTATAGTTGCGCCAGAGCTGGCATGTATACATCGCTCGGCAGTACGCGTTAAACAGAGTGATTTTAGCTTGTTTTGAACATCTAGCGAAACGCCTAGCAAGCATATTACTCTTCGCTGCTATTCCTCTGCGCTGTCTCTCCATGTCCTCATCATCCTTAAGTTTATCTGTTATGATATGCCCCAGGTATTTAACACTCCCCACCACTCTCAGCCGGGAATTGAAAAGAGATATGTCAGGAGCAGGCACCGGTTTATTGTCATGTTTAAACACCACAATCTCAGTTTTTTTTGCGTTATAAACCAACCCGTGTCTCCGTGCATACTCCTCACACATCTCCAGCAACCTTTGTAACCCTTTGACAGAGGGGCTAAGCAGCACCATGTCATCAGCGTAGCTAAGGTTATTTATATATACATTGTCAATGGAACAGCCAACATTCGCACTGCTCAGCCCCTCCAACAAATCGTTCATGTACAGATTAAAAAGGGTGGGAGATGTTATCCCTCCCTGTCTCACACCGGATTTCAGTGAGTACATCTCAGACAAGGTTTCACCCCATTTTAAAACGTTCGACTGGCCCTCGTACCAAAATCTCAGAATATGAATTATATCATGAGGTATACCTTGCCTACCTTACCTATATACCTATATTTTTTTTTATTACCTATATTACCTATATAATCCGGCATTGTATAGAATGCCTAATGTGTAGAATACCATTAATTTCATACATTGCCTAGGTATTGTATTAAATGCCCGAAGTGCATCGGAAATGTATGTAATCCGTCATTGTATACAATCCGACTAAGATAGGTTAGGTTAGAAGGCTAATGCGGGAGCGGAGCGTAGCGAAGCTCCCGCATTAGGCCTTCGTGGTTAATTTTTTATGACCATGCAGAATAAAACAACTACGCAAAAAACACGTTGGTATTTAGGCATACCTACCAATAGAACACATGTCTTATCAGTACTGTCTGCTGGTGGAAGTTGAAATTAGGATTAGCTCTCAAAAGATTTATCTAACGTATCATAGAGAAGAAAAATAGCTTACATACATTACATCTTTGACCGGCATTCTATACAATGCCTAGGTATTCTATACATTTCCTAAGCAAAGTGTAAAATAGTTTAAACATTGAATATCATTTCATACATTGCCTGAAAGACCCCGGCATTCTATACACTTCCTAGGTATTGTATAGAATGCCTGCATTATACACATTGCCTATAACACCTACATAATTGACCGTTATCGTTCATAGTTCATAGTTAACGATTGTTATGAATATTCCTGCCTCTACTTTTAAATAGGTACTACCACAGATAATATAATATAATTCTTAGAGTACATACTACCTAGCTAAGTTTCGACAAGTTACAAGAAGGTTCCGTACTAAATTAAGGTGCCTAGGTTGTAAGTACCTACCTCCCTTGTAATATTCTTGTTGAGGATTGTACCCCTCCAACTAAATACTTGTAGATTATATCCGAGATTCAAACCCATGACCTTTCGAAGATAACTTGCCTCATCGCTACCAGAGTAAGTTTGTAAAAAAGTTGTCACAGTCACTAAGCGTATAAACGTTATCTAGGTAGCTAAACTTACAAGCACTTTCGACTTATTTGTTACCACTTAACCAGACTTGACTAGAAAAACTTTTCACAGACTTGACGAATTAGGATAAAAATATGTGTGCTAAACACCCATAAAATTAGATGACTCGAAACAATTTTCAAAATCGACCAATCATACTCTAAATCATAATTATGAGCTTATACTTATTTATGTAGAACAGATATATGTCAAATCATAAATCATAAAGTTTTGTTTAACAGAATATTATTTGGCTTTTCGCTCAACTCTATTCTACAATCCACATTTTGTTATTTTGCAAAGCGCCATCTAGCGCACACTGGTCGAACTTTGTAACTTCGTACTAGTTAAACCACCCTATGTTACAAAATGCTAGCCGTTTCTTCACATTACCGCTAGATGCCGCTTGTTAACGTTTTCCTTTCAAACGTAACAGATGGCGCTACTTGAACGTTTTAAATTAAATTTGTACTTGCATATTATGTACTTTTGTTATATCTGTGTTATTGTTAAATATGTAAAATCTATTACATCACCAATTACAATTTTTGCTTTCTTGTCCATAATTCTCTCTGAGGTCTGGAATCTGACAGTCTAAGGATTTTTTGACTGACAAAATAACCTGCATTTCTACATAGGAAATCCTAGGAAATCCACTTGTCCGACCCAGGAATCAAACTTCATATTAGAAGACTGAGGAAGGTCTTGGACAGGAAAGGAGAAGACGATCGCAATCCGTTGAATATCACCGAAGAAATGATCCTAGGTACCTATTCAATATTTCAGAAAATCAAAAACACGACACGCGTGTAGAGCCGCGGGCATCATTTAGTACGCTATAAATCTAAGCTAAACTAAGGTTGTCGGCGCCTAATGGGTAGCCAACCCATCCGGCTGAGGAAAGGTTAAGTAAAAGGGCGGACTCGCACAATGGCTGGGGTTATTAACTGCCGAATAAATACCGAAGAACAGTTCAGTTAGAACTTAGGAGCGGTAAACCGGCAATAAAGACTATTTTGTTTTTTAAATTCTGTTTGATTCTTAGGTATTTAAGTAAAAACGTAAGTAAGTAGGTAGGTAATATAAGGTTCCAAATTATACTTACGTTGGATTTTTTATATTTGCTCTACGAAGTCTACGGTACAAGTATGCAAATATATATTTAGTACCCATAGCATTAAAACACCTTAATATTTTAAATGTTATGTTCATTATAAAATGCCTAAGGTCTCATAGGTTAGAGGTCTACTATGAAGTTTGATGGGAAAAGCCTACAACGACTTTAGGTACAGTTGACAAAATCGATAGTATCCCACTTTTACATATAAAGTTGTATGTAATGGTGGGATACTAACGATTTTTCGAGTGTACTTTACTTATATAAAAAGTTGGCAATGTAAAGGATTGCGGATTACATTCATTTAATACACACAGTACAGTTTACTACTTCCGTAGTTCTAAAATTAAAGAGGTTACATTCTAAACAAAGTACCTAGCCGTGATTTGAAGTTCTAGATATTCGCACAACGCGCTGCCTAAAAAAACTTTTCGCAACTCTAATCTTAAATACAATCAATCATAATATTCCAAAGAAAATTAATACTTTCGCGTCTGAAGAACATTGTGGAACAACAAAAGCAAATGGCGGCCAGCTGTCATTTCGCTAAAATAAATTTGTGCTGATTTGAATAAAGTTCCTATTTGTCGTCAACCAGGGTGATTACCCCGGCGTCGTTCTTTGTAGGCCTCTACTATTGGAACTCGACGTCTTCTCGATTGGATTTTGATTGAATTTTAATGTATTTGAGTGTTTGTCAGTAAATTAACTTTAATATCAATGCATTCTCTGTGACAATGCATCTGTAGATTGAAGCGATTTCCTTGCAGTGATTTAGGCCGACTATTTATGTGACTCTATCACGGATTAAGTCAATATTCTTACATCCCTGTGTACCTTTTTGGTTGTATTTATCATTCCTGTATACCATTTGCCCTCTATTATAGTAAAGCCTTCTTCTTTCGTGACATAGTTGTTCAGGTCGCCCATATAGAACACAGGCGAAACCGACTTTAGCCCTTCGAAGCACGGAAGCACTCAGATGTGACACCACTAAACGGTCATCTATCCCAATGGTAACCTTCGCCTAGGTAACTTAACCCACCGATCGTTTACCGAACAGTGAGCGCACCTGGCCACGTGCGCTTGGAGCCATTGGAATTATAAAGTGTCGCTCTATGTGATGATGATGAAGAAGATTCTATAAATATAATTTTCGTCAAATATTTACAGTTTTATAATTGAACCATTGTTTATTGTAATTATTATGTATATGGAGGATAGGTCGAACAGTATGAAAGTTTTTCCAGCAGGCAGACTTGAAAATCGCTCACATAAATAAAAGTATCGTGACTATCAGTAATATGCTAGTTTGTGCTCTTTTTCATACAAATGTCCATAATATCAAGATTAGGTTGGCTTACTTCTTTATCATACATAATACTTCTTCTACCTCCAGGACAGAAAGGGTCAACCAACCACCACCTGCACTTTTATTGCAATTCCTTACCTTCTTTCACGAGCTTTCTCACTCGTTACTATTACGACTACCACAATTTCGACTTATTCAAATAGTAGTAGCCAAGATCCGGTAATTTCCCTAGCTGTTTCTTTATTGGGAGCAGCCTACGTTCGGAAATAAGCGATGTATTGCAGGAAGTGTTGTCTCGGCTCGGCAGTGATGCGACTTTAATGATTGCTTACTTACGGCCTATCCTGTGTTCATCTCCAAGAAATCGCAAAAGATTTATAAATAATTTAGAATAAAGACTAGCAGATAGGTATTTGTATATTGTCTAGATTTAGACTAATGAAGCAAATAATGTGTGAAAACATCTTCATGTATTAGACTGCGATGTAAAACTTTCAAAGGCGATGCATTAATGAACAACAATATAATTTGAATTCTACACAAAATAACCATAAGATACCTATATTTTCCAAGATGATTATACTGACATCAATTTTCAAATTGTCAAATCAGGTCGATTAATATTGGAAAAATATTGAATTTGTCTTGGGGTGCTTAAAAAAGTCATTGTCAAATCAGTTTTAAAACGCTATGAACCATTAACATTATTCCTCGTAAAGTGGACATAACATTTCCAAACGGTTATAACATCAGATTATGGCAATTCCACCTTTAATTATGCCTTAACTCAAAGAGTCTGGACAGCTAAAGGGAAACCAGGTCAATTACTGGAGCTGCTGATTCGGCTCGACGGGACTCGAACCCGGGGCCCCGGGTAATTACCATAATCTCAGTTAACTTTGCCCGGCCTACCGTTACTTTGTTTAATCCTTTTACTTATGCACAGATTATTTTCTTTCTATATTGAAATGAACAAGCCGCTATGGAGTTAGATTCAGAGCTTTGAAATTTAAATAATGAAAGTTCATGTGGGTACTTTCAATGACAAAAGTTATTGAACATTAGAAAAATTTAAGACATACTGTCTGGGCTGTATACAATCTGTCTGATGTTAAACAGCCTTATCTTAGTTGCCTTGTACGACACCGCATGGAGAGAAATATGGCGGGGAAAATGAAAGAACACTGTAAATTTCGTGCTGTAATAGTAAAGAGAGTAGTGACTATAAAGGTCATTTTTCCTGCTACGATCCTGGAATATCATTCTATTATTTGTTTTCTTATATGCACGTCGGTTGACCTGGTCTTTCCTTTGGTAATAACATGAACTGTATAACAGATAAAAACTTTTTAAGAGCCAAGTGTTAATAACTAGCATTTATTCAAACAATACTACGGATACGAATACAAGGCTGTTTGTCTGACCCTTATAAATTAAATACCCCACATTCTAACAACTTGTACAATTCTTCCAAATAACATGCTATTCTTTTTGAGCTTGTAACAAAGAGCATTATAAATACCGATTTCTTTTTAATTCAAATTATTAGGGACACCTGTTTTGTATGTCATAGATAAATAATTACAAACGGATAAATTGCGAAGACATTTTACATCCTTAGGCTACTGCTTGGTTAACCGGGTAAACCTACGTACGTCTTCGTGCGGATATTTATTGTTCAAAATCTTCATATGTATCAAAATCACAATTCTTACTACCTTCTACAATTTGATGTAGTATTGAAAGGTATAAAAATTAATAATCAAAATATTAAAAAAACCCGAATCCACTGTGTACTTTGTATTGACATTTTATGTACCCTATGACACTCGAGAGATGAATAGCTTTCATTTGAATTCGTCCCCACTCATTGAAATTGAAACTAAGAATACTGCATACATACATACGCGCGAAAACATTACTCTCGCTGGCGCGGGGCGCAGTCAGGTAAAACCGGTTCTAAACACGCTGCTTATATTTTGTAGTAGATTTGTATACTATTAGCACACACTAACGAACTCTAGAAAGGCTTGTTATACTGTGCTATTAGAGTGTATACAAGTTGAGATGGATTTTGGACATGTTGTAGCAGTGCATACAGTCGTTACAGTTCAACATTTTATCTCCTTGCAGCATTGTGTACCGTGTATAGCGCATGGTACAGTTTTGGCCGCTGTAGCTCTGCCAGCAAAGAGACTCGAGTGAAATTTGAAAAATTCAACGCCTCGATAGCTCGGCGAGCGGTGGATTAGATACTTAGGGTTGCTGCTTTGAGCTTTCGGAAATCTATTAAATTTTGTACATGATAGCTAACATCTGACTTATTGCCTCGACAGATAGTATTTTTTTTAAAGAATTTTAACATTAGTACTGCTCTTTTCTTCTGATATTAATATTCCTATAACTTTTAAATTATACGAGCTATTTAGCCTCTCGGCATAAGTACGTCGAGGTAATTTTTATATAGTAGATATTTTCTTTTCACAGCACCGAAGCATTCCATTGGCTAGAGTCTCAGGATGGCCGGATGGTTAATTTACCATCTACAAACAAAATCGCAGAAGGTGACTGACTCAGAGACGACATGTCATCAGTCTTATATATCAACAGGAATACGTCAATAATATGTCTACTTCTATTCTCCTTTCATTTCGAGAGAATAGTACACTTCGTTTATATTTTTAATAATAAAGTTTGTTGGTTTATATCGGAAACAAAAATTAATACTGAATTATGTATCAAATATTTTGCGTTTTCAAATAATGTGTAAGTGGAATCTACGTTGTCTGTGTTTTAATAAAAATAAATGCTACTCATATTTGTGACAGCCCTATTTGGCAATGTGGAGCCGTATACACACGATAGGCTCTGCCTGCCTCCAATATTCAGACACTGGCTTTACAATGCTAACAATACAAACATATCTTTACACTCAATATCAAATCATTTTGAGCCCTTTTTTTTTTTTTTTTTTTTTTTTTTACGTGCGGGAAATCCCCACGGATACCCGCCCCTCCGGAGCCGGAGGGGTGGGTTATGTCGGACTCGAACCGACTAAACCGCACGCCGTCTGTGGGTCGTGGTGCTAGGCCGGAGGTGAGGTTGTCTTGCGACATATCCCTCGCACCCCGGCTGACCCAGGGCCATCCCTTTCGGTCTGGCCCTCCTCGGGAGGTGGGGACCACGCCGTCCCCGACTCAACCCCGGTGTGGGGAGGCGCGCATCGTCCTACGATGCGCGCCGCCGCCGTGGCCTGCTTCTGCTAGGGTGACGGGTGGCTCCACCCGTCACCCTCAGGCCCGCGCTCATGGGGGGCGGAGGTCTGTAAGCGCCCTCCGACGCCCGAGCCGCCTTCGGGCGCGAGCAGCGATGTCAGCGAGTCTCTCTCGCTCACCGCGCCGCGCCCGCTCTGCTGTCTCCTTCGCGAGCATGACCTGCTCGCAGAAAGAGGCGCTGGCCGCCCACGCATCCGCGCAGCGGACCATCGCCGCGAGCAGGGTGGAGAGCGTGAGCACTCTCACCCCCAGGGCCTGCACAAGCTCCCGCCTCGGCGTCTCAAACGCCGGACACTCGGTGAGCGTGTGCAGCCCCGAGTCCACGCTCGCGTCGCAGTGATGGCACTCGGGCGTTGGCTCAATACCCATCAGATGCAGATACCGCCCGAAGTAACCGTGCCCGGTTATCATCTGCGTCTGACGGTACGAGAGGCTCCCGTGTGGCCTCTCTAGCCACTCCCCCATGATGGGCCTTACCGCCGCAATGACGGCGTGCCCTGCGCGTGGTTGCCCAAGTCGTCGCTCCCACTCGGCCACCATGACCTGGTGGAGCCGGGATTTCTCGGCCCGAATGTCCTCGGGCTCGGGATCGAATCCCCGCTCCCGCGCCTCCTTTCGTAACTGGTATAGTGCCGAAAGGGCCCTCGCTTCCAGGATCCACGGTGGCGATCCGGCCAGGAGACTCGCCGCTTCGAAGGATATCGTGCGGTATCCCCTGATGGCCCTGGAGGCCATCGTCCTCTGCGCCGTACGGAGCAGAGGCAGGAATCTGGCCCCCAGGGTGTCCGCCCACACGGGGCACCCATATAGGGCCATGGACCGCACGACACCCGCGTAGAGTCTCCTGCAGGAGGCCCCTGGGCCCTTCAAGTTGGGCAACAGCCGACTCAGGGCATTCGCCGTGGTGACCAACTTGGGGCGCAGGCTTCGGAGATGTTGTCCGAAGTCCCATCGACCGTCAAGCACGAGCCCCAGGTATTTCAGCTGGGGCTTGATGTCGATGGGAGTGCCTCCCACTGTAAGGCTGGCTCCCGGGCCTGGCCTGCGCCGAGGACCATGAAAGAACATGGCCTCGGACTTGTGCAGAGCCACCTCGAGACCCAGCCGCCGGATCCGCTCGACGACTTGGCCAACCACGGTCGTGGCCCTCAGGGTTGCCTCGCGGTG
Source organism: Eilema caniola (assembly GCA_949126895.1). NCBI lineage: Eukaryota > Metazoa > Arthropoda > Insecta > Lepidoptera > Erebidae > Eilema > Eilema caniola. The sequence goes on along the minus strand of OX421477.1, from coordinate 916,644 downwards.
CGTAGCCCCGCTCACCGTCACCAGCGTGTCGTCCGCATAACACGTGACGGTGGCACCGTACGCGAAGTCACCGCGAAGCACCCAGTCGTAACCGATGTTCCACAGTAACGGTCCCAGGACCGATCCCTGTGGAACACCGCACGACATCTCACGCCTACCGACTCCGGTCGAACTCGGGTAGACGACGGCTCTCTCCGTCAGGTAAGCCCCGACTATGCGGCGGAGGTAGAGAGGCACACCGTGGTACACGAGTGCCTCCCTGATGCAACTCCAGGGCAAGGTGTTGAAGGCGTTGGAGATGTCCAAGGACACCGCCAACATCACCTCGCCCCGGGCAACCGCATCCTCCGCCAGAGTCCTCACACGCATCATTTTGAGCCCTAACACAATGGAATAAAAGTGTAGTATTCCTCTACAAGTTACGAATAGCAAAATAATTATTATATTTACAGTCAAGTGATCGGCAATGTACTTGTTTACGTAGCTATACTGGTACTTGAATGCTGCTTTGTTTTTGCCCCGTTTTGTAGAGAATTTACAATTTTCAAAGTGATAGGAGAATGGGTATTTTTATACAGCAAGCATTTTGCACTGTGTTATGGTTTTTACTGCACATGCAAGTTTTAATTTCTTTTAGAAGATGCAGGTGATATATTATTATTAAATTCACGTCTGTCAGGGACTGAAAGAGTAACTATAGAGGTAATAGCTCCTATTTCACCGTCTTTTATAAACATTCACCTCTATCCTAATAGGATAGTTTTAGGCAGTCACTTTTTATGAATTCTGCTTACTGAATTTCCTGCGGGTCTACAAAGGCCACATTGAGCGATTCCGCTAAAAAGGAGTAACTTTATGCATGTCCCGTAGATCTTATTCGATTCCTATAAAATTCGTAAAATTGGTACTCATATGAATAGAACCACAACAATTCATTTTCTAAGCAGATTCTAATCTCTTGTAATTATTTTCGCACGATAATAAATTAAACAGATATAGCTAGCTGCGCCTGCCTGTTGTGTTACCTATAAAGTTGAGGACATAATTTAATGAAGATTTATGCACACACAAAACAAACATAACATACATTGAATGTTGAAAATTTGTATATATTAATTGGATTTATGACATACTAGCTGTTGCCCGCGGCTCCGCCCGCGTGCATGTCGGTTATCGCTTAGTGTTGATCCGACGCTATTGAGAATTAAATTCGCCTCTCTAGTCAACTTTGTCGTCGACTATGTACTCACCTCTGTTCTCGACTTTCTACTCGCCTCTATATTCGACTCTCTACTCGCCTCTATATTTGAATTTATACACGACTCTCTACTGACTTCTCTGTTCCCCTCTCTACTTGACTTTGTACTCTTCTCTATACTTGCCTTTCCTTTGGCCTCTCGACTTGCCCATCCATTCGATTCTCTTTTCGCCTCTCTACTTGACTCTCCCCACTCGCCTATCTACTCGCACCTCTACTCAACTCTGTATTCGATCTCTACTCACCACTACATTCATCATTCCACTCGACTCCCTATTCGCCTCTCTACTCAACCCTTTACTGCATTCTATTTGGCTCTCTAGTCGCATATCTACTCGCCCCTGTAGTAGACTCTACTCGACTTTCGATCTTTACACGCCTATCGATCCACTCGTCCCTATAACAATCTCTACTCGCCTCTCCACTCGTTTCTATATTTGGTTCGCTAATCGACTGTGTCCGTTCTGAAGCTCTAATTCACCTTTGTACCAAATTTCATGAGGACATCTTAAAAGAAATTCTTACTATTCATGCCATATTCACCCCTTTTTTGTGCCAATGAAAAATTAGAAACTTTAATCACATAGCCCTAGAAGGGGGTTCTATCCCTTTTTTCGCGATAAGGGCGTATGTCCATTTCCAACCTCTAATCCATTTCTATACCAATTTCATCAAGATATCTTCAAAATTGACCAACTTACATACCCTTGCCCTATTCCACCCCTTCAACTCCTTTTTTTGCAATAAAAGGTAGTCTATGTCCATTTTCGAGCTCTAATCCATCTCTGTGCCAAATTTCACCAGGATATCATCAAAAACGACAAACTTTCATGCTAACTATCCAGTCCTTATCCCTCCCCCACCCCTTTACCACATTATTCGCAATAAAAGGTAGCACATGTCCGTTACCACGCTCTAATTAATCCCTATACCAAATTTCATCAGGATATCTTCAAAACAAATCAAACTTTCATACCTTATGACCCCCCCCCCCCCCCTATGCCTCGATTTTCGCGTCAATAGATAGTCTATGTTCGGCCCCAAGCTTCAATCCATCTCCGTACCAAATATATCATCAGGATGTCTTCAAAACTGGCAAACTTTTATCCCCTATAACCCCCCCCCCCTCCCTTAACCTCGTCTTTCGTGACAAAAGGTAGCCTATGTTCGTTCCTATGCTTTAATCTATATCTGTACCAAATTTCATCAGGATATCGTCAAAAAAGACAGACTTTCATCCCATAGCCACATCCCCCTCCTACCCCTTTTTGCGATAAAAGGTAGACTATGTCCGTTCTCAAGCTCTAAACTATCTCTGTACCAATATTCATCAGGAAATTTTCAAAAATAACAAACTTTCATCCCAAAGCCCTAGTTTCCCCCCTTCTACACCCTTTTTCGCGATAAAAGGTAGCCTATGGCCGTTCCCAAGCTCTGAACTATCTCTGTACCAAATTTCATCAGGGAATCTTCAAAAATTGCAAACTTTCATTCCAAGGCCCTAGTCCGCCCCCCTTCTATCCCCCTTTTCGCGATAAAAGGTAGCCTATATCCGTTTCCAAGCTCTAAACTATCTCTGTAGGTACCAAATTTCATCAAGAAATCTTCAAAAATGACAAACTTTCATCCCAAGGCCGTAGTCCCCCCCTTCCACCCCCCTTTTCACGATAAAAGGTAGCCTATGTCCGTTCCCAAGCTCTAATCTACCTGTGTACCAAATTTCATTAAAATATCTTCAGAAATGACAAACTTTCATAAAAACTTTCATCCCCTATTTCCCCCCTTTAAACCCCCTTTCTAGTGATAAAAGGTAGCCGATGTCCGTTCTCAAGCTCTAATATACCGCTGTACCAAATTTCATCAAGATCGGTTCAGTGGTTTAGGCATGAAAGCGTAACATACAGACAGACAGACAGTTACTTTCGCATTTATAATATTAGTATGGATTTATTTTTCATATTCTTTTTGTTGCTTCGTTACTGTTTGCTAGAAACAAGAATATTGTATTACAAAGCTATAGACACGAGTGCCGGCGTTTGGGAAAAATGTCGATATGGGGTGCTTTTCATCACTGAAGTTGCGTTTAAATTGAAATTTAGATTCACATTTTTTAATTTTTGTCTCGCCAACCCGTGAACGTTTGCGCGTTTATGCTAGAATATACTCTGCTATCAAAATAATAAAAAAAGATATATTAATTAAAATGTTACAAACTGTAAGCTAAAAATAACTGTAGGAACAAATTGTGTACCGGCTAACTTATGAGTTTGAAGGTACAATTTTGTCAAACAAAACGTTATACACGTTTGAATACACTGAACATATTTCTGGGATCTCGATTTAATATTTGGGGAAGGTTAATTAAATCACAGATTACCAATAGTTGGGTTATCATTATTAGGTTTATATACTACCTACAGTTTATTATATTCCATACCTATAGTAACCTTTAGTGGTTACTAAATACGTGTACTCACCCAATAAAAAACCAACAAGTAAAGCTTTGTCAGGTATATTAATTGAATTTTTAATGAAATTCCACTTTGGAAATGCTATTTACTACAACTTACGAGCCCTCTGAATGCTCCGAAACTTCCGTCCCAAACTGTACCTACCCGGTACTCAGAACCGAAGTGTACACCGCTGCCGAAGTTATCAATTACCAATTATTTAACCTAATAAATTAAACAAACATTTACCACGCAAACATTTTCAAACTAACCCTATATAATTTGAGAGAACGTCACAAGTTCGTACAAGTTCTTTACAAGTTTGCTCGGTACCAAACACCTGTACTCCACAACCGCAAGCCAAAATTTCTAACTATAACAAACTGGCCGACCGTGAAATTTGAGCACTGTAATGCCAGGGACGGCTTGGTGAAAGTTCGAATGGGACGAATAGTACACTCGCGTGTGGAGAGCTGAGTACTTTTTCAATGGCTGTGTAGTTAGAAGGTTCGGGTGTATGTAATTGTTAGCTGGATATTTTGTGAAGCTTTTTTATAATAATATAATATATTTTTTGGTCGTCACAGAAATCTAGACTACTTAGGAGTTGAAAGCAGGTGAAAATTTTATACTTTTGTATTTATATCTGATGTGATATATGTAGGATATTTAAGTTAAGGAAATGAATGAGTTGCCTATAAAATAAATTCCCTAATACTATAATAGTAGGATGAATCAACATAGCACATGAAAAAGCTTCAGACGGAGAGTAGAAAATCATATTTATACTATTCATTTTTGGCATTTAAAGTTTCCAATAAAACAAGTTATGGCTTTATGTTTTTTATGGCAACACGCAAATTATGCCAAAATCCTGTGATCATTAACGACACACTTTATTTACTATCGCAATATAAATATAATGAATGTAAATATGTCATTTATGGGAAAACATGGTAAACTAAAACTCGTATTGTTTCCCTAGTCATATATTTTTAATTATGTATTTTAATGGTGTAGAATTATGAATATAAAAAACCTCCACAGTCAATACAACCAATTGTCGACTGATATAGATTTTGATCAAAAACACATAAATGAGTCTGTGTGTGATGTTTCATGTGCAATAAAGATCAAATTACTTACTTAACCCTAAGCGTCTTAATGTCACACCTTGTATTTATATTTCAGTACTAGATCTCTCATCCCTGATTATCCAAAATACATACGAGTGATGTTCACACGTGGGTAAATTTTTACCTGTATTATACGCCAACTAACTCGAAATATCTTGATCACTTATCTATTCCATCAAAGCCTCATAAACTTCACCCTATATTCCCCACAGACAGCCACCATCTAATTACCACCTTGCTACTATAATGCCCACAGGAACCGCTCCCATTTGCACCCCAGTACGTCTCTGAAGTGTTTGCCGTACACTTGGGTGCAGAAATAATGACCTCACCTAACGATATTTGACGAGCAACTTAAACACCACGTAAGTGTAATGTGTGATCACAGGGAACGATATTGAACTAGTTTCGATACGTGATTGGTTTATTTAGAGACACTGAGGTTGTTTACGCTTATGTTTGAGTATGTAAAACAATTACTTAAATAGATTGTGTCAATATGGCCTTAAACAAATATAGCTGGAGGTACACAAGCTCTTTTTTCCCACTGATGTTGTACAGTATTAATTTGATTCCATTGACGGCTTACCGGAAAAATGTGAATTGCAAAAATGTAATTGAGTCGGTGACGGATCTGCATTTTTGATTGATGATGTCCAGTGTAAGCCAATCATAATATTCTGTGGTGGGCGATATCATTGGACACTGAACAAAATATGTATTTGCTCATTAACGAGCGGGTAATCCTGTGCACTCAATACCGCACCATTAAAATAACTAATGTGCATCAGGAAAATGTTCAATGAAATTAATGTATAGGTAATTTATAAACTTCAATAAAATTGTACATTTTGTTACATAAAACTTAGGTACGAATCTTGAATTTTTGAGTGGAATATTATCTAGTTTATATTGCAGGTAGACGTTATCCGAAATCAATTTTTCGAAAAAAATAGCAGACTAAAATGGAGATTATCCACAACATAATTGGCTTTGGAACCTTTTTTTTCCAGACTGATTAATAACGCTTGTAGGTATTTAATTTCTATAGGTCTCTACGTACTTATTTTTACATACAAATGTTAGGATTCTAGTACCAAATCCCACTAGGTCTTATAAATCTTTTCGTCCAAATATGCGCTCCAGTAGATGCATTTTAATAGTGCATTCAGTCGCCGCCGACTGTCAGTAGAGAGGGCTGGAGTCTGGAGAGCCCTTCAGCCACGTGGCTCACACGGTAAACCCTCTTCGTGTGGTCAATGATATTATTGAATCGAATAGTTGAGTACTTACCTCTAGAGACTATTAAGTTCTAGGAATCTTATTTATTTGTAACTAATAGAAACATTCCAATAAACTTGCTCTTTCTTTTTTCTACGGCAGTCATAGATATGTCGAAGTTGGCGATACGTCCCTAATTCTCAATTTTCCAGGTGTGATATGACAAATTTGCGTTGGCACTGACCCCATTGTCGTTGTCCCCATTGCCGGTAGTAGTTGTACTACTACCGGCAATGGGGACGCTGATGACCGGACGGGTGATCAGCCCTGTGGGACCATTTAATCCATTTCAGATTCACCGAGACCGCCGGCCTGACGTTCTTTCCGATGCCCGACCAGACCTATGCAAATAAGTACACACTAATTGGCACGCCACGGAGGCTGTCGGCGTTGACACTTAGTAATTTTTCATAATTTTGTCTACACTTATTACAAAACGATCTGGCTTAGCTATACATCATGATAAATAAGTCAAATGAAATTTGGTTTGATCCCGCTGAAACGAATTCCGTTGTTTTGCCAGTAGTGCAGGTCATTAATTTTTGATGGCGGGTGAGACGCCAACATTCAGACGACGCGTCGCCATGCACTCGTAATTTTGCAACTACCTTATATTTAATTTAGATAAGTTATTTAGTATGCGTAACACATACAGCTTCGGGTTTGATCCCCGTTCAAAACAAATATTTGTATGCATGAATATGGGTATTTGCATTGGTCTGGTCGTGCCTCGGAGAGCACGTTAAGCCGTCGGCCCTGGTTGCCATAAAAACATCTATGGCAGTCGTTACGGGTAGTTGGAGCCCTCAAAAGTCCGACTACTGGTCTAATGGCAATGCTTCGATATCGCCTTTGGGTTGTGGAGGTCAGATGGCGCTTCACGGAAAATGTCGAAGTTTAGCCAAATCCGCAGTTAGACTGGTAAAAGCGGACCCCAGACTCAAGGCTGAGCTTCGGATGCGACAGGGATTAACGCTAGGATGAAGATCTAGTATACGTAACACATTAAATCTTTGGGCAACCCACACTGGCGAAGGGTAATTATTATATATTTTTCAAAAGGGAAACCGTGGGTAAGAAAAAATTTAATTAACGACCATAGTATAAATTTAAACATCTCTACCACTGTTTTCCTTTGCAGTGCAAGCTGGTAAGAATCAGTGGTAACTTACCTTAACTTACCCATTACAAGTCTCACCATTAACAAATTATGGTATAATACCGGAATTACTGTTAATTTTTCACGACAAAGTTGCTTCAATAATCAACAAACTCACAACACGATAAAATGTAGCAAATAAATTAATAAAATGCTTCACAATGAAGGACTGCTGCAGTCCACGGTGCGCCGCAGGTTGCACGCAGCATAACCGCAAACACCAGGCGTGACCGACGCACATAATTACCGGCAATATTTACATTATCGGATATCTCCATTTTAAATCATGCTTGTGTATATTGCACCTAATTGAATTAACAGTAATATTTAGATGTTTTAATGAAATTATGTGTTTTGTTATGTCGATTGAAATCACTGGAGCGAGTTAGTGAAAAGTTGAATGTGAAAATTAAACAATATCCGTGATTTATTGGTGTATTTGCACCGCAATTTTATCCTAAATTAAACAAACTGTTAAAGCTTGTAATAACTATAATGTCTCATTTTTTGCGATTAATGCATAATACCAAACACTTTATTTGATAAGTTAAGATAACAATCTACAAAATGATATTTAAAACTAGAAGCACTTATTAATATAATCTAAAATAAACAAATATTTACCTACATAATGCGTCGTGAAATTCCTCCGTATCATCACCGACCGGTAATGTTCCCAGAAGGCTGGCAGCATTGCCACGTTGGATGGCAATCCTTCCTGGCAAGATAATGGTGGCGTCGATCAGCCTCAGATATCCATATGGCGATCGGGACCGACGACGGCTTAACGTGCTTGAGGCACGAAAACACATTAGGTATATATCTATGAAATATGTAACTTTTAAAGTCTCACGTTCCATGATAATAGTTAAGAGAACGGGAATTAACGCGATCATGGTATAGATACCTGTAAGTACCTACACCACGATCGCGTTAATTCTCGTTCTCTTAACTACATATGAAATATGTATTTTTATTTATTGGAACAGTCAGGTTGTTGCTCTGTATTATGAGAGTTTAATTTTAGAAACGAATGATTGGAATGACACGTTACCGGTTCACACATTTATATTACAATCATTAGCTAACAATTTATTACTAACCTTTAATAAGAGAAACAATAAACATGATATTTTCTAAAGTTTACGCGAATATCACTCATTATAGATACATAGCGATAGAATCCGTTAAAAAGTGATTTAATTTCAATAAGGTATAATGAAATTAAAATATCGCTTCTAAAACCAAAAAGCAATCTTTCTTATAGAATCAACCACACAATAAATCAAATATCTAACACAGTGTTCAGTACTGTCACCACAGTAATAGTACATTACTATAGAGGCCGGGAAGAAAGGGGTTGCCGACCGAAGACATATAGATGGATAGGTCTGAGGCAGGCAACCCCATATTTCCCACCGAGGTATGTATAGTACTTTTCTCAAACAGGCAATGAAATAAACAACAAAAAAATTAAAGATATATTCTTAAAGAAATTAAAAGTAAACAAGATAAAACTGAAAACTCACGTGTAGATTACTATATCGTCTATTTTACCTTGATTTTAACAGAAAATATTTACATTTATGTTCATTATCATGTTACTTAAAAAAAGTATAAAGGCACGTTTCTGAACAAACAGTGACACTTATCATTGTTATAAATGTCAATTTGTTGCAACTAAATTAGGCAAATATTAATATTTAAATTTTTAAATGTATAGTTAAGAAAACAATTGATAATAATGTGTTATTAGTTATGTTAATGTGGATTTTTTATGTAAATAAAACTGCTCTAAGTACATACCAAGTCGTTCATTGTTTTTTTTTAATAGATACGCATGGTGGCAGAGTGTCGATGCCTCTGCCACAAATTTATGTGGAATCAAAATTAAAAAAAAGGACTTTTCCGGCCTAGGCCTTGCAAGGTTTGTATGAAATTCCATTACCGCATACTCTGGTCCTAGCTGCGCCTGAAACGTCATACTTCGCAGCCTATTAAGAGGAACGTATTGTCAATATTTCATTGCATGTTTGAGAAAATACTATAATTGGAAACTCGAATGTGTTTCATTTACATCTGTGCATAATTTGTTGTTAGTTTGCAAGATTTTTATAATAATATTTTTTTTTTAATAAATATTCCACAACATTTCACACAACGCTATCTAGACCCATGGTAAGCATAGCTTAACTAGCTTGTGTTATGGAATCTAGAATGCGGATAAACCTACCTAGATACGTTTTTTTTTGTAAATACATACATATTATACATAGAAACACCCAGACCGATGCAAATATACATATTTATGCATACAAATATTTGCACTCAGCGGGGATCGAACCCGCGCCTCCTGCGTAGCGGCCGCGTTCACTACCGCCACGCCACGGAGGCTGTCTATATTATTGACCTATATTCATTGAAATGTATTTTAATACTTGGTTTTAAAATTTCTTTTCTTGTGTATTACCACAGTGGAACTACTTGAAACCTAACACTATGAAAGAATTCGCTAGACTGTGGTACAATTAAGACTGAATTCAACAAGGTTAGAATGAGAACTACGATTAAAGTGATCTAAACTTAATAAATTATTTTTAGGTAGGTACATTATAGATAAAAGTATTATTTAGCATTAGTTTGCAGCTCCTAGACATATTTATCGCGTCCCAAATCACGTCCCAATACCACGACACAGTCAGTATCCAATTACACGGCAATTAGCACGTCAGCTGTAAACAAACACACTCGTTTACACATCGCTGGCTCACAATGCGCACGTCGCGGCGCGCGCCCGCCCACGCGTCGATGGACACGTGCGGGCACATTATGTACGTGCAGCTTGCAGCTTTTAATTAGAGATAAAAAAATGTACTTTAGTGTCTGTTATTTGACTGACTATGTTATAGCTGTAGACGCAATAGGATATAGTTGTAGAGATAGCTATGGAATCGGTTACCGTGCGCACAGTGAGGAATGAAAGGGACTTAATTCACAATCAGGTTGTGAAATCAAAGAATAAATTTCATTGATTCAGTTTAGGCACACAGGCAAAGAGCACATAATATGACCGTCAAAATTTTACAATTATGTTAACAAATATTAAATAATGATAAACCATTGGATAATGATTCTTTCGCTGGTTCGCTAGGTTGGTTCTACTGAGAAGATACCAGCAAGAAACTCAGAGAACTAGATTAGAACTAGATTATCTTTTTTTTAATTTGGTTTTGTTTACAATTTCTGTATTTATTTTATGTGAGAGATTTGGATGACCATATTGACCATGCGTTTTAAATGATCTCCCTACTGTGTTTTATGTGACTACAATATGAGATTTTTCAAGAAGGCAATAGAAGGTTTCTATAGTAGACATAGGCAGCACGAATGTGACTCCGTTTCAGTGATTACCGTGGCCTAACCACTTTCCATTATGTGGGCCGTGTCCAGGTATTAATTCCGAATCTGAATCATACACTATGGATTGTCTCTCCTACTTTTTCTTTTGATTTGTCATATCTTGTTTTATGAAAACAATGAAGCGACTGGGGTGTGACCTCCCAATCTCGTGAAGAAGGTCTGTGCCAGAGTCTCGTTCCTTGATCAGTAGGTGTCCCGGCTTTCTTGTTATTTTGACTTGATTGACAGAAGTCTTTTTAGGTCCTTATATGTCGAAATAATTAAAATGTGTTTGAGCATAAACCAATCTAGGGCCTGAAAAATAATCTGCTAACATTGCACGCGAACAAACCAGTAACATCTACTTCAACAACTTAGTGAACCCAACTACCTATAATGGCACGATTCGACTGAAGCACCACACTCACAGGGCTCATACCTACTCGTACGTATTTAATTGACTATGCGGGCGTGTATTTTTAATTTGTAATGAGAAGTGCGTGCGAATTAAATAAGTGAGCTGTGAATGTTGGTAAACCTCTGTCTACCTATTTAAGGATTTATAATTACGTATATGTACATATGTAAATCGATCTTTGACAATTTGGTTTTGTTTCCCATCACTCGCCGAAATACCATTTTTTTTCTTATGCCACTTAGGTGACAGAAAAGCACTCGGCCCATCTGATAGAAAGTGGTATATGGACGTGTGCAATACCAGGGGTACACTCGCGCTGCCGGCCCTGTTAGAACCTTGTAATGCCCTCCTTGAAGAATCCCAAAATAAAGTGACTTGGAAAAACCAAAGGAAGGAGCTCATTTTGGCTTCTACTTCTGCTGTCCGCGGATTGGTCCTCGAAGATATCGGTTATCGCTACTAAACATTACAAAACTTTCTCAAGCTCTAGTCTATTTTGCACAAAATATGATTCAAGTCAATTCAAAGGTTTAGAAGTGAAATTATAAGTATTAGTATAACAGACAGATCAATAGAAATTAAATTAAACTTGATATTGCAGTGCGGATTGAATACTAGTTACAAATCTACAACGCTCACGACATGTCTGACTAGACTATAATATCGTCAGTACTTTCGACAGAATTCCTACAACAACATAGCTATATTTTAATCCTAACCCGACAATAAAATGAGTGCTGAAATGGAAATAGGGTTGTCGCGTAACGAAACTCAAACTAAAACTCGCTCGCAGTGCTCGGGGTACTCCATAAAGAAATATTAAAATTTCATTTGAGCAGTAACCCGTCGGCCACCGGATCAGCAAATAGTTTGGAGTTTAAACGAGAACCCGCGGCAAACTGCTGCTTTGTGGGCGCTTTACACAATTTGTTGTTTCGGTCCCGACGACCCTTAGTTGGGGTAATAAAATTAAATTCTGAAGTAACTTTTCTAATTATTCAATTTTAAAATAAAATAGTGCGTTGGTATGGGCTTCGATTTGTTCAGAATAAGGATGGATCGCAACTCAAATACTTATATCTTTTTGGTGGAAATCACAAACGAAAAGCATGATTACATTGAATGTATGGAAGCTAAAAATAAATGGTAATATTTATTTTTTGGTGTAACAAACTCCGATCTTGCAGTTATTCATACGTTTTCCAATGCACCTGAATAGTTATATAAAAGTGATGATAAAATCTTTCTGCATTGGGAGAGACCTAAATAACATTACTGCTCATCCAATCTGTTGGAAACCTAACTCTCTCAATATGGGTCGTATAAATAAATTCAATTGGCGAATTTCAATAACCCTGGCGATGTGGGATGCCGTCGATATGTTAGTGCTCAATATTATCCAAGGCATTTTATATTGTGCCGAGCTACCGTATATAAAGCTGTGCAGAAAATTCCAATTCTTTAATATTGAAAATTTTATTGAACACTGCCTTTCTCAGATTTTGTGATGTTAGAAAATATAGAATTTTATTTTGCATTGATGTCTTCATTTTGTTGGGTTTTATTGCGTACGATTTTATCTGATCACAAAACTGTCTCATAAAAGAGTTCGGTTTGTGGGGCAGCGATAACCATCTTATGGTATGTCAAATCTCTCCCATCTTGCTCGAGTAGATATAACTGAGTAAACATTCTGTATAAAAGTTTAGAATATATTATGTTGTATAATATATTATACTACCTTGCTTCTTGGAAATTCATCCATTCATGGGAACCCCTTATCGCGAAAAGTTGCCACTATTCGAAACTAGCAATATCACATGTTCTACTTTGGGCTATAAGATAATGTATATACTAAACAAAAATACCGATTCAGTGGTTTAGGCGTAGCAAGTAACATAAAACCTACGCTTTCTTGCACTTTTCGTGTTACTTTCACACATTTTATAATATTGAGTATGTATGCTGAACACATGACTATCTAAATGATTGTCTGTCCCAAATAATACAATTAAATATCGACTAAAAGTAGGCCTTTTTTGCCTTACTTCATCTTTTTTCATGTTAATATAACAAATATTCCACGCAAATACGGCCACTGATTGCGTCACAAGTGCGTTTGTCATATAGCGCCATCTGTGGACAATATTAAATGAAATCACAGACTTAATTAACACATCTGTCTGCCACTGACTTTCAAATTTCCGCTTCATGATATACGTACAGACCTACCTACATATTATTATTGTATCGTGTACTCTCGAACCTACTTACGTATACGTGATTCTATGGCTTATTCCCGTACAGTAACCGGGCTCTACCGTTACGGTAATAGGTATAGTATAACATCTGATATTAGTTCTAATCTAATCTAATGTGGGTTCAAAGTTTAATACGGCCACCCCAGCTTTTCCTGTGCTAAGCTAAGGGATAGGGCTGTTCTACAACCGAAAGTAATCATACAGCCCATATCTGAGTGCCGCAATGCCGCCTACTTCGTGGGAACGAAAATCATAGTGTTTATACACCTCTGCTAGCCCCTTTGGAGATTTAACAGGCGTGAGTATAATGTATGTATGCTAATATTTTTGGCAGACTATGTGAATGAGTACTTGAGCACTGTTATTAAAATTGACCGGAGTATTTTTTCCTTCCTTTTAGTTTCTCTGAATATAAATATCCATTTCAATTTACATTGTTTCAATGTCCATTGGGAGAGGCCTGTGTGCAGCGGTGGACTGTACTGGCTAATTGATTGATTGAGTATTATTCGCGTAAACTTTCCATAGTTTCAACACAAACATTTTTTCAAAAACTACGAGTAATTTGTAATACTATATGCACATAATTATAATACTTTCCTGTACATACATATTAATTTACAAGCTGTATTAATTCTCTACGGCAAAGGCGGAGGGGCTTATGCGGAGGGAATAGTACCCATTTCCTGAGGGATCTATAGTAGTACAGATACATCGGTCTGGCAACATCTAATTTGTGTAATGTGTAACTACTAAGGGAATATAGTGTTTGCTGATGGCATTCCCAGAGATATGAAATGAATATTTTGATCCGTTGTCATTAATAAAAAAAATAGTATTTCATGTTATTTTATTTGCCTGGGTAGCTAAATTACACTTAATTTTCAATAATAACATACTTGCAATTGTATCGTCTTTTGAATAAAAGTACTTTCGTATCTTAGGTTAAGGATACGGCTTTATGATTGTGAGGTCTTGGATTCGAATCCTGACTAATACAATAGGTACCGATGTGAAACCACTCCTAATACAAGCAATATTATTAAGTTGGAGAAGTTAGTGGTAATACAAAGTCTCAAAGGAGATGGAAATTTTTGGGCCAAAATGTAATAAGTTGAGTTATAGTTAAAAAAATAGACAGATATTTTTATTAAAAATACAAAAATCAACTGAATTTTCAATCTGGGAGCGGAGATAAATGAACAAGAGAGTTTCAGTTACAGTGACGATTTGCAGCAAAAACATGCTTAATGGCGCACCGGACAAACTCCCAGTGGTTTAGGGTGTTTACACATTGTAAGAATGATTGTATTATACTTTATAAAAAAAAATTAAAAACATAAAATAATCGATTAAAAAATTACAAAGAAAAAAACTTTTGCATTAAGTAGGCAATTAACTCGTGTTATTTATATGCACTATAATTTACTTTTTTGCAATATAATTTCACAACGGTAATATTAATATAACAAGACTAATTAATCATAAATTGATGAAACAAATTGTGTATCGATTTATAATCGATTGAAATAAAGATAGATAAAGAAAAAAAATATTTTCCTCATCAGATTGCCATTGGCGAGATTGCCATTGACTGTTGCGAATGTTATATTCACTATTTTAATTTTGTGTTTCGCGATGCATTTTGAGAGCTCTCCTGATTGTTTCATAATTTTAACAACTGCTTTGTTAATTTGAATTCCGACTCTGCCAACCTTGTACGATAGTTGCTTTCACACTGGATACCGAAGATGTTCACACGTTTGATTTGGAATTGTTTTTTTAATTTTACGACTGCCTTGGATGGAATATTGTTGAAACTATGGATCGCCGTGTGAATTGTGGGATTGCGCCGATATCACGAGTGTAATAGGTACCTTAGCTGGCTAGGCACCAATGTATTTTCCACCTGCACAATTCTTACACAATATTTTAATTATAATAGAAGTTGAATAAACTCTGAAAATGCTTTTTTATTCTGCCTGTCCATTCGATAAAATCTTTCCTGTTATCTTTACTCTGTACCTTACTGTACTGTACTCATTCATAATATGACTTTTAAAATATTCCCCCCTAAAAACAATACCAATTAGTGCATAAAGAACTTAGTATTTAGATCTTTTTGTAACATAACCTCGTTAATAACTCTGTTCTCAGATTGTCAAAACCTACAAATTTTTCAGAAAGGGACTGGTAAATCTATATCTATTATTTGATACCATTTTAATCTCGTTACATTCTGGGCCCAGGAATGTATGTAATGGTTTCCGTCTCCTTTCTGTTACTAGCACTATTTAGATAAAAATTTACACTTGCGTCCATATTCTTCTGAATCGCGATTTGTCTTAGGAAAAATTGTATAGACAGTCTGCTAGACAGCCTGTCAAATTTGCCAGTGTGTATACAATCTTTTCCCACGTAAATCGAGTTTCAGATGAGTGGCATTCTAGTATACGGGCCTTGGTGTACGTGTATAGAGTTAGCCCTTCTCTTTGTGCCGCTTGACCAGCGCTATAATTCTTGTAAGTTTCATTTCTATTATCATACTAACTGTTGCTCATGGTTCACCTGCGTTAGATTTCGATTTTTTTTAATACTAACGAGGTGGTAAAGCAGCTCACGGTCCACCTGATGGAAAGTGATCACCGTGGCCTATGGACGTGTGCAACACTAGGGGAGTCAGCCCTGTAAACACGGAGATTTTCTGTGCCGTTAGAGTAGAAGACAAAGCAGGAAGTAGCCGTTGGTCTTCCCACTGACGGCACAATACTCACCAATTAGCTCAGGCTACCATACTCACCGTCGGGAACAGACACGAGCTTATTATGGCCGCGGTATTCTGTAGGGCAGAGGTACTTCCCCAGTCGGACTGCTCTATTGGACATAAATACCGTCGCGGCCTACCCTCTACAGATATCGTTCCCACAGATTCTAATCTCCTGGTAAAAAAACTTCTCTATTCTTTCCTGTACCAAATTTCAGCCAGAATATGAAGCTGTTGAATGCCGCGTGGTTCCCCGAATGCCGCGTGGTTCCCGGCAGAGTAGAATTTGGGCCACCCCTTCTCTGCCCATGTGGGGTCGTATAAGGCGACTAAGGGATAGGGCTGACTTACTTTAACATCAGACAGATATGTACAGCCCAGACTCAGCCTCAGATGCATGGCTCGAGTCAACAATAGTGCCCGGAATACGGCAATAGGCTCACCGCCTATTACGTGGGACAGAATACAGATTGGTGAAATGTGGGTGTTAATTGACCTCTGCCTAACCTTCCGGGGATAAAGGCGTGATTATATGTATGAAGCTGTTAGAGCGTGTTTGAATAACAAACATCTAAACAAATTTTAATGAGTTAAACACAGGTCGCTTAAGTAGATACAAACGAATAAAGTACATAGAAGAAATCACTCGTGGAACAACAAAATAACGTTGTGCCCTCACGTGTGAAGAAGATAGCTAGCAGTTATTTATAGCTGCTGTTATTTTAACCACCGTTTACAAACCTTTGTGTGATGCGCATTTTTTGATGACGTAGCTATGAGTATGTGCACAAAACGTGTTACGAAACGCATTTTTAGATCGTTCGGTGAATGTGATAGTGGGGAATGGACTATTGATAATTGAATTATAGTTGAAATGGATGATAGGTTTATTTGAATATCGATATTTTGGACGTTTTAGGAGTGTGTTTTAAAAAAAAATGGTATGTAATGTATGGAATACTATTAGCTAGTCCACGTATACAGGGTTATATAACTGGATATATTCGTGTCGCGAGGTTTCAGAAGACTCAAAATGCTACAATTTGGCCCCTAATATGCATGGCTGATAATCAATAGTTTCTATAAATACCTAATTGACTTTTGAGCTTTTTCCGTATTAACCAAATTATGCAAATTTTTCGAGCATACATAATGGGGATCGAAAATTGTAGCAATCCGGGTCCTCTAAAACCCCCGACTGGAATACGTCGAGTGACCAGTAACCCTGAATAACGTTAGGTTTTATCGGGAGTGATTGCCGTTTGACCTCCCAACCTTGAGATAAAAGTCTGCGGTAGAACCACGTCCGTTATTTAGCCACATGCATTAATATCCTTAAGACCTAAATTATCCTCTTCTGTAGGTCAGTGCACCAAGGTTGGAAGATCTCACACAGTCGCTCCAGAAAAGTCGTCATACTAATCAAATACAATAGGCGGACACGGACCTCAGGCTCTAAGGTACATTTTTGACGCAACTGGAAATCTTTAGGTGAGTGATGATAAAAAAAGGCATAAATTATATTCAATATCGCTTGATATCAGTACAAACGAAAATACGTTTTTGATCTACCAATTCAAATAAATTAATTAGTTATTCAACTCAATCAAAAACAAACCAAACGATATATTTGATTCATAGTTTTTCCGCGCAACCGATATTCAATCAATTTCGAGTGAGCAACTGCAATTCACGAATAAAACTTTGTACAACTAAAAATTAACCTTTATAAAAATCTGTCCGTATCACAGCAATTCAGTTTTTAAATCAATTCGAGTAGAGTATGGAAAGGCCGGGAATATTCCGGGATTGGGTTAATTGATCGGACACTGTGCGCTATGTGAAGGGCACTCAGCATCGATAAATTGGCCGAATCTAGTCGAAAGCGGGCATTCGATGTTGAAGTCAACAGTGCCAGTTTTATGTCGGTTTATAAAAAAAAACATCGATTTGTTTACATTAAGATGTACTTTCGTATATCTTTTGTATAGTTTGTAGTTAATCATAAATAATACTAAAATGTAATATAGGCATATACTCTGTTTGCAATAAACGTATTGAGTAGTGATAATTATGTATACTGGTTGATAATATTTGGTTGCTGCACAATTTTAATCTCAAATGTCCCTAGACGCGTTTCAATAAAATAATTTAGTTCATTTTAAGATATTAAAACCGTGTTTGTTCTTAATAATATAAATACAGTGACACTAACGTGATACTACGAAACTGATGTGACACGTTTACATCAACATTTTAAATAAATTTCCCAGCGGCATGCGATGCTATGGTAAAACCATTTCACATTCTCAGTTATACGCCGGAACGTTTGTTTTCGCAGACATGTATATTATAACTGAAATATATGAAAACATTCGCATTTATAAGAGGTATATTTTTACCGTACTATTTGTTAATAAGGACGAAATTATGTATATGTCTGACATTACTTTATGAGAAAGAGAAACGACAAATATAAATAGACCATTTATTTAGTTTTTTCTCTTTTTTATTTCCAGTTCATTGAGTGGTATACATAAAAATTATATAAATATAAACATCCAATTAATTTGCCGTACCCACATCCAACATCCAAAAAAAAAACAGTGATGGTGTATTACAGTTTCTTCTTGGGATGTTGCGGTTTTAAATTTATTTTATGTCTTTATCATACACATGGACACAAACAAATTTATTGATTTAAATTCTTATTGTGAATTTTGTATTGAAATAAAAACTATTTCTGTTCGATTTTAAGATAACATGATAAAATGATAATAGCATCGGTCGCCTGGACTGATTCAATATTTTTCCTATATTAATCGATTTGAATAGATAACTTGCGAAATGCTTTAAAATGTCATTCAAGTATTGCTATTTTTTATAACTTTTTAAATTTACACACTGTTTTTGAAACCCAATTCGGTACTAAACAATGCAATTATTTAGCCAAGCTACGGTGGTGGCATAATGGCCAAGACGGTGAAGGCTTTGAAGGCGTTGGCCGCAAGCTTGTAATGTTGACATACACGTCGTTTGAACCCACACTAGGTTAGCGAGTAACAAACCAATATACTATTGTAACTCCACTCTTAACACAAGAATTTAATGAAATAATGCAAGCTTGTGATGCGAACCATACGTTGCTAGTAACGTATGGTTCGCATCACAAGCTTGTATTGAGATTGGCATGGTCATTCACATTGATAATGTAATATCGGTTACTCGAAATCATTAAAAACATGATATAAATCGCGGTGAATGTTACGCTATTAACACATTACAAGTAAACTAATAGACCATCAATTACGTATGCAGTTATCAAAACATTTCGTTCCTTTAGAATATTGCAATTTCCAACTCTTCACACGTCGGAAACTGTGAGTTGGGGAACATATTTAGTGCGAAGGTAGTAGTTTTTTGCTGAAGCCATAATTCAATAGCAGTTCACTGATTTTGTTCAGCTGAGGATTTATTTTCTGACACAAATATAATATCATTGAAATCAAAAAAAATATCACACAATACATTAAGGAACCATTTTTGGTAATATTCGTTTATTTAACTCCTGTGGTATATAGGAATAATTAGAAATTTAAAGCAATGTCAAACAAATCGAATCTAAATCTTCTTTGTAAAAATAATCATTTTAATAACGTCAAAGAGTTGTCTAGTGCAGTGTGCGGTCCCAGCATTTTTAATAAATTCACTGAGGCAGCGGTTATTAAATCAAGGATCCCGTGTTCTGTCTGGCCTCCGTTGCATTGAGGAAATTTAATCTTTTGTTTGTGAAGCTGTATGTACAAATGTAAATGGATTTTAAAATCAAAATTATTTAAACGTTGAACTGAACCAAAGGTTTAGAACGACGTTACACACAGTTTGCATTTTAACAAGGATTTATTATTTTTAAATGACAATATTAATTCCTAGTTTAGAATCAGGAAACATGCCTGATAAATGGCAAAAGGAACGCTTTCTATAATATGGGATACAATGAAAAATGAATTTACTATGTAATGATTTATTCTTTCATTGTGATATGAATCAACTATTTGACTTAACTAACTTTTATGATATTATATTTAAGAGAACGGGAATTAACGCGATCTGGTATAGGTACCTACTTACATACCCTTGATTGTATGTAAGTAGCTATACCATGATCGCGTTAATTCCCGTTCTTTTAATTATATAACTATTTGACTAGCTGAGGTAGCATTTCAATTCAAATCAAATAAGTTACAATAACAGGTTAGCTGTCAAAGTAGTAAAACATTGTTCAGAGTCAGTTCATGTAGAGTTTATATCTATATTCCGTCCATTATCTCGTTATCAATCGTGATATGTGCCAATAAACATAGGGTTCCTCTGGATAACCACATTGAGCGAACTGGGGGAAGGGACGAAGGGACCACGGCTGAGTGAATTACTGACCTACAAATTGAACTAATTTAGGACCTTTGTGAATCAATGTGTGCAAGGCTGGGGTCGAACGTGTTTTCCGTATTATGTTATTGCGAATACGACTTGAAAATATTCTTTTTAGATAGATCACTATTCTTTGGAATATCTATACTAATGCGCTAGTATCCTGATCTCAAAATTGGTTGAAGAGAAATTATTTTAATCGTTTAAAGGCATTGTCGTAATGAAAAGAAGTAAGATTTTTTAAAATTAAATGTTAAAATATAACTATCAATATACCACTATAACACTATCTGTATTGTATGTAGAGATACCAATCTATTAAATTAACTTGTATTCAGCAATATGTTTAATAAAAATAAATACAACGTAAAAATCAGTGAAAATCTCATTAAGCCAGTTTTGTAAGTATTACAATGTAAATGAATGTTCCTAAATCAGCTTTTGAACTTTCGCACTAAGAATATTTTGTAAGCTAGCCAACTTCGAGCAAGAACTGTTTTGATAAGTGCACCAAAACTTCAGCATCAAGACCTTTTAAGCGCTTTGCTATTCTGTAACTGAATTTAAAATAGTTCTCTATAACCTAGTACTTCATCCAGCTATAACAAAAGAAAACGAAGATAAGACTTTGTTAAAATTTTTCTTAGACCCCCAATGGCCGACGCCCCCATTGTCGATGCCCCTGAATTCGAATATACCTAGTTACTTATTGTGATTGATTCCTTACAACAGAGCTGATATCGTTGTGGCTATTAACTTGAAATCTCGGCAGCTGTTACCTTTTATGTCGTAAGCACCAAGAAGAATTTGCCCCTACACAGTTGAGGTCGAATTTCCAGTCTAACCGTGACGCGACTAAACTTCCACACCACCTATCGAAGTTATGTAGCTAGTTGGAATTTTTGCGGGTTTCTAGTACTCCTAACGACTACCATAGGTGTTCGTATGATAACTGGGACCGATGTTAAATGACATAATTCATAGATACAAATATTTGCATTGAGCTGGAATCAAACCCGCACCCCCTTCGTAACCTGTAATATTATATCTAAGTAGGTTTATTTATAATGTCAACCTTTTTTATCTTAACGCATTTTTATACTTTTAAATTCAAATTTGTACTGACAGCTGCGTTGTTCCTAACAAGCTTTTGGAAAATCCAGGACGCCGACGATTCGAGCCCCGGTTTGGATCGTGAAGATATCTCTTAAATCTTATTACTGAAGCTCATCTTAATCTTTCAGAAGCCTCTGCCTTTTAAATGAATATTCAATCATAAGGATTGACCAAGTCTCGTGCCTCTGGTGGAGGCCACTCTGAAAATCTTCTGTTCCATCAAGCTTTTGATGGAACGCAGCTGCGCATCGTAGTCTCGCCGTGGACGTATCTTCTCATTGAGTGCCTGTGCAAGCCTGGCCCATAACAGCACTGAATCTTATATGAAAAGTTGAAGAGAAGACTCGAAGAATATAGTGTGGTTTTAATGACTCTTAAGTGTTTTTCTTATGAACTGTGTATCTTATTCTTGTGAACAATACAAAGTGCCATTTCCCTGTTCACGTCTTATTATTCCCTTCTTCCTCTAACAATCTGACGTACACTGGCCCTCCTCGAGGACCAGCTGTTACGTTACAGATTTGGCGCCCTCCTTTTCTCTCTAAATCCCTTTTTCTAGGCCAGAAATTGGCACAATTCCGGTCGAATCCCTCCCCTGTCTTTCTAGTTCTATTTTTTATATATTCTGTACTTTTGCTTTCTCAAAATTCTAAAACAAGCTTACACAAGTGCATATTTGTTATTTTCTTTGGCATCTCTCCTGGCACAATAATATTTTTTTTTTTAAACTTAAATGTCTTTGTGTACGTTTTTTGTATGTTACTAATACATATTTCCTTTTAGCTTTAGTTATATGCTCTAAATATATAACCTATTGATATAATCTTAAACTGCTTGTGGTGGCGCAGCGGTAACGTTGATATTATACCACATAGTGATGAATTTGATGCCTGTCTGGTAAAATTTCACTTACTTTCTCAAATAACTGGATGAGCCGGTAACGATAACTCCACCTCTATTCTACTAGCTCACCTCATTAGTTTTTAATTCTTCACATTATAACTCACTTAATTATATCTTATTTCCAGCTTGCACACATAACTCATTACAGTACTCCTACAGTACTCTATACAAAACATTTACACCGCATAATACAGACAGTGACACTTTACCAAGGTTCACATCTGAACCATCATAAGCTAGCTGCATTCACTTGTGCTAAACTCTTCGGAGACACTGGTGTGTGCGTCTAGTACTGACTTACAGGTAGTTGGCTGTGGACAATATCCTCAGTTTCAAGCCTTGCACACCAATTTCAGACTGGAAAGTTACTTTCTGGGGCATCCGTTGCCGTCTTGCCAGAGGTCGCCGTACAGTCTGACTTTGGACACTAACACTCAGTACACTATTATTATGTCTATTAATCACCTAGATCTCATTCTGATACTTCATGCTTACTAGTAATTTCTATTCAAAGATATAACTACTATTAATTAAATACATTTTCTTTCACCTAATTCTTGAATTTTTGCTTAATATGTAATATTCCTTACGGGTTTTACTTACACACGTACCTGTACCCTATTATATTTTCGTGTCGTAATAATTCTCTTTTTCTTTTATTACATTACTAGATAGGCTGCTTGCAAGTCCTTTTAAACCTTTAGTCCAATGGGCAAGATAGATCTCTCTTTAGACTTTTCAAATTACTAATTTTGGGAGGTCCACTTAACAAAATTTAACCATCCTAATGTTATGGTTATTTTGTTCTCTATTATGGTCTTTTCTTTCCCATTAAATGTTACTACCCTTTCTTAATTCTTTTAATTAGG
The DNA here is from genome assembly GCA_949126895.1 of Eilema caniola. Classification (NCBI taxonomy): domain Eukaryota; kingdom Metazoa; phylum Arthropoda; class Insecta; order Lepidoptera; family Erebidae; genus Eilema; species Eilema caniola. Next base: position 893,199 of record OX421477.1, on the reverse strand, counting down.
CGACTATTCCTAATTCTGGGTAGTAAGATTGTTGGACTATAGTTCATATAATGTAAGGATTTCTTAACTTTCCTAAAAAGTTATTTTTATTACACGTTTCTCTTTACCTTGAATTCCTTTAATTTCATTTAATTTCAACAGTTTTCTTTTATCTTGGGTTCTATTATATTTCCTTTTTTCTCAAGCTTTGATAAGGGCCAGGTCGTGTGATACGCTACTTATTCTAAAATTAACTTGACAATTGTAGTATGTAATCTAAAACCGAGGTGGTTGTTATTGTTCCGACATCTAAATTTCTCAATTTCCAGACCTTCAGGCAAATAATTTTAAAATAAGTTTCATGTTCTCCATGTCCTTTCATCCTTACCTTACCCTACATAGAACATAACTTAACGTGGGCTCGATTTTTTATAGGTTTTTTCTTTTGCATTGCCGATTTATTTTCTATCTCTTATAATTCTTAATTCGATTTTATTTATAGTTATGTCTTTTATTTTCTTGTACTTTAGTCTTAATTAGTTATTCTGTTACTATTAATATTTAGTTTTAATTTGTTCTGTATGTATTCTTATATTTTTTTCTCCAAGTTTCCTAACCTTTTGGCCTTTTTCATAATCGCTCATTCCCTTTCCCTTCGCTAATTTGCATTCTCTTCTCCATTTTACTTCTTCTTCATCTAGGGTTCATCCCTATCTCTTCTTTATGGTGCGGTGATGTGAACACCGAAAATAAGCCCAAAACACATCAAGAGCGGTTCTACGTTACTCTTGTAAAAAAATAAGCCTTAAACTGAATCTTTTAGTTACTCTTGTGTAACTTATCTTGAATCTTTTAGTTACTTCTTGGGTAACTGCTTTCTATCTTACCTTCTATTTTTCCTTTATCATCATCTCTTGGGTTTTCATAAGGTGCGGGTGATGACACCTTTTAATCTAAATAAGCCCTTCCATCATATATATCCTCAATGCTGTCCTTGGGAGTACGTTGATTGATGAATGAAAGTTAATTTTGCTTGATGAGAGTGACTTGTAATTTATTTTGTATTTTTTTTTGGTTTGAAAGTATTGTTCCGAATGAATTTAATGGTTGGGTATGATAGAGAAAGGATCTAGCAACTAACCTAAAAAAAAAATTTTCACCGTGTTCAAATTTTTTTTATCGGGGTTTTTGGGGTAATGTAATATTATATCTAAGTAGGTTTATTTATAATGTCAACCTTTTTTATCTTAACGCATTTTTATACTTTTAAATTCAAATTTGTACTGACAGCTGCGTTGTTCCTAACAAGCTTTTGGAAAATCCAGGACGCCGACGATTCGAGCCCCGGTTTGGATCGTGAAGATATCTCTTAAATCTTATTACTGAAGCTCATCTTAATCTTTCAGAAGCCTCTGCCTTTTAAATGAATATTCAATCATAAGGATTGACCAAGTCTCGTGCCTCTGGTGGAGGCCACTCTGAAAATCTTCTGTTCCATCAAGCTTTTGATGGAACGCAGCTGCGCATCGTAGTCTCGCCGTGGACGTATCTTCTCATTGAGTGCCTGTGCAAGCCTGGCCCATAACAGCACTGAATCTTATATGAAAAGTTGAAGAGAAGACTCGAAGAATATAGTGTGGTTTTAATGACTCTTAAGTGTTTTTCTTATGAACTGTGTATCTTATTCTTGTGAACAATACAAAGTGCCATTTCCCTGTTCACGTCTTATTATTCCCTTCTTCCTCTAACAATCTGACGTACACTGGCCCTCCTCGAGGACCAGCTGTTACGTTACAAACCCTAAGGGGTAAAATAAGGAATGACCGGTTTATAGAACACCATTATCACCACCACAATTTTGAAAATAAAACGCTGTCTTAAAAGCGGTTGTCATAGTCAAGATAGAACACTACAGATCGATTACAGCTTCCGGGAGACTCGTATTGTGCGAGGAATAATTGCTTCTGTATTGATATCCGCCTTGCGGGACGATAATACAAATCGATGGTTGTTCGAGTGCAGCTGGAGCGATTATTCTTAAGACTGGAATGTCTTACACAGTTGTCCATGACTGTTTACAAAGACGTTTCAGTTCCTTGCACTAATTAAATTTTGCTATATTCTACTACTTTCACGGTGATTACAGTCAAGGTGATAAAACGTACATACATACATATACGCTGATGCCTGTAAATTCCCAAAGGGGTAGGCAGAGGTGCATTAATATCCACGTTTCGTCAACTATGATTTTTGGTCCCAGGTAAGGAGGGCCCAGGTAAGGGGGCGAGCCAATTGCCATCTAGTGGGCCGTTTATCATAGACTGTATGTTTACTGTCGAGTGGATAGGACACCCACAGAAGGATATGAGGTGGTTCTATTCTACCAACTCCACTGGGGACCAACGGATGACAAAATTAACGTAAACATCTATATGACTGTTACATTCTAACTATTATTTGACTTCTTCTTCATCCTAGCGTCAATCCCAGTTAAATCCGAAGCTATCCGTGAATTTGGCTAAACTTCGACATTTTCTGTGAAACTACTGCGATATAACCTCCACAACCCAAAGGCGATATCGAAGCATTATATATAATATAGTTGGATACTAGTTTTGAGGGCTCAACTACCCGTAACGACTGCCATAGATGTTTGTATGGCAACCGGGACTAACGGCTTCTCGTGCTCTCTGAGGCCCAACCAGTCCAATGCAACTACCCATAGGGATCGTACCTGCTCCTTCTGCGTAACGGCTTACGCCGCGGTTACGCCACGGAGGCTGTCTAACTATTATTTGTGTTTATTACTATTCTGGCCGACTCCCCACGGCTTCGCTCCTGTATAAAATAAATACGCTTGCTTAGATAAAGGGTTCCGTTTTTACCCTTTTGGTATACTGAATCCTAAAAGTAGTTCAAATAAAGTCGATACATCAGAATCACAAATGCCAGCCACGTACTGATCAGCCGCTGGAAATGCTAATACAGTTTGTTTTATGACTTGGTATTCTACGCTTATGGAGCTCCTTCAAAAGGACGGTAAATGCTAAGTACTGAAATGAATTTATCACTGAATTCTATCAGCAAAGGTGACGCGAATAATTTGATGACGAATATAAGTAAAAAATACAAAAATTCTCCTCATCATCACATACTTATAGCTTACATAATTTGCACTTTAGACCACAGCCCACTGTCAAGAGCCGCTGTCAAATTAAGAGCCCGCTGTCAAATTAATAGCCTCCTATCAAATTAAGAGCCCGCTGTCAAATTAAGAGCCCGCTGTTAAATTAAGAGCCCGCTGTCAAATTAAGAGACCGCTGTCAAATGAATAGACCGCTAACATATCGAGAGCCCGCTGTCAATTTAAGAGACCGCTATCTAATCAAGAGCCCGTTATCAAATTGAGCGCCCACTGTCAAATTAAGAGCCCGCTATCAAATTAAGAGTCAGCTGTCAACTTAAGAGACCGCTATCAAATTAAGAGCCCGCTGTCAAATTAAGAGCCTGCTGACAAATTAAGAGCCCGCTGTCACATTAAGAGCCCGATGTCGAATTAAGAGCCCGCTGTCGGATTAAGAGCCCGCCCTTAAATTAAGAGCCCGCTGTCAAATTAAGAGCCCACTGTCAAATTAAGAGCCCGCTGTCAAATTAAGAGCCCGCTTTCAAATCATAAGATAGAGTAGGAACTCTTTCTCTTGATTTCTTTTCTCGGTTTTTCTGAGAGCGAATGCTCTGACCTCCTAACTCCAATAATAAAGCCTACACCAGAGCCTGCTCCGCCAATTAGCAGATGTGTCAGCTTGCAGGTCAGGTCGGATAGTTGTCAAGATAAACCAAAAAGTAAGAGTGGCAGAGCCTATCCCGAGTTCTAAAATACAAGCATTGTATCCAACTAGGATCATCAGTGCAAGGGTGTAGATGATTTTGGTTAACATACATACATATAATCACGCCTTTATCCCCAGAGGTTTAGGCAGAGGTGAATTAACACCCACATTTTACCAATTTGTATTCGGTCTCACGTAGGCTGAGTCTCATCTGAGGCTGTGTCTGGGCTGTAAATATCTGACTGATGTAAAGTTAAACAGCCCTATCTCTTAGTCGCCTTAAGGGGTGGCCCAAATTGTACTCTGCCGGGAACCGCGCGTGGTTAAATAATTAATTAAAAGTTTAAGTTTATTTAACTTAGCTTATTACATTAATTACGAATGACAAAGTGGTAAAAGTTGCGTCTTAGCTTATTGTTAATCATCCACTAAAGCTATAATAGTAAATGATTTGATAAACATGAACTATGACGTGTTACTTCTTAATTCATACAAGTCAAAACGGTAAGAGGAACTTACCGCTTTGACGTTCGTAGAAGTAACTAATTTGACTAGACAGTACCCAATTGCATCTTAATTTCTTATTGAAGAAAATATATTATTTTAGTTCAATACACACGTGTATTTAGTTTAGTTAAATTCCTTAGAAAACGAATCTCGAGAACTTTTCAAAAGATGTTTTCACTTTAATTACTTCGAAATCCTCTGGCGATAAATTAGACTTAGTTAGAATTACAGACTCAGACTCGTGTTACTGTCTGGCTTTGGGAGTTCAATGTATACCTACGTACGTAAGTACATTTATAACAATTGGGTTATTAATGTCTAAGATAAATTATTATAGAACGTGTTATCTAACGTTGTTTGAATGTATTTTAACGCAAAAGACTGCTAAAGTTTTATTACATCAATAATACTTCATCACTACAAAGTATAAAACAAAGTCGCTTTCTCTGTCCCTATATCCCGTTGTATGCTTAAATCTTTAAAAATACGCAACGGATTTTAATGTATTTTTTTTTTTAATAGATAGAGTGATTCAAGAGGAAGATTTATTATGTATAATACATATTTAATATAGTAGCGGGTGTAGCGGGAACGGGATCTGACGCCACGCGGGCGGAAAAATATTGGCGGTACGATGTTCGCCGGGTCAGCTAGTGTTATATATATTATATTCACTCTTGTAAATTCCCGAAAGCCGAGGTGCATTAACAATTTAACACCCACAGTTTCAGCCCTAGGTAATACGGGGTGACCCTATTGCTGACAAACAGGTACTTTGTCCTGGAACGTATGTTTACTGTCCGATGAATAACGCTCCTTTCCTATGGTCAACTTCTACGAGACCCACGGAATGAGATGTGGTGTCTCTATTCTATCTACTCTACTGGGAAGAATCACGGCAATTAATATGATATAGCAGTTTATAAATCTCCCTAATAAGCAACCAGTTCACATTTTCTCTTTACAAATTTTCCTACCTTTCCGCATCACCTTTCGATTCTCGAGGATTCTCGGTGAATTCATTAGCCTACGTGAGGTGCTTGCTTTTTTACTCGATTCACTCAAGACGTTGGAGGCAATCCTCTGAGAACGGTGTGATTCAATCTTGTTGGACTAGAGATGTGCAATGACCGTAAAATCGGGATTTAAAATAACAATTTTTGAGTTATATTGTGTACTACATGTATTTGGAATGAGTTATATCGCTAGATTGATGGACGACGATTTAAAAAAAAATCAAAGTAATGCTTTCCTAATAACAGAAATTATCCAAGATTTCATATCGGATTATTGGGAAAGCTGTGTCATTTAGCTGTAGTTCACGATAATTTAATTTCTCTTTGTAAATGTACAAAAATCTTTTTTATATGATTTTGGTGTCAGACAAGCACACGGCTCACCTGATGGAAAGTGGTTACGTGAAATCTTCAAATGCCTTTCTTGAAGAAACCCATATTGTAGTCGCGTGGGAAAACTATAGTAGGGAGTTCATTCCACAACTTGAGCTTGCTTGGGGTGAAGTTCCTTTCATACCACACAGCACGCTATGATAGAAAGAAGCTATGGGCACGATTTATAAAAATTCTTCTCAACACATACCATAGTATAGGCGGTAAAACACTACATAGAAGTATTTACTTTGCTAGTAAAAAAAATCTAACCGATCAAAATAAAACAAAAATAGGAACAGCGAATGATTATGATACATGTTCAGCAATTAAATGATTTTATTTGATTATTTGGTACACACCGTTAGATGGGACAAACATAAAATTTAAATCGATGAAATAGTTTAATTTACACTTCGTAACTTACTTTTAAGATCATTTTGAGACTTTGTAGTCAAGAAATTTCTGGCGCTGACTGTAACTCTACATATTTATAACAATTGCTGAATCTGCAGATATTATATTTCCAATCCTAGTTCTCCAGTTTCCCGCATCACTATCCGCCCGAGCACCACGCGGCCATTGTGACCTGTCCCCGCCTCCCCTCCAGGCCCCTCTATTCAAACTACACTCTAACAAGCCGTTTGAGATTGAATTTGAATTAGCTAGTTTTTATGTGAATGGTTAAGCTGTTTTTCAAGTGAGTGGAATGTAACGGACTTAAATGAAATATTACAACGTAATATTTGTGCATTGGGGATTTAGACTCCAAGAGTCACCAGCTTTTAAAATTTGTGTCTAGAGAGCCGGGGAAAGAGTTGAATCGGTACCTACCATGACAGTAAGAAAATAAGCCATTTTAAACTGTCACGAACGTTTGAACATAATTAAAAGCAACATTCTGTTACTCACATCATAGTCAATACAGACATCCATGCCTATAAATCCCTGAAGGGGAAGGCTGAGATACCTCTCGGGGATTTAGCGAGATTTAGGAAGGTTATTACTGTTCTTTTACTGATGTTAAATAACAGAATTGTGGATATTGTAGACTAGGGTAGGTACTGCCGTGTTGATTCCCTAGAGAGTAGGGTTATCCCATCTTCATTTGTGCAAGTCGCAGGCTGTGACAAGGGATCCGCTTGACGGCCCCATTCCCTATCATCTTGTGTAAACAAAACAAACTTTGAAATTACGAGAATCATGAGTCCACTTAGTATTGATCATTAATACGGTACCTATTCTACTAACTTGTACTATTCATAATCATTTACTAAACTAAGTACTAAATAAAGTATAATACTTACTTATACTCACAACCTATAATAGTTTCTCTCATTTAACATTGCAAATTTATTTTTGCTCATCTTCAGATATATCGCCGGAACGGCATGCTTTCGGTCCGCTAGCTTTACGACATCCTTCCTCACAGCTCCATTGTCATTTTGTAAATCTGCTCGTATAACTCATTTCGAAGTACCCCAGAACTAGACCCTTCTAACTGTAAGAATTTCTGTTTAAGAATACTATAATACCGGACTAATTAATATGCAATGGCACTGTCATCGTGAGCCTCATCAAATTGATTAAGTATTTCATTCTGGTACCTAGTGTCCTGTTCCTGCCTCCTAACGGTTATGCCAGTGGCATCCAAGGTCCTTAGAACTTTGGATCCGATCTCCTGTAACTCCATTATTCGATTTATTTTTCACTCATTGTGGCAATACTTAGCAATATTTTGTGACCAAAATACTTCCTGAATATTTATTTGTCAGTGCACGTAAGGTTTATGTAAACCATTATGAATGCCGCAAAGCGAAACCAGTTCTTAATAAATATCGTGGAAAAGTAGGTACAAGTGCATGATCAATATGTGAAAAATAATAAGTTCCACTAAGTATCATTATTCATTAATCTAAATAATTCTTATTGAATTTGAAATAACTTCTTTTAATGTGCTAATTTTCTAGTAAATTCTGTAAGTGGGTAAAAGGGTGAAAATAATGAACAATGCGTTTTCTCCAAATAATTTCAAATGAAGTTGCGAATTATAAAACATAATAAGATAAAATTCTCACCACTCAAATTCACAAATTCTCTGTCGTCATTTTCTTTATAAATCCGATAAAGAAAAGACAACTAAAGACAATATCTAAAGATTAAAATACCCTCTACGAGACCAAACGTCTCAAAAATAAATTCATAGCGGTGTCACTTTTCGTAATAAATATTTCTCGGAGGACGGTCGCAGTCGGCGCGTCCCGACGCGCCCCGACGCGCGCCGTACGTGGCCGCGGGACTCGGAACAAATCAAATTTCCTCTACTCGGCGATTCGAGACTCGGGCAATGTACACAGGGAATTTAAACCAACACTATATCTTCATGTTTTTGTAAATATAACGTATTTGTTTCAGCTATATTGAAGAAGGAACTGTATTACAAAGAAGCCTGATTGAATATCGGAAATATAATAATCTATGAAAAGAGAATTGGATTGTCTTGTATTCTTATTGGCATTTTAGTAGTCGTTTTCTTAACTCTCTGGTTTTCTCATTTCATTTCTTTTCTCTCTCTCTCTAGTGATGGTGGTGACAAAGTAGTAGTAGTTCAAACGCATTTCGTCAACTGCCTCCAGCCTTATGCGTGGTACTATCATGAATATTTTGATAAAAAAAAAAAACAAAAATAAAAACATACTTTACACGACATGTGGCTCGAAAAAGAGACGTCATGGGAAGCAGTTCCACTCATTATTAGTGTGGTTAACCTGTGATAATGCCATAAGGCAAAACCAGTCAGATTCATAATAAATATTGTGCAAAATACAAGTGCATTATCTCTTTATGTATCAATAATTAACATTCATATTAACAACGAACGGCGAAATCGTTTTAGAGAGTGTAGGTAGTGGACGAATGACGCCAGGGCGCCATATACTTAGCCTGTCATATATTGTTTACTATGGTATGGTAACATTGCTACCATTGCTATTATTATGTCAAAAAATATTAACTAAAAAAACTACGTTTAAAAAGCCGACTTCAAAAACTGAAAAGTATAAAATAACTTAAGAGAAAAATAACTGAATTTACAGATTTACTGATCTGTTAGAAGTCGTTGTCTAGCTCAAGAGGTCATATTTCAATTGATTTCAGAATAGTAGTTCTGGCACCACAAACAAAGTTGGCACCGACTTCTAACAGATCAGTAAATCTGTAAAATCAGTTATTTCTCTTAAGTTATTTTATACTTTTTAGTTTTTGAAGTCGGTTTTTATAAACGTAGTTTTTTTTTTACTTTTCAGTGTTTATTAGAATTGTATTATTTTTATTTTTATTGTATTTGTATTAATTATTTATTTATTGTATTAATTATTGTATTAACTTATTAGAATTGTATTAATTTTTTCCCCCATTTAGTGATTTAATCCAGTCCAGCATGCCTTCCACTATAGATTTTGAGTTGTGTTTCATAAGATTGACATAATACACTCAATAACATAAACGAGACACTCATGCTATATTTACTTAAGGAGGTCCTCCATAGTTCAAGACTTGGTAATTCCAGCACGTCCAAGACCGTCTTAATGTAGCTTACCTTGTCACAGGATCGTCCTAAAACTAGCTAAAAAGCAATCATTTCTCATTTCCTATTTGATTTTGAGGAGATCTCTGGTGTGTTTTCGGATAACAATGTCCACTATCCATGAAATTGAAATAGGGACCACCTGTGAGTTTTACTTAACCCAATGCAAAAATAATACATGAAATAGGTTCATAAATAAGGAAATATGTGATATTTCGGTTAAAAGTTTGATGTAAAATAATACAAAAATATTTATAAAATAAAAACTACTGGAACAAACTAAATAAAAATTTCATGGGACCAAATGGCAACTGTTCCGCATTGAACTAAAAAAATCACGTAAATCGGAAAATAAATCTGGGAGTAATCGGTGTACATACATAAAAAAAGATACCGATCGAATTGAGAACCTCCTCCTTTTTTGAAGTCGGTTAATAATGGTACAACGCTTTAATGGGAAAGAGTTACCGTGTGTTTCCCCATATTGCAATCGCTTGGGGAAAACAGCAGGTAGATCAGTCCACAGCCTGAGCGACCGCGGAATGAAACCCATTCCAAAACTCACTGCGCGCATATTCTATGGTTTACGTACTATGGAACGGACATTAGCCGCGTTGTACGATACCCATGGGAAAAGATAAGAGGGCTGGGACCCACTCGGCCAGTAATCAGCATTAAATTATCTATGGGTATATCCGCAGTAATCTTTTTATCCGCACAGTACCCACTAATTTCTTTTTGTACCCCATCCCCGTTTAAAATCATCTATCATTCTGCACATAAATTATCTCCAGAAAGTCGGAACAGCGTCCGACTAGTGATTACCCGTGGCGCCGTCCGTAATTATCTTCACGCGCCATTTGTCGCGGCGATTAACAATTTGCCGACGGTACCCTGGTCATGCTTCATTGTACAGAACCCCTTTGTTAAGAATCATGTGATGTATTGAACGATTCCGGTTGAGCGAACGTTAATTAAGTTTTTGCAGGTTTTCGTGATCTGCTGGCAGATTGAGCCGATTGAGGCGATTTGGTGCAACTAATTTCCACATTAATATGAAAGTAAAAGTTGGATGGAAAAGAGAAATCATGGAATTAGAGCGAACGTGGAGATGTGATTATTATGTGACTTTTGTGAAGTATGATTGGTTGGCTTACATAGTTTAATTTTATTGATAGGAAGCAAACAAACAAATAAACGAGAGTGGTATGGCCTGAAAGCGAATATTGTAGCGAGAAATGGTTTGGTACCAGGAAAAAGTGATTACGTACTGATCGAATATTATTTAAAGGATATATATAAGAAAGAAAGATAGAAGATAGAAAATTCATTAGGTGGAAAATGGTCACAATACAACAGATGACGTAACAAACAATAATAACAATAACATCGGAAATTGAAAGCATGTTCACTCGTTAAGACACGGGTCAATTGCGGTTTGCCTCAGGGGTTAAAGTATGAAATTGCCGATTTGTACTGACAAATTGAAATTCGTTTTTTTTTTTTAATTTAACGTATTTATTTAATCAAAATAATTACCATTATTATCTATACATTGCTGCCATCTAGTAGGAAGGTCATTTACGCCTTTGCGATAGAACTCTGGTGATCTAGATTCGACAAACTGTGTGAAAGCATTTTGTACTGCCTCCTGAGAAGAAAACTTTTTATCACATAGAAAATTGTCCAAATCACGAAAAAAATGGTAGTCTGTTGGAGCAAGATCTGGCGAATACGGAGGGTGACGGATAGTTTCTAATTGCAGTTCCTGTAGAGTTAAAATGGTTTCTCGTGCTGTATGAGGTCTCGCGTTATCATGGAGCAATAATGGTGAAGATCGATTCATGAGTCGGGGCTGTTTCTCTGCTAGTTTTGCTATCATTGTTCGGAGTTCGGCACAGTAGACATCTGCCGTTATTGCTTGACCAGATCGTAGAAAGCTATAGTGAATAACACCATGCTGAGACCACCAAACAGTTACCATTACCTTTTTATTGGTAAGCTTTGCTTTAGGACACTGTTGTGGCGTTTCACCTGGGGTCAGCCATTGCATTTTTCGCTTACGGTTATCGTAAAGAATCCACTTTTCATCACATGTCACAATTCGATCCAATATTCCTTCATTTATGTATCGATTCAACAAGGCGACACAAGTTTCAACACGCATTTCTTTCTGCAGATCAGTCAAATCATGAGGTACCCATTTTTCACATTTTTTTATTTTATTGATTTGACGCAAATGAGTCAATATTGTTGGTAAGGTAACGTTAAACCATGCAGCTAATTCCTGGGCAGTTTGGCTCGGATCGGCTTCCACCATGTCTTTCAATTCATTGTTATTCACCTGTGTGGACGGCCTTCCTCGTGGTTCGTTCTTCAAATCAAAGTTTCCATCACGAAAGCGTTTAAACCAAAATCGCACGGTGCGTTCATTAGCAGTCCCCTCTCCAAACGCAACATTGATATTGCGAGCTGTTTCTGCCGCGTTAGTTCCGCGTCGGAACTCGTATTCAAAAATCACTCGAATTTTCGAAGTATCCATCTTTCTTGTCTAAGCTGAATAAAAAAAATAACTGAAAGTCGATAATCGAATGTTGCACATTTTTAAATGAAGAACTACATAGGTACCATGTGGAAAAAGTTTCACTCAAAAATCTCAAACCATGAAGGTTCTATGTCAATTCGAAGTACCTATTACAATGAAACGGCAATTTCATACTTTAACCCCTATTATATTACCTTATATATATATATATATGAAAAAACACACTATACAAGTTCCACACAATTATATTTAGTTTTATCACTGTTTAGTATTTGATTTATAATATTACGACATGTTTCGAATTAATCATCGTCAGGTAAACATATTTATTTTGAATAAGGGTACTTATTAAAACTTCATGGTCTTATTCGATTGAAGTGACCAAAGATATAAAGAAAAAAGGCACTGGATGTGCCTTAGAGAGTACTTGAAATTATATACTTACATTTTAATGAATTTAAATGGTTTGAATAATACAATTATTAAATATGAGATTAGATGTCAAAATATTAAATTATATGTCCAAAATTAGTTCAATATGTCAAAATTAAGGTGAATTGGTCAAAACTGTACAAAATAATTCAATAATGACGAGGGAGATAAACCTTTTTGTTCATTCAATATACCATTAGGTTGCCTGTGCTTTAGTTTATAAACCTCCAGTTCCTCCAATGCATCCAGCTTCCTACCTTTACCACACGTGTGTAGTATCTTGACAGTGTGTGTTTTTTCATATGTAAAGGTAGCATTATTTTAATGTCTGATAACAAATCGTTCACTGTCCAGTCTGTACGGTTGTGGAATGCTCTGCCTGGATCCATCAGACGCGCGCAATTCATGGTCATTTTCAAAAAAATTATAAAAGAACACTATTCTGAGTTCTGGATAGTTACTTGGTCATGTAGTTTTGAATGGGTATGGGCTCGCTGTGTGTAGGTATATCTTGTACTTATGAAATATATGTGTATATCTAATAGTTATATGTGTATGTTTATGTAAATATTATGGATATTGAATTTAAGTATACAGGGTGTAATCGTTAAGTGTGTCCAGGCGATTATTCCGTAACTATTACAGATATCAAAAAACTTTAAACTGATATCGAAAGTACGTTACCTAATGAGTAAAATGACATCAATAACTTTTTAAAAATCTAACGAGAGGTATCTAATATTTTGACATTAAACACTCCCATACATTTAGTATGAGATTAGTAGAAAGGTTATAGTTTCCTTATTTTAAGTGATCTAGTACCCATTTTACATTAATCATATTTTATGATTATGCTTAATATGACAATGATGACTTTCAAGTAGATACACGTGTAAATTATTTATCTTACCACTTCAAATTAGTAATAAACCGTGTTTCAATATCGCATAAAGTAATTTGAGCTAACTGAAAAGCAACACACTACAAAAAAAAGATCTCTTTGGTGTTCGTTCTAAATTCAAAGCTTTTATCTCGGGTTGTTGTTCCCGCCAATTTATCGTTGTTTTTTTTTAATTTGCGTTAATAATCGTGATTGTTTCATTTATTGATTGCAAAATGGCATACACTTCTTTCCTCACTTCGCCCCTTGCGGGACGAGGGAATCCTATGCAGGGCGTAGCCCTCTGAGGAGGATTCTGGCTCGGGGCCTAAACAGGCACCGGTCCTGGGGGGCGGGCGGTAATGGCCCTATGGATGTGTGACGCCGCAAGAGCCGCGGTCTTCACGCTGCCCGGCGGTCTGCCCGAGCCGGGTGAGATCACTGGTTGCCCAGTGAAGGCCCAGCTCCGGGCGACCAGCGGCGGGCGGCGGCTTACACGCGGCTTTGCGGCGTCTGGGCTGCTTCTCCGGTCAGGTGGTCCCGAATGACCCGCCTGACGCTCCATATATCGGTCCTGATCTCCTTCAGGTCGTTGATGGCTCTGCTGTTAACCACTTCTGATTTTAAAAGTTGGTTGATAGACCGAACGGCCGACTTGAGATGTGTTTCCCAAGTAACCGACTCTTCGGTGGGGTTCGACTGGACCGTTTGGCACGCCTCGTCTGTGCTCAACACCGGTGTGTTCACCGGTGGAGCTGTGGGCGGGGCCTGCGCCGAGGGGGCGGGGCTTGGCTCCTCCTCCTCGTCCGCTGGGGCTGGCTTGCGGTTTCGCCTGCGCTTCCTACCGGAGCGCCGGCGGGGCCCTCGGGAGGCGGGCGGGTTCGCTTCCGCCATAAGCGAAGCGTTCGCCGTCCTCTCACCGAGGGGGTTTGCGGTCACCGGGACGGGCGCAGCAGGCGCGGCCGTCCTGCGGGTGATGGTGGCTGTGCCCGCCTTCTTGTTCCGGGCCTCCCGTTGGAAAACGGGGCACCGGAAGAAGTTGGCGGGGTGAGCGCCCCTGCAGTTGACGCAGGTGGCGGGCTGGTCGCGAGGGCGAGGGCAGTCGCCCGCGCGGTGCTCGCCGCCGCACCGCACGCAGGCTTGCGGGCGGTGACAGTTGTGGCTGGAGTGCCTGAACTGCTGGCAGCGATGGCACTGCGCGGGCTTCCTCTTCCCCCTCCAGGCCTCACAGATGATCCCGGGCATGCCCAGGATCTCCTGCACCTGGAAGACGTCTTCAAAGTGTGGTGTTCTTCTGAGCACCACGAGGTAGATACAGCCGGGGCGTCCGCTGCGGCCCCGAATAGCGCGGACGTATTCGGGGTCGAATCCCAGCTCACGTAGCTCCGACGCAATCTCCTCGGGGTCGGCGTTCACCGGCAGGCCTCTGATCGCCAGCTTGACGCCCAGCTCAGAGGGGCGTGCGTAGGAAAACCAGGAGATGCCCTCCTGGTGCTCGAGCCTGGCGAAGTAATCCTGCAACAGGCGGTACTCCTGGTCGTCGGCTGGGAAGAACCGCAACCCTTTCCCGTACGGGCGGGCGTTTGCGGCTCTCCCCAACCGGGACTTCAGCTCCTTAAGGTGACGGGGGAAGTTGGGCAGTTCCTCCACCGTTATCGGCGGGTACTTGTCCTTCTTCACCCCGTCTTGGCGTGCTGCAGGGTTGGCAGCGGCGGCGGTCTTGGGGCGCTTGGCGGCGTCCTTGTTGGCCGAGTCGGGGCTGCGCGGGCGGCGCGATGGTCCCGGTGTCGGCGATGCTGTTGCAGCCGTGGGCGTGCGCACAACGGGCACGTCAGCCGCGGCTGAGGTGGATGGCGCCGGCGAGTCGTCCAGCGACGTCTCCAGCTCCGCGCATGGTATGACAGACCACGCGCGGGGGGCCGGGGATTCGCAGGCATCAACACGCGGCGAGTCGGTGGCAATCTTGCGGATCGGCGTCCGGATGGCCTTCGGATTCGACGCCGTTCCAGACGGCGGAGTCACGAAGGCCGGGCTGCTGGTTGCAGGGGTCGTCGCCGTCGGCGTGGCGCGAGAGGCGCTCGACCCACCCGGCGGCGCGCGGGAGGGGAGCGGGTGCTTCGCTGCCGACGCCGACGGCGGCGCACTTGCAGGCGCTTGCGACGTCTCCTTGGGGCTGGTCACAGACCCCTTGGAGGTTTGGCCCTTAGAAGGGCCTTTTGGGCGGACCCGGGGGTCCCTAGGGGGACTCCGGGACCGAGGATGCTGCTTCTTCAGCGATGGGACGGTCTGCCAGCCGCGACCCGACATGGTTGGGAAGCTGGTGTGCGCGCGACACAATCCGGCGAGTACGGTGGCGTCCTAAAGCAGACGCAACCGCATGCGCCGGCAGTCAGCGCGCAAAGGAGGGTCCGTGCGGCGAACTGAGAGCGAATGGGCTTGAGAACAAACTTGCAAAATGGCATATTCCAAAAGAAATAGAGAGATATGCTAAAAATTGACTATAAATATGATTGTAACAAAAGAGCGGCCATTATCGCCTACAGAAGAGAGTACCCAGATAGAGAAAGTCCCTTTTGGTGTACGTACCTAAAACCTTTCTACTAATCTCATACTAAATGTATGGGAGTGTTTAATGTCAAAATATTAGATACCTCTCGTTTGATTTTTAAAAAGTTATTGATGTCATTTTACATCATTAGGTAGCGTACTTTCGATATCAGTTTAAAGTTTTTTGATATCTGTAATAGTTACGGAAAAATCGCCTGGACACACTTAACGATTACACCCTGTATACTTAGGTATATGTAAAATACAAAGTATATAATATATGTTTATATATAGTTAAAGCTAATGACTACAGTAATAACTACCCATAAGTTATTATCGTTTAATTAAATATGTCCAACCAAAGGTTGCCTGGAAGAGATCGCTTGTAGCGATAAGGCCGCCATTTGTACATTCATATGTTGTCCGTACATGTACTGTATTTCTTTGATGTACAATAAAGATTTATCTTATCTTATAACTGATACTTTGTACACAAAGACTAAGGAGCAGATTATATGAGAATCCCTTATTCATTACATTCAGTAGACGTGATATAAAGAAAGGTACGTGCGCGTTGTTCCTACATACGTTTCATATTGCGGTCACCCAATGTTGATCCTAGACGTGGAATATATTTACCAGCAGGACATAGAATGGGCCATCATATAATGTGAAACTAGTCATACGAATCACCACATATAGGCCCATATACTGCTGCCAACAAAGGATATACATCATGTATATTCATAGCATCACTTGTTGTATCTAAAAGGTCATTTTGTTGTCCAAATCACACAATACAGGTTGATGATTCCATTTTTGAGTTTAATTGAAGTTATCGCAATTAGTGAGGACGAGTCAATCAAACGATACTTATTAACGAGAAAGTCTATATATATGCGGCGAAAACAATAAGCACAAATGGTTGGCTTATTGTTTTCAATAAATTGAATGATGTTTGTAACACTACCTGTGCTGTCTTGCACATGAGTTTGTTTCGAACTCATACGAACGTCAGTAAATATTCGAACAAGTTGGGCGTGACTTCAGACGAACTAGCAACTTACACTCGGTGGTGCGCTCCCGGCTCCTGCAGGCTTCTACATAGTACTTGAAATTTATGTATCGCAGGTTAACATAGTGAGAATTAATAGTAGGAATTCAGTGATTGTGATGTTCTCCATCTGATTATAGTTAGCGGTGGTGCGCTACCAGTTCCATTAATATTATTTTCGATGTCGAACTGTAGTAAATATTGTAACGGACTACAGTTGATGAGTGGAAGTAGTTCACAATTAGATGGGTAGATGGAGCTAAAATAAAAAATTCAAAAAAAAAATGGGTGTGGTATTTAAAAGGGATGTTAGATGGCGCAGCGATTGAGCCATTTCCTTTATTGTAAATAAATTAAATTCCATGTTTGTCTTATTGGTAGCGAAATAACGTAAGATTATCCGTAATAGCTCACGATTGGATGAAGGATGATGTGTAGTTCTAGAAACGGCGAGGTTAGTTTAGAGGAGGGAGACCTCGCCTTTAAAAGATGGGTTTTCTGGAGGCGGAACACTTTTTATTCGTCATTCATTCGATTCAGATAGTTAACAAGGGGTACGTCTCGGCGGACTGTCTTTGTAAGTTATATATTTCTATCGTTGTAAAGAAATAGTGTTAAATTCCTTTTGTGAATTATATGAAATTGTTGCCGGTGTTGTGTAATAAACGAATTATTAGCTATCTTTGTTTAACGCGAACAGTTTAGAGTTTTTCCAATGTACCGCCGAGAGTTTTATAATTCTGTAAAAATTATAAATTGTCGAAATTTATTGTAAATCTTGTTTGTGTGTTTGGGGTGTGGGGTAGGTCAGTTCTCGCGTCGAATATTGGGATGGGTCGCGATCGGAACAGGACCTGGGGCCTTTGCGAAAATGAAGACACCTTACATTGGGCAGGGATAGTACGTGTAAATGTATGCGTATTATTACTGTCTTGTGCTGTTGAGTCTGGCAGTGCATTCGTAAAGTCCTTACGGTCGTTTTATCATCTTTATTATGTTGAAATTGTTGAAATTAATTGTAAATCTTGATTTTGTGTGTGGTTGGGCGTGATACGTACAAGGGGTGCGCGATTAAGATTTGTTACGACTAGGGCGTGGGGTAGGCCAGTTCTCGCGTCGAATATTGGGATGGGTCGCGATCGGAGCAGGACTTAGGGCCTTTACGAAAATGAAGACACCTTACATTGGGCAGGGATAGTACGTGTAAATGTATGCGTATTATTACTGTCTTGTGCTGTTGAGTCTGGCAGTGCATTCGTAAAGTCATTGCTGTCGTTTTATCATCTTTTGTTATGTTAGTAGTTGAGGGTAGCACTGCGGTGTTTTAGCTAGTTTTCCCGTAGGAAACCCATGGCGATGTGCCTGGTTATGGTGGCAACGACTCCATATTCATCTGAATAGCTAGGGGGCCGGTAACCTTTGAAGCGGGCGGCATTCCGATTTTACCTGTGGAAACGGGATCGGAAAAGCTTCCTGAATGTGGGTGACTGTTTGTTCTGTGATGGGTAGGTACCGTCCAAGTGGAACCGTCCAATTGGGCCTGGATCAGAACTTACAGAGCTCGCAGTTCAGTCTTATATATCTATTTATATATACACTAACTATTATCTCGTTAGGGTTTCAGTTCACATCCCTGAGCTTCGGCTCGTGGACTGGAGCAAGCACACAGTTATGAGGATAGGCCAAGTCAAGCCTAACTAGCTTGCACCCATAGCAGAGCAGGAGTGTTGATGGAATACCATCAATACATGATAGGCTCATGACACACCACACGTTTAAATGTAAATGAGGTGACGTTACACCTAGTTTTGGTTGAACAGAAGTTCTAAGTTGGGGGTAGAGTAGGTACTCACACAATGGGAATAGGTTAGGAAGTGTATTAGTAAGGACTAGTATTGTAACGGTTCTGAGCTAATCGGGCCTTTGCTTGGTGATGTAACATATCATTCCTTGGTGATACTTGTGATTGATTTAGTTAAGGCTTTTCGTGCGTTAATGCCGTGGTGAAATCGTGATTTGAGTAAATTGTACACGAGCTATCGTGTTGTATAGTTTAGTAGGCGTTCGATGTATTCGGATTAGACCTATAAGCGAGCCGTCGTTGGACCGCGTTGCTAATTGTTATGGACAGGGACAGCTGCAGCAGGTCAAATGTCAAATAAGACTTCACTTGCACTTTTAAAACTTTATATTTGCCAACACATACTTTCTTACCAAACCATATTATATCACTGTCGAAATCTCGATGCCAAAACCAAAGACAAACCAATTTCAAATTTTGAATAATATAAAAAAAGTATAAAAGGATATAAAAGAGGTGCGTTGTCCGCAACATGGCCCCGAGCGGTGTGAAACACCAGTTACTGTGCGGTTAGTAAGGCCAACTTACGGACTGGCCGACGCAGCAAACCCCCTTTAGTCCTAACGTTTACTACTCGGACGATGCCGTCCTTCCCAGGGAACAGCTCGGTGACGCGACCCATCGGCCAACACTTTCGAGGGAGATTGCTATCAGCTATCAGGACAATGTCCCCAGTGTTCACTGGTTTATGGTCTGCAACTGGTTTACGTGGCGTTAAAAGTGGCAAATATTCTTTAACCCATCTCTGCCAGAAGTGATCAGCTAAACGTTGAGCTTTCCGCCACTCTGCACGTCGACTCAGGTCGGCATCGCAAAACTCTCTCAGGTTGCAATCGTTGCTGTAGGTTCCAATCAGGAAATTAAAAGGAGTTAAGGCTCGTTCGCTCTCAGGATCTACTGGAACATGCGTTAAAGGTCGTGAATTTACAATGGCCTCAACTTCGATAAGTAAAGTGTTGAAAACTTCTACCCGTGGGGTTCGGTCTTTCAAAGTAATGGTAAGTGCTGTTTTTACAGAACGAATCAATCGTTCCCAACATCCACCCATGAAGGGCGCTGAAGGTGGAATAAACTTCCACTCTATTCCTTTATTGGTAGAAAAGTCGTATAATTCCGACATTATGTTCGATGCGCCTACAAAGGCGGTGCCATTATCGGAGTAGATTCTTGTAGGACATCCTCTCCGGCCGATAAAGCGACGTAAGGCCATCAGAGCAGAGTCAGTTGACAAAGATTCCACAATTTCTAAGTGAATAGCTCGTATTGTTAAGCATGTAAATAAAGCAATCCAAATCTTCATTGTCCGCCGTCCTGTTGTGACGTTCATAGGGCCAAAATAGTCCACGCCGACAAATGTGAATGGACGCATATGATGTGCAAGTCTAGCCTCAGGCAGATCTCCAACTGGTGGTGCGAGTGGCTTTGCCTTCATGTTCCGACATCGCTGACAACGTTTTGCCACGCTCTTCACGGATGGTCTCAATCCCAATATATAAAAACGTTGTCGTAATTTGTTGACCACCAATTCAGTGTTGCCGTGTGCAAACTTAATATGATAGGAGCTGATTAGGAGACGGGTTAATGGGTGTCTTCCATCCAATATGATTGGCTGAGGGTCGGTAGATGTTGAAGCTCCCGTACGACCAGATAAATGTAAAAGCCTATCATCTCCTAGTAATAATGTCACATTTTTTAGCCTACTTTCTTTTGAAACGGGGCATGCTGCGTTAATCGCCATATATTCATCGCGGAACGAATCTAACTGAACACGTAAAAACGCATGGCGTTCTGCCGATGAAATGAATTTGATGTCTAAAACTGCCAAACCGTTTAAAGACAATTTAGAATTTGAGACAGAACGATTACGAAACACCATGGCGCAATGATGAACGCGCGCGGTGGCACGGATGAACCGTAACCAAACACTAAATCGGGTGTAATCAGCAATCACGGGTGATGGTAAATGACATGATACTGTGAGACCCACCAAGATTTTAGGTTTTGATTCTTCTAATATTGGTGTGTTTACGAGAGTGGGTTCACAGGGCCACATGTCACATGGTTGAAGTAGAAATGAGGGCCCGATAAACCATCTAGAATTCATCGTAAGTTCATCCTTGAACCTTGTGGCATCGTCCGCGACATTCAAGGATGAAGGTACGTATCTCCAATCTGAAACGCGAGTAGTTTCTGTGATTTCACAAACCCTATGAGCGACAAAAGGCTTAAGGGTGCTTGGGTCTGAACGTAACCATTTCAGAACCGTTTGGGAATCTGACCAAAGAAACATTTTATCTGGCTTTCGTTTATGAGATTCTGTGATAAAATTTGCTAAACGAGTAGCTATCAATGCTGCTTGAAGCTCAAGCCTAGGAATAGTTGTAGGTTTTATAGGGGCTACACGAGCCTTACCACTTATTAAAGCGAGTTCAATATTTCCGTTACAATATTCAAAGCGCCAATAAGCTACACAGGCGTAAGATTGCTGAGGCGTAACATGTAACTGAACTGAACTCATAGGGTTACCCAGACTAGTATAACATCGGGGAACGGAGTTACTCACAATTTTTGCAAGGTTTTTATACCAATCTATCCACTTATCAATGAACAACTTTGAAAGTACTTCGTCCCAAGATGTAGTTAATTTCCAGGTGTTTTGAAACAAAATCCGACCTTTTATAATTATAGGAGTTAAAAGACCTAACGGATCATAAACTTTCATCAAATTTGTCAGTTTGTGTGGTATTGTTTCAAAGTCAATGTTTGGGAACGACAGAGTGTCTTTGGAGATGTTCCAAGATACACCTAAAACACGTGTCGATGGTCTTGAATCAACACCCACGTTTATTTCTGTTGCCCCTTTTACACATAGTTCAGAGGGCAGCATGGAGAGGGCGCTTTGAGAATTACTAACCCAAGATCTCATTTCGAAGCCAGCCGCTGAAAGAATCGAGGCTATACCTGCTGCTAAGGACGCGGCTTGTTGCTCGTCATCACAGCTTCCCAAGTAGTCATCCATGTAGGTGTCCCGAATGATGGCAGCAGATGCTTCTGGATGCGATTGTGAATATTCAGCAGCAATCTTGTTTTTGAGGTATAAAGCTGTAACCGGGCTACATACCGCACCAAATATCATCAACGACATCCGATACTCCTTTATAGTCTGTGTGGGATCGTCACGCCACAAAAAGCGCTAGGCGTCATGATCGAGTTCTCTTATCTTTACCTGTGGGAACATTTCTCGAATATCTGCAGACAGAGCTATGCGTCCTTCTCTAAATCGCATTAATATCGCTAACAGTGATTGGAGAAGATCGGGACCTGGAAGTAATAGTGAGTTTAAACTGACTCCCTCACATGTAGCAGCAGCGTCGTGTACTGTCCTAAGTTTTCTTTTTTGTGGATGTATGACGCCAAAATGAGGCAAGTACCATAATAAACCTACAGGAGTAGTATTACAAAGCTCCGCGTATCCCTTGTCAAGCAAAGCGTGAATGTTTAGTTTATATTGTATGGCATAATCAGAATTACCTATCATTTTACGTTCGAGAGTTTTAAAACGTTGTAAAGCAAGTGGTCGGCTATTGGGAACATGCTCAATGTTATCGCGCCACAATAGACCTGTTTCAAAACGTCCTGTGGGTAGACGCCTAGTAGTCTCTTCTAGTAGTTTAAATGCTCTCTGGTCATCAATGGAACGGCAATCTTTATTTTGTATGCCTATAGAATCTAGTTTATAATAGTCTCGGAGAAGTGTATCTAAAGTATGACAATCTCCTCGAGTGTCGTTTTCAGACTTAATAATTGTGTGGCTGACAAAATCGATAGATTTCAACATAGGAACAGAAGAACCGTATAAAACCCAACCGAGGGGAGTCAAAGAAGCAGCCGGTTCAGATATGTTTCCTCGTCGAATATCCTTTGAAAAAGTTAAATGCCAATTGTCAATACCGAGTAAAAGCTTCGGTGTAGCGTTTTCATAACATAAGACATCAGCTAAGTCATGTAAATGAGAAATTTCTTTTATTTTTTCCGACTGAATAGATTGATTTGCAATAGTTAGATTGGGAATGGACCTCACTACTATATCATGCCTCTCCGTTATATGACGCCCTTTCACCTTAATATTCACAAAGCTAACCTGTGTCTGTGTACTGAGGCCGCCAATGCAGTTAACACGAATAGACTTTTTAGGCCCGGTTGCGCCTATCTGGTCAGCAACCGATTGATCAATAAAAGAAGCGGTTGATCCATCGTCAAGCATAGCATAAATATCTAAACTATTTTGCGGACCTATAACGGTAACGGGTATAACTTTTAATAACAACCTGCGAAATGTTTCAGGGTTGCGTGACGCACTGTGAGATACTATGGCAGGCATTTCAACATCTACACGCTTTTTGGCTTCAGAGCCTTCGTTAATATCTGTATCCGCGTATGTAACATTTTCTACGGTGGATCTATGAAGTAACGTATTATGCTTCCTACTATTCTTGCAACCGACTAATTCGCAATGTTTTTTGCACGTAACGTACTTATGGGAACCCTTGCTCGAACATCTGTAACAAACTTTGTTTTCGGTTACCCATTGCCAACGATCATCAATAGAGAGCGCTAAAAAGTTTTTACATTTATTTATATCATGTGAACCTAGCTTACAAAACCTACATGGTTCAGAATGACTCGGTGTCGACCCATTGTTTGAAGTTGACGCGTGGAAGACTTTAGTTGGTGGCCTAGCAACGGAATTGTGGTGATCATGTTGTTTATTGTCACTTTTTAAGGGAAGAAAGCTCTCCGCATTAATTAAAGAATGCTTAATTTGTCGTTTTGCTTCTGAATCGAGAAAATCGGCTAAAAGTTCTAACTTGAACTTACCTGATTGGTCTGCCGAAGCAAAGTCGGACCATCGATATCTAAGAAGAGGCGTCAGTTTGACCAATATAGCGCTGGACAATTCGGGTGATGCCAAATACTCCGGCCGATGCAGCTCCTTGATGACTTCTACGCAATTTCGCAGGCGGCAGGCGAAGGCGTTCAGATCCTTAGGCGACTCGTTCAGATGTAACCTGGACAGGGACTTAACCGCAGACAGTTCGTAGAGAATGATGCTCTCCGGCTGTCCAAAACGGTTCTCTAAGGCACACATCACCTGCGTTGGGTCAACTGCGGTCATCAAAAGCGCCGATACGGACTCCCGGGCGATGCCACGTAGCGCGGTGCTTATTCTAGCCAGGTTCTCCTCCGGCGAGTAACTCTTCTCCGACCGCTCAAAAGTCTTCTTAAACAGCAGCCAGTTGGAGATGGAACCGTGAAAAAAGGAAGGATTATACTCACCCTATTCCTCTTGCCTCCTAGGTCCGTGATGGCTTGTGCTAATTTAATAAAAGAGTCTTGTGTCTCTACATTATTACTTTTATTTCTGTTTAAATAGTCACAATCTTGTGTAATAGTGTTGTGTGTACCTAATTTATATGCATGTTCAGTGTGTTCTTGTTCCTTTGGCTGAAGGTGATGGTCGTCACGTAGCTCAGGCCTTCCGTAGGTAGGAGCTGCAACGACATCGTTTGTATTAAGTACCAAGGTATGACAACCGCTAGGCCGCGTATACTGGCCTTGCTCAAAGTCTTTAGAACTGAAATATAACGGTTCATTAGCATTACCATCTTTAAATTGATCACAATCGAGTAACCATTTTTGAGTGGAATTGCTTTTATCTGATGCCATTGAATCGATAGCCACTAGTTCAGCTTGTAGTTCTAACTCGGCGGTCTTCCTCTCTAATTCCGCGAGTTTACGTTCCCTCTCTACATTTTGGCGAGCGTGTCTGGCAAGAGCGGCCAGCTTTTGAGCTTTGGTTGAGGCTCGCGATGTAAGTGATCGGGAGGTAAATTGAGTAGGCGGCTGGTCTGGCAGTTGTTGAGGCTGGTCTGGCAAATGTTGAGGCTGGTCTGGCAAATGTTGAGGAGGTATAGATAACTGAGTATCCTGTATGAGAGCCTCATCGCTACCAAATTGAGCAGGCGGCAGGCCTGACGATGAAGCTTGGACACTGTTACTTACCTCTTTTTGAAGCCTTTTAGTGACTGACCTTGTTACGGGCATTTTTCCTGTACTTCTGACACCAAATGTTATGGACAGGGACAGCTGCAGCAGGTCAAATGTCAAATAAGACTTCACTTGCACTTTTAAAACTTTATATTTGCCAACACATACTTTCTTACCAAACCATATTATATCACTGTCGAAATCTCGATGCCAAAACCAAAGACAAACCAATTTCAAATTTTGAATAATATAAAAAAAAGTATAAAAGGATATAAAAGAGGTGCGTTGTCCGCAACACTAATGTTGTCGGTAGAGGGTATATTAACGTTCTACTTGCCTAGCAACTGACTTAGTATGGTCTCAATGAAACTTGGATTGGTGGCATAACATATTTTAAATCCACCCACATCATAATTAATCAAATTCGTAATGGAAATTATTCCGAAATGAGAAGTTTGTTTGACTGATCTACCAATTGACTTTGAATAAAGTACTATGCTATAAATAATACTTATTACTCGGAGCGTCGTAGCCGAGGAATCATTTTGGCGAGGTACATCTAGCTCACCTTAGCAGAGCGCTTTCCTAATTTGGAACTTGTATCGAACCTTAATTGATTTGGGCAATTGACCCTAGATATGGCTGTCTTCTACACCAGGGACACTATATCGATCTCGTTTATGCACGTGACAAGTATGAGTCAGTTCTGACATGTTAAAGATCCTATTTTGGACACAGAATCTCATTTGATGGATTGGTCATCAGACCGCGTTACGACATGAAACTATTCATTGAATCTGTACTAGTCATACTATGTTTTGACAATATTGTGAAAGAAATAATCTTATTTTGAATTAGAATTAATAGGCAATGCCCTTTCTAATTCAAGTCTAATTAGACGTATACATTTGTCTGGATTCAAATATTGGGGGAGGGAAAATACGAGTCAGCTATCCTACTCTCTAAAGGCGCGTAAGTTCCATTTGGGGCTACGTGCTTACAAAAGGATAGAGGGGGGATATTTAAAGTTGGTAGTATCCCACTGCACACGGCGATTGGTGGAGCCTGTGCCAACGGGGAAACAAAAACTAACAAATTCAAAGAATACGCCAACGGGGAAACAAAACTAACAAATTCAAAGTATATGCCTATGGGGAGCAAAAGTTATTCGGGTTGTTTGCCACAGTAGTAGTAATTAGGGCAGTGTTAGGCTTGCAACACTAAGTCGACAATGTAAAAGGTTAGATCAATAAAGTTATTCGGGTTGTTTGCCACAGTAGTAGTAATTAGGGCAGTGTTAGGATATAGTACGGTTGTAGGTTGCTTGTGAGAAAATTATTTGTGAGAGACTTATTCATTGAGAAATTGTTGTACCTTAACATAAATAAGTTAAAGTAAGTGGGGGTAGAATTAAGTAAGTGTATAGTATTGTTTCATTATATAAATACCAGCATTCCTAGAACTCTATAGGATCCGGGATATACGGGCTCATCTAGGGTCTCCTCTGACCATTATACGATCATTGGCCGAAGTAGAATTAATAATATAGACGATTTAATTAGTGTGGTGAAATGCTGCGGGTATGACCTCCGCTTTATTACGTATTGGTGCTGTGACGCGGGATCACGGTACAATTTGTTGCCGCTGACCAGGATTACTGTGGTTATGGTAGTGTTTATTACAATTTGGTCCCGCGTGACCAGGACCGGGGGGGTTTATTACAATATCTTAACGAGTAGGATTGCGGGGAATGGACGTCTTAGTACTGACAGCATCATAACGATCTTAACTAAGTGCACATCAACACCACCGTGCATGTACAATCAGCATCAGATCAATGCAAAAATGCTAAGTACTCAAAATGATATTAAGAAACCAAGGTATTGAGATGACTTTGAGCACTATTTTTATTATCTATTTAATACTGACTGTACTTGATAGATATTTTGTAATTGCTGGCTCAATCTAGTACTCAATACACTTTTCACTATGTCATCAACATCACCAAAAGGAGTCCCTTCTAAACCTACACTTGGGTCGCAAGTCCCAGGCACTGTCCCAAGTTCCCAATTCAGCAACGCGATGGACCCGGCACCCGCACGGAGAATCCATGGATTGCTAAGAATATGGGTCTCCTAGGTGATCGATATCATAATATCTAATGTCTCATCTAGCAAATATACATACACACATCTATCCTGATTTTAGAGTCGTTTTGGAAAAAAGAATTTAGTCACAGTTTCGACAGCAAAGTCGTCTGGAAGTATTAATTTGGCGAAAAAGATTTTCTTTTTTATAATGTGTGCGCAGAATGTACAGGGAAAAGGAATAAAGTATGGGGGCTGAGAAAAAATCGACGAATTAATACTTCCAGACGATTTTGCTTTCGAAATTGTGTCCAAAATTCTTTTTTCCGAAATGATTATAAAATCACCCAGTATAACAGACCAAAAAATATTCTCATACTATTAGTTTAGTTCTAAACTCCTAAACAGATACATTCTCCTACTGTCGTCATTCAAGATCTTTCTAAGCAGCTTTGCCACCGGTGGGCGGTGCATCGCAGTTGATGCCGTAATCCGCCGGTCTTGCCTCACTCACTGTCAGGCGCCAGACGGATAAATCTCGCAGCTACACCTACCGGAGAGGCTGCCGAACAATTGAACGGAACGTGAAATCTCTGCTAGTGTTGCCAGATACTATTTTCCTGCATTAAACTTTATGTGACCAATGTCCATTATTAGTCACCTACATTCTTAAAAAAGGATTTCAAATATTCTTCTCTAATTATAAAACAACGTACGTACTTTCGAATGCCTGTATACAATTGAATAATTTTATTCTTTTTGTATTTGTCATTGTCAGGACAAGCTTTGCATGCAAGAATATTGAATTTGTACGTGCTGTATTACACCGGGGCAAAACCAGGGCACGCAGCTAGTAATAAATAAGGGTATCCATTGCAAGACGATTTTTCACGCCGGAGCAGCGGTGTCTTCTATACAAGACACAAATTCAGTCCTATGTGGAATACGGCGCGCATCTCTGGGATGGCTCCGCAAAGTACTTATTAGATGCTCTCGACAGGTTGTAGCGACGAGCGGTCCGCAATCGCAAGGTCACGAGCACCCTCGAGCCCCTGCTGATGCGTAGAGATGTTGCTTCCTTGGCAGTATTTTACCATCTCTACCGTGGGTAATATTCTGATGAGCTCTTCCAATTAGTCCCACCATCTCCTTTCATACACAGGACAACGCGAGCAGGACTTAGACCCGTATACGGTGCAGAATATTTTTTCAAGGACCAAGCGGTTCGGTGACTCTTTCCTTTGTCGCACTATTCAGACCTGGAACTCCTTACCAGCTCACGTGTTTCCTTCTTCCTACAATCTCGGGTCCTTTAAGCGGGGCGTGAAAAAGTATCTGATGAGGCCGTCAAGCTGAGTGCCACCAGTGTTAACATGGTACGTGTATGTAATGGTGACCCTCTTTCTTGAAAGTTTGCCTTCAGCTTACCATCAGGCGAGGTGAAATTAAATTGAAGTGTCCGACACAAAAAAATCATTTTTATGACCTGCTTTTTAAGATACTCAAGCACAACATGTTTTAGATGTCATTTAGGTATACAATACGGGCTCGTTAAGCGCTTCCGTACACAGGCCAACCATCTGCCCCATACCTACAACAAAAATAAATCTTGTTTATCTCGTCAGTCACGAAAAATTCGCCTTAATTTTTGAATATAAACCTGTACTAATATTCTCGCAAACAATATAAAATTGTTATAAAAAAAGCATTGACTTTTTTACCGTTTTAGACGACTTTTTCAAATTTTTAATTTATATTTCTAGTACAAGTTTGAAAAAGTTTATATTATTATTTAATATTGGTAGTGCGGGGGCGCTCGAAGGTGCGGTGAGTCGACGCGGTGTGTCAGTCAGATAATCTGACAGTCTGCGAGCTGCGTCTGACAATTTAGCGCTGGCTTTAACTGAACGCGGCTCATGACACAGGCGGTAGCGATTTTAGCTTCAGTCACTCTCTAGACGATGAGATTATTTATACATACCAAGTCGATAAATTATGAAAATGATTAAATTAAATAATAACGTTCTCTTAATTAAACACATAAATTTTAATCATAATATCGTTTTTGAATACAAAGATGACATAAAAAGCAATCAGGAATGTAATTTACTGTGGTTCATATTCAGAAGTACACAAAATAAATAAAATATTTCAATGGTAATAAATTAATAAACTATATTTTATTTATTTACTTCAATGGTATGTCTTATAACCGTATGATTTTAATAATAAATAGTATATCGTTTGAGTATAATTTTACTAGAGAAAATATAATATTTACTGTCTCATTTTTACACCAGAAAACGTTGGTTTTAAATATTATTTAAATAATTTGTTAGCTTTTATATGGGTTCTATAAACGTCTTAGGGTAAGAGGAATATGGATTTCTCCAGGGATTTTAAAACTTGTTACCGGATTCACGGCGGCGTCGCGAGGAAATAGAAAACACCAGTTTGTTGACTTTAGTGCAAATACGAGCCGAGTTTATATTGCAAGTGATATTCAAAATACAAGTCATTTTATATTATGTACAGGCGTATCCTGGATGGAAAACGCAGAGACGTATTGAACTCTCATTGCGCTAGCATTATTTTCATCCCACGTCGGGTGCCCACTGTATGGGGCTGGCCTTTGGAACCCAAGCCAACCTCACATACTTACTGATAAATTCACCTGACCTAGTAATTGCCAACTTCGTGCCAGCTGTAGGTAAATTTATTTGTAATATTTTACTAAGCTAAGCCTCTCTCTGTGACATTTTCTTAAGCTAACGTGAGTATCACTCACTGAAACAAAACCAATTTTCAACGGATTCTATCGTGATTAAAGCATCTCACTCTTATCACTTCAACCACAATCCTCACCTATGCAACTTGAGGCAGTCGATTTACTAGCACATACGAAGCTGAACTCTAAGACGTTGTGTTAAGGTTGTTTTTTATTTCATAAATAGCATTACATAAGGTTTCCTAAGGTAGATTTAGATGTCACCGGTACAAAATGCTGGTGCGCCTGTCTGTCGTACCTAGCCTAAGTTTAATAACCAAAGTTACGACTAAGCTATGCTGTAGACAAAAATGTAAAACTTTTATTTGGTGAACAGATTTATTTTTAAGTAGTAAAGTAAAATACCTGTTCACGTGGTTTATAATATAAAACATAATATAGTAACGATCCACACCTCAATATAAGGGATGTCAATTCTCCATTATATTGAGTTATCGATATTGAGTTATATTGAGTCTACTTTGACTATTGATTTAAGTGTTCGTTATTGTCAAAATGATTAACTATAATATACAGACTACTATATGCTAATCTTTTACTAAATGTTGATCAATTAATTATTGAGATGATCGAGCGCCTAATAAAAAAATAACATGACATTAGACATGTTAGTTATTGTACAACACAATAATAAAAAAACAAAAGTAAAAACAATAAAACAAAAAACTCAACCATAAAATAATCTGTAAATTGATACAACCAATAGTGGGATGACTTTGCCATCATTGAAACGAATCTAAAATTCTAGGTAAAAGTTCCCTCCATTTTGATTGGGCATTTCATCTATCGGCTGTGTAATGAAATCCACAATACGTCCGAATATTACACGCCATGGCTGAAATCACGACACGTTTCGAAAAAAAAAATACAAAAAATACCGAAAACAAAACTAGTGAATTTCGGTGAGAGCGAGTAGGGAGACAACATGCGCCTACCGACACGGACAGTTCCGAAAAACAAAAATATTTCGCTGGTGAATTTAGCAACGAAGGCTTTTACGCTGACGCTACTGAATAAAATATTCGGATAGTGCAGACCGCCTGTTTCGGACTATCTATGATTTTAGTATTCTGTTGCTAGTTTTTGAGCTCGCCACCATTTTATACTCTGTTACACTTGTACGTGAACGCTATCAAGACTTAGTGACTGAACGACTTACAATTGATATTTTATGTTGCAATTAGCGAATCGCTATTTAATTGATAGTGAATAGATTCTACTAATACTATAAATGTGGCAGTGGGCTAGAAGAATCATTTTTAATCTTAGTAATAGATTTCCGTGTATCATGCGGCCCGTGCTGTAATTCCACATAGGTGGAGTCATAGGCATAGTTAAAATATGGTACTTGTAGTATATTGCCTGCACCATGAATGTATCGTCAGGATGCCGTAAAAGGCGCCCCTTATTACTATATATAGATAACTAAATAAAACATAAAATATATCAAATAAATTCAAAATACACTTTACTGCCGCCTACTTCACTTATAAAATCATATTATTTTCTTATAATTTTCCACTTATTCATCAGAAGTTCCAATCATGTCTTTAATTCAACAATGCGTCGTAAAACCTGCTAAAAATCGTCAAGAAACTATTGTTGTCTACACGAGTATATTAAATCATGAAACGAGACACAAACGTGGTACAAAATGTGCTATCCGTCATCAGTGCCTCCACCGATTACAGTCTCTACATCTGTGTGTATGTATCTAGACGGCTACATCTGCACAATACCTCCGAGAGGTAACGCGCACCTAACCACTGGAATTGCTGCTATTTCCTCATATGAGACAAGTAGGGTGACCAAGCGTTACGAACTGAGTTCGAAAATATTTTAAATTTATTTAACTGTTATTTTACCAAATAAAGAAAATAAAGAGTTAACATAGGGAATATACTTTCAATATCAAATTCATCAAACATAAAAAAAAAACATAAAAAAGCGACCCTGAGGGCCACGACCGCGGTTGCTCAGGTCGTCGACAGGATCCGGCGGCTGGGTCTCGAGGTGGCTCTGCACAAGTCCGAGGCCATGTTCTTTCATGGCCCTCGGCGCAGGCCAGGCCCGGGAGCCAGCCTAACAGTGGGAGGTACTCCCATCGACATCAAGCCCCGGTTGAAATACCTGGGGCTCGTGCTTGATGGTCGATGGGACTTCGGACAGCATTTTCGAAGTCTGCGCCCCAAGTTGGTGCTCACGGCGAATGCCTTGGGCCGGTTGTTGCCCAACTTGAAGGGCCCAGAGTCCTCCTGCAGGAGACTCTACGCGGGTGTCGTGCGGTCCATGGCCCTATACGGGTGCCCCGTGTGGGCGGACACCCTGGAGGCCAGATTCCTGCCTCTGCTCCGTACGGCGCAGAGCACGATGGCCTCCAGGGCCATCAGGGGATACCGCACGATATCCTTCGAAGCGGCGAGTCTCCTGGCCGGATCGCCACCGTGGATCCTGGAAGCGAGGGCCCTTTCGGCACTATATAAGTTCCGAAAGGAGGTGCAGGAGCGGGGATTCGATCCCGAGCCCGAGGATATTCGGGCCGAGAAATCCCGGCTCCACCAGGTCATGGTGGCCGAGTGGGAGCGACGACTTGGGCAACCACGCGCAGGGCACGCCGTCATTGCGGCGGTAAGGCCCATCATGCGGGAGTGGCTAGAGAGGCAACACGGTAGCCTCTCGTACCGTCAGACGCAGATTATCACCGGGCACGGTAGCTTCGGGCGGTATCTGCATCTGATGGGTATAGAGCCAACGCCCGAGTGCCATCACTGCGACGCGAGCGTGGACTCGGGGCTGCACACGCTCACCGAGTGCCCGGCGTTTGAGACGCCGAGGCGGGAGCTTGTGGCGGCCCTGGGGGTGAGAGTGCTCACGCTCTCCACCCTGCTCGCGGCGATGGTCCGCTGCGCGGATGCGTGGGCGGCCAGCGCCTCCTTCTGCGAGCAGGTCATGCTCGCGAAGGAGACAGCAGAGCGGGCGCGGCGCGATGAGCGAGAAAGGCTCGCTGACATCGCTGCACGCGCCCGAAGGCGGCTCGGGCGTCGGAGGGCGCAAACTGACCTCCGCCCCCCATGAGCGCGGGCCTGAGGGTGACGGGTGGAGCCGCCCGACACCCTAGCAGAAGCAGGCCACGGCGGTGGCGCGCATCGTAGGACGATGCGCGCCTCCCCACACCGGGGTTGAGTCGGGGACCGCGTGGTCCCCCCCTTCCCGAGGAGGGCCAGACCGAGAGGGATGGCCCTGGGTCAGCCGGGGTGCGAGGGATATGTCGCATGACAACCTCACCTTCGGCCTAGCACTACGACCCAGAGACGGCGTGCGGTTCCGGAGGGGTGGGTATCCGTGGGGAATTCCCGCACGTAAAAAAAAAAAAAAAAAAGTACAGTTGGCCGCTTTTCCATTGGATAGGGTGGCATGAGGTAAAGTCAAGGTTTCAGCTGAGCTGTAAATAAAAGCTATAATGAATGCAAATAATATTGCGTTTTTATCAATGCCCATATTTTCACTACAATAAAAATTGAAATATTGCGTAGTTGGAAAAATGTTGCGTTTCCTATCAGGCTGACATGTCGGTCACCCTACTCGAGAGACGTAACGCGGTTCACGTATGTAATTTTTTGCCGCGATCATTATGCCAGTATGGAAGCTTTTTATTTCGTGTAATAGTTTTCATTTGGCCGGATTTTCTCTGTGCGTGAACATTTTTGTTGTAAGAAAGACTAATGAGGTTGTCAGAAATGGACGTCGTTAACTATAATATGAAGAGAAATATTCTTGGAAAATTCTGTGTTATCTTATCATAAGCATTTACTGGTGTCGGGGAGTGTTAATCATACTTACAATACATACATATGCAGACACAACACAAGACACAACAACCCGTCATCGGCTTTTATCCTTACACATGTCACTTTTTTATACAGATCCGCCGGTTTTGAATATTTTATGCTTTTATTTTGTTCATCATTATCATTCAAAAAGATAGGACTTTTGGTGACCTTACTGAACAACAGTGACATAATAGTATTCAAATATAAGTGGCAGATTGTAGATTTACAATATACTGACATTATACATTAGCGATATGGGAATGTATGTGACCAGATCAAGATCGCTAGACCCAACCTACCTCAACCGATACACTTGCTAATTGACGGATGAGGGTCTGTAATAGAATTTTCTCTTAGAGTCAAATGGCTGCTCCCATAAAAGCTTAAATAAACTATATTGTGAAAGGGAAGGAATGTAGAGTGAACTCTTAACTCAAATGTGGCCTGAGCTTGGAAGCCACTCGAATTGGCGCAAGATGATATATTCTTGACAGAAATCCAATTACATGTTCGTTCTTATTTTAAATTAAATTCCAGTTCATTCAAAGCATGAAAAATAAAACATGAATACAAAACGTATAAAGCAGTTGCTAAACATTAGATACAGTAAAACTACAGCGAGGTAGGTACACCTAAACAGTATTCTCAACGCGGCGACTCCTCTGGGGACATTATGCCAGTTATGGATTGGCATCCCTAGGGATAATTATTTCCTTCTAATGGAGCACGGGAGTCAATTGAGCATAGTTAAAGGTAATTATTCGATGTTTCTACCTTTTAAATGCAGTCATTATTAGCCTCGACCAGCACTAGATTCAAATGATCTTAATTCAGTTGCTACTTACTCGAACTAGAGAAAGTTATTCGGTACTTCGACTTTTCAAGTAAGAAATATTAGTTTTTTCTTGAAAGGTCTGGTTCTTCAGTAGTTTTAGGACCCTTATTTTTACTATTAGCTAATACTTCTAAATTCTCAAATCCATAGATCGATATTTAAAACTATGCTTATATTTGATTTTTATTAAAAAAAAGTTTTCCTTTTGAATCTTTTAAGCTCAAACAATGCAACAACAAAGCAAATGACGGTAATATGTTACTACATATGGAAAATTTTTTTGTAAAGTAACACCACACATCTTTGAAAATACACACTTACTTAAAAGGTAAAGTTATCTTATAGCAACCACGTGAAAAGGGACATTTTCTACATAAACATGAATTATAATCAATGTCTCACCAAATCGACAGCTTTTGGGCAAATTACTTTTATCAAATTAAATTCAACGACACACTATCTTTAATCTTAGATACATTATGGTGAATGCTTCTAGATTATATTAAAATAATATGTACATAATATCGCTATCGACATACAAATGTATATTATGCCGCACAAGCAAAAGTAATATTAAAAATACTCCGGAGGTCTTTAAAGAGAATATTAAATAATCCGCAAGGGTTGGAATAATATTCGTTGGGCCCTTTTTAATGTGGGCAGAGCTCTTTTGTGGCCTGGGGGCCCGGCGGACTGTTATGACAAGGACGTACTTTCGGGATCTGTGCGCGTTCTGCGTAGTTATTACACGGTATTAGACGTGAGTTAGTTTGAGTGTATTGTGGCAGAGGAACTTCATTAAGGTCTCTTCATGGAGCGCAGTTAAGAGTGGCTTTGTAACCCCGGTCCATATCGCGAGATCGGTCCTAATTTAGTGAAATTTTAACAGCAAAAAAGGTGTAGGTTACGTTATGCAAATACACTCCATGAATGGAAATGTATTCCTTTTGTTTGTATGTTTACTATTAGATGGAGAATAGCCTAACCTTATACGAAATACATCAACAGAAATGAATTTTAGTGACATTATTATCGAAAGCACTCGGAATCGTCAAGAAAATTCTGATATAAAAATACAGGAGGTAGGTACGTCACGTTAATGCTGGCTTGACTTGCTATAATCTATGCGCCTAATAATTTGAACAATGTACACGTTATTCAATAAGGTACGCAATTAGTTAAATGAATTTGCAGATTCAACAAATGGAATTTTAATTTTATTTTGCTTTATAAAGCTGATGCAAATCTGTTAGATTAAACATTTTAATAAATACTTGAACCTTGTACACTCTCAATCTTAATTACAAAATAGACTAGCATAAAACGATACCGCTGGTTCAGCTAGTTAAAAATATAACCGTAACCAACATGACATCGTAAAACTCTGCAAAAGGACTTTTAAATTAAATCCGATATGGCGGATTTTGCTGCCATTTTATTCTACGTACTTTAACTGCACGTTGTGCTGTAAAAATGTTTATGTGCTTGGCAATCTTCCTTTATACGATTTATTTATGAATTGTCATTTGAATTGAATTGAAAAAGATCTTTACTTCACATTTTGGAACTCAACACATAATATGTGTTGTTGGAGATCCGTACGCCCATGGGTTTCATGACTATATTTAAGTATTTTCTGTTCCACGTAGTTGATAGTATTTTGACAGTCCATCTCCGATGCAATTAAAAAGAACGCATAAATCTTTAATCGAAGCGATGAAGGGTTATGTATTTAGCAGTCTGACAGTGACGATGACCAAAATATAAACCTGTGAGGCTTTGATACTGATGTCCTTTACGTCTGTTGGCGCTTTGTTTTCTCCATATCCTGATTACCATATCTGAATATCCAACAGTACGTAAACATAAAAAGGAACGCCCATAATCAGCGCCACGCGATCGATACGGCATTATTGAAGGGTTTAGTGTCAATCAAAAACAGACTTATCCATACATGTCTAAAGTACCAGAGGATAAGAATACGTGGATAAAGCCGGCCCTAACGAGTTCCCGGGGCACAAAGGCGCGCTCGATATCTCTCGATTATTCGACTCGACTCTGACAATCGAGCATTGTGCGTTATCGATTGTCCGTCAAAGAAATGGGTTACCTTTGTAAAGATAAAAATATTGTGTGGTTGATGGCTGTCGGGTTGAGTTGTAATTATATTGAGTGAAGCCGAGTAACGAGTGCTAAATTGTGTGTTTTGTGTGGATTCTTACATCAATCGTTTAATTTATTAATAGGGTTGGCTATATGAATTCTGTAATATTTATTACTAGTTTTTGCCCGCGGCTCCGTCTCGACCAAACATAGTAAATTTCATCAAAATTGGTTCAGTGGTTGGTTTAGGCGTGAAAGACGGACAAACTGATACACACACACACACTTTCACATTTATAATATGAGTATGGATGAGCATTGTATATGGAGTTTTTATATTATATGGTATATTACTGGCTTTATAAAATGTATGGAACTCATTTATACCAACCAAATAAGCCCATACCACGTCATAAACCCTCATACTCATTTGAGGACCAGTATTGTGTCCAGTTAAATAGTTGCAGTCAGAATTAGATGTAGATAAAGATTACAATTCAGATACTTAGAATTTGGTTAAAATACGGGTTTGAACCTACACCAATACACTACCGATCCTACTGCTGCTACTGATCTACTGACATCACAAACTATTTAGCTTTGCTAAAGGTGTTAATTAAAATACTTACATCGTCTACTACATGTTCCTATTAAACTGAAATAAATAACTAATTAAAAATAATTAATACTGGTAATTGCGTTTAACAGAATTCTTATAAAAATTATAATGAGCGAGCTCCCTAAAAGGAAGAGTATCTTATTTTATGGTTCTTATATACCTGTAAATAGGAGGAACCTTTATATCTCGTAAATCAGGTGCCACAAACGGTTCCCCATTAAACATCTTGTATCTTGTGATCTCCAGGGAGCACTCAACTAATTACATTTTTACAGGCGTTCCCGTTAACATTTTAAAGGCAAGTAAAAAACTTTGGGCGACCTTCGAACTTTCCAAATTGATTTTGCTTCAATGCAGGACCCTGGTTCGTTTAACATCCTTTTAATTAAATCATAGGCATCTAATCGGAGACTGGCCTCCCAAGCTCCAGGATTTTTATACTGTTCGTCTTTTAAATTTACGTATACCTTTTTAATGAATTGAGATGGTCATTCGTATTTAATATGGCTACTTCTTACTGATGTATTCAGGTCAAATTGTAGACAGGTAACTAATTATTGACAGTTTTAAGTAGAAGGCTTTTTCTACTTTTGGGTTATCATTCAAGTTTTAAGTACCTAAGTTCAAACTAATTTAAAAAAAAAATGCCGCAGTGGAGTTTTTTGCACCGTTTCTGCTCCACCAGCGCAAGAAACACCCATGTTATTCAATATTGAATAAAATTCTCTGAGTTTGACTTACTTTTCGATATCTAAAATAATCAAACGCCACAACATTTTTACTCTTCTTTTTCAACCTTCAAAGGGTTCCAGATCGTATTTTTCTGGTTGTAACTTTAAAGGGATACCACATTTTTAACTTTCAAGCCGAGATGCAATTCATAGCTCCAAAACTCATAGAATCTCACAAAGGAGCTGCCACAAAGGGATGGCAGACTGATTCTGCAAAGAGATCGCGCTCTGACGTAACAAATGCGTTGTAAGTGAACGCCGGGTATTACCATATGTATTGGAAATATTTTGATCGAGTTATTTCGATACACAACATCGATTTCCAGAGAGATTGATGTGTATTGTTGTGTTGTGATAGTTTGAAATTTATTATGTTTTATTTTACTATAATAAAAACCTATAACAATACCATAGCGATTCAAATAGGTAGGTGTAGGTTGATCCGCATTAAATCCGCCTATGTACTTGTGCATAAAGTTCAATAAATAAAAAATACGGGTTGCTATCCGGGAGTGCCGGCAGAAGTGAAAACTTTTTCTTTCTTCCTTATATACAGAGAAAAGTATGTTTTAGTTCATGTGGGTTGTTCCGCACTTAGCCTCTTGATTGGGCCATTGTGCGTACCATCTTTGTTTGTCTGCATCCTTCAGTGTCTGTCCATTCTGTTTGATAGGTTTCTTCTGTACTTTTTCGTAGCCAAGTTTTGACCTATGCTTGAGGTATGGGTAGTATTGGTTCCGGTCTATATTCAGCCAATTCATCGGCTGCGTCGTTGCCGAGGGAGTTGCTGCCTAATATTGGTATTTAAACTACCATGGTCACTCACACTACTATTAGAGCTGTATCTATAAAACTTGGTAAATATCCCGATAGCTCTGATACTGGGTGATACCAAACCTTACATCAAAACGGTTCATCGAATCATTCCATTTAAGAAAACACCATAAAATTTGTTACAGGCAAGTATATAACATTTACTTTACCAACATAAAAGGTACACCTTAAACACTATCGAAACAAAAAGTGGAAAACAGCTCGTTGAATCTGGCCACATTGTGAGACAATTGCGCCGAGATTGGATCCACGCTGGGACAAATATACAAAATATTCATGCTCTATCGCGTAGGGTATTATTGCCACCTTTGTTTCGAAGGGAAAAATGTTGCTATAGATTATTTTTTTTGTTTACAGGATTTGTATTATAAGCAGCGTTCAATTCTCTCTGAGTATTAGACTACATACGTTTTATGGGAACTGGATTAGAGAACATTTTGTGGGAAGTTCTGTCGAAGCAAAAGCTATGGTTGTACTGATTTGAAGAACTTTTGGTTTGAGTAAACAGGTTATGAGCTAGCAGTTATTAGTTCGGCTGTTAATAGCTCTGCTACTTAAGTCGAAACGCTTCAAGTATTTTAATTCTCTTCATCAGGTAAAAATTTAAAACGACGAATCCATAATGCAAGTAGCCAGTTAAAATATGCCAGCTATTAGAGGGGGACGGAGCGTGTAATTTTGTAAAGTTTTTCAATTTAAGCTGCGATTAAGGATGCCTCAGGGGAGAGCAGAATATTCAAAAAGTATGAAAAACTAAGCGATTGGAAACAATTTAGTGGAATTAAAAATAATTAGACAGTTACTGCTTGTAAATTGTTCATTATTTTCCGTCAAAATTTAATACCTTCTTGTTATTTTTGGTTCCCATTCCATGCTTGTAGCAGATAATATTTTTTAAATGGTAAAGTTTTACCTTTAATATTTTGTTAATTT
Organism: Eilema caniola; assembly: GCA_949126895.1. NCBI lineage: Eukaryota > Metazoa > Arthropoda > Insecta > Lepidoptera > Erebidae > Eilema > Eilema caniola. Next base: position 853,782 of record OX421477.1, on the reverse strand, counting down.
TTAATGGTTGAAAAATGTTTAGTAAATAATTTCTTAAAGATTATTCCATGTGTGGCTACATGTTAACCGCGACTTAATTGATTTGGAACTTCTGATATGATGATGAAACCCACGGATATCTTACTTTTTTGCAATAAATGAATAGCCTATCAGTTATTTCAAACTACAATCCATTTATGTACCAAATTTCACTCAAATTTGTTAGCGACACTGAGTAACAAAAGTATTTATCGATTTTCGATTTTCATACTAACAACTCAAGGCAAGTAGGTATTAATTTTATAGGCATTTTCGGTAATGAAATTAAGAACAGGAGATAATTAGATATCCTCCAATGAAAATACACACAGGACTTTTATCTTGCTGCTAAGTTTTCAAACGAGCCCACCAAACGAGGACTGAGTTTTGGGATTATCAGATCGTACTATGAGCGCATTCGTCGAGATATCTGCCCACCCACCTTAGTTAAATCCTTTGACAACGTTTACTATAGCACTGTAGCACGGATATTATGCAAAGTTGGTCTCGTCTTAAGACGCTGAAGACGATCCTTTGTCTCTCTGAATGCGGTAATTACCAGTGGTTTGCATGGGCAGCTGGCTGACTGGCACCGCGTAAGTAATCCTCGTTATTTCAACGGTTTGGGTTTCTTAATATTTTTAAGCCTTTTTAATAAGCTCAGGGTTTTATTATTTGGTTTATATTTTTTAATATAAAGGTACCAAATTTGTGTTTTGGTATACAATTAATTTTATTGCACTACATTCTATGAGTTTTGGTATGCAAAACTCCTTGATATCTGTTATTGACTGATATTTATGGCTATTCCTCACTAGAATGCATGATCCTCCATATCTATTTTCTCTACAGTAGAAAGACGCAAGTTCATAATGGTCTATTTTTAGTGCGTTGACATCACATTGAAGCATATTATGTTCTGTAATGCACAACACGTCAATAACCTTACCATTTCGCGATAAATCATCAATATGAATTTCTAACAAGTTTGATTTACCTATAAGGCCATCAATATTTTGGTGAAGTATGTTTATAACTTTACTTTTAGAGACGAAAATTATGTAGATTTTCTATAGACTTCACCGGGGATTCCAGTATCGGCACGGGATCCTCGCATACATTGTTTGTTTGTGTGGATTTATCTTGTGTAGTCAATGGTTTTTTATGGTTATGTTGTTTCATTCTTAACCTATATGTTATACGGAGTATTTCCTGTAATAACGACCGAGAAAGGTTTAAAGTGAAGTGTTTCTGATGTGGATAATAGTTACAATAATTTACATCAACATATGTTACATGTGGGTATTGACTACACATGAAGTTTAACTCATAATTGAGTCTTGTTTCATTCAGGTTCTTATTATACGGTATTTCGCAAATTAATATATTAGTATTTTTAAAACAGTGCATAAAGTTTATAAAATGGGATTTAAATTCGTATGGATTAATATCATTAGTTCCCCCCATTACTATAACATAATCATTTTCTGTAAGGTCCCTTATTGTGTTTGTTTCGGTGTCGTTGAGGATATCTAGAATCCTTGCGCCGGGTTTCCAATAACTGGTGACAACATAACTTGCTCCCACCAATCTCTGAAGGGTTGCCCGCATTCCTCGCCCTTGTTGATCAGCTATAATAACTATTTTTGTCACCTTTCGTTGTTTCTTAGCCTGGATGTAATTTTTTTCTTGATATTTTGTTTGATCCATGCCATGAGTTTTTGTTTCTTTCGCCTGGTAGATATCTTTCAATTTCTCAGTGTGATTGCGTTCTTCTATCTCTAATTCTTTTTGTTTCTTAAAAAATGTGAAATTATTTGTCTCCGTCGGCGCTACATGTACGAATCCTGAAGAGTTTGTAGTGATTTTCGTGTTCATGGTTTGTTTTAAGGGCGTAGACGTCAGGCTGCGAATTTTGGCATTTCCTCGTGCTGTACGCTTTGACGCAGGAGTGGAACATTTAATGTCACCCGTTTCAATTTTCTTATATAATTCTATTACTTTATTCCTTTTTTCTAGATCGGATTTCAGTTGTGTGTTTTCGAAAGATAAAAGGTCGATCTCTTGGTTTGCGCTTTGCAATTCCATAGTCAACTTATCAATTCTTTCGGTGAGTAAATTTATTCTTTCATCTTCCATTGAGTCATTTGGTAGACTCCTAATAGTGGCATCGAACATGCTTGACTCTGAAATTGATATCGACATTTGTTTGTTTTGCTTTCTGAAGGTAATGTTTTGATTCTCCATTGTATTATAATTTCTACTATTTTATATAAAATTTATTGATGTGGTATCTCCAAGTCTTGTTAATTTATCTTATTAATGCTGACAACACTCAAACTCGTGTAAATTGCTGTCAATTTTTGTTCACCTATTCACTCATAGATGGCGCTATTCACAATATTTTCATTATTTTATTATTTTTCAGCGTAGTAACACCAGCGGTTATGTCAATTAGTGTCAACAATGTCATTATTGAATTAATTCCTTTAGTACTACTATTCACCGCTAGATGTCACTGTGCAGCAAGTCTTATGTTATGACACTGCTATTATCGACAGTGCTTTTGCAGTGTCAAAATTCAAATAAATTTTTTCACTAACGTATGCAGGTAAACTTGAAACTGAGTCTAGTTTATGAAAATAGTCTTACCTAGACTCGGAACTTGTCTAATGCGTGTGGATATTACACTATGTAGTCACTCCCATCACTAATTTTGTAAACTTTTTTAGTATTTACAACAGTCACTCTTCAGTACACTTTTATCACTTGATGTTTTAAATCGTAGTATTCATTGAAGATAACATTTACACTGCATATTTGAATATTTAAATTAAATATCAAACATAATTCACGTTATTTAAGTCTATAAATATGATTTAATCAAAAAGAGTAATTAGTTATTCACACAGATCAGTGTTTACGCGATGGCAGCGCCATCTATCCTAGTAGTTTTGTTTAGTAATACCTTGTCTCCAGACTTTCTACGGCTATTGCTTTTATGTATTGAAACTTTATATCGCTGAAGCTTAATTATTTATTCCGTTATTTGACAACGCTGATTGTTTTAATGAACGTGAAATTTGAATTCCAATCGTTAATAACTGCGAACATTTGGCAGATTTTCATTAAAAATATTTAAATTTTTAGTCCAAAAATAAAACGAAGTTGGAATTTTGATAAACTGATTCTTCTTTATTTTGTGCTTATAGCTATATATAGCTTTATTAGCTATTCAATTTACTGCCTAGGCTCTTTACTGAACGGCACCGTTCAATAAGCGGCCTGAATGGTTTTCAGCCATTTGATTAAACGGTTAGCCAAGTAGCAAGTAGCTTGGATCGATGACGTTTAATTACTTGCCTAGCTATGTGATTAAATAGCTTTAAAAGTAATTCTATCTGCATGGTGATAAAGAAAATAACCATGAAGGCTATTGGCGGAGCGATGCTACCGCATTACCCTTCTAACCTAACCTATCAAGTCATATTGTACAGCTTTCTCAATAAACCTATCACAAATTTTCTGTAAATACACCTCTGCCTACCTCCTTGGGGATTTACAGGCGTGATGTGTATGTATGTATGTATGTAATTTACTGTCTTAATTCGGTTCGGTGCCCCATCTTACAAATGGCCTAATGCCAGCCAGGTTATTAAATGTTGTAATAAACATTACGGCTGAATATCATTCCGGCCGTTCCTTAAGTGGCGCCGTTTAGTTAACAGCTTAGGCTGTTTATTGAACGGCTTATTAAGATTCTTGGCGGTGACATATACACTGGATTATATTTTGTTGATTTAGAGTTACTAAGTGTATATTTTATCATTCTCTCGATGGAATTTGGGGCTCGTATACATAATATGATCGTAAATTGCTTTTATAGGAATGTGCTCATATCTAGAATGAATTTATTACTTTTATATATTAATTGAAGTCAATGTAATGATGTTTCAGAACATTGATGTCAACCTTACTACAAAACTGGCAATAGTCAATATTGTGTCACGTTCTGCTTAAAAAATTGTGGGAAGAAATAAATTTATAGCATAATATCATATTTGTATATACGAGTATTTCTAATCGTATAATGGGTCTAGGTAGCGCTGTGTAGAATAGCCTAGAATAGTTTTATTTATTTATTGACTGTCTGCTCTAACTGTCGTTTACAAATGGTTTCACCGCCTTTCTACAGATAGCAACATTTAGTGCAAGTTATAGATGTAGTTAATCAGTAATAGCGAGGTTGGGTGGGGACATCAAAGTAATATTGCTTCACAACGTAGTTTTTCAAAATCTGTGAAAGCTGTACAGAATATTTTAAAAGGATAAATAGAGGAATGGAGGTACCTGCCCGCCCTTAGATAGTACCCCGTCCGAATAATACACCGTGTCTAGTTCGTAACCCAACTTGAATATTTAAAAACATCTAAACGTGTGTAATTTGGTAGAATAATATAATGTCAATTATAACCTGAGATTACAAGTGTTCCGCCGGCTGGCTGGCGATAAGATCTCTCTAATAACGTAATGGGTTAGGGGCGGATATAATCTGTCTTAGGTTAACCCTTCCGATAGATTATTGGTATCGTGTGGTTTAGCCCGAGTTAGCGGTATCGTTAGATTTGCTTTGATTTGCGATGTGGAAGTAACTAACAGTCTCTATTGATTGATATATATGATTATATATATGCGAGGAGCTTAATTTAATACAGTGGTTTATTATCATACCGTCATAGTGTGATGTTTAGTGGCTTTTTGTACCTTTTGGGAAAACATTTGTTTTATGTTATTGTACTAGGTTGATAATAACTAGCTTCTGCGGTTTATGAGATACTTACAGCATATTCAAAGACGGACACACGGTTTTTTTTTTGGTTACTCTTCGAGTACGAATCTCAAAAAAAAATTTAAGGTACTATACAAGATAAGTACAAGAAAGGATTGACTGAAAAGGTGAAATAATTTGAAAAGAATAAAAAAAGAAACATAAATATTATTCGGGACCCCCACAATTAGTCGCAACAAGAATATATGTAGAAAACTATAAGAATTAGAAACATTGCTTAAAGTTCTAATAACATGTTACTAACCGAAGTTGTCGCGAAATAATACTATGAAGTTAAATATAACGCAAATTATATTTAGAAAACCACTTGATGAACTTTATTTAGCACGATAAACATTAGTTACATACCGCATAGGTGTTTCATAAAAACGTGTAATTTATTGTTGATTGTTAAATATGATAAATAAACAATTGTATGTTAAATATTCCAGACATCAAATAATTCAAGTCGCTCGCCAAACAGCACAAGTTTACCGGGACGTGTATCGATTTTATCACGAGTTCTATTTAAATATTGGGAAAAAATTTGCATTTCAATATGGCGCCTGCTCGGGTTAGGTTTAGAATACTGATTGGCGGGATTAAAAGCCGTTTAGCCAAAGGGATATTGAGAAATAAGGAAGTCGTCTACTTTTTCGCGCTTTTTCGACTTTCCCCATCACGGTATGATTGGAAATGAGGATGGTTTTATAAACAATGGGAATAAAAGGGAATTTTTATGTGTTACCAAGGGATAAAATACTATGATAAGGCACGGAAAATCATTGACATCTTTCGGTGTGACTCGTGAATGGGAGATTACTTGCTCCTTTTTAACCTTGTATTTCTTCTAACTTCATTTGATATTATTAAAAGTTTAAAGACAAATAATTCAGAAATTTGCTTAGGTTAGTAGCGTTGGATGTGAAATTTTATAAAAAAAAGACGGGTTGCACTCCGGGAGTGCCGGCAGAAGTGAAAACTTTTTCTTTCTTTATTTCTTCGTTATATACAGAGAAAAAGATAAATAGAACACACCATAGCATACCTATAATATAGTGCCAATCATAGAACCTATCACTAATTTTCTGTCAGAAGAAATTAATGAATTACACAATGAAAAAATAATCACAAAAAGTAATAAATTACAAAAAGAAACAATAATCACAAAAAATGTCAGAAGCCCAGGTTCGAACCCGGTACTATCTGAAACCATAAGGACTTACAGTCGAAGCGTTTACCGCTAAACTACGAAGCTTCTTAACGCATCTAACAAAATAAACAATGTGTAGCTGTTGTAATGTTGTATGACGTCAGTCGTCGGTTTGCACTTCAAAAAATAATCTTTGAAGCATATTAATTGCTTTTAACCATTTTTCCTTGTCAGTACAAATATTATATTTTGTGAAATTCCTCGACATCTTAAGTTTACAGAAAGAATAGTCGTGTAGTGAGTCAATTCAAACCCGGGTCATTTCTATTATAATGATAACATTTTAAACATAAGCACGTTTGTATTGTTATCAATTGATGATTCAGTGAGCTACTACATTTCTTACTTACAGTTTAAGATAGTTCCAACAGATACACTTTTAACTAATTAAAGCACTGAATTTTAATTCTGAACCAAGGAGTCCCAAGTCTAAGCAAAGTCAAAGTAAAATATTCATAGAGTCCACAAACCTAGCGTTTCAACTTCAAGTGTATATTTAAACCATTGTAAAACCTCGTTCACACAATTGCGTCGTTCGCGGTAACTATGTTAATTCGTTTTTGTTATGGTACTAATGTATTAAAGTGACCAGTAATCATAGTGGTGTCGGGTGAGTGACACTTAGAATTTTCCAAGCATACGACCACTCTAAATATTATGTTTTATTTGAAATTTTGACAACTTACAATAATTACAAGATTATAATAAGCTATATTGTTCAGTAAGGTCACAACGGTTTGAAACTATCACTGACGGATGAAGTATCTTTTACCTGACGGACTCAACTATGGAAAATATATCACTAAGCTCGTCAGCATGTAACCGTGGCTGGTGTAGTTTGGTTGAAACGTCAGGCAATTGATAGGTAACCTATACCATGATCTCGTTAGTTTCTGGTAACATTATTGTATATTATGGAACGTGAACGTTGAAAAAGTGTATAGAGTTTCCAACTTTTGTGGTTAAAATAAAATAAATAATAATTTATATGAAGTAAATAATTCAGTGTGCACTATGGCTTACAATCGACTTGCAACCGCGTGAGCGTTAGTTAGTTCGGACTATAGTTAGAACTTGTTGTTGGCGTCTTCTCGTACTAGTGCTAATTAGCATCGGGTATAATATTAAGGAGGCGTGATTCAGCCGCGAATAGACTGGCGCCATCTTGTAAATTAGATCAAGAGTTCTATATAGTCAAAGAGATCAAGGTGCGAACACAGACTTACGCTTTTGTGTTTACCATCGTATATGTAATTATTGGCATATAAAGCGTACAAAAAATAATAAAAAAAAATTCAAAAAGAAAAAAAATAGGTAAATGTTCATGTTAGTTACCGGGAATGTTAAAAAAATTGCATGACTGTTCATTATATGTTTGTTTACGAAGAAACATTGCATGCGACATAATTAGTGGACTGATGGAATATATTTCGTGTCGACATGAGAGTTTCCCACGGCAGTCCGGTCTAAAGAGCAAGCGAAGGCGGTTTAGTACTGCTACGACGTAGATAGACGGCTACCAATTTTGTAGCTACGGCGTAGGTAAATCGCTACGTGTGGACTGTCTACGTACCTGTGTTTTTTAGTCAATTTGCTAGAAAACTATAGTATTATTTTAATAACTAAGGAGTGCTTTATCAGGTGACTTCCCTGTGGCACTACCCAATGATCCTACTCGTAGTGTCAAGGGTAATATTATTTCCCATGGCACTATCGGTCGTATCTGTTCATTACTGACTGTTCATTATATGTTTGTTTACGAAGAAACATTGCATGCGGCATAATTAGTGGACTGATGGAATATATTTCGTGTCGACATGAGAGTTTCCCACGGCAGTCCGGTCTAAAGAGCAAGCGAAGGCGGTTTGGTACTGCTACGACGTAGATAGACGGCTACCAATTTTGTAGCTACGGCGTAGGTAAATCGCTACGTGTGGACTGTCTACGTACCTGTGTTTTTAGTCAATGTGCTAGAAAACTATAGTATTATTTTAATGACTAAGTAGGTGACTTCCCTGTGGCACTACCCAATGATCCTACTCGTAGTGTCAAGGGTAATATTATTTCCCATGGCACTATCGGTAGTATCCTTAGTACTTAACAATATGAAAACAACAATATGAATAGTACCAACGCAGAAAAGCTATAACCTACTTCAAAATAAAAATAGATTTTAATTCCCTTCATTACTAACTGAATTTCTGCGACATGATATTGCCAAAGATTAATCACATATGCATGGGATGTACCTTTGTATCACAAGTGGTAAATTTTATTTAAAGGAAACATTTTGAAAGGAAATAAAACAATCTACACTCAAAGATTCTCAGATATAGGAACTCCCCGGAAATCTTTAAATACATTTATTATTAACTTTGCCCAAAGAAAATTACATCCTACACAAAAATATCCTACATATTATAGCATCAATCAATAAATGAATATAATAAAATTTCAATATGATAAAATAAAATAAATCCTTCGAATCTAAACTTATAAATTCAATATAAACACTTTTACTCAAAGACTCTTAGTAAAATTTGATGTTTACTATGTCTAGTAATCAAGGTACTTTCCCTCCAGGTAAGTTGCAAAAAATGTCATCCTTATATTCTTAACGACCGCAGATAATAACTCAAAATCACTTATAAGAAACAAAGGAGAAACTCAGTTTTGTGGCTGACCATGAGATTTAATCTACGGAATCTTTATGTGCCAATCAATTATTCAATCAATCAATTAGCCCACTGCAGTCCACTGCTGGACATAGGCCTCTCTCAATATGGGCCATTTCATTCGATCCTCCACCTTCCGCATTCAGTCTGTCCCAGCCACCTTTTTCACGTCCCTCCTAACCGTTTGCCTTCTCGCGGTCTCTTGGACTAGGACTCCACTTTATGTGTATTACTATATAATTATGATAATTACCTTTGACATTAACGGTGGTGTCATGGGCAATAATTGATACACTGGACGCTACCGGTGGTGCCACGGTTAAAGAAAATTATCTTTGACACTGCCAGTAGTGTCATTGGGTCACCTTTTATTTTACTAAAGTAACAAACAAAATTAGGTATAAAATTGCCTAGTCGTGATTAATGTAATATATTCATGCTTGTAATAAATACCACATATGAGACTAACATCGAAATATGACAAAAAAGTAAAATGTGATTTTTTGAATCCTAATTAGACTTCGATTGTTTGTATCACTGCGAGAAGCACAAACCCCTTATCACAGTCCTAATAAAAACGGGACTGTTCAATTAAAATATGTATTATTCATTTCCTCACCGAAACTTTAGTTCGATTTTATTCAGGACTCAGTTATAGAAACATTTGCTGATGAGAAAGTTTACTGAACTAGGATAAACTTTTAATTTTGTTTATAATTAATTTATCTCCAAGAACAACTCGATAAATATTAATTTGGGGATTCAGTCATTATGGATGGAGTTATTCTATTTATTCAGATCTGTCTATAGACCGATAAAATCTATTTCTTAACTGTCGAAGCGTATAAGATTAATTTTATCAGCAATGAAATCTGAGTTTATCCAGGTCATTTGCGTCAGAAATTTTAGGTAGTAATATAATATGTACTCAATGAGTGGGCCTGCGGGAAGAGAATGGCCAGGGAGATGGTGGTCCATCGTGGGGTAAAGGCTCTGAGCTCCACCTTTTCCACGATCTTTGCTGAGATTCCTGGCTTATAAACTGCTCGCACTGACTAACTGACTACACTAGATCAATGCGATTCCGATATTAGCAACTACATCATAAATCCGGGGAGGCTATATCCATGGGGGTTGAATGAATAAAAAAGAAGGAAAACTTGACCAATGATAGATTTGTTTTATTTATTTTTAAACCAGTATCACCCTTAACAAATTCGACTAGGTTTATTGAAAATCCAACACAAACATGAGTCAAGGTAAAAGCTGCACTAACACGTATTCAAGAATGTCATTCAGTACTGAATCTCTGATCTAGATGACAGTTGTAATGGCATCATGAGAGCAGATTCATAACTGAGCATTGTCCTGGAGTACGGCTCCTAAACTCGTAAGTAGCTTTTATACCAGTAAAAAATCTTTTGACCCTTAATTAAACGGTAACTTTTGTTCTACCACGTACGTTCATACATCCATATAGCCTTACATTAGTGCCCGCTCTAACCTGTGTATTTCACAAGTTCCCGCTGTAGGCCGCACGCTTATTAATGACGGCGCTACAAGCGTACAGTTTGTCCGTGTTGTGTGCAGGTGCACTATTCGCGTTTTAATGTTGCCTCTTACTCGCTGTATAATATCTGAGGCTCCTTCGCTACGTGATCCGTCGGACGATTAGTTTAACGACCTGTCTGATTGCGGGTAGGGCGCCTGATATAGCAATATACTGTACGTTATTTGAGGGAATGTGTATTTATTTGATAGCATATGTATGCTTGTATGGCTACCGTAGTATTGCCAGTGTGCAAACATCGTGAGACCTACACATGTTTGTTGTGACAGGGATTAGTAATATATGTAATGGGGAGTTTGTTGGACACTGTCTACAATATTCAAATAACAAAACTGGTTTAGCATATTAGTATATAACGTGTTGAATTTTTGAACAATATTATAGAATATATCATTCATATTTCGAAAATGTTATTCAATATTCATTTAAAATAATCAAAATGTTGTTTAGTACTACATTTGGATCGGTTCACGTCTCTTATCTGTAGGACTATGTGACACATCTATTCACTTGCTACGAACTCATTTTATATTGATCGCATTACTATCAATGGTCAAATGCAAAATCAACATTAACTATTACCGTCTCAACCATTACATTGTATTACAAATTTTTACTCACTACACTACTAGCACAGCCAGATGCCACCGCAATCAACTCGTTACCATCATTAGAGGCATTCATTACACAGTTGTCGAATCCGCACCGAAGGATCAACACTCAGTAATGGGGACATTCATGGTCGGATATGCCATGAATTATTTATTCTCTCCTGTTTAAGGCAGGCACATAAATAATGGAGTACTGAGAGACACGACGATTAAAATTTATTCATACAGAACTGGAATAAAAACGTCTTTGTCTGGCGTTTTATGAAGCTCCCGAGCGAGGTTTTGTATGAATTTGTTTTGATATGTCTCGGAGATTCCTCTCTGATATTAAAAGTTTTCACAGCGTTTCCTGGCAGGGAATATTAAAGCAAGTTGGGGTATTACACTAGCGTTTACCGTGAAGTAATAAGTAGTTACGGCAAATATGATTGATAACACGTTCTACCTAAACCTTTTTTATCGCCTGGAAAATACAAATGTGTAGAATTGTATCACTTTCGTTATTAATTTAAAAATATATATTCCACAACATTTCACACAACGCTATCTAGACCTATGTTAAGCTAGTTTAACTAGCTTGTGATATGGAATCTAGAATGCGGATAAACATAATTAGATAAAAAAAATTAAATACATACATAATATATGTAGAAACACCCAGACCAATGCAAATATAGATACATATTCATCCATACAAATATTTGCACTGAGCGGGGATTGAACCCGCGGCTCCTGCGTATAGATCGCGTTCACTACCGCCAAGCCACAGAGGCTGTCAGACTTTGGAGTAATCGACCCTCAAGTACAATCAGTTTATTCAAATTATGAAGTCATGAAACTTTTTAATCAAATAATTTATTCTCAGTGCTCCGGTGGTTAGTAAATAAATAAGAACAGATGCAACTTAAGCAACTCTTTCATTGTGTATTTAATTTACCTAAACTATCCACTTGTTTACGCTTGTATTATTTCAGCAATCGATGTTGCTGATTGTACCAAAGCTAAGACCGAAGGTCAGATTAACTTGTGAAAGGGTTCGACCCTCTCCTAGTTCACTATTTACCTAAGTCGTACTAAGCTATAAGCCTGAATATTACATGCATAGCATATGTTTCTAAAAGGATCATGTATTCTAAAAGTTGAATTGAGTTGAAGGAGTTTTGTGATAGGATACGCAAGAACTTGAAAGCTCATTTAAAATACTGAATTTTCCAAACGTAAGTCTATTCTTTGGTCGTGTTAAAATATGTTCAGTAATCGCCTCACTACGGAAAAGCGAAATTTTTCAGCCGAAACGTAGTGGACCACGATATACTAAATGGAAATAGGTATTATATAATCCAAATTTTCCGACAGTTCGTACGAGTGTCGTCGGTAGATGGCTCCCACCGTCACCCTAAGAAGGTTGTATGGCAGAATTTGGATAGCTTCAAGCGTAGCTTGGTGGCTCAGTGGTCATTCCCCCTGTAAGGGAAAGATCGCAGGTTCGAGTCCCGCCTGAGCGATTCAATTTTTCCTATGTTAATCGATAGGAATATATTTCTAATATTAGTCTAACATATATGTTATACTAATACTGATAGTTGCTGTACCTAACCTATACTGTAGTACGAAACTTAAAAATAATATCCTAACGTCGGGCTCATCAATCTCATTCTGAGCGACAGTCGCGTCGCGTCGTCGTGACAAATGTGGCACACAGAACGTCCTCCCACACTCCGACTTTTGCCTCCCACTTTTGAGATTAAGACTGATTTCTCGATCAGTGATGTGAGATGTCGTTGAGATTTAGAAATTAATAGACATTCTAGTTGTATTCACTGGCTACCAACTGAGACTTTATCGTCCGGCTGTTTTTAAAATTATATTTTTTTTACACTGTATAAGGCCTGTCCAACGCTCCTACGCTACCTCGCCGATAGATAAAGAAAGAAGCTCTGGAGCAGACTATGCTCTCAGGGATGGGAGGTCGAACAGCAGTTGCTCCTGGAAAAACGTGACATATCAATTAAAAATAAACAGAAGATCTCGGACTACAAAATGCAACCTTTAAAAGCAATCGATGCAATGACTGTTATGACAATAGGTCGAGAAATGAGCTCATAAAATATTTTAATGAATATTAAAAACCAAATTTCGCGAATGGCAACACTGACAACGCCGTCAGTAGATGTACGAGCGCAATAATCCCTTGTAATTAAAATGTCATCGTATTGTGAAGATCGGCGCGATATACGCATAAATATTCGTAATTGATTCAGAATTGTAAAATATATCATTACTGTCGTGCATAATACAGTTTTTTTTTTTTGTATTTTTTTTAAATTTGATGTTATAGTACTTACAGGTAAAATAACCATGTTAGGATGTTTTAAAAAAGGTGTGAATTTTAGGGGAATAAATACGGAACAACTCAAATCTTGCAAGTATTTAAAACCCCGATAGCATAGTATGAGTTATTATTATCAGAATACTTAGGTTTTCTTTCTGGTCACCCTGGGCAGGCAACAGAACAAAATAAAAAATCCAATCGATCATTCTGTTCCATTCCCATTTATATGAAAAGGCAAGTATAAAAAATTAAGTACTTTTAGAACAATCAGAGAGGTTTTGGAAATATACACATTTGAATATCAAAATAATAATAAGGGTCCGGTGTTGCCATCCTAACACTTTCTACTGTTTTGGTAGATTTACGGCCGTGTATGTGCTTTTAAATTCATATACCTTTTTTACTGGGTTTTTTTAATGTGGGGTGATGTAAAACAGACAATGCGTTGAAAACTCTTTTAATTGGTGTATAAATACTTTGAATTTTGTCAGACTGCTTTAGGAATGTTTAATGAATTTAGCAAAACAATTTAACATGGTACCCTCAGGTATCATATGAGTATTTTATTCTAAATTAGATCTTGTTTCAATTCAGTAAAGTGACTATTACTTTAGAGTACCCATGATAAGCGTTATTTATACTATTTCAAAAGCAATAGTATTTCACACTAGGTATACCCTCATAACCATTGAGTATCTTGGTTTTAGGCACCCATGAATCGAGAATTTATTGGTACTATATGTTATGACTGAGTATAACCTGTCATTATTTACCAAACCAATATGAAAAAGAATGCTATTTTAGGACTATTTGACCGAGGAAAAGAGAAAAGATTTGAAGCCTTAATTGAAAATGGTGATGAATGATTTCTTGGAAACTCCCACCTAGATAAGGAGCAGGGTCTCGCCTATAGACTTGATTACGAAACGTTGTGTTTTTTGATCGGATCGCTTCCAACATATTTTTTAGCGATGGAGTGACTACAAGTAAAAAAGTTCTATTCAACTAACATTAAAAAGCATTTAAATTTCGAATAAATTAATATTCATATCATGACATCCAATCACTCGGAACATTATACTCTTTGCTACAAATTTGTAACTACCACACCAATCGCTAACAAGTATGAAACAAATTGAACTAACGACATAGTCGCCGAAAATGAATAGCACGTTGCTATTAAAATTGATTTCACAAGAGCGCTTTATTGGAAACCAACTTTTCATATCGACTGTGCGTTTTGTTCAGTTAAGTGAAAAATGTTGGAGCAATCGTACCCGAGCAATTTTGACTTTTGCAAAGTATTGGCACAATTTGATCAGGCCCTGACATAACCATATCCAAACAATTTCCTTTAACAGAAATATTGTGTAGCACCAATTTTGTCGATTGAAAAGCCTCTCTTTTGATATTACTCGGTTAGCTGCATGCAATATCGATTTTTTTATAGAAAGAGGATTATGGAATTAAGAGACCGATAGATCTTGTAAGAGGATGATGTGAAGGTAGCTGAAGAATAAAAAAAGGTTGCTATCAAGCCCCCGATCCTGCTAATTTTATGCTTTAACAAGACTAAATGAAAGAGTTTTAAAGTCCAAAATAAAAAGAGAAAGTCATTATAACATTTTCATTCACTCTACAAGATTGCCATTTAATTTGAGACTATAAAATTATAACAGTAAAGTCTAAAGATAAATGGCATTGGTTCCAGTGTCTGTGGTTCCACAGTGCTTTTCTCATGAAAAACATAATAGCAAAATCAGGGCCCTGTAAATCTTTCATCGGAACGAAGTTATTTACGTTTTTTCTTTACCTCTAAAAAAATATCGTTGTAATATCACTTATAATTTTAATCATGTTTATAAACATAACATAATTATGAAAGAGTAAATTGTATTCAAAAATAATGTCGCCTACTATCTCCAATATCGCTGGTAAAACAAGCCTTTTCATAACAAGACCACATCGTAACACGCTCGAATCACAACCTCACATAAAAAATAGAACTGTCTAACATCATAAACGAAGATATCTGTAGCACAGCCAAACACTGTATGACAGGGAAATATACCAATAATAACTACGTATTTCTGACTTTATGAATCGGGCTCTTTATGGCATGCTACACGCACTAGTTAAAATAGTCGCTTGGAGAAATATTACATAATTATTGCGTGTGATTGAAACGTTTACTAACCTTTTTTATTCTATTTTTAATCACTATTTGTGTAAATTGTGACTCTTAGACTTCGGCACTTATATTATACTAATATTGAAATGAATCTTACTAGCTTATTGCTGTATCTGCAAAAATAGCACAGGAACTGGTAAAAAATTAGTACCTAAGTTATAACGACTTATACTGGACGTGCAAGGCAGAGGATTGGGTGGTAAGTCATAGATTAGGTGGCCAATATTCAGCAGTTGGCGACTTCAAGATAAATGTGGTGAAAATCAAGTATATGGCGTTAAACTCCACAGATCCTACACTTGTAAGTACAGGCGACGACTTGGTCGAGAGAACCAGGTTAATTACCTAGGATCTTTATTCCATGCGACTGGTGACATCTCAAATATCCTTTTTACAACTACCAAGATAATGCCAGGAGCGTCCAGTAAGATTATTTTTTATTTTTAACATCGTGTCGCCCTCGTATCGTGTCATAGAGAAAAGGTTCTAGATATTGACTTTATAACATTCGATCCTTGCGTATTGAGAAATAAATCTTAAGCCAACAGTGTAATACGCGGTTTTATTTATATGAGAATTTTTACCTTTCGCTCGAATCACCACCGCGGGAATACGAGTGACGTTATGGATATGATGCGGTATTAGTATTAGAGATTGTTTGTTTTGGGGTGGTAACGGACGGATCATAGCGTGGATTTGTATAAAAATGCACATTCAAATGTGTTGAAAGCAAACATTGACTTACAGAACTACTAATGCTCAATATTCATGTTCATGTGAACATAATGTAACAAATTGCCAACTAAGTACTCATTCACTCATTATCTCATCCTCTCACACGGTGATCGGAAACGATGCGATATGAATGGAACTTCATTTTCCGAACGGTCAAGCTGTGGAAAGACCTCCCTGCTGTGAATATGTTGTTCTTCAAGAAGGGTTTTAAAAGATTTCTACAGGGTCACGAGTGTGACGCCTCTGGTGTTGCACACGTCCATAGTGGGCCGTGTGCATGTCTAATACCTAAGTGTCATAAAAAAGTAAAAACACTAAAACGAATTCACCGTTAAAAATAGCTGAACATGTTTGTAATAATCGGTATAGAATACGTTGCTAAACCTGCACTTAGTATCACACACCAGTATGTCACAGTCGATCACCCTTTGCAAGAGCTCACAGAGGCGAATCTGTATTACTATAATTAATTAATGCGAATATCCCTCCTCGGATAAGGAAGGGCTTTGCAAGGGCGAGGAAATGAAAGAACCCTGCCATAAAAGCGCTTCAGTGGGCTCGTATGACGACAACGTGTGATATATGGGGAACGGAATAGGGCCATGGGATGGGTACTGGAAATGTTCAGAATGAGGTGTTACAATGGGTAGAAGAATATACGCCGTCAACTAATTTATTGTAATTTGAGGACAATATGGAAAGGTGGTAGAGCTTCCTAGTGCTCGAGTTATGTTAGAGGTCATGGGTTTGATTCCTGCTTAGGGCAAATATTGGTGTAAACTTAAGTGCATATCGAACTCGACCCGACTAAAACTGCATGCCATTTGGGTCTTCAGATGCCGGGGTTTTTATTTTAAGATTACGTATAGGGTATCCCTTGCAATTCGCATGACCCCTGAACTTGCCTGCACCTATATACTAAAATGTTAAACTTATAATAAATTAATAAATATTTTCTTTATCTTACAGGTAAACCATATTTCTTAGAATACGACATATTCGGTAAGTAGAAAATTACTGGTAGTTTCGATATCTAGCAAGAACAGTTCAAGCGATACATATGTACGAGACATATGTGTGATATTACACAAGCTATTTGGAGCCACTTTTGACCCTAATGAAATTACCCGTCATCTCTAATTATCCACATTTGTTGGAAAAGTTCTGCACCAAGCTAATATGAGTTCACTTTGTCCGATAGTAATCTAACGCCTTACAGCAAAGACATGTCTTAATAGACTTAATGGTAGTACACACAGCTTTGAGAAGTGTATAAAGACTGAAATACATCACTGTCTGAGCCTACCTCAGAGAATGAAAGAGTTTTGTGAAATATTGTTTCAAAAAGAAAGTAATTAAAACATCCAATTAGTAGATTTTGAAACGGACACCAGAGAATTACTTCTTTAATCCTTGTAATTATATTAAATTAAAATATATTTAAAAATGATGTGAAGCACCTGCCATGTATAAATCGTGCACAATCAGATTAGCGGCCATCAATTACGGCCAAATGAGGTCCGAAACTGCGAGACACGGCCGGCGTAATCTACGCGAGAGTCTGGACACAGGAGCCGGCGCAAGAGATGACCTAGTGGCGGATATCATAGCGAATTTATTATCATTTCATACATACATATATACATACACACACAAGCTGAATGTCACCTTTGTAACATGGTACATGTCTGTAATGTTGACCCTCTTTTCCGAGGTTTTGCATCAGGCAAGGTGAAGTCAAATTGACGTATAGGATACGTCAATTTGACTTATAAAAAAATCTATTATTATACTCCCGCTTTTTTCCTTCTGGAGCATGCAAAGACACAGCAGCCTGCTTTTTGTTCCATATTTTCGCCTGTGTCGGTTATTGCATACCACTATCAAATTCGTTTGTCTTGTGAACCTAAAATGTTTGGGTTTCACCTCATTACGTCTCGGTCTGGTGGGGGAATTCATGTCATGGTAAGTGAACCCATAAGTTTTTCTAGTTAATACTAAAACTAAAAGTAGTTGAACAGTAGTTGAAAGTAGTTGAAATTGAAATGGTTGAAAATTGAACTTTTAAATAAGGTTGAAAGCTTATCACTTAAGACGTTAAGGCCATGTGTCCATACTAAAAAATGAGGGTAAAATGTGGATAAAATAACAGGCCGGGTGGCGAGCCCTTTTGGGCCAGAGCGGCGTTTTAATTCTTTTTCCCTATCATGTGTTACCGCCCGCTTAGAAGTAATTTTCGCAGAATATTGTAGTTAACAAGAAAGGCTTGTGCGTAAGGGACTATAGATAATATATAAGGCTGTTGAATAATTATATGGTCGGTACAAGGCGACTACAGACTATACTTAAGCTTGCTAAAAGACATGCCTTCAAATTCGTGGGACAGAAAAACCGCACATACCAGTTGCAAAGGTTAAAAAATACATTGATCTAGAATTGTCATGCAGTCGGAAGCAATCGGGTGATAAGAACTCCTGCTGCCTATATACCTTTTTATTTCATTACAAGTTTTTATAGAACTTATTTCATTAGATACCCTTCTTTGTTAGTTGTCTAAACATGGGCAACTATTTCACAAATCTTGATATATTTTAGCCTCACAATACAAATTGGTGTTCATTCCAATCCGATATAGTAGCGGTAAAACGGCTTTGCATTTAGTTAACTAGTCAACACAATAAGGGGATTATCACCAGCTGACCGAGCGCCCCCGGACGGACGGACAGATGCACGCGTGAGCGCCACTGACGCATTCCGTGTGACTACTAGAGGTAATTGTAGAATGGTGGCTAGAGTTGAGTAATTTCTATGTCAGTGTTAATGCGGTCTATTGGACTTTCAGAAAGTAATGATCATTTTCTATGTTGATTAATCAATGTTGGTGCTGAATTTTGAATTTTTAATATTAAAGTATAATCATCTGGTTTGTTTGAAGTTGTTTGTTGTTTTAGTTTTAATATTGCAAAAATATTATTAATTTTACAATTGTCAGTCAGGTAATCTCTCTTTGGTAGTTATTTCGATTTGGGTAAAAATAAGTATATATAAATAATAATAAGCAGCTTATTTAGAGTACAGGGCTACTTTCCATCTAGAAAAATAACTGTACCTTAGGGATAGGAAGTTTAATTATACCCTGTCGAAGTTCCTGAGAGTAACCTGTTCTATTTTGTTATATAATCGGCTTTGTTCATGAAGAAGTTTCAAGCGGTCATAGGGTTCGATGTTTTAGATTTTGTCGAAAGTTTTTTAACTGGTGTACAGTTTATTAACAATAATTATTTACAATATGTACATTAGAATTATTTGAATAAAAAAATATAAAAACAATAAGTACATAATATACACAAACCAGCAGGTTCAGGCGTCAAAGAATTCCTCACCATCGATGTCAACTGGGAGGGTGGCCAGAAGGCTGGCGGCATTGCCACGTTGAATGGCAATACTGATCCTTTGCGCAAGGAATAAACCAGCCCTCTGGTCACGGGTAGCGTCTATTAACCGTTTGGAAATGTCTTTAGACATTTCCAAACGGTCAAAATAGACGGGCACTTGGACCCCATGATCCCAGCGTCTCGACCCCAAACGGCTCAAATATGTAATTATCACTTAAACTACGATATTTGCGCCGTTTGAGGGTCTCTGCTGAAGCAGCAGCAGCGCAGGCACAGTCCCCAGTCCCTGGAAGATGTGAAGGCGCAAGGGTGTCAGCACATGTGGCATCCCACACCAAATGCCTTCCCATCTTCCAAGGCACCAAAGACATTCCATCCGGCCTCTTGCGTCATCATCGCGCACCAGACCAGCAGGTTCTAAAACGGCTGGAACCCCGGTGGTGACAAGAGCCCGACGGATTATGTCATTGATGTACGCGTGCCGTGAAAGCCGTCCCGCGCTCCGACTGCATGAGAGACCATGGTGTCCAAGGCTACCAACTTCTTCTCCACAGCGACATCGAAGCGGAGAAACGCAAGGAGCACCTAAACGAAGGCAAGCAGCAATACGGAAGGTGTTATCGTCCAACATGGTACCTATGTTGGGCGATGGTAGTGCCTGCAGCCAAACACCGGATTCCCATTCCCCCACAGCCAAAAGGCGAGCACGCTCCGCAACATTGGAAGACGTGGAAAGGAGATGTTTTCTTACCATGTTGCAGAGCGGCACGTCCCATTGTCTCTGGGAAAGTTAACGCAAATATTACACATTGAAATAAAACTTTTTTAAACAAAACGTTTCTATCCCTGCGCCACAAATATATTATAAATACACACAAAATACTATAAATATGTAATATTATGATCATTTTTAATTCCTATACAGCACATCTTTCACATTTTGTGGTTGTTCGTTGAAAGTAGGTAGAATAATCCTCGAATATAAAAGCCAAGCTATTATAGTTGACGTAAATGCAAGTACCTACGTGTGAACGATTATATCCGATTCGATAATTTACATCGAATACTTACGAATACATTCGGTCACAACACTATTAATGCCAAAATATTTAGTGTTGGGAATAAGTGTATTGCTTGCACATAATTGAATCGCATTTAATCGTTCAAACTTCGTTACATTTACGTTAACTATTATAGCCTTGTTTTTATACTTAAGAATTATTTTACCTACTTTCAATGCGTAACATCATAAGGTGAAAGTTTTGTTGTGTGCGGATTGAAAGTTATCAATCTACATCTACATCTACACCTACACTACTATTCTACACTTTGTACTATAAAAAAGAGGAAAGTGTTGTATTTTGTACGTTTGTAATGCATAAACTCAAAAACTACTGCGCTGATTTCAAAAATTCTTTAACCGTTGGAAAGCTGCATTCAGCCTGACATCCAGTTCCTGCAGGTTTCATCAGACCAGAAATCATCTCCAGTGGCCAACTTGGAAGTCTTTAAACATCCTACAAAGTTAGCTGCTGCAGGTGAAACACAGCAAAATGGAGCTTTATCGACCGCTCGCAAGAGTCCTGCGATTGCGGGACCTAATCACAGTCCATGTCACATTTGATCTCCTGCTTACTGACCCTCTTGACTTGTACTACCGATAACCTTTGCATAGCAACAGAAAACGCTGTTGCTGTAGCCAAATTATGGGCGAACAAAATTTTAAAATAAATTTAAAACATGTATACCAGATCTAGCCATTGACTCGAACAAGAAGAAGAAGAAGATAGGTAATTGCAATGCACGTTATGTCGCGAAGCTACCGTTTGGACGCGTCCAATTCCCGTAAGATCTCAGGGTAAACTGTTTTGGAGTCAGCTTCACACTAATTACGAAATTGCTTTACATTGAGTTGAAAAAAGTTTTAAGTTGAAACAGTCTTTCACAAATCAATTTTGAATCAAAATGAAATCTGTTGTCAAGCTATTGCCCCCACTTTCCGACAAGTCTACGACAATCAAGGACGGGAATGGTAACAAATGTACATTTGTGTCGCGAAACATACAAAAACATAATTTTATTGCAAGTGGCCGCCTCGCCGCAGTTGAGCGCCACTTAAGCAGTCGTCGCCTCGTCATAGGTTCACCACAAATAGCTGCAGTGGTAGGATATTCTTACACTTAACAATACTTATGAGTCTTATGACAAATAAATCAAACATAAAATATCAATGAAAGAATAAACAAGATATAAAAAAATCATATATATAGAAAAGCAATCTAGAAAATGATTTTTTGTCAAAATATCAAACAAGTGACCCGTTCAGTTTTCTGTCGAGTACATATATATAATACAGCTGTTATGAAGAATATTGAGATTTAAATTTGAATTCGTTAACCACAACACTTGTTAAAAGCGTCGGTAGCTTATTGGTTAAGGGGTCGGCATTACGATCGAGAGGTCCTGCGTTCGAATCCTAGCCATTACAATACCGATGATGAACGATGAACCCACTCCTAGCACAAGTAATTTAGCTTAGTTGGAGGGGGCAGAGGGAATATTAGTAATTTCGGTTGCAAATATTCTTTAAAAAAATAAGCAAATTACTTGAATAATACTTATTTTATAATAAAAATATTACACAACTTATTTCATTTTATCCCTACGAATTCTCTTCACACACAAAATTCCTAATACGCCCAGACTGTCCCATACCGTCCTGTATAGATGGCTCTCCTACCGCAAGCCCATATTGGATAGCGTTGTTTACAAGATATTTATACCCGTTCCTTTTGACGAGCCGTCCGTAAATTTCACGTCTTTATGTACGTGTCTATTTTTATAATAACCTTTTATTATCCTAACATCTTAAGATTTTATGGCACGGATTTTTAAAATTAAATTGGGATCTATTTTTTTATCGCTAACTATATTATAAAGTTTTAAGAAAAGCTCATTATACCCATCTGGTAAGATAATAGCTGATTTATATTAGGAATTTATTTTTTAGAAATAGGGTTTTTTTGTTATGTTAATCAATGTATTAATAAATGAATAAATGAATCACTAAATTTGTTGCAAGGCGTAGAAAATATGAACGGCTTCACCGATTTGAATGATTAATGTTAGTTGTGTTCGTAATTATTATTATAATAAGGGTTAAAGTATGAAATTGCCGTTTCATTGTAATAGGTACTTCGAATTGACATAGAACCTTCATGGTTTGAGATTTTTGAGTGAAACTTTTTCCACATGGTACCTATGTAGTTCTTCATTTAAAAATGTGCAACATTCGATTATCGACTTTCAGTTGTTTTTTTTATTCAGCTTAGACAAGAAAGATGGATACTTCGAAAATTCGAGTGATTTTTGAATACGAGTTCCGACGCGGAACTAACGCGGCAGAAACAGCTCGCAATATCAATGTTGCGTTTGGAGAGGGGACTGCTAATGAACGCACCGTGCGATTTAGGTTTGAACGCTTTCGTGATGGAAACTTTGATTTGAAGAACGAACCACGAGGAAGGCCGTCCACACAGGTGAATAACAATGAATTGAAAGACATGGTGGAAGCCGATCCGAGCCAAACTACCCAGGAATTAGCTGCATGGTTTAACGTTACCTTACCAACAATATTGACTCATTTGCGTCAAATCAATAAAATAAAAAAATGTGAAAAATGGGTACCTCAAGATTTGACTGATCTGCAGAAAGAAATGCGTGTTGAAACTTGTGTTGCCTTGTTGAATCGATACAGAAATGAAGGAATATTGGATCGAATTGTGACATGTGATGAAAAGTGGATTCTTTACGATAACCGTAAGTGAAAAATGCAATGGCTGACCCCAGGTGAAACGCCACAACAGTGTCCTAAAGCAAAGCTTACCAATAAAAAGGTAATGGTAACTGTTTGGTGGTCTCAGCATGGTGTTATTCACTATAGCTTTCTACGATCTGGTCAAGCAATAACCGAACTCCGAACAATGATAGCAAAACTAGCAGTGAAACAGCCCCGACTCATGAATCGATCTTCACCATTATTGCTCCATGATAACGCGAGACCTCATACAGCACGAGAAACCGTTTTAACTCTACAGGAACTGCAATTAGAAACTATCCGTCACCCTCCGTATTCGCCAGACCTTGCTCCAACAGACTACCATTTTTTTCGTGATTTGGACAATTTTCTATGTGATAAAAAGTTTTCTTCTCAGGAGGCAGTACAAAATGCTTTCACACAGTTTGTCGAATCTAGATCACCAGAGTTCTATCGCAAAGGCATAAATGACCTTCCTACTAGATGGCAGCAATGTATAGATAATAATGGTAATTATTTTGATTAAATAAATACGTTAAATAAAAAAAAAAACGAATTTCAATTTGTCAGTACAAATCGGCAATTTCATACTTTAACCCCTAATATTATAATAGTAACAAAGTGAATAATCGGCACCCGGGTGATGCCGGGGCCAAAAAACTAGTATTCTTAAACAAACTACGGGCTTAAAGACATTTTAGATTAGACGGCAGACCAGAAATTACTAGATTAAAATGTTAAGTAAGACTACATTAATTTCCAGTTAGTTTGCTACATAGTAGACTACATCGTTTATAACTATTTTGGGTATTTTTTACCTATAATAATTTCATATCTGTATATATATGTCTTCTTTGTTTGACTAAAGTTCCCCAGCGGTGATTTATTTCATAGTTTATAACGACAGGACACTTTTCAGTGTGGTAACGATAATAATTTTGTTCGCTTTTATTTAACTAGCTAACAGAAAATAGAGAAAGAATTTTGAAATAAGCAAGACCCTTGCACACAAATAATATTTTCATTTTAGCATAAAAGATTATTTAAAGAAAAGCTTTTTTGTATGCTTGCAACGCAGTGATTTATAGAATTGGCATGCGCTTTTGGTACAAAAATCTTAATTCTGGAGAGATAAATGGAAATATGTGTTATCTACTTAAACATATACATTTTAGCTAATTTCATCAAATGTATAATTAGGTGGCATTACTTATGTTGCTGTAATTGTGGTTTTTCAGTAGCATTATAACTTTCATTTAAACTCTGCATCACAAACACACACGGTCAATAACCTCACCGCACAACATAGAATTTAGGTGTACGTCCCAGACAGCCAATTAGACATTTAAAAAGCTTTAATACAAAGTGTATCATGCCATCAAGCTTAATGGGAAGAGACGAGTCCCTAGGGCGCGATCGCAAGCCTATTCAGTCCTTAATGAATCACTCCCTACTTCGTCTTTTAGCTTGAAGTACGAGTATTAGACCCGGCACCCACTGACATTACAGAATATCTTTGAATTTAGAATACTTGCCAAAGAATATAAACGTGAAAGGTCATTTTGCCGTCTAGACCAATATTGAATAGATTTTCTATTTAGCATAAAAATGGCATAGGAGTAGTTTATAACCAGAAGGAGACTGGTCAACTAAAATTTGCAATAGGTACCACGAATAAGGTTTTCCCATGGGACTACAATATCAGATTCTTCAAGAAGGGCATTTAAAAGTTTCGACAAGGTCGGCAGCGCTAGTGTAGGTATTGCCCCTGCGGTGTACGTCTAAAAGCCACGGTAACCACTATCTATCAGGTGGGCCATGTGCTTGCTTGTCACCTTAGCGGCATTAATAAAGAATGAAAAAAGTTATGTCCATTATCATTGAAATTTCAACTCTAATCTCATTAATTTGGGGTCTATTACTGGTCGTCAGCTAAATGCCTTCAGTGCTTTTTTTTACGTGCGGGAAATCCCCAAGCATACCCTCTCCCCCCCCCCCCTTCGGAGCCGAAGGGGGAGCTTATGTCGGACTCGAACCGACTAAACCGCACGCCGTCTGTGGGTCAATGTGCTAGGCCGAAGGTGAGGTTGTCTCGTAGCATATCCCTCGCACCCCGGTTGACCCAGGGCCATTCCTCTTGTGCCCTCTGGCGGGCACCACGCCTTGGGAGCTCGAGGCGTGGGTGCTCGCCAGAGTGTACGAATGGATGGCGGGGCGAAGGGCGCTCGGGGAGCGCCCCGCCCCTGAGGAGAGGGAGGCCGTTCAGCGGGAGGCGAGGGATGCCATCGTTCATCACTGGACGGTGGACCTCGCTGCCGCAAATTTCGGCCGCTGGACGCTGGACGCGCTCGGGCCTGTCCTGAAGGACTGGCTCGAGCGACCACGCGGTTTCCTCTCTTTCCGGCTGGTGCAGGTGCTGTCCGGATACGGCTGTTTCGGCTCGTACCTGCACCGGATCGGGAGAGAGGGGAGCCCGTTGTGCCACGACTGTGGCGCGGCGGAGGACACGGCGCAGCACACCCTAAAGGTTTGCGCGTCGTGGTCCGAGCGGCGCCGCGGTCTTGTCGCGGTGGTCGGGTCGGACCTTTCGCTCCCCAGCTTGGTAAAGGCCATGCTGGGGAGCGAGGAGGCGTGGGCAGCGGTCGCCTCCTTCTGTGAAGACGTAATGTCACAGAAGGAGGCGGCGGAGCGCGCGCGGGAGGACGATCCTCTCGCGCCGGAACTCCGCCGACGAAGGAGGGGCAGGAGAGGGCGGGCACGCAGCCGGCCTCCCACCCCCCGGTGATGAGCAGCGGGTGACAGACGTGGGGGCGCCCTCACCCGCATTGCACTGCCCATCACCCCGCCGTACGAGGATGACTGGGCACTCACGGCCATCCTCGAGCCCCTCCCCGCGCTCGGGAGGGGCGTGAAGGGCCCGCCGCGATTAGGCGGGCAATCGCTGGAGGGGGACTGGACGTAAAGGAAGGCGATGCGGGAGTGCCACTGGGTCGTTTAGTGGGTATACCGGGAATCTGTTCCCGGGGAGTCCCACATATCCCTCTCGTCCCCCGACGGGAGGGAATGCGTAACGCATTTTTCCCAGCGTTAAAAAAAAGGGTCATTCCTCTTGGTTTGGCCCTTCTCGGGAATGCCTTCAGTCTTGTTACACCAGTGGGCGCATGCCTTAAGCGCATTTTTGCCTGTCGGATATTAAGTGCGACGGAAGAAAATTGTAAACGACCAATTAACTTGTAAATTTGAAAATAATTCAAATGCCTCCTCTGGTTTAAATACATTTTTGTTGAACTAAAATGCCTTCGGAGGGGTTTGGTAAATAAGAGGGCACGGTGGATTATTACAGAGCGGTGAACAAATTCAAGCAGAGCAAGCTTATGGCTTGCTCTGCTTTAATTTGTGCTTTGTACTAGCAACGGACTGGCGCAGCACCTCTTTGGGGTTGGGACAGTGGAAACTTCACTGTATAGAAGTAACCTATTAACAACCTAGATTCGATAGTTTAGTCCTTTCTCACGCGCTTTTCGCAAGAGTGGAGGGAGGCACGCTCTCCTTCAAATAGTTCACCAATTTTGGAAACGGTTATTGGTTAAACTAGAAAAGAATATTTGAGTATGGCTTGAGGCAACAGGCTTGCCTTTTATGATGTGGGGCAGAGATGTTAGCAAAATATTATAAAAAATTATCACTTTAGTCCACAGCTGAACTTAGGCTTCTTCCAACGTGCACATTTCTTCCGACCCTCCGCCTTCTACATCTAGTTTATACGAACCTCCTTTTTTAGATCAAAATGTGTCAGCCACCACGTTCAATATTAATTTTTTTAAATAAAATGAATTGGGATTATTCAACCAAAATTACTATTAAAAAGGTAAAGTATAGCAAAAGCCCCGATTAACTTAAGTAACAATGCGTTATCAAGTAAATTATATCGTCTTATTTTGATTCCCTAAAAAAAATCTTAAGGCGAAACATTTACTAAATAATCTACACAAAATGAAGTGACAACAGAGCACACTAATTATATCGCAAGACGAGCTTAAAAAAACTTTCCAAATTATTTGTGTTGCGTCAAAAGAATAAGAATGACAGACGATGATAGTCGAGTTCCCCCGTCCATTAATATCGCTCAAAAACATTGTTTGTTGAGGATCGCCGCGATTTATCGCACACCCTCCCGGGAAACCTGCACCCTCGCGGGAAAAAATCCACCGAGCATGGAGTTATTTTTTCATGGGTTCTGTATTCAAAAGACTGGCGTGTCCTGTTAAAGTTGAAAGAAAGGAAATACACAAATTAAAACACCACGCTCTGCGCTCTTCATTTTCATTTGACTTCGTTTTTGTGGTAAAAATATGTTTTGAATAAATATATTGTTTTTACTATGTTGTGGTAAGTCTCGATGGCAAAAATAAAGAGAACGTCTGCATAAGATAGTGATCCACTGTCATGCTGAGTTAAAACACATACTATGAACAGACGGCGTTGATGATGTTTTGATATACTATAATATGACTTAATTTGAAATATAACTTAATATATTATAAAAACATAACTTGTTTAAAAAGAAAAATAAAGCGATACACGCATTAGTAAATTATAAAGAAAATGACACAATTGACCTAAAGACCAGATTGAACAAAAGAAAGAAGTAATATTGCTGTGTCCAAATTTGTATATATAACTTAATAAGCAATTATTGTCAATTTTAAATACTACATATTATACCATTCACCACTTATTAAGACAGTCGCAGTTACTAGTTTACAGAAAAAAACATAATTGTTTTACGTTTGGAGCTCTATTCAAATCAGATTTTGCAATTAAACCAAGTCAAAGGGACTATTTTATTAGAAAACGTTTAAGGCTTACAAAAGGCATCGAGTTCTGAAGGCTAAGCCATAAACCTAGATTAAGCCATTCAAAGCAACTGTAGCGAACGGGCTAGACTTGGGACGTAAATTCTTATTAATGAATAGCGGGTTTTATAGCTATTCCTCTACACCTGGCTGGAGTATTAGTTAATTCAAAACCGAAGTGCCTCGTTATCTAGCCACATGCCGTGCTACTAACTAACATATCATTTCTTGGATTGCGATAATTTAAATGATTTAGTTTTATGTTATGTCGGCGTCATCTAAATGTTTTTTGGTTGCATCTGTGGTTTTCATAACCTGGGTCTAACAGCTTTTATGGGAATGACCGCCGTCTTTTACCTATCAACCTCTAGAGAAAAGATATTATAATCTTCAGGGAAGATAAAATTAACTGAATTGACTAAGACCTACGGATCCTCCATTGTCTTATTAAAGCTTAACCTTACTAATTATTGTAATTACGGCTACTACATGCTGACACAAAGCGTCGGGTAACGTAATAACTAAAATAATGGTGGGTCATCCCCGCGTGGAAGGCACATTAGACCCCATTCTTCACAAACCTGACCCACGGAACCCTGAAACAAGGATGATCCATTCAAGCGCAGATATTTCATCTCGCGTTACACAAGCGCCACGGGGAAATTATTTCGTGGCATGTTTCTCTTTAATTTGTAAAACTTTCGGGAAAATGGTTTTGTTATTAGAATTGTTTTATTAATTATGACAGAAATAAACTGGCTATATTACGTGAAGTTTATGCGATACTTCTATACGGAAGAGAAAAGTGTGTTTATAATTAATAATATTACAGTCAGTTCAGTACCAGTGTACTGGACTGACTGTAATATTTTTTTAATTGGCATTTTTTTCAGAAGTGACTTTTAAGCCTAATATTCCAATGGACTTCGCGGGTTAAACCGCGAGGTGATGCCAGTATTACACTCATAATTTTATAAGATTCTATTCTGAGTCGATTGACCATTATTCTAAGCATAAAATAAGTATCCATGAGTAAATAACATAATTTCTCTATTAATTAAATCTTAATAGAAGAGAACTAAAGACCGACATATTGATAAATGTAAGTTACTTTTATTGTTAAGTGAAATAAATAAAAATACCTTTGCTTTTATATTCGGGCAAAAATAGGTCTGAATATACAAAAATTTCATGTACCATATACAATGTATTTATATCAATAGCGGTCCCTAAAGCGAGCAGCCCCATCCCTTCTCAGTACCAAAAGGATAATAAAATACAAAACGTCAATATTATGATAACATTTTTATCTAATAGTATACGTAGCCAATCTTAATAAAACGCGTGTAATAAGCGCGGAGCGGCAGATTTACGAGAAGCGACCGGACCGGCGAGATCCGGTTCAATGCGGTTTAATCCGGCAGATACAAGAGAATCCGGTGCCGGGCGTAAGCTCACTCCTTTGGGAAAAGCCCATAAAGGCAAAGTCTCGAATAGCAAACGATTTGTTGCAGACATTTTGCCTTCGGACGGCACCTTTGAGTTTTCGAAGTCGTGTTTTTAGTAAAAGGTTAGGATTACTCGTTTGTGAGCATGCACCATTTGCGCAATGGTTTAAGTGAAAGTCTTTAACTGTCATTGTATTAATGTTTAATTCCACATAAAACAAATTAAAATCAAATAATTTATTTTGTGAAATACATTTGTGATTTACATGATGTTGTTATAATTAATTGTATCACCATACTCGACTGCTTAATCAGCATGCAAATATAATTATTACAGTTCCATGCATGCATTTTTTAAAGAAGATAGAATTTACTAATTATAAGTAATAATAACAAAGTCGTACAAAAAAATAGCTATTGTAGGTAAATAGCAATTGTAATTAACAATTAATAATTAACAATTGTGTGAATTACACATGATTGGCCGAGTCTGGTTATACTTTGTGTAAGTGGCCCTTAGCTCTAATTTTACCTGGAATTGAATTGTCATTTTACTGTACCATTGCAAAGAATCTGCCACAAACTATAAGGTGTTTGCCAACATACCCTGTCTTCTTCAGAGAAGGCCGCAATAATTGGGCCTTAACCGTCGTACCGTCGTAGTGTTGTGACGGTACGAGCTCGTAAATTACGTCCGGTAATTAGTTTCCGTGGATATTTAATAAGGGATAAGTAGTGTAGACGCAGCGTAACAGCGTCTCTGTGGTACTTACGTATTCAATTAAGGTGAGGTATGTACGTGTCCACATGTGGTCTGTTAGTTTTAATATTCAGGGAAAGGTCCCAGTAAACGGACGCAGTAATGTTCACTTTAACGTAGCCAGAGACCACAACCAGCAATTTGCTAACTGTCTTTACATACTTCAAGAATTTCCTCTAGTGACATTAAACTTGATGGTTCAAAATATTAAAATTACATTGCCATTGACAAGCTTAAAAAAAAATACAATGTCACATTTTTATTAATTTTGCATTTTGTTTAGTTTGTGAGCCTGTTGCCGCTATATTGAATTTTGATTATTGTCATTTGTTCTCCGTGATATTTGTTAGATGTGGACAAACTGATGGCCATGGATGTATGAATCATTAAACTTGATCATTATCTGCCTTTTCGCCGTGAAATCGGCTAAAACTAAGGAGAGGTTCGACGTGATCCAAACGAGATGTCAAATTATGCGAGCGTTTGCCAAAACCTCGTAGCTCCATGAAGACAAAATGCCTAATGCGTCACGTTCCCGTCGCTCGATGAGCGCGCTTACTAATAGGGCTGTCACTTCCGACGAGGTAAAGATAGAGTGGATGAATTAGTTATGTTAGGGTTGCCGCTTGTCCCTGTCGTACTGACGTACACACTACTCGAGGAGTTAGGTGTAATGAGTGTCGAGTGTCGCGATCAGGTTTCGGCAGAAGTATTAGTGATATCTATGTAAGAATATTGCGGGGAGGTCCTCATAGGATATGTAGGCCAACCGCTTTGTGGAACATCGGTTTATAAGTTTGAGGTATTAGACAATGTTTCAATTTTTATTAAGATAGTAGTGTTTTATTCATGAGATTGCATTTACTTGCTATCATTAGTTCTCAGGCGGGAAGAAAAGAATCAAGTAATACTTGTTAGAAAATGGTCCGTAGCTGCATTGTGCCCGAAAGAAACAATATAACATGGTTGAAATTAATGTACAAAAATAGCCAGCATAGTTACTTCTCGATCTTTCTTGTTCATCTTTATCTTTTCTGTTCTTTGAACTGAAAGATGAACTGTAAGAATTATTTCTATAAAAGAAATATGCTACTCTCTATAGTATGCATTATAATTTATGTTACGATATCTTAGGTTATTACATCTTCATTCCATGAAAATTTATCCTATTTTTATATCATGCAAGGGGCGGGGTGTATTCCTTATTCATCATAATCTATAAATAATGTCATGCATTCAACCAATTGTATTATTTAATAAAGTTACAAGTATTTAATACAGTTTCTGACTACATAATCTTGAAAAAATAGCTTCACATTTAGCAACAACCGGATATAGCAACACATAGAGAGTAGTATTATTAAAACATGTTGAAATCACATCATAAGCAAACGAAACAAAACTTCTCGACCCAGGGCCCGAGACCACACCAAGCGGGGCCTAGTTCAAATATGACAATTTCGCCCGCAGTGGACGAGCCTATTGTGTCGTTAACCGCACTAAGAACTTTATATCTCTGCGTAGGTAGTGTCGGGCTGTCGGGCTCTGGGCCGAGTCGCTGGCAAAGAGGATTACTTGTATCTTTCATTTAATTAAGGAAAACGGTGCCCTTGTCTGTGATTACTGAGTAAAAATAGTTTTTGTAGTGATTTAGATACGTGGTTATTTTGTGTCGAGTTATTTAGGTACAATTTCTTAAATATTTGTGTAACATGCAACGTTTTTTAGTAACTTTTATAACCAGTCACTAGATTTTTTTAATATTGTTATGTTAGAAAACCCTCACGTGGTCAAATTAATAGCAAGCGGTCATCTATACATATAAATACAATTGGGTACTTTCCTGTAGTTAAAATAAATTATTTAGCTGGACTTATTAAATTAATAATGGTAAAAGAGTGAAAACAGTTGCGTCGGTTCTTATTTTTTCGTTCTTATTTATTTTTAATCATCCACCCAACGTTTAATAGTATATGATTTGACTATTAAATATTATGACGTCACAAATATAGTTTTCATACAATTTTCCTTATAAATTACCGTTTTGACGTTTAGAAAAAAGTAACTAATTTGACTGGTCAGTCAAATACCCAATTAGAGTGTCTGTTTGTAATATTGAAATATCCGTTTTTTACTACATGTTTTTACATTATATGTACATTATATGTACATATGTACATTATATAATACGGTACATACACCAAAATAACATTTTTACAATTTTAGTCTGTCTGTTTGTTTGTTGAATAGCCGATTCTTTGAAATGGCTGAACCGATTTTGACGTCGCTTTTATTGGCAGGTAGCTGATGTAATAAGGAGTAACTTAGGCTACTTTTATTTAAGAAAAATAGCGCTAACTCAACACTAAGTGATAATCGACATCCACGCGAGCAGAGCCGCGGGTAACAGCTAGTTCTAACATATTATAAGCACTAGTCATATTTATAAGTGCCGTTCACTCCCTGCTACCTGGATAGGCCAAAGATTAACATTGCATAAAATAAGATGAATAGAAAGAGGAAATATTCATAGGTAAAAACTTTCTAAAGTGTCATGACACTTAATTTTATTGAGAGTTTTATTCTTAAACTCAAAAAATATCCAACCAATAAGTGACCATTCACAATATACCGCTAATAATAGGGTTGACTTTATAACGACTATCAAAATTAGGTTCTATGAAAACTTGTATGAAATTATAACAATAAAATTAAATGTCATTACATTGTATTTTGTTTAGATATAATATTCATTCATTAATGATTGGACAATTGATTAAAACGAGGAAAAACTAATGGATTAAATTTTACAGCTCTTCGTTAGTTGACAAGTACGTTGGATATTTTTTTTCAATGAAGTTCAGTTAAAAAAATATTTTAACTACAGGAAAGCACCCAATTACTTTAAGCCAGAGCCACACTATTGTGTCGAAATCCATTTATTTCATGTCGAGGGGAGAAATCAACATGCGTACATTTTAATTCACCCCCCATTGTATTCACATTCGATACAAAATGTATCAATAATATTAATGGCACACAATTTGGATTGCGATAAATCTTAAACAGCTTATGTTGATCCGTCGGTAAATCATTTTATGGGTAATGGGGCTTCGGCCAATGAATGAACCGTATGGCGAAAAAATATATTTTTGGATTTATTCCTGCATTGCAAGAAAATAAATCACTGTAGTACCAACGTAGTACTTGAATAATATGAAGCTATAGTCCAGAAAATAACACTCTTATTTATGTCTCTTTTAGTCATTTTTAGGGCACCTCAAAGTGCAAAATACGCAACCCCATAGGATCACTCGGTTAACGATCTGTCTGTCCGTTAGTGCCATTTCGCAGTCGTACAGGTATAAATTTAAAATGTATATAACAAAAAATTCTGTTTTTACCAAATACGTACTCAGGTTTCTAATTCCTTGGATTTCATTTCCTTGAATGAATAACGATACAGCTGTCTATGCAGCATAAATTAGACAATCTTCCACGCGAGGAGCACTTTTTAATATTGAAGTAGGTAAGTTAAAAATCTTGTACGACCATTTGATTACAAAATTAAACAGTGAATGGTCCCGTGCATTGAAACAGATGGCGTCGATTAAAGAAATTTTTCCCCTGCTTTTTTCAACAGTGAAACTTTTTTCATATATTTATATCTTAAGAGTAAGTACGCATAATGTTTTTGTTCAGCAACGTGATGTGTTTACTTCGTAATTATATATTATGTGCTTATTATCTGCCGTTCGGCGACTTCGTTAATTGAAAATGGAGAATGTCATTTACTGGGCCAAGAGTGTCCTATTTGTCAATCCATATCTATACATACATTTAAATAAAATTGGAGTATAAGTCTTCAGGCTTTCACGGCCGGCGTTGCATGTAGAATATACTGCTTCCGGGCTGGTTGGCCGTGGTCCATGTGAAACTTGCGTTCCAGACGTTTCGTCGATCACTGCGGTCGACATCTTCAGTGGCGCAGGGCCGGGCGACGACAACTTCGGAGACCTTGCCTCGCCGGCGGCTGCCGTGCGAGTGGCGCGATGGCTTGAGTCACGGCTGTATTTATAGGCACGGTCGGAGCGGGGAATCGACTCACTTGATTCTGATTGGCCAGGCGCTGTGGCGCGGACGTTCTCGATCCTGATTGGTTGTTTGCACTGTGATACCGAGTGGCTCTCAGTGCTGGGTACCAATCTTTTTGGAGCTGAAATCCCTCGTTTTTTCGGTTAAAGTTGTTGGGATGCTTGAATATTTCGATGGCTTCTCGAAGCATACGTGGGAAAAAATGTGTTGTGGTAGCTAGAACTTTCGTGTTCTGAAATTCGATGGTATGATTCCCATCCTCTTGGGTGTGTTCTGCAACCGCTGACTTGTCGAAGTGGCAGAGGCGGCAATTACGTTCATGTTCCGACAGGCGGGTCTTAATGCTTCTTTGGGTGGTGCCCACGTATACCGAGCCACATGAGCAGGGGATTCTGTAAACTCCAGCTGACGATAGTGGATCACGTGGGTCCTTGACCGAACGGTGAAAATTCCGTAGCTGCGTCGTGGGTTTGAATATCGGCTTGATGTTACAAGCTTCTAGCAGTCTTCCGATACGATCCGTAATGCCACGAATGTATGGCAAGAAAGCCTTCCCTATCGGAGCTGGTTTTTCCTCATCCTGGTTTGTCTGCGAAGCTTTCTTTGGGTGAAGAGCTCTCCGTATCTCATGTGCAGAGAATCCATTAGCTTGGAAGGCCGAGTCCAAGTGGCGTAACTCGTTTTGTAGGTGTTGAGGTTCACAGATGGTCTTAGCTCGGTGGACCAGTGTTTTGATAACTGACATTTTTTGTCTGGGATGGTGGTTGGAGTCCTTGTGTAGGTAACGGTCTGTGTGTGTCGGCTTTCGATAGACTCGGTGACCAAGACTGCCATCTTCTTTCTTGGATACTAGGACATCTAGGAATGGTAGCTCCCCGTTCTTCTCAACTTCCATGGTGAATTGGATGTTCGGATGGATGCTGTTTAGGTGATCCAGGAACTTAGTCAGCTCCGAGTCCCCATGAGTCCAAACCACGAAGGTATCGTCCACGTAGCGGAACCAGACCTTAGGCTTCTTGGGAGCTCTATCCAGAGCATCTTCCTCAAATGATTCCATGTAAAAGTTCGCGACTACCGGGCTGATGGGGTTACCCATGGCTAAACCGTCCACTTGCTCATAGAACGTGCCGTTCCACTGGAAGTAGGAAGTCGTCAACACGAACTCGAACAGATCAGCGATGTCCTTGGAGAAGAGTGGTCGGATACGCGACATTGCCTCCCTGACCGGAACTCTCGTGAACAGAGAGACAACGTCGAAGCTGACTAGACGATCGTCCGGATGTAGTTTTAGGTTCTTGAGTTTCTCCACGAAGTGGCGAGAGTCTTTGATGTATGACGAGGATGATCCGACATGTTGTTGAAGCAGTCCGGTGAGATACTTCGAGACTGGATGAGTGGGTGAGCCGATAGTACTCACGATGGGCCGGAGCGGTACTGAAGGCTTATGGATCTTTGGTAACCCATACAACCTAGGTGGAAGAGCTTCAGACTTCTTGATGAAGCTTTGCGTTTCTTCTGGGATAGATGAACCCTTGATCAGGTTGTTTACCTGTCTCAAGATTCTTGCCGTTGGGTCTTTTGGAATCTCCTTGTAGGTAGCTGGGTCGAGAAGATCCTTGATCTTGGTCTCATAATCCTTGGTGTTAAGAACCACTGTGGCATTGCCCTTATCAGCTTTCAGGATAACAATATCCTTGTTCGCTCTTAGGTACTTTAAGGCTTTCCGTTCTTTCTCTGTGATATTGCTCCTCGGTGGCTTGGCCCGCCGTAGAACTCTACAGGACTCTTGGCGGACCCTCTCAGCCAGTTCTTGGGGGAGTTTCCGTAGGCTTGCTTCGACGTTTGCGATAATATCTTCCACCGGAACTGATCTTGGGGCAATGGCAAAGTTCTCACCTTTGCTTAAGACTGACATCTCCTCCTCGGATAGTTGGTGGTCTGACAGGTTCACAACTACAAGTCGTTTATCCAGACTTGGACCAGACTCTTGTGCTCTTGGGAGCCTGTTAAACTTCCTCATCTGACGTGTAGTAGCCTGCTCGCTTTCCCAGGTCATAGTGTTGAAGGTTAGTTTTTCCAGGCGGTCCCAATCATTCGGTGAAAGCTCATGGGCGACTTGAAGGTGGACTCTGAGAAGATCCTGACTGAGTAGTGCCAGGGTCCGACGTGTACTGTGAATACGTTCTCGGAGAAGGGCTTTCTCTGTACGATCGTAGATTCGGTGCGAAGCGGGACTCTGCCACTTCGACAAGTCAGCGGTTGCAGAACACACCCAAGAGGATGGGAATCATACCATCGAATTTCAGAACACGAAAGTTCTAGCTACCACAACACATTTTTTCCCACGTATGCTTCGAGAAGCCATCGAAATATTCAAGCATCCCAACAACTTTAACCGAAAAAACGAGGGATTTCAGCTCCAAAAAGATTGGTACCCAGCACTGAGAGCCACTCGGTATCACAGTGCAAACAACCAATCAGGATCGAGAACGTCCGCGCCACAGCGCCTGGCCAATCAGAATCAAGTGAGTCGATTCCCCGCTCCGACCGTGCCTATAAATACAGCCGTGACTCAAGCCATCGCGCCACTCGCACGTCAGCCGCCGGCGAGGCAAGGTCTCCGAAGTTGTCGTCGCCCGGCCCTGCGCCACTGAAGATGTCGACCGCAGTGATCGACGAAACGTCTGGAACGCAAGTTTCACATGGACCACGGCCAACCAGCCCGGAAGCAGTATATTCTACATAAAATTGGAGTGTCTATTTGTAATATTGAAATTATCGTTTTTAACTACATGCATATGACATACACCAAAATCACAATTTTTGTCTGTCTTTCTGTTTGTTCCGGCTAATCTCTAAAATGGATGTACTGATTTGACTGGACTTTTATTGGAAGGTAGCTGATGTAATAAGGAGTGCCTTAGGCTACTTTTATTTAAAAAAAAATTTATGTTCAATAGCGTTGACTCAACACTAAGCGATAACCGAGATCCACGCGGGTGGAGCCAAGTGCAACAGCTAGCTTAAAATAAAATTGTGTATTTTATTATTTTCAATTCTTGTCTGTCGTTTGTGAGAAACGGATATCTGAACACCTAAACGCACATTTTTATAAATTTATCAGTTCAACTTATACTTTGGCGTGCACATTATAACATGTTCATCGTATTTCAACGGATACCTTTAATAAAATGTAGTCAATGTTTTCCACAAAATGACTGATCCTGTGCCACGCAATTGAAAAATTCGTGTCAGACGAACATCGCAATCCATTCCTTTACAATAATATATGTCATGTTCAGCAGTGGACTATGTGTGGCTGATGTGATGAAAATAAATATTTCCCATTATGATTTAAAACACGATGTATATAAACAGATAAATATATATTGTACTGGGTTTATAGTTATCACGACCAAACATAGCCTATGTCCTTTCTCGAGGTCTAATGTACCCCTAGACCAAATTTCATCAAATTCGGTTCAGTGGTGTGGGCGTGAAAGATGGACAAACAAACAGACACACACATAAACTTTACCATTTATAATATTAGTATGGATTAACGACTTACATACTCACCCTAAATAATAACTGTTTGACCTTGAAGCCCATTTTCTGGCTGATGTCAAAGTATCATATCCTAAGGGCGGCTTCAGACGAAACTTGGTGCTCCCTGAGTACACTTACGCGTAACTTGAGCTGTTCATGAATATTTATCATCCATTACATTCCGTGACAAGTTGACTCTTTGTAAACAAATAAGACGACGAGACGAGATACTTAGTACTAATATTTTTCGGAAGGTATTGAAAGGTACATTTTGACTGAGTTCTGATGTACACGGCATTTTTCTTTCTTTTTCTCACCATTAGTCAGATGAACTGGTAATCCTATATCTTCTTATTTCATGTTGGTGATTGTTAAGATGCTGTCTGTGATTGCAGTATTCCTACACATGGCCAAGATCTTCAGGGTCTAAAGGGAACTTGCTAATTGGCAGATAAGGCTCAAGTATAGGGCGAATGACAGTTTCTCCCGTGTGAGCCTAGAAAAAACAATATCGGGAAAGTAGGAGTAGGAGAGTGGACCCAACTGCAAACTTTGTAGGCTTTTAAAACAAAATCCAAGGCTTTCTGCCTTTCTATGCTGAAATAGCTAAAATAAAACCCATTTCTTATAAGTCAGTCGTCGACAAAGCACTCGCTTCAGTAAATCAGTAAACCCCGAACAAGACCGCAATCAGACCACAAACAGCTTACTTCACCAATACATTTACAAACAACGGGCGTGTCGTGAATCTTCAAGCAACTTAACATTTGTTCCAAAGTACTTTGCTTCGCCTCTCCGGATCTTGTAAAAGTACCAAAGCTATCAATTTGCAAGTACCTAGACCAGACACTGTACAAATAGATACAAAAACAAGCTGAAGACGACTGTGTCGCATTTCAATGGTGCACACTGATTTTCATCTGCATACAATATAACTTATATACCCCTGTATAAGGTACATTTTAGCTTGGATAGTGATATTGTGCGGTTGTTGGTTGTATACTTGCGGTCAGACAAAAACGGGAAAGAACAAAAAAAATTGCTTCGTTAAAGCAAATTTACATTTTTCTCTCGGGCCTTTATTTTATTAATTTTTGGGTTTTGTTACTCTTTTATGGGCCAGCGCTGTTCATATGAGATGCTGTTTACATTGGAAATTAATTATTCTTCTACGGTTAATCGATTATATTGTTTGATGAATCTTTTACGGCATCTACTCCATTTGTGTTTAATTTGTCTTTTTGTTTGTAATAAAGAGTTTTTGGCCATTTCAGTGTATAAGTTTTTTGCGTAGCGGTCACGTCAATGTAACTTCACATCGCCGCAGTATGTTGTACGTGAATGAGTGTTAGAAATAATACGATGGGAGAATGATGGATATGATTGATAATCTTCATTATAGGACGGCGAAGCACATAGATGATGAACATTTTAGAAGTTATTCAGAATATTATATGCCTGTGACCTCGGTAAGATCACTAATAAAAAATTGATAATTAATAGAGAAATTTGGATGGCTTCAGGCATGTTTCGGTAGTTCAGTGTTCAGAGCATTCCTCTGTAAGGGAAAGATTGTGGGTTCGAATCGAATCCCGCCTAAACCAATTAAAATTTTCCTATTCTAACCGATTTGAATATTAAGCACACTAAATGCTTTATAATTTCATTAAAAAAAACTAGTATCGACACACAAACACTACTTCCTAGTATGAATTTGAGCAAATAAAAACTGTATTTTGTACGAATAGTCAACGTGCCAAAGTCCTTTTTAGCCATCTCCCCCTTTCCCTCTGCCTCTCACTTTTGACACGTGGCAAGATACGTGTGCCATAGTATAAAATCTCACACACATATATCTTATTATATACGGCACGTGCACACCTGAGCGTACATAACCACAAACCCCATCTATTGACAAAAATCTTTTAAAACAGCGTTTCTAAATACAAAATGTATTAATATCGCACCCTTTATATCAGCAAATTACCGCACAATAAGGCTATTACCGCCACACCGCGGACACAATACCTTCGGCTTCGCTATTTGTCACAAGGCAGGCGCTTTCACACCCTTTTTTGGCGTGTAATGCGTTGTGACATAGGTGACGTACAGCGTACACTCTTTAAAGCATCAATCACTCGCGAATAATGAACCCAATCGATCA
The DNA here is from genome assembly GCA_949126895.1 of Eilema caniola. NCBI lineage: Eukaryota > Metazoa > Arthropoda > Insecta > Lepidoptera > Erebidae > Eilema > Eilema caniola. The sequence continues at coordinate 813,525 of OX421477.1, read as the reverse complement.
ATCACAATGATACGCTGTGCAAAACGGGTTCAGATTGAAAGATGTGCTTTGCTAATCCGCGCAAGCTGAACGTTGCTTTGTTTTATAATCTTTTGCACATGGAGTGTCAATTCCAGACATAATTTGAGGACTTGTGCTAAGTCTGCGGTTACGGATTCCGCAGTGAGCAGGAATCGAATCCGTAGCCTCTAACTGTTTATATTGGAGATTGATGGCGCTTGGTGGAATCTACTACACATACTTGTACTTTTCCACAGAGTGTTTTATTTTGAACCTGACCGGTTTCAACTCACGGCTTCTCAAAGGTTTACATAACAAATTTCATTGTTATATAACGACACGAATACGTAGGTTGGTTTTTCCCTCCAGCCCTACTGAACAAAAATAGTGACCGCTATTTTTGTGCGACACTACTACTAAGTGGTGGCTTGGTGGTGCGGTAGGTACTATTTTCGCAATAATAGACGCCGTAGTGTCGGCTGCGAGTGCACAGTAGTGTAACCTGGTACACGATATAAGAAATTACATTTTATGTTTTTCTTTCTAATCGAATCTAATCTTATTAAATCACGCATTTTGAAAAGTCAGTAAATCGGGCCTCTAGGCTGACAGCGTCCTATCATTAGTCGCGCGTCGTGCCGTGGTTCCACTGGCCCGCTCTTGTCACTGCTGTGACACTACCCGCAAACTAATTGTGCCACTGCCCAATGTTTTAATTAATTAACAGTTGTCAACAGTGTCAGACTTTATTTACTGTGAATCTGAATACATAATTTTTGTTATGATAGTACTGAATTTTATTGGTTCTTCAGTAAATACATTTTGGTATCACGTTGTGGTGAACTTTTAAAACTAACTTGAAATTGTTAATTTCTAATAATGAATGAATTTCGTAAACTTATGTACAAAGATATATTCAATTAAGTTATGAGATTGAAACGAAAATACTCGATACACCTTTTTCATAATATCGTGAGTACCACAAAGAACAAACATATACATGAGACTATTATATACTTTACTCTTGCCGTGTCACGAAGTTAGGAAAAAAAACCTATGGAGAATTTTTTTAATTAATCGTTTACATGGTCAATTGTAAACAAGAGCAAAAATGAATAGCAATGCTTGTGTGTACATTGTTCTAATCGCCGCATGATCTATTTAATATAACAGGAAATGATCTCGATACGCGAGCGCTTTAATTGTGTACGCCAAACACCACCAATGTATTAGCGAATCCCGAAACATCGCTAGGGTTGGTAATGAAGGTGACATTAAAATTTGAGGTTATGATTTAGTGGCATTTTATAGAGTAAGTTTTAATTAGCATACGTAGCAGTGTTAGCCCCTTCAGTTAAAAACATACGTGAGAGCCAGGTTGAAAATACTCTTACGTCTTGGAGTAGTATAACTACTACCAATTACAAATATGATAGGTACATCTGTAATTTTGTTTTTAGTACATAAATAGAAAATATTACAATAATTTAAAATAATTAAGTTATGTACACCAATACTTATCCTATAAAATTATGTGAAACCGAGTGTGTGAATGACCGAGCGAAGCGAACAATAGTCCCTGTTTCGACATGGTGGCCAATTTTGTTTTTGTCCGTATCTATGTCGGTTTGGCAGCTCCGGTCTAGACGGCTCATGTTCTGTGATTTAAAACACAATTTTTACGAGATATTTAATGATAAGAGAGAAAATGGGGTAAAAAACGGGGGAAATTTGTTGTTGCGTCCTTTATGAACAGATCTTGATGATTTTTGGCTGATACGTTAAGGACATGATTCCTTACAGATTGTCGTAACAATGGTCAAGCCTCGTAGAGGTGAACTTCGTTATAACAAATAACAGATGAGGTAAAAGGGGGGAAGTTTATTGTAGAGTGTCATAATTTGCTGTTGACTCATCCATGTCTGTTTAAAATAGTCTACTGTTCACAGAATCACTGGTATAGTAGTTTTTATCACAGGAATGGGTTCTAATGAGTAGCGTTTCAGGATACATGCGAGCGTTTGTACCAATATATCTCTTATAATAATACGTTAGCGTAACGCTCATAACTCAAAAACTACCCAACTAATTTTCATCGGATTTTTTTTTCAATGAACGCTTAGGGCCCACTGTGGTGAAGAAAAATAGGACGTCAAAAACAAACGGGCGGAGCCGCGGGAAAAAGCTAGTTTAGAACCTATTACAAAATGGTGACCCTAGCGTCTGGTAATAATGCTAGGGCACCCGGGCCACGGCCGGCAATTGTGATGTATTTGCCGATTTGTTTGTAAGCGTGAGCTTTTATGATAATTGCAAACTGCGAACGGTACGCCGAGTGCGCTGATGGCCTGTTTGCGATCCACTTTGTTTGTCAAAATATTCTGTTCAAGTCATTTGGCTGATGGATGGGTTTAATTAAAATGAGGATGTTTGTTCTTCTGTTTTTATTGAGTTTTAATTTATTGCTCGTACAAATAGACACATATTATTGTGTGCTGCTGAATTATTTGACTTGATGACCCCCTGGGTCTTGATCTGTAAATAAATTATGCTGTATATTTAAAAAAGACAAGAAAATTAGCAAACGACTCTATTAGTAATCTCGTTAACTATCTGCAGATGTGGTACAGATCTGGTCTATTTTTTAAAAACTCAGCTAGGTCACACAATAACAACTCACTTGCTTTTTATACAATTATTTACCCATTTGACAAGAAACTGTTAGACCCATCTGTAGGATGGACCCAACCAATAAAAGGATGAAGGCTTGTTACACCTGAAGTAACACTCAACAACAGGGCGGTATCCAAGTATCAGAGTACAACTCTGCAAACAGAGACCGACACGCTTCAATATATCAGTAAAATGTTAAATATGTATGAGGCAATTCAGAACTCTCCTGCCTCTCAACTTGTTATATCTAACAATGTCCAAAATAAACAGCGTGGGACATTTAAGGGTAAAAGGGATTCATCTCCTGTAGTCCAAATATAAAAGCCTTACAAAGGTGACGGGTGGACCCCCACAGCTCGTCTGACCCACACGAAACAAAAATTTGAATATTACCTAATTATTTAATTCGCTTATACCAGACCGCAGTTTGTTATAAAACAATGGTTTTATATGAATACATATTTCAATTGGTCATATATAAAACTAAGACCAAGTTAAATTAGTTGATGACATTAAATAATTAAATTATTTATTATTGTCAGCAACACTAATAACTTTTTATGTAAACAGGCACGTTTTTTAATTACATAGAAACCACATTGCCATATTTTCATCCATTCAAGTGATTTTGAATCGGATAATATAGTGTTTTTCTGTACTTATTTATTTGCCTGACCCTACTAGCATTTTAGGTTCAGTAACGAACATTATTTTGTCTGTACTAAAATATCACATTATCCTCATATCCACTAATAACAAACTAGACCCAAGCGCAGTCCACACTTTAGGTCCAGTTGGTTAGCAAAATATTGTTCTTATTTTTCAGTATAACAGCAAAAGGACCAACCCTTTAACGATCACGGCCGGTCTCGCCTATCCATTGAAAAACAAGATAAAAAAATAAACTTGCAAACTACTGAATTTTTCATAGGATCCCTCGTACCGGCCGGCCGTCTACCTGGCAACTAGACCGTTTCTTTGAGCGATTTAATTTAACTCCCGATCCACAATTACAGGGAGACAGTCCCTTTCGGAGTTCGGTGTCAAAGCAACGAAAACTCGAATTACACTCACCAATTTCCGTTTGAAAGGGTTACGTGAAAATACGGCGTTTAGGATACATCGCTCGGTTTGTACTGCCAGTTTCTAAAGTGCAGGTTCCGAAGGAGTAATAGAATGGTTGTTTAGAATTGTGTGCAAAATTTCTGGCGTCGAGATGTGGAAGGACGTCGCGTCGAATTTATCAACGCTGTCGCTCGGCAAAGCTAATGTATTCCCAAAGTTTGACAAAGCCGACTCGCCGGGTAGTCTCCGAGGAAAAAGCGAGGGTGTTTCGTAATGGAAACAAGTTTGGAATTCGTCAATGGATTACTTCGGTGTATCACTGCTATCTCGAACAGACTTTGCCTTTTTGATATTAATTTTGTTATTAGCTTTTGACCTGTTGGTAGTATTACATCAATGGGCTAAGATTCTGTAATAACACTTCCAATTAAAAAAAAAATATATTAACTTCTGTTTAGCACATACTAACATAAAACATTGAATACGTTCAACTTTATTACAAACCAAAATGCGAAATAAAATACAATACACAAATCAGATTCATTAAAGAGGGAATTTTTTTCATTGTAACGATCACATAGCAGGGTGTGCGTGCCGATATTCATGGTGCCGACATAACAAGGCCTTTAATTAATATATTTTGTGCTTTGAGTGCTCTCGGTGTTATTGTGTGTAGACGTAATTGGACGAACCTTCCTTGCAATTAGGAATAACCCTCTCTGATTATAATGACTAAGCAATCGTAATAAAAAAATACTTTTTTTGCGAACTGTGACTATAGCTTAGTACTATCAGTTATAATACTCTGACAATTATTTTAGTAGTTAAGATACCAATTGACTGCATTGGGAAGTGAATACTAAAATTAACAGCTTATGGCAGTTAAATGATATATATTTATTTCGTGCATGAAAAAAAAAACCCTAAAGCAGGACCAAATTGGTTTGAACGTTTTAAAAACAAAAACTTATATTAATCGATTAAGATAGGAAAAAGTGAATCGCTCAGGTGGGACTCGAACCCACCATATTTCCCTTACAGGGGAATGCTCTGACCACTGAGCCACCGAGCCACACCTGAATCTATCCAAATTCTCCTATACTACCGAGCTAGCATAGTAAATGCTTCAAAATTTCATTCAACTTATATTAAATTTTGAAGTTTGTGAACAATTCACACTTTAAATTTTTGATCCTGTTAGTCACGTAATAAAAGGCTCGCCAGCCAATGGCGTGTCAAATTGCAGTGTGACGTCATTGTGAAATGCGCTGATGCTAATTGTGCGACGTATTTATTGTAGTCCAATTGCAGCTCAAGTATAATCGATTTGTCTCACAACATATTAATGAAAGTTTCTAAAAATCAAAATCTTGTAACATTGGGTGTCGACAGCCTCTCTGACGTGGTAGTAATGTATTCACCTGCCACGTAGGAGGCAGATTCGATACCCGCTTAGTGTAGATATTTATATGCATCGTATGTCTTTTTGCGTTGGTCTGGGTGTTTACCACAGTGATTTTCATAGCAATTGCCGAGTTGTATCAAACGTTGAGGTTTTGGAGTACAAAGTTCGCTTTTGGTTTGTTAGCCTTTGAGTGAACCTGCCATCTGACCTTACAACCCCTTAAAGGAAAGGCAGAGATTCGTCTTTTGCTTAGCAGGTACACCTACAAGCAGCTGTGGTTGACTCGAGTTTCAAGGATATTGGTATGTTGTTTCATACTTTAAGAGGTTAGGATAGCAGTTTGAATTGCCTTTCAGAGTTCATTTTAAAGGGTTCGTTTCGCACCACGTGGCGGGAGAGGTATGTATGGCTACACCCAATCTCTTTCTATATAGAAAGAGATTACTTTTATTTACACAATAGTTATGTATGATCACGGTTTATTAATTTATTGTGTAATGAGTATGTTTGTTAAAGGCTTGTCTTAGTAATTTCAGCAGCGTTAATGTTGACTTCGTTTGATATTTGAATAGTCTGCTGTGTATACAGTTTAATTTATATTAAGACAGCAAAACTGTTGTTTGTCAGACTTGTTTACCCATTTCATGTTTCATTAGTGGGAATAGTGGTAATAACAATTTGGTGATAAAATATTAAAGCTTCATTAGGCTATAGGAGTACTACAGATAACCTGGGTACTTTTCTGCAAAATCACTATTCTAAATTAAATACTAGCCGCTGTTGCTTCTACGGGCAATTCTACTCTCGACTTAAAATTTAACAACACAGCTTAATATCCCTGTAGTAGTAATCTATTAATAAAATCAGTTTATGAATTGTGTTACCGACTGTAGGACGTGGCCGTATGGGTTACCCCAATTTTCCAAAAGCAACATCAAGTTTATCACATAATCCGGTGGAATACAAAACCCTTATGATAGGTGTCAGGTTAACACGTGACCGGTTTTTACATAATTTATGCCTTTGAGTCTTGCCGATGTCATTCATATATTTGCCAAAGTAAATTGAGCACTTTTCAATAAACCCCACTACTTAATTTCTAGTAGTTTCTCGTAGAGCAATCAGAAGTCTAGTAATTAAAATTCAGAGTAGTAGGTAAGAAACGTTCAGCGAAGTATTTCTACAAACTAACTTGTGCTGCGCTAGTTGATGAACTTGTATTAATTAGTCGTTCTGGAGCCGTGGCATCGACGGCTCCACCGCAATCTCCTGTATTTATAATTAAAGGATGGTTTCTACGAATGGAATTAAATTATTTCTTTTTAAATTTTACAAAAATTATAAGTATCGACTACGGTATTCTTCAAAATAGGCATTGGCACCACAAAGACACCAATTTCATTTTTCATGATACAGTGAAACGCAATACACGACATTATCATTCACCAAAATAAGTATAATTGATTAGTAGTTATGAACAAAAATTGATAGATATTATGTGAGTTTCTTAGATTTACATATTATATACATACATAAAATCACGCCTTTTCCCATTGGGGTGGGCAGAGAATGCAGTAGAAATGCGGGTGTTGCGAAGTATGTGTGGATTGACTTTGAGAGATAGAGCGAGAAATAGCGTGATAAGAGAGTGATGTGGAGTGATAGAAGATGTAGTGATGACAACTGAGAGAGGTATGTTAAGATGGTTAAAGTTGAGAGAATGAATGAAAGAAGACTAACGAAACAGGTGTATGAGGCGAGTGTGGATGGTACCGTCAGAAGGGGAAGACCTAGACGCACATACCTGGACTAAATTGGAGAAGTTTTAGAAAAGGGCAGGAGTTCCCTAAACCGACGAGCATGCATGAAGAATGTAATGAGAGTGAATGAAGCGAGAGTAGTATGTCAGAAACGTGGCAAATGGAGATCTGTGATCTCTGCCTATCCCTATGGGGAACAGGCGTGATTTGATGTATGTACATATTATGTATTTCTTAGATTTTTTCTTTCTTAATGCATACATAGAGAGAGACGATATTCTTAGCAATCCATGGATTCTCCGTGCGGGTGCCGGGTCCATCGCGTTGCTGAGTTTGGAACTCGGGACAGTGCCTGGGACTTGCGACCCAAGTGTAGGTTTAGAAGGGGCCCCTTTTGTTGATGTACATCAACACTCACCTTCACTACCCAAGTTCCCCTCCCTGCCTAACCAAATTTGATACGAACCTACTAGTGCCGCTTTAGACATTCGTCCTAGTAATGAGCTTATTGTAGCTCTGGATAGGCTTAGATCTTTAAGTAGGTTATAGAGAGATTTAGCTGGTATACCTCTCGCTCCCACTTCTACTACATACAAATTAACCACGTAACCGTTTTTGATTAATTCGTTTGTGAGATCATAGTATTTATTTTTCTTAAGTGTGTGGTCCTTCGGTATATTTGTTTCCCACGGTACAGTAAGTTCCACAAGGACCACATATTTAGTCGTTTTCGAGTAGAGAAATATGTCCGGTCTAGATGACGAAACCCCAAAATCCTTCGGAATTTTATAGTGTTTTTCATACGTGTTGATTAGGAGAGTCCAATCTGGGGCAGTATCTAAGATTGAATAAGGTTTGTTCCTGGATTTTAAGGATGAACCTTCAGACACAAAGTTGATATGACGTCTGTTAGTAGTCAATCCTTTTTGGGCTCTAGCTACTGCCAGACTCATTGCTTCGCGTATGATGTATCTTCTCTGGCCTCTATCAAGAAGCACCCTACATCCTACTAATATGTGCCTAGCCGTCCCTATTGCCTCACCACACGTATAACATTGTTTTTCTGTGGCTTTCCCCCACCTTACCAGATTACTCTGGTCTGGAAGGGTCATCTGAAAGGCGTTAAGATAGAATTTTAACAGGGCCGGCGACCACTCATAGTTCAAGGTGCGCCACTTTAAAGCCATCGGTATGCAGAACTCTCCCATTGTCAACCATTCGTTTTGGATTTCCAAATTCATCGCGTGCACTCGATATTTATGATTTTCGTCTTGCTTCAGAAAGGACCTAAGTATATCCTATATACATAGAAACACCCGAATCAATTCAAATTACAATGCACTAGGTGGGAATCAAACACTTAACCTCTTTCATATTATCTATCTATCTATCTATCTATCTATCTATGTGTCAGCCAATAGAGGTCCACTGCTGGACATAGGCCTCCCCCAAAGAGTGCCATGACGACCGATCTTGAGCCTTCACCATCCACCGACTTCCTGCGACCGCTTTTAATGTCATCGGTCCATCGAGTGAGATACTTTGAGTATATTCAGTAATTGGTTTAAAATGACTGCAAACAAACATCCTTAAACTACGCTACTAAAATTGATCCTGTCCTTGATCTTTACAAGGTTCTAAGAAGATACAAAGCCAGATTACCCTCAGGATCGAACGTTCACACTGTCACCTTGAAATTATACAGGCGGATTTTTGCAGGCTCATGATTACCTCTAATCTGTAGACAAATGCTAATGAAATAATCTAAATACATTTGTTTTGTCTCCCTAAATTCAATCTACCATTACAATATTTTAATATTCATCGTTTTATTCCCAATGCTTTAGAACTCAATTTCTTTCGTTTAATAATATGCTTGTTTTAGAAAAATAAATCTGGTTACAATTACAATGAAAACCTACCTACATATTTTTGTTACATTATCTTGCGTATACTTTAAGAAAAATGGTTATATAATATGTTTTTGCTCAAGTAGAAGCGCTATCTAAGAAACAATACTGAGATTTTATATTTATAGTTAGTAATAGAAAGCTTTATTGGCGAGGTAGTAAAGATTGCGACTACTATTCGGTAACTGGAGCCTCTCAAGCTCGTTCGTTTCAAATGTATTAACAATACTCACCCCAGGTGACTACCTATATACTTATTTGCTATTGAAGAGGTTCAAAATAAACTGCCATTTCTACACATACTACTATTTAAAATGTTATTTTTCGCTATCTACTCACTATACTTACAAATATCCTTAGGATAAAAACAAATCTTACTTACAAGTAGAACTGTGTGTACGTGACATACAAAATATCATCTAAAAGTACTTCACAAATCATCGGTATCAGCTATATTTGGTGACAAAGCACCGGGGCTTTGATAAAAAGGGGTATCTTGTTGTCAGATAGTTTACGATCGCAGAGTCTCTTCATAACTTTTAATATTGTCGTATATTCTTATGTTTTGGCCGGGCCATAACTAGTTTATGATTGAAGTAGAAGTTATAAGCAATTCTGTTTGTAGGGCCATCATTTGGGGATTGCACGTAAAAGACTGATTTGTATACGTTCTTTGGTTTATTTGTATTTTATAAAACAAAGAATATTATTTAGAAAACGTGAATTAACGCGATCATGGTGTAACCAGGTCGAAACGTCAGGCAATCAAAGGTATGTAAGTACCTATACCATGATCGCGTTAATTCCCGTTTTCTAAATTATATATCATGGTACGCGAGAGTTTAAAAGTTAGTTTAACAAAGAATATTGGTGGCCGCTTGTGAAATTATACAAAAACAGCACAACTTAGGTACTAGGGATACTATTTTGTAAGTCTTGTTACCAGACTTCCTTGCTGTAAATAATGAGACCTCGGATTAAAAGCGTTTGGTTGAAAACTGGTGACTTCACAGGCAGCGACAGGCAGCGTTAAAAAAAACTTGATATGAAATACTATAATATTGAATTTAAAAAAAAAAACAACTTTTATGATCACGAAATATCTTAAAAAAAAATTCCAGCTTAAAAATGTTGCATTTTTTTTTTTTTGTTGCATTTAACCTAACCCTAACTTCTCCCTTTTCTCTCTGTTACAGACTGCCTTCATCTACAACTCTACCGCGACCCAAAAGACCGTTTCAAGAAGGGTCAAACGAAAGCCTCCCTATCTCTCCAACATTTCCTGGGCTTCGAATCAGGCTTCACTCTTGACAAGGAGTCTAACACTATCGCCATCATATGCCAAGACGTCACAGTAGTCCTAGCGTTTGAAACAAGAGAAAGGCTAATAGCCTGGCAAGTGAAGGTAGGAGGACAGCTTGGATCTTCGAAGGAGTATCTAGTAATGATCGGTGGTGGTGGATCGAAGAAGCTACCGGCTGGTCCGGCGAGGCTCCATCTTCAGGGCAGACGATTTGCGCTCACCAGTGGAATTCCTCCACGCCTGTTGGGGCTCTGGGAGCTAGCGCATTTAAGGTAAATTGTGAAAACTTATTTAGCTAGCTTATGTTTTTCTATTTAGGCTTTCTACATATTATATATTACAAATCTGAATAGGGTGAAGAGTCTATGAAGTGAGCTATTTAAAGGAGACAGAAAAAATATTATAAAGGGCTTAGCCTATTTGCTTTTTATTCTTATGAATAAGAAAATGGTGGGACTTGAACCAGCGACCTGTAGACCTTACATTGGATTGTATTCAATAGTTATTATACTAATTAGTATAATAACCATTCTACTAATTATTTTACTAGTTTACTTATTAGTATGATCATTAATTATTAATATACTAATTAGTACGATGATTATTATCATACTAATTAGGATGATATCTATCCGATACCGTCGCTTGTCGCTTTTAATTTTCAAACAAATACCTACGTTAACTTAATAATTTCTCAGGTACAATTTGCTCATTTTATTAAAGATGTTATGCCCCAATATAAGTATCATTGAGTTGAGTAGTTAACAGGCACAATATATATTTAATTCGCACAAGCGGACAGAGAAAAAATTAGAAAATAATAGATTTTACGAACTCCCGTAAATGGACAGTAAAATTAGAATAAAATAAAGCAATAAAGTGAACAGTAAAACAACATTTGAAGATATTATCATGATAGTAAAACCGGTTTATGCGATCCTTGGCGCATAAAACCGGTAGTGACGTCTTTATGCGTTTCACCGACGAGCGGACGCCATCATGCGCTAATGGCCGACGCTTCCGGTCGCCATCTTGTGCAGCGACCGCTGGCTGGGGTTACTGTGATACAGGAAATTCTTTTCGTTGTTGTTTATTTTTGAAGGAAATGACTAAATCACGCAATGCGAAGAGTAGGGTTTATGTAAGTAAACATTTTCTTAAACTCAAAGAGTACGTGTATAATGTTTGCCTCTACCTCCCCCTACTCAGAAATGTGTAGTGATATTATTAATCCAGCGCCACCTAGCGATAGCCAACCAAGCTTCTATGAAACTACTCAGCCTACTGCATCGCGCATTCGAAGCTCTTGCGCTGATAGCCATATTATTACAGCATCCGTTAGCGTATATAGTGTAATGCCCCTGATCAGAGGTCACAAACGAAGGATGAACTAAATGTACAAAAAGAACGAACTAAATCTACTTGTTTGATAGCTAAGGATTTCCGAGTTTTTTTTTAATTATCAAAAATAATCTGTAACTAAATTTGTCATTACTTTAACCATTTCATTTTTTTACTTATTCGTAAAAATATGTTATCTTTCTCTATATCCATTTTTTTCCTATCATTCTTTCTAAAGTATATTATAGTAATTTCCACAATACCCTACTTAGCTACGTTAGCGAAAGTGAAATTCTAAGATTGTAAATTTATTTATATTTGGTTTATGAATGGCATTTTTATAATTATATTTAGTACATCCGAAAAGCCGTAGCAACAATAATTCACTTAATAAGCTACAGAACGACTTCTAAACGGCCACAACGTATTGTCGTAAGTTCAGTTCAAATTATCAAATAATGTTCAACTAACTCCAACAAAACCAGTCCGTAATACTAACCTCCAGTTGCGACAGTACGTTAGGCCACAACTGCATACGAGTTGCTAACTACATATCGTACACTCACGACAAAACTGCACTTCGTCTCAACGCAACCAAGATAGAAATACTCAAAGACCTGTACGCTGGAAAGAGATAGGAAAGTGCTGTACGACAATTCACACTGAAGTTATCAAAGTAGGTATCTTTTAGGATTATAGGAATGTGTTGTAACTTTACTTGTTCATCAATTTTGACTTCTGGTAGTAAATATAAGTGAAAATAATATATATGGGTAATATATAAGGTGAGTAAATATGGAAATCGATTAAGATCAGCTCAGGTGGAATTCGATACCTGAGCTGATTCAACTTTTCCTATCATAATCGATTTGAATGAAATTTTAAAGCATTTAATATGCTGACTATTCAAATCGATTAAAGTAGAAAAAGTTAGAATTGGTCTAGGTAGGGTTGGTTTAGGTGAGGTCTGGTAGCTAGTGGCCAAAGCATCGCCCCTGTAAGGCAAAGATCGCGGGTTCAAACCCCGCCAGACTGATTCAAATTTTCCTATTTTTATATTTCATTCAAATTATTCGGGTGGTGACAAATATGGAAGAAAAAAATTGAATTGGTTAGGACGAGGTCTGGAAGCTTAGTGGTCAAAGTATTGCCACTGTAAAAAAAAGGCAAATTTTCCCCTGCAAAGATCGCGAGTTCAAACACCGCCTAGTCTGATTTAAATTTTTCCTATTTTAATGATTTAATCGATTTAAATGGTTGGCATACTAAATGCTTTAAAATTTCTTTAAATATAGAGATTCACACAAGGCAGTGATATGATTTCTAGTTTTTTATAAGCACTTCTTGTTTTCATATTTATATTCTTTACACGATTCTTGACTACACCAAGATCTTGGTAGCTTGAACCAACTTTAGCAACTAAACGGTACACCTAATGATTGAAAAGTATTATTTTCGGTAACTGCCCCAGTCTCATAGGTACACAAAATAGTTCACATTATGACAACGGTTTCCGAGATCGTGGTTGCTCGTTTAGTACTATAGTGTTGTCTTCTAATACCCCTTGTATACTTTACAGGCGCTATGGAGTAGTCGAAGGCAGATTTTGTTTCGAAGGTGGTTCCCACTGCGGCAAGGGCGAAGGACTGCATATGCTGATCACCGATCAAGCGCAAGACATCACAGAGGCCTTTGACCTGGCTGCTCAAGGTAGTTTATCTTCGCAACGTACGCCAGCTGCATCTAGAAAGAGTATTGGTAATTATTTTTCATTATTCATCTTTATGTGTAGGATAGAAAAGGTGTATAGGTTCCCATCAAGACCTTCAAAACCTGCTCATTGACAGGTGAGACTCTGACCCAAACTTTTATGTTAGGGTTAGGAGTTCTAGTGGCAGTTGTTCCCAAAACAAACACTGGGCTCCGAGGTGAAAGTCTAGAATGCAACTAAGAACAAAACTAAAATGTTTCTGTTACTAAGCTATTTCTATCAGAACATACTTGTACATACTTACTTGGCTTCTGGGGTTTCAAATCTATATTCAAGTAAACTAAACTAATATCTGATTTATTTAAGGTAATAAAACACGACCTAGCACACGACAATCAGATTTCAACTCCACGGAGCAATCAATACCAGATACAGCTAGTGGCATATATGAAGAAAACTTCTTTGGCGATGATTGTGGAGGAAATTCACCATTCTGGCCCTCGGATGAAAGGCGAAATTGTGAAGACGATGAAGTACCTTCCCGACTGCCTTGGAATGGAGCTGATCATATTACATTAGAGCGATGCAATAATTGTCTAACAAAACTTGGAGCCATATCGCGCTCTTCAACTGTAGCCCTAACTCCAGGCACATCATTCAATCTAGCTTGGACCATGGAACCTGTAGCAGAAAGCAGTTCTGAAAATTCTTCAAATAGTACAGAGTACTTAACTCCAAGGGCTATTAGAAAAACTTTAGAAGCTTGTCAGTGTCAAGATAGACCGCCAGATCGACCACCAAAACCTATTTATCTAGATCAAAAGAAGCCACCGGCACCGTTACCCGTACAAGCTTGCTCCTGTGCTGCAAACGATAATTATAAAACAAGTAATCCTAAAGTTGGACCATATGAAAATTATGACGTCCCTAAAACTAAACACGTTGAAGTAAGTACATATTATGGAAATATTCTTTGATTTTAATTATAATCTTGAAATACTAACCAAAATTTTCTTTTTTACAGATTGACAATTCCGAACATTATGATACACCAAAAAGAATAAAACAAGCGTTGGCAGATGATTTGTTTCAAGTAACAAAAACTTCAGCTCCGGGCAATTTAGTACTAAAGAAAAATTGTGGATGCTTACTCAAATTTGGCTCGAAAAAGAAACCGGTCATCGTAGAATGCGATGAAGGTCTCCAACCAGTAGAATGCCCATGTCAAAAAGTAACTAATTGGGCCAATAATCTGATAAGTCTACCTTATTGCAAAAGAACCACAAGTGATCAAGTTAATACAGAAGTTTTGACAAATCAAAAATCTGATGAGATGGCTATCTATGCGACAGTAGATGTGTCTCGAAAAACAAATAGACAAAGTGCTGTTAGTACGGAAAGGGATTCAAATGACTCAGGTAATGAAGCACGTTTCACAAATTATCAAAATATTGAACCTAAGGAGGATAAAGAATATGAAGGTCCTTACGCAAATTATGAAAATTTAGAATTTGCTTTATCTTTAGAATATTACGAAAATGCAAAGGATTTATTGAAAAAGGCGGGAGTCACACAAACTGAATTAGATGCATTGAGTGCAAATATAGACCTTGCTGTTAACAAAATGCCTAAAAAATGTAAGCTATGTACTAAATGTGGGCATTTCCAATCATCAATGTGCAAACAACAAGATGTTAAAAAATGTAAAAATGATGAATACTTGCTGATGGAACCTGCGAGAGAAGAAAAGAATGACTTCTGTAGTAAAACTCTCGGGCCTAATCCAGGTTATACACCAATGTCACCAAATCCAAATTGGTCACAGAGCTTAAAACATCCAATGCATAAAGTTCACAGAGCAGAAATTGAAAAGTCTTTAAGCATACCCACATTAATCAGTAGTGAAAATAGGATACAAACTTTTAGTAATAATAACAAAGAAGCTCTGCAAAAGCGATCCAGTTCAGTAGATTCAGCGCGGCTACTTGAAGACCTAAAAGAATTCGATAGCAGTGTAGGAAGTCATGCTACATCATCATCCCTAGAAACTTTAAGAAATATGACCATTGAAAATAGACGACCATCGACACGTTGTGACGATGAGCCAGAATGCTGCGATTGCAAGTCTTCCGGCTCAGAGAATAAAACTTCGGAGGAATGTTCCTCAAAAGAAATACCTCACTTAAGGAATAAATTGATAGACAATGCTCAAATCAAAAGGTCTTCAAGTGTCCCTTGTAAGTCTGGAGGGAACCGAGACTCCTCAAGTTCTAATGATTCTGGAGTATCAAGCTGTTCATTGAAACATGGTGGAGCAGAGTTTAACGAATTCGAAATGCCTTTGACTTCTGGTCATTCAAGGTACCACTACATGGTTCACAAAAGGATGAGGGGAAACTTGTCCGGCTGTGTACACTCATCACTACCGAGGAAGTCAAAGTCCTCTGATCTCTTGAGAGATATGCCGATGCAGTTACCCAGATCCTCGCTAAAGTCTTCGTCAGCTGAAGCAGAAGTGCCGGTTCTCCCACCGAAACAGTTTAAAGGTAGATTTAAAACATTCTGTTCATGTTTGTCACTTAATGTTAGTTGTTTAGCTTTCTATATCAAATTATCTTTTGTCCTAGGTGTAATGGATACCCATAGTACATCAAGCGGAACTTCTGATATGTCTGACTATATTGAAACTCTCTCTATGACCTCATCACATTCCTCGTCCGACACGCAGTCAGGGATGAGGTAAGTATTAGAATGTACTTGTAAGTTATTTGTATCTGTTGTTGTTACTAAAGATAGTTTTGGTGCCTGATTGGCAGAGAAGTAGAATATAATATACAAGAACCATAAATATCGTATAATACAACTGAACGGTAGAATTGAAGTTTTTTACCCACGAAATAGTACTTGGTTGATCGAAAATATAAATCTTGTCTAGTTTACCTATGGTTTTCTTGCATCTAAAATATAATTTGAAATCAAGATACCTTAGGAGCGGTGATACTATTTTTTTATTTATTTCCAGACTTAGTCGACAACCAACAAACACATTGCGGCCACGTTCCGGCAAGGAATATCACAACATCGATCCCATCATCACCTCAATGTACAAAAACGGGAAGGATCTAGCCAACTACACCAACTTACCATAAAATGTAAATTGTGATAAAAAAAAGTCCGAGAAACTAATTGTTTCTAAGCAGAAAATATTTAGAGAACTTGTGTTTTAGGTCAACTCGTATGTTCATTTTATGTACATCGCTCAAATGTGCAAAAAATAACCAAATGAAGAATGTATACTAAAAAATAAGCTTGTATTTATATTTATAACTATTTTCGTAATAAAAACAGAATTACGTGAGCAATTTGCCAACTGCTATTTTGGCAAATATTGTCATGCCTCGAAAGACATATTAACTCGCTGAAGTATGCAAGAACTGAATAAAATTGTATCCCCACAGGAAACGTTGAGAGCGATGTACAATATTAATCGTAATGTTATACTGTTTTGTAATGTTATTAATGCCTATTTTGGTTGTAAAAAACTTTTTAGCGTATTTACATTATCTCTTGCTCAAGTTTCCCACGTAAGTTAACCTTAATTTATAATTTATCTGCGCATAATAAGACTGAATGTTTATTATTAATTTATTTATAACGAAACATAATCTAGTCATCATTCAGACAGACGTAATATTGTAAAAAGTAAGTGTTTACGGGTAGCGTACATGTAAAACTGTATAAATTCGACAACGATTAATTTTTAAACAATTTATAGTCAGTAGTTCATAAAGGACATTTTATACGAAGTTTTACTGAGCATAGCCATGTTTATGTCGTGAGACGTTAAGCATATTTTACTATGTAAAGGTATTTAATCTAAATAAAACAAGAATCTTCTAAACTTGAAATTTTAAGTTACCAATATGTGAATTTAATCCAATACAATATTCAAATTAGTATATCTGTCATTACATAGTTTTAACTATTTTATCACAGTGTTTTATTTGATGAGTTCCAAATCATTAGGCTTAATGTCTCCTAACATCATTCATAAAATTGTACATGTTATATACTCCTACTATAAACTATTCGTTGCAGCAATAAGTATAAAACTTCTGGTAGTAGTTCCCTATGGTGTTGATTAACATAATGTGAGTTGTCCTAATCTAATGGTCGTATAAGTCTTTAGTCATCATTGAGCTTTTGTATGCGCTGGTTACTGGATCGGATATTAGAAAAAATGTCAGTAAAAGGTAAGTTTTTTGGAATTTGAGTATCCATTTCGATCAAGTAACAAACGCTAGGCATGGGACTGCTGCGTGCAATACGGCAAATAACGTATCATGTGACATTTATATATGTATCTGTAGTATTTTCGCTAGCTAATATACGACCTACATACCCATTCAGGCTGTATATCATCCTTAATCTAAATGTATACATATGAATAAACATCATAGTAATTTGTATAAGGTTGTTTTTATTTAATAGTTTTTATCCAGTCCCTCTATTCCCATTATACGCTACATTGTTTCCAGCTAGGGTGAACATGAGACGATTGATGTGCACCATTGGCGGAGATTTCTTTGATTTTCTTCTCTTACCCATCATAAAGTTTGTCATCATTCTAAACATGTGTACTGGTAAAGAATTCCGTTGCCCCAAGATGGATGTATACGGGAATTACATATTATTACTCTGTTGCGTTGCTACTGGCAATTCCATACTACTACTATTGCCAGAGGGGACGAAGATGACCGGACGTGTGATCAGCCTCTCTATGTGGACCATTAGACCCATTTCCTTTAAATAACGACTGCTGTAGATATTCATATGACCACCGGTAATACCCTAAGAGAAGAATTAAAAACCTATCCGATTTTATTGACTGATATAGAAATAATTCTTTTAATGAAGCAATCATTGATACTAAAAAAATATATTTGATAAATAAAAATATATCTGTAGCCAATCAGTATTTCTGTTGGCTTTATATCGTAACAAGCGATCGGCCACAACTAGCTCCCATATAATACAGCTGTGTGCTATTTTCTTCCGATCTCACAAGTCGGAATTCCAAAATCATTTCTTATTAAGTCCGACAAAATATCTACGACCACAAGAATTCTTACTATATCAAAAACTTAGAGAGGAATTTGCTCAGAAACAATATCTAATTCCGTCAATAGGAGGTCGCATAACAACGTTACGATATAAAATGAACTCGGGTGGGTAGTTCGCGAAAAAAAATATGATGTGAAAAAAAATGTTCATAAATTCAGCTAACTTTTGCCGCACTCTTTTCGAGATGTATTGTTTTTTTAATAATTTCCTCTCCCCGCCGCACCAGTGCCTCATTTACATAACATTAGCATTGCAATACATTGGCGGTATTGTGCTCGGACTTAAACAATGCGCAGGTTGTTTTCGAAACAAAACCCTATGATAAATATGTTATTATGGCCTTCTAGAGAGTTGTCTTCGAACAATACTACTCTAAACTTTTCTGTGCCGGTTAAGGATTATAGTTTGTACTTTATGCAGTGAGGAGCTGCAAATTGTCTCATCTTTTGATCCTAGTGTTCAAAGATTGAACCTCGTGAAATTATCATACTTCCTTGAATGCTCACGTGAGCCATTTCTTTTAGGGTGGGAAAGTTGAATGATGTGTAATCCCACTTTTAGTCATAATCAACATCAACCTTGGAGTTAAAACAGTCTTAAAATCTGAACAGCTCTTTAATTGATAGCTAGAACTAGCGGTTCCTACACATAGCGTTTGTCAACATAGATCCGTACTATGCGAGCACGAGAAAGGCGTGCCGGGGCAATTTGTGCCAAGCACTGTGCCGTTTTAACCGCGTTAGATTTAATGCCATTTTACAATTTTGACATACTCAGATATTAAGGGAGTTAAGAAATCCATCTTTTAAATAAATAATCTATCTTTTAAAGAAATTGTTAAAAACGAAGCACTTAAGGTAACACGATTGACTGTTTAGCCGAGTAATTTCTTAAACTCTTGGTTCTAATGTTAAATGGTATGATAAGGTTGGCATTCAACCTTCTTGAATAAATTTCTTGAGTAAATTAAAGTTAAGATTTAAGAGGGTAATAGTTTTGCCATTTATATTTTATCATAATGGTTTCTTGCAAATCACGACTAGGTATTCACACTTTCTCAAACTTCCACTTACGTCCCTTTCCATAGCGATCATAATCCATAATAATATAAATGCGAAAGTAACTCTGTCTGTCTATCTGTATGTTACGCTTTCACGCCTAAACCATTGAACCGATCTTGATGAAATTTGGTACAGAGGTATATTAGAGCTTGAGAACGGACATAGGCTACCTTTGATCGCATAAAAGGGGGTAGAAAGGGGGGAAATATGGCTTTGGTTGAAGATTTGTGATTTTTGACGATATCCTGATGAAATTTGGTACAGAGATATATTAAAGCTTGGAAACGAACATAGGTAACTTTTTCTCGCAAAAAGGGGGTTTAGGGGGGGGATAAAGGATTAAAGATTGCGATTTTTGAAGATATCCCGATGAAATTCAGCACCGAGATGGATATAGGGGCGAGTGGATAGGCGTGTAGAGGTCAAAAAGAAATTCAAGTAGAGTCGACTACAGGGGCGAGTAGATATGCGACTAGAGAAGCCAGTGGAGTCGAGAGGCGAGTTGTGAGGCGAGTGGAAATCGAATAGAGAGTTGAGTAGAGATTCGAGGAGAGATGTGAGCAGAGAGACGAGTAGATAGGTGAGTGGGGAGAGTCACGTAGAGAGGCGAAAAGAGAATAGAATTGATGGGCGAGCAGAGATGCGAGTACAGAGGCCAATGGAAGGGCAAGTGTAGAGGAGAGTACAGAGTCGAGTAGAGAGAGGAGCAGAGAGGTCAGTAGAGAGTAAAGTATAAATTCCAAGTATAGAGGCGAGTAGAAGTCGAGTAGAGAGTTGAATTTAATGGCTCAACACTAAGCGATAACCGACATCCACGCGGGCGGAGCATAGAGAATAATTGTAATATTTTTTTTCTTTTAAATTTATTTATTTATTAATGGCAACAGGGCCTAATTTGTTAGTTAAAATTCGTTTTACATCTATGGTTAGTAAATACAACTCAAATTACATAAAATCAAATTAAATTAAATTAAGTTAAACAAAATCAAATCAAATTCAATCAAATAAAATAAAATTAATCAAAATCAAATTAAATTCAATCATATAAAATTAAATCAAAATCTATTAGATGAAATCGGATCAAAGTCAATAAATTAAAACAAAATATCTCATAAGATTAAATAAAATAAAATAAAATAAATTAAAATGAAAACAAATTAAATTCAATAATGGATTTTGTATCATTTACTACATTTGATAGATCTGCTGCTTATCTGTCTGTCCCGCCCAGTGGTTTAGCACGGGACAGTCTATTTTAGGCACAATTGCCTTTAGGACACTGTCCTCCTTTCCCGTTCCATGACGGCATCGTCCCTCAGAGAGTTTGTGATTCGCGACTGTTGAATTGCACGCTTCAATTGCTTCAAGACACCTTGAGTTCGCGTCCACGGCATAATTTCGAAATAATGTGGCCGACCGTCAAAATTCCGAACGCTCATTTCGCCGATGATGAATTCAACGAATAGTATAAAACCATTCATAGTCGACTATTAAAGCTCCGAATGGTCATTTCACCGATGATCAGTTTTACGAATGATTGTATAGTCGACTGTTAAAACTTCGAATGCTCATTACGCCGATGATGAATTTTATGGTTATTTGTGGTAAAATATAATATGATACTTGGTTTGAACGGATGTGGTTAGGTTTGTTAATTCTACAAATAAATCTTTAGAAAATCAACAAAAAGTTGAACAAGTTTCTTTTTTCATTTCTCTCGTTTTAATAACAATAAATCTTAAATAGCTACAATGTGTAGTTTTTTTTATACGTGCGGGAAATCCCCACGGATACCCCCCCTTCGGAGCCGAAGGGGGAGGTTATGTCGGAATCGAACCGACTAAACCGCACGCCGTCTGTGGGTCGATGTGCTAGGCCGAAGGTGAGGTTGTCTTGTGACATATCCCTCGCACCCTGGCTGACCCAGGGCCATTCCTCTCGGTCTGGCCCTCCTCGGGAGGGGGGGATCACGCGGTCTCCGACTCGCCCCGTCCTACGATGCGCGCCGCCGCCGAGGCCTGCTTCTGCTAGAGTGACGAGCGGCTCCACCGGTCACCCTCAGGCCCGCGCTCATGGTGGGCGGAGGTCGGTTTGTGCCCTCCGACGCCCGAGCCGCCTTCGAACGCGGCCAGCGTTTTAGCGAGTCTTTCTCGCTCGCTGCGACGCGCCCGCTCTGCTGCCTCCTTCACGAGGATGACCTGCTCGCAGAAGGAGGCGCTGGCCGCCCACGCATCCGCGCAGCGGACCGCCGCGAGCAGGGTGGAGAGCGTGAGCACTCTCACCCCCAGGGCCGTCACAAGCTCCCGCCTCGGCGATTCAAACGCCGGACACTCGGTGAGCGTGTGCAGCCCTGAGTCCACGCTCGCGTCGCAGTGATGGCACTCGGGCTTGGCACTATGCCCATCAGATACAGGTACCGCCCGAAGTTACCGTGTCCGGTAATAATCTGCCTCTGACGGTACGAGAGGCCACCGTGTGGCCTCTCTAGCCACTCCCCCATGACTCCCCGTGCGTAGTGTCGGTCTAATCGTTCTTAACGCATTTGATACTGGACCTGTCTTCTTTTTCGTAGAAGTTGTGATGAAGAAATCTGTTCAATCTCAGCCCTGGTATGTATTTGTTCCTTTCGAAACTCTTCTACCGTTTTATATACATTCCATTTTTCGATTTAATAACGTTGGCCATCGTTCATGCCAGCTTTCCAAGGCGTTTTAGGTTTGTGGAACTGAATACAGATGATTGTCATAAACAGTCCACATTTTGGAGTGGAAAACGGGTGGTTTGCTTGTAAGTACTAATTTTAAATCTGCTGAACTGACTTTACTCACTGATCCTTAGTACATCGTTTTTAGAAAACCATGACATGAGTTCTTATGCTTGCTCTGGAAAAAACTTTTCCATAAGCATATTGTAGGCTGCAGGAATCTCTTTTGGTTCGAGGAATGCAAGTGCTTCTAGGTGGCGCAAGTTATGTGCAAATTCCACATTATTTTGATGTTGGTTTGCCAGGTTTTTTAACTTTATTTGTCTCCAAATATTTTGAGTAAAGTAAACTTTTCTTTAACAGACGCAATTATCGCCATCTCAAAATCAGTAATGATAATAGACGGTTTCAAATCTTGAGAGATCCGATTCTCAGCACTCCATGGATTCACCGTGTGGTTGCCGGGTCCATAGCGTGGTACAGAGAGCGACTGGGACTTGCAACCCAGATGTTGGTTTAGAGTGGCCACCTTGTGATGCATCAGCGCTCTCCTCCACCGTCAGTAGTGTCCCCCCTACCTATCCATATTTGGTAAGATCCTATCAATGCCGCTTTTGATATTCAATTTAGCAAAGAGCTTACTGAAGCTCTTGGCAATCCGAGGTCTTTAAGTAGGTTATACAGGGATTTAGCTGAAATTCCCCTTGCCCCTACTTCTACGGCGTAGAGTTTAACCACGTAGCCGGTTTTGGTAACTCGTTAGTCAAGTCAAAGTATTTGTTTGTCTTTATAGCGTGGTCTTTAGGTATATTAGTTTCCCACGATACTGTGAGCACTAGCACTGCACGCCTATGCAATCGTGAAAAAAGAAATATGTCGGGTCTGGATGGTGAGGCACAGATATCCTCCGGTATTTTGTAGTGCTTCTCATACGTGTTTACGAGTATTGTCCAGTCAACGACAGCCATCAAAATTGAGCAGCCTTCCTTTACAAACACAATGTCATTACTTTGGTTTGTGGTTAATCCTTTTTTCGCTCTAGTTACCGCCAAACTTACAGCCTCACGTATGATTTCTAATACCTTATGATGTCGGCGCGAGTAATGACCCTGGTCTAATAAAAACTAGCAGGGGCCTAGCCGTACCAGTTGCTTCACCACCTGAGTTACATGTTTTATCTGTGGCTTTTCCCTATCTGACTAGATTGCTTTGGCCGGGGAGGGTCAACTGGAACGCATTTAGGTAAAATTTCAGTAAGGCCGGTGACCAGTCGTATATTATGGTTAAGGAAGTAGTATGGTTTGGGAATACAAAATTCACCTAGGGTTAACCATTCGTTTTGCATTTCTAGGTTCATTGCGTGCACCTTATAGGTGTTGTTTTCGTCAGCTTGAAGAAAAAAAATTGTAATTTCTTTGTCTGTTTGTCTCCGAATATTACCTATACCTATTCTACCAGTCTGCGAGCCTATCATGAATTTTTTATGAGTTCCATAAAAAATGGAAGAGGAAGGACTTTTACTAGTACGTCGTTAGATTTCGATGAGACGTGCATTTTAGTTACTCTCTGGTGTTTATATAGTTGTTGCTGATGGCTTCTTAAGCGTCATTCCAAAATTATTCGCGGATCTATATAGTGCCGACGGGTCGGCCGACTGAGCTAGCCCTAGCCACGACTTCAGTGTCTTCGTAACACTCGCATCTAGTTTTTTGAGGAGGCTCTGGTTTATATCATATATACGAAACGGCCAGTTAAGACGCGAGGTCAAATAATTATCATAGATCCAAGCTTTTTTAACATTACTTATTGGTTGTTGGTCTATCTTTTTTAAATCGATAATGAAACTATCAATTAATTCGACCAAAGCTAGAATGCAACCTTTGTTATCAATCTTTCTTGCGAGGTATTTAAAAGGTACGGTTTCAGATATAGTTGAAACGTTTTCACCGCCTATACTAAGCCCTGGGTCAATACTTCATATGACTGGTACCCCGCCTACCCAGACTGTTATTGATAGCAAACCGTGGTATTAATTCAAAAAAATCATTGTAAATGTTTTTTACTAGTATTCTCTCCGCTTCCTATTAAACCGTGCACAGAGTAAATCTGATAAAACGATGAAGGACACGTTTTAAAGGTATCTACCATCCATCAGCCAGTATGGAGAAGTGTTAAATAATTTGATATTTTGAATTGTTCTAAATATTAAAATGCATTCTCCATTGTATATGTAATATGCGATTAGGAATTGTTCCGAACCCACATTACATAGCTCATCTGGAATTATGACATCTTTTAATGTACGGATATTAGAGTATTCACGGATATTGATTATTTCTGACGCGTCGAGTTATGCATCGTAATGTAATCAATCAAGTCAAATCACTTGGCATATGTGGAGCACCTTGTACTTTGAATATCCTGCAGACATTGTTGCATTATCTGAAGCGGTGTTTCCATGGATGTTGCTGCTTTTTCCTTTATTTTGCATCTTAATTCAAGCGCTATACGCTTATCTGGATGAGGGAAATGTAGATGGTCATGACTTTGAGCGATTCGATTTAGCACTCTCCACAAAATTCAACACTCATTATTAAATTAATTAGGATTCAAATAATTAATAAATGGCAAAAAATCAACAAGAAATCACTATGAATAGCGAGCTCACTATGTTACGCGCTAACAGCGCTTCACGTTTAGTTTGTGTAAAATGTTGTACTACTCTCTATAATTCGACTTGGTGTGTTCTACTACCCTCTATAAGCTGAAATGAAGGATGGTCTACGAATTTATATAATACAATAGAAGAATTTTGTAAGGAAAAAATGCTGTGATTGAACGGATCTCTTCATCACAACATAGTACCACAAATAATCATAAAATTCATCATCGGCGTAATGAGCATTCGAAGTTTTAACAGTCGACCATACAATCATTCGTGAAACTGATCATCGGCGAAATGACCATTCGGAGTTTTAACAGTCAAACATACAAGCATTCGTTGAATTCATCATCGGCGAAATGAGCGTTCGGAATTATGACGGTCGGCTAGATTATTTCGAAATTATGACGTGGACTCCTTGAGTTCAGAAGTTGAGATAACTTAATATTTCAAGCATCACAACCACCATCTAAGCCTCTCCGTAATTAAGAACATTATGATGTTCTTGTGTTGTTACTATAGTAACACAAAATAAATGGCTATGAAAGCCGCTCAAAACAACTTTCATTTCAAATAAAAAATAATCAAATAGGACCTTGTACAGAAAGCTATCTGCAATACTAATTAAATGTTCTATTGACAAACACGACTTCTTTGTCCGCAAACTTCTAATCTGGTACTGGATTGCTCGTGGTTAATATTGCTACGCCCGGCGCTTGGCCACTTCAATATATGGCCAAATTTCCATAGGAGTGAGCGAGACGGCACTATAGAAAGAGACAGCATGCCTTGACGTCACTGTTCTAGAAGGATTGGAATGAATAGAAAGAGACGTCAGGCTAGAAAGAGACAGCATGCCGTGACGTCACTGTTCTAGAAGGAATGGAATAGATAGAAAGAGACACAAGACCTAATAGAACCTCCCAGAAAGTTCCTGTCTTTTTCAGAACGTACCTGTCTTTTCTCGATCTTTCGCTACTCGGCCGCGCCTTATATAAAAGGCGATCTAACAGCCGCTGCTCAAGTTAGTCTAAGACTAGTATTCGAAGCGAACAAAGCGATAAAGTGTGTGAAGCTATACAGTGCGATTATATAAGTGACTGTGTGTTGTGTAAGGAAGAGTTTTCGAATTTCTACGCGCTTTGCTGTAATTGAAGTGAAGCTGAATAAAGCCTGCCTTCAACGGTTGTCCTCGCATTTTCTATTTAAACCGACCCCCACGCTCGTAACAACTGGTGTCAGAAGTGGGATAGAAAATGCCGATAACGCCGAGAGACGACAGGGAGGGTGTTAAAACCAGAAGCCAGGCCGCGGAAGAGGCTGCGGGTACTCCGAGTACGTCGACGGGTGCTTCAAGATCATCATCGGAAATTAACCTGAACGCGATTATGACCTTATTGAAGGAGCAGGCTCGTCACCAGGCAGATCAGGCCCGTCGCCAGGAAGAGCAGGCCCGTCGCCAGGAAGAGCAGGCCCGTCGCCAGGAAGAGCAGGCCCGTCGCCAGGAAGAGCAGACTCTACAATTGAAGGCACAGCTCCAGCAACAACAGGAGGAGCTGATCTGTCGCCAGGAAGAGCAGGCCCGTCACCAGGCAGAGCAGGCCCGTCACCAGGCAGAGCAGGCCCGTCGCCAGGAAGAGCAGGCCCGTCGCCAGGAAGAGCAGGCCCGTCGCCAGGAAGAGCAGGCCCGTCGCCAGGAAGAGCAGGCCTTGCAACTAAAGGTTCAGCTCCGGGAACAACAAGAAGATCTATTTGCCTTCTTGAAAGAGTCTAAAGCGGAATGGCAAAGAGAAATTCATTCAGTGCAAGACAAGCTCGACTGCCACGACGTAAAATTAGAAAGCCACGACGAAAAATTAGGAGGCATCGACACGAAATTTGAGAGTTATGAGGAGCGGCTGCAGTCTGTGGCTCAAAACGTAAAAAAATTGGAGACGAAAATAGCTTGCGGAACAGCTGGCTCTGTAACCATTTCATCTGCACAGGCTGTCGGAAAGTTCAAAGTACCGCCATTTGATGGGACCTCCTCGTGGACTGCATACAAACTGCAGTTCGAGTCTGTGGCAAAGGCGAACGGTTGGGATAAGGAGCAAGCCAAAACAGCATTAACATTGGGGTTACGAGACCAAGCACTCAGTGTTTTAGAGGCGCTTGGAGGTGAAGTGACTTACGACCGCCTTCTTGAAGCGTTGGAATCACGTTACGGTGATAGTCACTTGGAACATGTCTACCGTGCCCAATTGAAGGACAGAAACCAGCGTCTTAATGAGTCTCTGCAGCAGTGGGCTTTGGAAATAGAAAAGCTCGTGAGAAAAGCTTACCAAGGAGCTTCCTCGTCATTTCTTGACAGCATTTTGGTGCAAGCTTTTATTGACGGGATCAGAGACTTGGAGGTGAGAGCTGCCGTCCGTCTGGGTCACCATGCAACCCTTAAAGATGCTGTTGCTCACGCCCTTGAAGTGGAAGCTGTACGACATGACCCTCGACCACATAGATTGCGTGAGATCTCAACAAATGAGCAACGTGTGTACCGTCGGGAATTCACACCCAGGTGTTATTTCTGCAAAGAGCAAGGACATATTCGGTCTAGCTGCCCGAAACGGACTCAACAAGGTAATGGCCAAGAACAAACGGCGCGACATCCAGATGCGCCGGAGCAACAGGGAAACGAGTAAACGCCAGGACTGCGGGACGGGTGCTGGCTGGTAGTGTAAAAGTCCCAATTCTGATCTCTCAAGCTAATGATGGAAATAGTCTGGTCATCGAAGGAGGTATTGATGGATCACCGTGCCACCTCACCATTGATACTGGAGCAAGTCGGACCGTGATTAGCTCTCGGCTGGTGAAAAATGTACCTAGAGATCATCTACATCAACTTAAGCATCTCCATCTGCAGACAGCTACCGGCCAGCGCATTTCCGTCCGAGGAGAGCAAGAAGTGGCGTTGGAAGTCGGTGATAAGACCTATTGGCATAAAGTCATCGTCGCTGATATCTTAGATGACTGCATCATTGGATTGGATTTTATGAGAAAATATCGCTGTAAAATCGACGTGGATTGTGGCGTTCTGAAACTTGGGTTCGAAGAAATTCCCATGGAAGGTGGCGCATGTGGAAAAGTGTACTGTGCAAAACGAACTGTACTCCAGCCTAAATCACAGACCCTAGTGCCAATAAGACTACCTCAATATGGCATCAATTCTCATCGCTGTGCATTGGTGGAAAAAGTAGACGGCAGTAGTCCCTGGATACCAGCTCGTACTGTGGTAACAACACCAACCACAGCCGTTATAAGAATTTTAAATATGAGCAACAACGAGTGCGTCTTAAACAAAGGGACACTGCTTGGCACTTGTGAGGAGATCTCGTGGATACGTAGTTGCCAGGGTTCGACCAAAAGCGATGCCACAAGTGACAGAGAATCAACAGTGCTGAAACTACTAGAAGATTGTCGCAATGACCTCAGTAAGGTAGAGATGCTGAAGGCGCGGAACATGCTACTACGTTATAAAAACGTCTTTTCTATGCATGGTGGTGACATTGGCAGAACTGGAGTAGTACAGCATAAAATCGATACTGGTGAGGTAACGCCAATCCGTCAACGACCACGACGTGTACCGATTGCTCGAGAAAAGGAGGTGGAGGAAATGATTGAAGAGATGAAGAAGGACCGTATCATTGAACCCTCGGTCAGTCCATGGTGTTCTCCGGTAGTCCTTGTAAAGAAAAAGGATGGAACCACCAGATTCTGCGTCGATTATCGCCGACTGAATGATGTTACGAAAAAAGATAGTTATCCGTTGCCAAGGATAGATGACACTTTGGACACCTTAAGTGGCATGCAGTGGTTCTCAACATTGGACCTCAAGAGTGGGTATTGGCAAGTTCAAATCAGTCAACTAGATAAGGAGAAAACTGCGTTTTCTACTGGAAAAGGTCTCTGGCAGTTCGACGTCATGCCATTTGGATTATGTAATGCTCCGGCCACATTTGAGAGATTGATGGAACAAATACTTGCTGGACTGCTGGGAGAAGCCTGTCTGGTATATTTGGATGACATAATCATCATTGGAAAAGACTTCGACGATCACCTCAGCAAACTAGAGCAAGTTTTGACTAAACTACAGGGTGCCAACTTAAAACTCAGTCCAAAGAAGTGTTCACTTTTTAAACGACAAGTGAATTATTTGGGGCATGTTATTTCGAAGGATGGGATACAAACAGACCCTGAGAAGATAAGTGCCGTGAAAGATTGGCCGACACCAAAAGATAAGACCGACGTTCGTGCCTTTTTAGGTCTGTGTTCATACTACCGGCGGTTCGTGAAAAGCTTCTCCGATATTGCGAAGCCTTTGCATCGGTTAACGGAAGAAAAACGGAAATTTAGCTGGGATGAACAATGTGAAGCCGCTTTCAAAGACCTTAAGCAAAGACTCTGTGAAACACCAATCTTGGGTTTTCCAGATGCAGAAAATGAGTTCGTCGTCGACACAGATGCCAGCAATACTGGGATAGGAGGAGTCCTGTCCCAGAGAAAAGGAGACAAGGAGGCCGTGATTGCTTACTTTAGTAAGTCTTTGTCTAAACCAGAGAGAAATTACTGTGTTACACGAAGGGAATTACTGGCCGTGGTTAAGACATTGCAGCATTTCAGTAAGTTTCTGCTGGGCCGCAAGTTTCATCTGAGGACTGATCATGCTGCTTTAAAATGGTTGCTACAATTTAAAAATCCAGAAGGACAAGTGGCAAGATGGATTGAACAGCTCCAGGAATACGACTTCGTCATCGAACATCGGAGTGGGAAAGCGCATGGAAATGCAGATGCGCTCTCTCGAAGACCTTGTCCGGTGGAATGTAACCATTGTGTCAGGCAAGAAGCTAAAGACAGTGTAGCGATTAGAATAATAAGGACTGATACTGTCAGCGATGAGTGGAGTAGCGAAGCCATGCAGCAAGCACAGCAAGAGGATCGAGACATCAAGCCTATTCTCGAATGGATAAAGGCAGGAACACCTAAGCCGAAATGGAGTGATGTCTCCCAAATGAGTGCAGCTACGAAGAGCTACTGGGCACAATGGGAAAGCCTCGTGATACACAATGGAGTCCTGTGTAGAAAATGGGAGTCTGCAAACGGGAAAGACTCACATCTGCAGTTGGTTGTCCCAAAGATTAAAATTAATGAGGTTTTGAGATCATTTCATGACGGAACTTCAGGCGGCCATCTTGGTGTGAAGAAGACGTTGATGAAGATTCGTCAACGATTCTATTGGATCCATTGCCGTGAGGATGTTGAAGATTGGTGTAGGAAATGTACATGCTGCGCATCGGTAAAAGGGCCGCATACAAGGAGCAGGGGAGCATTGAAGCTATACAATGTTGGAGCGCCTTGGGAAAGGATTGCATTAGATGTTGCAGGGCCATTTCCTGCATCGGAGTCTGGAAACAAATACATCCTAGTAGTAATGGACTACTTTACTAAATGGCCGGAGGCTTTTGCCATACCTAACCAGGAAGCAACTACAGTCGCGGAAAGACTAGTCACGGAAGTGTTTTGCCGATATGGAGTTCCTCTGGAAATACACAGTGACCAGGGAAGGAATTTTGAATCACAGGTATTTCAAGAAACCTGTAGGATAATGGGTATTCATAAAACCAGGACCACCCCATATCATCCGCAGTCTGACGGAATGGTTGAAAGATTTAACCAAACCTTGGAAAGGCATTTGGCTAAGGTTGTTGAGAGCCACCAGAAGGACTGGGATAGTCATATTCCTTTGTTCTTGTTGTCTTATAGAACAGCGATACATGAAAACACAACGGTGACGCCTGCGTGTGCAAACTTTGGCAGAGAACTGAGACTACCGGCTGATCTACTGACTGGACGTCCTCCAGATTCACCGCAAGAAATCACGGAATATGCTAGTGCATTGCGCGATAGACTAAATGACGTTCACACCCACGTCCGTGAATCTGGGCTCCAGGCAAGCGACAGAATGAAAACCCGATACGACCGCAACTCTCATCAAGCCGGGTTCGACGAAGGCTCGTTGGTATGGCTACACAATCCGATGCGTCGCAAAGGCAAATCTCCGAAGTTGTCTCCAACCTGGGAAGGGCCGTATAAAGTTGTCACCAGGATCAATGACGTTACATACCGGATACAACGCAACCAGCGAAGCCCCTTGAAGGTTGTACATGTTGACCGACTGGCGAGATACTACGGATCTAATAATGCTCGGGACGAGCATGTCTAAGAAGGGGGTAGTGCTACGCCCGGCGCTTGGCCACTTCAATATATGGCCAAATTTCCATAGGAGTGAGCGAGACGGCACTATAGAAAGAGACAGCATGCCTTGACGTCACTGTTCTAGAAGGATTGGAATGAATAGAAAGAGACGTCAGGCTAGAAAGAGACAGCATGCCGTGACGTCACTGTTCTAGAAGGAATGGAATAGATAGAAAGAGACACAAGACCTAATAGAACCTCCCAGAAAGTTCCTGTCTTTTTCAGAACGTACCTGTCTTTTCTCGATCTTTCGCTACTCGGCCGCGCCTTATATAAAAGGCGATCTAACAGCCGCTGCTCAAGTTAGTCTAAGACTAGTATTCGAAGCGAACAAAGCGATAAAGTGTGTGAAGCTATACAGTGCGATTATATAAGTGACTGTGTGTTGTGTAAGGAAGAGTTTTCGAATTTCTACGCGCTTTGCTGTAATTGAAGTGAAGCTGAATAAAGCCTGCCTTCAACGGTTGTCCTCGCATTTTCTATTTAAACCGACCCCCACGCTCGTAACAATATTCTCAAGATCACTCGTTCTAATTAATACTAACTTATAACAAAGCTACAAAACTCTGACTTGAGCAACTTGGACAAAGACTTATTTATATAGCAAGTCTATTCAAAGCTGAAAATTATCGTATACTCAATCCAATGAATGGGGTGGGTTAGGACTCGACTAATGGGGTGATCTGGGGCCATTGAGAGACCGCTCAGAATTAGCTACTATTCACTTACTTGATAGTTGAACAGTTGGACGATTTGTTAACTAAATCGCTGCAAGTTGAGATCAGAGAATCAGGTGCTGGTAATCGCCTATTGATTATAATTAGCTGTGGATTCCTTAAGTTTTGGGAACTCGACCAAAGTGTTGGTAAGATCAGTGAACTTAGAACAATAAATTGGTAATTAAACTATGGTTTAATACATGTGTTAGACTCGCAATAGATTACAAATTATTACGGATTCAAAGCCTACCTAATTGGTGAATGATATGAACGCATGATATAAGTGTTGCGTCGAAGGGATTAGCTACTAGTAATGTCATCACTAATATTTTAGTATTCTTAAACCATATACTGTATAGACACAGCTTTACTAAGAAAATTTAGCGATCTATTTTGTGTGAGTTCGCTAATGTCAATACTGTTCTTAAAACTGTCAATTTGTGCACGTCATGGGATGAGTATATATGCATTCAACGAAGCCGTGCACATTTTTTTACACCGTTTTGAAATGACATTTGCAGCATCTATAAAGTTTGTATACAGTCTAAGATAAACTGACTTATAAACTTTCGTGTTCCATGATATATAATTAAGAAAACGGGAATTAACGCTGACACCTGACATTTCGACCAGGTTACACCGGCCGTGGTCCCAGGCTGACTGGCTCAGCGGTGCACGCCCGCCGCCTTCGATTCCGTGAGGTAGTAGGTTCTTCATCTACCGGCACATTTTCAATATTTTCTTTTTGCCATGTACCGTCACATTACACACTCACAGTGTCCCTATTCTGTAAGCAAACTGTCCGGTGTCCATCTGTCTGCGCAGAAAAGCGAGGTTGCATACATCACTGGATTCCATGTTGCAGATAATTTAAAACCATCTTCCCGATTGAAATTTGTATGTTTCTTGATCTGCCTGCCTTTACACCCCAGGTATAAGGGTAAACAACATCGTGGGCACACCGAAAGATGTCTTACCGTAACAGTGTCCAGGTGTCTATAAGATAGATTGCAGCTGTGGTAGTTCCTACATAGGCCAAGCGAAGCGGACTGAACGAGTCAAAGAACACATCGCAGCTGTAAAGAATCGCCAGACGAGTAAATTGGCGATTGCAGAGCACCTGCTAGAAGCAGGTACCAATCACTGGATTGAATTCCACCATATGCAAGTCCTTCTCTAAGGAACATCACTTTTACTCAAGAGCAATCGGGAAAATGGTTTTAAATTATCTGCAACATGGAATCCAGTGATGAAAAACATGCAACCTCGCTTTTCTGCGCAGTCAGATAGACACCGGACAGTTTGCTTACAGAATAGGGACACTGTGAGTGTGGAATGTGACAGTACATGGCGAAAAGAAAATATTGAAAATGTGCGATGAGATGAAGAACCTACTACCTCACGGAATCGAAGACGGCGTGCGTGCACCGCTGAGCCAGTCAGCCTGTGACCACGGCTGGTGTAACCTAGTCGAAAGGTCAGGTAATCAAAGTTATGTAAGTACCTATACCATGATCGCGTTAATTCCCGTTTTATTAATTATATAGTCTAAGATAATAGTACTAAGATAAGTACTACTACACTAATTAATGATGATATTTTAATATTAGAAGGATGTTTCGTGGCTATCGTGATTTTTCTTAGTTTTTAAAAAGAATTGTGAATGCTATTCATTTCATTCAAAAACCAAAGTGCATTCTGAGCTCTTTTTGCCGTAACCACAATTACAATGGAAAGAATGTAACGCGGCCAGCTAACACCCCGGCACAGAGCATTCACGCTGGATATGTAAGTGTTGCTTATGAAAACACATTTAATTACATTTAATGGTATCGTAATATTAAGCAATATTTTTTTCTAAAATGACTTAATTGCAACCATTAATTAGGTCAATTTATATAATGGAAATCATAAAAAAGATCGCAAAAGCTAATACGTGGACCAAAAGTCGATTGCGTCAAAGGGTTGAGAAGAGCGAAGTGAAAAACTTTTAATTGCCTTCTATTTAAAAGGGCTCTGAAGGGTTAAATTTCTGCCGGAACGTTGTGTAAATACTGCGGTAGAAAAAGGATTTTTTCTGGTATAAATGACCGTCTTGGTTGAATGATTGCGAAACTGAATTATTATTAGATCAGTTATTTTGTAAAAGAGGCAGTTTTTTTTTTTGGATATTTTAATTAGTGCTATTAATAACTAGGTTATCGTTTCCTTTTCACTCAGCATTTTTTAGCTCACTGTAACCCCTTACCATCAGATGGGTTGCGTACTTTTATGTAATCATAGTTTTTTTATTTTATCAGCTTTGCTCTAATGTTCGCTATAGAAGAGCGATCTACTCACAAATAATATAATTAATTTAATTACTTACGCCATGCTAAAACTCATTAAACAAAGAAAAGTAATAAAAAAAGCTAATCCATCATAACTGAGTTATTAAGACCAAAAACGAAATTCATAATAAATCATGAAGTGAAAATGTCCCGCCAAATTCACTTTTAAGCCGCACTTTTGAATTGCTGCTAATTAGTTAAAATACAATGATGAATTTATTGCAAAACAGTAAACGCAATACAATATTCATGATAGATGAAACAATTGGCTTATTACCCATGAATCACAGCCCGATTACAATAATCATCGTAATTTCATAATATAATAACAAATCAAAATAAAGTATTATAATATTCTTTTTAATAATCATGAAAGTTTTATTTCAAAAATTAGTCCAAGCTGGTTTCTTGATCGTATCTGACTTTCAGTGACAAAGTTGGTACAACTTAAAGCTGGCTGTAACAAATTGAATGTTTCCGTAATAAAACTACTTATCTAGTATAGATTCAGAGATAATAAGTAGAAAATTCAGTTATTCAGCCATAATTCACCGTTAGCACAAAAACAAGGGGAGCAGACGCAAGACATCGCTTATTCGAGACAAACAGGCTTGTGCCGCACAGTGGGCCAAATGTTCCGTTTATGAAGCTAATGGCAGAAGAATAAGGTCGTAATTCAGGGAATACCTACCTACCCACAAGGAGCGGGAGGATGATATAAAAGTTACTGAAAGAGACAACTATCGTCTTTTTTATCAATTTTCTAAGTGAAAGCAAGTAACTTAGCAAATAAAGCTGAAGAAATGTAATATTTATCAAAATCAGTTCTGATGGTTTATTCATATTGAAGTTTATTTCTTAAATACATAATTATTCTTATCACCTATTTTATCAATTAATACTAATTAAATATTACATACTGAGTATTATAACCTTTATTTTTTCTTTACGAGTTCCAAAAATATGTGAGTATATCTTGGCAAATGTTTGCATCGGCGCGTATGTGCGTATGCAGCCTTGACATTTTAACTACTACTTATCAGAGCATGATACAAAATGACTTGGGGGCCCCATATCGTTTTAAAATGAGCACAGCGTATCGTAATGGAACTTGCAGGCTATTAAATAAATTGGATCAAACTACATCAACTAGTACTTCCAGTAAAGGTATTAATCCTGTTAAAAGTGGGGCAGTGGGAAGTAAGTAGTAAGAAGTCGGAAAGTGGAAATAGCGCACAATGAAGACATAAATCAAGGAGTGCTAGTTACTTGGCGCCTCCAGCGACCTGGCTACTGGATATGGCAAGTAACGTAAACTAGATGTATGGCACAAACTTGGAGATGGTGTCAAAGTTCATACAGAATATGTTATTGCTCGTTATTATGCTCACAGTGGCTATTTCAGAGGCATTTGGTAAAGAAAGTAACCAAATATGTTCGAATAACCAAGACAACTTAAATATATATTTTTATAATATTGTATTTGCGAAATGTAGGCGTAAAAAAATTCTGTTAGGAATAATAACAGGCATCGTTGCAAATTATGGAATAATAATTCTCCGGATTTTCACCTTCCGGCATTTATTACGATATACTTACACTAGTCTGGTACTTTGGTTAGTACCAATACAAAAGAATATTATCTATTCATCAGATGTATTATTCTAAAACAATCAAGTCGCAATTGGTTATTAAAACTGCTGACTAAACCCGTAGAGACTTTGGCTTACCAATTATAGAATCAAATAGGTTCGCAGAGAACTGATCAACTCTCTCTGAGGATTGATAACGAGACTTCCGAAGTTAAGCTTGTTGCGAAATATCGTTGGAAATGCACAGAGACATTGCTTAATATATATACTAATTTACAAAGATGGGTATTCAGGCAAAATGTCCTGTTACAAGAAACTTCCAAAACATAGAAACAAACTATCTAGAGATTCAATTTGATTTCAAAAGGGGATCAAAACCACAATACGCAATACAGCCTGCGGTGGTTAAGAAAATGAATAATACGCCAAAATCTGTGCACTCAATATTTTCGCTCTTCATTGTGAAGGCTGATTAAGGTTTAATGCTCACTGTTAACGTATGAGAGAGAGGGAGAGATGAAAAGAAAATTTAATTCCGATTTGTCAGCTCATTGTTGTAAAATAGACTTCGATATACTTTCATTATTAACACCTGTGTTTTCTAGTTCTCGAAAAACAAATAAAATACTGTGTAATGTTATGATCAAACAAAAGTAATGAACTGCTAATAGTAATAGGAACATAAAATAATAGTAAACTATCAAGAAACTATGGACAAAAAGGTAAAAGTAATCAATAGTAGTATTAATATATAAGTAAAATGATAATGCATGTAAACTGCCTACACCGGAATATTCAACAAAATTAGTCCTCAACGACGTCAATAAAGTTCTATCCACGAATACAAGCCCCGCATGAAAGTTGTTCACAATAACTTGTGCCGTAAGTGTGTCATGACACTAACTAGTAAAAGATTTGTGCGGGAGTAAACGACGAGAGAAAAGGAAAGAGAAGTATTATCTTCTCGCTTTTATTAGGGCAGCCATGTGTGCCGAGTGGATTTTATTAAAAGGGTCCAATGCCGTCGTGATGGTCCGAAACTGACAAAATTATTCACACATAGAGACAATTGCAACAGTTAGAAAGAAAAAGGGTGAGCGATCGCTTTGAAGTTGGATCCCATTTGTAATAAATTATAAGCATGTGCATAGTAAATTGCAATTACAATAAATTGCAGAGCAGTTAGGCGAGTTGTAATAAACGGAACATGCATGAACTCGATGTTAGTAAATTATTCGTGGCTGGCAGCTCCGCTAATGAATCTATCTGATAAGAGCGTGGCCTGACTGCTGGTTGCATGTTTTGGTGATGCGCAACACCTATAGACTAATTTATAAACGTGATAAGGAATTTATTTTTATTTAATTTCAGAATGTAACTGTATTAATTTAGCATTTTATTTAAGTTAACAAGTCTAATTACCTTTAAATTTCATTATTAATGGAACCATATATATTGTTCACCCCCAGACTCATTCAGTATTATAAAACAACATACATATTTTTTAGTCTGACCGCGAGAGCTGTACCATCCCCATGGTGCTGGCGAGGTGGCGGGGATCGAGGTAAACAAAAGTAAAGAAACGGCAAGAATCAATGAGATGAGAGGTGGGACAAATCTCACGATATCATTTGACCGTTTCAATCATATAATCATTTTTGGCTGTACACACCAAACCTATACATGAATCAAATAATGAAATACATAATTAATTAAATAAGAGTATCTAAATAATTCATTTATTTAATGAAATATGAATAATAAATTTAAGTACCGAAAGTTAATTAAATACAACCGGAAAATACTTATCATATATTACTACCCTACTTCCAACTAATGCTATATATGTACATATATGTGAAAGTTTGTAAAGATGTCCTTATATTGGGATGTTCGTTACTCAATCACGCTCTAACGGCTGAACGGATCTTGGTGATTTGGTACAAGTATAAATTAGTCTAGATTAACATATTATATGCTACTTTATATCCTGTGCGGTAAAACTTAAACACCGACGAACGCGGAATGCAGAGCTCCCGATCGCTCACTGTATATTTCGGTCATAATAAATCATTGATAGCAATTTTAAAATTCATGTGACCTACCTCTTAGTTTAGTTACAAAAAGGATTACGATTAGTACCTTGTGACTAGTAATATTTAGAAATACAGCATTTGACTTTTATCTTAATTTTTAAAACATCACTTTGTACAGTTTTCTTTAACAATCTGTCTACATATGTTAATTTTTCTATCCTATATAGATCCTATATAGTATATAGATTTTGAACAAAAAGACGTAAATTCGCGATAGGAACATCCCTAAAAATGGTGTTACTCAACTCTAAGTCCCCTATTAAGAGTGAATGTGGGTCACCGTTTAATCCCATTACAGAATTGACCTCTGCGAGCAAACCTATTGAGTTAACTTAGCGAAATCTTGATGAAATTCAGTGGAACACTACAGGCTCGTACGCCGAGCCCGCACATAAAAGTGATGGAATCAACTATGTGAGAAGTCATAAAACCTTTTCGTTATTTGTTGTTTGTAGAGGTGAGGTGTTTTAACCGACTAGAAACAAGAAATTCTTTCGTCGGCGTGTTTTACATTATATTAATGTAAACTAATTTGTCCAATTAATTAACCGAATTGCGAAATTACATATGCGAGTTCTGTTGAGATTGTTATATTATTTAATGCAACGTGCCTGTTATTCCATGTTGTTATAATTTGTGGGGGTGTACAGGACCACCCTTGGAGCTCAAGTCGGTCTCATCTGTTAGTAGGTGCACCAGTAAAACAGTAGACTAGGCTTTGACGCATGATTTCCTTTCAGAATTGGGCGTCACATGGCAGTCGCGCTCATGAAGGCTATAAAAGCAATAAAAAATAAAACAAATCTCCAGGATGATGACGATGATGATTAGTTTGTACAGCAGAAGTATAAAGTGGTCTGAATTATGATCTATTGATGAACTTTGAAATGAAAACTGAACTTTGCGGTCAAGCTGTATAAATAATTAAT
Organism: Eilema caniola; assembly: GCA_949126895.1. Lineage (NCBI taxonomy): Eukaryota > Metazoa > Arthropoda > Insecta > Lepidoptera > Erebidae > Eilema > Eilema caniola. Next base: position 774,855 of record OX421477.1, on the reverse strand, counting down.
ATTGCGGACGGATGTCTTCATACACTATATCGATAAATTGTTTGTAGGTTGTTATTTATATTATACTAGCTTTTGCCCGCGGCTCCGCCCGCGTGGATGTTGGTTATCGCTATAATATCGGGTATCGTTATAAAATGTAGCCTATGTGTTATTCTGATGTATAAGCTATATTATTGTAAAGTTTCATTAAAATCCATTCAATAGATTTTACGTGAAAGAGTATCAAACATCAATCCATCCATTCTCACACACTTTCGCGTTTATAATATCAGTAGGATCCCAACGCGGCCCCGTGCTGATCATGTATCATAGCTTATGTTTTAGTAGATTGTTTTGATTATATTCGTTAGTTCATTATTTTACATCTACAGTTAAATGATAATATAATCGTCATTGGCAACAGCGCTGAGGTTTGCCAACATCTTACAATTTGCGGGCATAGAGCCAACTGATTATGTTTTCCTTTAATCTGTAAATTAGCGCGCGAACTGCAAACTAGACGCAAACTAGTTGCAAACATATTAAAGCGGTAGGAAACTTCCATCTGCTTATCATATCGTAGTAGAAGTAGACATTTAGTTTGGTCCCATGAAGTGACACTCTATACATAATAAATAGTTTTGATCATTATTATAGTCCGGTTTAAATAAGAATTTGTAAAAGAGATAATCGCTTTTAAAATTATCTTTTATATTTCCAAATTTATTAATTATTTAGTTTGAAAAATAGCCATACATAAGAGTTGCTAGCTTGTAGCCACTCTTATGTATAGATTAATAGATAATTCTGAAATAGATTAGTTCAAAATTATATCAGCTATGCCGTTATTATCAATAATAATTAATTAAATGATTCAGATTAAATTGAAAGGAAATTACAGTTCGGTTCTGCTCACATTTTTAAAACTTATGCATAAATACGTATTGTGTATAATGCTCAAAATAGCAGGTGCATAGGAATTAATTTCCTGAACCATAACTCACATTTTGAAACTCGTTCAACAATGCCATTGTCACACAAACAAAACAAAAATTCCACCGAATACCGATTGATTTATAGAATTACTATTGAACGGTACCCTCCTCGCAGAGAGGGTTGCACCCCAGGCCTCCCGGGGGACCAAGATTAGGGTCTACAATAGCGAACTGAACCAAAAATTTACATAATCTTGGTTCTTGACATTTTCGACTTTTGAAATGAGTGAGAATGAGTGCGGTTCGATGCCCATAGCTTGTTATGGGTGGACCCCCTTCGTACCTGACATGCGATTATCCAATTGGTCGAAATTCGCAAATTGGGAACAGCGATATGTAGATAGGTACACAGTACGTACGACTCGGCATACCAATGCCATAAAATATTCAGCTGACAAGTTGAACGGGTGCTCTCGTACATTTTGAATTTTAGAACGTTATATTAAGTAACTTTTTATAAAGTTTGTAACCAGTACTAAGTGCTGTATGGTAGCTATTTATCAATGAAATTATATGGTAAACATTTAAAATGTATTCATTAAAGAATTTTTGAAGAATAGTGTGAGCTTATTTTTCTTGCTATCAAATACTGTATTATAATGTAATTTTCAAAGACTCGCTCCAGGCATCATCAGTGAATGTCTTGTGACGTGAATTTTAAAAACAAAAAATTATTAGACGAATTGTCAATAGATACGTAACAAAAATATGTCTAATTTGGAAAGAATCAAAGAAATTGGCCCACATACCGCGGATCAATAGTACAATAAACTACACATGAGAGAACAAGATATTAGAAGAAGAAAATGTTATATTTTATGAGAATTTAAGAACAAAGTAATTGGGTGTTGTAGTTTCAAGGACCAATGTAATTGGACTGAAGAGTGACATTAATAATGTAAAGTACACACGGGTGATTTACCGAGCTGATTAAAAAGGTCACAAAGGCAGGTGTACCTACTTGCTCGCAGGTGTACCTACCTGTGTTATGTTTATGTTGTAATTCGACCGTATCGGAATGGAGCCCAAACGCTGTCGATTTCACATTTTGGTGTGCTTGAACATTCGTGAACAAAGGACATACAACTACAAACTGTTCTAGTTATGTCAGTCTTATTGACAAATTTACGCTCTAACTGGACATTGACTACAGTTTGTATTAATTTATTGTTTTAATTTTTTTAAAGACAGCTTTATGAATAAGATATAATGGTAAAAAGATAAAAAGTTATGGGAGATAAAGATTGGTCTGATGATAAAATAAGATATATTTTGCAACCCAATGTTATAAAAGCCTTGGAAATGAATACAAAATGTGATCAGATATGCTAATACCGCAAACAATGCCTGGCCGTGAGCTAATTAAAGTAATACGTCAGTGACAGAATGTCAGATAAAGATATTTTTGTACCTAATTAGAACTTGTATACACAAATTAATCTGTCAAACGGCAAATAATTAACGTAACTAATTAAATTTATTCTTACTTTCGCCTGCTACTTACAGATAACATTGCGATATAAACTTACTTGTGAAATTATTACTAAGTTGAGAACTTGGATGGTTTTGACAGCTCTGTAATTACTATAATTAATTAGATATCCTAACAATACATCCATTAATGATTAAGGGCCAGTCAATGTCTTTCATTACGACAGGAATATTAATTTCAAATTTATGATAGATTTTGATTTTACAATAATATTGAAATAAACAACGATTTAAGGCAACGAGTTGAAATAAACTGAAAGCTGCAGGTGAAAAATCCAGTGCTATTTTGACTTCAGGAAAGTTTAAGTCAAGTAGTGTTCTGCTTACATATAAGGCAAAATCATCTCCAACACCAACATAATTACAACATTTTTCATAAAACAGAACTGGCAGTCTGAAGTCGTATAATTTGTACTGCATTTTGCTAAGTGGTGTTCTAACTCAATTTCATTATTACACCGTTTTGTTATAGCACTGAGAGCCTGCAATTAGATCAGCGCATTCTGCAGTTGCTTTCACTAAGTAATACATTACAGGAGATATTATTTTGTAATTTAATACTTGCATTGTTTTACGTGTAGTTTATTCGGTGTCGGGAATAGGAGTGAGAGCTCTCACGCTCGCCATCTTTCGCGCGCTCCCCTCCCCCCCCCCTCCTATATCAGGGACGAGTATGAAGAGAGCCAGATCGAGAGAAATGACCCTGGGTCAGTCGGGGTGCGAGAGATATGCTCTATAGCTACCTCACCTTCGGCTTTGCACTGCGACGGACAGACGTCGTGCGGTTTAGTCGGTTCGAGTCCAATATAACCTCCCCCTCGGGCACAGGTGGGGGTGGTATCCTAGGGGATTTTCCGCACGATAAAAAAATCGTGTAGACTGTTTATTCTTCATAATCTTCATATCAATAAATCACCATATATAGATAGATATACCATATACCATACATAGGTAGATAATTTCCATTACGTATACGCGCTAAGCTGCCTAGAATCCAGTATGAAGTAACAAGCAACCTCACTTTTATATCGAAAAGACATTAAAATACAGGATTGCTTAAGTAATATAGATAAATATGTGAGTATACTTAGCAAAACAAAAGTCGAAGCTAGGAAAAAAAGTATATTCCTTTATATTAGAAGTAGTATGTATATACTTATCTCCCTGACCGGGTGTATATAACATGATAATATAATATGTTATCATAATTGTAAAAAATAAAACGCGAATTATTTATTATTTAAAAGTATCTGTGCAGGTGTGACGGTGAGATCATGATGGAGCAAAGAGATCATGTCGCGAATCCCTTGGGGGTCCTAACGACTACTGGTAGAAACTTCGGTGCTGGCTGAACAGAATTAAGTCTGGTGGATTCATTACGATGAAAGTACAAGCCATACTTTTAAGCGAGATATTTTACAAATTCATTCCATTCTATTTTATGAGGTCTCATTAGTTACAAAATAAAACGATGTATAGATTATGTATAAGTGTAATAAGTGTTTCATTTTAAGTGGCAAGTAGTAACACACAATCAGAGGTAACAAAATTTGCTTAGTGTTATGCACTCTTGTCAGTGCCTAATACAAAAAATTGCAGATTTATATTACACAGGGCTGCAAAAAAAAAAAAAAATTGGGAGCTGCTTTGGTTTTGTGGCGTATTTTTTTTTTTGGGTGACCTTTTTCGTTTCGTTTCACGTTTTTTGACAATATACGTCAATAAGTGGCAATTTTGAACAATTTACCATTTTTACCATCTTAAAATAAAATATAAAATTTTTAATGTAGATAACATTCATCAGTAAGCAGTAAACGTTTTAATTTTTCCTAGTGGGACTCATTTTGCTTGTGTGAAGTATCTGAAAGGTATCTCTGAAGTATCCAACAGTAGTCTGCCATCATTGAAATGCTCCATCTTTTAGGTTACCGTATCTTTTTTTTCTTGATGTAGGTAGCTCACACAGGCCGTTCATTAGTTAAAAACTTATGATATTTACGGGCCGCATACATTTAAAAACAGTAATGAAAATAAAATTTTACCCTATTATTTATGTTCTCAAATTAACCCAAAATACCATTTTTCTGATAAAACTAAGCATTTTGCAAAAAAACCTGATGTCCTGGAATTTTTTGAGTATTTTTTAGTGCTCAGGACACGCTAATGCATATAAATCAGTTGAAAACATCCATGCAGCATCTCTATTGTAGAGTTTTGTAATCTGTCCGTGTCCCTAACTGAGGACACAGCTTACATACCAGCACGCTTATTGCATAGGACCAATTAAGGTGATTTTCAAACTAAATAAAAATTTCAGTTCTGAGTATAGGTCTGGACATACAGAAATACTTTATGGACTATTTAGCATCATCTTCACAATACCTAGAGCCACGGTTTCCATTACGTGAAGAAATAAAAAAGATCTAAAACAATAAATAAAGCAATAAAAAGTCTAGCAGTGTTAATAGTACCGAGAACAATTGAAAGCTAAAAACAGTTGAAGTGCGTGCTTGGAGCGCGGCCAGCGAGCGGCGAGCACTCGGCGCCGCGAGAAACATGTCGGCGTGTAACTTACTCGTACTTCTGTTTATAATAAAACTATTGTAGTTTAAAGAACAGGCTTTCCACCGCACTGTGTTTATACTAAAAAAGAAGGGTAATGTGTTTGACTTATCTCCCTCCCTATGTTCTCTGTAACTATACGGCTGAACTGATTTTGATTAATGATGATGTCGATAAATTAGCCTTTTTAGGTAGTCTTTCTAATAGTATTTATGCTAGTTCTCAACTGAGTATCTGCGTATCCACAAGTGGATACTGAAAACTTTCAAAAAAAAGCTTGTGCTTATTTACTAACTTGCTTGGAAAATAAGAAACCAAATAAATAATTTTTTGTACACAAATTACAATATTCATGATACAGAAATTAAGAATTGAATGAAATTTTGAATCATTTACTATGCCAACTTTTCAAATCGATTAAGATAGGAAAAAGTGAATCGCTCAGGCGGGACTCGAACCCGCGATCTTTCCCTTACAGGGGGAATGTTCAGAGCATTCCCCCTGTAAAGGAATTAAGAAGACAAGAGCAGTACAAAGGGCGGCCTTATCGCTTTACGCAATTTCTATCAGCCAACCTTATCGTTTCTAAAGAGTATTTTAGTAGCACAAGAATAAAAAGTTTGCATGAATGAAATAGAAGGTTAGTAATTACATAGTCTTTGTTAATTTTATTTTGAAATAAAAATCTATCTCGTTTGAACAAGCTTTAAGCACTTGTGTGGGAGAATTTTAAATTTGGAATGCGAGCTTCTGTTGTCTGTTTTGCATACTGTTTCATTGTTTTCTCGAGACGTCCTTATTGTGTTGCTGAGGCTGCTTGTCGATATCCTTGTTGCGTCTTATTTATTGGCCAGTTTAAGGAAATGCTCCTGTTTGTTTTGTTTGAACTCAATATTGAAGAAAACATCTTCACTTATACAACTAAAGTATGTTCTTTATATCATTCTTTGATGTGCTTATTTAAAATACAATTTTATTTCTGTTTTTGTTTTCATTTGAAAAGTTTTAAAGTAATCAGTTAATTATATAAATTAAAAATGTATAAAGCCTCAGATACGAAAAATAAACGAAATTATTAAAGAAACTATTTATATACAAAACTATATTACGCAAAATAAAATAAATGTATGTACAAAATAATTGCCAATAAGTTATACATCTAATTTATATAAATAATTTAGGATTGGATAATAACTACTTAAATAAAATGTATAGATAGAATATTTCGTATTTCCTGTAAACACTGGTCGATGGCCATACTAAGGGCATATCTTATTGCTAGTTCTGCGTGTTCACATTTAACTGATGAGGGTATATTGGGCCCTTGTGATAAATTATTACGTCTGTAAAGAACATGTTGGGCTGTTTTAAGTAAACCTCTTTTACGGGACGGTCGAAAGGATAGCTAGAGGGTTTATCGTCAATGGCAATGTTCTCAAGCTCCTTCTTATCCTTGGTAACAGGGTTGTATGGATATATGAACACAAAAAACTGGAGTGGATGTCCAGAGTTAGTACCCCTAGGTAGCATCATTCTTCGTGGATACTTATTAGAGTCACTAGACGTCATGACCAAAGGAACTTTTTCCTCATTCAGGTACTTTCGAATCTTGCTTGTAGGGAAAGCCTCGTCCTTGAAGTGCAAGAACTCAAGAGAATTACGTGTCACATTGTTAAATCCTAAATTGAGTTTCTGTACAAACCAGTCGACTTCAAAGAAGTTCACCCAATCATCCTCAAAGTTTATTGGGTAACCATTGCCAGTGTACTTGGGTCCGATGAAGAACTTGAAAACAACATCTGAGTCTATATCAGATTTGATATCGATGTTAATAGAGAAAGCTTCGTGGTTTAGACGAGGTTGACGGATCACAGAGGAAGCACTTCTTCCATTACCATCTGCTTGAGTAAACATAAAGCTGTCCCTGACTTCATAGTTACCGTAATCGAAGTAAGTCACTAATTTGTCAATTTTCACATCGTTAATTTGAACTTCTTTGAAAGAGAGATCGTTATAGGAGTATGGTGGCAGGTGTTGCTTAAACTGTTTAAAATAACCCCCAATTCTCTGAAACAGCTGGTAGAAAACAGGGTCACGTAGAGAAGTCTGAAAAAAGTGAAGAGCGCTTGGCAGGAATGCGTACCTGTAATTATCAAATTATAATTTCCTTTTAATATTTTTGGGCAAAATATACATGACAAAAAAGAAAAAAAAAAAATACTACCAAGGTGACAGACGTGTGCAACATCAGTGGCATCACACTCGTACAGGTAAATTAGCTTGGAGAAATTTTTGCGTTTGTAGTAGTGTACGGTCAGCAAATAAAAAAAAAAAACAACATTTTATTTTTAGTTTTTATTTTTTTAAAGGTAATATACGTTTGTGGCTGGAGCACACCAAACGCGTTCACGTCTACGCATACGCACTACGTACTAATACGGACGTGAAAATGTGATTCACTGCATTGTAATCTATGGAACTGTATGAGGCAGACAAGCCAGTTCCAAACATTACAAGCAGTGAATGCGTGTATGAATTAGGTGTTCTCCGGCCATAAATGTTCTATTCTAATAATTCATCAACCCCAGGCATATCACAATCATCCCCATCCTCGCTTACATCAGATGAATTATTTAAATTAATTATGATTCGTTCTGATATTGTGTCTAAAGCTGCGTCTCTACCCTGATATTTGTTTTCCTCCTCAATAGCATGCAGACAAACTTTTCTCCATTCCTCTACAGTTATGGCGTTCATTTTTTCTTCAGCTAATGACATTATAACCTTCATATATTATTCATTGCGACATTCTTTTTTGCGACATATGTTTTCACTATCCCCCATATATTTTCTATAGGATTAAACTCCGGATGGTATGGTGGTAAACGCAGCACAGTATGACCGTGCTGTCGTAATATTTCGTCTATCTTGTACTCTACAAATCTCGCCTTGTTTTGCAGAATCAGTTCATATAATTGAGGCTTAAGCAACGTGGATGAATGCTCAATGTTTCGAAATGTCAGCCAGTCAATCATTTGCTGTTTTCTAGAATTACTATTCGGTGCAGGATTTTGTATTGAGTTATGATATGGTGCGTTGTCTACAACAACAACACTATTTGGTTGTAAGTTGGGTATTAATTGAGTTTGAATCCACCTTGAATAGTTGTCATAGTTCATATTGTCGTGGTAATCTCCACTTTTTTGGTTGGCTTTAAACATAAGCAATGCATTTGGTATAAAGCCATCCATACCACCGGCATGAACAATGATTAAGTGGTAGCCTTTCGATATATGTTGCTTCAAACCTGAAGTGCTTCCATCTGACCAAGATTTCGAGAGGGTATGTGATGTATGTATATATGTTTCATCGGTGTAAACAATTGGTCGGCGTTGTTCACGATATTCAGCAATTTTCATTAAATAATTAATTCGCAAGTATCTAATTTCGTGTTTTTCCATAAGAAGTTTCCGGTTATCTTCTGTTTGCTTCCAATTAAAACCTAATGACATGACGTGTTTTCGTAACGTGCTGACACAACCTTTATAATCGATATCTTCTTTCAATTTTGCGTGCAAAGTTTTCAAAGTGGGAACTTCTTTATTTGTGATGTGGAAGTCATGAATTGTTCTGCTGATAACTTGCTGATCAAAGTTATCGATTACTATTGTAGGTTTACGATTCGGTTTCTTTTTAGGAGATTTAAATGTTACTTCCTGATCTGAAGGACGACATTTGCTTTCTGGTACTACCTTTCTGACGGATGCTATTGAAATTCCTGTTGATTTAGCAACTAATTGAGTGGGGGTCATAATACTGCTCGGGTTGTTTTTACACTCATTTTCGAAATATTTGTACAAACAGTACAAAACTTCTTTAGTTTGAGAAGTCAAAGGCTTGCCTCGACCATGTTTTAACACTGGAGCCATTTTGAATTAACAATATAAAGTTACAACACTTACACACAAATTAAACACTTCAACAAATATTATAACAATAATAACAAACAATAACAACAATCAACAAATACAAAATTTAACAGTTAAACTACGTAATAATTATAATTTTTGAATGAAATGTGTGCTTTATGTTCTAACGGTACCAAGCGACTGACGCCGGACTGCACGTGGCACCTGCGGACAGCGTAAACTGGTTTATTCTGGTTTTGTGCGTGTTTCCACTTTCCACTATCAAGTGACGATTTATTTATTTGTTTTGTTTCGTAATTATTATGGTCAAAACTTTTTACCTATAGTTAAACTACTATCATCTAAAGAACGACACGATATTTTATTCACGGTAGTCGCCTTGTCGTTTGCTCAAGGACGTGAAATTGAATGTTTTTTTTTTTATAAAGTCAAATCCTCTTTCTTTAAAATAAAAACTTGTTTTTATTGAAAACAAAAATCAGAGTGTTGCTAGGGATAAGTATAAAATTAAATAGTAATGTTAGGATATCGAAACATTTTTGTATAGGCCAGAACGATATAGTGGAAACGCGCGCTAAGATCTGAGTAATATACACACCACTACATATGCAAAAATTTCTCGAGACTGATTTCACTGTACTGCCGACCCTGTAAGATCCTTCTAACAATCTTTTTAGAAACTTTTAGTGAACAGTTTATTTAATTGGTCTAGCGTTTTGACCAAGGTCTCGTAAATACAAGAAAATAATAATGCCGTACACACTTATCATAAGATATCGGGCTCGCTCCGAGAACCTGACGTGCAGTAACCTCGTAAGAGCGTTGGTAGTTTTTGATGTATTCTTCCAAGTACAAGTCGGCGTTGGTTTCCCAGTAATTACCAACAAAGTTGATAGACTTTGGATCAGTGAAGTTAACTACCTTATCGAACTGTAAATTAAATTTTTACAATCATCACATAAATCACAAATAAAAATTGCAGTTTTTAAGAATATTATACTTACAGTACTAAAATGGCCTTGTTGGAGGTATTGAGAGAAGGTTTTCTCATAAGCGTCCAAGAAACTAATAGATTCTGAGTTCTTCTCTGTGTTGATGGCATAATTATTGCCCCTTTGAGTAAAAGAAGTGAAACCAGTAGTTAGTTGCGGACGGTAACCAGTCTGGAGTGGCAAGAACCAAGAAAATACTGTAGTTTTGGCTAAACTATTGGAATCCCGTTCTAAACCATAACGTGCTAACATTTTCCGATAGAAATTAAACATTCCTTCGCCACGGCGGTCCCTGAATTCACCTAATTTGTTGGAGTTCCACCAGAAAGGTAGATTAATGTGAAAATAATATAAGTGAGCATTCACTTCGACGTCCTCCATGAAATAGTTCAGTCTGTGTTCCTCGTTGGGGTAAGTAAGAGGGCTGGAGAGATTAGCATAAAATACAAAACTGTCCTTTTCTTTAACTATGCCGTATTCATTGACTGAGTAGTCATCACTGAGAAAATATTTTAAGTACTGTTTGTGTAAAACATCCATGTTGAAGAAGTAACGGTGATATATTTCATAAGGATCTGGGAACACAAGTTCTTGAGTATCAGGTCTTTGACGTAGTACAACATCATATACATATAAAAACTGTCCTTCATTAATGTGCACTTTAGCCCAAGCAGTGGTATTGTAGAAGACATCAAAATCCTTAGCGTAGTACAGAACACGGAAGAGGGCGATTGCTTCAACTCTCATCTTTTCATGAAAGATTGAAAATTCATAGTTTTTGGGCATGACACCGGTTTTATAAAGAGTCAGAAAGTCTTCAACTGCCTTTTTGTTCTGTAAACAATTGAATACATTATTTTTCTAACTTCGCGTATAAATGTTAACTTTATTAAAATATAACTTCTACATATCTTTTACAATTTAAGTATATTTATCTATGCCTTTTTCGTAATTTTAAACACCTACTTACAGTATAGTTGTCTATATTTGATTCAATGCTATAGTTCTTGCCAATCTTGTAATAATCTGCTGAAATGCCATTTTTGTCGAACCGGTCAAATAGAGAGAGCACTTTTGTTGCACGTGAAACGTAATCTGCATCAACTGTTGAAATGAAATATATTTTTGGCTGTTAAATCTCTATAACTAATAGAGCACGACTATTATTACAATTGGTATAGTGTTATTCTTCCCAAGACCACGCTCGGTCGCCATGTCCAGGAGACTATAGGCTGTACCACTAACGACCGTGACTAAAACCTTCGCACTGTTTCCTTTCATTGTTTTGGCGGAAATTGTCATTTGTATTTTGTTAAGCAAAATGTTGTAATAATAAATTATGATTCCCCTTCTTCTGGAAACTTCAGAATTTCTCAAACATGTTCTTTGACAAAAACCTTTGATTTGACGATTACAAGCAAACCAAATATCCTAATAGTTACTGCTGCTGCCGCTAGGAAGTGATGTATGTGCAATATTTGAGACAACAGATTTTTATTTTAATAGATAGACTAGCCTTCCGCCTATGACTCCGCCCACGTGGATATCGGGTTTCGTGACCTCTTTGGTGGTTCTACACAATCAATTTACGATTAAACAAACATAAGAGTCCATTTTCTTTCTCCTTTCAAACAAAAAAAAACCGCTTATAAATCCGTTCAGTAGTTTTTGCGTCCACCGTGGAGAAACAGGCAAAAATAATGTAATGTGTTCTTTATCGTTAATAAAACGGGTACACTACATAAATACGAAAAACTTTATTCCCAAAGTCGCAATCACGAATTTCAAAAAATTCCGAATTATATAATTCCGAATGATCCGAATGCCGAAAGTCAGAAATCCGATTTATCATAAATCCTATTTATTGAAAACACGAATTTCAAAATTCCATAAGTTCTAAACTACGCATGTGTCAGAATTTCGAATTCCAAGATACCGAACCATTACAATTCCGAATGCATAATAATCCAAAATATCATAAATATGAATTCCGATTATCAAAATTCCGAAACAACACAAATCCAACAATCAAACTCCTTGGGAACTTGTTTGTTATTTTGTAAAAGGATTGTTGCTGTTCTCGGGCTTCTCGGGGTACACGAAAAAATATGAAAATTGAATGGGCAGACCAGTACCACGGCAGTATAAATGTGTCAGCCAGCCTTCTAACCTAACCTATCCAACTCGGATTGTACAGCTTTCACAATAAACCTATCACTAATTTTCTGTGAATCCCCCTTTCTCTACCCCCACGGGGATTTACAGGCGTGACTATATGTATGTATGTAATTTTCTGTCTTAATTCGAGGTGGTGCCCCATCTTACAAATGGCCTGAGCATTAGTCAGCCAGGTTATTAAATGTTGTAATAAACACTACGGCTGAATATCATGCCGGCCGTTTATTGAATGGCGCCGTTTAGTTAACAGCCTAGGCAGTTAATTGAACAACTGATTAAGCTAATTGGCGGCGACAGTAACACGGCGAGTCGCCTTTAGGCTTCAGCTTAATTTTTATATGAATGAAAATTGGAGACTTATTAATTACTTAATTTAAAAATGTATTGATAACCTGCTTATTCATGCGTGACTTGACAAATCAAACGTTTATCTATTTTACATACTAATTTTAATATGAGCAATGAATTTTCGGAGTTTTGAAACTAGGAATGTGGTTTTTAGGGCTAATAACAATACGGATTTTTAATTATTCTTACAAATGAAATTCGGCACAGTGAATATTCGTATTTATGACTTTCGGAAAAATAACTATCGTGTTTTTGAATAGTCGGGGTTTTGTTTCTTAGGAATTATAAATAATCGGAATTTTGAAAATCGGAATTAAATATTTTGGAATTTTTGGGTGTTCTCTAATAAAATATAACCCAAGTATTTTTTTGAATATCTCCAATAAACAACCATAACCAATTGTACAACTCAAAAGTATATGGTTCTTCAAGAAGGTTTCTCCAGGGTCGGCAGCATGATTGTTGCTGCATACATCCATAGGCTACGGTAACCACTTTCCATCACGTGGGCTGTGTGTTTGTCTGCTACCTAAGTAGTATAAAAAAATAGATGTTATATTTCTTACCTGTCTTAAATTTGTAGTCACAGGTTGGCGCGGATTCGGCCCAGGATAGAGCCACGAACTCCGCGAGTATCAGGATGGCCTTCATCCTGTTTGTGTGTGTGTGGCAATTGTGCCACATAACCTGTTAGGTTAGCGTCAGCTGTTGCTTTTATATTAAAAATAGATACTTCACTATTCACCTCGTACTATTTATCATATGATTTATGTTGTTTATTCAATATTTGCTCACTTGCATTTGTGTATCTAATAGGTAATTAAATTTATTCAGCACGGTTGTGTGTGACTTGCTTTAGAATTTTGTTTGTTGTTGTTTATTAATTTTTGCTCAACTACGTAATGTAAATGAAAAAATATTTCTTACTTTTCTTCTTTTATTTCTAGGCATATAAATAAATGTCTCTCTGTTTGTTATTTCATCACGTGAAATCTCATGGTTCAGTAAAATTGACAAGCGCATATATATATGTCACCGCCAACTAGCTTAATCAGCCATTTAACTACTGCTTAGGCGGTTAACTAAACAACGCGATTCAATGACCGGCCTGAATGACACATATACATATACACTTTTTCATACAAATTTATATGACAAGGTGCATACCTATCTCCTTTGATGCCTACCACTCCCTGTAGTCGAAATATATAAGAAGAATAAAATAATAAACATGTCAAAAACTTATTTCATTATTTTAGTCATTTTGCACCTGTGACTAATTATTTTATTTCAATTTACTATAAATACCTTTAGTTACACAATTTTTACATAATAGGTCGATACATATGAAATTGCCGTTTTATTAAAGAAATTGGAGGAAACCCAATTTGCAGTACCAATATTATTGCATTTTTTTTAGGAATGATAAATCCAAATATTATGTTTTTTTTTGTGTGTATGAATGAGACAACATTAAGCTAGCAACAACTTTTATTACATTTTTGAAAAGTGACAGCTGTAATAATGTAATCCGAAATTTATCATCAAAATGGATAGCATTTAGGAAGTACTGTTTTTGTAGATCGAATTTAATTTATCGTGCGGCTATTAAAAATAAAATTTAATACAGAGTTGTAAAATCTTAAAATCAACTTTCAAACAAAGTATAAATAATGAAAAAAGCTATTAAATTACAGGAATAACGAACTCACGAATCTGTAAGAAAATTTCGGCAATTTCATATGTAACGACCTAATATAATATTAGGGGTTAAAGTATGAAATTGCCGATTTGTACTGACAAATTGAAATTCGTTTTTTTTTAATTTAACGTATTTTTGACGTGACAACGTCTTATAAATTGGTTTGCCGGGTGACACTTCAAGAAACTGCGTTACGCTCTGCGCGTTACGCTCCGCGTTATGCGCTTACAATGAGAGCGAGTGAGAGGCACGCATCCCTTCCAGCCCGCCTAAGAGCGAGAGAGACAGACATAACATCCTTCTTCCTACTATACGAATGAATATTCACATTAAAATTATTTTACCACTCAAAGTCGTTGTCACGTAAAACTTTTTAATCAAAATAATTACCATTATTATCTATACATTGCTGCCATCTAGTAGGAAGGTCATTTATGCCTTTGCGATAGAACTCTGGTGATCTAGATTCGACAAACTGTGTGAAAGCATTTTGTACTGCCTCCTGAGAAGAAAACTTTTTATCACATAGAAAATAGTCCAAATCACGAAAAAAATGGTAGTCTGTTGGAGCAAGGTCTGGCGAATACGGAGGGTGACGGATAGTTTCTAATTGCAGTTCCTGTAGAGTTAAAACGGTTTCTCGTGCTGTATGAGGTCTCGCGTTATCATGGAGCAATAATGGTGAAGATCGATTCATGAGTCGGGGCTGTTTCCCTGCTAGTTTTGCTATCATTGTTCGGAGTTCGGCACAGTAGACATCTGCCGTTATTGCTTGACCAGATCGTAGAAAGCTATAGTGAATAACACCATGCTGAGACCACCAAACAGTTACCATTACCTTTTTATTGGTAAGCTTTGCTTTAGGACACTTGCATTTTTCGCTTACGGTTATCGTAAAGAATCCACTTTTCATCACATGTCACAATTCGATCCAATATTCCTTCATTTCTGTATCGATTCAACAAGGCAACATATGTTTCAACACGCATTTCTTTCTGCAGATTAGTCAAATCATGAGGTACCCATTTTTCTCATTTTTTTATTTTATTGATTTGACGCAAATGAGTCAATATTGTTGGTAAGGTAACGTTAAACCATGCAGCTAATTCCTGGGTAGTTTTGCTCGGATCGGCTTCCACCATGTCTTTCAATTCATTGTTATTCACCTGTGTGGACGGCCTTCCTCGTGGTTCGTTCTTCAAATCAAAGTTTCCATCACGAAAGCGTTTAAACCAAAATCGCACGGTGCGTTCATTAGCAGTCCCCTCTCCAAACGCAACATTGATATTGCGAGCTGTTTCTGCCGCGTTAGTTCCGCGTCGGAACTCGTATTCAAAAATCACTCGAATTTTCGAAGTATCCATCTTTCTTGTCTAAGCTGAATAAAAAAAACAACAGAAAGTCGATTATCGAATGTTGCACATTTTTAAATGAAGAACTACATAGGTACCATGTGGAAAAAGTTTCACTCAAAAATCTCAAACCATGAAGGTTCTATGTCAATTCGAAGTACCTATTACAATGAAACGGCAATGTCATACTTTAACCCTTATTATTACAGATGTATTGGCAAAAAATAGATTAAATTTATAAAGTTACCATATATACACAATACTAATTAAAAAAAAAGACTAAAACTAAAAGTTAAAATGCGTCGTGGAATTCTTCCGCATCGCATGCCTCTTGTGGTTTTTTTTTACGTGCAGGAAATCCCCACGGATACTCCCCCCCCTTCGAAGCCGAAGGGGGAGGTTATGTTGGACTCGAACCGACTAAACCGCACGCCGTCTGTGAGTCGATGTGCTAGGCCGAAGGTCAGGTTGTCTCGTGACATATCCCTCGCACCCCAGCTGACCCAGGGCCATTCGTCTCGGTCTGGCCCTCCTCGGGAGGGGGGACCACGCGGTCAACGACGCGCCCCCGGTATGGGGGGCGCGCGCATCGTCCTACTATGCGCCCCGCCGCCGTGGCCTGCTTCTGCTAGGGTGACGAGCGGCTCCACCCGTCACCCTCAGGCCCGCGCTCATGGGGGGGCAGAGGTCGGTTTACGCCCTCCGACGCCCGAGCCGCCTTCGAACGCGGCCAGCGATGTCCGCGAGTCGTTCTCGCTCGCTGCGCCGCGCCCGCTCTGCTGTCTCCTTCACGAGCATGACCTGCTCGCAGAAGGAGGCGCTGGCCGCCCACGCATCCGCGCAGCGGACCATCGCCGCGAGCAGGGTGGAGAGCGTGAGCACTCTCACCCCCAGGGCCGTCACAAGCTCCTGCCTCGGCGTTTCGCACGCCGGACACTCGGTGAGCGTGTGCAGCCCCGAGTCCACACTTGCGTCGCAGTGATGGCACTCGGGCGTTGGCTCTATGCCCATCAGATGCAGGTATCGCCCGAAGTTACCGTGTCCGATAATGACCTGCGTCAGACAGTACGAGAGGCCACCGTGTAGCCTCTCTAACCTCTCCCCTATGATGAGTCTTACCGCCGCAATCACGGCGTGCCCTGCTCGTGGTTGCTCAAGTTTTAGCTCCCACTCGGTCACCATGGCCCTGTGGAGCCGGGATTTCTCGGCCCGAATTTCTTCGGGCTCCGGATCGAATCCCCGCCCCCGTGCCTCCCTTTGGAACCGATACAGTGCCGAAAGGGTCCTCGCTTCCAGGATCCGGCCAGGAGACTCGCCGCTTTGAAAGATATCGTGTGGTATCCCCTGATGGTTGTAGAGGCCACCGTCCACTGCGCCGCGTGGAGCAGAGGCAGGAATCTGGCCCCCAGGGACTGCCTCTTGTGGTAGCGTTCCCAGAAGACTGGCAGCATTGCCACGTTGTATGGCAATGCTTAATCTCTGACCTAAAAAGAGGCCAGCTTTCTGGTCACGAGAAGCATCGACCATACGCTTCGCAATCTCCCTGAAGAGATTGTGGGCGCTCGGACCCCAAGGTCCAAACGTTTCGACTCCAAACGGCAACGGATCAAAGTGTATTTGAAAGTTTGACATTTTTGAAGATATCCTGATGAAATTTGGTATAAAAATAGATTAAAGCTTGAGAACAGATATACGCTACCTTTTACTGCAAAAAGGGGGTAGAGGGGGGGGGGATGATAGGGTTATTAATAAAAGTTTCTCATTTTTAAAAATGGCCAGATGAAATTTGGTACAGAGATGGATTGGAGCTTGGGAACGGACATGGGCTATGTTTTATAGCGAAAAAAGGGGTAGAAGGGAGGAAAACAGGGCTGTGGGAAGAAAGTTTATTTGAAAGTTTGTTATTTTTGATGAAATCCTGATGAAATTTGGTAGAGAGATAGATTAGACATTGGAAACGGATATAAGCTACCTTTTATTGCGAAAAGGAGGGTAGAAGAGGAGGGAGGGGGAAAAGGGCTAGGGGATGAATGTTTAGTATTATCGAAGATTTCCGGAAGAAATTTGATACAAAGATGGATTAGTGTATGGGAACGGACATGGCTACCTTTTATAGCGAAAAAAGTGGTTAAAGAGAAGAGGGGTAAATAGTGGATAATATGACTTATTTTTTATTTTATATTTTTTTTTATTAATGAATTACGGATCATCTAAATTTATATAATTATTATGTTATTTGTGCTCTGACAATATTGTAATTTGATTTAATTTATTATATCGAAATGCCAGATTCCAGACAGACATGTAAACAGACCATATTTATTTTGCGTAATCTGGTTAATCTTGGTCACTGAATTTATTTTATTGTATTGTGTGATTCTTGCTTGCTTTTGTTTTGTTTAGATTTTAAGAAGTTCAAACACAATGTTAAAATTGTTTATGAATAATAAATAAATAAATAAATAAATAAATATATATGAAAAGTTCTCTTTGAATATATCCTCATTGAAATTTAGTACAGAGGTAGATTAGAGCTTCAGAACGGACAAAGTCGAGCAACGAGCCGAATATAGAGGCGAGTAGAGAGGCAAGTAGAGATCGTTATAGGAGCGAGTAGAGAATCAAATAGAGCCCATTAGAGAGACTGGAGTAGAGAGGCGAATAGAGAGATGAATGTAGAGACGAGTAGAGATCGAATAGAGAGTTGAGTAAATTCGAGTGATTCGAGTAGAAAGGCGAGTAGATAAGCGAGTAGGAAGGCGAGTAGAGAACCGAGTGGAGCGAGTCAAGTAGAAAGGCGAAAAGAGAATCGAGTGTATGGGTATGAGGAGAATATAGAGTCCAGTAGAAAGGGAAGTAGAGAAGCGAGTAGAGTTTCGAGTAGATAGTTGAGAATAGAGTCGACTATAGACTCAACACTAAGCGATAACCGATATGCACGCGGGCGAAGCCGCGGGCAACAGCTAGTTATAAATAGATTGATTGAGTAGCGTCGGGCTATATTTAAATAGTACAGCACATTATTATATGTTTGTGTTGCTATTGACAGTCTGATCGTGATAATGCAAACACAAGAGAGGTTGCTGCCATACCTTATGAGTCACCTTCAGTAATATAATAGTAGTTTATCTACTCTGATACTATAATACAAAGATTATAAAATTGAAATCAAAACTCTTATGACAAACATTACGCACAGGCCAAAAACAAAGTTTTATTACGATACAGGTCTTGTATGGACACCTATATCATTAAATATCTTTTTAATCATAACGATACACCTATATTACCTCCATCTGGACCAAGAAGGTTGAAGGGTTGGCAAACAAAACCTCATGTTCTGAATATAGATGACAATGTCATAACAAATCCCAAAAAAATAGCGAATATCTTTGCTGATCGCTTCATTCATAGTACATCTTTAGAGAGTGATCAGAAAAACAGAGCAACTTCCTTCCTGAGGGATTCTACAGCAAGAGTGGAAAGTAACCTAGTGTTTAATCTAACAACACCTAACGAAATAAAAAAAATAGTCAGCAAAATGTTAAATAAAAAATCGATGGCTTTGATGACCTACCTATTTCCATAGTAAAGGATAACATCGACATACTGGCCTGTCCACTTTCGGCCTTCTTCAACAAATGTATCGAAAAATCTATTTTTCCTGACCAGTTTAAATTGGCTAAGGTGGTGCCGATACATAAAAAAGGATCAAAATTCGATCCAAAAAACTATAGACCAATATCACTGCTACCAATACTATCAAAGATCTTCAAAAAAAGAATCAAAACTCAGCCAATGGTACATTTAAACATAAATAAAATTTTAAACTTAAGGCAATTCGGATATCAGAGAGGGTTTGGTACTTCAGATGCAATAAATACCTTAGTGAATGACATAGAAATGAATGAAAGATTAAAGGTGGTAGGGATATTTGTGGATCTAAGTGCTGCTTTTGACACAATAGATTACGAACTACTACTCAAAAAACTTGAACACTACGGTTTTCGGGACAACGCCCTCAAACTGATGGAATCGTACTTGCATAATAGGCGTATGTATGTCGAAATTAGAAACATAGACGAAGGTAAAAGTGAAGTATTACACTCATCCAAAATCACAACGATACACAGGGGTGTACCACAGGGATCTATTCTGGGACCTATTTTATATATTATCTTCACAAATGATCTTATTAACCTCATGCAACAATCTCAACCAGAGGCAAAACTTGTAGTCTTCGCAGATGACACAAATATAGTGATAGAAGATAGAAATTTGGGCAACTTAGAGATCAAAGCAAATCTTTTTCTGGCACGGTTATCTGATTGGTTCACAGCAAATAATTTAATATCAAATACAGATAAAACTAATGTAATCTTATTTAAAACCACAGCTCGTAACAATGAAACAATTAATTTAGAAATAAATGGTAACAAAATTCAACCTGTAGACCATGCTAGATTTTTAGGTGTAGAATTGGATTCACAATTAAATTGGAAACAGGAACTTGGAGTGATGGATTCATCAATTTCTTCTGCTTGTTATGCACTAAGGAGTCTTCGGGATGAATTAGATATTGGTCAACATAAAACAGTATATTACGCGTTAGTCGAATCTAGGATCAGATATAGCAAAATGCTCTGGGGAAACAGTTATGCCTATAATAGTCAGAGAGCATTCATCTTACAAAAGTGAGCAATCAGAACAATGGTCAAAATTCCACAATTCGAATCTTGCAGAGAGCACTTCATTAAATTAAAAATACTGACAGTGCCCAGTCTGTACATATTGGTTCTACTAAGTGACTTAGCAAAAAACATTAGTCGTTACGAGTCACAGAAAGAGCGCCAGGTAAGGGAGAGTACGCGAAGGAAGGTTATAAAACATACAATTTTTCCAAACCTAGATATTATTGTTAAGCACAGTTCTGGGTATCAGGCAGTGGAACTTTTTAACAAGTTGCCTATTCATCTTAAGTTATTAATATTTAGTGTAAATAAGTTCAAAATAGAACTCAATGCCTTTTTATTGGAAAAGTGTTTATACTCCATATCGGAATTTGTGTCACTTGATGAAAGTAATAACTAAGGTGTGATATCGAATCGATCTCTTTTTTAAATCATTTTATTGGAATATAAATCATTTGACATGGGTACCTTTTGACTTAATCACTGTATTAATACTATTTTTGACATGTTGATACTTTTTTTTTTTCGACCTTCTGTAGTTTTTTTTGTTGACATTCCTCCTGACCTCAAATTCGTGTTGTACTTTTCTTTGTCATCGACGTTTTCGTTTTTGTTGTATTGCTGCATGTTAATATCTACATCATAATTATTATAATAGCAAACTTTAATTTATCTTATCCACTAAAATGTATATCAAACACAATGTGACATTGTTATTGATTAAATAAATAAATAAATAAATAAACCTCTACTTTAAAAAAGAAACCGCCGATTCGGAAGAAAAAAAAAGAAACACGCATGCGCAATCGATGTTTGGCGCCAACATTTTACATTTAAATTAAAAAAAGGTTTAGTTTTGTTTGTAAAATAATTTAGTTTATGTATTATAGTATGAGAGTAGATAAAGTAGTGTATGGCACTGTACATAACTTGGTCTTATAACACTCGCGTGACATTATAAAGAAACTCGCCTGCCGGCTCGTTTTTTTAAAACACGCTCGTGTTATAAAAACCCTTATTATGCAACAGTATCATAATATATTATGATACTGTTTAATATATACACACACAGTAGGGGTTCAGTCCAGATGGAGGTTGTATAGGTGTATCGTTATGATTAAAAAGTTATTTTATGATATAGGTGTCCATACAACCTGTATCGTGATAAAAATTTTTTTTTGGCCTGTGCGTAATGTTTGTCATAAGAGTTTTGATTTCAATTTTATAATCTTTGTATTATAGTATCAGAGTAGATAAACTACTATTATGAAACTGTTGCATAATAAGGGTTCTTAAAAATCGATGTGCGTTCACACGAGTTTTTTAAAGCCAAATTATGTGCAGTTTCATACACTACTTTATCTAATCTCATGATATAATTCATATAATTTGCTTAAAATAGCGTTGCGCCGCGACCGCAGATTATGTTGAGAAAAATGCATTGATACCTCTTTGTGTCCAGCTGAATCTGTGTCGTAATGGAAATAAAGTTATATTATGATACAGGTGCCCATAGAAGCACTTTAATGTGATTTTTTAATTTTTTAAAAGGGAATACTTTTATTTTCTAATTAACATAATAATGGTTTTAAAACTACATTTCTAAATAATAACATTATACTAAGTAACTTAAACATAATACTAAAGAAAACTAAAAGTTAAAATGCGTCGTGGAATTCATCCGCATCGCATGCCTCTTGTGGAAGTGTTCCCAGAAGACTGGCAGCATTGCCACGTTGTATGGCAATGCTTAATCTCTGACCTAAAAATAGGCCAGCCTTCTGGTCACGAGAAGCGTCGACCATACGCTTCGCAATCTCCCTGAAGAGATTGCGGGCGCTCGGACCCCAAGGCCCAAACGTTTCGACTCCAAACGGCACAAATTCATAATCTCCAATGAGATTGGAATATTTGCGCCGCTTAAGAGCCTCTGCAGAAGCTGCAGCAGCACCAGCACAGCCAGCCGTGCCAGGTAAATGGGTAGGGGCAATGGTGTCGACGCAAGTTGCGTCCCACACCAGAGTCCTACCCATTTTCCAAGGCATTAATGACATACCATCCGGTCTCTTGCCATCGTCGCGCGCCAAACCGTTTGGTTCAAGCACAGCAGGCACACCGGCGGTGACAAGAGCACGGCGGATTATGTCGTTGAGGCTGGCGTGCCGTGGAATTCGCCCAGTGCTCCTGCAGCACGACAGGCCATGGTGTCCAAGTCGATCAACTGCTTCTCCACAACGGCATCGATGCGGAGAAACACACGGCGCACCTAAGCGGAGGCACGTCGCGATGCGGAAGGTAGTGTCATCTAACATAGTTCCTACGTTAGATGACGGAAGAGCTTGTAACCATAGACCCGATTCCCACACTCCAACTGCCAGTAAACGGGCACGCTCTGCAACATTAGAGCAAGTATTTAATAAATTTTGTCTTACTAAATTGCAGAGCGGCCCGTCCCACTGACGCTGTGAGAAAAGGTTCCCTGGGAGATCAGTGTTTGGACAAGCAATTTTCCAAGCGTTCACTGCTTCAGTCTTACACAATACTTCAGAATTAACTAGTGTAGGAGCAAGGATTTTCCTAGTTAATTCTTCCGTACTGTGGACTGAAGACAGGAAGGCTGGTAAGCTGACGTCTGAAATTTTGCGAATACCGAGCCCACCCAAACGAATCGGTAGAGACGCTTGTAGTGATGCGCGATCATTCAAGGCCACATTTAAAATTTTAGTGACTGTAATTTGTATAATTTTGTCCATTTTTTCCAAAATTGTTAAATGTTTCCAAAATGGTGTAGACCTGAGGGCATGGGTGAATTTCGGAACGAAAAGACAGTACCTGAGAATAGTGAAAGCTGAATGGATATTAATTTTGAGTAGGCGGTCCGAAATGTCATTAAAATTTTGAATTTTTTCCTCTATAAATGAGGTGTAGGCATCTTCTAAGATTGGGGACCCGAGGAGACGTAGAGACTCTCTTTCTATAATTTTGATATTAGGAGCCAATGAATTGAATTTAGAAATAATAGAATTTTTGTCCGAAACATCATTTAAAAATATCTCGCATTTGCTATCATTTAGATCTAAACCAATTAATTTAAATTCATTTTTAATAAAAGCCAAATCTTGGAAAACTGTCTCCACATCTCCCCCTAGAGTCCCGTCGTCTAGATACCATACATTAAATTTTGAATTTAAACGCCGAATAATAGGTTGGATAGCTAAACTGAAAATTACCGGTCCAAGAGGGTCTCCTTGTTGACAACCAACAGCTGATTCTAAAAGGTTGTCCTTGTATAATAATTTAGAGGGGTACCTGTAACATTGCCAGAGAAAATTAAAAATTTTGGGTGTTTCTAATTTTGCTTGGTTCAACAAGGTGTCCCTGTTCACAGAGTTAAAAGCATTCTTCACATCAACCTTGAGAAGGACCTCACTCTTTCCGAAGCCAAGGAAGGTTGACAAAGCATGTATGGCAGCCTCACAGCCCCCCTTTGAACCAAAACCGAGTTGTAGGGGCTGAAATTTCAGAGCTAATTCGGCTTTATAGTATTTACAGCAGAGTTTTGCTGCCATACGTCGGTATGTGCATCCCACGGCAATGGGACGAATACCACCATCTCCCTTTCGTAGGGCACACAAATTTGCCCCATACAGAATGTCTATGATGGCATTCTCCACACTACCGGAGAGCATCAAGTTCATGAGAGCCGTTAGCTCCTTCAGAAGTGCCTCACCGGCCTCTCCGGCGCTGGGCCCCAAAAGATCTTTCAAATGTTGTGGGGTCAATGCGTCAAGACCGCCGGCAGAGCCACTTCGAAAGGAGACAACGGCAGCCAACACTTCCTTAGCCGTTACGCACAGGCAATCAGGTTCGGGATCAGGCGCCTCGGGAAAAGAAAGGTCCTCCGCAGGCGCCGGATGCTTGCTCCGCAGACCAGCGAGGGTTTCCGGAGAAATTAATAATTAATTAATTTTTAATTTATTTTGATATTCTGTGCGTAAAGAACGACCTTAATGGTTTCGTTTTTATTTTTAATGCTGAAAGTTTAAAATGAGATTACATAAATTAAATAATTCAATAGCTATTTTACACACATTTATTCCTAGATCTTAGATTTATTTTTGAAGATTAAGCAGTAACAATTTACCAATTTTCAACATTCATTTTAATGTTATATTTGTTTTGAGTGTGCATGCAATTTATCGAGTGCTGCTATAACAGCAGTTTAAAGTTATATTTTGAAAATCAAATCTAATGATGCTGTAAAAATTGTAACCTTTTTTAGTAGTAAATTTTATGGCCTTTTCTGGATATACATAATATTAGCGACGACGTACTTGTAATTTGTAAATAGTTCATAAGGATAAGTTATAAGTTTTGTAATTAGATTTAAGTGAATAAAAATTCCCAAATGAGTCTCCAATCATTTCCGCTTGGCGGCGCCACCTACGCAGAACGCGCCACGAAGCTTAGCTACTGTAGAACTTTACCGTAACGAGAGCCGATAGCTATTTTTATAATTTTTAAGGTCTAAACTAATGTTTTTATTGTTAAATTTATGTTATTAAGTAAATATAAGGTATTATCTATAAGATAAAATTGTAAAATATAGAATCCGTGAGGAAAAATAAAATAGGCAATGTAAACAAAGCCGCTGATTGGCTAAAGCAGTTTGTAGGTAGAATCCAAAGGGCTCTGATTGGTCAGAGTACCCTATATAAGCCGGTCATTTTTCCTCCCGAATTCAGTCCGGAACCAGCAGCCTTAGAGAAAAAACCTCTAATAAAAACAAGAAGAAAGAAATCGCTGTTTCACTGGAAAGACCCTTGGAATTGAGGTACCCTTCTGCAGATCATCATTCATCAAGCCGCAAGCAGCTCATAATCCACGCTCCCATCGGCACCTTCGTCCACCCGCCAGCATCAAGATCTACATACAGTCCACTCACCGCACGACAGAAGCGCCAGCAGTACAAATATTAGGCCACCATATACCTCTTGGCCGTCTATCTTGTTTCTGTCGTCCCCAACATTTTTTGGTCCATCGATAGCCGGATTTTGTCAAGATTTGAAGAATAGAAGATGCCAACCACAAGAGCAGGATCAGAACAATCGAAGACTTCAGAAAAAACCACCTCGTCGGACTGGAGCATGAATACGCCGAGTGAAGCGAGCACCGCCACGACGAGCACCGGTTCATCGACCACGGGTACTACGGGGTCCGCAAGTACAGTAAGCAGAAAAAAGCCAGTTCCGCTGATTCAGAAGCAAGCAAGACTACAATCATTCGATGGGTCAAGATTGGAGTCTGCGCAAGGGGAGCCGACTCGCACGGCGCCTCCGCCCAGCATCATTGAAGAGGAATTTGAAGATTCTGAGGAGCAGAGTACCATCACAGCCAGCCATACAACGTTGCAAGACAGTCAGCGAAGTGTCACTTCACGTCGGGACGAAGCAAGCGCACCGACATCGAAGTATGAAGACAGTCTGCAGCGGCCTCACCCTAAGAAGTCGACCCGCAACACGGACACACCGTCCCGCTCGTCGCATAGGAAGAGAGCAGAAGTGCAAGCGAAGATGGCGTTGGCACTACGGGAGCTCGAGCTAGCCGAGGCGCGATCCAAGGTAGCTCGGGCTAAGCTGGAACTCATCGCCGCAGAATCAGAAGAAGAAGATGCTGGAGAAGAGTCGTACGAAATAACCCAAGTTGAAAAATGGGTCGTCGAGACAGGGGTCGGGCCCACCGAAGAAAGAAAGTCTTCTGAACGTGAAGAAAAGAAGAGCGACATCCAGGAGTTAGCTCAAGCTATTAAAGAGATTTCTCAGAAGTCGCATGAAACAATGTCATCAAAGATGGTTGAACTCCCTCACTTCAACGGTTCCTGTGAAGAATGGTTGGCGTTCAAGAGGACCTTCGAAGACACGGCTGCCTCGTTTTCCAACATACAGAACATGGCACGCTTCAGAAGAGCGATCCAGGGAAGAGCAAAGGAAGCTGTCCAGAGCCTACTGTTCACCGCTGAAGATCCCTACGAAGTACTCAAGGCGCTGGAATCAAGATTTGGAAGACCTGGGGCACTAGCACTGGCGGAATTAGAGAAGATCAAGAGCCTACCTAAAGTCGCTGAAAACCCAAGCGACATCTGTAAGTTTGCAAGCAAAGTCAAGAACGCTGTTCAAACAATCAAAGCCTTGAAGAAGCCGCAGTATCTCAGCTCTCCTGAAACATTGAAAGCTATCATTGAGAAGATGCCTCCAGCTATGAAATTCAGATGGTTCGCCTACCATAGAAGCCGAAGGGAGGAAGACTTACAAGAGCTACTACTCATTGAAGAATTTTTAGAAGTAGAAGCAGACATGTGCGGTGACTTTGCCCCAATTGAAGAGCCTTCAGACCAGAAGAGGGGTACAAGAAGACCCGTGCATACGATTCAAGGAGAGTCTTCACATGAAACTGAACGAGAGAAGTTCAAGAAGAGTTGTCCCATATGTCAAGAAGAGCATTTCCTGATAGAATGCAAGAAGCTGAAAGAAGCAAACATTGATGAAAAATGGGAAATAGTGAAGAAAGCTAGAACGTGTTTCAAGTGTCTACGGTTCCAGCATTCGAGAACCAACTGTAGAGCTCCAAACTGCAAGAAATGTGGAAGATGGCATCACACTATCTTACACTCCGACAAGCCGCCGAAACCATTTGAGAAGAAAGAAGAAGGAAGCTCATCAGAAGGGAAGGTCGCCTCCATCCACAACACCATCAGTGGAGAAAAAGCATACCTGAAGATCGTGCCAGTCGACATCTACGGGCCGAAAGGGCAAGCTCGGGTGCTGGCGCTGCTGGATGAAGGCTCAACAATCACGCTTCTAGACCAGGCGGTGGCAGAGACGATCGGAGCTGAGGGCAAGACAGAAACGCTAACTATTGAAACAGTCGGTACAAAGATCATCAAGGATTCCCAGAAGATACAACTGAAGATTAAAGGAGCCTTCAGAAGAGACAAGAAGAATATCACTGCAAGAACCATCGACGATCTCAACCTGTCAGAACAAAGAATAAAGAAGGACACTATTACCAGCTGCCAGCATTTAAAGAAGATTGAAGATCAACTTCTCTACACAACCGAAAAACCGAAGATGTTGATAGGTCAAGATAACTGGGGCCTTATCGTCACAAGAAGACTGAAGAAAGGAAAACCATCCGAGCCCGTAGCCTCACTCACTAGTCTAGGGTGGGTGCTACATGGGTGTGAAACGGGTTCCAGCGCTGCGGTACACTTCATCCACTACGGCAGAGCCAAGACAGCAGATGAAGCCATGGAAGACGTCATCCGAGAGCATTTCCAACTAGAATCACTTGGAATTCAGAACAAGCTGCCAACGAACGACAGCGACAGAAGAGCCCTGGAAATCCTCGAGAAGACAACGAAACAACTTCCCAGCGGTCAGTTCGAGACAGGCCTACTGTGGAGGAGCGAAGATGAGTCCCTACCTAACAACTACAATCAAGCTCTACGACGCTTGGTGAACGTAGAAAAGAAGTTAGATCGAGACAGCGAGGTCAAGCAGTCCTACGAGAAGCAGATCAAGAACCTCATTGAAAAAGGTTATGCAGAGAAGATCTCAAACGTCGTCAGTGAAGGTAGAACCTTCTACCTACCTCACTTCGCCGTGATACACCCGATCAAGAAGAAACCAAGAATAGTCTTCGATGCAGCCGCCAAGTACGACGGAAAGAGCCTCAACGACGTGCTGCTACCAGGCCCAGACCTACTGCAGTCATTGTTTGGGGTGTTGCTGCGCTTCAGAGAAGGTCCAGTGGCAATCATGGCTGACATTCAAGACATGTTTCTTCGTATCAAGATTAGAGAAGAGGATCGGGACAGCCTACGGTTCCTGTGGCGAGGTGAGAAGAGGACAGGCAAGCCAGAAGAATATCGCATGACGTCAGTCATCTTTGGAGCAGCGTCATCACCGGCGACGGCGATATACGTCATGAACAAGAACGCAGAAGACTTCAAAGAGACTCGACCCGAAGCAGTGAAAGCCATCAGCCGAAATCATTACATGGACGACTATCTCCAGAGCTTCGAGTCGACCCAAGAAGCAAAGAAGATAGCCGAGCAAGTTAAAGAAATCCATGCAAGAGCAAGTTTTCATCTCAAGGGCTGGGCCAGTAACTACGCGACTGCGTTGCCTGACATAGAAGAAGCAAATAAAGAAGATTCACTGCCACTCGCGAAAGAAGAGAAGACTCTCGGTCTAAGATGGCTGGTTAAAGAAGACGCATTAGCCTTCAACATTGGGCTACGCAACACGCCAGAAGAGCTGCTGAATGGGCAACGGACTCCGACCAAGAGAGAAGTCACGAGCGCCGTTATGTCTACATTCGACCCATTGGGATTCGCCGCGCCAGTATTAATACAAGGGAAGAAATTGATTCAAGAAATCTGGCGTACTAAGACGGACTGGGACGAAGCTATAAGTGAAAAACAAGAAGCAGCCTGGCGAAGATACCTAGAAGATGTATCAACATTATCAAGTTTGAAGATCCCGAGGTGCATCTCACCGTGCAGTCGAAGCGGACAGCTGCATACATTTACCGATGCAAGCGAAGAAGCCTATGCAGCAGTCGTCTATTGGAGGACAACCGAGCCCAGTGGACGAGTCCACGTCTCTATGATCGCCGGCAGAGCCAGAGCCGCGCCCACGAAGCCAGTGTCTATCCCAAGGCTTGAATTACAAGCGGCCTTGCTTGGTAGTAGGATGGCGGCGTCGATCAAAGAAGAGATGGAGCTCGAAGCATCAAAGACAGTATACTGGACCGACTCCAGCACTGTACTACAATGGATCAACTCAGAACCTAGAAAATTCAAGACGTTCGTGGCAAACCGACTGGCAGAAATAGAAGAGAAAACGAAACCTGAAGAATGGAGATGGGTGCCTACTAAGCAAAACCCGGCAGATGACGCCACAAGGGGTGTCCCAGCCGAGTTCGACAGCAACGCCAGGTGGTTCCAGGGGCCGTCATTTCTCCGCCAGCCAGAAGAAGAGTGGCCACATCGAGACTTCAAGCAAGGAGGTGCGCTGCTAGAAGAAAAGAATCAACTGAAAGCGATGGCAACGAAAGCAACAGACAAGACTCTACTGGACCTGGAACGTTTCTCAAGCTGGGAGCGATTGCTGCGCACTACTGCGAGAGTCATCGCCTTCGTCAGCCGCCTGAGAACCCGCAAGGCAACCACCGTCGCCGCCCGAGAGAAGGACGAGCCCTGGAAGCCACAAAAGAAGACCCAGCCCGGTAAGCTACAAATCTCCGCCAGCGCAGACAAGCGGCTATACGTACCTCTACACGAAGAACACTTGAAGAAGGCTGAAAAGTTATTATTGAAGATGAGTCAAGCCGACAGCTTCTCGGCTGACTTAAGAAAATTGAAGGATAAGAAACCATTAGAAAATGCAAGTCGAATAAAGAAGATTGACGTCTACATGGGTGAAGACGACATCATCAAATTAAGAAGTAGAACGAACAAATTTCAAGATGAAGGCGAAAGAAAAATGAATCCTGTTGTGCTAGATGGAAGGCACAAAATCACACGCCTCCTCATCGAGCATTACCACAAGAAGTTCCTACATGCAAACAACGCGACGGTCATGAACGAGATCCGTCAGAAGTATTGGGTCCTCGGCTTAAGAACAACACTGAAAGCTATATCTCACGGCTGTCAGTGGTGCAAGACAAGGAAAGGTACGCCGGGGATACCACCAGCGGGAGACTTACCAAGAGAACGTCTTCAGCATCACCAATTCCCGTTCACCAACGCCGCTGTGGATTACTTCGGGCCAATGCACGTCACCGTGGGGAGAAGAAGAGAGAAGCGTTGGGGGGCACTGTTCACTTGCCTCACCACCAGAGCTGTACATCTGGAGTTAGTGCCATCTCTAAGCACTAGCTCTATGATTATGGCACTCCGACGGATGGCAGCAAGAAGAGGAACCCCGAAGACAATCTTCAGCGACAACGGTACGAACTTCGTCGGGGCGAACAAAGAGCTGCAGCAAGCCGCACAAGAGAGAGGGATCACCTGGAAGTTCATCCCTCCTGGTTGTCCGAACATGGGAGGTGCTTGGGAGAGACTCGTAAGATCAGTCAAAACAGCGTTAGCAGCGGTCCTCGAAGAGAAGTCACCGCCAGAAGAAGTGCTTCACACGCTCCTAACCGAGGTGGAGCACACCGTCAATTCAAGACCCCTCACCCCCGTCAGCATGGACCCCACTGAAGAGGAAAGTTTGACCCCCAACCACTTCTTGTTGGGTAGGTCATGCGGCATGTCAGCACCCGGCGAGTTCAACGACACCGAGTTGATAGGAAGACCCAGCTGGAAAACTACGCAAAGGCTAGCGGACCACTTCTGGAAGAGATGGATCAAAGAGTACTTACCCCTCTTGATGCCTAGAAAGATAGAGGGTAAGGAAACTAACGATCCGAAGATAGGCGACATCGTGCTCATAGTCGACGCGACGCTGCCGAGAAATTCGTGGCCCCGAGGCGAGGTCATCAAGGTGTATCCAGGACCAGACGGAAGAACTAGGATATTGGACGTGCGGACTTCGGGTGGAGTACTCCGACGGCCGACACGTCGAGTCATCACGCTGGTACCTGCCACATCGTCGCTGCCCGAGGATGCAGTGCCACGCACCGTGGGGGAGAATATTAGCGACGACGTACTTGTAATTTGTAAATAGTTCATAAGGATAAGTTATAAGTTTTGTAATTAGATTTAAGTGAATAAAAATTCCCAAATGAGTCTCCAATCATTTCCGCTTGGCGGCGCCACCTACGCAGAACGCGCCACGAAGCTTAGCTACTGTAGAACTTTACCGTAACGAGAGCCGATAGCTATTTTTATAATTTTTAAGGTCTAAACTAATGTTTTTATTGTTAAATTTATGTTATTAAGTAAATATAAGGTATTATCTATAAGATAAAATTGTAAAATATAGAATCCGTGAGGAAAAATAAAATAGGCAATGTAAACAAAGCCGCTGATTGGCTAAAGCAGTTTGTAGGTAGAATCCAAAGGGCTCTGATTGGTCAGAGTACCCTATATAAGCCGGTCATTTTTCCTCCCGAATTCAGTCCGGAACCAGCAGCCTTAGAGAAAAAACCTCTAATAAAAACAAGAAGAAAGAAATCGCTGTTTCACTGGAAAGACCCTTGGAATTGAGGTACCCTTCTGCAGATCATCATTCATCAAGCCGCAAGCAGCTCATAATCCACGCTCCCATCGGCACCTTCGTCCACCCGCCAGCATCAAGATCTACATACAGTCCACTCACCGCACGACAGAAGCGCCAGCAGTACAAATATTAGGCCACCATATACCTCTTGGCCGTCTATCTTGTTTCTGTCGTCCCCAACACATAAGTAAAGTATTTGATTTGTATTTAATACATATTTCACTTTCGATGTTATCGAATCTACCAATTTTATCGACAGTAGCATCGTAATCGCGATTTATAAAATTATAGGACATGTCAAATCTACCAATTTTGACCAAAAATCTCACTGATTATGTACACGTAGAGTGTCGAACGTGCAACTTTCCATACTTGTCAACTGCAGTTACACTTACACTAACATCGGATCAACCACATTCGATGGATCGCATTCGCTGAAAACAACGGCGAATAGAAACGATCATCATTCAGTTACAAGGTGTAGACATACCTGTTACAAGGTGTGCATGCGTATTAACACGCATGAATACTATCGAAAGTGTCAAATTCAAATTCAAATTAAATTTATTTGCAAGAATATGGTACAAAAGGTGTTACAATAAATATTACAATGAATATTTTTACAAACTCTGCCATATGCGGCGTGCAAATAATTTTTCATAAATATTACAATTTATGTTTTATTCAATGATATAATTATTATTAACAAATGTCAATGTCACCAATATCGATAAATCAATTATTATAATAATTTATGTCAAATGTAAGAAAGGTAAAATTAAATAAAATTATCATTGGTCATTGCAAATGCAAGCAATGTCAACAGAATAGTAATGTCACGAATATCGATAAATCAATTCAGATAAATTATGGCAATGTAAATAACAAAAAAATAAATATAATTATTATTACAAATGCAAGCAGTTTCAACAGATTAGTAATGTCACCAATATAGATAAATCAATTCAAATAAAAATTCTGTCAATGTAAAATTAAATAAAAATTAAGTCAGAAATCTGATTGATTAAGATACTCCTCTATTGATGGGGCCAAGCATAGCCTGTCAGACCTCCGACAGCTGGTTACGACCGAGAATTTCTCCCAGTTCTGTTTAACAAACATAACTGTCTCAAATATGTACATACATGGCATCGTCAGTATCTTCAGGCTAATACAATAAGGTTTACATGTATCAGTCGGTCCAATCTTACATATAGCTCTAACGCAGCGCTTTTCAGCTTTAAAAACCAAATCTTTACTAATTGCATTGCCCCAAAAAATGATTCCATACCTCAAAGTAGAACCAACCAGTCCAAAGTATGCTGTCATTACTGTATCCCTGTTCACGGTTTTACCAAGCATGTATAGTGCATATGCATATTGATGTATTTTATTACTCACTATTTCAATCTGTGCATTTCACTGTAGAGTACTTTCGATTTGTAGGCCTAAAAACCTTGTCACTTTAATGTCACTTATCTTTTTATCGTCGTATTGTATTTCGAAATTAGTTTGGTTAACCCTTTGATTAAAATCCATTATATTTGTTTTGTCTAAATTAATTTTGAGATTGTGCACTTCCAGCCAGTTGATCAAAGAAGTAATATTTTGTTGATTACTGAAACAGTGGTATCAAGATTATCACTCTTGAATACCACTGTACTATCGTCGGCATACATAGTCATTGGAAATGGCGTGGCTGATGGGAAGTCATTAATATAAATCGATGATTTTCGTTGCTCGAAGTGTGCAGTAATCATTGTATTCACTTGTACAACGGGGAGTGCTCTGAGGAATAGTTCGGATTAATTCCTGCCGCATCTTGCCACCATCGCCCTACACGACAACATTTTTATCCTCACCATTTAGAATACTTAGATGGTTGGCAGTCCTCAACTGTGCGTTTCTCCAGAAACTGCCTGCCTCGCACAGCTAGACTGTGGAATGAACTTTCGCCTGCGGTATTTCCGGACCGATACGACCTTCAAATCTTCAAGAAGAGAGCGTACTCCCACCTTAAAGGCCTGAAACCCACCTAAAATCCTTCTGGTGTTTCAGGTGTCCATGGGCGGCGGTGATCGCTTACCATCAGGCGATCCGTCTGCTCGTTTGCCTTCTATTTCATAATAAAAAAAACTTAAAAGTTAGCTTAAATATGGACTTTTCCAAAAAAATATTTATTTTCGACCTAACACAACTGTATATGATATGCACTATCAAATAGTACAATAAAAACAATTTTGATTGAACGAAAATGTTTATTTTTTCAGTTTCGATACGATTCGAAGCAGCTGTCAAACTGTAAAATAAAAATAAATAAATTAGTTAGTAAATAGGTAGTCATTTCAATAGTCACATCCGCTTTTTTAAATTTAGAATGCTGGCCAGAATCCGCTTTTAAAATAATAAATTATTAAATATGAAAAAACCCGACTGATTTTGAAAAGATCGAAACAAGCTTTATAGCAAGCGGCACCCATTCATTTTCATACGGTTTAAGATTTGCAAATGGGTACCGCCTGCTATAAATCTTGTTTCTATCTTTTCAGCATCAGTCGGGTTTTATTTTTAATAATTTAATGTGTAATAGTCTTTTAATTTCGAACTTTTAACTCGATAAATTTGAGTGAAATTCTTTTTTACCAAAATCCGCCGTTTTGTTTTTTTTTTTATATAAAACTAGCCTCACTCTCACAGTAAATACTAATCTAACGACATCTCTCAAGCTAAAATCCATCGAGCCGTTCAGGCTGCAGAGCGTGCCAAACAATTATACATACGTACATACGCTAGAAAAACATAACCCTCCTTCTGGTGCAGTCGGGTAAATATTTAGGAACTTAGTAACCTGGCCACAAAGTACACAGATTATATTGTTGTTGCAATCCTCTTTAATTAGGCTAGGAGTGGAGTTCGAAGCCACAACTTCTCGATCGTAAATCCCACATTGTGGCCATTTCCTACGCTGCAGTGCTCACATTCGGTTAGTTTATTTTACCTAATATATTTCGTAGTGGCCTACTAACACGGCTGACTACCCTCTTACATCACAAAAATATACAACAGCAACAAATTCGTGACACAGTTCTATCCCCTAAATGTGAAACAAAAACAAAAGTACTTAATATTTGCGAAGCCCGCAATCAAATCTGCCGATTATCCTCCAGAACATAAATAAAAGCTGCAAAAACGTAGATCGTTGTGCTTATACCATAATACTTTTTTGCTGAAGGTTGAGATCAAGTGATTACCCTGGGAGCGTAACAAGAGCTTACTGCCGCGGCCTCGGTTTAGGTAAGCGGTAGATAAAGAAAATAATCACGGTGTAGTACTTTACAATGTCGGAAATAAATAGCAGAGTGGTATAGCTCGAGACAAATATCTTGGACCTAAGCCGCGAGACGAGGCCCTGGTACATGTGGATTATTTTATACTATCTATGATTGGCCATTTTTTGGC
This sequence comes from Eilema caniola, assembly GCA_949126895.1. Lineage (NCBI taxonomy): Eukaryota > Metazoa > Arthropoda > Insecta > Lepidoptera > Erebidae > Eilema > Eilema caniola. The sequence continues at coordinate 739,946 of OX421477.1, read as the reverse complement.
TCGTCCACCGCCGTAGCTCCCCATACTATCCTTAAAAGACACCCAAGTAACGTGTACGTTGTACGTGTATAGAGCACACTAAGAGCACATTTTAGATCAAATGTATATGGCCCGAGGTATTATTGTAAAAAAAATCTGTTATTTACAGGGAGTACAGCGTAAATCACCTTTTGTATAACAAACAGCAGTAATTAGCAAAAAGCTTCAACCCGAGTTAATTAGGGGTCGTGTAAGAGGTAGTCCTGTAGTACACTGCCGCGCGTCGCCGCGGGCTGCCAGCTCGTGTTCAGCGTTTTAATAACATATTTTAGGAACTTCGTTTGGGTTTAAATTGAATGTATGTACGTTTTACCATAAACTTAGTTTATTTCTTCAAATATGAGTGAAAATTAAGTTATGGAGTTGTTGGTCGACAGTTAGGTTCGCTCTTGAAAAGTCATTGCATTAAATATTTGAGTTTACTAGATGGCGGACACTATCTTACACTAAAATCTATTAAATCTGAATCAGTATCTAGCTGTATCAAAATAGTATGCACTATTTGACTCTAACCCACTGAATAAATTTGTATTTCGGAAAACCATTACGCGAATTTTAGTACTTTGCACTATTTTACAAACTCATTTAGGAAGCCATGATTTATCATGTAGTAATTTTTATTTAATGAGTCTTGTGACCTTTACCATAAATAAAATGTTAATTCAAGTAAAACTAACTTTGTTATGTACATTTAAAAGCATTATTCGTATCAATAGTCTGTAACTGACGATTTCCTTAACATCGTTAGGGGGTGAAGCGCAACTCGCAGGGGCGACATCCACCCCTAGTATCGCATAAATCTAAGGGTATCAGTGTCAACTCTTAAAAGTGTTAGGGTTTATCTTCAAGCATTTAGTACTTTCAATCGATATCTACTTTGTTAATAGGGAGAGGGAGAAAAATAAATACATTGGGCAAAGAGCTGTGTCTTGAAGGCTGATTGGGATCGGTATTTTTCTGTTATTAAATGATAGTAGAATGAGTTACCAAAAAAATAACACCCTACAAGTGACATCCAAAAAGTCCTTTGAACTCTACTGTACAGTCACAAAGGGTTGTCTTATTAAAACTTCAAACGATGCTCATCCAATAAACAAACACAAAGTTTTGAAAATACAAAAACACAAAATACAAAGCAGTCCAAACACACTACAAATAAAATTTTGAAAATTTAAGAATTCAATTTTTGCATACTATAAGTTTTCGGGTGCGACGTCAGCGGTGAGGCGCGGTCGCGTAGCGCTGTCTCGTCAGCGGGCAGAAAACATGGCGCTAGACCAGCGTAGTGTTGAGTTACGAAAAACTAGTAGCTATCTTTATTCGCAGACGAAATATGTAAGCAGCGAAAATAACATCTTTTTGATACTAATTCCTTCCAAAAAATAATTTATTGGAGTGTCAATGAAGACGCACTGAAACACGTCGGTTGCCGCGCCGCCAGCGCTGAGTCTGTGACCGAGGCCTAAGAGTTTCATTGTAACAAATTTTGCGAGAAAGTATTTGCACAGGCAGGCGGTAGTTTTACTACAACTTGACAGTAAACAAATTTGAATTACATTTCGTGAACAATGTTCGTAACTCGATTACTGTAAATATATTGGACAAGTTTAACAGCGAAGGTCACAAACTATTTATAATGAAATTAAGAGAGGGAACTTTTTCGGGGACGAGTGTTTTATGAACGGGAAATGGAATTGAATAGAAAATAAATGCACAAGGGTATTAATGTTCTTAATATCTTAAAGTGGAATATGAATTTTATGTTGACGAAGGGAAGTTTAGTGTAATTTAGCCATCTCATTAAAAATAGTCATTGATTAAGACAAATTGCAATTCGGAGTAATGGCACATATTGGGAGAGATCTATATCCAGCTAGAATACAATACGCTAATTGATTGATTGATTAAAACAATAATAGAATATAAAATGGATATTTCAGGTATCGTCTATAATAATTAAAGAATTCGACATATTTTATTTCTGTATTCCGCAATTTTGGTTCTATTGGTGGTTACTTAACAATCAATCATTATACACTTGCAATTTATTGCTTTCAAAACAACACTGTAGTATATGCTGTTAAACCAAGATTGTATTCCAAGTGGTTGCGCAACCCCGCTGAGTATAAACTTAATGTATCAATATCGTGATTTACACCGAGCGCCTTGATTGTTTTCATAGCGGGAGCTCCCGACGCAGGGGACGTGAGTAGTGGGTGCGAGTCTTTATATTATTGCAACGTGATGGAAAAATATCGCAGATAATGGCTGTGATTGAGATGAGATAGCGAGAGTGCCTCGATATTGTAATAATCCTTGGGCACAGAACGTGCCCGTCGAGATTATAGCTTTGCGATTGAGATAGAAATATATTGATTAGCTCTCTCACAAGGGTGAATAGGGTAACCTAGGAAAGGTTGATTTTTAACAGCGATTGACGATGGCTGTTAAAAAGTAATCTATACCGGGCAGAATTAGATGGACAACGTCATGAAATGTAAATTATTAAAATAACGAATAAATAAAATATATTTTTAGCTAAACAAAGCTCAAGTGTTACTATTTACGCAGAATAATCTCACATTTAAAAATGTAAATGATTTGATCTAGTTTTAAGCTGACTATTCTAGTCATACAAATGAGTGAAAGTTAATTACGTGGATAACATTAATTTTAAAGAAAAAAAGTTCATTTTTTCATTCCGTTCAGTTACATTACATTACGTAGAGTACAAAATTATTAGCTGCCAGATCTACATCATTATAAGTTAATTTATATTCTAACTTAACGTCTATTTTATATACCATTAACATTTTAATCAGATTATTCAACCAGGTTAGATGTAGATCAATTTGATTAAACTGGGACTAGCCTGATCTAGGTTTATGTCAAATCTGTGAAAATATATAAAATAAATTTACTATAAAATAATTTTACTGTACATGTATTACATAAGTAATAGAAATGAATTATATATAGTTTGATATGACTAACTTACCCAAGTATTTTCGTTTCGCGAAAATAAGTTATACAACAACAAAGAACTATTTTATTATTAAATCTTTAAGAACCGAGTCAAACAATCTCAACCCAGCTTGACTTACTCGCCAGCGAAAACAGCATTTTATATTTTAGTTTCTCTTCATAAAATAATATATTTTGATTGAACCTTTCTGTATAGAATTATTATTTGTATCGTAGCTAGTCACCTTCACGCGCCGAAGGAGTACAACAGGCCTTTCAAAAAGAGGAGGTTAGGACGTTCTGACATGTCGGTGAAGGATATAATAAAGTCGACAGATGTGACTGATTGCTTCTGTAAACTGCCGTTGCAGCATCAACCACCTTCAGACAATCAAACTATATGTTCTATTGCTTTCTATCTATTTGCCACCCTTCTTTCGACTTTATTAAAATTCGATCAATCGACGTATTACAGGGATTGAAATGGAAATATGGTTCAAAAGGACGTTTATCTGAAAAAAAAAAAGGATTTCATTCCTAAAGATGCTGATAGGCTTGAGCATTCACTTGCTGCTTTAGAATTTGCTGAACCGAGCCAAACATAGAGGCAAACATTGCTACGAACATTTGATCTTGATCTTTCTAGCGAGTGTTTCTACTCGATGCAAATTTACTGTCTTTTCAATGAAAACTCGTTAAAAACGTTTTTGTTTATTTTCTGCATTGTAACATTCGCAAAAATGGTCATTACAAGTGAATGCTTAAGTTTATCAGCGCCTTTAGATTAGCTTTGGAAAGAACACTCAATTGTTACTCTAACTTTTGTAGTTTTGTCTCAAATTCAGTTAAAAAATGCTTTTGTCTTCTAAAAAAGAGATAAAATATTTGCCTTCTAATCTTCTGAGGCTATTCATGTAATTAAAACAAAAGTAGATTTACAAGAAAGCCTCTCTAAACAAGAGAACTTGAAACAATGCGTAATAGGGAAAATTTTATTATAGAAACGCCGAGAGCCCTCGACTTTATTTAAAAATATACTTACGTTTGAAAATCTTCACATAAATATTAAAATTTTTAACGTTGTTTATTTTTGTATCAAAGGCGCCTAATACACGGGCTACCTCTATAATCTGGTTTGTGCTGTGAAACCTTGAGACGTCATCAGCAAGCTTTTCGTAAAGAAAATATATACGGTAAGAAGTTTGTCATGAGAAAATATTTGGGCTGATTGTCAATTACTTACGCTCAAACCGATTTGCTTTTTTATAAAATGCTAATAACCAGCTGCTAATATTATCGTTATGCGAAGTAAAAATAGTGTAATTAAGTAGGAATACAATTTCTTCTTCAATATTATTATATTAATCTCCGATTTTCTAAACATAAATAGTGGTAGTCCTTTATAATTTCGTACATTTTTCTTAAATTATACCTGTCCATTGTCAGTGCTTTTTTGTAGACCAGTAGAATTATTTCCCTCACTCCTAGAATCATAAGCCGCATTGTTTGTGAGAGATGAGTATCGGTGTACAAACACGATACGTGTACAAAACATACACAAGCAGCATCTAACTGCGGGTCACGTAGCGACTGACGACTGGCGTTAACTCCGTCTTATAAATCGCAGCGGGAACGTTTTATTGCGTTCGTTGATCCGATGCAACAAGGGTTACTCTCACAAACGTGCACAGGTTATATTGAAGGCATCCACGTTCCAATTGGGCTCTGAAGTACGCAAGGCTTTGGGTAAGTACAAACACTTAGTACACCAGTGAGTGATGGCCTTAAGTTACGTGTGAAGTTGTATAGATGGTTTAAAACGTAGATTTTTTGAAGGTGACTTTATTCTGAAAGTTACATTAAACATTAGTGTGGTATAATAGCGCAGAATCCTTGTGGTGATAACTTCTGTGGTGTGGCGGTAGTGAATACTATGCAGGAGTTCGATTCCCGCTCAGTGTAAATATTTGTATGCATGAATATGGGTATCTGCATTGGTCTGATCGTGCCTCGGAGAGCCGGTTAAGCTGTCGGTCCCGGCTGCGATACGCACGTCTATGGCAGTTGTTAAGGTTAGTTGGTGCCCTAAAAAGTTCAACAACTGATCTAACTACAATTCTTCGATATCGCCTTGGGGTTGTGGAAATCAGATTGCAGTCGATTCACGGAAAATATAAAAGTCCAACCAAATCCGAAGTTACACTGACATAGTAGATGGTAAACTTAGGTTAAGTAGAATTATTATTGACGTCAATAAGAAACAACCAGGTTGTACTAGAGATTGCATAAAAATCTTTGACTTTGACCGGTAAAGCGGACCCCAGACTCCGAGATGAAAGCTAGGGATGCGACTGGGATTAACGCTGCAATGAAGAAGATGAACGCAGAATTCTTGTCACTGGTATAGTAAACAGTGGTCTGCATGCGTTACGACTGCAAAAATTATGAAATAGTATTACCAAGAGTATATAAGAGTTTATCTTAATGGTAAATTAATTATAAACTGGAATTGTTGAAGACAAAGAAATACACTTCTGCTTTTGCTGATTTTCAGTAATATAAACTAAGTGCTAAAATCAACTTACATCAATAATTACCTACTTATCAGTTAAATGCTTTACAGACATTCGCAGAGTGGCGGAGGGACGGTAATTTTCTTATTTATGCACAAATGGTTGCTAATTCATTGGACTATGTATGTTTATACATATGTATGATATATTTAGGTTTATTTTATTTCTATTTTATTATTCAGTTTTTTATCAGTCGTTCAATTTACCGCCTAGGCTCTGTACTGAACGGCGTCGTTCAATTAGCGGCCTGAATGGTGTTCAGCCATTTAAATAAACGGCTTGATAAATAGCTTGGTTCGATGACGTCTAATTACTTGCCTAGCCATTTAATCAAACAGCTAGAAAAAATAGTTATATCTGCATGGTTATAAAAAAAATAACCACGAATGCCGATGCGTTAGACCTTCTAACCTAACCTATCCAAGTCGGATTGCATAACTTTCTATGCAATCCGACACAAATTTTCTGTAACTACACCTCTGCTTACCCCCTCAGGAATGTGCAGGTGTGAGTATATGTATTTATTTTATTTTCTGTCCTATTTCGGTGCGGTGCCTTAGCTTACGAATGGCCTAAGCATGAGCCAGCCAGGTTTTTAAATGTAAATAATAAACGTTACGGCTGAATATCATTCAGGCCGTTCATCGAATGGCGCCGTTTAGTTACCAGTCTAGGCAGGTAATAGAACGGCTGATTTACGTAGTTAGTGGCAACATATATACATATATACTGTATACAAGTAATATTTACATATATTTATTTACATGTTACCACTGTATATTTTATAATATTATGCTTATATGTGTAACTAAGTGTTTTCTGCCCAGATCCACACAATATTTTCTTGTTCGTCACAATCTCCTCTCGACGGTCTGCTGGAAGAAATTTCTTTGTAGAAATAAGTAGTCAGTGTAAGTAAGCAGTGTATCAATTATTCGACATCATGTTTGTTTTGTGTGTGCATAATACTTAAATAAAAGAAATAATGAAATCCCTAAATGAAATTAGTTGGATGAATTCTTACACCCACAGCCCAACTAAGCGCCAAGCGGCGTCGCGGCACCAACTATCAACTTTCTACGACAGTAGTTTATGATGTGCCCGTGTGAATTATTTATGTCCGGTTTGATACTGTTACGAGCGTGGGGATCGGTTTAAATAGAAAATGCGAGGACAACCGTTGAAGGCAGGCTTTATTCAGCTTCACTTCAATTACAGCAAAGCGCGTAGAAATTCGAAAACTCTTCCTTACACAACACACAGTCACTTGTATAATCGCACTGTATAGCTTCACACACTTTATCGCTTTGATCGCTTCGAATACTAGTCTTAGACTAACTTGAGCAGCGGCTGTTAGCTCGCCTTTTATATAAGGCGCGGCCGAGTAGCAAAAGATCGAGAAAAGACAGGTACGTTCTGAAAAAGACAGGAACTTTCTGAGAGGTTCTATTAGGTCTTGTGTCTCTTTCTATCTATTCCATTCCTTCTAGAACAGTGACGTCAAGGCATGCTGTCTCTTTCTATAGTGCCGTCTCGCTCACTCCTATGGAAATTTGGCCATATATTGAAGTGGCCAAGCGCCGGGCGTAGCACTACCCCCTTCTTAGACATGCTCGTCCCGAGCATTATTAGATCCGTAGTATCTCGCCAGTCGGTCAACATGTACAACCTTCAAGGGGCTTCGCTGGTTGCGTTGTATCCGGTATGTAACGTCATTGATCCTGGTGACAACTTTATACGGCCCTTCCCAGGTTGGAGACAACTTCGGAGATTTGCCTTTGCGACGCATCGGATTGTGTAGCCATACGAACGAGCCTTCGTCGAACCCGGCTTGATGAGAGTTGCGGTCGTATCGGGTTTTCATTCTTTCGCTTGCCTGGAGCCCAGATTCACGGACGTGGGTGTGAACGTCATTTAGTCTATCGCGCAATGCACTAGCATATTCCGTGATTTCTTGCGGTGAATCTGGAGGACGTCCAGTCAGTAGATCAGCCGGTAGTCTCAGTTCTCTGCCAAAGTTTGCACACGCAGGCGTCACCGTTGTGTTTTCATGTATCGCTGTTCTATAAGATAACAAGAACAAAGGAATATGACTATCCCAGTCCTTCTGGTGGCTCTCAACAACCTTAGCCAAATGCCTTTCAAGGTTTGGTTAAATCTTTCAACCATTCCGTCAGACTGCGGATGATATGGGGTGGTCCTGGTTTTATGAATACCCATTATCCTACAGGTTTCTTGAAATACCTGTGATTCAAAATTCCTTCCCTGGTCACTGTGTATTTCCAGAGGAACTCCATATCGGCAAAACACTTCCGTGACTAGTCTTTCCGCGACTGTAGTTGCTTCCTGGTTAGGTATGGCAAATGCCTCCGGCCATTTAGTAAAGTAGTCCATTACTACTAGGATGTATTTGTTTCCAGACTCCGATGCAGGAAATGGCCCTGCAACATCTAATGCAATCCTTTCCCAAGGCGCTCCAACATTGTATAGCTTCAATGCTCCCCTGCTCCTTGTATGAGGCCCTTTTACCGATGCGCAGCATGTACATTTCCTACACCAATCTTCAACATCCTCACGGCAATGGATCCAATAGAATCGTTGACGAATCTTCATCAACGTCTTCTTCACACCAAGATGGCCGCCTGAAGTTCCGTCATGAAATGATCTCAAAACCTCATTAATTTTAATCTTTGGGACAACCAACTGCAGATGTGAGTCTTTCCCGTTTGCAGACTCCCATTTTCTACACAGGACTCCATTGTGTGTCACGAGGCTTTCCATTGTGCCCAGTAGCTCTTCGTAGCTGCACTCATTTGGGAGACATCACTCCATTTCGGCTTAGGTGTTCCTGTCCTTATCCAATCGAGAATAGGCTTGATGTCTCGATCCTCTTGCTGTGCTTGCTGCATGGCTTCGCTACTCCATTCATCGCTGACAGTAACAGTCCTAATCGTTCTAACCGCCACACTGTCCTTAGCTTCTTGCCTGCCACAATGGTTACGTTCCACCGGACAAGGTCTTCGAGAGAGCGCATCTACATTTCCATGCGCTTTCCCACTCCGATGCTCTCGTATTCCTGGCTTTTCAATCTGTCGCGCCGCTTGTTCTTGGCCATTACCATATTGAGTCCGTTTCGGGCAGCTAGGCCGAATATGTCCTTGTTCTTTGCAGAAATAACACCTGGGGGCGAATTTCCGACGGTACACACGTTGCTCATTTGTTGAGATCTCACGCAATCTATGTGGTCGAGGTTCATGTCGTACAGCTTCCACTTCAAGGGCGTGAGCAACAGCATCTTTAAGGGTTGCATGGTGACCCAGACGAACGGCAGCTCTCACCTCCAAGTCTCTGATCCCGTCAATAAAAGCTTGCACCAAAATGCTGTCAAGAAATGACGAAGAAGCTCCTTGGTAAGCTTTTCTCACGAGCTTTTCTATTTCCAAAGCCCACTGCTGCAGAGACTCATTAAGACGCTGGTTTCTGTCCTTCAATTGGGCACGGTAGACATGTTCCAAGTGACTATCACCGTAACGTGATTCCAACGCTTCAAGAAGGCGGTCGTAAGTCACTTCACCTCCAAGCGCCTCTAAAACACTGAGTGCTTGGTCTCGTAACCCCAATGTTAATGCTGTTTTGGCTTGCTCCTTATCCCAACCGTTCGCCTTTGCCACAGACTCGAACTGCAGTTTGTATGCAGTCCACGAGGAGGTCCCGTCAAATGGCGGTACCTTGAACTTTCCGACAGTCTGTGCTGATGGAATGGTTACAGAGCCAGCTGTTCCGCAAGCTATTTTCGTCTCTAATTTTTTTACGTTTTGAGCCACAGACTGCAGCCGTTCCTCATAACTCTCAAATTTCTCGTCGATGCTTCCTAATTTCTCCTCGTGGCTTTCTATTTTGTCTTGCACTGAATGAATTTCTCTTTGCCATTCTGCTTTAGACTCTTTCAAGAAGGCAAATAGATCTTCTTGTTGTTCCCGGAGCTGCACCTTTAGTTGTAAGGCCTGCTCCTCCTGTTGACGGGCCTGCTCTGCCTGTTGTTGCTGGAGCTGTGCCTTCAATTGCAGAGTGTGCTCTTCCTGGCGACAGGCCTGCTCTTCCTGGCGACGGGCCTGCTCCTCCTGTTGACGCTGGAGCTGTGCCTTCAATTGCAGAGTCTGCTCTTCCTGGCGTCGGGCCTGCTCTGCCTGGTGACGGGCCTGCTCTGCCTGGTGACGGGCCTGCTCTTCCTGGCGACGGATCAGCTCCTCCTGTTGTTGCTGGAGCTGTGCCTTCAATTGCAGAGTCTGCTCTTCCTGGTGACGGGCTTGCTCCTTCAATAAGGTCATAATCGCGCTTAAGTTAATTTCCGATGATGATCTTGAAGCACCCGTCGACGTACTCGGAGTACCCGCAGCCTCTTCCGCGGCGTGGCTTCTGGTTTTAACTCCCTCCCTGTCGTCTCTCGGCGTTATCGGCATTTTCTATCCCACTTCTGACACCAGTTGTTACGAGCGTGGGGATCGGTTTAAATAGAAAATGCGAGGACAACCGTTGAAGGCAGGCTTTATTCAGCTTCACTTCAATTACAGCAAAGCGCGTAGAAATTCGAAAACTCTTCCTTACACAACACACAGTCACTTGTATAATCGCACTGTATAGCTTCACACACTTTATCGCTTTGATCGCTTCGAATACTAGTCTTAGACTAACTTGAGCAGCGGCTGTTAGCTCGCCTTTTATATAAGGCGCGGCCGAGTAGCAAAAGATCGAGAAAAGACAGGTACGTTCTGAAAAAGACAGGAACTTTCTGAGAGGTTCTATTAGGTCTTGTGTCTCTTTCTATCTATTCCATTCCTTCTAGAACAGTGACGTCAAGGCATGCTGTCTCTTTCTATAGTGCCGTCTCGCTCACTCCTATGGAAATTTGGCCATATATTGAAGTGGCCAAGCGCCGGGCGTAGCAATACGTAGAGGGACGTGCAGATGTTCATTTAGTGATCAAGTGCTAGCAGTGTAATCTTCAGGTTATTTGGAGGATTATGACAAATACTTCATAATTTTCTGAGTCTTTTCTGGGGTCTGAGTTGGGGTGGACTTCCTTGTCTTGTTGTAATGCGGCTGAACTTCCACATTCTCCGTGAATCGACTTTCTCCTGACCTCTACAACCGATTGGTAACATCGAAGCTCTGTAGCTAGACTAGTCGGACTTTCGAATGGTTCAACTAAGCGTAAAGACTGCCATTAATGTACGTATGATACCGAAGCATCTAAGGAGGCCCTCAAGTTAAACCACGATTGTATGTGTCTCTCAAAATTTATCCTGTGACTTACCTTCAGCTTCAGTTAACCATCAGGCGAGATAAAGTCACATTGACGTGTGAAAAAAGAAGTCTAATTTTCTTAATAAACGGGCGGTTTTACAATGTTATTGATATATCATCTGTATCAAAACGGGTATAATCTCTGTATGAAATCAAGCTCTTTTGCAGTTGTCAATCATTACATAAAAAAATATTTCAATGAAAAGGAAACATGTTTATCCTTCATGCAAACATGGGTTCCTCTTTCATTAAGCGTATGGACGGACATCTTGCTACTACCGATGTTACATTGGACTGTTATTTAGTATCCATTTCTAAGTACTGTGTAATAGGAGCTTCTTTTTCAACAAAAATACGGCAAAAGTCGTACGGAACCAAATTACAGAAGGGTTCCCGTATGCACTATCTCTTTTTATTTTCCCTGCAGTGAGGTCTCAACAAGCTGTAATTGTGGAGACTGTTCAGACTTTTAATCATGGGTATATTATGTTATTTTGATCAGTAACAAATCAGATGATATAGAATTTAACTGAGCTTATTAAATAGAAAATAGTCAGTGAAAGCGGTTAGTAGTCGATGTCTCTACTGCTACGCCACTAATCTTGTTAATGCACATAAAAGACAAACACATGATTGATTTGGATATTCACTTGGGACAAAGAATAGGTTTTTGTGTGATAGATCCTGGCTAGTGCCTGGTAGCAGTATTATACGTACAGGGGTACGGGATTGAAATAATTTTGTTGAAAATTCCTAACTATACCAATCACATACTGCTCTTAGGCTTATCTACTTTATCAACTGCCATGATAATACAATAAATTCCCATTCAAATGACCATTCTAGATACAATTTTAAAACTTTGTATCAAGGAATTTATCTTCCGACGCTGGGTTTTAAAGAGCTAACTCATTTTATAAGCACGGCTCTTAAAATAATTGATCGCCAATAAAATCGCCAAGACTGTTGCAGAACGAAGCATCTGCCTGCTGTCGACGATCGAGGGGTGAAGGAGGCAGCCCGCAAAAAACCCCACCCGTTTTGCTTAGCCGTAAGCTCGTTATTTCACCCTTGCCTTGTGTTTCGTCTTTATGGGGTAAGCGTTAAGGGTGAGCGACGATAAACAGATTAAAAGTATGATTTCTTTACCAATCAATAAAAAGGGTCTAAAAATAATTGAATAAACTTCATAAAGGCTTATGAGCTTAAGAATAAATAATATGGCAATGTCCATCAGTATTCAGCGTGACTGTTTCTCAGTTAACCCTCCACACAGGCAATCGTGTCCCGCTGCAGCGCGTGACGGGGTCGCCGTGACCCGACCCGCAACCCCACGTGCCGAAGAGTTCCTATCTTTTATTTTGTTTCCTCTTCTAAGCAAATGATATTATATCAGGAGTTAATTTTATTGCCAGATGCCGCAAACTCGCCCCAAATCACTTTGAGTCAGTTGATTTTTTGTTATATTTTTCCTTTACGTTTCTTTTATTGGAGTTTCTAATTCTGAGGACAACCTTTATTTCACTCGAGAGCAATAAAAATCTGTTTCTAAATGACATTACATTCAAATTTAATTTGCACTACAAAGAATAACTAGAAGAATTTGTAATTTTTCACACAACTGTCTGTCGGTTGTGAAAAAAGCACATTTAAATAAAAATATTTAACATTTCTATGGATGTTCTTTACTACACTATTTAGTAGGTTTACTATCTTTTGTTAATTTTTGGTTAAATATTTTAATATGAGAACACCTAATAAAAACGTCCCTAAAAGAGTCTAAAAATATCTAAAACTGTGTATTTATTCCTCGTACAAGCTTGACTATCTATGCAGTTCACAGTTCTATTCGACAGCATCCCGATGCTTTTCAGAGGTCGTTTTATCAGTCTAATATTATGGCTTAACGAACGACCACTTACGAAAGTCTTCAAAATATTCAACTTTATTAAAAAAAACTAATATTTGTCTTTATTTGGCAGAATATTTTTGAGGACACAAGCAAATGTACGAGTATGTAGATTTGTTCCTTTCATATCTCCACCTGCGTACGTATGACTACTTAATATTTCATTGTTCGCACAATCCTCTGTTTACCTTATCTTATCTGTTTGTTTTTTTACGGATAAATATTGGACTAAGCGTCTTGTATTTAACATTTTAAAACTGTTTTTCTAGATGTACGTACTGTATTTAAATTTAAATACAGTACGTACATCTAGAAAAACAGCTGGAGGAATGGTTGGATGGCAATGCCAATCCTATGATCAAAAACAGGCCAGCTCTTTTTGCTCACGTGAACGATGCTTCACATGAGCAAAGAGCTGGCCTGCTTTTTCCAGTTTGACCAGTCGCTTTGCAATTTCTTTGTAAAGTGACAACGTGCTCGGACCCCACGACCCCAGCGTCTCGACCCCAAACGGCTTGAATATATAATTGCTGATAATATTATCATATTTTCGCCGTGTGAGGGTCTACGTAGAAGCCGCAGCAGCACAAGCGTAGTACATCATACTTGGAAGATGGGAAGGCACAAGGGTGTCGATGCATGTAGCGTCCCACACCAAAGGCCTATCCATCTTCCAACGCGCCAAAGACATACCGTCCAAGCCCTTGCCATTGTCGCGCATCAAACCAACTGGTTACAGTATAGCTGGGACGCCGGCGGCGACAAGAGCACGACGTATAATGTCATTTAAATGTGCATGTCGTCCTGCGCTCCTGCCGCATGTTAGGCCGTGATACCCGAGGCTGTCGACACCTTCTCCACAGTGACAGCGGTGAGGAGTAACATAAGGAGCACCCAAACGAAGATAGGCTGCAATTCTGAATGTCGTGTGCCAATGTTGGATGACGGAAGACCCTGAAGCCACACCAAACTCCCACTCTCCCACAACCAGAAGGCGAGCACGCTCTGCAACATTAGAGGACGCAGCAACTGTTGCTTAATATGCTGCAAAGTGTAAGGACGAGCCCACTGTCTCTAGGTGCATAGGTTGGCGGGCAAAACAGTGTTTGGGCAACACATTTTCCAAGCATTTATAGCTTCGGCTTTGCCTGGCACTTCGGAATTGACCAGTGTGGGTATTAAAATGTTCCTGATTAATTCCTCAATTTGAAAATTGAAATGATGTACTGTGAATAAAGGTATTTAACGATGGCAAGTTCTACGCTCAATTAACTGTAAAATGCAACACACATCACTTCAGAGAAAACAAGTGCGATCTGACCGGCGCACTAAGCATCGGAATTCCTAATGCGTACAAAAGGCATTGTAGGTGTCTCATTAAAATTGTCGTCTTACATCAGTGGGACGAGACCAGGGTGGTGCAGACCGGGAGGGGGGAGGGAGCCCATTAACTCAGTCTTCGAGATTACGGTAATGGTGGGGTACGAGAGACTACAGGCGCCCGCTCGGTTAACAGCGGTTTGGTCACAGATTTTAATACAAATACCGACATTGGACGAAGGATGTGGGACCGTATCTTTGCAATTATGTAGATTTGTGGATACCAAACGAACGTTTGTAGCATTTAGGTTGACTTTATGTTAAGTTTAAAATTATCTGTACCGACTTGCGTAGAATACTAAGTTATTATAAATGATTCACAACATCTAACAAGTCCATTCTTAATCTATTTTCAACAAACTAGACATATAAAAGCAAAATTATGATATAAATTATTAACAAACCGGTAACAAGTGAATTATTAAAATGTTAATTTCTTCGTCGCGCTCGGAGCTAATATAAAATACACAGAAGTAATTACACAAACGTAACCGGGAATATTATTTGATATTTTGATATTCAACAAAAGTTAGAACAAGGGCTTGTTACGACGCCGGGACCGTCGGGACAAGCGGCGGTGGGTGGTTGGATATTCGAAAATCCTTTCACCAATCTAAATAAATTTAAAACTCCGACAATCGGATTATGAGGCATCCTCCGTCTCATTGGTGCCATCGCCGATTATACTGAATTCACGACACGTTTATTCAATTAGAGTTTCAAGTATTTAGCGGTCGAGATAGGGCGCGGTAATGGCGACGGTCGCTGTTAAAAATTCAAATCGCGGGCACCTGTGCGCCGGTGCCCGTCCGAACGCCCGGCCAGCCGATATTCCCCAAATCACTTTTATTTCACCCGCCACTCTTTAATGCTGTTGCGTTCCTAGTCTCCGTAAATTTTAATTCTAGCAGCGTTTCAAATAAAATATATAATCCAAACCACCATTCAGGTATTTTAATAAATTTTAGGTTGACTTTGAAATTAAGAAAATGAATGTCGAGCATTATACTCGTAATTTCAATCCTATTTCTGTATTTTATGTAATAAAATTGTATAGTGTACTAAAATGTATAGGAATAGTCCCTTTATTTTACGTTACTTTTTAATAAAACAGCCTTGCATATGCGATACGTGCACGCGTCATCGTGTTAAACAAAATACTAACAAATTCCCCTCAAAATCATGGTGCGTAACAAAAATCGAACATCGCCGAATAACACGTAACCCTTCCACGGCTATGGGCTGTCACTCGCGTCAATATGACAATGGCGTGACGGGGGTCGCGTCAACCCGTCACGCACTTGATGCGAATTTATCATCCGATTCTTGTTATCGACATCGCTGAGTGATGCTATATATTGTAGTTTTTGCAATATTGAATTATGTGTACTGTCATACTACATAATGGTACGAGAAACTCAAGGTCTATTGATTGAATGACACTATCAGAGATACCCATATTAAGACCGTCTTTAAAGGCTATTAATTGTACAGTGGCTATTATGATTTGTACATAGTAGTGCTGAAATTTCCTGATAGAGAGAATACAGTTGATAGAACTTGCACACTAAGTTCCAACGAAACTTGTTGAATCTTAATTAGACATTCGTATGAATTACAAAATTTGACGCTAATTTTAATAAGTGCATTTATCCCATAGATGAGTACTATTTTTACTACATTTTTTCATTTAGCTATATTTTTCAAATCAGATATACGTTATAAAAATAAGTGAGCCAAGTTCATAAATAATTCCCTGTGCTACAACGTGCGCTAGCAAAATTTGGCGCACTTATATAATATTCATAACATCATGTTTGTTCAAATCCTCTTACAAATTGATTCAAAGAATCACTTCCGTTTCACTTGCTTTGATATTGCGCTCTACTGATTTTGGCAATAATTTCTTCACAAAAAGGAAATATTCTTTAAATAATAGTAGACAGTAACAGCATCTACAGGTACTATTTTAAATATTCAATAAAAGTTCTAAACACTTCAGTATACTCCCTAATGCGGCCCATGATCCTATATGGGGTTGGTCAGTCTGAGGAATTTAAAGATCTGCAATATTACTATTTGCAACTTTAGGGTAGGAGGCGCGAGTGTAACTCCCTTGGTGTTGCACATATGCATAGGCCACGGTAACCACTTTGCAGCAGATGGACCGTATGCTTGTCTGCCAACTAAGTGGTATAGCAAAAAAAAAGACCTTGAACCGGGACTCATGCCGGATATGTAGACAAGGATTCTTGTGTCGTTACATAAGTAATGTAGTACAAGATGACACTGAAATGGGATCTAAGACCTAATGAAATAGAAATACAACGCGGTAGTACAATTAAACATATTTGTGACATTTTTTTTCAATTTCGGAATGTTTTCAGTAGGTGTACTAGAAAAAATTAGATACCAAGAGATCCTAATATTTAGCATTATACGATCCGAGGGAACCACAACCATCTGTAACAACAAAAGACTTACCGAGAAATAATTGCTTCACGTATCTGTGACAGACGGGACAAAGTTTACTCAGGCTCGCATCTACCTCAAAAATGTTCCCTTCGCGAAATAACTTCAAACATAGAATAGAAAATAGCGGGGGATTGTTAGCCTCAGGCGGAGAGGCCCGCTCACCGTTCTGTCTTCATTATCCTGGACTAAGTGACCATTAAAATTCATTTTTAGTGCCCGCGGCGGTGTGGCACCCGCCCTGTTCATTACATATGCAAGTCGCTGATGATTCGTCCTTTGTAGTTTGCGGTAGTTTGTGGTGTCCTGTTTAACCACGCTTGTTTTAATATGAGAATGTCTAAACAGTTGTTGTTGAATGAGCCACTATCTATTATTCAAGATCGCCTGTGATTTGAAAAGGTTAATTTTAGAGTACATTTTCCTTAACAGTTTAGTAGGTTTTACTACGAAGGATAAATGTATCAGTATACCTCCGGTCGCCCTTTGCTTTCAATCTCCATTCTACGCCTATCTGTGAGAAACTTAAATGTTTATTAAGTGTAAGATCTTCAATGTTCCTGATTGGTTAGTTTTGATCATTTTAGGCAGTTACCTATATTTTTTATTCCTATACCTACCATTTAGTCCCATGAGCATCTAGCCCTCGTCCAGACTTGGCCTTGGGGGATTTTCGGAACAGCTATAATTGACGGATAACGTCTGGCTCTTTACCACAACTGGGTCAGTGAATATGAGGTCTGAATATTTTAGATAAATGTCTGAGCTTCTATTTGTACTTACTCTTATTATTTATATTATCATTTTGAGTACCTACTATGGTAGTTACAATCGATTTGATTATGACTGTACAATTAAAACTCTTAATTTTGACGCCTCGAATTTCAAAATGTCTCTTGATGAGAGCCAACGGCCAGAAGAAGTACTTTTGAGTAATTTTGATCGATTAAGAGTTTTCACTATACCTATTTAACATATATCAACAATACAAACTCGTATCCATTTCACATATCGTAACAATAATTCCACTGGTAATCTTTATTACAACAACATAACAATAATAGTAATTAGTGAGTCGTTTGCTTAATTATATCAACACACTAACTGCCGACGAACAGTTTTGTTCCTCAATTAACACCGAAGGCTTACAAGTCTTCACCCACAAAGGAAATTTAACCTTATCCTTTGACTTTAAAGTTGAATTAAAGTAGACGAAATGATAGTGAAATACTTCATTGGAATAATGGAATTAAATGCCTATGATATCCGAATGCGAATTTATAAAATTATCAGATGAACTACTTTCAAAGTATTAGGTAGTCATACGCATGAATGATCTAATATAATGGTTCAACTATTTTCAGTGAAATTTCTGATTAAATTGTTATCTCTAACCTTTATCGGACCTGCCTTTTTGATGTTATTAGCCGGTCAGATGAAGCGTTTAGATAGGGAATACTTCAAACTTCACAGTATTCCGAAAATAGTACAGATACAGAATAGAAAAAAGTGGACTCACGTCGAAGGACGACTTGAGTCCACTTCTACAAACAGTTAAGGGATATCCAATGAAAGACAAGTCGTTAAAAAAAGTAAATGAGCCTCATTTGAAAGTGTTTACAAGAAGTTGTTGAAATAAAGGAAGAAACATTTATTAAAAACACATATTGAATGGAATCTCCATTATCCACTGCCTGTCGCCAGCATCAGATCCACTCATTCAGCAGATGACGAATAAATTAATCAGTATCTAGATCACATAGATCAAAGTCAAAGTCAAAAATCATTTATTCTGTATAGACAATTAAAAGGGCACTTACAAAACGTCAAGTTGAAAAATCTAGACTAATTTAGCAAATGGACCACCGGTTCGAAACTCGGCCCCGACCTGAGAAGACTCCGGAAGAAACTCAGCGGGAATTTCTTTTTTGGTCTATTTACAAACATTTGCTTAGTCTACTTAATAGCATAGTTGAACAAACAGCTCATTTTCAAGCTTGTTTATCATCTAAATATTCTTGGAATTTAGCCTTTTTGGCACAGCTTAGTCTAAATTAAATTTTTAAATTTATTCACAGGTAAATCCCTAATTTCATTAGGGAGCTTGTTAAAAAAGCGTATACAGTTGCTCCGGAAAGAACTACTAATTTTATGGAGTCTACTATCACAAGCTACAAGATTGTTTTTATGTCTTGTATTTATATTATGCCTGTCACAAACTCTTGAACATTTTGAGATATTTTTCATTACATACATTAGGTTCTTGAAAATGTATTGTGACACTACAATTAGAATGTCTATTTCTTTAATCTTTTCTCGAAGGGAAACTCTTGGGCCCAAATTATAAATAGCTCTAGCAGGCTGATTTTGTAAGATAAATATTGTGTTTAAATCCGCGGAATTACCCTAAAGGAGAATTCCGTAGCCCAAAATACTATGAAAATTACTGAAATAAACTATTCTAGCCGTATCCACGTCTGTTAATGTCCTAATCTTTTTTACAGCGTAAGAAGCTGAACTTAATCTTCTGGCTATTTTTTCAATATGCGATCGCCACTGTAGTTTGGCGTCAATACTTAAACCTAAGAACACTGTTGATTGTCCATTGAGTTGTACATTGGTTTCCTCCTGTATAACATTAGGTAATGTGAATTTTATACATTTAATTTTGTTCCATTAAGGCAAAGATTATTTTAGTATTTATAGTAGATTACACACTTTCACTATGAACATTCATTCATTATGGCCAGCTTTCTATTTGAGAAATGGAAATTTCGTCAAGGCCTACTTACGCACTGTACGCACAGTTTCGTACTGAATACTGTGTTACGCACAGTATTCAGTAAGCATTAATGAATTTTGCGGTTCATAAACCGACACATAAATTTCTTAGAACAATTCGAGTATTGCAAGATAATAATTGAATTTACTGTTTCAATTCAATAGTTCTCTTTTCAATTTAAGAAAGTTGTTAACCCAATCCGCTCAGTTACTAATTGGCTAGTGAGCGGCCGGCGCGGCGGCCGGCGCAGCTCGCGTCGGCTTATCGACGTCGATACACGCTCCGGCTTTTATCGACAACGGCGCGACGCCTCTCGACGCTCGTTTTTGAGTGTTGCAATTTGTTCACGTCGGAGAATTTAAGTGTTAAATTTTAAATGTGAAATGTATTAAAATAAATTAAACTACTTTAAGAATTTTCTATTTTATGGAATAAATTAAGTTTTGATCATATCTAGTTTTTTAAATTATTTTTGTCACCCATCGTAAATTCGTAAACCGCATTATAAAACACATAATACATGTAGTTGTACGTAGGTGCGGGTTAGCTTCATCCCGACCGCGTTGTGCGCGCGTCAAAGGGCGCGTTTCATTATCGCCCAGCGCAAATTAATTTTGTAGCTGCATTACACTTTTGATGTTCGACGTTCGACAGGTACTTGGTACTTGGCACTAGGAACTAGGCCACGTCAGGATTATTGATGCCTCACTAAACAAATACCTTGCTGAACGTTGTGAGTGGATGTAATTTATAGTTTTTCTTTAATGTCCATTCAGGTGAATTATATAAAACTAGCTTTTGCCCGCGGCTCCGCCCGCGTGAATGTCCGTTATCGCTTAGTGTTGAGCCGAGGCTATTGAGCATTATATTCGCCTTTCTACTCAACTTCGTCCTTGACTATTCATATGCTCTCGACTTTCTACTCGCCTCTATATTCGACTTTCTACTCACCTCTATACTTGAATTTATGCTCGACTCTCCACTGACTTCTCTGCTCCCCTCTCTCTACTCTCCTCTATACTAGCCTGTCCATTGGCCTCTCTACTCGCCCATCCACTCGATTCTCTTTTCGCCTCTCTACTTGACTCTTTCCACTCGCCTTTCTACTCTCCTCTCTACTAGAATCTCTACTCAACTCTCCATTCGATCTCTACTCGACTCTACATTTGTCTCACCACTTACCTCGTTCGTCTCTCTATTCGACTCTCTACTGCACTATATTTGATTCTGTACTCGTCTCTACACTGGCTTCTCTAGTCGCATATCTTCTCGCCCCTGTAGTCGACTCTACTCGTTTTTTATTTATTTGACCTCTTCACGACTATCCACTCGTCCCTATAACAATCTCCAATCGCCTAAATATTAGGCTCGTTACTAGACTATATCCGCTCCGAAGCTCTAATCCACCTTTTTACAAAATTTCATGAGGATATCTTCAAAAAATCTTACTATTTCATATCCCCTATTCACCCCCTTTTTTCGCGATCGACAAATGTCATACTTTAATCCCCTAGCCCTAACCCCCCCCCCCGCTCTACTACCTTTTACACGATAAAATGTAGCCTATATCCGTTCCCTAGCTTTAATCCATCTCTGTACCAAATTTCATAAGGATTTAAAAATAACAAAATTTCATATAAACTTATATTCAATGCCAAACTTTCATACTAACTTTCTAACCCTAATCCCCCCTTCTATCCCCTTTTTTTGCGATAAAAGCCGTTTCAAAGCTCAGAATATCTTCAACCTTACCGCAGAGTCCCGGCGTTGCCAAGTTCATTTCCGATGGCGTTTCTTCTTTTTTTAATAATAATAATCTTTATTGACATAAAAACAAGTATACAAATAGTAAGGATCCCCTGACTCCTGCGCTAGTTAAAACTGTGTTGCAGGAGACAGTGTCTTCCCGTTACAGTGTTATGTTAATAAGTGCAAGTTTCATGTCAGTGAAGATACAGTAGTAATGAGGAAAAAAAAAAAAACAATAAACTAAGGACTATTTTTTGCCTGTGCGTGCATCAGTATACGTTTGTTTTTGTGTGTATGTGTGTGTGTGTGTGTGTGTGTGTGTGTGTGTGTGTGTGTGTGTGTGTGTGTGTGCGCGCGCGCGTGCGTGCGTATGTATGTGTGTGTTTTAATGTTTTATCTATACCTGAATATGAATATAGTACATCGACTTTATAGGCGGGCAATTCTTAGGAGATCCTCTGTACTATCATAATCCAGTGCTTTTAGCCACTCTAATGCCATTTTTTTCACTGCATTACGATTTAATTTGCCTATTTTAGTAACTTTATTGCATTTATTATATATGTGGGGCGCTAAGCAGCTATAATGCCTTTGTGCAAATGTGGTCATTGCCCGAGGGATCGGATAGCGCACTACACGTTTCCTTTGTAACTTATCGTTAGAGGTTTTCCTGTGGTATCTTTGCACTATTTGATGGATAAAAATTTTCCTCACAGACAGCACATCAGCTAGTCCATACAGGGCAGTAGTGGGATATCTGTATGGTAGATATAAAAGTAATTTTAATATAGCCCGCTGAGCCCGTTCTACATCAATCATTAGGGTCTTTCCAGCACCTCCCCATGCACAGATACAATACCTGATGATGGATTCACACAATGTTTTGTAGGTTTGGATTAGAAGTGCGGGGTCAGCTATTGTTCGCAAGTTTTTGAAGACGTATGTCAGTCTTCTGATCCTCGTCACTGTAGATGCGAGATGTTCGCACCAGCTCAAATGGTCATCCAGTATAACGCCTAAGTATTTTATAGACTTCACCCGCAAAAGTGCTGCACAATAGCAGTTTGTGTGAGACTCTTCCCTATTACATGGAAAGGTATGTATTTTGAGAGTGGAGTCTACAGCAGGTCGACCAGCGTCTGTTATACTAAAACAGACGTATTTAGTCTTGGCCGTGTTTAGCGAAAGGAGACTATCCTCTAGCCAGGCAGTCACTTTTGCCAGACCCCTCTCTGCCAACTCAAAAGCCTTTGTCCAAGAGCAATCATGAAATATCAATACTGTGTCATCCGCAAACATTAGCAAGTCCAATCCTGGTAAGGCAGCGACACTGCACAAGTCATTGACATAGATTATGAATAATAATGGGCCAAGTGTGCTACCCTGGGGAATACCATACTTGCATTTAGACTCATCACTCTCACAGTCTGCCACTCGAATAATTTGTGATCTGTGGGTCAGATAACCAATCAAGGGCCAGTCCCCTTATACCAACACTCTCCAAACGTGTTAATAAAATTGGGATGGACACAGTGTCAAATGCTTTTTGGAGGTCTAAAAAGACCCCCAAGCATTTTTGTCCTGAGTCTAGGTATGATACTACAGAAGATGTTAGAGTTAATACTGCGTCTTCGGTGGATTTTTGTTGTCTGAATCCAAATTGTGCATCGTTTAGGAGTTTGTTCCTTTCCAGGTATCCAGTCATTCGTTTATTAACGACCTTTTCTAGTATTTTAGAGAGTGCTGATAGAAGGGAGATAGGCCGATAATTAGAGGGCTTACATCTATCTCCAGCTTTGTAAATCGGGCAGACTACTGCTTTTTTAAACATAGCCGGAAAAACGCCGGTTTCTAGGCTCAAATTACATAAGTATGTAATAGGTGGGGCAAGTGATCTAATGTTTTGTTTAAGTAACTCAGTGGTGATTTTGTCCCACCCAGGAGCACTGTTCAATTTTAGTCCTAAGACTATATTCCTCACTTCGCATGGATCAGTCGGCAAGAATGCCATAGAATTCAGGGGCGCAGTGTTTCTTATAGCTTTGCGCGCCAGGTCGTGCTCCGATTTACCCATTATATCCTGTAAGTGTCCAGCCAATGTGCTTCCAACTTCTGTAAAGTAGGTGTTTACCTTGTTAAGTGATTTAATTGGTGTGTCATCTATTTGCAATAATTCACTAGCCAATTCATTTTTGCGTTTGAGATCACATACTTCTTTAATAGTTTTCCATGTCTCCTTGATGTTACCCTTAGAAGAATTCAGTCTTGCCCTATAATATTCTTTTTTCAGTCGTTTTATTACAGAGTTGCATATATTTCTATATTTTTGAAACTTGTGTAGTTTATCCTCATCATTTGCAGATCGCAACGCAATTTTATGTAGCTTATCTCTTCTTCTTATGCATTTAACAACCCCTTCTGTTATCCATGCTTTTAATGGCCTGCTTCTGTTTGTGCTTTTCACTAGTTTTATGTTATTCGAAATGGTATTCAGCAATTTGGTGGTTAGAATTTCACATGCAAGATTAGTGCTGGTGTTTCTGTATAGATCAGACCAAGACTCATTGGTAAGGATATCATGAATCATTTTGTAATTTATTTTGAATTGGGTGTGTGTGAAAGCTATTCATTTATCATCCACACATTTGCCCTCTGTGATTTCTGCGCCCCACTCCATCGTCTCGCCACGTTCTTGTACTCCCACTTTGGCATTGAAGTCCCCCAGTTTCTATACTTACCATATAGCATATCAGTAAAAAACATCATACACACATAGTTTGGTTTTTTCTAAGTGTACGAGCAGGCCAGTACTCGCACATTAGTTTTGTATAATTTTCGCGTTAGCATTTCATACGCTGTGTATAACTGTGAAACATATCATTTAAAGTTAGTTCTCAAATTACCGCACTAGTGTAAGCACGTAGGTTCTGGTGCAATTAAACATTGTCAAGTACGTCAGCGTATCATTTAACCCCATGCAACAAAGGGTATTAGCAGACAAGTGCTCGTACACTAAGCTTTATTCGGATCTAAAACATGAACTACATAACAAAAATAGTGACTGGACATATCATGGTCTATATAAAGACTGAAGAACTCTTTTATAGTGTTGTTTAATTGGTGTTATGAAATTAACCCTTAATAAATGAAAGCTGTTTGAAGTCATCTTGTACAGAGAGGCGATTAAATAAATATTCACTGTACTATCGTTAACGATTGTTTCAAAATACCCACCTATATAACTAAAAACCATGAAACGTGAAGTTTTATTACGCTACAATCTCTTAGGCCCATATTCTAGAATGCCATTCAGCTGAATCTCGCTTTATCTGAGGGTTGATTTTTTACGATGTGTATTCACTACTCTACTTAACTTACTTTTAACAAAGATTTAGTGGTCCCATGTAAATAATGCAATTCTACATGACTTTGATTTTATTGCTCCATAGTTACGGCGCCCGTGGGAGACGATTCATTTACATATTTATCCTACG
Organism: Eilema caniola; assembly: GCA_949126895.1. Lineage (NCBI taxonomy): Eukaryota > Metazoa > Arthropoda > Insecta > Lepidoptera > Erebidae > Eilema > Eilema caniola. Next base: position 715,280 of record OX421477.1, on the reverse strand, counting down.
CAAAACAAAAAGCCACTTCGGCTACGGCGTAGAATACTAAATAAAAGAGCCTACGACAAACGTAGCAGCTACAGCTACACCATTACGGCTACGAGTATTGTACCCAAATACTGATTTTGGAACAACAGTAGTTAGTAGTCATACTTTAATTAAAAACGTATTTTGTTGGCAAGACCTTGGATGTAATTAAGTAAGTTTATTAATCATCCGAAAGTAGGCAAGATGAAGCACATAAATAGTACCAAATTATAATATAAGCGTAACGTAATGAACAGAATCGTTTATCTACAAGACAGAAACAAGAAACATCTTGGAAGTACGTCATACTATCAAATAGCAAAGCGATACTGGCACAAGCACGTATTAATATTCAAGAGTGCAACTCGGTCCGTCCCCTGGCAGGCCCCTGCAATGCAAATGGTCGCCCGAGGCAGGGGTGAGATTGCCTCGTCATAGTCGGAACTGACGGATTACTGCAATTATACAGTAATTTGTTGCTTTACGGATGGATGGAGACGAGACTGGAGCATCAGATGTTTTAATTGAAATTTCTATGATGGAGTGAATAAAGATATAACGATTTCATCCATCTCGTAGTGAGGCGCCATTTTGTCTTGCATTTAGGGAACACAGGCAATGATTTAGAGCATCGTTGTCAGATTTATGCTTCAACAGGTGATTTATTCATTGTGTACAGTCAACGTCAGAACGATCTTGACGACAAAGTCTCAAAATGATCTCAATACTAAGGAATTAAGAGCAAATTAAATTATTGTATTGATTTAAATTGTATTACTGTCCGAACTAAAGGTGTACCAAATACCATAACAATCAGTCAACAGGAAAGGGAAAAATCCAAGGCATTCAGATCTTTATGAGGACTTTGTTCGTTAAGATCGAACGGATGTTAGCTGCCCTTTTTTCATTTTGAGTAGGAATAAAATAATTTTCGAAGTAAATCTACAGCAAAATATCTATATGTACTAAAACTGTTGAAAAAGTAATAAATGCCAATCCAGAATTTTCCAACAGTCAGTAAAAATGGAAGAAATATTCTTCGTTGAAGTATTTTAACATCTTTCGTATTAACAACAGATCTCATCACGTGTTTCCATTATTAAAAAAGTCTTAATGAATAAAATATCACAGACACAGATTATTTTTTTAGAACGAAATTTCACATTCCTAAATATTAAAGTTGTGATGTATTTTAACAAAAATAAGAGAATACGCGTAAATTTTAAATACAATATATATGGTTTTTGTGTTGCCAAGTCCGCCCACTCAAGCAATCTACAACACAAATTGTCCAAAATGCGAAAAGGACTTAGTGTTCTTAGCAATATCCTCACTATCGAGTAATTGGGGCGGAGTTCGTTTGGCATTGGCACGCGTCCTGGCTTCGTCTTGGCTCGCCGGCACTTGGCACCGCCGCCGTCGCCGCTCCGCACTGAATCTTAAGTAAAAACCGCTCCAGAATGCATTGTACGCCTTGATTGTCTTTATATTTTGCATGAATATCATGATTGTGCAGGAATGGTCGAATATTGATATTACCTAAGAGGGCCCGATATCTGAGAAGGACGTCTGATTTTGGAAATTTCTGAATGTTTTAATCGGTTTCCTAAGTACCTGTCATTTATTTATTATTGGTTAAATGTCATACAGCTTTTACTTTTACTTTTTACGTTACTGCTTCAATGCCATTGCTACTAAATCTCATCAATAATGGCATTCATTCTAGTAAATTATGAAAATAGGTGAATATACAGATTTATATTTACCCAAGTGTACATTTATTTTTAAGCTCGTTATGTTGGTAATGTTCCAAAACTATATTTATGTGCGTAAAGCAAGAAGCAAGTAGAATCTATACTTGTTTGTTTATTTAGTAAGCTATATTTCTTAGCCGGTTGCAAAGGAAGCCATGCTTGAGACTTTTCTGGCACCAATAGACTGTCCAAATGATAGAACTCGTAAGTGGAGACCTTATAGATGAATTTCAACATCTCTTGCAGCTCTTCCTATTCGTTGGCGATGATGATAACAGGGCTTAAGGATTTTATTCATTTATGTCATAAAATTAAGTGACTTGCATGCATTTACGCTATGTTAATGACCATTTTATAGAATTTATTAGACTAACTTTGAAACGAGTCACAATTCAGCAGTCAGCTGAACTTCTCTTAGAAAAGGCCCTTCACATGGCTTTTTGTGTTAAGCTATTGGGAGTCAATCATATGTGTCTGGCAAAATATTTGATGTAAATGCAAATACAGACAAATACAAATTGACTTCACAAAAAAGTATTCACTTCAAAAAGGTATCACATGTGAATTGTCACATTTTGTTTACCGTGTGTGCCAAAGTATTAAAAAAACTAAATCTTATGTTTGCTATAGGCCTTATACGTCAAATAAGCAATAAGGCTAATGCTATGTTAGATACACTGTCCAAATAGGCATGTTAAGTGCCACCATTATGCAAACAATACGTTTAGTTAGCAGTAGTTGATATCTCAGTTAGTAGACATATCATCTCCGTTATCCTATTGACAAGTAAATCCTTCACAAAATTGACCTAAAGTGGCAACTAAGTAGGTCGTACTGAAGCAATTAAATATACCGATTAGGGAAATGTCTCTAGTACAAAGACATAGTTGTATAAATGTATGCAATATTCACAAAGATAATCCAAAATGCAAAGTACTAGCTGAGCGCGCAAATTGGACGCAGGATGTCTGTCGCGCACCCTCGTAATCCGCGCGGTGATGTTCCACTCATTGACAGGTTCTGTATCGTTCAGTGATGTTTCTTTATGAACCCTGTACTCAATGGAGGTGACTATTTGTATACAAAATGATTAGAGAGCTAACATAAAATTATCTGACATGTACCGTGGAAAAGTAGTTATGCACGTAATAAACTAAGATTTTATAATAGTAGAATTTATATATAATATAGAATTTATATATATAACAACAGAAGACAAAGAAAATCGCCTTTAAGTTAAAGTAGCCGCATATCGTTTGTATTTATACATTTTGTTTTAATTTATTTTGTACTTAACGAAATTCCATATACACGTCTGGCCATAAATACTGTACAATTAAAATTAAGAAAGATATTACATTTGAATTTTGAATCTGTCATTTTATACGATTGTTCATTGCGATTTCTAATTATGGCGCCATTACATTGTACAATATTTTGCGATATTAAAATGGAGTGGGGTGATTAAGAGAACTGAATCGCTATGATTGCATTACACGAAATTGGTATGGAGCCAAATGCAATTTTTAAAACTCTCTCGTGTACCGGGCTATTAATAGGTACAATGAGACCTTCTCTGTTTGTGACAGAAAAAGATCTGGCCGTCCACGTAGTGTTCGTAAGAAAAAGGTGGTCAAAGCAGTACGGGAAAGAATTCGAAAAAATCCTGTCCGAAAGGAAAAGATTTTATCTCGGGATATGAAGGTAGCACCCAGAACTATGTCGCGTATTTTAAAAGATGACTTAGGACTTGCAGCCTTTAGGAAACGCACCGGTCATTTTTTAACTGATAAGTTAAAAATGAATGGGGTGGTTAACTCGAAACAACCACTGAATCGATACGCAAAGGGAGGTCCCAGAAAAATTTTGTTTACGGATGGGAAAATCTTTACAATCGAGCAACATTTTAACAAATAAAATGACCGTATTTATGTTCAAATCTCTAAGGAAGCTTCCCAATTAGTCGATAGAGTGCGACGTGGGCATTATCCGACGTCAGTGATGGTTTGGTGGAGTGTTAGCTATGAAGGAGTGACTGACCTATATTTGTGTGAAAAAGGTATCAAAACATCTGCACACGTGTATCAAGATACCATTCTTGAAAAGGTAATTAGGTCCAGGATCATGTTCAATAATCAAGTATGGTCCTTCCAACAAGACTTGGTACCGGATCATAATGCTCGGTCCACGCAGTCTTGGCTGAAAGTGAACGTTTCGTACTTCATCAGAGCTGAAGACTGGCCGTCGTCTAGTCCCGATCTTAATCCGCTGGATTACGATTTATGGTCAGTTTTAGAGAGTACAGCTTGCTTGAAACACCATGATAATTTGGAGTCCCTTAAACAATCCATACGATTGGCGAAAGTAATAAATATTGAATAAAAAAAAAAAACAGTTTTTTCTTCATGACAATATTTATGGCAAGACTAAGTAGTGCAAGCAACTTGGTTAGTTACGAGATAATGCAAATTATTTCTATTTAAAGCAATACATCTCAGTATGACAAATTCTCATTAAAATGAGCTCCCAAGAACAAGAGCCTCACATTACAAGGGGACCTTATAGACATCGTCAAGCACCAGACAGGTATTTAAATTTGCAACAAAATAGACTTACCCATTAATCAGCCCCCAGGTGTGGCTCAGGGTACCTAAAATTACATATAGGGGCCCATAACATGGGGCCCTACCATTATTTATAAGGCCGTGAGCACGTGGCGTCCCTTCGTTTACATTTGCACCATGTATATCTCTTGGAGAGGGTAATTTTGAAGGCTCACGGTTTATTAAAAGCTTGATACGCACCAAATTGATATTCACCCTTTTGCGTAAGATCGTCGAGTGGCAATAGTAGACGCATGTTGTCTTTGCACAAAGAGTGTAATGCAGGAAAGGAATTGTTTGAAACAAAATTCATGCATTTCGAAATTCTTTTATTTTGGATCATGCTACGCGGTTTTGACAAATTTTAACGAATATTTTAGCAACTTCAACAATTGGACCTTTTTCAACTCGTAATAATGTATATTCGAAATACATGTAATTTTATTACCTACAGTCTTTTTTATAATTAAGGGTTCGAGATATTCGAAAAAAAATTTTATGATTAAATATCATAAAAAATTGTTGAAGAGATGTTTTTTCGGGCAGTGAATTAATGGTTTCTTCTATACATGATTGTGAAAACTTCACAGATCTCGTGCCTCACACGACCTTCTGGTACATTAAAAAGGAACTTAGGGAAAATTATAGTGAAAGCAACTCTTTGCGCAAGAGATACACCAGAGTAAGTAGCAGGTACCGGCGAGTACCGTTATTTTTTATAAACAGAATATTAGTCTGTGGAAACAAAACTTGATAAAATAATTTAATTATAATCTTGTAGATCTTGTGAAGACGCGTCTTTTGATACCCCAAATTGACAACGTCAGAGCATTGTCGCACTTTTACTGATAACGGCCCCTGCCTATGCGATCGCAAAACCATTTCTAATGTTAAAAGTCGAAATCCAAGACCCTTGCAATGTTTGTCGGTAGAACTATTTTTTCCTGAATGTTATCTTCACAAATTACATTCACAAAAGAAATAGCGCACATTCGCACACGGAGACACAAACTCTTCATATCTCAGATTCCCTCAATATCACCGAGCGATATTTTTCCTTCTAATAAGGCTTTAACAATGAATACACAAAATAAATATTAGCGAATATATCGTTCAGCCGACAGACGCGAACATGTCGCAATCAACTTTAATACAGACCGTGTTGAATTTTGGATTCTTCATAGAGACGGCCGTGGTTTGATATTATTAAACCACGTGTTTTTGCTAATACTCCTTGAAGTCTTCTTCAAAATTTTAAGTCTCTCTATGACCACTCACTTGTATGGTTCAAACAGTAAAAATTTTAAATGAATCTCTCATTCCTGATGATGATGATTCAGTATTCTGAAACATGAAGCAAGTTATTGAAATTTGAAATATTGTAACACCATCTTAAGCCATGTTATGATATAATTTACAGTGAATTGTAACAAGAGACGCTCTAGCGGATGATTTTTGTAAATGCTCCAGTGTATCCAGTTCAGTGTGTCTTATGACGTGATTTGGTATAAATTCTAGAGAGTCAAATCTAATTAAATATTCAAATTATTTTGTGAGCCCAGTATCATTTTTTAACGTCAAAATCAAGTTCCATAATCTTGATGGTTAAAAGCATTACTTATTTTCTTACTTACCTACCTCAAGAGATAAGTAAAGCCTGTGAGCAAAAACTCACTACCAGTCTCTTTAACGTTTACAAAATAATATTAGCAAGGAAACAGTGCAACTAATACACCAACCATAAAGCAACCAACAAACGTAAATTTTTTTAAATAAAATCTCAAATATTCGGGTACTGTCTTTCCCTGCTTGTTTGCATATTATCTTTGTTGCCTTGTGTAACTTGCATTACAACAATATTTATGAACACCATATGAATAAATATCCTGAATTATATATCTGTCTTGCTCCCCCTCGTCCATGACATGTAGGGTTCGGACTATGTTATGCGGTTTTGGCAAATTTTACCGAGATTTTTGAATCATTCTTTATCAACTTAAATAAATTATTAACTATTTTGACACATAAATTCTAATGCATGTAATTTTATTTCCTGCAGATTTTTTCACCCATGAGATGAAGGGACTAATTTAATGTTTGTGATTTTCTTTGGTTTGCATTCACGACTTAATTTATTCTTTGCGGTACTTAATATCAATCTCTTAACATAGTTGTTACAATAGCTCAATTTATTGCTACGCGTATATTTTGAGAACGGCTTGACCGGTTTAGATGCTTTCTTAATTGTGTTCGTATAGTACAAGGTTTCGGAGTGGTCGAAGCTTGAGCAGTACAGCTACTAAATAATTATCAAATCGCTCTGTCTCCAGCTAGAAGGTCAAGCGAAAGGTGCTCTCATTTTCGCTGAAAAAACTGGGAAACAATATAATTTGAAAGCGGAGCCCGGGGTCAGAAGCGCAAACGTCGGACGCATACCAAAAAAAAAACGCTAAGATAGTGATTTAGATACAAACAAAGACAAAAACAGCTGACCTGAGCTGACTCATTCTTTTTCTTTTTCTTTTTTTTTACCTGCGGGAAATCCCCACGATCCTACCCCTCCGGAGCCGGAGGGGTAGGTTATGTCGGACTCGAACCGACTAAGCCGCACTAAGCCGTCTCTGGGTCGTAGTGCTAGGCCGAATGTGAGGTTGTCATGCGACATATCCCTCGCACCCCGGCTGACCCAGGGCCATCCCTCTCGATCTGGCCCTCCTCGGGAAGGGGGAGACCACGCGGTCCCCGACTCAACCCCGGTGTGGGGAGGCGCGCATCGTTCTACGATGCGCGCCGCCGCCGTGGCCTGCTTCTGCTAGGGTGACGGGCGGCTCCACCCGTCACCCTCAGGCCCGCGCTCATGGGGGGCGGAGGTCAGTTTGCGCCCTCCGACGCCCGAGCCACCTTCGGGCGCGTGCAGCGATGTCAGCGTGCCTTTCTCGCTCATCGCGCCGCGCCCGCTCTGCTGTCTCCTTCGCGAGCATGACCTGCTCGCAGAAGGAGGCGCTGGCCGCCCACGCATCCGCGCAGCGCACCATCGCCGCGAGCAGGGTGGAGAGCGTGAGCACTCTCACTCTCACCCCCAGGGCCGCCACAAGCTCCCGCCTTGGGGTCTCAAGCGCCGGGCACTCGGTGAGCGTGTGCAGCCCCGAGTCCACGCTCGCGTCGCAGTGATGGCACCCGGGCGTTGGCTCTACACCCATCAGATGCAGATACCGCCCGAAGCTACCGTACCCGGTGATAATCTGCGTCTGACGGTACGAAAGGCTACCGTGTGGCCTCTCTAGCCACTCGCCCATGATGGGCCTTACCGCCGCAATCACGGCGTGCCCTGGAGCTGACTCATTCTAGTCTCATTCAACGATAAGTGGCGTTTCACCCATTTCCTCCTCCTTATTTCCTTCGAGTGCAGAGTCTTAACTTACTTCTGTTCCTTCCTGTTCCACTTCCCCCTTTTTATACAGAAATAGCAACATTTTAATCACAAATCTAAACGTAATACATGCTCATGGCACCTTCACGCCCACATATTTCCGAACAACAAAACAGCGCGTTCCATATTTCTTACCAAACAATAGCAAAATAAAAGAGACAAATACTAAAGCGATCTGTAACAATATCTTAAGTGTAACGTGCACGTATAATGTGCGACAAAAACACGGTGAGCGACAAAGCATCGGTGATTAATGTCGCGTCGCGCGTTTTGTCGCCGCGAGTGCACGAGAGCGCCACGCCGCGCCGCGCTAATGTGACGGGGATGTATTATTATTTCTATCGAGTGATAATGTTAGTTCAATTTAATATAGTGCGTATTATTTTGGATGATTTAATGGTCGTGATTTATAACACGTTTATTATGTGAATAAAGCCAGCGTGATTTAAAAATGTTTTGTGTCAATTTGTTATTATTGTATTATTATTGTTGTAATATATTTTATGAATAACATTATTCTGTATGTTATTGAACTCCTACTGAACAACAGAGTAGTAAAATATAAATAAATCCTAATGCGCTTTGACCAGATGTGGCGGCTCACAATCATTTATAACAGATTTGGCACAATCCTGTAACGAGGGCGTCTATTATTCATACGATTAACATTAATTGAATTTTCAATCGGTAATTAGATTTCTATGCAAATTTGTTAAATAAATGCCACATAAGTTGGATTTGACTCAATTACTCGCCAACTAGTCAGTTAGCTATTTGTTATGAAAGGCTGAGCTTACTTGAAGGTCCTAAGGTCCTGCCAATTTAGGGCGTTTCAATAAAATAAAAAAATATTCAGAAGTAACTATCATCCTTAAAAGCTTAGATATTTGCTGTACTGTGAGATTATAGTTGGGTATATGTTATGCATCTACCCTTAAAGTAACACGACCCCAAAATATCTGCGTTACAAAGATCATATACACGACACAAAGATAACATCATCAGCTTTCATGCTAGCTCGTAACTGCTGTCAGGATTGAGAGGGCAGGCGGTAGTTGCTGTCTATAACGCCGACACACCAATCAAAAATAATAAGCGGACACTGGACTGAAAATAAATATATTGCTAAAATGGAAATTTTCGTATAGCAAAAATCAAATTATTAGCTTCAAAAGGATATATTTGGGAGACCATACTGACATAGAGCTTTTTGTTCGTTACACTTAAAAATAATTGAGAATTCAGGTAAGTGTGCGAATGGCGTAGTGGTATGAGTGCCTCAATGACTGAATCATATTCAGTATAGGTACTCTGTGAATCAAGTAACCCCGTCAGATGAGACTATAACTCCCGTGATTCACAGATTTATTATTCGGAGTCTGGGCGCGTGCCGTGCATCCAAATAGTTAAAACTACTCCCGCACTAGTGTACTTTTTCATGTCGTTGTAATTTTCTTTTAAAATTTAAGAGATAATTAATTTATGATACGGTATAAGTTGAAATTATAAAGAATATATTTTTGAAGTTTGACACTAAAATGACTCCTAAATAAAGCATTCATGGACCATACAAATTTTTTATACCACTTAAGTGGTAGACAAAGTCACGACCACCTGATGGCAAGTGGTAACCGTGGCTTATAGACGTGTGCAACATCAGAAGAGTCACACTTGTGCTGCCAAATCTGCAAGAACCATCAAAAAAAGGAAGGCTCCTTGAAGAACCCCATTTTCTAATTGCTTGAGAAAATCAAAGTCAAATTTAAATCACACTGCTCCTCATACAATATAGTTATTTGTCCTTTAAGTTATTTTACATGGTATAATTAATTGTTCATAAAACTTTACACAAACAGAGCTCATATTCAATATTAGCTGTAAAACGATGTTTCATGCTTTACAGCTTGCGTGCTTGTATACACACGTACACGGTCACAGCAAACTAACATAGCGTCGGCATTACCTCTGTAATCCTCACGTAATCGCCTCTAGTTGGTCTGTACACTGTTTTATTTGTAACTCACGCAAACTGAACACTATTTGTGGAGAACGGTTGCGGGGCAACTTAACTGTTGGGTTTTCTATTAAGTGTTTATAGTCATCAAATGTGTTGTACAATATTTTTTGTGTTGTACAAGTTCTTTTCTTCAGTGTCCCCGGTGTACAGGGGACACTGAAGAAAAGAACTTGTACATTTATTGATACTAAAGTCACAAAATTGTATGATTTCAATCAGGTTAGTTTGACTAATATGGCTTTAAATTATTATTTTATTCAATTCCGTCTATAAAGTTCTCTAAATGAAACCGTTTTGAAGAAGAGAAAGTGATATAAATTAATACAGATTGTTACTTTGATATTTGTTACTTTTGATAAACACATAAACTCAAACATATTAGTACATACAACAGAAACTATAACAATAACATAAATTACTTCTTACAATGACTACGACTTATATTTGAGTCCTAGCTTTTGCCCGCGGCTCCGCCCGGTGTCGGTTATCGCTAAAATATTGGCTATCGTCATAAATTGCAGCCTATGTGTTATTCTGATGTATAAGCTATATTATTGTAAGGTTTAAATTATATGCATTCAGTAGTTTTTACGTGAAAGAGAAACATGGTATCCGAGGGAATTTCCGTAAAAAAAACGCTACAAGAAGTCGTCAGTCTACCACTGCACGTTACACCGTCATGCTGTATAAGTTTAATGGTTTACTAAACATCGTTCCAAGCTTCATGCTGCTGTGGCCGTAAATTGTGATATGAATATGTGTTGTTTTGCGTTCGCGCGTTTTATGGCTTTGATTTTAATAGAGGGTTATGAATACTTGGAATTGCTATAACGAAATATTAAAAGGGTTCAGTGTGACGCTTTATGACGGCTTTGTGTTTTTCATGGTGCATTAAAATGTGGTGCATGTATTAAAATACTGTTGACATATGATTTCAGCGAGATGTAGCTGTTTCTGCAGCTGTAAAGCAACTTTATGTAGTTATATGTTTTTTAATGAAGACACGACACGACGGTATTTGCATCCAATTGAGCAGTCCAACTGGGGAAGTACCTCCGCCTCGCAGAATACCGCTTCCATAATAACCTCGTGTTGTATTTTCGACGGTGAATAGGGTAGCCAGAGCTCACTGGAGAGTTTTGGTGCTGTCAGTGTGAAGGCCAAAGGCTATACCTACTTTGTCTTCTACACTGGTGGCACGCAAACTCTCTGTGTTTACAGGGTTGGCAGTACGAGTGTGAATACCCTGGTGTTGCACATGTCCAAAATCCACGGTAACCACCTACCATCAGGTGGACCGTGCGTTTGCCTGCCACCTCAGTTGTATAAAAAATGGCAGTTTTAATTTCTGAATATTTATATATTTTTATATATGGGTTGTATATATGGGTTCGACGACTTCCAGCCTCCCGAACAAGCCGGTTTTCGAAAAGGCTTTAGCACCATAGACCACATACATACGCTGCGACAGATTATACAGAAGACTGAGGAGTATAATCAGCCACTCTGCTTGGCGTTTGTGGACTATGAGAAAGCCTTCGATTCGATCGAGACCTGGGCTGTGCTACAGTCTCTCCAACGGTGCCAAATTGACTATCGATATATCGAAGCGCTGAAGTGTTTGTACGAAAACGCCACCATGTCAGTCCGCCTCCAGGATCAAAGCTCAAAACCTATCCAGTTGCAGCGAGGGGTGAGACAGGGAGACGTTATATCTCCAAAACTGTTCACCCTGGCCTGGAAGATGTTTTCAAGCTCCTGGACTGGAGAAGACTCGGCATCAATATCAACGGCGAGTACATCACTCACCTTCGATTCGCTGACGATATCGTAGTCATGGCTGAGACCTTGGAAGACCTAGGCACAATGCTCGAAGACCTCAGTAGAGCCTCCCAACAAGTGGGCCTCAAAATGAACATGGACAAGACGAAAATTATGTCAAATGTCCATGTCGCACCCACTTCTTCTTTAAAGGTTGGAGACTCTACACTCGAAGTTGTCGACGAATATGTTTACCTGGGACAGACAGTCCAGTTAGGCAGGTCCAACTTTGAGAAAGAGGTCAATCGTCGAATCCAACTCGGCTGGGCAGCGTTCAGGAAGCTTCGTAATATCTTCTCGTCCAAAATACCGCAGTGTCTCAAGACTAAAGTCTACGATCAGTGTGTGTTGCCAGCGATGACCTACGGAACTGAGACTTGGTCCCTTACTATGGGCCTCATAAGAAGGCTCAAGGTCACCCAAAGGGCGATGGAGCGTGCTATGCTCGGAGTTTCCCTGCGTGATCGAATCAGAAATGAGGAGATCCGCAGGAGAACTAAAGTAACCGACATAGCACACAGAATCGCCAAACTTAAGTGGCAGTGGGCGGGGCACATAGCTCGTAGAACAGATGGCCGTTGGGGCAAGAGAGTTCTCGAGTGGCGACCACGCGCCGGAAGACGCAATGTAGGCAGGCCTCCCACACGGTGGACCGACGACCTGGTGAAGGTCGCGGGAAGGGCATGGATGCGGAAGGCGCAGGACCGGTCACTGTGGAAATCCTTGGGGGAGGCCTTTGTTCAGCAGTGGACGTCTTTCGGCTGAAATGATGATGATGATGATATAATGGTGACCCTTTTTCCTGAGACTTTGCCTTCAGCTTACCATCAGGCTAGGTGAAGTCAAATTGACGTGTCCTATATATAAAAAAAGATGAGTTGCATTCTGGGAGTGCCGGCAGAAGTGAAAACATTTTCTTTCTTCCTTTCTTCGTTATATACATAGAAAAAGATTAAAAGAACATACCATATCACACCATACCTATAATAAATGGCGTCAATCATAGAATAAATTTTCTGCTAATGTTCTGTCAGAAGAAATTAATAAATTACAAGAAGAAAAACTAATCACAAAAAGTAATAAATTACAAAAAGAAAAAATAATCACAAAAAGTGTCAGAAGGCTAGGTTTGAACCCGGTACTATCTGAAACCATAAGGAGTTAAAGTCGACTACGATGCTATTTATCGTATCTTGCAAAATAGACAGTCTATAGCTTAAGTTGTATGACGTCATTCGTCGGTTACGATCCAAAGGTCAAGCGACCCTGACGCGAGTTTAACACTTTTCACCCATCCAACGCCGCTAAAGAAGTTTTCTTAATTTAAAAAATCAATGTCCAATGATGAGATTTTGCATTCAAAGTATTATCCGGCGAGGTGAAGTGAACTTGACTTCATCTATATATAAAAAACTACCAAGTTTAAGCACAGAATCTACAGTGCGTTATTATTTTACTAACTACCTGTAAAACTGTTTCACTTAGTATTCAGCATCTCTCAGTCCAGAATGTCGGAGGTGCCTCGTACATATTTAGGTGTACATCTGCACGTCAGGCGCATAGCAACGGTTGAGACAGTATTTACAGTGCGCTCTGTCTGTCTGTCCTCTCAAGAAGCCATTAGCACTGAATGCGTAGTACAGCATTAAAATTCAACTTTACGTCTCTATGACGGGGGGATGGCACCAAGTTAACGAAACGTTTAGATAATTGAACAACTAAATTGGTTCAATATAGATATCTGTAAGTTTGATTATTTGATGGAGTGATATAAGATGGAAGGTTTTTATTATTAGTAATTATGGATTAGAAATGTATTAATTAGTTAATAATATTCTTAAAATAAACTCAAATTAAGAATAGCTCGTAATTATGGTAAATATGCTTACATACATTTTTCATAAACCCATGTTATGTATTGTACAAAAAAACACCTAATCCAATGCTAATCTATAATATAAAAATGAATCACAAAATGTGTTGGTAAGCGCATAACTCAACAACGCCTGGACCGATTTCGCTAATTCTTTCTTTAAAATATTCTTTGCAGTACGTGGATGGTTCTTACGCCAAGAAAAAATAAAAAAGTGTTAAGCCTTCACGGGAACGGGAACAGAATTCCACGCGGGCGAAGTCGTGGGCATCAGCTAATTAAATATAAATCTGCTAGTTAGTGTGCAGTAAAAGACCTACAGTTAACGCGGTGACAGCCGTCCTCTCAGAGCGACTTGTACTAAACAGCGAGCACTTGTTATACAAATGCTTTTCCCAAATTAAGCCTTCGCTACTACCAATTATGACCATTAATATTATACACGATTAAAACAAGTGCTATATTTTAAAACATAGTAGTTACAGTCATCATTTCGAAACTGTATATTTGATCCCACCAAAAACATTCTGAAAACAAGTAGCCAAGTCTCGATGGAGCTGCTTGTTTGTCTCTAAATGTAATGAAATATAGACAAAGTCGTGCCAAATCTAAGGTTCTTACTGCGATTTCTTTATTATTATAGTTAATGGTAGCGGTGCTGAGCGGCAGTGGTGTATCGCCCTCTACTTGGCGGGGGCACTGCCGTGCCCTCCGATTAAAGTAAAATAAAGGTTAAAATATCCATCTTTATTGGTATTGTATTTAGGAAAGAAAAAAAAAACATTCTAGAAATCAAAGAAGGTACTGGCTAATTAAACTATGCTTACTTTGTGTCCAGAGATGGTAGCCGTAGAATATTCAGGAACAACTACTACTTACTTACTTACTATTTATTTTGTTGATAGCTGGCACTTGGAGTCAAAAACAGACAGCGGGTTCTTTGGCGAGAGTTAATTTATATCTGTATAGGTTTTAACGATAGATAGATAGGTACTTTTGAGAAGGCCATATGACTGAACAAATAGGAAAGTTATGAAGAATAATAATTACTTGGTATGCAAAATTACAAGTGATGTATTTAATACAATTATTCTGGTTTCTGTTAATAAATGTATCTACGACAGTTTTTATGTTTACTGTACAAACGCGCGGCAATAAGCTGTAAATACTCAAATGCTTCTATAAATTTAATATATACAGCAATGCCCAAAGTTATGAGCCCAATACACGACTCTCCAGCAGGGCTAACATGCGCGCGTCGTCAAATATCTCGAATCGAGATGAGATATCATCTCGAGTCTTCTCGAGCGAAGTAACGCCGACATATTTTGTCGCGTCAAACTTTTTCAATTGTTGTCTATGGCATACACATTTTTTAAACATTTATCCGATAAAATCGGCCCGATACGGCCATTTGCTCGAAAGCACAGACTAGTTAGGGATGCTAGGTATGAAAAAAAAGAGAAAAAATAGTGCAAACAATTTTCGACCTTATTGACATGACATGCTATCGAATTTTTTTTCTTATATTCGTGACCAGCGTCATCAATTAATGCGAAAAGACACGTAACAAAGAAAATGTCATTAAGGTCGAAAATGGCTTGCAGTCGATGTTTTAGTCCAAAATGAACCGAGCACAAAAATGTTTACACGAGATAACTTCTCGTCGACCAAATGAAAGACGGTAGACAAAACATTTTAATTTAAAAAAGAGAAAAAATAGTGCAAACAATTTTCGACCTTATTGACATGACATGCTATCGAATTTTTTTTCTTATATTCGTGATCAGCGTCATCAATTAACGCGAAAAGACACGTAACAAAGGAAATGTCATTAAGGTCGAAAATTGCTTGCAGTCGCACAAAGGTACTAAATTTTGATCCAAAATGAACCGAGCACAAGAAAAAGATAACTTCTCGTCGACCAAATGAAGGACGAGAGACAAAACATTTTAAATGTCAAAATTCGAGTAAATAAGGGCACGTATGTTACAATTTGCAGAAACTAAGTAGAGATGATTTCTCGAAGTCGAGTTATGTCGACATCTGACAGATCGCCATGAAATTTGCCAAGTTACCAACAGTCGATATCGACATAAAACGGCAAAATGCCTCGAGATAGCTATCTCGTGGCGCGCATGTTAGCCCTTCATGCTACCAACAGTCGACATATCAATATAAAACGGCAAAATGCCTCGAGATAGCAATCTCGTGGCGCGCATGTTAGCCCTGCAGGTGATCATTTAAGCTAACAATTCCGAGAAACGTGTCGCTACTTTCTGCCAAAGTCCAGACAGTTCGAAGTCATTGTGGAGTTACCGACCTTTGATACTTTTTAGGTCTTATTGTTTATGCACAATGTAGGAGATATTATAAATAAACAATACTTATATTTGCGCCCGTCATCCTAGCAGAAGCAGGCCACGGCGGCGGCGCGCATCGTAGGACGATGCGCGCCTCCCCACACCGGGGTAGAGTCGGGGACCGCGTGGTCCCCCCTTTCCCGAGGAGGGCCAGACCGAGAGGGATGGCCCTGGGTCAGCCGGGGTGCGAGGGATATGTCGCATGACAACCTCACCTTCGGCCTAGCACTACGACCCAGAGACAGCGTGCGGTTTAGTCGGTTCGAGTCCGACATAACCTCCCCCTCCGGCTCCGGAGGGGTGGGTATCCGTGGGGATTTCCCGCAAGTCAAAAAAAAAAAAAAAAAAACTTATATTTTAAAAGTTACGCGAGCATTACTTACTCTTGTAATAAAGCAATTATCACAAGATTCAACTCTTCAACTCGATTCATTAAGTGTTATTTTATTATTTACCCTCACCGTTTTCGACATTTTGGTTCATTTTCAGCCGCCGCAATCACGAGGAGACTTGTGCTGGAAAATTCATTCACGTTATTTTCAATTGATAGCGGTTGAAATGGTGGTTGTCTACTATTTGTAAGTCGCAGAATAAATCACGATGGAATTAAAAATAGTTTTATTTTACTACACTGGAGTTGAAACACGTGTGGCTAAGACAAAAATAAGCTATTAATAATAAGAACATTATATATTTTCTCACCTGTGATACTCATAGCTAAAAGACAAATTCAACGAAAAATCTAGCCAGCATAAATAGACTGTTATAGCTACAAACATATTCCGACGGCGCTAACCTCTCGACGACAATGTCGAGCCCTTGACCGCTGCGCAATCAAATAAATGAAAGCATTCATATAATTTCATTTACAGATCCACCATGCCCTTTCGTGCTTAGCAGACAGACTCAGATTATTGTAATGTGGTTTGCTGATAGGTGGAATAATATTTTTGTGGTTACTAAGCTTGTTTTTATTTACTACTAGCGATCCGCCCCGGCTTCGCAAGGGCGGTCAAAATACAGCCAATTCAATACAGCCTATGTTACAGAAAGAATTTTTGAAATCGGCACGGTCATTTTTGAGTTTATTCATTATAAACATACAAACCTTTCCTCTTTATAATAGTATATAATAAAATAATAGTAAAATAAAATAAAATAATATAATAATATATAATAATATAATAGTATATATTGCTACTGGGACTATTCATGTGCAAGTTAGGATGGATAAATAAATAGAAATTAAGCATATCATCTCTTAATACGTTATCTAATATTAATATATTATATTATTAAACTATCAAGCAAAACCATGTAATACTAGAGTCCTAAACCCTTTAAAATTAATAAATGTAACTATATCTATTACTTTGCATAGTTTTAAAATGTGCTGTATTAATTAAAAATGTGCGCTCCAATTGGTAAGTGGTCATGCGACGCGACTGCGACTCGCGGCGGCGCTCTCCGCCGCACTATATACCAACATAGTATATTAAAAACTAACACTAACTATCATTTTGTACATTTTTTCGATACCAGCTATTGCCCGCGGCTCCGCCCGCGTGGTTGACGGTTATCGCTTAGCATTAAGTCAACGCTATTTTTCTAAAATAAAAGTAGCATAAGTAACTCCTTATTACATCAGCTATCTGCCAATAAAAGTCCCGTCTAAATCGGTCCAGCCATTTCAGAGATTATCCGGAACAAACAGACAGACAGACATACAGACAAAAATTGTAAAAAATGTTATTTTGGTGTATGTACCGTATTATATTCACAGGCATGTAGTAAAACACGGTTATTTCAACATTACAAACAGACACTCCAATTTTATTTAAATGTATAGATTTGGTACACCTAAGAGTTTGGAATTCATCGTGCTCTGACAAAAATTGTAAAAAATGTTATTTTGGTGTATGTACCGTATTATATTCACAGGCATGTAGTATAACACGGTTATTTCAACATTACAAACAGACACTCCAATTTTATTTAAATGTATAGATTTGGTACACCTAAGAGTTTGGAATTCATCGTGCTCTGATTGTATAAATATAACATTTGGAAGATATGAAGGTTTCAGTAAAATGATAGAAATATGATCAGAAAATGTGCTCCTCTTTTAGAAAATTGCGACATCCTCACTAAAATAATTTTGCGCTCGTGCTTCAGCGCCGTGTTCTGGGTTAGCTCCTAGCCTGTCATTTAGCCGTGATTACTGTTGCTTGACATTGAATGGAGAACATTTTACACTTGTACGTAATACCAATTTCCTTGGGCGACCTTCGCAAATGTATGAAAGTTTAATCAGTGAAGCAGCGACGGTTTTATACGCTTTGATGTATGATGTTTTACGCGAAAAGTTGCTCAAGTGAAAAGTTTGGGCTTCTGGTGCTTTTGGTCGAGTTGGCAATTTACAGCGTTTGATATGGTATAAGAAAAAAGTATAAATAGCCGGAATAACATGGAACATGTACAGTGTAATATGTTATTATTAAATAGTAAATTTATTCATTATCAAATTACCAAAACACATTACCAGTTAGTAATATTACCTATTAGTAGGACACGACGCTATTTCCGTGCAATTGAGCAGTCCGCTTGGGGGAGTGCCTCTGCCCTACAGAATACCGCGACCATAATAACCTCGTGTTGTGTTCCCGGTGGTGAGTAGGGTAGCCAGAGCTCACTGGAGAGTTTTGTGCTGTCAGTGGGAAGACCAAAGGCTATTCCTGCTTTGTCTTTTACACTAACGGCTCAGAAACTGTCTGTGTTTACAGGGTTGGCTGCACGACTGTGACTCCCCTGATGTTACATACGTCCGTAAGCCACGGTATCCACTTTCCATCAGGTGGACCGCGTGCATGTCTGCCACCTCAGTAGTTTAAAAAAAATGTCGACTTTCATTTCGTAAGATATAATGTAAAACTGTTTTGTGTCGGAATAAAAGAAAATGCTTTCATCCCGAGATCTTTAATATTTTAAGGAATGTTCTAATCATAGAACATAGAACATTATCATTTGTTTGTTGGCTAGTCAAAGTATAATCAGACAATAATAAAAAGCCTATCTCATCATGTTGTAGGCTAATAAGACTAAAAGGATTTGATCGTATGTTACTTCACTGAGTTTCATCATCAATATTCATTTCCATCGTTCTCAGCTCTTTACGACAGACTAAGATCATAATTCTACTAAATTTCAATCTGACACAAGCATCTCGTCTAAATGAATATATCTAAAACCAATCAGAGCCCTCGTTAGTCACAAACAGGATCCAGATTGCAGTTGCGATCTGTGATACATCTTAATTACATAAATTATCCAAATATCTGCTGCAGGGATCAGACGTTCAGGAGATTTATGTATGAATTAATATCTGCAGTTCTCTCTTGTATTAACTTCAGCTATGTTCAATTGATAAATCATTATTAACCGTGACAATCTATAGCCTATATAGTATTCCAAAAGAATCTATCTCTGTGCTAATTTCATTTAGATTCGTCCAGCCGGTAATGGTAAACACATCCATTCGTTCAGCCATCCATAAAGTAATTATTTAATAACAAACAAAAAGGACACCATCAAATTCAAATGAGAGCTATTAAAATTTACTCGTATAAAGTTACACCTCCCGTCATAACTGCACGTTTATTGTGTACAACAACAAACAAATAATATAAAACAAACAAACTTCGGTAACTTACTTTGACCCATAGCCTCGCTGGTACATTTTTGGCCCGGCCAGTTGGCCAAAGTGTTCCAAAACAAACTCTTCGATGGTGAGCCCCATAATCCCCTAAGGAGTAGTTAGAAATACACTATCGCTTCCCATAAATCATTAATGGAGTTGTTGTGCCCCATTGTTAACTAGAATGACCGTGGCGCCATTAGGTGGGTACGGTTTTAATGTCACGATGTGATATTTCGAAATTATCATAAAAATGTATTGTTTATTTTTAATGAATTCTTAATATTTCAATTAAAAAATAAAAACCATGTTTATACTGTTGATTGATGGCACATGGTCGAACTTAATGCACACATTGAATGAAAAACTTGTACTTTTCCACACTTATTTTGTGGAAAAGTACAAGCGTCTTATTCAATATACATACATGAAAAAACCCATGTGTGTTTGTTCACAGTAAATTTGTATGCCTTTTAAAGTTTATTGCTTGCAAAACCATTGAAAGTGCAGGTACTATTTTTAATTGTAGACATAGTGCTGTTTTATAATAATTGGAATCAGTAGGAGATACTGCAACAAGGTTCATCCAGAGATTTCGCAACATATAAATTGAATTAATGGTAGGATGTTTGCGTGGCTCCTCACGGACCCGAGTCGCGATGAATATGCACTCGGTCGTAAACAGTGGACGAGATCCGATGAGTGATTGGCAGTTGTCTTGACAGGGTGAACATTTGCATTAGTTAGTGTAGAAGCCATATATCTCTGTTTTCTGCTTTTGAATTTTCCAATATACTAAATACATAAGGGGTCTAATCATTAATTAACTGCTGTGTTAACTGTTACTCCATGATTAATAGAAAATAATTTAAAGTAAAATTATTTACTGCTATCGTAAAAACTACGGTACTATATTTCTGAATCCGAAACCAAAGCAAAAGGTCCCAAGAGCAAATACCTTAAAGTTTCTTGGAACGTTTCAGAGTTATGATGTAATATGGTTTAAAAATGCGATAGCGATTTTACAAAGACGAATTTCAAGTTGCGAATTAAAAGTCATATTTCTGGGGAAGCGAGTGGATGTAAGGTTTCTATAATAGTATTATTATTCCGACAAATGTAACGTTCCATCTTACTCACACACATATTAAGATTTAGAATATCGTCCTCATCAAATATTTTTCTTTTTTTTCCTTCACTCGCTAAATATGCGACTCACTGCTAAGATATACTAGCTACGTCAAGTAATGTCTGTAGTAAATTAGGCCTTATGTACTATGGTATCGGCAAGTGCCTAACGACCTCTTAAGATCGACGGTCGATCGGTGAGAAGACGGAAGGTGAACCCGCACCCGATAACATAACTCAGCCATAATGTAAAAGGTGTTTTAGCAAGAACGTTAGCTAGTAGTTGCTGAACAGAGAAGTAGTATACCATGCCTTGAATACATTTTAACGACCTCTGTGGCACAGTATTAAAGCGTTTTAGTGCAAGGGCAAAGGTTGCGAGTTTGATTCTTGATATTCGTATCGTGAAAATGTATTAATATTGTTGTTCATACTACGCGTACTGCCTCTTCAGTACCAAAACCATTTGTTAGTGTACGAACTATATTTCCGTCTTTTCTTTTCCCTTTAGAATTGCAAAATTTATTTCAAATTTAGTTGTTTCTTTTTTGTTCGTAGTTGTTGAGCTAAGATTTATATTTTATTCAAAGAAGTAGAGAGTAGTTGCGAAGTTTTTCATCTTTGTCTTGGACGCAAATAGTGACAGACAATTCTAGACAAACGTATAATTATTTATCTGAAGAGAAGTGCTTTTTGAGAAGAAGTAATTAATTAAATTAAGACTACAAGACTTCGACAATTATGCTTCAATTAGTGTATGTATAGAATATTCTACATATTCTACACGATAATGGTTTTATTAGTTCATAACCGAATAATTTACCGAGCCAATAAAGTGAAGTGGAAATTAAATTTCTCAAGAGGCCTAGTTTAATGAAATTTTAAAGCAATTATGATGATAAGTGTTCATATCGATTTAGATTAGAAAAAGTGAACGGGCAGGCGGGACTTGAGGCCTACTTTGTTTTCATATTCAGTCAAGTTCATTCGCTTCGTAGTGAGATATAAAAGCCCGCTTAAGTATGGAAAGGGCTCAGAGGATGATGATGGTGATGAAATATAATGCGTGGAAATTCGTGTTCATCTGTGCCTCTCCGATTGAGAGGCGTATAACGTTGAGCTATTAATCAAAAGTTAGTATAGAGTAATACCTACAGAATAATAGTTTAACTAAAATAATGAAGTATACGTCCGCGGACCTGCACAGTTCAGTCTTGGCAACAATCCTAAAGAGAAACTTAAGAGACCCGCTTAAATATTACCTCCAGTTTTGCTGAAACATTTATTGCGATGCTTGGCTTTTGCAGACTTTGAATACGAGAACAGTTATCATGTTGTCTTTTGAAATATTAAACTAGACTATGATTACTTGTGACAATGTGTGAAGTTCAGCAAAAATTACTTTATTTGCTAACGTTGAACTTATTGTCAACATTACATTTCATTAGGTATATTCCAACATTGTCGTGAAAAGAAGTAAGCGCCTACACTAACAAATGGTGCGTCTCACTATGTTATGCATTCCACAATGGAGCTGCTGGAACTGTGAACAATAAAACTATAATAAAATCTCACAAAACGTTGACACATATGAATTACTATCTCTTTCTAAGGGTGTAGTGTGATACTTTTTCGTGTTCCTGTAAAAACCACGCAGTTGCTTATCCGGTCTCTTGTATTCACAAAAACTGACACCAACAGATGACATTTATCTTGTGAATCATAACTTGCACTACACACACTTGTAGTTGCGAAATTACGGTGGCCGCTGTTTCGGAGAGTAGTTCTTTTGTTAATGTTTCTTGTGAGTTTTATGTTTTCCGTGTAAAATGACGGTAATAAATTGAACTCGATGAAGTTTTTGAAACAAACTGCGCTATATTAATATTCAACGAAACTTGTAATGATGTAGCATATTTTACTTACAGTGATGGCGAGAATACTTTCAGAATTTTCACAAAAAAGTATTTTAATAGTAATAAGGTTGCTCTTACTAAAACTTCACAATAAGTTTTATTGAGATCTCTCTCTATCTAACTCATGACTAGTCATCTACAATCAACATCTATTGAAGAGTTAATTATAGAATGATGATGTTTTAAAGTAAGTATAACCGTAGCATCGACATTTCAAATGAGGGATGTAAGTGTAATTTTGACCCAACCATTCTGATACGTCACGTATTTAATTAAAATCATACTATACTACTCACACTATACGTAACTTAAAATTTGAAAATTATTAAAACAAACAATATTAACATAGCTTTAGGTTCGTCGCAATCACAACGCAACCAGTAGCTAGCACACTGGCCACAATAGGCGCGCCATGACAGTAGTGGGCACGTCACCGGTCCGCTCCATCACTGCCAGTCCCGGGCCGCGAGTGGAGCCGCAAAAACGGCAAGTGTTCGAGTGGCAGTCGTTTCATAAATCTCACGCAGATGCCGTAGGTAACCGCTATAAATTCTGTAAACGCCAACTAGAACGATGTTGCAAGTGGCTCAAGACAAAAGAATCTGCGATAAAATTACCATCAGGATGTAATGTAAGTTTCGCCAATAGCGTCGGTGCGTATTTTATTGATTGTACTTACTGACAAATTCAACCTGTTTAAACAGCGATGATCTTTATTGTTTCTTAGGGTAATTTTGACAGCTATGGATAATCTCTAAACCTCAGCTAGCTACTAAGCCTTGCATATTTAGAACAATACAGATCATTATGCAGTTACTTTTATCAAGAGAAGCTGACTGAAAATGAAATGAAATGAAAAACTAGCTAAGGGTTGTGCTCTTATAAGGGTTCAGTATGTTTCTTTTGTGACCCTGAAAAGTTGTTGACAGATAGGAGAACAATTATCGAAGTTTTTGCTAAGCGTATTCAAATACTTACGTGTCATTAAATTACAGTTTGATTGTCCCGCTAACTCTGTTCTCTTCCACCGGGCCCAACACGGCGGGGGCCCGGCACAAAATAAAAGATAACGATTGAAAGATTCGCGCCGAGCCGATAGGCGCCGCGTCACAGGACATGTGTTTTTGATGGCCCTCCAAGTTACGCACTCCCACCCGCCTGCCTCACACCTTCCCTCGCAGGGAGGGCACAGAGGCTTATTCAAAGTCATTCTATATTGTGAGGTGGTTTTTGTGAATGATACTTGACTATCGACGGTTAATTTAGTGAGTGACTTGAGTGTAGAATGTTTAGTCACCAGCTGTAATTGATCCGTAACATGACTATTTCTAAACACTGACTTGGAATATATTATGACGTTGGTAGAAGTGAAGTAAAGTTATATAAATACAAATCAACTTTATTTATCTATTCTTCGGTTTATTGACAACCTCAGTTGTATCGGAAGCTTGCTCTTTGCACGTCCATGGTGTTGCTTAGGTGCCATCTGAAAACCAGCGCTGCGCAACTTTTAGTTGTGCAGCTTTATGCTGAGATGGCGACCTATTTGGCACTCACGCAAATGTTTAGTTTTAAGTTACTTTAATTCACTAGTTTAATTTAAAGTTTGTGAGTTGCTAAATAAATTTCTTTCTTTCTTTCTTTTTTTTTCTAAGTTTAATGGGAACGACTGTCGCCTAACCTTTCAACTCCTAGACGGAAGTTTACGCCAGAGTTTTATCTGTCAATCACCGGGTATACTCCGCTAAGATGTGTGATATTGGTGGAGCCTCATACACTTTAATTCTTTTGTAAATAAACTGTACTGACCGACAAGGTTGCATTAAGGAACTACTCCGAGGTGGAACTGGAAGTAACTAGACTCGGTAACGCCGGGCCCGGGTTGACCAATCCGCTCATCGTCATGGCTCAATCATTTTCTGTTAATGGTCATCACTCAACTACAGACAACATGTTGTAGAATATTCCATTATATAATAACCAAGCGGTTTGGCAGCTGTTTCTTTTGCTGCACCATTAAGACCTGAATTTTTTTACCAGCTCTCGTGTTTCCTACTTTCTACAATCCTGGGTGTTTTGAGCGGGGCGTGAAAAATCATCTGAGGAGGCCGCTATGCTGAGTACCACCATTGTAACATTGTACATGTCTGTAATAGAGGCCGACTTTACCTTCAGCTTACCATTAGGTGAGGTGTCAATCAAATTGACGTGTTCTGTATAAAAAAGTGGTATCGACTACACCAAACATGAGAGAGTTATAATATAAAGTATCTTCATGTGATTATTTTTCTCATGTCCCTATAGTATTAGTGTCTTCAACAAATCACTTTTCATATCTTTTATTTCATATACCTATTTTAAAACACACCATGATCCAAAGTTCGCTGCTGGCCTGATTCCAAGATAGGGGAAAGTGTCATTAGATTTTTGTCGTTTTTTTCGCCTTCAAAGCACAAAGCTGGAAGTGCGCTTGATAAATGACTACGGTCTCCCCTATCCCATTGCAACTTAATGTCGTTATCGGGAAAGAATGGGAAAACTATACGTAGTAGCCGTTATGTACCACTTATGTTGTTACTTGTTCAGGGGTTTACTTCTATTAGTACACGAATATGCTTGTTATTAGTCCCGTCGCTTACAGCTTTGTCTGTTTGAAACACTGTCACTGTAGGCTTCTAATGATAGCCATAATAATAATAATCAGTTGGCTTGCTAGACGTAGGCGTTCGAGGCTTTGGTGATAGCTATTGTTAGAAGTTTATGTCTTAGTGTGAAACCTTATTATCTACCAAAATACTTCATTCTGTAGTTAGTAAACGGAGCTAATTATTTAATCTATCTATTCTATGGGGAATTATCCTACTAATATTATAAACGAAAAAGTTTGTAGGTATGGATAGATGGGTGGATGAAAAACTACTGAATCAATTTTAATGACTATTCATTAATAAAGCTTATACATCAGTGTTTGATTTTAAAAGACTCAGTTCCATGTCATTAGTCATAAGTTTCGATGACAATTGAAGTGTCATTTATGTCAGATCACTTCTTACTATAATCTGCCGGGGAGCAGAAGGTTATTTTTTGGCGAAATTGCGGTAACTCTCGCAAAAGCCATAAACCAAAAGTTGAAGTTGAAGGTTATTTTTTTATTGGGACAATACTTTGGGAATTAAATGGTAATCAGTCATCAAATTTGGTAAATGTATACCATACGCGGGGCGAAGTGTAATCGGAAGGGTTTCTGATACAATTACTTCTTGGAACACTAAAACAGTAAAGTGGTGAGCACGTCTGTGGTGCATAGTGAAAATTGTTGGTGAACGCCGTCGAAGCGGTTCAACGGCGTGATCGACTGTGAGGGAACCAGCCAGGGCAAGTAACACACTAAACACATAAACACCTCACAATACAGACACGACTTGGTTGGGATTCCACAGGTGCTGGTGACAAGTTCAAGTATTACAACCGGTAAGTGAACATTGTTATTGTTCCTATTAGGGTCACATAGCTACAAGTGCAGCGCTGCGTTACTTGCAGCCAAGTTTGGAGTGGGAGACGGGTGTCTGGCTTCAACAATCAGAATAACACATAGGCTACAATTTATAAAGATAATAATATATTATAGGGATATTCGGCACCCACAAGGGCAGAGCCGCGGGCAAAAGCTAGTTATAATAGTTTTATATTCAAACGTAAATGAAATCCATTAGATCCTCTAGCTCGATAATGAATCCTTGACCATAAATAATACTACATCATATTTATTATACTTGTAGAAGATGGAGTTGATTAATGAATAAGACCATTCAAATGTTGTTCATAAAATATAAAGCAAAATGTACTGTAGTTTACGGTTGTTAGCTTAGAATTATCTTTCTAAAACCATTTACAAAATAATGGATCACTGGAGCAAGGTCTCAACTCATCGGCGCTCAAACCGATTTTGAAATTCGGTATTACGTAACCAAATAAAACTGTTTTATTTTTAGCTGTCATTTATTAATAAATCTTTAATTTATATCATACTAATATTTCAAGATAATCTTAGTCACAGAAACTATTATATAATAGGGGTCAAAGTATGAAATTGCCGTTTCATTGTAATAGCTACTTCGAATTGACATAGAACCTTCATGGTTTGAGATTTTTGAGTGAAACTTTTTCCACATGGTACCTATGTAGTTCTTCATTTAAAAATGTGCAACATTCGATTATCGACTTTCATTTGTTTTTTTTATTCAGCTTAGACAAGAAAGATGGATACTTCGAAAATTCGAGTGATTTTTGAATACGAGTTCCGACGCGTAACTAACGCGGCAGAAACAGCTCGCAATATCAATGTTGCGTTTGGAGAGGGGACTGCTAATGAACGCACCGTGCGATTTTGGTTTAAACGCTTTCGTGATGGAAACTTTGATTTGAAGAACGAACCACGAGGAAGGCCGTCCACACAGGTGAATAACAATGAATTGAAAGACATGGTGGAAGCCGATCCGAGCCAAACTACCCAGGAATTAGCTGCATGGTTTAACGTTACCTTACCAACAATATTGACTCATTTGCGTCAAATCAATAAAATAAAAAAATGTGAAAAATGGGTACCTCAAGATTTGACTGATCTGCAGAAAGAAATGCGTGTTGAAACTTGTGTTGCCTTGTTGAATCGATACAGAAATGAAGGAATATTGGATCGAATTGTGACATGTGATGAAAAGTGGATTCTTTACGATAACCGTAAGCGAAAAATGCAATGGCTGACCCCAGGTGAAACGCCACAACAGTGTCCTAAAGCAAAGCTTACCAATAAAAAGGTAATGGTACCAAACTGTTTGGTGGTCTCAGCATGGTGTTATTCACTATAGCTTTCTACGATCTGGTCAAGCAATAACGGCAGATGTCTACTGTGCCGAACTCCGAAGAATGATAGCAAAACTAGCAGTGAAACAGCCCCGACTCATGAATCGATCTTCACCATTATTGCTCCATGATAAGGCGAGACCTCATACAGCACGAGAAACCGTTTTAACTCTACAGGAACTGCAATTAGAAACTATCCGTCACTCCGTATTCGCCAGACCTTGCTCCAAAAGACTACCATTTTTTTCGTGATTTGGACAATTTTCTATGTGATAAAAAGTTTTCTTCTCAGAAGGCAGTACAAAATGCTTTCACACAGTTTGTCGAATCTAGATCACCAGAGTTCTATCGCAAAGGCATAAATGACCTTCCTACTAGATGGCAGCAATGTATAGATAATAATGGTAATTATTTTGATTAAATAAATACGTTAAATTAAAAAAAAAAACGAATTTCAATTTGTCAGTACAAATCGGCAATTTCATACTTTAACCCCTAATATTAAATATGTAAGCATAGTTACAAAATGATTTAGAGAAACCAAACATTCTACATCATGTCGAGACACAACTTTCTTGTGCCTTATCATTATCGGTGCAAGACTCATCGTAACTTTCTGATTTTCAACTTCAAACACAGGGAACGACTCAATAGATGTGACTATTACTATTGTTATTATTATTACCACACTTATTTATTACTGACATAATACACTCGAGAGCAATGAATCCGGGTCACTCAAAGAATCCAAAAAATCTCGGAAAGTAAGAATGCTAGGTTAATTCAATAAATTGTATTTAATAGACAATTTAATACTCCTTAAATGAAAGTTAAAAAAATATGAGTCACCATACATTTTATTTACACAAAATTACATAAAGAAAAAAAACTGCTGATCTCTCCTTAAAACAAAAATAGGAAACATGAAATTTTTGAACTTTATGACGATTTTCTTGAATTTCAATACTTCGTATTACCTCCTCGTGCTTCCATTACTGCGTTTACGCGGTTTGGCATGCTGTACACCAAGTTCCTTATACGATTTTGGGGAATATTCTCCCATTCCTCTGTGAGAGCAATTTTGAGCTCAGGAAGCGTGATTGGGGGAGGGTTTCGTTGTTTTACGCATCTCCCTAGCTCGTCCCAAGCATGCTCGATCGGGTTGATATCCGGGCTGCGCGCTGGCCACTCCATACAAGTAATGTTCATCTCTTGAAGGTAGTCATTCACAATCCTACCTGTATGAGGTCGGTCATTGTCATGCATAAATATAGCATCCTCACCCAAATTGACCATAAATGGACCAACGTGTTCGTTGAGGATTTCTTCCACATATCTTACGCTAGTTAAAGAGCCGTTTTCTATGATCACCAGCTCTGTGCGACTTTCAGAGGAAATTCCGGCCCACACAAGTACAGACCCACCACCGTAGGCTACTTTTTCTTCGATGCATGCTTGCTTGAATCTTTCCCCTGGTCTTCTATACACTCTGTGTCTTCCATCGTGCTTGTAGAGCATAAATTTTGATTCGTCGGAGAACATAACTTTCGACCAATCTTCAATACTCCAATTTACGTGGTTCTGGGCATATCTTAGTCTTGAAATACGATGGCCACGCTCCAGTTTAGGGCCGTTTGCAGGTCTAAGGGGTTTTAAGTTAGATTCAGCAAGCCGACGTCTTACTGTCCATGCACTTGGGTTACTTCCTCCGAGGCGTCGAAACTGATTTGTGAGTTCAGTTCCTGTGAGAAAGCGATTTCGAAGCATGGTGTTCACCAAGTATCGGTCTTCTCGTGCTGTGGTACACCTAGTTCTGCCCGTTCCTGGTCTGCGTAGGTTAGAACCAGTTTCTTCGTAACGTCGGAGAACTCTTTGTACTGTTGACAGCGACACACCGACAGTCCTGGCTGTATCGCGCTGACTCCGGCCGGTTTCCACCAATGTAAGTATTCTGGTGCATTCTTCAAGTGTAAGCGACATGATTTCAGCTTGAATAATGAATATTGAGCACTATCAACCTGGTTTATGTACCAACATAAATGACAGATTACAAACAAAAGCAAAAACAAATCCTGTAATTTCGTAGTTCCATCTTCGACAGTGTTCCCTTTTCAAATTTGATTTTTTTATGATATAACTTTACAATAACTAAGAAGTTTTAATACTTTCATTTAAGGAGTATTAAATTGTCTATTAAATACAATTTATTGCATTAACCTAGCATTCTTACTTTCCGAGATTTTTTGGATTCTTTGAGTGACCCGGATTCATTGCTCTCGAGTGTAGTATTTGTATAGACGACGACATGAACTTTTAATCGTCTACCACGGGCAGTACTGTTCAATTTTGTTTTCAATATAAAGCTGCTGCTTCACCCTCGGGGTACAAATGGGTCCTTTGTCGCGGAAAAATGCCATTTTCCGCAACAAAAAGTACATTCACAATAACTCAATAACACACAAACTCGCGCCAAAATGGTTTTAAACAATATCACATACAATGCACATTCACCAGTCACGTTAATTCAGTCACACTTTTAATGATAACATCTATTGTGGTAGGTCAGGTCAGCATTAGATCAATTTTGATGAACAAAGTACTCAAAGCGGTCTTATCTGCGATATCTTCTAGACAAGCAGTATATGGACTATATTGCTAAAAACAGAGTAGATTACGGTGTATACTAAATAATAACTACTCAATATCTATTTAGAACAGAAGTAGGCCAATATGCATTTCAATCACCGCACAATTTGCTTTGCAATTAACAACTGTACTTACCTGTAGAAAAATAGGCCTTGCAATTAATATTTGTTACGGTTCTGAATGCGCAGTAAAATAATTGGTGTAAAGTATTGTTAAACAATACTCAGGCACTTCTAGTGATGTAACAGCCTTGTACTAATCTAAGGCTCCGGTGTGTGGGCGTCTTTGCAAACACTTGTACTGGACTATGTACCATCCGCCTTCTAATAACGTACACTGCTGTTCCTAGACATTTGACTTTCATATTATCTCTCTCTCTCTCTCTCTTTCTCTCTCTCTCTCTCTCTCTCTCTGCTTGAGAAATTTTATCGTACTTAAATAAGTAACCGTGATCTATGATTTATCAATTGAGGATAGAGGTCTTGGTATCGTTCTTGTCATGAAGTGTTAGCTTTGTCATCCGCAGAGCGAACAGTACTCACACACACTATAATACAGACTGCAGTATGTTCAATAACAATCCTATTATAGAGCCGTGGAAGTTGTTGTACGTTTAAAACACAACCTATCCAGTCTCTAAGAAAACACTCCTGTCTTCTGTACTACACAACTTAGACTCACTATAATAACTACAGACCAATTACAAACAATAAATATACGACCAAACAGAAATACACCTTAACTTTTTGGCACAAAGTTTAATATAGCAAATTAAGAGGTAGCTACGGTTGTTGCACATAACTGATCAAATAGTTTGTCTTCCAATTACTGGAGGAACGCGTGTAGTGCCGGTTTAATAGCGCAGGCTCAAAGGCACAATGAAACTTGACAAGCTCGTGCGCGACCCGCCTAATAGGGGCCGCTTTACTTGCGAACTTCACAGACTCACTTGGTTAAGTTTTGTAATGGTTCAGCGTGACTTTTGGAGACGAGAATTAATTTTGCGAGAGTTTAATGTTAATTAGAGAATTATACTTGTACATACTTC
This sequence comes from Eilema caniola, assembly GCA_949126895.1. Taxonomy (NCBI): domain Eukaryota; kingdom Metazoa; phylum Arthropoda; class Insecta; order Lepidoptera; family Erebidae; genus Eilema; species Eilema caniola. Next base: position 684,109 of record OX421477.1, on the reverse strand, counting down.
ATAATCACATAACCTTTTTGAGATAACAGAATATTTTTTGCGGACCTCGATGTTTGCCATTGCTAAATTTGGACAACCTTGAAATAAAACCAGTTTTTATGAATTTTATCGCCATATATTTGTTAGTAGGTATTTACTTTTGGGGTACTTTTACACTTCAAACTATGTGACAACTACGCCATCCTACAGTCTAAAGTCTAAAAGTAAATAATAACAAATAACTTGCGATAGAATCTGTAATAAGTGGTTTTATTTCAATGAGTGATATCACTTACGGACTGAATTTATTATTGAAATTATCTGTCGAAGTAGTGGTCATTCGAACATGTGACTTGTCTAAGTATTGTCTGTCGAAGTAGTGGTAATTTGAAGGTGTGTGTTGTCTTACAATTGTCTGTCGAAGCAATGACTAGTCGATCTATGTGTTTTCGAAGTTCGCTACATGTCGAAGTATTGTACTGTCGTAATTCAGTCCGTAACTCGAGTGATATTCGTTTAAACTTTTGGAAATATCTTGTCCAACCTTCATATCAGTTCTAATATTTCACAGATGCTCTAACCAATACTTCCACTAAAGTAAAAAGATTCATCTACCTTCAGATCCAGATCGGTGCGTGCCATCAAAAACAATCACGTCTCTTGGCAAGCCTCGGCCATAAAGAGTGCGACACGCCTGAACGCTAGCCAAACTGTTATGGTGTTCCTTTAAACACAACGGCGCGTCCTCCGTCGCCACCATTGTGTGCTTTGGCAAGGAAACAACCCGCTGAATATATTAGGACGTTCAAATTGGTAAAACGTAGATGATAACCTTTTCTCTACATGTGTAATGTTCTGTAAATATTTTGGGTAGCTGGATACTAATGTTAGTGTTTATTACATTTTTTTACTTTATTACATTATTATTATTATTATTTCCTTTATTCATTTTAACACAACATATAAATTACATTTTTAAATACATCTACAAAAAACAATTAAACATATTTAAAAATATAAAAAATAGTATCCCACCGGCATCGGGTACAGGGACCAAGCTACCGGTGGTTAGGGCTCCAGGGAGAGGAACTTCCTCACTATACGTGCCGTGCCTAGCAGAACCGCCTTCTGCATCAAGCCCTTGAGCCAGCTGTCTAACGAGAGCCTCATAAGGTATTGATCGAGGCTCTTGGCGATAAGTCCGTGAACTGAGATGACTATCGGTACAATAATAGCTGAGTCCACATCCCACATGTCGACAATCTCATGGGCTAAGTCCAAATACTTAATTTGTTTGTCTTTTTCTGCCTTCAAGAGATTCTCGTCATGAGGGATAGTGATATCAACTATTACTGCACGGCGCTCTGTTCGATATATTATCACTATATCAGGCTTATTGGCAACAATAGTCCTGTCAGTGATAATAGATCGATCCCAGTACAACGTGATATGTCCATTTTCGAGAACTGGGTCGGGCACGTACCTGTAGTACGGTACCTCTGATTCCACAAGGTTATACTTCAGGGCAAGTTGTTGATGGATTATCCTGGCCACTTGGTTATGTCTGTGCAAATACTCTCCATTGGCAAGACGAGAACAACCAGAAATTATATGTCTAAGGGATTCCCCGGGACGGTGGCATGCCCGACAAATGTCAACCGTCCCATCCCTTAAAATATACCTCCGATAGTTGTTCGTCATAACAACTTCGTCCATAATTGCAAAAACAAACCCTTCGGTTTCCCCAAATAGGTCACCAAAGCGTAGCCACGATAAAGAGGCTGGTATATCTATATCAGGCCCATGTAGGGCCCGATAGAAACGGCCATGCAACTCCTTGCTCTTCCATACATCCCTACGGTCATTAATACTCAATACCACAGGTTTGCGCCAATTCTCTCTAGCCAGACCAAGCGGGGTAAGTCCGCTATCCACCATCACTACATCGCGATGCATATCCGTGCCATTTTGTAGGAAATATTCCCTGAGGTTGCACACCTCGCGGTTATGAAGGGTTTAGTTTAGTTTACCTGGGCTGTTCCGCACTTAGCCTCTTGATTGGGCCATTGTGCGTACCATCTTACCTCTTATTCCAACCAACCCAGATCCTCCCAAAAAGCCAGCAGCCTTTTCAGGTTTCCACATGCTTCCCGGAGTGACGCTGGTGACTGGAGGAATTTCGCCCGTTGTGCGGCCACGCTCGTGCACTCTGTAAGCACATGCCGTGGCGTTTCTTCTGCCCCCATGCAGCCTCTGCATAGGGGGCTGTCCGTCACACCTATTGTAAACAGATGCTTGTTTAGGGGACAGTGACCGGTCAAGATGCCTGTGACCTTGCGGATTTGGTCCCTTTTTAGCCTAATGAGGTTTCGGCTAAACGTTTTTGATGCTACCGGAACTGCATTCTTTGTTTGCCTGCATCCTTCAGTGTTTGTCCATTCTGTTAGATGGGTTTCTTCTGTACTTTGTCGTAGCCAAGTTTTGACCTGTGCTTGAGGTATGGGTAGTATTGGTTCCGGTCCATATACTGTCGACCCTGATCTTCTCTTGGCCAATTCATCGGCTGCGTCGTTGCCGAGGGAGTTGCTGTGTCCTTTGATCCATTGCAGCGTGACCCTGTTTGTGTTTGCAATGGATTGGAGTGTGTTATGACATTCCAATATGAGGACAGAGGTTATGGTGTTACTTTGCAGAGCTTGCAGTACGGATGCACTGTCTGAGATGATCTTTATATCTAGATCTCTGACATCTCTGGCGGCAATCGTCTCCGCCGCTCTCGTTATGCCAATACATTCGGCTTGAAATATTGTGCTTAGCTTGTCCAAGGTGGTTGTTATTTTGATATTTAAGTCATTCGAGAAGACGCCTGCTCCGGTACCATGTGTGGTTTTGGAGCCGTCTGTGTATATCCTAACTTCTTTGACGCCAGAGCTATCTCTTTTTTCTTCAGAAAGTTGGATATGATACTTCCGTTCGAAGACGTGGTGACATGGTATTCTGTCTATGGGAGCCTCAAGAAGTGGTATCTTCTTGAGGATTCCCTGTAGAATCTTTGAATGCTTTGTTCCAGTATTCTCTTTCCAAAGCCCATTATTTTTCAGTCTTAAGGCTGCTGCCTTGGCCTCCTCCTGTATGATTAGATGCAGCGGTCTCAGGTTTAGGAGGTGCTCTAGTGCGACTGATGGGGTGGTTCTCATGCATCCAGTGGCTACTGTACTCGCTAGGCGTTGTAAATTCTGGAGCTTTTCTTTCACAGTGATCAGTTCTGTTCTGGGCCACCATACAACTGATCCATAGGTTAGAGAAGGTCTGATAATTGCCGTGTACAGCCAAAGTGTTATCTTTGTGTTAAGACCCCAGTTCTTACCAACGAGTCTTCTGCATTGCCAGAAAGTTATACAGGCCTTTTTCATCTTAGCATTTATGTGGCTAGCCCAATTCAACTTATTGTCAAGTATGATGCCCAGATATTTAACTTGAGTTGTTAGAGCTAGTTTGGTGTTAAATAGTTTTGGTAGTTGTAGTTCTGGTAACTTTCTTTTGTTGGTGAAAAGGATAAGTTCTGTAAATCGGTCTTGGCATTTAAAAAACCACGACCCCCGCATTTCCGCGGTATGTACAACCTCATCACAGATGAACGCGGATGATGCATTCGGTATGCAGTGAGTAGCGTACGGACCTTCCTATCCAGGGCATCAAGTTCTGTCTGAGTCCATCTGAGTATGCCAAAAGAGTACATTAAAACTGGCATGGCCCAACCATTACAGGCGCGAACTTTATTATCGCCTGATAAAAGACTTTTAAGAACTTTTTTCAAGCGGCCAAAGAAACGGTCCTGCAATGATTGTTTCATACCAGCTTCGGAAATGCCTTACGCCTGTGACATACCCAGGTATTTATAGGTGTCGATTGCGGAGAGAGCCCCTATTTTTAAGGAATCTGAGAGCTCTACACCTTCAGATTCCACAATTCGACCTCTCTTTACATGCATGACCGCACACTTGTCCACACCAAACTCCATCCTGATAGAGTTACTAAATGTTTCTGTCAGTTTTAATAACTCTATCAGGTGGTGACTGTTGGGGGCAAACAATTTGAGATCATCCATGTAAAGGAGGTGGGATATAAGTTGACCATCTCTGCGCAATCGACAGCCCAACCCTGAACTCTCCAGTATAGTACTGAGAGGGTTCAGTGCCAGGCAAAACCATAATGGACTAAGACTATCACCCTGGAATATACCTCGCTCAATCTTTATAGGCTCGCCATCTTTGCAAATCTTTCGACATCCTGGATAGCACAAGACCGTTCTCCATTGCCCCATACATGTCTTCATGAGGTTACATAGAGTTGCATCGATTTTATACAACTCTAGCACCCTCAGAAGCCATGTATGCGGCACAGAGTCAAAGGCCTTTTTGTAGTCTATCCAGCATGTCGCCAGATCCTTTCGATTACGGCGGGCCTGTTGGCAAATGGCCATATCAATTATAAGGAGTTCTTTAGTACCGCGGGCCCCGCTTCTACATCCATTCTGAGAGACAGACATGATAGAATTGTCAATTAAGTGTGATGAAATTTTTCCTCTCAGAATAGATGTAAGAAGCTTATAAATTGTAGGTAGACATGTAATAGGCCTATAATTTTTAGGGTCCGTGGTACTACCTGATTTATGAAGAAGGTGGGTTACACCAGTTGTTAGGAAAGTAGGAAGCGATCCTGATTCTAGGCATGATTGGAATTGTGTTGCCAATCGACCGTGTGAGCTCCGGAACCATTTTAACCAGAAATTATGCAGTCCGTCTGGGCCCGCTGATCTCCAGTTAGGTAACAGACGGACTGCATTGGTAATATCTTCTTCGATGAGAGAAACCGGTTCCATGGCTTCTATAGTCTCACACGCTCGTTCGACAACTCGCATCCAATCACCCTCAGTATGATCAACGGGTGTCGACCAGATGCTACGCCAAAACATATTAGTAGCATCATCATCTGGTGGACGCATGTCAATCACATTCGAAACAGGTCGCTCCCAACTTCTGTAAACCCACCTTTCGTCCCTATGGAATGTGCGATTTTGAGAGTAACGATCCACTCTCTTTTTATAACGCCGAATCCGGTTTGCCCACGCACAGACTTTTTGTTTCAAAAAATCAATGCGCTCTGTGACCCGTGATAAAAATTCTCGAGGCCTAATGTCAGTCCCCGAGAAAGCTCGAGTCACAAAGCGCATGACCCTTGGGCGTGAGTTGCCTGACCTGTAGCTAATGAGCTTTCCAATGAGTGCCCTAGTCTCAGCAATACGCCGCTCAATCCTGCATTGCCAAGTCGGAACAGCAGATTTTGGCCGGGTAGCTATGTCATTTTTATAAAATTTTACATTAGCCACTCGGCATGCTGCGACGGCCGCGCAATACAGAATTGAATGCGTATCGCAGAGATCTTCGCTACCATCAAAATAATCAGACAGTAGCGAATCCAGGGCACACACTAGTGCCACATTTTTTTTATGTGTAGGTAAACGCGGTAAGCGAGGACGTTGGTTAAAAGGTATGAATCGATACTCTCGCATAGCACACTCCAAAGCACTCCTTAATGTTTCGTTGCACACAGTACTTACGTGTGTAGCCTCGGTATCCATTACTTCTTCGTTCGCAACAGCTTCTTCGATCACAACAGAGGCAATATTTTGTGTGACAGTTCGCGAAGTAGTAGGGGCACCCGGGCTACTCAGTGAGTCATTATTATTATTATTCTCTTTATTCATTTTGAAAAACTTACAAATTATATTTTTAAATACATATAAAAAAAAAAAAAAAAAAAACAAACATCTATTTAAAAATATAAAAAGTAGTGTCCCACCGGTATCGGATACAAGGACCAAGCTACCGGTGGTTAGGGCTCCAGAGAGAGGAACTTTCTCACGATGCGCGCCGTATCAAGGAGCACTGCCTTCTGCATCTGGCCCTTGATCCAACCGTCTAACCCGAGCCTCTTCAGGTGTTGGTCGAGGCTCTTTGCTATCAGTCCGTTGACTGACACGACTATCGGTACAATGATTGCAGAGTCAACATTCCACATGTCGACAACCTCGTGAGCCAAGTCTAAGTATTTGATCTGTTTATCTTTCTCAGCTTTCACGAGATTCTCGTCATGAGGAATAGTGACATCGACAATCAATGCTCGGCGTTCGAATCGGTCTATCACCACAATGTCAGGCTTGTTGGCTACAACAGTCCTATCACTGATGATAGATCGATCCCAGTACAATGTGATATGACTATTTTCGAGAACTGGCTCAGGAACATACCTATAGTAAGGCACCTCAACATCTACAAGGTTGTATTTCAGAGCAAGTCGCTGATGGATTATCCTGGCTACTTGATTATGTCTGTGCAAATACTCGCCGTTAGCAAGACGAGAACAACCGGAAGTAATATGTCTGAGGGATTCACCAGGTTGGTGACACGCTCGACAGATGTCAGTTGTGCCATCCCTCATGATATACTTCCGGTAGTTATTCGTCTTGATAACTTCGTCAGCAATTGCACAGACGAAACCTTCGGTTTCCCCAAAAAGGTCACCGAAACGTAGCCAGGATACAGATGCTAATAGGTCTACTTCGGGCCTGTGGAGGGCCCGATAGAACCTGCCATGTAGCTCCTTACTCTGCCATACCTCCCTGCGGCTATCAGTGCCAATAACTGTAGGCCTACGCCAGTTCCCCTTAGCCAAACCGAGCGGGATGAGCCCGACATCCACGTTGACTACATCACGATGCATATCCACGTTGGACTTAAGAAAATAGTCTCTGAGATTGCACACCTCGCGATTATGAAGGGTCTTAGCATTTAAAAATCCTCGACCCCCACATTTCCGCGGGATGTACAATCTCATGACTGACGACCGTGGATGATGCATTCGAAATGCAGTCAACTGAGTCCGGACTTTCCTATCAATGGTACCGAGTTCAGTCTGAGTCCACTTGAGTATGCCAAAGGAGTACATCAAGAGTGGCATGACCCAACTGTTACAAGCACGCACCTTGTTACCACCTGATAAAAGACTGTTAAGTACCTTTTTCAGGCGGCCAAAGAAACGTTCCTGTAGCATTTGTTTCATGCCGGCCTCATTAATGCATAACGCCTGTGACATACCCAAGTACTTATAGGTCTCAGCTACGAGGAGTGATCTCAGGTTAGTGGAATCAGAGAGTTGTATACCCTCCGACTCCACCACCCGCCCTCGCTTTACATGAACGACTGCACATTTGTCCATACCAAACGCCATTTTGATGGAATTACTGAACGTTTCAGTTACCTTCAGTAAAACCATTAATTGAGAATTGGTGTGGGCAAATAATTTTAAATCATCCATGTAAAGCAGGTGGGATACCATCTGACCCTCTTTTCGTAGCCTATAGCCTAACCCTGAATTCACTAGTAAAGTACTAAGTGGGTTCAGGGCTAAGCAGAACCAAAGGGGACTCAGACTGTCCCCTTGAAAAATACCCCGCTCTATTGTTATCGGCTCGCCACTACCCAAAGCCTGACGACACCCCCCAGTTGGAGGCTTCAACCGATAACTGAACCATCAGTAGGTAGCACGGCTACTCGAGCAACGGGACGACGCAGCGTCCCTGTAGGTGTCCTAACATCTACTACACGCACATGTCCGCCACTTCCCGGATATACTTTGTCTATTACGCCACGGGGCCAAACGTTACGCGGTTGTTTACCGTCACATATGAACACAATATCACCCACTTTCACTAAATCTGTTGTCGCAGTCCACTTTGAACGTCTCTGTAGTGTGGGCAAGTATTCTTTAGCCCATCGTCTCCAGAACATTTCAGCGAGCCCATTCGCTTTCTTCCACAAGCGACGAGCGTCGACATCAGCTGGATCATACGTCGTCAAGCGGGTGTCACCCGCCGCCGTACCGAGCAGCAGATGATTCGGCGTAAGCACTACTGGCTTGTCGGGATCCGATGCCACATAGGATATAGGGCGACTATTTACTATAAGCTCTGCTTCCAGAAGAACGGTATAAAGTACTTCTTCGGATGGTGCTCGCTCTTTCAGGATGGCGTGTAGGGCATTCTTAACAGAGCGGACGAGCCGCTCCCATGCGCCGCCCATGTGCGGTGCGGCAGGTGCATTAAATCGCCATTCGATGCCCTTGGCCAAGGCCTCGCCTTGTAGTCGCTCAGTATTCAGACCTCGCAGAGCGGCACGGAGTTCCTTATTCGCTCCTATGAAGTTGGTACCGCAGTCACTCAAAATAACCGAAGGCTGCCCGCGGCGCGCTATCATGCGGCGCAAGGCAAGTATAGCAGAGTCACTGCTAAGTGATGCAGCTAACTCCAGATGAATGGCGCGTGTAGCCAGGCATGTAAACAACACACCCCAGCGTTTCTCCCGACGACGTCCTATGGTAATCTCCATGGGACCAAAATAATCGATCCCACAATTTACAAAGGCTCGCCGGGTGGTGGTAAGCCTTACGAGTGGTAGGTCACCCATCTTCGGAGGTTTGGGTCGCGCGCGCATTATTCGACAATGCTGACAGCGCGCAACGACCGCCTTCACAGTAGGCCGAATGGCAGTCACCCAGAATCTTTCTCGAAGATTGTTGATAACAGTCTCGTGGTTGGCATGGAGCGCACGTGCATGATAATGCTGCACTAGAAGTCGTGTGATGTAGCAACTGCCATCGAGGATCACGGGGTGTTTCTCATCAAAGGACAATTCCGTTGCAGCTCCAAGGCGTCCTCCGACCCGAAGCAGCTCGTCATCGTATAATTTTGGGTCGAGCTTCAGCAAACGGCTTACGTTGGGTATTGAGCGCTTAGCTCGTAGCGCGGTCAGCTCTTCGGGAAACGATCGTACCTGCGACTGCTTTAGTAGAATACGCTCGGCCTCCCGTAGATCACTTATTGTAAGCGCACCTCCCGTTGTCCTCTGCTTGTATCTACACGCGCTTATGAAGAGAAGCACGCGCGCTGTAACGCGTAAAGCTCGCGTCCAAGTAGAGTAGCGCTTCACGTCGATCAGGAGTTGGGCATTGTCCCCCAACACTAGTACCCTTTCGATCCGCTCTGTGTCGTCAGCGGGAAATTGCTCACAGCTGTAGCTCGGCCACGGCACCTGTGGATCACAGAGAAACGGAGGACCCGAAAGCCACATACCCTTATTATTAGGCCAATCCATTCTGGTTGCCTCGTCAGCAGGATTGGACTCGGAAGGCACCCAGTGCCAGTTGCTTCTTTTACTTAAGCTATCAATTTTGGCTAATCTATGAGAGACGTATTTTTGATAGTCTCGCGCGTCTGAATTGATCCACATAAGGACTGTTTTGGAATCAGTCCAGAGGTAGATATTCCCTATAGCGAGATCGACTTCAGCTTTTACCATTACTGCCAGCCTGCATGCCAAGACCGCTGCCTGTAACTCGAGACGCGGGATGGATACTACTTTAACAGGTGCAACGCGCGCTTTACCGGCTACCATCGAACATACTCTATTGCCCTCAACATCGGTACCCACTAGAAACGCTACGGCAGCGTACGCTTTCTCACTTGCGTCTCCGAAAACATGTAAGTCGACCGCTGTCCCTTCCAGACCATACCAACGAGGTACAGCTACATTCGATAGGGCTTTCAATTTGTGAAGCCACTGAAACCACATAGTGGCCTCGGAGTCCTTGATGCACTCATCCCACAATATTCCCGACTGCCAAACACGTTGCATAAGGACTCGAGACTGAATGATGCATGGGTACACTAGCCCAAGCGGATCGAAAATGCTCATAATAAATTTAAGGAACTCACGCTTAGTAGGCTTAATCTGTCCTTCTATTAATTTCGTTGACAGACGCTTAAATGAGAGATCGAATCTCATACAGTCACTTGATGGGCACCATATCATTCCTAAAGTGCGTTCGCTATCGGACTTATCCAGCTTGACTCGACCCGGAACAACATCTGGTAACCTTTCACGCAATTCGGGTGAATTCGTCACCCACCCCCTTATATCAAAACCACCGGCTCGGTGAATGTGGGTGACGTCCGCGATCAGTTGTTGTGCCGTGTCAATAGAGTCTACACTATCGATATAATCGTCCACGTAGTGCCTTTTCCGTATAGCTTCAACCGCGGCGGGGTGTGTAGCTTTGTAGTGTTCCGCGTTCTTATTTAACACGTATATTGCGGAAGTCGGAGAGGAGGCTGCACCAAAGATCATTGAGGTCATGATATAAATTGAAGGTTCTTCAATTCTATCTTGACCGCGCCATAAAAACAATTGAGCCCCCTGATCCGCTTCGCGGATTTTCACTCGAAGAAACATATCCGCTATGTCGGCAGTGAAAGCTATACGGCCAGATCTAAATTTAATAAGAATGCCTAATAAGGAGTTCATCAAATCAGGCCCACTAAGTAGGTTATCGTTTAGTGATGCGCCTTGGTACTTGGCGGCGGCGTCAAAGACTAGACGCAGTTTACCTGGTTTGTTGGGGTTTGAGACTCCAAAGTGAGGTAAATACCACACAGGACTCGCCCTAACGCCTTCAGCTTTGCTTGCGTACCCCGAAGTCAACAATCGGGCTACCTGTTTCGTATAGGCGTCCGCAAAACTAGGGTCGCGATCCATTTTCTTCTCTATCCCAGCGAGGCGTTTACGCGCGTAATCATAATTATCGGGCATCTCCACATTGTCCCGAGACCATAATAAACCTACTTCCCACTGAGGGACGTCATCGGGTGCGCGGCGACACGTTTTATTTAGTATGTCCAACGCTCGTTCCGAATTACAATTTTTCCGTAGTACATGCGAAATGCCTAATGCTTCTAATTCAAACTGACTTTGCACTAACGCATGTAAATCATCATGTAGTATTGATATGCAGTTGGCAGAGTCGAACTCACTACCGTCAACCCTCCCACCTAGCGGGCCATGGACGACCCAACCTAACCTAGTAAGAGAAGCAACTGGACGACCAGATTTACCTTGTCGAATCTCCTCTCCAACGATGAGCTTCCAGTTGTCCTGTCCCAACAACAGCATAGGCTTCGCGTCCTTCATCTCGCTGCAGTCCAGGCCCCGCAGGTGTGCGTTGTCACTGATCACTCGCGAAGGTAACGTCTGAGACGGCAAGTTCACATTACGTAGAGTACGCACTGTAATGTCGTGGTTCACACCGTTGGGCCCGCGTACTATGATCTTAACACTACGTGAGTTGCTATCAGTCACACAATGACCACGCGCCGTCATTAACTTAAGAGGTACTATTGGTCCGTCCACATCACTCGCGAATTTATCGTCCAAAATCGATACGGATGCCCCGTCGTCTAATAACGCGTACGATGACTGTTCGACACCAGAACTTGTTACGATCGTCACCGGTAACACTTTTAACAAAGCACGCGCACGATTTTCGCCAACGCTTGTTAGTGTTTCATATCTAACGGGCAGCGGGGATGAGGTCTCAAGCGCCGCTGTTGCACTAGGCGGTGGCGGCACGTTAGACGGTGTCTCCACTTCGGGTGCTGCCACATTGCGATCTATATGCAGTAAATCATGGTGTGGCCAGTTACACTTACTGCACCGTAGTGCACGACAAAATTTTCTCGAGTGAGTCTTAACCATACATCTAAAGCATATTCTATTTTGTTTCACTAAGTCCCAACGCTCATTCACTGAAATATTCTTAAAGTCTCTACACTCACTTAAGTTATGGTCTCTTTTACATTTAACACAACATTTCTTTGCACTGGTCTCAGTCCTCGTTACTGCGGAGATAGACTCTACCTGCGTATGCACACGATGATTCACTCCGCCTGCTCGCACTGACGCTACAACTTTATCTCTATGGCGGCCGCCCGCTAAAGAACCACGTTCGGTGCCCGCCCGGGCGCCGAATTTCCTATTCGCGTCAGCGTAACTTGCGTCGTTTAAGCTCATCGGTACATGATATGACGACGCCCGAGTCAATTGACTGAGAAAGTCAACTAAAATATTCAAATTCGGAGACACTCTTAGGTCAATACCACTACTGTTGTCTAAACGCATCGCGAACTGTCCATACTGAGAGCGTTGGTAAGGTGTTAATTTATTTAATAGTTCACTGACTAACTGTGGATTATTTATATAGCCGTCCGCGCGTATACTTTTTAGCACTGCTACACAATTTCTTACCGCACTTGTAAATTTACGGACTTCAAGTCCATTTTCAGATACTCTAGGCAAATCACGCACTTTCTTTATGGCACACTCTAACAATCGAATAGGGTGTCCGAACTCGTCTTCAAGGGCCTTAAGGACCTCCTCAGGATCAGATGATGTTCTAAGCAGGTCCCGAACAGCGGTTTTCGCCTCACCGACGAGCGCCACCCGTAGGCGCGCCATATTCTCCAACGCTTGGAAATCGTGCATCTCATTCGAACTACGGTATGCTTGCTGAAAACTCAGCCAATCTGCGGCATTACCATCGAATTGTGGTATCTCATACACCTGACGCGGCACATTTCGCCCCTGTCCTAGCTTGCTGATTGCTTCTGCCAGCCGATCAATATCTGTCAGCGCAGGGCTTTTTGGTGGCATAGGCGGCGCTTCGGATGGCGGGTGTAATAGCTTGGGCGCACGTGTCGCAGTTGCGGGCACCACGTGCATCGAAGCGTTGGACGCGTGGGTTGCAGCAAATGCCACGTGCATCGAAGCGTCGGTCACGTGGGCAGCAGTGGACGCCACGTGCATCGAAGCGTCGTTACCACGCACGGAAAGTTCATCCACGTGGGCGACGGCGGGTGTGTCGTCTAGCCAGCGCGTCACGCGCTCCGATATCTCACCACTTGCGACGCTTCTCGGCGCTTCATGTTCCTCCGTGCTGTCTTCCTGCGCTGCTAGTTCTGCCAAGTCGAGCGCGAGCTTCTTCCTTACCAGGTCCTGCGCCCTCTCTTTTTCTCTCTGCGCCCTCTCTTTTTCTTTCTGCTCCATCTCTTGCTCTATCTGCGCCATCTTCAGCTCCGCTTCATATTCAGCACGCATTCGTAACGCTTCGCGTCCTGCCTGGCTCATCCTTGATGATGTGCGGCTCACGCTACACGGTGCACGAACTGTGCGCACTGAAGCCGGTGTTAGCTCCGATGGTGGTAATTCACCGTGGTCGCTTAGACCACCCACCACGGAGCTCCTAGCGGGCTGCTGCATCGTTCTTGAGCGAAGATCCGGAGGTGAGGAAGCTCGTAAGCCCGATTCCGAGCCTGTCACAGTCTTCATAGTGTTCGCTCTTGTTGCACTCCTTGTCTGTCGTTTCCCACTGAGACTCATGGCTACTTACTTCTATCCGGCTGCGAAGGACCACTTTTGTAAACGAGAGGTGCGGGGTTCTTATGAAGTAAGCAGCGAAACAACAGACCAAGTAATATACTCTTCAAAATATATTTGAGCTCAACAACTAAGCTAGACACAATTACAGAACAACACAGTGCAATGGTTACACAATAACCACGTGCGCGCTGTCGGGAGTGCTTATGCGTGGCGATCGCGTAACCTTGCTCGGTTCAGACTACAAACAGGACTGCCGAGGAGTGGGTCTCAGGCTAGCACCAGAACAACGCCCCTCGCACCGCGCGCGGACCCCGCTTTAATTACGGTGCGCCGGCGACGGCCACATCTGGCAACCCAATGGACACATCTGTTAATACAAAAGAGACCCATCCCTCGGCTACAGACAATGGGATCTTACCTAGTAACTTAACTTAAACTAACTATAACACAAATAAGTTTTCTATGATCTAGGTACATACAAAATACTTCTTAAACTATCACGAGTAGTCGTGCTCGTTAACAATAGAGTTGCATTCACTTTATACAACTCCAGCACCCTCAAAAGCCATGTATGTGGCACGGAATCAAACGCTTTCTTATAATCTATCCAACATGCCGTCAGGTCCTTACGGTTGCGGCGAGCTTGTTGGCTAATAGCCATATCAATGAAGAGGAGCTCCTTAGTACCCCGGGCCCCATTCCTACATCCATTCTGAGAGGTACACATTATAGAATTATTATTAATATGATTGGTTATTTTGATTCTCAGAATGGATGTAAGAAGTTTATAGATCGTTGGCAGACATGTTATCGGTCTATAATTATTAGGGTCCAGAGTACTACCAGTTTTATGGAGCAGATGGGTAACTCCTGTCGTCATAAAAGCTGGTAGCGTCCCAGATTCAACAGCAGATTGAAATTGTGAAGCCAAAACAACATGCGAGCTCCGTAGCCACTTGAGCCAGAAATTGTGCAGTCCATCCGGTCCCGGAGACTTCCAATTAGACAGCGAATGGACCGCACAATCTACATCAGTGGCATCTATATTTATATTGTTCATTTCCGGAATGGTCTCGCATGCTCTTTCAACCTCACGCATCCAATCGCCTTCAGTGTGGCTAACGGGCATCGACCAGATACTGCGCCAAAACGCATTTGTGGCTTCAGCATCCGGCCGTCGCACGTCACCCACACTTTCCTCTGTTCGCTCCCAGCTTCTATACACCCACCTCTGGTCTCTTCGGAACATGCGATTAATTATTATTATTATTATCTCTTTATTCATTAAAATTACATATTAATTACATTTTCAAATATATCCTAAAAAAATACAAAATATATTTAAAAATATAAAAAATAGTACCCCACCGGCAGCGAGTACAGGGACCAAGCTACCGGTGGTCAGGGCTCCAGAGAGAGGAACTTCCTCACTATGCGTGCCGTGTCGAGAAGTACCGCCTTTTGTATAAGGCCCTTGATCCAGCTGCCCAACGCGAGCCTCTTTAGATGTTGGTCGAGGCTCTTGGCTATAAGTCCGTTAACGGTAAGGACTATCGGCACAATGACTGCAGAGTCCACCTCCCACATGTCGACAATCTCGTGAGCTAAATCAAGATACTTAATTTGTTTGTCCTTCTCAGCTTTCACGAGATTCTCGTCATGAGGGATTGTGACATCAACAATCATTGCGCGCCGCTCAGACCGATCTATCACCACGATATCGGGTTTGTTGGCAACAACAGTCCTGTCCGTGATGATAGACCGATCCCAGTACAGTGTGATATGACCATTTTCGAGAACTGGATAAGCAATATACCTGTAATATGGCACCTCAGCGTCCACAAGATGGTATAACAGAGCAAGCTGCTGGTGGATGATCCTGGCTACTTGGTTGTGCCTGTGCAAGTACTCGCTGTTAGCAAGACGAGGACAACCGGAAACAATATGCCTGAGGGACTCACCGGGTTGGTGGCACGCGCGACATATATCGACCGTACCGTCCCTCAGGATATATTTACGGTAGTTCTTCGTCATGATAACCTCATCTGCAATTGCACAGGCAAAACCCTCGGTTTCTCCGAAGAGATCACCGAAACGTAGCCAGGCCACGGAGGCTAACAGGTCCACATCGGGCCCATGGAGAGCGCGATAGAACCTACCGTGGAGCTCCTTACTCTGCCATACCTCCTGCCGATCACTGATACTCAGCACCACAGGTTTGCACCAGTTCTCTTTAGCCAACTTGAGCGGTGTGAGAGAGACGTCCACCGCAACAACATCGCGATGCATATCCTCATTCACTCGGAGAAAATATTGTCTAAGGTTGTACACCTCGCGATTGTGAAGGTTTTTAGCATTCAAAAAGCCTCGGCCACCACATTTTCGTGGGATGTACAACCTCATTACCGATGAACGAGGATGATGCATTCGATATGCTGTTAACAGTGTACGAACTCTCCTGTCTATGGCGTCCAATTCAGTTTGAGTCCACTTAAGTATGCCGAAGGAGTACATCAGAAGCGGCATGACCCAGCCATTGAAGGCGCGCACCTTGTTGCCGCCTGATAAAAGGCTGTTTAATACCTTTTTCAGGCGACCAAAGAAACGTTCCCGCAATGACTGTTTCATGTCAGCCTCATTGATGCCCAACGCCTGCGACATACCCAAGTACTTATAGGTGTCGGTTACGAGTAGTGATGTCAGATGAATGGAATCAGAAAGTTGAATACCTTCGGATTCCACTACCCGCCCTCGCATTACATGCATGACTGCACATTTGTCCACACCGAACTCCATTTTGATGGAATCACTGAAACTTTTGGTAATCTTTAGTAAATCCACCAATTGTGAGCTTGATGTGGCAAACAATTTCAAGTCATCCATGTAAAGCAAATGTGATATTATCTGACCTCCTCCTCGTAACCTATAACCTAGCCCTGAATTCCCCAGTAAGGTACTGAGAGGATTCAGTGCTAAGCAAAACCAAAGGGGACTCAAACTGTCACCTTGGAAAATGCCACGCTCAATACTTATAGGTTCGCCGCTACCACACATTCCTCGACATCCTGGATAGTTAAGAACTGTTCTCCATTGCCTCATACATGACGCCAAGAAGGTGCAAAGAGTTGTATTTACTTTATACAACTCCAGCACCCTCAGGAGCCACGTATGGGGCACAGAGTCGAACGCCTTCTTATAATCTATCCAGCATGTCGACAGATCCCTACGGCTACGGCGAACTTGTTGACTAATGGCCATATCAATGAGGAGGAGCTCCTTAGTACCACGAGCCCCACTCCTACATCCATTCTGAGAGGCACTCATTACGTTGTGTGTAAAGATGTGCTTTGTTATTTTATCTCTCAAAATAGATGTAAGAAGCTTATAGACCGATGGTAAGCACGTAATCGGTCTATAGTTACTGGGGTTCGAGGGACTTCCTGTTTTATGGAGCAGTTGGGTAACTCCAGCAGTCATAAAAATTGCTACGGCTGCTTGAAACTGAGTTGCCAAACGAACATGTGAACTACGCAGCCACTTAATCCAGAAATTGTGCAGTCCGTCCGGCCCTGGAGATTTCCAATTAGGAAGTGGACGGACTGCACTGGCCACGTCTGATTCGTCTATAATGAGACATTCCATATCTGGAATTCCTTCACATGCTCGTTCCACATCACGGGTCCAGTCGCCTTCGACATGAGCAACGGGCACCGACCAGATGCTGCGCCAAAACATGTTAGTTTCGTCAGCATTCGGTAGGCACCCGCTACTCACATCATTGTTAGGTCGATCCCAATTTCTATAGACCCACCTCTGGTTTCTTTGGAACGTACGATTTACGCTAAACCGATCCACACGTTTTTTGTATCTACGTACTCGGTTTGCCCACGCATAGATTTTCTGTTTCAGGAGGTCAATACGCTCTGTGACCCGAGCCAAATATTCTGTTGGGCTGATGCCCGTTCCCGAAAATGCTCGGTTCACAAAGCGCATTACCCTTGGTCGAGTATTACCTGACCTGAAACAGGTTAACTTGCCAATGAGTACTCTTGCTTCAGCGATACGTCCCTCAATCCTGCGCTGCCATGCTGGCACGGCGGACATTTGTCGTGGGGCAGTGGCTTCATCTGGGAATTTAACCCTAGCCAAACGACATGCCGCCACAGCAGCGCAGTACAGGATTGAATGAGTATCACTGAGAGACTCACTATTATCCAAATAAACAGGTAATAGTGGGTCAAGAGCACTCATTAGCATCAAATTCTTCCTATGCATGGGCAACCGAGGTAGACGCGGTCTAATGTTAATGGGCATGGACCGATATTCGCGCATCGCACATTCCAAAGCTACCTTTACCTCCTCATTGCACCTGGTGTCTACGGTTATAACCCTATTATCCTCTACCTCATTATTAAGACTTTGTGTTAACTCACTCTGTACGTTAACTGGGGTTGGAGAGATAACAGGGTTACTCTGCAGACACTCTAAGCGTAGTCTCTCAAGTGCGTCTCCATCCAACATCTGATTGCGCTGAATGACACGCACTTGGTCCGATAACCGTTGTGCCGAAACGTTGACAGCTGGCTCAAGCTCCTGGAACAGAGGAAGCATACGATCACGGTACGCGGTGAGATTAGTTCCTCCCGCTGTAGCCGCATAATATGCCCGCATGACGTTTTCGTTCATCGATGTTGTCCATTTCATGCGGCGCACATTACCACCGATAGTGGGGGCCCTATTCGAGGCCGGTGAGCCTCGGGACCCCAAGCAGGTCGGTGGCCGGCCTCTCCCTCGCCGGCGGGCAGGTGTTGGTGACGTCGGTGGGGAGAAATACTCGTCACTCGAGCTGCTATTGCTCGACGCCCCAGGAATTCCACTTGTGGTTGGCTGTGGGGCGGAGCTGAGTGACGAGTCCGGAGATCTTGGGCGTGCGTTTCTTGTTTGGGATCGTGTAATCATCTTCGTGTCCTTTTATTTTCCATATTTTGTTGAATGATGACTGACATTAGCTGTCATGTGAATTTTATATTATTATTATTATCTCTTTATTCATTTAAAACTACTTATAAATTACATTTTTAAATACATATCAAAAAGAAAACATCTATTTAAAAATATAAAAAATAGAAGGCCACCGATAGCGGGGCAGGGCCCAAGCTACCGGTGGTCGGAGTCACAGAGAGAGAAACCTCCGGACAATACGTGCCGTGTCGAGGATGACCGCCTTTTGCATCTGACCCTTGACCCAACCATCTAGCGAGAGCCTCTTGAGGTGTTGGTCGAGGCTTTTCGCTATCAGCCCGTTCGCCGAAATGACTATCGGGACAATGGTCGTTGAATCAACATCCCACATGGCGGTTACCTCGTGAGCCAAGTCAAGGTACTTGCTGATTTTGTCCTTCTCGGCCTTCACGAGGTTCTCGTCATGCGGAATGGTAATGTCAACGATCATTGCCCGGCGCTGGGGCCGATCGATCACCACGATATCAGGCTTATTGCAAGTAATAGTCCTGTCTGTGATAATAGAGCGGTCCCAGTAGAGCAATGCATGACTATTTTCAAGAACCGACACCGGTGTGTACCGATAGTACGGCACCTCAGACTTAACATGGCCATATCGAAGAGCAAGTTGCTGGTGGATGATCCTGGCCACTAGGTTATGCCTGTGCAAGTACTCGCCATTGGCCAGATGAGAACAACCGGAAATAATATGCCTGAGTGACTCTCCGGGACGGCGGCATGCCCGACAGATGTCGACCGTACCGTCCTTCAGGATATATTTCCGATAGTTATTCGTCATCATGACCTCGTCAGCAATTGCACAGGCAAACCCTTCAGTTTCCCCAAAGAGGTCCCCGAAGCGTAGCCAGTTGACCGAGGCCAGGAGGTCCACATCGGGCCCTGTTAAGGCTCGATAGAATCTCCCGTGCAGCTCCTTGCCCTCCCATACGGCCTTGCGGTCCGTGACGCTCAGTACCATCGGTCTGCGCCAGTTCTCGTTCGCCAAGGAGAGCGGAGTGAGACCCTTGTCTACTGCCACCACATCACGATGTATCCCACACTCGTTGCTCTGGAAATAATCCCTGAGTCTGCACACCTCACGGTTGTGGAGGTTCTTGGCATTTAAAAAGCCTCGACCCCCCCACCTCCGTGGGATGTATAGTCTCATCACAGACGAGCGCGGGTGTAGCATGCGATGAGTGGTAAGCAGTTGACGAACCTTTCTATCCAGGGCGACCAGCTCAGTCTGAGTCCATCTCAGTATGCCAAAGGAGTAAGTCAGTAGAGGCATCACCCAACCGTTAAAGGCTCGCACCTTGTTGCCGCCCGACAAAAGACTGTTGAGTACTTTCGTGAAGCGGCAGAAGAAGCGTTCCTTCACCGATCTCTTGATATCCACTACTGAGATACCCAAAGACTCTGACATACCGAGATACTTGTACGTTTCGGTTTCAGAAAGAGATCTGAGAGTCATAGTCTCAGAAAGTTGCAAATTTGTAGAATTCACAACTTTCCCCCGCTGCACATGTAAGACCGCACACTTATCCATACCGAATTCCATCCCAATGGCGTTGCTAAAAACCTGCGTGATTTTCAGCAGCTCCACCAGGTCAGGTAGTTTCGGTGTGAAAAGTTTGAGGTCATCCATATACAACAGATGACTAATAACCTCACCCTCTCTCCGAAGCCGGTAGCCTAGACCTGAATCTCTCAGCAAAGTGCTGAGAGGATTCAGTGCTAGGCAAAACCAAAGCGGGCTCAGACAGTCACCCTGGAAGATGCCCCGCTCAATCCTTATGGAGTCCTGGGGGTCAGCGGAGATTTCCCCGCCGCCCGGTTGACGAAGGACTGTGGTCCACTGCCCCATACACGCACTGAGGAAGGATCTCAAAACTGCATCGATTTTATACAACTCTAAGATCCTCCTCAGCCATGAGTGAGGCACCGAATCATAGGCTTTCTTGTAGTCAATCCAGGCCGCGGACAAAGCCCCGCGGTTCCGTCGGACTTGCTGGCTAATAGTCATGTCTATGAGGAGGAGCTCCTTAGTACCGCGGGACCCAACCCTACACCCATTCTGAGCGGGGGCCAAAATATTATTCACAACAATGTGTGTGTTAATTTTAATGGTCAGAATGGATGTAAGGAGCTTGTACATAGTGGGCAAGCTCGTAATGGGTCTATAGTTTTTAGGTTCAACGGTACTGCCGGTCTTATGGAGCAAGAAGGTCATCCCGGTGGTCATAAACCGGGGAAGGGAGCCAACTTCAAGGGCTTGTTGGAACTGCGTCGCCAAGCGGTCATGGGAGCACCGGATCCATTTAATCCAGAAGTTGTGCAATCCGTCCGGCCCAGGACTTTTCCAGTTCGGGGCCGTACGGATCGCACAACTCACGTCTTCGGGGTCTATAGTAATAGACCCCATGGGTTCGATACTCCCACATTCACGCTCCACAACGCACATCCAATCGCCCTCCGTGTGTTCGACGGGCGCTGACCAGATACCACGCCAGAAATTAATCATGGCATTGGCTTCTGGCAGCCCCTCATCGACCACACACTGGTCGGTTCCATCCCACTTCCGGTACACCTTCCTTTGGTCGCTCTGGAAAAGGCGATTCTGCCAGTACCGATCCACCCGCTCTCTGTAGCGGCGAATACGGGCTGCCCATGCATAGACTTTCTGTTTCAGGTAGTCAATGCGCTCCGTGACGTTATCCATAAAATCCGGGCGCCGAATACCGGACCCGGCGAATGCTTGAGTCACGAAACGCATGACACGGGGGCGGCTATTCCCCCGGCTGAAGCAGACCAGCTTCGCAATGAGAGTCCTGAATGTGTTGATACGCCGCTCGATCCGTAGCTGCCAAGCGGGCGCAACCTTGGCAGGCCGCGGCGCTCGGTCAGTATCTGGAAACTTGACACAAGCGACGCGGCACACCGCGATTGCTCCACAGTACATGATCGAGTGGGTATCAGACAAGTCTTTACTAGCCCGCATATACGGAAATAGTAAATCATTCAGGGCTCCCATCAGTGCCAGATTTCGCCTATGAGTGGGCAGACGTGGTAGACGCGGCCTAGATTCAGGCACGGACCTATACTGGCGAATGGCGTCCTCCAAAGCCCTCCCCAATTGCTCACTTACCTTATTATTATTATTATTATTAAATAATATCCCTATAGACATAAGAGAGTTACCATACCTAAAATTTAAAAATAGATTAAGGCAATATTTAATTGAAAATGCATTTTATTCAATCGATGAATTTATGGGATGTAGTAAATGAAGATTGATTATTCATGATTGCTTACTTTATAGACATTGCCTACAAATTGTTATAAATATTGACATTTGTAAATTATTTGAAAATTATTATTTCCATTCTTCTGTTTGACATTAGCATCTGTTTTGACATTAATGTAATTTTATTGTTATTATCGTGGTATTTTTTGTTTTTTATTGACTTATCTACTGTATACATGCTGACATCAACGTGAACCTTTTAACCCTCGATCACTCGCGCGGTTTTTAGCCTCGTGAGCACTCGCGGGGTGTTGTGGCCACCCCACATACTTAAAGTGGATTTATGTATATATAATAACAGTTAATGGTATTAAGCCAGCATTTTATTATTTTGTGTTGTATGACGCGTGTAAATAAAACACCTAAATTTTATAATCAAATTTATTTACTATTCTACAAAACATGATAATAATCAGACTTTTTTATTCATAATATTGAGATCTTTCTTCGAAAAACCAAAAATTTTTTTTTTAATTTTTTTACCCTAAACTTTGTCATTAAAAACATAATTATAACGATTAATTAACAAAATTAAATAAAAATTTCTAATTTTTCTTTGCAAGAACCAGACTCTTCATCCGATGAAATATTATCTTGTTCTGACAAGGAATCATGATCAGATTCTTGAATAAAATCTTCATCCAAGCTGGCATCACGTTCCACTGCAACATCGTCTTCGTAATCCGATATTGTTTCTTCTATCAAAGCTGCTAATCTCACTTGCTTCTCTTCCCAACTCATCTGAAAACAAAAAAATTGAGAATATGTTACATACGAACACAGAAAGGTAAATAAAAGTTTGTATAAACAAATATCATTACATATATGCTTATAAATATATCAATATACATTAATTATAGTAAATACCGGCACAATAAAACAATTTGCATTTACAAAATAATTGAAATCACGTACCTTGCTGATAAAGTAACCTCCGCAAAAGTATAACACCAGCTCTCGCGGGGTGTCGTGACCACCCCACACAAACTTTGAAACGCCCTCACGCTGCATGCGCTCGCGCCACACTTCCTCTTTCGCCCCGTGTCGACGCGTTCAAAGGTCACTTGAAGGTACTGAGACGAGCAAATGCGTAACTAAAGAAATTATTAGTAATTTTTACATTTAAAAATGCATGGGGTGCCTACAGCACCCCGCGCGAGTGATGGCGGGTTAAATTACGCTAATAATGATAACAGAAATATTGCATGCTCCTTACAACGGCGAAATGTGTTGGACGAACATTAATTGTAACAAATATATGTACTTAACCATGTTTCCGCAATAAATGAATTTTAATTTGAATTTACTGATTTTTAATAAATGGGTTGTCAACATTATTTTATTTGTACGGGTGACCTGATACCAGTTTTGTTCTTAGGATAATAACTATATTTTTAGTCATTTATTATGCGACAGAGCCTCGATCGTCAATCATCAGGTGGACCGGATTAGGCGTTAGCCCAACACAAAAAAAAAATTGTAGCCCCCATACATTCATCCTTTCTAAATTATTTCATCCAAATTATACTTTCAATCGATTTCGCTGCCAAAAATCTTTCTTTTCGAAGCATCTATCAAATCAGCGTTTTAGAAAAGTAACCTTGCATAATTATACCCACAATGCTTGTAGCTATATTTTCCCAAACTGTAACACAAATAATTAATTCGAAAATACTTTCAACACTCATAATTATATTACAGATATTGATAATTGAATTCTTCAAATTTTGTAGCTACCCTTTGCTATCTACGATGACAAAGTTTTACTTTTCAACTCACAAGTACGGCCTGAGCCACACAATATTACCATAGCACGTGGAAGTTCATCGAGATCTAATAACAGCAGGTAATAAGCGATGTTGTTGCACTGCAGCTTCTTCAACTGCCGTGAGATTGTTCAGAAGGGTGAAGTTGTTGTAGGATGTATTATGAATATAGCCTTTGAGGTCTTAGGCGTGTATTTACAACGAGCTGTTTGTAAAGTCTTCATCAATTGTTTTTGCAGAAAGGATGATTTAAGACAATGTTTGGTCTAAAAACCTCTATTACGGGAACTTTTCAAACATTATGCACACTTAGAGTAACTGTCTGTAGATTAAAAATAGTACATTACTACAGAGGCCGGGAAGAAAGGGGTTGCCGGCCGAAGACATACGGATAGGTCTGAGGCAGGCAACCCAATATTTCCCGCCGAGGTATGTATAGTGCTTTTCTCAAACAGGCAATGAAATAATCAACAAAAAAATTAAAGATTTATTTTTAAAGACATTAAAAGTAAACAAGATAAAAACTAAAACTCACGTGTATAGTACTGTTTCATCTATTTTAGTTTGATTTTAACAGTAAACTATTACATTTATGTTCATTATCATGTTACTTAAAAAAAGTATAAAGGCACGTTTCTGAACGAACAGTGACACTTGTCATTGTTATAAATGTCAATTTGTTGCAACTAAATTAAATATTAATATTTCAATGTTTATGTGTATAGTTAAGAAAACAATTGTAAATAATGTGTTATTAGTTATGTTAATGTGGATTTTTTGTAAATAAAACAGCTCTAAGTACATACCAAGTTGCTTATTGTTTTTTTTTTAATACGCATAGTGGCAGAGTGTCGATGCCTTTGGCAAAAAATTATGTGGAATCGAAATTAAAAAAGAGGACTTTGCCGGCGTCAGGCCTGCAAGGTTTGTATGAAATTCTTCTATCGCAGCCTATCGCTATCTTCGCAGCCTATTAAGAGGAACGTAATGTACATATTTCATTGTATGTTTGAGAAAATATAATTTTCATGTGGATATTGAATCCAAAACTTACTCTGTGGTACATGTTGGTAAAATTATATTTTTTACTTTTCTTTCTTGGGAATATATTTCAACACATGAAAAACAGTTGAATGCGTTTCGTTCTCCAAATGATGACACAGTAGGGACCTGGTTAAATTATAGCGTAGTTTGCCGATAAATGCGGCAAACTATTGTATCACATCTACCTGAACGAAATTTTCAATAGAGTTTACCTTCAGTCTGAAGAAAACAATCGAACTACTCTGATTTGTCGAGAACAAACACTCGCAAATACCCTTTTATTCCCTGGACATTCGAATGACGACGTCCACGTACCATTTACACTCATAGTGACGAATGATGGGCCGCAGGTGTATACTCCAGCTTAAACAGCAAATATACCTTTGCGTCTTACATGTACTCTATTACAAAGGACTAGAGCATAATATTGCTTACGCAGCTATGTTGTGAATTCTGTCACAGATTGATATAGGGCGATTGACACAGGTATGTGGTAGAGATGAACGAATGAATTTATCTTAGTTGAGCTATTTTCGTTTGCGTAGAATAGGGAAATTACTAAGGCCGTGAAGTCATTAAAGTGTCTCTTTTTCTTCAAATCTTCCAAAAAATGCCTATCTTTTCTGGTAGGTAGTTAGTTCATTTCTTGCTTTTAAACATTAGCTCAGAATAGAAACGGTAATATTTTTGGGCATGAACATCTTCTCGGTATGAGAGGGTTGACGCCATCAGAATCACACTACGTCCATTTCTCCAGCTTCAATAGCTCTCAGCAAAAACTTCTAAAAATATTCGAAAATTGACTCATGTTACGTTAACAATTTATAACGACAGCCAGATCTAGTTTGATACGACTCTCGCTCCGCCTCGTACCTGAGGCAAAGGTTGGCCATCGCTATTCAGCGGGGAAATGCCGCCCGCGTGATGGGCACTTTGCTCTGGGTACGGTAAAGGGCGAGTTTATAGATTAGAGATTAGATATAATTATTTGGACTATGTAATTTTGAATACATAATTTTGACACTGTATATTTATTTGTCGAATAAAAAAATTGTCACAACATTTAATAATACAATATTTTATTAAATCATTATTATGGCTTTCAGTGACTTGATACTAAAAACTATATAAAACTACTGTACCATAATATTCCTTTCTGTGCACTTTATGCTACTTCCTTACTTGAAATCCTACATTCATTTATTATTTTATCCATTAGTTGCATCGTAAATAACACAGGGTCTGAGAGCGCCTTCTAGGTCTTAAGGTAATTTACAGTTCGGTATACACCCGGATCTCTCCTCGATCGTGTGCTATAATGTACAAGATAACATCGTCTATGTATATTGATTATATTATTATGGATCCAGGCTTAAGGAATAGGCAAGCTTCCAAATGATCTCAATGTAGGGTGGGCAGAGGATAGTCTGTGGTACAGTAATGAGCTTTAGATGAACTTAGTACTATTGCTTACTGCTCAATTATAATGAAGAAACATTTTGAATTTTGGATGCCAGACGTTTTGAAACTGATGGTTAGGTTATCTAAAAAAACCAATTGATCTACAAATCCGCAATGTTATGAATAACCTGAAAATGTTCGTAGACTTCACTTGATAGTTCGTTCGAACAGCTCTATCAGCATTATGTAATCAAGTTCTTAACTTATACTGCAGTAAATATTTTATAGTCCAATCTCTGCAATATACAGGCAAAGAAGGGGTGAAGTGCAATGGAATGAAAAGAAGTGCCGAAGATATGAAAACTAGTCAAGCTACGGTTTCGAATTTTAAAATAATATTTACAAAATGTATTTGTCTCAAACTAAAAGTGTGAAAATTTAATATATTATCATAAAACTGTGAAAATTTTATTGGAATGGATAAAAAAAATATCTGCGGTATCATTTCTTATATTAGTTAGTATGGATAAATGATCAGGATTTATGGGGATATCAACTGATGCAATGCACACAATATCCTCATCAGCCGACTGCCAAAACCTTAGAATGAATTGCCACAGAGCTCTTGACGTTACTGGAAGCCTGATTCGATAGCTCAAGCCTTCAAGGCATTGACAAATGGCCTGCGACGGACATCAATTCAGTGCCAATGACTTGCAAAAAGTATACTATTAAAAATAAAAGTACCTAGTCGCTACCCAAACGATATATTTCCGTCTTGATACACATGAATGATGGTCGAGAACTCACTAGTGGACTGGATAAATTTCTAACAACCTTATTTCTGGTCCGATTGCGCTGTTGAGACTGTTGTAGATTCAAACCTTTCTTCTATTTTAAGTACTGAAAGTTGAGGATGTGATAAAATTGAATGGAATTAAATGTGGTTTATTCATCATCATCACGACGGTAATCCCGATGACTTCCTACGTTTTCACCATGGAGGTCGCTTTTGCTTTTTCTGCAGCCTTACTTAGTTAGGAGACCGTTAAGAGAATAATTTGTAAATAACTTATTGCTTGATTTTGGTTTTGTCATCGTCATTATTTAGAATTTTGATCGAATTTGTCGTCCCTGTATTTAATCTAAGCATATTAAGTTAGCTCTCATTAACTCTATCTGTACTTACAGTATCAATTGTAACATTTAAGGGAGCTCAAAAGTGATCAACATGTCTTTGAAATCCTATTTAATAGCAATACGAATGTATTGGCAGTAAGGTAATGATAATTAGGTATTATCGCAATCGTCCTTTGAAGTCAGTTAAATGATTGCTATATTATATTTTTTGATATTATTAGGAATATAACAGTCATATTGGAAATATCTTCTACCTATCTGACCACCTCAAACGTAGTGTCGAAAAAATCTGTGCTTATTTTTCAGTAGGTAGATATAAATCTGCGAGGCTCAGTCATCGGGGCTGGCTGCTTAGTACATCGAGTGACGTCACGCCAAGCTTCCGGTCTGCCATTGTAAGCCTCCATTCAAGTAGTTTGTTCTAAGATGATGAGGGTACGTAGATTTTAGTTAAGAATAATTTCATGTCCATTGTATCCAAACCGGCATTGCATACAACACTTCATAGTATTAAATGTATTCGTTCAAAATACGTTTTACATTTTTTGTTTTTATTGTAAATTCGAATCAATTTTATCTATTGATAAAATTATATTTAAGGAGTATAATTTTTTGCATAAGGTAATCCATATTGTCATTTACAGGGTTTGTCCATTAGCCTCTCTACCGGGTGACGCGAAATGAGAATAATTTTGAATCTGAAAGAATATGCTCTTCAAAGAATCGCGAATGTTTGAATCAAATTTTATGCCACTTTTGATTTCTTTTTAATTCATTGTTCCACAAATCAAGCAAAAGAAGAAGACATCGAAGGTTTGATAAAAATGATATCGACACTTTACTTAGTACAGACGCAGAGCGGTATGAGTTTCCCTTCCACGTAAATAGTGATAGAAATACTTAGCGGTTGACGATGACATGCAAAGATGGTAGAAACTATCACAATCAGCTTATTTATTTTAATTCATATTGGGAAGCTATTAACTAAGTAGCTGTGAAAGAAAAATTGTGAGCAAAGCTATTTAATACGATATTCAGAAAAGTTGTAGTAATTGCCTATGTATGTTTAATGTGTCATTAAAAATATTTTAGTTGATTAACTGAGTTGTGTTTATTTGTTCTGTCGCACTGAAATAAACTTAGGACGGAGTAGAGTATAGAATAACTTAGGAGTAAAATTATATTGTGCATACAAGAATACTAAAATTGAAAATGAGGATGAGCGTAAAAAGGAAGACAATTTAAAAGATTACTATACAATAGATTAGAATAGATCTATATTTGCTAGAACATTGTGATAAGGAACAAATTATATCTTATGACTAGGTAGGTACATCATGTTCTGCCTAAATTGGGCATGTAAATTTTCATTAATATAAAACACTTTAGCGTACAAAATGATACGCAGTCGAAAGGAAGCTTATATCCCCTAATTACACTTTTATCTATACTCTTCACATTTTATGGACAAAAAGTCTGTAACTATACTTTACGAGACCGCGAGAAGAACTAGCCGACTGACTTGGAAATGGTGGCTGGGACAGGATGTATGCGGAAGGCGGAGGATTCGATGAAATGGCACACATTGGGAGAGGCCTATGTCCAGAAGTAGACTGCGGTGGGCTAATTGATTGATTAATATTTTGCGACTTATTCTCATACCTATGAGATAAAATAAGTGTACAAAAGAGACCTTAAAAGTTGGTCGAACCGTTTCGAATGATAGTACAAACATAGTTACACGAGACTCTTATATATTAAATTACAACGAAAAATAACTTTAATACTCAACCCTAAACATTTATGACGGGGCATAGCCAAACAAAACATCACACAAAGTTCAAAGGGGCCAGAATCACTAACCCGCTGTATTCCCCAGCTAGTTGGTCAAACGCATGGCTCTCTGGAGCATTACTGACCGAAGCCTCCTAGCCTTTATTGATCCGCAACAAGAGGGCTGATTGCCTCGCACTGAAAGAGTTGAGGCTAACACAAAAGACCCCTTAGGGACTACCCAGGTAGCCCCGCTGCCTGGCCGATACGTTATCAACAGGCTTATCTTCAAAGGTGGTATACACTTTTTCGGAATAGATTAGGGCGAGTAAATCTGTGATTAGATTTATGTAAAGTGGGCTGCTGGTAGCCAATTATGGTCCAGGTAAAATGTAAATGTTAGCTGAAGTAAAAATATATAAATAGTGCATTTGCTGTGGGTATTTATGATGATGATCTTCATTGCTAAACAATGCAGATATGTGTCCTGCTATTATTTATGTTTCGTGAAGAAGTTGTTCTGATTAAGCTACGATATATTTAATTATCATGACTGTGTTAATCAGACCAGCTAAACAAAAATCGAACACAACATGCTTCTCATTCTTGCCTCCAATTCATATCAGTAAGTTTAATAAAATGTTGGAAAAACCAAATAAAAGCTTCCCAAAATATTGTCAAACGGTAGTATACAGAACTAGCATAATTCTTGGGGATAATTTTTACACCAACTTGAATTTCATTCCGTTAATTTTGTATAACAATCATCAGCAGCACAACGAACCCTGCTACATTGTTATAAGGTTCATTTTGAGATCGTCACGTTCTAAGTACAGTCAGTAACAAAGCGTTGACAAACGAGCGGCGCGCTCATATCGTTAGCTCGTAATGGGTGTTGGCAAGGAGACAAGAGAAATGTGTAGCGTTATGAGAATTACAGTAGTGAGCCTCTAGAGGAGATAATCGATACAGCGTGCGACTGTACGGAATACGAACAGGATTAGGCTGAGCTGCCAGCGCAGGCCATGTAGGCGATTAGGCTGTGTACCTACACAACCGATAATTCGTCGCAAATTGTTTACACTTCGTGCCTTATCATTGACGTCATCATTTATATAAAATATTTTGAAACATCACTTTTTTAACCATACAATGTAGGCATAACAAATATAAAACAGAGGTGGGGGAGGAATACCTAAAGTAGTCATGGTGACATTTAACTCTGTACTACCAGGCCAAACAGTACAATATTAATCATAATTTTGCATGATATATCGTGTTACTTCAGTTTCGGTATATCGTTAAAACAAATACGTTTGCAAATTAACGGTATATTTATCGTGTTCATTTATTTGTGTACGTTTCTGGTGAATTGCCACGTCAACCATACATTATAAAACAGTAGTTATGTATTCCATTCCCTTGTGATCAGTAAAATGACATAAAATGACATGAATGTAAATTAGGGCTACGTTGCCTGATTTCGCTGTGCAATATCGAACGTGCTATACTGTCCCAAATAGCTAACCTTAATGAGGCCAGCGATGTGAAGATTGGTCAAACCACAAGGTTGGGTATTAAACCACGAGCCTCCAAAAAGAGACAGAAATGAAGGATAAAATGCGTGTATTTTAGGCAGGTTGGGCTTTCATGTTGACGAGATTTTAAGCAACTTAAAATGAAGATTTATCAAAAATAATCAACACTGCTCTACAAAGATTTACAATACTGATTTTTGGAAATTTATTAATAAATTTAAAGTAAATGACAGATTGCCTTGATTGTAATAATGCCGAATTTTGTCAAAAAAAATAAAACTGAAAGCAATAGGGGACAACAAAATAATATAACTGCATTTGAAAAAAAAAAACAAGCATAGCAAAATAATGTTAGTTTGTTTGATCACATTGTAAAATTAGAACGACACAAACTCACTACGCTCTCCTAATAGCTAGCGGTTACTGTTGCCTACATTTCTACTTAACGCGTATCCTATGCCTACTACGACCTATATGTTCAACGCGTTTTGCCACTCGCGGGAAGAAAATAAACTTAAAAACTTATAAAAGGCTTCGTTTACTGAAGCGTTACACATTCCAGTCTACTTGAGATTTACTTATCCAAAAAGTTAACCTAAAACATTAATTCCGTGATAATCACACTTTTAATTAAAACAATACGATGACTTCAAAGATATTTCCTGTGAGATTTTTTGCAAACTTTTACAATTAAAAAGTAAAAGAGGTAGGGATGGGAGGAGTGAGATTCACAGACAATTAATCCTTTGAGTGATCGCTGTTGTAGAAATATGGTCATTAAATTAACATCATCAATTTCACTTAATTAAACTTCGATGAATTACTTTTTAAATACTGAAGCTACTAACTTCAAGGGGGGCCAGGTTGCTCAACGTCCGTAGGACTTACCACCTATTCCTAGGCCCACCCTACACGTGTCCCCCGGGTGGTGCTAATGGAGCAACAACGCCGAACAACGGGCGGCGGTCAACTAACCCGACCAGGCCACCACAGGCCAAGGGGCGCTAAACGCTAAATACCCTCTAAAAGCGTGGCTTTTTCTATCTATGTAATTGTCTATTTATTTATCTTTAAACAACTTATATATGTATCTATCATTATGTATTTATAATATAATGTGCCGAACCGTGGCGGCCTAAAACCACATCCCGGCAGACATTGCCGTGGGGCACTAAATTCCCCCAGAAAGCTGTACCACACTCACCTAGGGCAGGAAGTGTGAGTAAACCTCTGCCCCAAACAAAAATGAACGCACAGGACAAAAATTCACTACCCCAGGAGGGTACCGCTTGCGGAGAATCCCTCACTGAGCCTCGCTCAGTCTGCCCCTCGTATTCTGGGGGGGGCAACCTGTGTTCAGGACCGGGCTCAAGCCTGGACCTGTCCAGCCTCTCGGAGGCTATACCTGCAACGAACACCACGAGTGTCGTACAATGGACCGTTGTCGGTCACAAGCGCCCTTGCAAAAGGGATGCTCAGCCGACAGCGGCCGCTACCAAAAAAGGGCTCGGCCGAACGGAACGCAGTCGCCCCAACAGGCGCGCGAGAAGGGAGGCCTTGCAACCTACAAAAAAGACGACAGGGTTGGGTGCCGCAGCAGCGGAGACGCAGCGCGAACCCACACCATCCACCTCAAAGGGGACGGCAGTAGCCGCAGCCCCTCCACCACCACCGAGCAAGCAGAACAAGAGGAAACCCAGGGGTGCTCGGGGTCAACGGAACGCTGCGATGGCTCCCAATTTTCCTGAAAAGGAACAAAAGGGGGCGGGGCCCGTCCAGAACGAGCGTGTTTCTTCGAAGCGCGCTCGTCTGGACGATACCCGGTCCCCCAGAGGGGAAGCCAAACGCGCGAAAACTGACCCGCGAACCAAGCGGACGGTAAGCTACGCGGATGCCAGTCAGTCGCATCTGCGAGTAGCGGTCACTACCGTTCCGCCGAGGGACCTTACCAAACCCCAGGCAGACCAGCTGAGGGAGGCTATTGACGACAGCATCCTACAGTCGGTGTTGTCGTCAACAGTATCGGGTGCGCAAGCTCCATCTTTCCGCGGAAGACCCTTCCTATTGGAAGGGGTGCTGGCGATGTGGTGTGAAGACGTGAATGCTCTTACCTGGCTTGAAAAAGCTGTAAGAAGCATTACGTCCCCGATACCGGAAACCATCTTGGCCGTAGTCAAGCAGTGTGACCTGAAGAAGCGGCTGAAAGCCGGGCTTCTTCTCCACACTCGCATTACCGAAGCCGTAACATTGCGCAGAGTGCTTTGTGCCCAAAATCCGTGGTACAAAGTGGATACCTGGCAGTGTTACGACATGACAGTGGATGACCAAACCACCGACCCGAACTCAAAAGAGAAGGTGGTACACCTAATTCTGGGAATTCCCGAAGACCAGAAAGATGTTATAACCACCAGGGACCGCCGAGTTGCTCACATGTCGGGAAGTGGGTACATTCGCTTCTTCTCCCAAGAAGAAGCACCGGCCGGGGAAGGAACAGCGGCAGGGACTCCAGCTCAAGAGCCAACAGAGGCTCCTCGAAAGAGCAAGAGCGAGATGGAGTCTAGCTCGCCGCTGCAAGAGGGAGGACACGTCAACGATGACGATGACGTCCACACCAGCCCCTGATCCCATAAACGTCATCCAGACAAACCTCCAGCACAAACAAGCAGCAACGGCCACTCTACGCAGAGTGCTGGAGGTAAATAAAAAGACCGTAGCCCTAATCCAGGAGCCCTGGATCAATAAGAACGTAATCTGCGGTCTAAACAACATAGGCGGTAAGTTAATACGAGATACGACGGTTGAAAAACCGAGAACCTGCATCTTTGCACCTAACGCTATAAACACCACTCTGCTTAACCAATTCTGTTCTAGAGATCTCACTGCTGTGAAAATCCATTCAGATAATCCAACCACCCTAGTACTAGCTTCAGTGTATATGCCGGGCGAAGGTGAACCACCTCCAAAGGAGCTAGCCGACCTGGTACAACACTGCGAGGCTCACACCTGGGACTTAATCATCGGCACAGACTGCAATGCTCACCATCCTCTGTGGGGAAGTAAGGACGCGAACAAGAGAGGTGAGTTACTAACTGAATACTTATTCCAAACCAACCTAAACATCATGAATGTAGGCACGGAACCTACTTTCGTAACGTCATGGTGTCAAACCATCATTGATATCACGCTAGCAACACACTCGGCAGCCAACCTTATTAAGGGTTGGCACGTGTCAAAGGACCCATCCTTTGCAGACCATCGCCGAATTTGCTTTCAAATACAATGTAAACTAGCAGACCCTGTCCCATATCGTAACCCCCGTAAAACAGATATAACACGGTACACCAACGCACTAAACAAAAGACTAAGTGATTCACAACTACCCGACGCAACACTTAGTACGGATAACATTGAACACAATGTACAGTTTTTCACTGCAGCTCTACTGGAAAGTTATGAGCCAGCATGTCCATTCGTAACACCCAAAGGTCCAGAAAAGAGCTCCTGGTGGGGGCCAGAACTCGAACGACTACGTGGAGGTTTGAGAAAGCTCTACAACCGAGCAAAAAACACCAGAATCCCTGAGGACTGGGACAAATACAAAAACGCACAAAAGCACTACAAGAAACGCATCAGGTATCGAAGAACTGAGGCATGGCAGAGTTTCTGTAGTAGCATAAATTCGACAAACCAAGCCGCAAGAGTAAGGAAAGTCCTGGCCAAGGGGGAACTCAACCTCATGGGCTCAATTAAGAGAGAGGACGGCACTTACACCAAAACGGACAGTGAAACCAGCGCAGTACTGCTGGAAACCCACTTTCCTGGTTGTCAGGTAACACCATTCACCAACTCAATCGACTGGCCACCGGAACACTACAGTGTACCAACAACCCAAGAATGGGAAATCGCAAACAAGGTAGTAACTGCAGACAAAATAGAATGGGCTATAAAAAGCTTCAAACCTTTCAAGTCTGCAGGGCTGGATGGAATATTCCCAGCTCTACTACAATGGCAACTGACAAAGATAGCAAAATATCTACTTCCAATCTACAGGGCCTGCATTGCTTTCAAATATATACCCAGAGTATGGAGAGAAGCAAAAATAGTCTTCCTACCAAAACCAGGTAAGGAGGACTACACACATCCCAAATCATTCAGGCCCATTAGTCTCACATCATTCCTCCTCAAAACGCTGGAGAGACTAGTAGATCGATACCTAAGGGATGGAACACTAAAAGACAACCCACTTCATCCTCAGCAACATGCATACAGGAAAGGTAGATCAACAGAGTCTGCACTGCACATGGTAGTGCATAAGATAGAATCGGCTATCACAAATAAAGCCTCAACACTAGCTACTTTCATAGACATAGAAGGGGCTTTCGACAAAACGGCACACAGCAGCATTAACGAAGCCCTGCGAAGGCGTAGAGTAGAATCAACTATAAGGGACTGGATCACTCAGCTAATAAGCAAAAGAGCGGTCCAGATAGTGATGAGCACTACCACAAGAGCAAAAGTAGTCAAAGGGTGCCCCCAGGGAGGCGTCCTATCACCACTCTTATGGAATATAGTAGTAGACAGCCTCCTAAAGAGACTAAATGAGAGAGGATACACCACCATCGGGTACGCGGATGATCTTGCAATACTGATAAGCGGAACGGCTGAGAACGTGCTATGCAAAATCATGCGCTCAGCCCTTCAGATTGTGGAACAATGGTGCGAAGAACACCGACTATCAGTAAACCCGAAAAAAACAGAACTTATCCTTTTCACCAACAAAAGAAAGCTACCAGAACTACAACTACCAAAACTATTTAACACCAAACTGGCTCTAACAACTCAAGTTAAATATCTGGGCATCATACTTGACAACAAGTTGAATTGGGCTAGCCATATAAATGCTAAGATGAAAAAGGCCTGTATAACTTTCTGGCAATGCAGAAGACTCGTTGGTAAGAACTGGGGTCTTAACACAAAGATAACACTTTGGCTGTATACGGCAATTATCAGACCTTCTCTAACCTATGGATCAGTTGTATGGTGGCCCAGAACAGAACTGATCACTGTGAAAGAAAAGCTCCAGAGTTTACAACGCCTAGCGAGTACAGCAGCCACTGGATGCATGAGAACCACCCCATCAGTCGCACTAGAGCACCTCCTAAACCTAAGACCGCTGCATCTCATCATACAGGAGGAGGCCAAAGCAACAGCCTTAAGACTGAAAAATAATGGGCTCTGGAAAGAGAATAATGGAACAAAGCACTCAAAAATTCTACAGGGAATCCTAAAGAAGATACCACTTCTCGAGGCTCCCATAGACAGAATACCATGTCACCACGTCTTCGAAAGGAAGTATCATATCCAACTTTCGGAAGAAAAAATAGATAGCTCTGGCGTCAAAGAAGTTAGGATATATACAGACGGCTCCAAAACCACGCATGGCACCGGAGCAGGCGTCTTCTCGAATGACTTAAATATCAAAATAACAACCACCTTGGACAAACTAAGCACAATATTTCAAGCCGAATGTATTGGCATAACGAGAGCAGCAGAGACGATTGCCGCCAGAGATGTCAGAGATTTAGATATAAAGATTATCTCAGACAGTGCATCCGTACTCCAAGCTCTCCAAAGCAACACCATAACCTCTGTCCTCATATTGGAATGTCATAACACACTCCAATCCATTGCAAACACGAACAGGGTCACGCTGCAATGGATCAAGGGACACAGCAACTCCCTCGGCAACGACGCAGCCGATGAATTGGCCAAGAGAGGATCAGGGTCGACAGTATATGGACCGGAACCAATACTACCCATACCTCAAGCACAGGTCAAAACTTGGCTACGAAAAAGTACAGAAGAAACCCATCAAACAGAATGGACAAACACTGAAGGATGCAGGCAAACGAAGAATGCAGTTCCGGTAGCATCAAAAACGTTTAGCCGAAACCTCATTAGGCTAAAAAGGGACCAAATCCGCAAGGTCACAGGCATCTTGACCGGTCACTGTCCCCTAAACAAGCATCTGTTTACAATAGGTGTGACGGACAGCCCCCTATGCAGAGGCTGCATGGGGGCAGAAGAAACGCCACAGCATGTGCTTACAGAGTGCACGAGCGTGGCCGCACAACGGGCGAAATTCCTCCAGTCACCAGCGTCACTCCGGGAAGCATGTGGAAACCTGAAAAGGCTGCTGGCTTTTTGGGAGGATCTGGGTTGGTTGGAATGAGAGGTAAGATGGTACGCACAATGGCCCAATCAAGAGGCTAAGTGCGGAACCGCCCAGACAAACTAACTAACTAACTAACTACTAACTTCAAACAACATTTACCAATCAATTAAGAGTTAGTCGATTCATATTCCTGTATTTGAAAGAATCTATTAGCGCAGTGTTCAGAGGTTTTCAGCAAAAACATTAGAGAAAATAAAAAGTATTGTGAGTCTAGATGCAGTTGATAGTTTCAGAAAAGAGTAGACGTTTACACTCTTTGCATGCCGATAGATCGACGAGACACACTGCACTTTAAGAAACCAACATAATGTAACATCCTTCACACTATCAGGTGAGGTAAAGTCAAATTGACGTGTCCTATATAAAAAGAAACTGTGTTTCATGCAAATAAAGACACTATTCTATTCTATTCTTCTATCCTATTCTATTATATTCTATTAGACGTACAAATTCTTGTAGTTACTAATGTCCAACCATCTTTCAAATTATTCAGCAGTGAGAT
The DNA here is from genome assembly GCA_949126895.1 of Eilema caniola. NCBI lineage: Eukaryota > Metazoa > Arthropoda > Insecta > Lepidoptera > Erebidae > Eilema > Eilema caniola. The sequence goes on along the minus strand of OX421477.1, from coordinate 647,095 downwards.
AAATTTCATTCAAGTGTAGTGTTTGCGGAAAGCAGCCGTGTCATTAAGCTGAGCACAAGGCACTAAGCGCGGCCTCGTTACGATAGGCTGAATACCACCGACTGAGCTATATTACTGGTGACTAACTTCATTACGAGTAAAGCTGTTTCTGTATTACATTTTGTTCGGTTTTTGTTATAAATACAAGGGAACAGGGATAACCTTTTCTTTCTGATGGAATTAGTCTCTCAACAAATCAATGCACAGGGTAAATATTGAAACTATGTGCGTTTTCCATGCTATTATGTCAACCTTTAGAATCAAAGAACAATCTCATGCTGCAGTTCTTCATTTCTGGATTGCCTACTCTTTTACCTCTTACATTCTTAACCGTAAAATCAAAGTATAAAGGTCCAAGTAAAGTTTAAACAGCTAATGTTATTCGCACTTTTTGTTATTAGCACTCTTAAATTTTAGAAGCAATGGTGTTAGGTTCAGATACTTATAAGTTTAATATACATTTACAAGTGCATAATGTAGCGATTGGACAAATATAAGGGCATTCGCCGTTCGCATTGGTACTAATCTGAAGCATAGACATCACATAACTGATCTATTTTAAGCGTTCTTGCAAGCGCTTATAGGCTACGGTAGCCACTTACCGTACTCTGAGCCGTTACTTGCAGTAGAAGAAAAGTTGTAACATTTTTTCACGTCGAAATTTCTGTCTGATATCACAAATTTCTTCAATTTCAAACACTAATAAACATTCAAAGGAAATTAATTTACAGCGTTTGAGCCCGTGAAATTTCAGCGAAATTATTTTAATAACACATTTCACTTATTTTTTATGTATGTTATCAACATGAAAGATTTAATTTCCATCTCTGTCAGTATAAAATGTACGAGGGAAAATATAATATTTAAGCTAGCAATTGATATGGCCTAAAATGAATTATGATTTTGTTTGAAAAAAAGTGTAACAAATACCATCCATCAATCCATACTTACAAACTTTAATGTTAATAATATTAGTAGGATGTGCAGTTTTAATTAAGTTCGTACAGTTGGACCGACACTCGCTTTGTTGTGAAGCGGGTTATGGTTATACTTTGGTGAATTGGGGCATTCACAGCAGGTAGATATTTTCAAAAGGTGCAACTATTGTTACTACATTTTTATCAGGTCATCAATTTTGATACTACAGTGAAGATTTGTACGAAGAATTTCAAAAAACATCATTCTCAAAAATGTCTTCTTATGGAAATGTTCTTTTTCCGTCGATCATCTCATGATATAAGACTGACATAAAAAAAACTAGGCTTCAAAAAATCGACTTGAAAAACTCAAATACATAAAATAACAGATTTACTGTTCTGTTAGAAGTCGGTGCCTAGCCTGAGAGGTCATAATTTCAATTGTTTCCACCATAATAGTTCAGGCACCACAAACAAAGTTACCGACTTCTAACAGAACAGTAAATCTGTAAATTCAGTTATTTTTCTCTAAGTTATTTTATACTTTTGAGTTTGTGAAGTCGGTTTTTTTTTAAGTAGTTTTTTTTCGTTTTTACTTTTCAGTGTTTTCCCCAATTAGTGATTTAAGATAGTCCAGCATGCCATCGACCATAGTTTTTGAGTTTTGTTTCATAAAATTGACATAATGCTCTCAATAATATAAACGAGACATTCATGCTATATAAATTAAGGAGTTCTGTTGTCTACCTCCATAGTTCAAGACTTGGTAATTCCAGCACGTCCTTGACCATCATAATGTAGCTTACCTTGCCACAGGATCGTCTTAAAACTAGCTAAAAAGCAATAATTTCCCGTTTACCTATTTGATTTTGAGGAGTTCTCTGTGTATCTCCGGAGCCCAAGGTCCAGTACCCATGAAAATGATATGGGCCTACCTGTGAGATATACTTAATGAATAAATAAATACATAAAATAAAATATCTTTTATTTCGACCATTCCATATTTTGTTAGTAACAATATACTTAAGCCTATATTAGTAAACAGATTCATATTATGTTAGTAGCAATAAACTTAGGACTATGCTAGTAAAAATTAAAGACACTTAAAACTATTCAGAGACCAAATTGTACGGCAGACATACATCTACGCATACAATATAAAAAAATTAAATCGGTTCATAAACGACGGAAATATGGTACATTTTAAAAAATAAGACGGTTAAAAGTTTGAATAATAATAATACAATGTTCATAAAATGAAAACTACTGGAATAAACTATATAAAATAATTATGGGACCAAATGGAAACATTGCCGCGTCGAACTAAAAAAAATCAAGTAAATCGGTTAATAAATCTCAGAGTAATCGATGTACATAAATAAAAAAAAATACCGATCGAATAGATAATCTCCTCCTTTTTAAAAGTCGGTTAAAAATACCAATGTTTACCATATTATTCCTTCAATACCTTGTTGTCACACATAGATCGGATGTTATAATTCCAAACACTGCAATATCTATCGCTATTTGGACCGTAATATAATAGTGTATTGAACTATTCATCTCAGAAATCCAATCTGGCCGAAGGCCTAAGCCGATTAAAGTTATAAGGTGTGCCAACATAATGCGCATGCAACCGACGGACGTACTGCACGAACAAACCTGTTTGTGCGAGATAACCAGCGAGCTAAAGCATTTGTCAGCAGCAGGGCTGTGAATAGATGTAGCATGTTGGAGCTTCACTTAGTGGAAGGAAACTAGGAGCCTGTCCACACAGCTTACATGGAAACATTACGCCAAGCATAATAATACCGGGTGTAAGGGGAACGCTCCCTAAGCCGAAGGCACGTACATTCCGGCTACACTATTGGTATAAAAAATACGATTTGGTGGAAAGTATTCTTTTTTTATTTGTGGGGATTTCCTGCACGAAAAAAACACCTTACTTCCACATACATAGCACACTTGTAGCGGGTATAAGTATACCCGCTACAAGTGTGCTATGTTGCGGGATTAATTAAGTATGACCTGTTTCGTAACATAGGCACAATTATATGACAAGTAAATGTTTCACATAATTAAATCTGTATCCAATGGCAATAATTCGTATGCTGGAATGTTTTTTGTATTCTTGGATATAGTGGAATTCAAGCAATGTGCTTGAATTCCACTACCCAGTGGCAAGTTGTACAACTACTGTGTGATATCATCAATAAAAAATGTTTTTGAATAAAAGCTATGTTATGTTGAATATACAATTTTTTTACCTATTTATCCTGGTTCTATTCTAGCATACAATCGTTTTAGAAAAGCTATTCAAATGTAGATATAATAATCCTGTCCCAATGCAGGTATTTTTATACCACTTAGGTGGCTACCACTTAGGGTTAAATAATGGAAATAGCTATTAAATTACAGGAATAACGAACTCATGAATCTGTAAGAAAATTTCGGCAATTTCATAATTTTTATCTTGTTCTATATCCAACTATGCCTAGGTCCTGTTTTCAACATCAAATTTGCGGTTCGGACTCGTGGTTACCCTGCTTTGTTACCCTAGGGTGACCACGAGTAAGTTCAGTTACTCGTGGTCACCCTGCGTGGGGTGACTAACAGTACATTATAAAAACACAGGACTCGTGGTCACACTGCTAGTGTTGGGAAATCATGATTATAATGTTGAACAAGAAAAATATTATTTATTTAAAATGGCTTTATATTTAACGCAATATTTCTAAAAAATGGCCAACAGTTATTTGGTTATGAAGTAGCTGCATTTGTGCATTCAAAATGATATCATCTTTTTCCTTTTCTGATTGTTTTCGTTCGTTTAGGCTGAAATTTGCTGTTTTATTATTAGTTAGATTTACCGTTATATCGTCAAGTAGAATAAAAAGTAATTTATTTATTGTGACATAGTTCTTGTTAATTTTTTTATTTATTACTGAATTATAACTTTCTGCGACGTTGTTAGTGCGATGGCGTTCGTTGCTCACACACCACTCCCTTATGCATTCATCACTTTTTAGCCATGTGGTGTTCATGTACGCCATAAAAGCGTTAATTTTCTTGTTATTTATATTAGCAGTTTGCAATTGTACATAATACCAACCCTCTTTTATTTGGCTCTCAGGCAATAATGGAAGAGCGGTGCACAAACCTAAAATACGTCGATAAAGCTTTGACTTTATGCCTATATGTTTAGCCTTTCGCCACAAACTATTCGTGCAATGGTAGTAACATTTTTTAATTTTGATATTTGGGAAAATAATTCTGAGAGCATTTGAAGTTGCTACTTCAAAGTCTAGATGGATCTTATCCGGTTTCCATTGGGGAAATTCAACGTGCAACATATCAAACAAAGCCGAATACGTGCTTTCTTTTTTGTCACTCAGTAAGGCAAATATAAGTGGAACAACATTCGTTTTTTGCGATGTACTACCCGAATCACCGTAAATAATAAATAACTGGTAAAATGGTTTGGGTGCACTTTTGAACGTGCCGTCACAGAAATATTCTTTCACTTCACCTAATATCTGTTTTGCTTCAACAGAACAGAACACCAATATTCTGGTACCCTCGTAGTCATAATCAGCCACTTTAAAATTGTTAAATGGTGCAGGAACTTCAACATCGCTTGGCTTCGTAAAAACTGTTTTGTGCATTTGCAGTTTACGTTTTCTTGCCGAATATAAGCTGCACTTAACATTGCGAAACGAAGGTACTTCAGTAACTAGGTGAATGCCTTTGTCATAAAGAGCTTTTACATTCTTTTTGTAAATCTCAGGCATTGAATCAGCTGAATTACCAGCCTCCTCCTTCATATGATCTATGGACATCGCTAAGACGTTTTTGGCGTAATTTGGCTTACACTCCTCGGCATGGTCGACATGTTTTATGATTAGATCATCCTGAAAAAACGACGAACAATACTAACATACTCATGATATACTTATAACACTACGCCTTGAGAAAAAAAAAATAAAAAAAATAATTAATCATCATATTTATATGTAGGGCGACGTTTGGTGCTTACACGTAGTGCGTCTACCTCGGATAGGCAGTGATTCTTTTTAAATATCGTGTTTTAATATATATATATAAAAATGGAGTGTTTAAGATGAAAAGGAAAAGGTACACATACATTTAAGTTTTCGGCGTTGGCTACAAAACCATAAAGAAGTTTGGCTTGCATACATTTTATGTTTATGGTGTTGGTATCCATCGCTTAAGAATACTTCACCACGTTTTCGTTTAATTCTTGTACCCATTTTCAGTATTTTTAATTCAATTATTGTTATTACAATTACAGTACCGTACAAATTGTTGCAACTAACTTCAACTTCTTCAAAATGGCCTGCAGCAAATCGCCACAACTCGCCAATGTCAAGTAAAATGTAGTATAAAATTATTAATGGCGACACGCCAATGTCGAGTGTACCAGAGCCAGGTTAGCCACGCCAGTAAATTTGTTTCCGTGTGTCCGCCCCCCACGAGATTCAGGTGGACGATCAGGACGTGTGGTTGGATTTTAGGGGGCACAAATTGTTGCTATAAGACAGCATAAATCTGACAGCAAATCTGAGAAATCCAAATGACAACTTACATGCCATTAACCTATCACCTACAACGAGTTTCAATAAATATTTTTCAAGGAGATTGTACTACATATTGACCAATTGAATACTTTATCTAACGGGTACTACACTATCTAGATTCAGTCAAGTACGATCCTTTTCATAGTAGGGTAACGACGAGTAACTGAAATTACTCGTGGTCACCCTAGGGTAACAAAGCAGGGTAACCACGAGTCCGAACTCCAAATTTGTTGCAAAATTGAATCAAACAGAACTATTCAAAGCGAAATAGCCCCGTGCAATCAAACAAATAGCTGGCAAAGAAATAAACAGCGTGGTTTACATTGAGCAGGAATTAAATTACGGCGCAACCACGCGTCGCACCGCAACCTACCTCTTGTATGGGGGCTCAACAAAACGTCTATTAGAGCGATATCATATATTATTATACGTCTTTAGATAACACGTCAAAGTGAACACGACTCGTAGTGTAAGCCGCTTGTTCTGTACGAGGTACTTCGATGGCACACTCCTACACCTCACAAGCTAACCCTGCCAAACATTCTCCACACTATGGTTACACCAAAATAGACCTTAAATCAGAGTCAAAAAGTCCTCATCTCAGAATACTAACCAATACAAAATCCTGAATATTAATTGAACTTTGTGTTCGTAAAGGTAGGACTGCAATTTGATTGATAAGAGAATTAAGGAGCAAGATTGTACAGAGATATCACCCGACCCAGTTGAAACGTAAGCGACCCGAATTATACCGGTGTACGAGGACCCTTTGACACAAACGCGTGTAAAATAAAATATAAACACTCGACGTTTGATGATATTATTTATCTTGTACGAGTGGAACGCTCCTTAATGAAATTAGGATGGCGGCACACACCGCTCGAGAGTGTACATTACACAATGCTTGAGATATTATACACGAACAAAAAACAACCTGAAAATCTCATCTAGGACCAATCCTCTTCAGTTGTACTCCAGACACTTTACAAGGTATATTTGCCGACTAGATGTCGGTTATTAGTATTGAGTTAGTGTTGAGTCAACAAGCATTATTTTTTTCTTAACTAAAAGTCAGCTAAGTTACTCCTCATTACATCGCAAACTGACCTCCGCCCCCCATGAGCGCGGGCCTGAGGGTGACGGGTGGAGCCGCTCGTCACCCTAGCCGAAGCAGGCCACAGCGGCGGCATCGTAGGACGATGCGCGCAATACCGGGGGCGTGTCGGGGACCGCGTGGTCCCCCCTCCCGAGGAGGGCCAGACCGAGAGGAATGGCCCTGGGTCAGCCGGGGTGCGCGGGATATGTCAAAAGACAACCTCACCTCCGGCCTAGCACATCGATCCACAGACGGCGTGCGGTTTAGTCGGTTCGAGTCCGACACAACCTCCCCCTTCGGCTCCGAAGGGGGGGGGGGGGGTACCCGTGAGGATTTCCCGCACGTAAAAAAACTCCTCATACTGCTACCTACCAATAAAGGTCTCGTCAAAATCGGTCCAGCCATTTCAGAGATTAGCCGGAATAAACAGATAGACAGACATTAAAAAATTGTAAAAAATGATATTTTGGTGTGTGTACCGTATAATATTCATATGCATGGTGTAAAAAACGGTTATTTCAATATTACAAACAGACACTCCAAATTTATTTAAATGTATCGATAACTAATTGAATGTTTATTTTCAGATTGAAAATAAATCAGGCTTGTGTATTTGGTTCCTATCACTGATTTGATCTTGGCGTATGGCAGCGAATAGCAGAAAAAAACAGTATTGACCTAGATATATACATATTATGTCACATTTTTGAGTAGCGGGAGGGGAATATTATTGATAAATAATCCAGTCTTGTACCAGACGCAAACATATATTACAAATGTCATCAAAATACTTAGAAAATCTCATTACATTTGCTTCCTTTAAAAATAAAGTCCGATTGTTGGAAGCAAGTGTAACACATGCCTTGAACATCGTTATAATTCACCAGCTACTCAGTGGTAGTGGGATAGTGATTCCCAGTAGACGTCGAACCCCTATAAAATTCTTTTGTGCCTTTGAAAAGTCGATCGAGTCCGAGCGCCGACGGCTCGTTAGAGTAATCTGTAGGATTTCTTGCAAATCCTTATCTCTTGCTACCAGGAATAAATATCTTTAAGTTCGCACTTACCGTAAAGAGGGAACTTTGAGATAATCATTTAAATTTGATGACGCACTTTCCAAGAATATTAGGGAACTAGCTGTGGCCTACAGCTCCACCCGCTTCGATTCTGATCCCGTTCGCGTTTCTCAAGGGAACATATACCATAGATATAAAGTAGCTTATGGATTATTCCAGACTATTAATAAATACCTTTACCAGGAAGATTTTATCAGCGGTTTGAGCGGCACTGATTAACAAACATCCAAATATCTTCACAAAACCGCATCTTCACTTTTGCTCAGTTAACAATAATAAGTTCCCGTGAGAGCAAATTGAGATTGTTGGACTAGTAAAGTGACTTAAAAACTTGGGTCATCTCAATCGTTACAAGTATTTTTGTTAACTCATGATTTTATCAGAAGTGGGATTACGCGGCTTCGGAGGGATTCCTACGGTTTGCATCAGTGGCGTATTGGACGAGTTTCAGACCTACTATATCTTGATTGCAACCGTTACATTCGGAGAAATCCAGGATTTATTCACAGGGACGTAAATTACAATGGTTGGTCATAATAGAAAGCTAAGAGATGAATGTGATATTTGAATTAAATGGATCGTCATTACTTTGGGCTATATAGCCTCTGTGAAGCTTCTTGTATGTTTATAGGATTTCACCATTACATACAACGCAACAAAGTATTTAGTGTTTTTCACAATGCCCAACTTAGGCATAGCGTTAAAAATCATGTTGACAAGCCAAGCTTGAAGCAGCAGATGAAACATACGTTATAGTTCAAAATCTTAATAGAATACATAAATGTTAAAATTGCTGTTTCTATAAAATAATTTTGCAGAGTAATTTATTAACCCCGTCAATGTTACCAATCATCCAAAAGGTTCAAATACAATTGAATTCGTAACGATTGAAGTTATTATTACGCAACAATTCCACAATTATGAAATGAATCCTTTGTCATCTGACCTTAAGGTTCAAATATTTGAATATCAAATCATTTGAATCGTTCGTTGGCAAGAATTCCACAGTTGAATTTATGACAGGAATAATGCTCAGTGCGAATTGGCCGCCTTGACGCGCGACGCCGCGGCATTAACAATGCAAAGCATTCTTCTGCGCGGCGAAACAGCGCGACATTGGAAAATGTTATATTAAGGATCTATTCCATTAATTCCGCGAAACGACTATTTGTCAAACGTGGGTGACGCGGTGCGGAGGAGGGGCGCCTGATGTAGCGAGGTAATCTTGTGCTGGTGCACTGATTTGATGAATGGACTTTGATGGATACTTGAGGAAAATCCGCAGGTTATATTTACATAATTTTGCTATAGGATGTTAAACAGACTACGAAATAATTAGTGAAGGTGAATTTGTTTCTATGTAACTTCAGCGCCCGAAAGCGGTTAGGTGACTTTGGTAAAAATTTTGTACGCATCGTACGGGGACTATTTATCCCGAGAATAGGATTCTATAGGTAGTCAGATAGAGATCAATATTTTAAGCAAGCGGGAATTAAGTTATTCAATTTTTTTAAGGCAGTACCTTACTCTTACCCTTTATTAAATTTCACAAATTTTTACACAGTAGACACGAAATTATGTCAATTTTATTACGACTTAATACAATTTCTGTTCCTCACAGAATACTCATCAACTATTCATACAGAGAGCAGATATGAAAACCTAAGTTTGGCAGTGATTGCGCAATTAATATCCTATCCGCACGTTCCGCTCGCACCGTCGCATTATCGCTCCGCATCAAAGCACCCGGTGATGTGGTGCGGTTTTTTACTTTTTTCGGTATTAGGCTCTTTAGTGGTGCTCGAAACTGTTTCGTGCCAGTATACTCGAGCATGCGAAACACTGGAGCCACGATAATTACGCTTGTTATCTGTGTAACGGGCTCGCTGCGATACACTGTGTGTTCGTTTTGTTGCGCTGAAACGGAAAAGTTACATAGTGAGTAAAGTTTTTTTTTTATTCTTTTTAACAAGTTCTCTATGCTAATATCATTATGTACGGTATATTTATGAATAATAGAACTGTACAGAGCTCTACCAACGCTTTCAAGGGACGAGGCTCTGGCACTGGTTTTCCTTTCAGAATTGACAGTCGCTCTTCAATCAATCATTGAAAAAGAAATATGTGGACCCAAAGTCTACAGTGTAAATGTAAACTTATGTATAATAATTTCTCGGTGGTGCCGATAAATTGTTATATCTAAGTTTATAACCAAATACGCGTTAGTATAACAAAATAGTTTTGTGATTAACCTGTAAGAAAACTTCGGCGATACATTTCAAACTAATTTTGTTATTTCAACATTGCTACCAGTTGAAATGCCATCAACTTAATCCATTAATATCAGTCAGGGCTTAAAAAATTGAGTTTTAAAAATGAATCTCTCTAATTTCCCTCAGACGACGGCGATGTCTCATTTTTAATGTAATGAAGTTCCGGCGGGTCAAGTTCGAACTAATTAAAAGTGTACTTGGAGAATGCATTAACCGAGAAAGATAGCTGGTCCCCAGCCCCCTCGGCGAAATATTCATGGCGTAGAGTAATCTCGGAGATAATGAGGGAAGTGGGCCTCTGAGGCGGGCCAATTAAAATGATTGCGGCTCCAAGTTTGCAGCCTACAGTTTGATGCGCAATATAATCGCCGCACTTCAGCGCCGCTCAGCTCAGGTAGTTGGTTCTACCCGGCGCGCGGCACGCGGCGCGGCGGTAAGATATCTACAGAACTTGCGATTGATTTTTTTCATAAATATTCAGCGGTTGTCAGCTCTTAAAAGATTGGATAATGTTTAGCGGTAAAGGTTAGTTACCAAGACACGCAAAATACTTTGTAAGACAAGGTGTAAAGTTTAGGTGGTTTTATTGTCTGTCACTAAAATTTTAGTAATAATTCAGCCTCTAGTCCCCGAAACTGGTTGCCCGGCCTCAGGTGGCACTGACTGCACAGGGTGCTGATAAAATACTTAGGCTTACGATCTCTAAGTTTATAAGAACTGGGATCAAAATAAAATATGATGTTTTAGCAATTTGTTGTCTTTAAGATGGAGCGAAGCGATACTGTGTACTACGTGGACACTCCTAATTATGTATGGATAATAATTGTAGTTAGGTGTCATACAGCAAAAGGTAATCGAAATAAATGCTATGAAATATAAATAGTATGACATTCTAAGGACAATTACAACGTTAGATTTTTATTATAACAGAACAGTCGAACATGTGCTGTAAATATTCCGCACACATTTTTTTTATTAAAGTCGGCAGTAACAATAGCGCAATATTTGTTCCACCACAAAACAAAAGTGTGGTGTTGTGCGTTGCAATAACGCGTGATGCTCGCGCGATATTGCGAGGGCGGTCAAAGCAAATAGTTGGCTTTGTAACATTCCGCCGAGCTCTGCGTACAAACCACGCGGCCGCGACAGTCTGCAGTCGGGAGATATGCGCTCACGCACTCGCCACACCAATAATAGTGGTGACAGACAAATTAACATTTTCAGTTTTAAACAACAAAGCTCGACATTCTCTGGAACGTAGTGGTGGAACGATCGACTACTACACAAGGTGTGCGGGTTCGATTCCCGTTCAGTGTATAGGTATATTGGTATGCATGATTATGAATATTTGCATTGGCCAAGGTATTTCTATTTATAATATATACTGTTTGTACACATACTTGTATTACCAAAAAAAGTGTCTAAGTATGTTTACCTGCATTCTAGAACACATAAAAAAAAGTTAGCTAACCTATTGAATTAAATTAAGAATGAAATGGAATGAGTCACGTCGTGTGTTCGAACCCAGTTCAATTTTCCATTCTTAATCGATTCATTAAGTTATACTTTTTTTGGGTCTAGACCGCGCATCATAATGTAGAATATCCTGTAATATTTACAAAAAAAAAAAGTTATATTATTCTATTCTCTAAAGTTCTTTATACATTTGGTATGATTGAAGAAGCCTCCTAGTGGGGTGATATAGGTGCTGTTCATGGACATGGCTAGGTGCTATTCGCTCAGGTGCTATTCGGCTGGGTGCTCTAAGTCGACTACACCGATTTTCTAACCTAACTAGCATAGAAAACCTTCTGGAAAATAATACACCTCTTCTGTTTATTATCAGGTTAAACGCATTTTCTTTCTTTGTTTTTCTTTCTAGTTGATAGTTGAAGCCAGCTAATGATCTACAAAGACAGAAAATGCGTTTCCCCAGTGAAGTAGCTCATCTAGCACGATCTAATTACACAGAGTCTTTGGTAAGTAATTAAAACACAAGTAAAAGCAATATAACTAGAATGTTTCTATACAGATTAACATTTAAAAGCATCTTAAAAGGTTTTGTTAAATGTTACTCAGTTCCACAGTAAATTATCGAGGTAGAAGCTGAATCTTATCTTATATTAAATAAAACTATCAGCGTTAATATATACGAAAGTCAAATACTTGCCAAAACATCAATCATTGAGCCCTTCAACGCAGTAACTACGTTGAGGTATATGTGAGTTGGGTCCAACCGACCCACTTCGCTACAAGATAGAGAGCAAAGGGCAGATCAGAACCGGCAGTTATAAGTTTGTAATACCACATGTTCGCGCCGTGTCTTCGACATAGATGCGCTATAGCAAACCGGTTCCCCGGACGAGCTTTGTCCGCGCGCCCCACCTTCGCCGGACCACCGCGCCATCTTCAATCCACCGATTCAACTAGTGTTTGCAACACGTACACACTAAAATTCTTGTAACTAATTAATAAAAGCAATTAAAAATACATCTGAATATTGGACGTGTCTCCCAGATTTTTATTTCTACAATCTACTATAATCAAGACCCCAGTATTCAACATATGGTGACCCCGACGTGATTGTACACTTGTTTGCCACGCCCGTAAGCTCAGTTGTGAAGGACAAAAGGTCACGGATTCCGTTCACCGCCTTGGACTACGAAGCCTGCAGGGCTAACATGCGCGCCACGTGATAGCTATCTCGAGGCATTTTGCCGTTTTATGTCGATATGTCGACTGTTGGTAGCATGAAGGGCTAACATGCGCGCCACGAGATAGCTATCTCGAGGCATTTTGCCGTTTTATGTCGATATCGACTGTTGGTAACATGGCAAATTTCATGGCGATCTGTCAGATGTCGCCATAACTCGACTTCGAGAAATCATCTCTACTTAGTGTCTGCAAATTGTAACATACGTGCCCTTATTTACTCGAATTTTGACATTTAAAATGTTTTGTCTCTCGCCTTTCATTTGGTCGACGAGAAGTTATCTCGTGTAAACTTTTCTTGTGCTCGGTTCATTTTGGATCAAAATTTAGTACCTTTGTGCGACTGCAAGCAATTTTCGACCTTAATGACATTTCCTTTGTTACGTGTCTTTTCGCGTTAATTGATGACGCTGATCACGAATATAAGAAAAAAAATCGATAGCATGTCATGTCAATAAGGTCGAAAATTGTTTGCACTATTTTTTCTCTTTTTAAAATTAAAATGTTTTGTCTCCCGTCTTTCATTTGGTCGACGAGAAGTTATCTCGTGTAAACATTTTTTGTGCTCGGTTCATTTTGGACTAAAACAGCGACTGCAAGCCATTTTCGACCTTAATGACATTTCCTTTGTTACGTGTCTTTTCGCATTAATTGATGACGCTGATCACGAATATAAGAAAAAAAATTCGATAGCATGTCATGTCAATAAGGTCGAAAATTGTTTGCACTATTTTTTCTCTTTTTTCATACCTAGCATCCCTAACTAGTCTGTGCTTTCGAGCAAATGGCCGTATCGGGCCGATTTTATCGGATAAATGTTTAAAAAATGTGTATGCCATAGACAACAATTGAAAATGTTTGACGCGACAAAATATGTCGGCGTTACTTCGCTCGAGAAGACTCGAGATGATATCTCATCTCGATTCGAGATATTTGACGACGCGCGCATGTTAGCCCTGCTGGTGTGAGAGAAAATATTCCTGACGCTCGGTACAATCCTACACGATCAAGAAGACGGAGAACGCCGAGATTATATTGTTCATTGAATCTCACGTGAAGACTTTTGCACCCATACCACAGCTTCGAGCAAACCCTCGCTTCAAGCCAGCCGGTCAGCGTACGTCGCCCGCAGCCAAGGTTAAGCCAGGGAAGTGTACCAATCCTTTTTTTTTCCTACTTATTATCTCCAATCCTTCGTTTCCATTTTATTTGATTGCAAGTTGTCAATTCTAGTAGGCTCAAATTTTCTTCCAATTAGTTATATGAAGCTTCGCCTGCACAAATAAGCTTTCCCTATTTCTTTGCAAGTAAAGAATAAGCTTACGCTCGATTCATTCACAGTTATTTGTGCCAGTAGGTACCTACCAGCGTGCCTACCTACCTACGCCTATTTATCAGTGCGTTGCGTTGCTTTGTTTGAATCTATTTTTTACTCGCTTTGCTTAATTTTATCATAAAAAGATATCATCCATAAAAAGATGGCTGACTTACCTACCCTCATTGTCACTAGGAGCTCGATAAAGGGCCGAATTACCAAGTTTAGAAACTATCTAGCCAAAGTAAATGACTATGATAATGCTTCGAGCGATGAAATAGGTGAGCTTGCAACAAAACTAGATCGTTTTCGTGACTTATTCCGACAATTCGATGCCGTACAATTACAAATCGAAGTCTTATCTCCGACCACTTTAGACGCGGAACTTGATGCACGCGAGGACATAGAACAGGATTTTATTTCAGTAATAACAAGCGCTCAGAAACTTGTGGATACATCAACCGACAAGCCTGAGTTCGCCAGCCTCAAATCTGAGGGCTCACAATCGCATTGCAGTCATCGTGATGACCTGAATTTTAGATTACCCATCATTAAAATCTCCAATTTCGATGGTACTTATTTCAAATGGTTGGAGTTTCGAGACACTTTCAATTCGTTGATTCACGAAAATGAACACATCAAGCCTATTCATAAGTTTCACTATTTAAATTCATATTTACAGGGAGAGGCTTCCCAAGTAATTGAAAATTTGGAGGTTACGACCGCTAATTACGCGGAGGCCTGGAGCCTACTCTGTGAGAGGTACAATAATAAGAAAATATTAATAAGCAACCACCTCGACTCTTTACTCAATATTCCCCCAGTAAGTCGCGACTCGAGTAAGGGTTTAAGGGGTTTAGTTGACCATATCTCTAAAAAACTTCTAACCTTAAACAACACTTACAGTTGACTCCTCAGCTCAATAATACAAGCGTAGTAGGTGTAGGTAACATTCCACTGTCTGCTACGCCCGAGCGTTATGACATAGTACGCATTAAATCTAAACATGATAAAAAACTTATATTGAATACGTCATGTTTAGTGTTGCCTACTATGTCCGGTAAAATACCGCATCATTATTTTGATATTACGCAATTTAAACTCCCTCCTAAAATTAAGCTTGCAGATCCCAATTTCAATCAACCAACATCTATAGATGTTTTAATAGGCGCCGATCTTTTTTGGTACCTCATTGGATCTGAGCAGATTGCTTTAGGAAAGGGCCTTCCTATTATGCGTAAGTCTAGGCTAGGTTGGATATTAGCTGGCCCCATGTATGAGAGGTCTCCCACAAAACAGTCTTCATTTCATTCAATCTCGCATTGCAACCATATTACTACAAATGATACTTTAAATGATGAGTTAATGAAATTTTGGCAGCTTGAGCAAATTCCCCAGCCTACCGCACTTCACACGGACATAGAAGCTGAATGTGAACAGCATTTTGTCAGTCACACATACCGCACTAAAGAAGGTAGGTTTTGTGTGCGACTTCCTTTAATTTCTGAGCCCGATTGTTTGGGTAATTCGTACAGACTAGCTAAAAAACGTTTCATCGGTTTGGAACGACGTTTTAAGAGGAATCCCGAACTTAAAACTTCCTATCAACAATTCATCGCCGAGTATGCTGATCTAGGCCATCTTACTGAAACTGCAAAGTCTAAGGAGCTTAAATCAATTCTAAGCAATCACAATATGGCAGTACATATAAATGTCCCAACAAGAAAGCTAACAAGTATAGACCAAATAGCTAGTAACATACCTATCGCTGATGTAACAAATGCCACGCATTATTTGAATTTGTCGGATCACAATACTGGGCAATCTATCGGTTTTCATATCCCTATGAAGAGTAAAAAACCAAAATCAAAAGCACACTGGTATGAAACAAAAAGAGACTTCAGTAAAGAGAATATGCATAAATTCCAGGAATGTATATCATCACTGAGTTTCTCTGAAGTTTATGAGGAGAGCAAAGGGGACAAAGCATTTGATATCTTTCATGATTTGTTTACACTTTTCTTCGAACTCTGTTTCCCAGTAATTCGTATCAAACAGGGATATAAAACAGTTAAAAACAAATGGATTAGTAAAGGACTTAAGATCTCATGCATTAAAAAGAGAATGTTATACTTTCGTTGTCAACATGACGCGGTTAGTAAAAATAATAATAAAAAGACGTATTTAATGTACTCAAAAATTTTAAAATCTTGCATTCTCCAATCACAAAGAATTAATAACCAAAGGCACATCGCTAAATCAAAAAATAAATGTCAAGCCGCGTGGAAAGTAATAAAAAATAATGTAAATATAAATAATACTAACAATGACATAAAAAAATTGAAAATCGATGACGTAGCTATTGAAAATCCCAATGACATATGCCAATATTTTAATGACTATTTTATTGACTTAACGAATGAATCTAATATACCAAATAATTGTGACTTGAATAACGTATTTATTGAGAATAATACTCATACGATGTTTTTGACACCAGTTGATGAATTAGATGTTATAAAGATAATTTATTCTTTGAACGATACAAATGCCACAGGTTATGATGAATTAACAACAAAATTAATAAAAGATAACGCAAAAGTGCTAGCAATACCTTTGTGTTATTTAATAAACAAATCGTTTGAAGAGGGAGTATTTCCAAGTAGATTAAAGATCTCAATTGTTAAGCCCTTGTTCAAAAAAGGGGACCCGACAATGTTGAGCAATTATAGACCCGTTACACTGATACCAATATTATCAAAAGTCTTTGAAAAGGCAATGTACCAAAAAATGCATAGCTTCATAAATGCAAATAAAATAATTGTTGACAATCAATTTGGATTTAGAAAAAATAGTTCTACAACTTTAGCATGTTTCTCATTAATTAAACAAATAACAGAATCTTTGAATAAAAAGATGAAGGTTGTATCTGTCTTTCTAGATATGAGCAAAGCGTTCGATTTTGTGCCTCATAATCGTTTGTTATACAAACTAGAAAAGTATGGAATAAGAGGTAACGCCAATGAATGGATAAAAAGCTATCTTGCTGATCGAAAGCAATGCACTGTAATTTCTAATATTATAAACACATCCAAACAGTCCTTCAAATCGAACTTAAGGACTAATAGCTGTGGAGTGCCGCAAGGTAGCGTTTTAGGGCCTTTGCTATTTTTATTATACATTAATGACTTCAACAAAATACTTAGACATAATTCAATTTTATTTGCTGACGACACAACCCTTTTAATTAAATGTGAAAATGAAGCTGACATACAAAATGAAATTAATGTAGAAATAAATAATGCAATGACATGGCTAGAAAATAATAATTTACGGGTAAACATGGATAAAACAAAAATGGTTCAATTCCAGACATATAATAGTAAGGTTATATCTCTCACAATACAAAATAATAGTTCTAGTATAGTACCAGTAAATTCAAATCTATTCCTGGGTATCACTCTGGACAAATATTTAAACTGGAAAGAACATACGGGAAATATATGTGTTAAACTTGACAGGTTTGTATTCGCATTGAGAAAACTGAGATGGAGCGTGAACAGAGAAACAGCCCTCACTGCTTATCATGGATACGTAGCATCGGTTCTACGATATGGTATAGTCCTATGGGGGAACTCAGTCGAAACACAGAATGTTTTCATCATACAAAAAAAATGTATACGTGCATTATATGGAGCAGAATACCTAACTCCCTGCAAACCCTTGTTTCAAAAACTACAAATACTTCCATTGCCATGCCTTTACATATTGGAGCTGTGTATGTTTGTTAGAAGATATCCTTCCTTGTTTCCTCTACATGACACAGAATTACAAAAACAAAATAGTAGAGATCCAAATAAACTACTAGTTCCACAACAGAGATTACAACTCTATTCAAGGAATGTGTATTGTATGGCAATAAAAGTTTACAACAAACTGCCACGCAATATTAGAGCTTTAACTCTCACAAAATTTAAAAGACAGTTATTCGAATTTTTACTGGACAAATGTTTTTATTCAATCAATGAATTTCTTGAATTTAAGTTTTAGGATTTAAGTACATATAGATAACAAATAGAAGTGACAAGAAAAAAAATTTTTTTGTGTGACATGGTATTGTGGTGTTGTTTTCATTCTTCCTGTAATTTGAGCTCTGACAATTTAACCCCTTATTGCTTCATGTTGTAATTTAATTTATTGACTGCTTACAATTAATTATATCCAATAATAATTTGCGTATATTATATAACAAAATTTTTTATCATTATTGTAATCATCATTATTATTGTTCTGCTACTTGAAAGCATGTCATTTGGTATGTATTTCTACACCGAAATCCGGTAGAATATGTGAAACCTATAATTTTAAAAACACGTGTATGTACCATATTCTAAGAAATAAATGATTCTATTCTATTCTATTACTGAGTCAAAGTTAAGACTCCCTAATAATTCATTTTTCGTACCACATCACCCTGTCCTTAAACCATCTAGTGAGTCCACTAAAATCCGTGTTGTGTTTAACGGTAGTGCCGCCACCACATCCGGCTATTCAATAAATGATCTCCAGATGGTTGGGCCATGTATACAAGACTCACTATTCAATATTTTACTTAGGTTTAGAACTTATAAGTATGTTTTGACAGGTGATGTGGAGAAAATGTATCGCCAGATCTTGATGCAAGACTGTGATTGCAATTTACAATTAATTTTATGGCGAAACAATGAAAGTGAACCATTAAAAACGTTGAAACTTAAAACGGTTACCTACGGCTTTTCTAGTGCCAGCTTTTTGAGCACGCGTTGCCTATGGCAACTGGGAGAGAAAGCCGCGGACAGTAACATTAGAACTGTAATTCAAAATGATTTTCTAGTCGATGATCTGTTAACAGGGGCAGACTCGGAGCATGAATTGTTGAACATTAAGGTTTCAATTGAAAAGGCCTTATCCGCCGGTTGTTTTATATTACGCAAGTTTCGGTCAAATTCATCATATGTTTTGAATACTTGTCAAAATCTCAGCCCCCCAGGCAGTCTTATACTGAGTTCACACTCACATACCCTAGGAGTAGGCTGGGATTCTGCTACTGACATTATACATTTCCCCACTCAATACATTACAAAAAATGATTACCCTACCAAAAGGTCTATTTTATCTGATACTTGCAAAATATTTGACCCACTTGGTGTTCTATGTCTAGTAACTATAGTGCCTAAATTACTGATACAAAAATTATGGCTTGCTAAAATTGATTGGGATGAACCCGTGCCTGATTTCATTGAGAAATCGTGGCGACAATTTGTTAATGGGTTGATTCAGTTGCGGTCGCTGCGAATACCTCGACATGTGTTATGCAATGTCCCTAGCTATATAGAAATGCATTGTTTTTGCGATAGTAGCAACAGCGCGTACGCAGCTTGTGTTTACCTAAAGTCTATGAATGACCGAGGCGATAGCACTGTCCGTCTCCTTTGCGCTAAGGCTCGCGTGAGTCCTGTCGCGCCCACTACCATTCCTCGACTGGAGCTCTGTGCGTCAGTACTCGGCGCTCAGCTGGCGACTGCAGTTGTGCGCACGCTGCGTTGTAAGGTAACGCGCATTTGCTACTGGACTGACTCATCAACCGTATTAGCTTGGTTACGAACTAGCCACAATAAATTAAAACCTTTTGTTTCGAACCGGGTGGCTACTATTTTAGAGCTGACTGAAGGTTCTGTCTGGCGTCACGTGCCCACTGCATTCAACCCTGCTGATTATGCATCACGCGGTGTTGATGCCCACCAATTAAATCAACTTGATATGTGGTGGAACGGACCCCCTTTTCTATATGAACCTGAATGCAATTGGCCACAGTTGACCACTGATACGCTTATCGATAACGATATTCCTGAATTAAAGGTTAACGTAACATTAACTAGTCAAAATCAGATAAATGTATCACTAATAGATTTTAATAAATACTCTAGACTAAAAACCACTCAACGTTCTTTTGCATATTTGCTGAGATTTTTGCATAACTGTCGTCCTAGTAACAGTAAACTCATTGGAGTTTTGAAGCCTGAGGAACTCGAATCCTCTTTTAAGCAATTAGTGAAAATGTCGCAATCTGATAGTTTCCCTGTTGAATTAAATATTCTTCAGAATAAACAAACTCTTAATTCGAAAAATTGTCTCGTATCTTTGAATCCTTTCTTAGATAGTGAACACATTCTACGTGTAGGTGGACGCTTAAATTCCCCATTTTATTTCTATGAGAAGCGCCACCCTATGCTTTTACACGCTAAACATAGGTTTACAAAACTACTCTTTCAGCAGGAGCATCTGCGTCTTCTTCACGCTGGGCCCCAGCTTCTTCTTGGCTCCATAAGGGAGTACGTCTGGGCTATTGGCGGCCGCGACTTAGCCCGCACTGTCGCGCGGCAGTGTGTCACGTGTCGTCGTTTCGCTGCCAGATCCATCACCCCCCTTATGGGAGCGCTGCCCCCTGCGCGCATAACTCCTGATTTTCCATTTATAAGTGTCGGTGTCGACTTCGCCGGACCGTTTTTGATTTCTGACAGGAAGGGAAGAGGTTGTAAAATTACAAAATGTTATTTAGCCATATTTGTTTGTACCAGGTTCAAGTGTGTTCATTTGGAGGCCGTGAGTCAACTATCGAAAGAATCATTTATTTTATCATTACGGCGTTTTATCTCGAGGCGGGGGAAGCCACGCGAAGTTTTCTGCGATAACGGTAGGAATTTTGTCGCCGCCGCCAAAGAAATAGGTGATTTTCTAAAATCAAATTCTTCTTCTATTTCCTCTTTCGCATCAGATGAAGGAATTAAGTTTAATTTCCAACCGGCTTACGCCCCCCATTTTGGTGGTTTGTTTGAGTCGGGCGTTAAGTCTGCGAAACACCATCTAAAAAGAATTTTAGGCAATAGTAATTTAACTTACGAAGAGTTGGCAACTTTGTTCAATCAAATAGAAGCCATCCTCAACAGTCGTCCTTTATGTCCGATTTCTTCGTCCCCTAACGATTTCCAACCTTTAACTCCAGGTCACTTCATCATCGGCCGCGCCTTGACGTCTCTGCCATCGCCCACTTTGGTTGATATCAATCAATCCCGCTTAGACCGCTTTCAGAGACTCGAAGCATTGAGGCAACACTTCTGGAAGCGCTGGCAACTAGAATACGTCACCGAGCTTCAGCAGCGGACCAAGTGGCGTGTTCCTGATCGCCCCATACAGTTGGGTGACTTGGTGCTCGTCAAGGAGGAGAATGCACCCCCTCTGCACTGGCGTCTAGGACGCATCTCCAAGCTGTTTCCCGGTCCAGACGGGATCTCGCGTGTGGCTGACGTTGCCACCATCGCTGGCACCTATCGACGAGGGGTGAAATATTTATGCCCTTTGTTTGATCCTACAGAAGCATTGAAGACGAAGGTCTTCAAGGGCCCCCAGGATGTTCGCGCCGTGTCTTCGACATAGATGCGCTATAGCAAACCGGTTCCCCGGACGAGCTTTGTCCGCGCGCCCCACCTTCGCCGGACCACCGCGCCATCTTCAATCCACCGATTCAACTAGTGTTTGCAACACGTACACACTAAAATTCTTGTAACTAATTAATAAAAGCAATTAAAAATACATCTGAATATTGGACGTGTCTCCCAGATTTTTATTTCTACAATCTACTATAATCAAGACCCCAGTATTCAACACCACAGATTACGTAATACTCTGAGGTAATTTGTTTAACATGCAAATTCATACGCATCATTTTCAAAGATGCTTCTTGTTGCTAGTTTCTGAATTGAGAAATTGAAGTGGAGTCTCCTCAGCGATCGTAACGAAATAGTGTGTAGTACGAAACTACGTTGATGTTCATAAACACGCTATTTATGTTGTACGTAGTTCTTTTCTTGACTTTATTAGATTTTTTCGGGTTTTAGCCGCATGGAATTCTAATCCCGTTCATCGCTGATAGTAGCATAGCCTATGTTGGTTCTAATAACGTATCAACCTAATAGCAAAATAATTTTTGAAATCGGTCCAGTAGTTTTTGAATTTATTTTTATTTATTTATTTAACTTTATGCACATAGTACAATGACGGACTTAGGCATTCTCTACCAGTCAACCATAGGGTGGTGCAGAGCTAAAACGAGGTAGGCACACGATAATTCTACAGTTTGTGTACCAATAATAATACATACAACAATACATACATATTATGTAATGTATACACATATATACACAATACATATATAATTTATATATCTATTTACACATATACAATATAAACATAATATATCGATAGGAAAATACATATTAACGTTGAGACAACTCTGCAATCTCTTTGAAAAACCATGAAACACCAAAGCCGAACTCTTGATTTGAACATACATATCCCGGGTCGTGCTCATTCTGATCTCGGCTGGCAGTCCTTTCCATAGAAGGACAGACTGAACAAAGAGAGAAGACCCTAAGAAGTTCTTTCTGTGGGAAAGGCATGATAGAAGGACATTGTTCGAAGAGCGAAGATTTCTGTTGTGGTTTGTACATAACAGATAAGAATAAGAATAATAAGAATAATTTATTGTTCAATAAACCTGTTTACAATATTAGAAAATTGATCATGGTCACCTTTTAAGCAAAGAATGCCTGTGTCAGGTGACCATGCTCTTCCATTACTACACAGATTAATATTCACATGGTTTCAAAGAAGTCATTATTATAGTTTGAGACTGTATATTAAGTATGTGTGTGTGTGTGTGTGTGTGTGTGTGTGTGTGTGTGTGTGTGTGTGTGTGTGCGCGCGCGCGCGCGCGTGTGTGTGTATGTATGTGTGTGAGAGAGAGAAAAAGAGGTGTGAGAGTATGTGTGTGTTTTCCTATATGTGGTGTTCCAATAGATCCTCCACTTCTTCATAACACATAGGTGCTAAGTAATTTGATATTTCTTTCTTACTTTCTCTTATTGTTTTGCAATAGAAATTAAGTTTTTTATTAATTTTATTGTATAGGTATCCTGAACGGCTACTATACTGTCTTCTCGCGAAAGTGGTTCTTGTGCGAGTGCAAGTAGCTACGTATTTTCTTCTTCTGGCAATAGTGTCAAGACTGAACGTCGTGGTTTTGTGTTTTTTTAATATTGTAAGAAGAAGGTATAGCTTTCGCACAGACAACACTCCACTGAGAGAGTACAATTCCATTGTAGGAAATCTCCGTTTTTTAAAATGCATTACTTTTAGCAATGCCCGTTGAGCACGTTCTAGTTCGAGCATTTTAGTTTTACTCGCTCCTCCCCAGATGGGAATACAGTAGGTGATAATAGATTGCGCTAACGCCTTATATATTTCGATAAGAATATTTCTCGATTTTTGCTTGGCTTCCGTCAAATTCCTAGGCACCACATGTCTAAGAGTTTTGAAGATCCAGATAAGCTTTCTTACTCTGGCTGTAAGTAAATTTATGTGCGGATGCCAAGAAAGCTGTTGATCAACTGTCACTCCAAGGTACTTAGTTTCTTCCAGCTTACTGATTGAAGGACAATCACACACTATGGCACTTTGTTGGTTGCATGAATGTATAGACAATTTAAAATTGGCATTTGGCTGGGTAATACTATGAATACTGTAACATAGAAAGTTTGTTTTGGCCGTGTTAAGTGTTAGCAGATTATCTTTTAGCAATTTAAGCGCATGCCGTTTTCTGCATTTTCTTTAGCATTGGGCCAATTATGTCCAGTGAATATCAATGCTGTGTCGTCGGCATAAGAGAGAATGTGTGCGTTACTAATTTTCATATTGCAAAGGTCGTTGATATATATGAGAAACAGTGTGGGGCCCAACACGCTTCCTTTTTTTTTTTTTTTTTTTTTTTTTTATGCCACTTAGGCGGCAGACAAGCACACGGCCCACCTGATGGGAAGTGGTTACCGTGGCCTATGGACGTTTGCAACACCAGGGGCGTCACAATCGTGCTACCGACCCTGTAGATACCTTCTAATACCCTTCCTTGTGGAACGCCATATGATACCGTAACGTCTCCACTAGTATAGCCGTTCACCCTTACTCTTTGTGTCCTCCCAGATAGGTAGCTTTTAAATAGGGAGAGGGTTGTGTCTCTTATGCCGATTTTTTCCAGCTTGCCTACCAGAATGGAAATAGATATTGTGTCAAAGGCCTTTTTTAGATCTAGAAATACCGATAGGCATTTCTGTCCACTGTCCAACCGTTCTGTTACTATCTGTGTAAGTGCTAAAATTGCGTCTTCGGTTGATTTTCCACGTGTAAATCCATACTGTGAGTGGGATAAAAGTTGGTATCTGCTTAGGTAGCTTATAAGCCGGGAGTTCAGGAGCTTCTCCAGTATTTTCGAGATGGCAGGAAGAACTGCAATAGGTCGGTAGTTGCCAATCAAGATGGAAGGAAGAGGATAGGTAAGTAGGAATTGTAGGAGAGTAATTAATGTTGTAAAGAGTAGTAAGGCGGCGCAACTTGCGGCGATGACGTATAGGCAACCGATTAAATCCGGAACGGAAGGAGGACACGCGGTCGTATTAACGAAGGTTATAGATGAATCGAATGCAGTTATTAAGAAGACGGTCTAACTTGTTGAGGAGGTCTGCATTCAGGTCATAAAAGCACACATCACCATAGTCAATTAGCGGATATATCAGAGTTTGCACCAGTTCATTTGAATCCATTCGTTAAATAAAATAAATGCTAATCCTTCCTCTTAATAATATTAGTATAGACATTTATGCCATAAAAAGAAAATAATATTAACATAAAATACTAAATAGACAAACACAGTACTAATACGCTTGAAATAGATACCTGCATTGGAATCTAGAATGCGACAGTTTGATGGATGGGTAAATGGTGTTTGTTACTCGATCAAGCCATAACGACTGAATGGATCTAGATGAAATATAACCCAGAGACACATTGTAGACTGGCATTGTACAAAGCCTATAGGCACCTATATGTATTTTCTCTTAGGCTAACCAAAACAAACAATAAATAGCCATTATTTGTGAATAAATATAAGATTAGATGATAAGCGTTTCTCCTTCTTTTCACTCAATATGAACACACACAAGACTTTTGTTTAGAGCGGGACTCAGTGGTTCCCGGTTAGGAAAAACTTTATTTAAATAAAATATTTTAAGGCAGATTAGACGTTTTATTCGAACGGTGACAATAGTAAAAGTGATTTGATTCTGCTTGTCATCAAGAAACTTAATTAAGCCTATTAATAATCGTAGACGTCGCTCGCATCCTTGGAGATTGCTCTGCGCAGATTGGTAGGCCTGAACAACTTTTATATGCCCAATACACTGAATTCTGATATTCCTGATCTCCACATTGTCGTTA
Organism: Eilema caniola; assembly: GCA_949126895.1. Taxonomy (NCBI): domain Eukaryota; kingdom Metazoa; phylum Arthropoda; class Insecta; order Lepidoptera; family Erebidae; genus Eilema; species Eilema caniola. The sequence continues at coordinate 621,705 of OX421477.1, read as the reverse complement.
ATCGCTTTTAGTCCTGCTAATCGAATTTGTACGGCTTAGCAGACCGATTAGATCGCATCTGTAGGGTTGAACAAGCTAAGCGGCGCGCTCCGGTGATCTCTTTGAATTATTATTAGTGACGTGGCATGATGAGGGTTACTGCAATGCAAATTAGCAAGTGTTATTGAAACTATCGAGACCGCGGCCGCTTCCCCCGCGCCCCCGAGCCCCGCCGTCATCGCCCAACCGCGCGCGAAATTGAAAGATTGATCTCCAACGAGTGGGGCGCTCATCCGCACGGAAACGCGCCTGTTTAGCTATGCACGCTCTTTGCTTCCTAGTTTCAGCCTTGAAAAGGTTCCCGTCGTTCGGAAGGATTTTTAGTGAAGGGGATCATTTTAGTTACGGTCGAGTGACTCGTGGTATTGTGTGGGATGTTTATAAAATCGATCTGGGATGGAATATTGTAAATATGCCTGGCCAGCTCCTTTGTTGGGACCGGGGCCATTGACCTGGCGAATGATTAATTTATTATGAAACTAGTATCGAATTGTTATATTAGTTTCGAGTATATTGGAATCGGAACTTTATGTATATCTGCCTCAGGTTAACATTCTATTAATAAACCGACAAAAAGTCTACACAGCAATTTATAAGAAGTGTTACATTCGTTGTTATTTTTTATTTTTTGAGTCAAATCCAAGTGTTAAATTATTATAATACGCGTAACTTTCGACCTTCATTAATATTTAGATGCATAATTTTTATTTCTATTTATTAGTAAGTAAACTCTAGTAAATCACTGCACCAATGACATAAAATCTAATGTAATAGGATGCTGCTCTATCCGTGAACAGTCACCATAGATCCTTATTTTATCGGAAGCTTTCACTTTGAGCTCAGGGTCCGCTCACCCCTCGTGTTCCCTTTGGATAGGGTTGTACGACTTTTATGCTTTCATGGGAGTAGCCACCTACTTGGCCTCAAACACCCCATGAGAATATCGTATGTACCTGCACTCTTTAAGGAGCAAATCGAAAAGTAAATCGATTTCAATAAATAGAATGTTATTGAAAGTTACTCGAGGTGTTTTATTTTATGCGCAAATACTGATGGACTTATCTGATTACTGAGGTGCATATTATAGTGCCTGCCCTCGCTCCCACAGTAATGAGGCACCGGATACCAGGCGCACAGTGTCTGCCGGCAGTGGCCCGACCTCTGCACCGTGTGTGTTCATTATGTCGGGGCGGACGTGCACAGAATGAATTCATTAAGAAGCAGCATTCGGTTGCAGCTTCATTTGGAAGAGAATGATATTAAAAGAGACATTTTTATAATTATTTGTATTGTACAATTATAGTATAGGCCTTGTATACCTATATAGACCTATACTATAATTGAGAACATTCCAATACTATTTCGAAAATATATTGTTATATTTTCAGTATAATATGCACTCTATCGCACGCAAGAAATAATTTTACTGTGAACAAATTTGACCCGCACTGAACATTTGTCAATTATTTACGTCAGTATTTAAAAAAACGATATCTCTTAAAGATAATCACATGTTTTTCTTCTTAGTTTTACCAAACACTATAAAATTTTCAGAACATTTGAGATTGCAACAGATATCAAATTAAAATTCAGAAGAGATTGGAACATCAAACAAGGCCGATGTTTATTACGTGCCCTTTTGTGCACGGAAACGCTTAGCACAAAATAAATAAGGCCTGGAAAATCACTTAATACCATTGATCATAGGTACCTATGGATAGAGTGTAAGTGCTGACTGTGAGGGTCCGTATATCACTACTCAAAATGGCAGAAGCCTTATGAAGGCTTAACTATGTATTACTGAATTATTACTTTTAAAATCGTAAAGAAAAGTACTACAGCCAGCTCAAACCTCAACACTAGAGATGACTATAAAATGGATAGTATTGGCATAAAACGAGTGTATTGTACCCACAATAACAATGTTTATGTTCATATCTACAAATAGTAATAGAAACTGGGTAACGACCTTCTGCACAAGTATTGAATTTCCCGTCATAAACTATTTGACGGTTTAAGTCTTCTACCTATAGTTTTCGCTGCTGATGACATTATTTGAAATTATTCGCACGTTGCAAATTTCTGGAAGACCTGTTCCTTCTTTTAAAAGTAAGGCTTACACTAGGTACCACGGTTACACAGGAAGAGAGTTCGGCGAGAGGCGAGACCTTATACAGACAATGATTTACTTCAGTAAATCATTGCTGAACGGATCCCCACCACTGCGATGTTATCAATGGTGAGTTGCGGGTACTGCACAACATCCAAAGTTGGATCGAAGACGGCAATAGCCGCCTTCACAGTCCCTCCTCCTTGCCCAGTGTTCTGGAAGACCGTAACGCCCTGGTATGCCTTCATCTTCATCGAATTTCCTACGTAGGGCTCCTGAATAAGAGCGACGGTGGCTTTCCGCCTCGAGGCTGCGAGTATTAGCTCGTCAGTTGCCAGCTTCTGCTTTCGATTGCGGTTCGATCCCCGCCAAGTGCAAATATTTGTATTCATGAATATGGGCATTTGCATTGGTCTAGTCGTGGCTCGGAGAGCACGTTAAGCCGTCGGTCCCGGTTGCCATACAAACATTTATGGCAGTCGTTCCGGGTCCCCGAGGAGGGCCAGACCCCCGAGGAGGGCCAGACCGAGAGGAATGGCCCTGGGTCAGCCGGGGTGCGATGGATATGTCAAAAGACAACCTCACCTCCGGCCTAGCACATCGACCCACAGACGGCGTGCGGTTTAGTCGGTTCGAGTTCGACATAACCTCCCCCTTCGGCTCCGAAGGGGGGGGGGGGGGTTCATCCGTGGGGATTTCCCGCACTTAAAAAAAAAAGTCGTTACGGGTAGTTGGCGCCCCCAAAGTCCAACAACTGGTCAAACTGCAATGCGTCGATTTCGCCTTTGGGTTGTGAAGGTCAAATGGCAGTCGCTTCGCGGAAAATGACAAATTTTAGCCAAATCCGCAGTTATACTGGTAATAGTGGACCCCAGACTCCAAGTTGATAGCTTCGGATGCGACTGGGATTAACGCTAGGATGAAGAAGGTAATAAATAACTAAAAGCAAAAGAAATAATAAACCTAATACAACTAATACACAAGAGAAACAAGCAGAACTCCCGCAGCGCAAATACTATAACACTTACGTTTCATTGCTTTTGGCAGCAGGAACATTCGTCAATTCACACACAAAAGTCGAGTCAATTTTATTTCCATAGAGATGGGAATGTAACCAATGACTCGGAAAATGGGCAAGTAAACAAGTCAAGCTGGGGCAGTCCTGGCGCCCTGTAAGTACTCGAAGTGGGAAAGTTTTCCAGTAATCAAACTGTGTTAAAGACCACCTCCGGTATATCGGCTCGTCAAATTGTTCTTGTTGCCGGCTTACTGCCTACGTTAGATTTATATGTTGTTGGTTAAATAACAGAAGCTGAGGACGTGTGCTGCGACACTACTATTTTTATGAAACTATGTATGGTTCATCAGCGTCATCCTCAAGGAGAAGTACCTATTACTTTGCTCGTATCTGAGGCGAAGGTGTCTTCGGAGCTCAGTGTTCACCTTCCCGCTCTTTCTCCTTCATGTCCATGTTATGAGACCATTTACACACTTGTCACCCTCTACGCCATCAAGTCAAGACTTCTTGGGCCTATCGTTTCTACCTGGGCCCGGCGGTGCGCCATTGCCATACATTTGTTTCCCACGTATGTTTGGGACCCATGTATGGGTCCCACACCGTGTGGTTACTATGTATTTTTATGAAACACTTTCCATAGCTACTTCGTCTACAAGTATTTTGTAAAATTCATAGAAATCAGTGTCTGCTGATACTATATCCGGTCGGCTACGAACTCTTAGGTATCTGTAGAATAAAGTACTGTTGACAAACTTTTCCTATTTTAGTTGATTTATATAAATACAGAACTGTTGTCTAATTTCATTCTTTGACAGTCGTTATCACTAATTTAGCATACAGGTAGAATGAGAGTGATTCTCATTAAATACATGTCGCCACCAACAACAGTTAGAAAAATGACTTATTTCTGCATGCTTATAAAAAAAAAACCACGAAGCCTTCTAATCTAACCTAACTAAGTCGGGTTGCACAGCTATCACAATAAACCTATCTCTAATTTTCCGTGAATACACCTCTGCCTACCCCCTCGGGGATTTACAGATCTAAGTATATGTATGCACGTATGTAATTTTCTATCTTATTTAGAGGTAGTGCCCCATATAACGATTGGCCTAAGCATTAGCCAGCCAGGTTATTAAATGATGTAATAAACGAGACGGCTGAACATCGATCAGGCCGTTAATTCAATGGCGCCGTTTAGTTAACTGCCTGGGCAGTTAATTGAACGGCTGATTAGACTAGTTAGCGGCGACAAACATATTTGTATCATGTTGTTAGTAAAACATACTGTTTACAACAACATAATATGCAGCTTACAAGAAGAAAATAAATGTAATAACTAGTAGAATACTAAACCATGATACATTTTATGTTCCTACGATATGCGAAGTGATGATGAAACCTTTATATTAATAAATGCCAGTATCATAAAATATAGGCCAGCTACTGCTAGGTATACTATTATATATTAATAACTGGCAAGCCTGACATTTATTTACTAAGATATTATTAATTCAAGGCAGAAAATATATACGATATGTTGATTTAATGTGTACTTAAGGCAGAGCGGAGCTTAATGGGCCGACTAATGGAAGTATTTTTGTAGTGGATAGATATATGGCTTTGCTGTTACTACATTTATATGTGGTAAGGTCTGGATCGCTTAGTATTTTTACGAACACTTATTTATAAGCTTCTTTGGATTATGGGGTTAATGTTAAATCGAAATTGATAAACATTCTGATTTCGGTTTACTAACTCTTAGTTCAAAACTTGATACGTCTAGAGAATGTGGATGATTAATGCTATTTCGGATTCATTTAAATTAAAGATATTTTATAAGAAAACTAGTCCTAACTAATGATTTTTTTAGGCTGTATATATATATTTTTTTAAATATTATTGCCTAGCATATAAGTTGCCATCCAAAGTATTCAAGTAATACTTTGTAGCTTGACATAATAATATAAGAGTGTAATAAGAATAGTACTTTTTATACTTACTCCACATATTACTAAAAAGCTCAACTTACTGCACCGTATCCATGTTTATTATACAGCCACCGACTTGCCTCCCCTGTAGTCCGGTGCTCAGTTCTAACTTACAAGATACTTAGAAAGGGTTTCACGTCAACTTATTATTTAGTTGTAGCAAGACTCACAGGGCTTAGCGGAGATTTTCGCTAAGAACCCCTGAACTTAGCACCGTTCATAGAATTCCTTCAAAATGTTTTTCGACGGTCTTATTAATAAACTTATCTTGAATGTAAAATTATTTAGCGATCTAATTAAGTTGCTTATTTGTGGGTACAAGGGGTCCTCTTTGTAATGTTTGGGTTATAAATAGTTTGGAGTTCTTAACGGCTTTGTAAACTTAATTAGAGAATTAGTGAGGTTTGGGATGTATAGGAATGATGTGCCAAATATATTAGCGAACATTGATTTGGGAAAGGTCTTCTTGAAAGCTTACGAGTCAAGAAGCTACATCAGTATTCTCGATGATTCTACCAGATGAATTAAATGCTTAGGTATATTTTAGAAGTAAAATAGCACTATTTTATTAAGAGCACTTGCGCGACCTCGCGCACTGGCATGATCTTGTTGCGGTCCTGGGCGTGGACGTTCTGTCTTTGGAGACCATGGTGAGGGCCGTGGTCTCCGACGAGAGCAAGTGGCACGCCGCCGCCTCTTTCTGCGAGCAGGTAATGCGCGCAAAAGAGGCGGCGGAGAGGGAGCGGGAGAGAACCCTGCCCCCTGAGTTCCGCAGTCTCGTCAACGCCCGGGACTACCGACTTCCATGATCGGGGCCCGAGGACGGCAGTTGGCCGACTCACCGTCCTTACAGAAGCAGGCCGTGGCGGAGGCGTTTCGTGTGTCCTACACACGCCTGCCAACTCACCGACACGGGATAAAACCCGACCCACCAGGCGAGGCCGCGGTGGCGGCCAATGTCCGCCGGTAACCCTGGGGTTATCCTTTCGAGGGCTAACCCGGGGTGCCCGGCAATGGACACTTGGGAAGGACACCGTGTGGTTTTGGTCGGTCCGATTCCGACACGCCCATCCCATCGCCGGCACCGATGGGGTGAAACCCGTGGAGGTTTCCACACGTCAGAAAAAAAAGAGCACTTGCGCCAGAATGCAAGCAAATTGTTTCGTGCTGCTACAATGTATAGATCTGTTTCTCTTATTTCTTCTTAAATTTATTAAGAAGGCAATAATTTCTTAATGCTTATAAGCTGGCAGTTTTTGTGCTAATTATTTTGGGTTGACGCAACATGTCATACCATTCTTCACTTTACTTTCCTGACAGACGTCTTCTTTGCTGCTATACATTTTTTACCTCTTACTCCTTTTTTGAACATTTGACACTTTCATACCATATCCAGACCATAACAGCCAGTCACAGTGATATCACATTAAAAAAGAACATAAATCCATCAGGGCAGCCATCTAAACAATTTTGTTTCTAGATTCTATTCCTTCATTGGTCATTATTTTCATATAAATAGAAGACATAACGTCATTTGCACAATATAGTAGAACGTAAATCCTACATTTCTTTCATTTGTCAAGATACTGATAAGGAACAAACAAAGGATCAAAGATAGAATTCCATTTAACTTGACCAAATTCCAACACATTAAATACCTACCAGACAAAGAATTCTCGAAAAGCGAACACAATAGATGGAACCTTTCAATATAAAATCTGTGAAAATTAAAAGTCGTCGAGCTCAAGAGTAATTAGAAAGGGCGCGATCCTCAACGCAGTGGTACGACACGACACGGTGCAGGACGACGCGGCGCGGTGCGGCGCGGCGGGGCGTGTCCAATCAGCGCGCGATGTTCTGACGAGACATTTCACGCGGAATATTTTAATTTATCGAGCATTACCATTGAAACAGTAGTTTAACTTAGCGTGTTCACTAAATTACTTAACTTAATTACGGCAGTTCGTCTAATTGCACATAACATCGTGGACATGGAACGTATAATCATGAGATCTGAAGCTAGATAGATTTGCTGAGAACTAATCATTTAGTACATTTTCAAGACTTTGTTCATATCACTCGGTATCACTCATGCTGTGCCACTTACATAGGAGTAGGGACTGGGAAAAGAGAAGAACTTAAGGAATGTTCTAATGGTCTTACTCACCAAAGATACACTTTTCCATTTTCTATTGAACTAACATATTGTGTGAAACACGGTTATTTCTTACTTTAGGCATCCTAGACTCCAGAAATTATAAATGCGGTGTTATTACATGATTGATTGTATTCAATAATAATATAATAAAATAATAAATATTCCACAACATTTCACACAACGCTATCTAGATCCATGGTAAGCATAGCTTAACTAGCTTGTGTTATGGAATCTAGAATGCGGATAAACATTCTTAAATACATTTTTTTTTTGTAAATACATACATATTATACATAGAAACACCCAGACCAATGCAAATATACATATTCATGCATACAAATATTTGCACTGAGCGGGAATCGAACCCGCGCCACCTGCGCAGCAGCCGCGTTCACTACCGCCACGCCACGGAGCCACTCCATCTTACTCATTTAGCTTGTTTATAAAATTAATTTAACAGAATTAAAACGCGGGCCCCAGTTCTCTTGATTTACTGCACGATGTTGCGAGCTCGATATTTAGCTGCTCAGGTGGTACATCCGCATTGATGGATATTATTTCTTACTGCGGCCGCCCTCACACTGCGGCGCCCTCATTGTCTGCACCCGTGCGCGTTGGAGGTCTCGTTTTTCAAACCACAATCCTTGATTATGTAAGGTCGTCAGTATTTACTTACAGAGTCGGAGGCGCAGCTGTTGCGGTCTCAATGGTGGTTATTTGTTATTGTAAGCACAGTATTTCTGAACTTTTTATTAAAATCTCGCGATTCGATATTGGACTTGGCTTTCACGCGGCATTATTTTCTTAAAATATTGCTTACAATTGTGGTTGTTCTAATCACGATGAATATCTTCATAGAACCCTCATCTTTCTAATGCAGAAATACGAACTTTACTTACCCTTTTTTTACATTTTATTGTGTCATGGTAATTACTAAGATTATACGTACCTACTTATATTATAAAAATAACTTTCAGATATTGATCTGTCCCATTATAATAGACTTGTGGAGTTACTAGTAACTAATCGAATACGTTGTAACGATGCAAATCGTCTTATTTGTAGTTAAAAATATTAATTAAACATTTAATCGATTAGTATCGATTTAAAATTATACTGCCAAGGCTTGGGTGAGAAAGGGTGAGAATTACTGATTTTTATACGCAGTGTGTGCTAATCTTCTTTTTATTTCCGGTGGCTCAATAGCGACATGAAAACGATGCATCCCTCCAAAGCATAGCCCTGAGACGTTCCGTACTCATTGGCAATAATTTCTCTTTTGGTGCCATGTCGTTTTCATGCTAGGCTTCTTCCAGGCAATGCTTTTTACGTGAGCATGGCGAGCCGTATGTCATTTTATCCATATAGTGTCATAGATGAAATATTTTAACGCCACGTTGCATGTGCATGTAACGGGGTGAGAATCCTGGGATGGATACTATTTTTACGTGAACCGTGTCCATCATATTTTATTTAATATTAATTGCTTCTGCAATATGTTGCAAGGCTTATTTGTGTTTGTGTTTCACATGCTTGTCAAAAGGACATTGACCCATGCGGTCGTGGGATCACTGACCTCGTGTCAACATCTATAAGTCAAATTTGTTTCTGTGTACCTTTTCCTGCTTTTGCAATGCTGTGAGCTGTGGCTTTTACTGTAATGACTTTTGCAACTCGTGCCTTGGGGAAGCTTGACCACCTACCTCCTACATACTGCCTGCCACGCCGCACTTGTAGTATGTCAATCCGGCATACTGAAAGGGTTTGCTTGAATTTTAAGGTGATACGGAGCGGGCCACGCGACAATTTGGACGTCAGCGCGGCACGTGCTCGTCCAGTCCCATCACCTTCACCACCGCGGGCTGTTCCAGTTCCTGTTCCAAATTTCAACTAGATGTATTCCTTTTATATTGGCTGGAGGTCGTGTACTCCACGCCCTGAGATTCATTACCCATGTGAATATCCTTATATATAAAAATTATGTAACGCCTTACTCGATTACAATTATTGTTATACATTTCATAATCAAACTTTCATTTATCTCTCTACTCATACTCTAGCCGGTATAGTCAGCTTGATAATATATATATATTTTTTAAAGAATATTAGCACCCGAAATTATCGAAATTTCTAATATTCCCTCTAACCCCTCCAACTAAGCTAAATTGCTTGTGCTAGGAGTGGGTTCACGTCGGTAGTGTAATGGCCAGAATTCGAACCCGTGACCTCTCGATCGTAAGGCCGACTCCTTAACCACTAAGCTACCGACGCATACGATATACGCTACACGCATACGCATAGATTTCTTTTTACGTCTCATCTACCTCAGGTAACTTCAATTAATAATAATAATAATTTAAAATCTAACTAGTATAAAACCATTCTTTCACGATTTAACGTCATTTCAATAAATTTCTACAATATCAATTATGAGAAGAAACCTCGCTAGGGTGAAACAGGAGGAACTAACCTTATTAATAGAATAGGTTAATAATTTATTTGATGTGATATAAGAAGCCACAACATCTGAAGATAACAATCATTCCACAAGCTTAATCGTCCGAACAGGGTATCTCACTGGGTCATACCCATTCACGGAGACAATATATTAAAGGATTATATCACCAGCCCGCCTGTAATCGGTACCCACTTGCTGGAAATTGTTTGTGATTGATATTGCCGCCTCACTTCACTTTATAGTCTCAGTAGACACGGGCACTCGGTGGTTGTGCTTGTAGTTCGTCAGGGTATACGAGCACAATGTGTACTCACTAACGTGTACTGTGGTCTAATTCTGGTAACGTGTTTTAAAAACCTTGTTCAACTCAGCGCTGCATTGTCCTAGAGCACGCAATGTTTTATTTTATTATGAAAATAAAATTATTAAATAATATTATTCAACATTTGTTGTTTTATTTTATTATCTTTTATTAATATCTTGACTACAAAGTCTCAAGCTGATTTCTAAACAAAAATTTTAAGACCAACTCAAACTGTTTTATTGATTAAAATTGTATTAGGTATTGTCTGAACCAAATGTGTGTACCAAATATCAGACCAATCAGTGAACAGGAACGCGGAATCAAGGTATTGCGATGTATATGCGACGAGTAGTTTGTTCATCTCGAACGATTTGATGATGACTGCACTTGAAAATGTGAATTTGAATTATATTATTAACATAATTATGCATCACAATACATCATTACCCAGGTAATTTGAAGTGTCAGTAGCTTAGTGGTTAAGGACCGGCCTTACGATCAAGAGGTCCCGGGTTCGAATCCTGGCCATTACACTACCTACGTGAACCCACTCCTAGCTCAAGCAATTTAGCCTAGTTGGAGGGGTTAGAGGGAATATTAGTAATTTCGATAATTTCGGATGCTAATATGCTTGAAAAAAAAAATAGCATAGTATAAATTAATAGATTCGACAAATGGAGTTTTTTCCCCGCGATTGTCCGGAGACTGACTGCAACGGAGATGAGACTTTTCAGCTATCACAACATAATAATAGTACGGTCCGGGACGGGCTATTTAATTACTATGGACTATGTATGTATATTATTTGTAATTATACTTTATCTATGACCAAATTAGGTTTTTAAACTGTCCATAAAGCTCGCAACTAATTATAAAACTAGAAAGAATTTTTGGAAATTTCACTGCCAATGGGGTAAAACAGCGGATGAAAGTTTGTATGCCAGGCCGCCATTTTTAAAGTACCCAGCACCACAGAATAGATAATAGTACTAGCGTACAGAATGGAAGCTCACCTCCTCCCACCGATTTCATTTCCTCTCCCCGCACGTCAAAATCATGGGCGCTTTCATGGGCGCCTAAAACAAAGGTTGTCGCTAGTAAATTGTGTAGGAACGGCACTTTTCGGGAAGAAGAGTGAAAAGTTCGGCTAGCTTCGGTTTTTAAGGCGTCCTCTCTTTCACACATGACTATAGTGAAATTAACCCTCAAATGCATCTTGCCTTTTTGTATAAATAACTAATGAAGTGTTCTCAATATGTGTAACAACAAGTTTCACCAAGTGTCATCAATGAACAGTATAAAAAGAAACTAATGAACTGGATGCCAGGTTCGCCCAGGAATAATAGGTGAACCTGGCAACCATATATAGGTGAAAAATCTTATAAATTATAATAATTTTCATATGGTCCGGGTTCTTTAGAAAATAACTTTAGAACTAGCGTGTTAAGTGACATTATGGTGGACCGATATTGATTATAGGTTAATTATTTAGGAACTGCATTTTAGTGGCATTACATAAGTAAATATTAAAATATTAACATGATTTTTTCTTATTACTTTATTACTATTCGAAAATTATGATTTTATTTATTTATTTAAGTGAGTATTTACTTGCATTGGATAGTTGTAAACCGGAATTAAATTTTACCCAGAAGGTGCGCCAACATTGAAAATTAACACGGTCTATAAAATAAAGAATAGAATACCCAGTTCTTAATTATTTTTTAACATTTCAAGATTATAACTCAAAAGCATATGATGCAGATTATATTCTAGGGTTAAAAAATGGGCGGAACCTGGCAATGACGGAATCCATGATGGACGACATTAATTGTGATACATTCAAATCGAAAAAAAAGCCACACTTCATAGGCGTGAGCTGTCAAAATTATGATTCTTAAATTTTATAAAATATAGAGCGGTTAAAACCATTTGTTTCTAAAAAATATAAATAGATATCTTTCCGTGAACTTCCGTTTAGTATAAATTATAATTGATACTTAAATAAATTAACACTATTAAATTAAAGTGTGCTCAACTGCCATTTTTCTAATTTCCTACTCGCCGTTGACAATTCTAAATAAGTATTAGGATAGTTATTACAAAAACCGGGCATAAAATCTGTGTCATTCAGTTGAGGTTCAGAAACCTTGGTAAGTAATAAAAACACAATTTATAAAGAAATGTTTTACCTCACCCTTGGCAATGGAGCATTAATTACTAAGGGATAATTACTAATAGTTCTGTAAAGATTTCCAGATCATTTTTTGGCATCTGGAGATCAAATCTGGTATCCTCACTTATATTTCTTTTATACGATACGTATCTTTATTTTAGAGCTCTCTGGATATTTCACCAATAAATATTGACAACCCGTTCTTAAAAAAGCCTCAACAAACGTCTCCCCCTTTTTTCATGTTTTTTTTTTCCACAACTACCTGTAAGGAATCATGTTCGGATATTTCAGCCAAAAATCATCAATATCCGTTCATAAATAACGCGACTAAAAAGGCTCCACTTTTCTCCTCCGATTAAAAAAGCTCTAGGCAAAAATTGTTTTAAATCAAAGAACATGTATGCCAAGTTTGGTGACAATCGGTAAAGAAATGTGCCCTATAGACCGAACGGAACGGAGACTATTTATAATTAATGAAAAATTTCACGCGGGCGAAACCGTGAGCAACAGCTAGTTTTTATAAACATAATCGGTTTTAATTACTCTATAAACATATCAAAGTCGTGTTGTAGTATTGTTTTGTTATTTGTGCCAATTCTGTTGTTTGACAGGACCAAAATGTATCGCCGTATTCTTTTCTTCCGAAGCGAAGAAAAAGATGGAAATACGTTTTAATGTCGAAATCACTGATATGACTTTTTGTAACAGCAGGATTGTCGCCTCCGTCGGATGTGACGTAAATCATGACACCAACGGATAGAGTGAGAAAAATCACGCTATCTCGCTCTAAAATTAGCTTTAATTTCAAATAGTGCCATCCATGACATTTCTAATTTTCTCACACATCAACACTACCGTGCATGTACACGAGCTATGTTTGTAGTAATTACAACGCGATTGTTTCATACATTTTTCCGAGAGCTTCCGAGGTGTGCCAGCACGTAATTTTGTATACCTGATTAGAAATAAATGAACACTTTTATCAGTGTTTTTCAAAAGTTCTCTACTAAGGGGGTAAAATAGGTGATGAACGGCACACGAATAAAAGGCGACGAATAGGCCTCAAACACCTACCCAAAAATGTCTATCAGTTCTCTTACTATATCGGGTGTTCGGTATAAAATAATAATTATGAAACGCTGTGGAGATATTAATTTTAACACTATATCAAGGAAACCTGAAATCCGCTTTCTCATAGTTTTGTTTAAATCTTATACTACAAACACATATTTACTAGGATACAAGACTTAAATTTTAAACATGTACACACATTTTAGCACTATAAGTTATCGCATTCATCACTGCCAATGTCCCACTGTGCGGAGCGAGTTGAAAATACTTTATCCGATACTTTGATACCCGCACAGTGTGCACTGAAGGATCAGTGCTGATCTGTGAAGAGAGCATGTATAATGTATGTGCTGGTTAACATGAACGAAATAGTACCCACGGAATCTTTTTTTGCCTTTAATTTTTATGTTTTTGTCTTAATATTATCATAGGTTACTAAGATTATAAATGTGAAAGTATGTGTGGGTGTGTGTACTATATGTGTTCTATACTAATTTAGATGAAATTTTGAATGTTATGATTAAGATCTGGGTTAACAAATACTTTTACGACTAATTTAATTTTCAATACATAAAGAGGTTAAACAAAGAGGTAAAATAGTTATAGAAAGTATTGTTAGGTGATTCAGCTACAACCAGGTGCGAATAAACGTTAAAATTTATAATAAAACACATTTTTATTCTTATCAACCGAAAATAAAAACAAAACACGGGGGAGGTTTCACGGGGAAGTCGTCGCGTTTTATTTTTTTCACGTGCGGGAAATCCCCACTTATACCCCCATTTTCGGCTCCGGCTCCGAAAATGGGGGTCATTTTCGGAGCCGGAGCCGGAGGAGGAGGTTATGTCGGACTCGAACCGACTAAACCGCACGCCGTCTGTGGGTCGTAGTGCTAGGCCGAAGGTGAGGTTGTCATGCGACATATCCCACGCACCCCGGCTGACCCAGGGCCATCCCTCTCGGTCTGGCCCTCCTCGGGAAGTGGTCCACGTGGTCCCCAACTCAACCCCGGTGTGGGGAGGCGCGCATCGTCCTATGATACGCGCCGCCGCCGTGGCCTGCTTCTGCTAGGGTGACGGGCGGCTCCACCCGTCACCCTCAGGCCCGCGCTCATGGGGGGCGGAGGTCGGTCTGCGCCCTCCGACGCCCGAGCCGCCTTCGAGCGCGTGCAGCGATGTCAGTGAGTCTTTCTCGCTCATCGCACCGCGCCCGCTCTGCTGTCTCCTTCGCGAGCATGACCTGCTCGCAGAAGGAAGCCCTGGCCGCCCAGGCATCCGCGCAGCGGACCATCGCCGCGAGCAGGGTGGAGAGCGCGAGCACTCTCACCCCCAGGGCCGCCACAAGCTCCCGCCTCGGCGTCTCAAACGCCAGGCACTCGGTGAGCGTGTGCAGCCCCGAGTCCACGCTCGCGTCGCAGTGATGGCACTCGGGCGTTGGCTCTATGCCCATCAGATGTAGATACCGCCCGAAGCTACCGTGTCCGGTGAAGATCTGCGTCTGACGGTACGAGAGGCTACCGTGTGGTACTCCCCCATGATGGGTCTTACCACCGCAATCACGGCGTGCCCTGCGCGTGGTTGCCCAAGTCGTCGCTCCCACTCGGCCACCATGTCCTGATGGAGCCGGGATTTCTCGGCCCGAATATCCTCGGGCTCGGGATCGAATCCCCGCTCCCGCGCCTCCTTTCGGAACTTATATAGTGCCGAAAGGGTCCTCACTTCCAGGATCCACGGTGGCGATCCGGCCAGGAGACTCGCCGCTTCGAAGGATATCGTGCGGTATCCGCTGATGGCCCTGGAGGCCATCGTGCTCTGCGCCGTACGGAGCAGAGGCAGAAATCTGGCCTCCAGGGTGTCCGCCCACACGAGGCACCCGTATAGGGCCATGGACCGCACGACACCCGCATAGAGTCTCCTGCAGGAGGCCTCTGGGCCGAAGTTGGTCCCATATAAATTTGAAAATAAAAGTCCAATCCTAAGGGTAGGAAAACAGGGAATAATTGATTATTCCCTCAGATTGCAAGGTATTGCCATGCATAACTTTTTACAGAGTTGTCTGATTTTCATAATTATTTTTGATTGGAAAGAGTATACCCCGAAGTTGGTCCCATATTTCGGCGGTTTAATTTTTTGTTAAAAAGTTTTATATCTCTGCCATTAGGAAGGTGCAAATGAGTTCGAAAGTTTGTAAGTATGGATTTTCTTTTATTCTGGTCCAATCCACTGAAAACTTGATATAATTTATTTTAAAGTAAATAAAATGTTGAAATATGTATATTAATTTATTCTGTAATTTTTTTTTTTTTTTTTTTTTTTTTTTTTTATATAGGACACGTCAATTTGACTTCACCTCGCCTGATGGTAAGCTGAAGGCAAAGTCTCAGAAAAGAGGGTCACCATTACAAACACGTACCATGTTAACAATGGTGGCACTCAGCTTGACGGCCTCATCAGATGCTTTTTCACGCCCCGCTTAAAGGACCCGGGACTGTTGGAAGAAGGAAACACGTGAGCTGGCAAGGAGTTCCAGGTCTTAATGGTGCGACAAAGAAAGGAGTCACCAAACCGCTTGGTTCTTGAGGGAATATTCTGCACCGTATACGGGTGACATCTAAGCCCTGCTCGTGTTGTCCTATGTAGGAAAGGAGAGGGCGGGACCAGTTGGAAGAGCTCATCAGAACATTCACCATGGTAGAGACGGTAAAATACTGCCAAGGATGCAACATCTCTACGCATCTGCAAAGGCTCAAGGGTGCTTGTGACCTCGGGATTCCCAATAATGCGGACCGCACGTCGCTGCAACCTGTCGAGAGCATCTAATAAGTACTTTGCGGAGCCATCCCAGAGATGCGAGCAGTATTCCACGCAGGACCGAATTTGGGTCTTGTATAGAAGACACCGCTGCTCCGGCGTGAAAAACCGTCTCACTCTGTTCAAGACTCCGAGTTTACGCGAGGCTGTTTTGATGATACTCTCGATGTAGTTTTTGTTATTAAGTTTGCAGCGAACATCCATACCGAGGATAGTCAGGTTGTCCTGCAGTGGCAGTGGAGTGCTCTGAAGAGTGGGAAGGGGAAGGAAAGAAGATACCTTTGCTGTGAACGCACATGCCTGTGTCTTCTTGGCATTGAACTCGACCAGGTTCTCAGAGCCCCATTGGGAAATGTTGTTCAGGATCCGGTCAAGCTCAGTGACAAGAAGCTGCCTTTTATCTGCGATATCCGACTGCTTATCCGCAGGACGTCCATGATAACTCCCGTGCAAAGTGCTATCATCTGCATAGCAATGAATGCTGCCGGTAGACAGCATGTCATTGATATGCAGAAGAAAGAGAGTAGGGGACAGGACGGACCCCTGCGGCACACCAGCATTTACCTGCAAGAACTCCGAGGCGCGTCCATCACAAAGGACGCGAATACGGCGATCCTGCAAGAAGCTAGCAACCCAGTTGCATAGTCTAGGGGGCAGACCGAAGGCTGGTAGCTTGGAAAGAAGCGATTTGTGCCAGACTCTATCGAAAGCTTTGGCGATGTCAAGACCAATTGCCAGTGACTCGCCGTGCTTGTCCATAGCCTCACCCCAAAGATGGGTAACATACGCCAGAAGATCACCCGTTGACCGTTTCGGCCTGAAGCCATATTGCCGGTCATTAATTAGGGAGTGATCTTCAAGGTGACGCATGAGCTGTTTGTTAATTATGTGCTCGAACACCTTGCACAGCACTGAGGTGATGGCTATGGGTCGATAGTTAGTCGGGTCTGAGCGATCCCCTTTCTTGGGGATCGGCTGTACATTCGCCTCCTTCCAAGCCGAAGGCACTGTACCCGAGCTGTAGGACAGCTGGTACAGCCGCGCAAGCATTGGAGACAACTCCGCTGCACATTTTTTGTAGAACCACTGCCGGAATACCGTCCGGACCACTGGCTTTCCGTACATCGAGTGACTGCAGCACTGCACGGACATCGCGTTGCCTGATACGAATATCAGGCATTGCATGGTCACTGATCGGTAGTGTCGGTGGCTGCATGCCACAATCATCGATTCGGGAGTTGGCCGCAAAGAGATTAGCCAGCAAATTTGCTTTCTCTTGCGACTCATGGGCCAGGGATCCATCGGGGTTGCGCAGCGGCGGCAGCGAAGGCTGGCAGAAGTTGGCTTGCACGGCTTTGGCCAGTCGCCAGTAGCCACGGCTGCCCGTGGGATGCGCTACTAGTTCCTGACCAAGCCGCGCTATGCGCTGGGCATCCGCTCTGACATAAGCCCTCTTGCAGACCTTTGTGGCTCTATTGTACGCCGCCTTGAAATGGCCCACGTCAGGATCGCACGTAGCGCGCGCCCTCACCCAAGCGCGGTATGCGGACTGTTTATGATTAACAGCCTCCGCGCACTCGCGCCCGAACCAGGGGCGGGCTCTGCGGGCACCGGCGACATCAGTGTAGGGGATATAATATTCCATGCCCAGACTGATCTCACCGGCGACAGCAGTTGCGCCCTCAGATGGGTTCTTGCCTTCAAAGCAGCGTTCAACCCACGGGATGGATGCAAAATAGTCACGCAATCCATCCCAGTCTGCTGACGAGTAGTGCCAGAGACGCCGTTTCCCCTGTACGGGTCGTGGTGGCGCTTTAATGGGCACCTTGGAACGGACCAGACTATGGTCGGATCCGCCTAAAGCGGCACTCACCGAAACACTGTACTGGTCCGGGCGACTCGTCAGCAGAAGGTCCAGCAGAGAGGGCTCATGGTCCGACCTTTTTGGTATTCTAGTAAATTCGTGTACCAGTTGGGTCAGGCCATGCGCCAGAGCAAATGCATGGGCGGCTCTTCCCGCATGGGTTGTTTTAGAGGAACCCAACCAGATCTCATGGTGGGCGTTAAAATCCCCCAAAAACACCAGCTCAGCGTTCGGAAACCGCTCCTGCGCATCATCTGCCGCCTGACTCAGGTATTCGAAGAGTCGAGTTGTCTCGGCATCTCCTGTATGGGAGCGGTAGAGGCACACATAGATCTGACTCGTAGAACCATGGTCTATGTGTACCCAAAGGGTGGAGAAGGATGGGTCCTCTAGGCAGCGCAAACGGCGACAACAAACATCCGCCCTAACAAACACGCACACCCCGGCTTTTGCACGGAAATTCTCCTCGAGGACATAGCCGGGGTAGAGCAAGTAGGTCGTGTCGTCAGGGCAGCGTATTTGTGTCTCCGTAAGAAATAGCAGTGCTGGTTTTGCCGTCTCCAGGTGTTGGTGGACGGCGTTGAGGTTTGTATGGAGCCCACAGATGTTCGTGGACTCCACCTCAAATAGCGAGCCCGTGGGAGAATGTCTTGCCGCTGTGTAGCCCAGTATTCTATTTTGCGCTGCCATAAGGAGGAGGTAAGGGAAGGCGTGAAAAAAGGGGACTATCGTCGCAGCACCGCGTGACAAATCGCGGGTGATTGGTTTTGTCTATGAATGTGAGGAACGGCGAGAGCCGACACGCCGAACGGAAGGGCCCCCGTACCCCCCCGAGTATGGTCGCCGGGCTCCCTCCGGTCACCAACCGGCACGACGAGCCATATCGGGATTATGCGCGACCTGGTGGGGCAGCCTCCCAGGGTGGTTAGTCCCGGTTGGGCCCCTGTACTATGCCGCGGGCGGCCAGCGGCACCACCGTTTCTACAGGTCTCCCTGTTCGGCGCGTCGCCCCGCGCCACCCCCCACTAGACTACGCCAATACCCACCGGTCCCGCTAGTGCTGCGACCACAATCCCCCCTGCCCGGCTATGCACTTGCTGACCCCTGAACGCAATCCAACCGAGATTGGATTACTATGGAGGGTTTTTCGCATAGTGCACGGTGGTACCAACCCGGTCGAAATTTGTGACAGATTTGTGTCATCAAATTTCTACCACCCACAATAACAAATTTCTCCTTTAGGTTGTGCAATATAATTTAAGTATGGAAAATTTTGCTCCACATTTCGGATTCATTCAAAATCTAGCACCAATAAACTATTCTATTACCCCAATAATCGGTTTCTGTGAATTGCATAACTTCACTGCACAGACTCCATTGTCTTAGGTTGTCTGTAAGAAATCGCACCTAGCGCTAACACCTACACTTGTACTGCCTCATAATTTGTAAATTGCAACTGTTTTGTAAATATTGTTAATAGTGTACAATAAAAACTAATGTATTGTAAGATCGGGACCAGTATTCCACAGTAGTAAAGTCGTAGAAAAGGTGTTGCTATATTCATCTCTCCTTTCTTTGTTAAATTCTACAGTACCACCATAATAAAGTAGGTATGCGTAACTTGAAGTCAAATATTTTAAGTGAAACAATTACCTTTGAATTTCACCTTAATACCGTTAATTACTCCGCGTCATTGTGTCGAGAGGAGCCTCTCTCTTTTGTGGCGCGGTACATTGTGTCGCTACAAAACGGAGGGCGATAATAAAAAGCCATCTTCCGTCCCGTCACCCACTCGAGAGTGTGTTCACAGAACGAACACTCGAGACCAGATTACGCACCAACTCGACCGTGTCAACAAACTTTGCCAATCTTTCTTAAATTATTAAGTAATATCACACACTAAAATACACCTTATTCTTTACGAAAGAAAGTTTTAGATGTAAAGATTCGATGCCCAGGGAACAATATGTCTTTCCCATTTTTCCTATATTTGTTCTTCGTCCGAGTGTCGATTTGGCGACTAATAAAAGAGAGCTGCAAATGGAACCCGTATTTGAACAGAATGCGTCTAGCTGTGGCAGTGGTTAGGCAAATAATTTGAATGCATTTTAATTAGTTCTCGATTGGAAATTCGACGGTAAATTTTCAAATTACAATGAGCAATCCTCGTTATAGCGAATCGTGCGGTAAACTTTGTCGTAAAGTGCCAGCCCATGTACAGAACACAGTTGGAGGTATTCTATAAAATAAATCATATCTAGGTTCTAGTTAATAGGAAGCCGGGTAGAAAGTGGTGGTCTGGTGTCGCAGAATTATTCAAAATAGGAAACTTATATTTATAGTAAGTAATCCATGAGTCCTGCAACATGTGAATATTTATTAGTTCTTTCTGTAATTTTCAGTAATAGATCCGTTATAATTTATCTACTGAATTGTACTCAAGCGAATACTCAAGCGCATTTCGAATATTAATCGAATTACTTTTATTCTACTTAGTGTTTTATTCAGGTTTAAATATATTATAGAGCTGGAATTTGTTCTCAGTGATAATCTACAGAACACTCGGGTATATCTGAGTCACGTATGTATCTGTAATGAGAACGCCAGCTGCCTCCCTTCGGTTCATGTCCTACTGCCTGATCCGACTGCTCCGTTGACGGCAGCCGGGACACATCGCTATTTCCTAAGTACGTTCCACTTTAATTTTCAATACTTCCAACTACAGTGAAGAGTAGTGTGTAAAAAATGGTCTATTTCTTATTTAATAGACTCGCGTTTGACCAATATCCCACTTGATGGTAAGTGACTATGTGGTCGAAGATTTAGCGTGAGCATGTGTGCAATCGTCCTATTTCTAAGTTGAGTTCCCATGCTATACAGCTCAAGCTTTAAGTTACTGCAATAACTTTACTTGGATACTGCTTTTGAATTCAGTTGCAAGTAGAATGGCTTCAGAGATATTTCTACAGTAACACACTTGAGAATAAAATTTACCACATTTTGAATTGAACATTTTATTGAGGTTGGTGTCTTTATTTTCACGTTGAGACCACAATTAAAATGATTTTGTAGCGAGATGCCTACTATCGGCCTCGGTTGACTGTTTTACGTTTTCACTATGTCCACTTTTTAGTTTTCGTTACTGTCATATCGCAGCTTGCTGTACTTTGTGAAATATAGTTTCGGGAATATGAAGCCTAATTTATTTTGAATTTATTTATTTTAAATCATTTGACAAAAAACGAAAGACAAATCTTCATTTGACAAACAACGTTTGACAAAATTATAGTTGATAAACTTATCATTTGACATACTATTGTTTAATAAACTACTCATTAGACAAAATATTTATTTGTAAAATTTGCATTATGATAGGCGCTGGCTTAAATAAGCCGGCAACAATAATCTAGGGGTAGGGTAAACAAGACCAAGTGAAGTCGGATTTGCAGAGTCGGCCAGTAAGCTGGAGCTGAAGTGGTGGGCATTACAACCATCTGCGACGACAAGCTCGTGAGGGGCCGCCGGAGCCCCGCAGCGCCGGAGCTGTGACAGAAACGATGTTTGTTACATGCTACTTGCCTACTGTATGCTACACGCGTGGTTTATGCTTGTTTGTTTGACTGTTTCTCAACGGACTTTATTTGGTGAAATGAACATTTTTAAAATAAAATTTTAACAATTGAACTATTTTCAATGTGATACATTTGCAAAACCTTTATTTATCAAACGATTTTTTTTGAAGTAATATGTTTGCGAATTGAAAGTTTGTCAAATGATTAGTTTTTCAAACGTTGTTTGTAAAATGATCATTTGTCATACGTTTTTTGTCAAACAATAGTAAACCTTTAAAAAGTCTTAAAAAGTAAGTACCTACCTACTTAATAATGTCGAGATATAATTTGAATATACATTGCATACAAATCTTTATTTAAAATCATAGCTTATCACCTTGATAAGTGCAAGAAGGTTAATCATAGTATATAAAATAAAATAAGAACAGATGTACACCGTTCACGGTCTAACTACGGCTTACATTACTTCATTATATTGTCTATTACCTAATAATGAGCAATATACAATGTACATTATGAAAGGCTGTTTGGACTGATTCCGGATATTCCAGACACGCGTTCCGGATATGAATCCAGAAATATTTCAAACAGTATATGAAATGGCGACGATGAATGCACTTCAAATAACATTCCCTACCGTAAACATAATAGGATGTTTTTTTTTTCATTACGCCCATTGCATTTGCTTAATAATAAAACAATAGCTCTTTTTGTAGCACTGGCACATTTACCAGCAACTTTGATGCCTGAGGGCTCCGTCAGTATACAGTTTGAGATTCTGTCTAATGTAGAAGGCTGGAACGACTTAGTAAACTGCTTTATAAAACAGTGGATAGATCCAAAATTAATTCATGCGGTAAGCTGCTTTGATAATCCCCACCGTAATATAAATGCAGTAGAGGGCTGGCATTCAGGATTTTCTTGACCAACATCTTGAAATGGGGGTTGGTTTTTTATTAATGAGGTTAAGTAAAACACTAGATTTTAATAATTCTCAATTTTTATTATTATGAACGTTGACTTTGTTGGTAATTGAAGTATAACTTTGTGTTAATGGAAAAGAAGTGTTTGGCACCATAGGTACGGTTAGCCTTAGAAATATGATGTTTATTTAATTATTTACTAGGTATAAGAATATTTAAATAAATTCGTTATTATGTTCATACAATTACTGTTTTGTGTTTGATTGTACATATTGTAGGCAAAACAAATAACAAAAACATTGGTGAGAACGAAAGTCGTCATTATGCGGCTATTTGGTCTATTTTGAATAATCTTCGCCAAACCCCGATGTTTGTCATAATGCGATGATATGTATGGACTTTTCAAAATATTGCCATTATGCTATATACTGCAAGTAAAAAATATAAGATAGACTAAAAAAAAAATCACAGAGAAACCTTTCTTGCTAAACTTTAATTCCATTATAGTATTATTATTTTAAACATGACTCATTAAACTAGGAATGTAAGCAACTACTCGCATATAATAAGTATACCTTTCGGTGGCATAAGCACCTTGTACTTTCAACCTTCTTCCACCGAGAAGCCCCAGCAAAGGCGCCGGGAAGTGTGCCACAGTACACAATTTTCGCCACAGCCTGCGCTCACCACTCGACTCGATACTTACCTCTCGTTTATTCGAGTGTAAGCGACGAGTTATTGCTGACACTTGAAACTTGTTGTTTTTGCGTTACGAGCTCACATACAGGCCGACACCGCACGCGAGTTTCGGTGTACGGAGTTATGAGCTGAGGTGGCGATAAACATCAACGCGATGACTTATTTGAAAAGTTTTTATGATGTATTTTTTGGCTTTGTAGTCGTGTTTATAGTGTAATTGTAGGTCCGAGGTAACATACAAACGTACATATATTCACGCCTATTTTTCGCTAGACTAAGCAGAGGTAACTCTACTTTTTGACCTGCCCTATTATTATTACAATATAGATTCGATTACTGTTATGTTATGTGAGGTTTGTTTACATTACTTAAGCTTTTAAATATTAAATTACATACCCTTCGATTAAGATAGGAAAAGTATTGAATTGGTCTAGGCAGGGTTTGAACCCGCAATCTTTGCCTTACAGAGGCAATGCTTGACCTTGGTGATAAAAGTATTCGGTACCCCTATTAGGCAAAGATCGCGGGTTCAAACCCGCCTAGACCCATTCAATACTTTTCCTATCTTAATCGATTTTAATATTTAGCATGCAAAATGCTTGAAAATGACATTCAAATAACATACCCTTTATTTTAAATCTAATTGTATGGGCACCACCATTGAGGCCAAGCCAATCTCTCTCTCAAGGCGGTACACTTACTGTATGACAAACGAACCTCCGATGAAGTCGCTTCCGATTAACATCAGAGTTCTTGAAAAAAAAAACAGTATCTTCGTTTGAAAAGTAAACACATAAATCTAAAGACGATATTGGAATGTTAAAATGAAATCAAAACTAGATCTTTTAGTAACGATTCGATACAGGAACCTCTTCTGCTGAACGCACTTGAGCCGATGTACTCTTTACGAACGAAATAGAGCGTAAAATTAAATAATGTAGGTATATTTCAGTAATGCGTAAGAGGCAGGGTCCTGAAACCAATTGTACAAGAGTAGTGCCGACGTTGCGTATTGCGTCTAATGGATCGTGGCTCGTTACTTGCGCTACAGGTAGCATTCATGTATTGTTAATTTTATTCCCAAATTGCCGAACTTCTGAACCGTGAAGCTTTTCGTCTAGTTTTAAACTAGCCTTAAGGGTTTGTATGTAGAATATACTGCTTTCGGGCTGTTCACCTTAGGGTTATTCAACGTATATCATATAGATTTAAATATTAAAATATATTCGAATTAGTTCTCTTCAGTTTGTAAGCTCTATTTAAAGTTCATTTATCTTCATCTATTAAGGCCCTTTTTTTACCGTGAGGGAAAATCATTCATGGATGCTATGCCGCACTCCTACCAACTAAAAACCCTCACGTACCGCCTAATAGCCTGTGGTTGGTAGCCCCGGGTAAGCCCTCGGAAGGATGTCCCAGGACTACCAACAGCCCTACGGCTGCGTCCTCGCCTAGAAGGTTCGGGTGTTATCCCGCGTCTATGGGGGGGGGGGGGGTTCCGGGTGTCATCCTGCTTCTTAGGGGGGGGGGGGTGAAGACACGTCAATGGCGCCTAGGCCACCTGTGGGCTCAGCAATCTAGCCACATCGGTGGCCGTCAGTGTTACCGCCCATACGGGGGGCCATACTTCGCACGATCCCCAGGTACAGTCTCCTGTAGGGAGCGTTGGGTCCCCTGATGTTATGTGATGGCCCCCTCAGTTTTGGGACCAAACTTCGGAAGTGATGTTCATCTATTAAGGCTAAATATTGGGTATTTATTAGGTTTCATCTGACGAAAGTTAGTTATTATTTGAATAAACAATAAACTGTCACGTTTTTAGAATAATTAGTGTTTGATAAATTAGTTCTTAGGCATTAAGAAATATTTATTGGATTAATTTGCGGGCGTGTTTGTTTCTTCAGGTGATATTTTGTAGTTACAATAATGCAGGGAAAAGAAAGTAAATAGGTAAATTAGGAAACATTCTTCAACCTGGCGCTGTGAAAAGGACTATTTTTACTTCCCCAATCACTAGACATAGCATACCCACGGGCCATTTTCGTACGCAGTATTGAAATGATGAAATAATTTATGTCTTGTCTTTTATTCTGGTTGTTTCCATAAAAATATGTATCACAGAGGTTTCTATCCTATATTATTAAAAAAATACTTCTAGAATGAATAAAAGTTGGAAAGAGATTACTGAACTTGTCTCCTTCGGAACTCAATTTAACTTTTAACATCAAAATTCGTAAATCAAAAGGAATACACGTACAATGAAGTCGTAACGAATCGTAAGTAGAGCAACATCGCTCGCAGCGCGCCGCGCGACGCATCGACTTGCGAACAATAACAAGCTTGAAGGCTCCCACTCGCTAAGTAGCACAAAGAGTTCAATCTTATAACGAGTTCCACTTTGAAAAAATGTACAGTCGGTAAAGGAGATAAGTACACGTTTTCATATAAAGTTGTACATGTTCGAGAACTAAACCTGCTACCCTGCTTGAAACAATTACATACAATGGTATGAGCATGATCTCTTTGTTTCTTTTTACTTCAGTCGATCGAGTCAGCGAAGTCTGCTAGTAATAATAGATACAAGTGAGTTGTTAAAACAAATTTTCTTGAAGATGTCGGTTTTCGCTTAGTGACCGACACTATTGAGCATTAAATTCGACTCTCTACTCGACTTTCTACTCGTCGCTATACTTGAATTTATACTCGACTCTCTACTGACTTCTGTGCTTCTCCCTCTACTCGACTCTGTACTCTCCTCAATACTCGCCTTTCCATTGGCCTCTGTACTCACATCTCTGCTAGCCCATCCACTCTATTCTCTTTTGGCCTCTCTACGTCTCACATCTCTCCTCGAATCTCTACTCAATCTCAATTCGATCTCTACTCACCTCTACATTCGTCTCTCCACTCGCCTCTCTATTCGCCTCACTACTACACTCTATTTGATTCTATACTCACCTCTCCACTGGCTTCTTCAGTCGCATATCTACTCGCCCCTGTAGTCGACTCTACTTGACTTTCTATTTGACCTTTACACGCCTATTCACTCGCCCCTATAACGACCTCTACTCGCCTCTTTCTATTTTTGACCCGGTACTCGACTATGTCCGTTCCGAAGTTCTAATCAACCTTTGTTCCAAACATTAATATATCTTCAAAAAAAACTTCTTAGTATTTATCTCCTATTCACACCCTGTTGTGCCCGATTGAAAAATGAAAAACTTTAATCCCTTATCCCCCGCTTAAACCCCCTTTTTTCGCGACAAAAGTTAGCCTATGTACGTTTCCAAGCTTTAATCTATCTCTTTACCAAAATTCATCAGTCAAAAAATGTCAAACTTTCGCATAAACTTTCATCCCATGGCCCTACTCACTCCCTTCTACCCCCTATTCGCGATAAAAGGTAGCCTATGTTCATTCCATTCCACATTCGTCTCTCCACTCGCCTCTCTATTCGCCTCACTACTGCACTCTATTTGATTCTATACTCACCTCTCCACTGGCTTCTTCAGTCGCATATCTACTCGCCCCTGTAGTCGACTCTACTTGACTTTCTATTTGACCTCTACACGCCTATTCACTCGCCCCTATAATGACCTCTACTCGCCTCTTCACTCGTTTTTATATTTGACCCGGTACTCGACTATGTCCGTTCCGAAGTTCTAATCAACCTTTGTTCCAAACATTAATATATCTTCAAAAAAAACTTCTTAGTATTTATCTCCTATTCACCCCCTTTTTTGGCCGATTGAAAAATGAAAAACTTTAATCCCTTATCCCCCGCTTAAATCCCCTTTTTTCGCGACAAAAGTTAGCCCATGTACGTTTCCAAGCTTTATTCTATCTCTGTACCAAAATTCATCAGTCAAAAAATGTCAAACTTTAACATAAACTTTCAACCCATGGCCCTACTCACTCCCTTCTACCCCCTTTTCGCGATAAAAGGTAGCCTATGTTCATTCCCAAGCTCTAATCCACCTCTGTACCAAATTTCATAAGGATATCTACAAAAATGACAAACTTTCATACGAACTTTCATCCCCGATTTCCTCTCCTTAAACCCCCTTTCTCGCGATAAAAGGTAGCCTATGTCCGTTCTCAAGCTCTAATATACCTGTGTAGTGGTGAAAGCGTAACATACAGACAGACAGAGTTTCTTTCACATTTATAATATTAGTATGGATGGTACACTGTTAACTCATATAGTGCTAAATACAGCCTATGTTGAAATACTAAATTATGAGAAAACGACGAATGGCAATGATTTAGAATTATTATAATTTCTGTAGCACCAAATTAAATCTCTGAAAAATTATTCCCTCATTGTGAAACGGTAATTAAAATATAAAATAGAATTATCTAAAACAACCAGAGTGCTTCAATGTTATTACATCATTAAAAACTTCAACTAATAAAGTAATTACCGCATGTAATCAAATATTTTAATGAGTTTGCCTAAATTTAGAGTATGGGCTCTCACTGTTAACACTCGCGAGCGCCGGGACACTATCTGTAATTAACTCGCCGGTCATTACAGTTTCATATCGGTTATTAGTGAAATAACAAAATGTCCCGCTATGTCCCGTAATGGTCCGCTACTCTATTAGCGTAATTAATTTGGTTATTAATTATACAAAACGCTGTATAGAGTCGTATTTCTCCGGGATCATTTACTTTCCGGGATCATTATGACGGTGACGCGAAATCGTGACGTCATGACTGTGCGATTTCTCGCGGGAGTTTTATGAGGTCGAGTTTGATAAGCGTCGGCTAATTTGTTGTGGAGTTAATTGTTCCCCTGTCTTTTGTAAATTTAGAAGCGACTGTCACGCTGGTTGTTAATAATCACATGCTGACATTGGACCATTACAAACTTTTACATGTGGGTTTTAAATAAGGAATGTAGGTGCGCTAATTTTATTTTTCGTTTTAAATATTTAGTAATAATTTCCTACAAAACATTCAATAATGTTAAAGTAAACAGTTTTGTGTCTATCATAAACTTACTGTGTGAGATTGTAGTCGTAAGTTTATACAATATGATAAAAAATATTTGTTAAGTATATTTTTTTTATGTATTCAAGTAACTAGGAACCTTTTTAGTTTCCTTGTCAACCGATCTAAGCTAAGCTAAATTGCTTGTGTTAAAAGAGAATTCTCAGCTGTATGATGAAGGCATGTGATTTGATGTGCGTTATTCAAACCTGCGACCTCTTAATCACTAGAAAAAAGCCCCCATTAACACAGAATCCATCCAAATATAGGAAACCAGATCAACAGCTGTAATCTGCAAGTCAACTCCTATGGTGCCGTTATTTGAATATCCTGTAAATATTTGCCGCACAAGTTACAGCCAGATTACAAAGTTCAATCTTAAACACTTTCCGCAATGTATGCAAATCTCAGGACATAATGGGTACTCGAATTAAATCGTAAGTGGTGTCGAGTCGGCCGCGGTCCCGTAAGTCCCGGCTTAAGGCCCGGGACTGGCCGGTCCGGTCGAGTCCGGCCCCGGGACGTAATCTCGCAAATTACACCGGCCGGCCTAGTTCATTGGCGCGTTATTGAATTAAAACTTAATGTTAGGTTGCGAACTCCGGATGAATTTTTCATGCGAAGGTAAACGGCTTATTAAGTGGGATGTTATTATCATTATGTAAATAGTAACGAGATCTTGTTAACTTTACAGCCTTGGCTCCGAGGTTCATAAGATTTGTAAGGTGAGTACGTAGGTATATAAGATTTTTAAGATAAAAGTGCTTTTATTAGATTGTATTTTGGAATACAAGCCCTAAGAAGAAAATTGGTGGCAGAGCCTCGTCAGACAAAGAGCCCCCATAAAATAAATATTATGTATAGCCTCAAAATGCTGGCTTCAGGATAGATATAAATATAAACTTTTTGTTTAATTGTCTCCTAGCGCTTCGATACACGCTGTAAAACCTTTTAGCCCAGTTTCAAAGACTTACTCTGTAGCAGCGTTATTCGAATCGGAGCCCCGTGGCCCCGATTCGAATAAATGTCAGAAACTTTGAAATTCATAAACAGGCAACAAATAAAATAAGACGTGATTAGCATTTTATTAAAACTCCTTCAAAGGTTCAAAGTGGGATGTTTCATGTTGCGAACCTTAACGTTTGTAACACAAAACATTAGGAATGTAATGTCTGAATAATTACTTTACCAAAGTTTCGATTCTACTTCCCGTGAGCATCACCACTTGAACATCTTTGTGGCTCGACTCCATGTATCTTGTACTCAGTGGAGGCGAGGAGACTCTAGAGTAGCTCTTCACCTTAGCACTGATATCTGATACTTAAACCATGTACAAGCGCTGTGATAAATAGTTAGCGAAGTGGTTCACTATTACTTTAACTCCTTCCATATGTAAAGTTAGCGGCAAACTTCGAGCACTAACGACAAAAAGTTCGCGTATTTATTCATACTGGCCAACCAAAAAACCAATCAAAGGACTGATGAACGAATGACGCGAGCCTGTTGAGTCCGTGATTGGTTTAAAATGACCAATGAATGGTTGATTGGCGCACTTTCGCCCTTCGCTTCCCGCACTTACCATCAAGGAGATCTAAAAACACGATTTGTTTGTAAGCCCTGAGTATGTACATTGTCACGAAATGGAACCAAAAAAAACTAAGATATTAAGTGGGGTTATGCAAATCATCAGTTATATTGATAATCGATGAGCTTGCAAAAATAACTTAAGTCACGGACTTTAGAATAGGTCATTCGTCCCCGTGTGTCACCAAACTGGTGCATTAACACGAGCTTTCTGCGCCTTCCCGCGCTCCTACTTCAGGCTTCGTACAACTTTACCGGTCGATAGCTTACATAAAAATGCCGAATTGTGCTGACTGATAGCTTATGATTGAAATGATTCTGTTTACGGCGAGCAATATCACTAAACGGCTCACGTAATGTCATCACATAAGACGACACGCTTGGTTTCTGTCCCACTATAAAATATATTTGTGGTTTATGTCTGCCAATACATATAGGCACTCAATTTTAAAAGTGTAGTGATATTTATGTGGTTTGTTAGGCTTAGAAACCAGAATCAGAAAGTTTGCACACGTGAAATGAAAAACAAACATGGAATTTCCCACAGGTATCCGAGAATTCCCCAACAAAAGCAGTGGAACTGATTATATTGATACCTCAAAATTATATTTTTCGATCATTTCCTTGATAACGACACTTGACATTAACATTACTCACTCTCTCTGAGTGAAGTTGCAGAGTGAGAACTCTTACTTGTGACTATCACTGTGTAGCTTATCGTAGAAGACAAAAGAGTTATAATGGCGTATCCCGCGTGTGAGATAAATTTGTGAAGTTTAAAGGACTCTTCGTTATGCTTGCAACTCGCTGAGAAAATGACGCGAGAACTGTTGAATGTGCATTTGGGGGATTTCTACTGTTGAAGTAATGTGTGTAAGTACTTTGTCGAGCGAGCGACGGGTTGAATGAGACTTTCTCATATTTACTGCGAGGTAATTTAACACAACGTTTACATGTGCATTACTGTTTCTGAGATATTCGTGACATATTCAGGTTGCTCAAGTATTCAATGGAATTGTTATGGCAATTGTTAGTGTATGACGTACCATTTAATGCACGCATTAAATCAAAACCAAATCCAATATCAAAACTGTAATAATTATTCCTATCTTCATTCTTATTATTGTTATTATTTTAGTTAAAGAGTAAGTCAAATAATCTGAAATATTAGATAAATCATCAAAAATTAAATATTCATTATTTGCAACTATCATTAGACCAGTTTTTATTACGATAATATCATCGAAAGCTGTTATTATGTATTATAAATCTGCTTATACTGTTGATTGATGGCACTTGGTGGAACTTGTTACACATCTTCAATGAAAATACTTGTACTATTCCACATTATTTATTAATATCCTGATCAATTTCGTCTTACGGCAATATCAAAGGTTAAACTGCTTAGGTATAGATCTAATGTGCACTCCAGCCAAGTTTTGAAGATAAAATTCAGAGGCAAAAACCAAAGATAAAATAAAGAAACGCCTCGAGCAAGAAGTTCCAACTTCAAACACTGGCTCAAGCTAAATAGATCAAAACAAACTTCGAACAACATCCAAAAAACAATTAAGTCCATAATACAGAGAAAATTCATTCGCAGATAATTAATTTCGAAGCTTAAAAGTTGCTTCGTGCTTAATAAGCAACATTCCTTTGAGACGTTTGGAGACGTCGGCTGGTAATGACGGATCTCGTGATATCACGTCGCCTACACGCGCATGTATTCGCTAAAGTTGATGTGTTTAATATGTCATGACTTTCTGTCACTCCCGACGTGAAATGGCGTCGTCACTTAAATAACATGCTTTTAGGCAACTTGGCTAGGGAAATATTCGAAACATGTAGACGACAGTTTGGGTACATAGGGCTCCACCAAGATTCTGCTGTCAATGGTCAGGTGTGCTAGTTTGCATGTGAGGTTGGCTTGAACCTTAAAAATATTAATGGGGTTTCATAATATACCCTAATCATATATATAAGGTAATATACGGAAATGGGGTATCATGGTTGATATCTTTATTCATTGTACAATATTTAAATCTTATTCACTTCTGTAAATACATACCTAAATTTACATACCTTTTATTGCCTGACGTTTCGATCAGGTCACACCGGCCGTGGTCACAGGCTGACTGGCTCAGTGGTGCACGCTCGCCGTCTATACCATATCGCGTTAATTCCCTTTCTCTTAATTGATGCAACGCGAGAGTTTAAAAGTTAGTTACATACCTAAAGGTAATTAGAATCCATATTTTGCACACTAATATCGTGTTTTGTATTAATATCGTAGGTATCTTTTTTTTTTTTTTTTTTTTTTTTTTTTTTCGAATACCGTGCATACATATAATACTCCCTATCATATGTCATACCCTTAACTCTTCCATCTCTACGGGTATATTTCCCACGATGTGGAAAGAGGCTCAAATTATACCTTTACCTAAAAAATCTAGCCCTTCTTCTTTCTCCCATTATCGTCCTATCTCAATCCTACCATTTCTTTCTAAAGTCCTTGAACGTCTTGTCCACTCGCAACTTAACTCTTTTCTGTGTAAAAATAATCTTCTAAATACATTCCAATCTGGTTTTCGGCCAGGACACAGTACTGTCACAGCCCTAATTAATGTAACGGATGATATTAGGATGGGTATGGAGAATGGAAATCTTACATTACTTACACTGCTTGACTTCAGTAACGCTTTTAATACAGTGGATTTCCATATCCTGCTCGGGATACTTGACTCTATTAACATATCTCCGGCAGTAATTGATTGGTTTCGCAGTTACCTGTCTGGCCACAGACAGCGCATTCGCATTGATGAGTCGATTTCGTCCTGGTGTGATACAGCTGTTGGTGTGCCGCAGGGTGGCGTTTTATCTCCTTTACTATTCGCTATATTTATCAATTCCATATCCAAACGACTTGTTTCATGCCACCACCTTTACGCAGATGATTTACAAATTTACACACAAGCCCCGTTCAATGAAATTCATGAAGCTTTCTCTATCATAAACAATGACTTGGAACGTATATGTGAATGGAGTAACAGCTATGGCTTACAGGTAAATCCTGCGAAGACACAGGTCATCGTTGTAGGTAGTCCTTGGATGATTGCTCGTGTAGAGTGGGAAAAACTGCCACAAGTTATTTTTAATGGCATGCCGCTTCCTATAAGTAACAGTGTGAAAAATTTAGGGATACACATTGATCGAACTTTGTCCTAGAATATTCAACTGAAGGAGGTTAGTCGCAAATTGTTTGCTTCAGCAGGCTCCTTGCGAAGACTGCGAAATTTTGTCGCAACTAATACAAAGATTTCGCTTGCACAGTCGCTTTTACTCCCAATACTAGACTATGCAGATGCCAGCTATCTCGATCTCACTGAGGAGCAGCTTGACAAGCTTGAGCGGCTTCAAAATTTTTGTATAAGGTTCATATATGGCTTACGCAAATATGATCATGTATCCGAACATCGTAACATGCTCAAGTGGCTCCCAATTCGGCTTCGACGGAATACTCACATCCTTTCTCTACTTTATAACATCCTATTTAACCCTCTCACTCCCCCTTATCTCAAAGAACGTTTCAAGTTCCTACGTGACACGCATTCGAGGTTCTTGAGATCATCGGAGAACTTGAGACTGCAGATGCCAACGCATTCTACAAAATTCACCGATAAATCGTTTACTGTTGTGGCTGCACGCCTATGGAATGCACTACCGGTATCTATTAGACGAGCTCAAACGTTGGTGACATTCAAAAAGTTGGTGACTGAATACTATCTGTCAATATAAGTAAGTATATAATAAGTAAGGTATATTATACTTTATAACTGGCACATGTCTGTATAGGTATATGTTGTATATATTTTATGTATTGTATATGTTGTATATATTGTATGGATTGTATGTATTGTATTTATTGTGTACGGGTATTGTACGTACCGTATGTACGTATTGTGCACATTATATGTAGGTATTGTATGTAGTGTATATTATTATGTAAACATGTTCGTTATTATTATTTCATTTCAGTAATTGAATACTAACACCAAAACCCACATTTCATTTCTATACACTCCTGTCCATCCAAAGGTTGCCTGGAAGAGATTGTTGCTTACAATAAGGCCGCCCATTGTACATTATTATGTAGAAAAATGTCCATTCATTTTATTTTTTATTATATTTTTTGTGTATTTTGGTGTACAATAAAGCATATTTTACTTTTACTTTACTTTACTCGTTCAAAATACCGTCGTGATATTACAGAGAACTTAAAGTGTGCAATTAGGGCGCGTGTGTTGATGGATATATAATGTGAATGACCCTATATTGTTAGTGCAGTATTGAATACGAGTATTATATAAATACAACTTAGGCTATCGTTGAGTTGCATTAAGATTATTTTTAATGAAAAGATCGAAATAAGAGATCACCACACTATTGCAATACCATAATGACCTGAGTGGAAATACTCGTCTTAGACATTCAATTAAAACTATAGTACTTTATGATTTACTTATATTTTACTCAGACCCGAGAATGGAACCCACTGAATTAAGTAGTAAACCAAAAAGTGGAGAAACGCACGGTCGTTTCTAATAAGTAAGAATGATTTACAATCTAAATCTCTTAATTTCACATTAAATATTCTATTTAAATTGTAAAGCAAAACGAATCTCGCAAACCGATTCCCATTATTCGACTTCGGCTCAAAATACTAAATAGTTTCCCCATTTCCGTTCCTTTAAGACTCTAATCTGATTTATTTTTAATCCTTTACTTCAGTTAGTGCCTCTCTGTGGCGGGTGGTGTTTGCATCACAAATTGAGTGCACTGAGTATCTCAAAGTGTACCTACTTACTACATAAAAAAGCGGTGCCGTGAGACGCCGCAATATTTGGCAACAAAATTGTCTCGGTATCGTCGTAAAATCCAGTACAAACATCTCTTCAGCTACCTTGTATTTGCTCATCCTTTAATGTAACCGAGGAGCTTTAACAGAACTCTATGGAGTCGTAATAGGGGTGTTGTGAAGTGAAGTGTTCACTGAAGTCAAAGTCTTGATGTTGACAAAAAATCTCATCGTTTCGGATCGTCAACTCATAGATCATGAGATGTTTGTGCGTGTAAACTGTTTGCGGGATGTGTTTGAGTTGTGTCAGAGCTTGACGCGGGTTCAGCCCCTCAAACAAAGCGACTTAATGGATTTTTACGTATTGCCGACGATCAGCATTTGTTCGATGGATTGGTTCTCGTCATTACTTGCTTAGCTACCCGGTGGCCAATGTTTTTGATAATGTCCATTGATTCAAAAAAAGGTTCAAATACGACCAGCAAAATATCATCGATAGGTATAGTAGTGGATGGGTAAACGTCTGATGTCCCATAGGTATATTTAAAAGACTTTTTTCAATTAATTATACCAGTACACGCACGAGTGAATGTTGATTCTTCCAATTTGAAATTGGTACACTGACGTTGTTCTAAAACAACTCGAGATAAAATAAACTTCAAGCAGGTCAATCATAAAGTTGTTCCTCCAAGAAACCAAAGCTGTAACCTATCAACTATCTACTAAACTTAGTTTCAGCACTTTCAACTTTAAAAGAAGTCATAACTCCCCAAGTGACTCGAGTCTGTAAGAAATTGTTCCATTTAAACTCATCTCCAACTAAGAAACTTGCACTCACAGCAAGACTGAAAAGTATTAAAAAGATACACGTAGAACTCGAAACACGCAAAAAGCTGAGAGTTGAGCCGAGAGTTGAAAAATTAATAAGGCTTGCTTTAAACTTGGGCTGGCCCGCAGAAGCGTGCCTCATAAATGTGTGGCATATTTACTTACCTTACGATAAATACGTTTATCTCACGAATTAACATCAAGTGAGAATGAGTACAATTAGAATCTACTCTAATATCGGCTTATACATTACACTGTACAATAATATACTAATACAACATCTTCACTTACAAGCAATAGTTTAATCTGCCAATACGTAACGTTTTATTTTCTAAAAGTAAACTACCAACAAAAGCATTGGATGCTTGCTTCGAGCAAAGGATTGTTATCTGAGTTCCATCGAACATGTTAAGCTGACTTATTCGATGAAGTAGCAGAACAAATAATGTGTAGTAAGACAAAACAGCGGGTGTGCACACATCCTAAGCAAACGGTCGCGATGTCGCCCGCGGGGCTCACCCACATGTGTGCACCAGCTTTACAACTGAGAGAGCGGGTACTGAGCTCAGAGCCTTTACTTTGTAAAACAAATCAAGTTTCCAGCAAGTTCAACGGCATAATTCGATTTTTCTTTTTGATTGTGGGTGCACTTTAACCGCATTAGATGTTGCTGGGCTATATGTCGTTGTTACGTTGTCTTTGTCGGCTTATATTTGAATGAGCGTAACTAAAGTCTTGATTATTTTCATTCTGTAGAAAGACGTACTTACCAATAACTTTATTTAATACAACATTGATTTTACAACACAATAGTTTAGAAAACTGATGAGAGAGTTACTACACTGAGAAAAAAAATTTGTTGCGCCAACAAAAAACTTTAACGCTGGGGAGCCGTTCATAGTAAATAGTTGGATTAACAAAGTTTTTATTGTTAAATAATACATTGTTAAGTCAACAAAGTGTTTCAAAACTGCAAACTTTGTTGACTGAACAATATCTGTAGGTCTAACAATGTACAAATTGATGCATCTACAATGCTCATTTTGTTTCTATAACAAAGTACCTTTGTTAGCGTGGCAAAGTCCTTTGCTATAAAATCAATGCACATTGTCTCTGTACTTACTCTCGTTTAGCTACGCTAGCAACGTTGCTTAGGGCCTATAACTTCACTTTGATCCTCCAACAAAGTAGCCTTTGCTACTCTAATATATATATATATGTATATATATATATATATATATATATATATATATATATATATTTTACAAGGTTTAGGGTAAAATGAATAAAATGCAATGTAATTTAATGAGTTTATATTTTCAACAACAAAAACAATGATTAGGTATAACAATTTTTGATACCTTATTTTACATTCATATCAAATTAAGCACTACCTATATATGATGTCAACGGCTTATTTACAGGAATGTCAATCTTTTAAACTGGTAATATTTTTCTCCATGCTGAACTTTACACGCACTGTCCGTTAACATGCACAATTATTTTGCACACAGAGATTAATAAATAATTGGACGTCACTTACATAACAAAAACGATCCACGATATTGGTATGTTTAAAACTACAAATACTGTCACGCACACAAAATACGACGAACAAAATAATACCTATTTGAACTAGCGCGTCGCCCAGTCGCTGACGCACAAATGAACGAGCCACGTGGAGGACACCAGTCACCACGCAATAGTTCCCCGTCCCCTGCTACCCGCCCTTCTCCCGCACTTTTTTGACCCATCTAAGTATGCCGAGATTCTACAACAAAGTTGTATTTATCAAAATAAGAGTTGTTGGAACGCTTATGTTGAATTTGATGGGAATACAATGTATGACTTTAGCAAAATATGAAGTAGTTAACATGACAATGTTGTTTGGATCTCTCAACAAAGTAAAAATTTTACATTTCAACAACCTTTAACTTTGCTATTATATCAACTCATATGTTAGTAAGCTAACAAAATGACATTGCCAACTTATCAAAGCATTTTGAACTTTGTCATAGCATTCAGGTGTCTATAGCTCGACGCACAATAAAAAATCAACAATAAAAAGATTGTTGGTTCAGCTATGCACAGCTCGTTGAAGTAGCAAAGTACTTTAATGCTGTCACAATAAAATCTTAACAAAGTTTTTATTGTCGCTTTGTTGGCCTTTTTTTCTCTCAGTGTACTACGTCTCGCTACTACAAATCTCTTCTAAGATTGTGTATACCTTAAAAAATCTATTTAATGTGAAATAAGAATATTATTTTTAAGAATTATAAGAAGAAGAAGATATTTACGTTATATATCATAACGTAAATATCTTATTCATTATCATACTCTCTCTTCTTCTTCATCCTAGCGTTAATTCCAGTCGTATCCAAAAATTTCACTTCAAAGTCTGAGGACCGTTTTTTCCAGGGTTTGGCTCATACTACTGTATTATAAAATCCATAAGCTCCATCTATAATAAAAAACGTGAAACATGCAACTAAACAACAACTAAAAAACTTATATGTACAGCTACGCAAACCGTCCAAAGCACAGGCCATGTCACTGTACAGTTGTCAGTGCAATGTGAACCCAACAAATTAGGCAAACCATAAAATAGTGCAATAAAAGAGCCCACGGCTGAATACAAAGTGAATTTAGCCGCGATTCTGCGGCGTGTGGCGTGATTGCCGCACGTCACGCGGTGGCGCCATCGATGTTAGTCATCAGCGTGACGCTGACAGACTATGCGTGTGCCGGTGCAAACAATTTAGTTTCTTTTTGTATTTTATTTGTGTTCAACGCCGGGATTGAAAACAAAACCAGTGACTGATCGATGTTTTTAAATATTGTGAACTTGGAGCAGCCGTTTTTATTAGTAACAATTATTTTATTTACACGAAGGCTTTTATGTAAAAACAACATATTTATGGTACATAATTTGCTATTAGCTATTATTACACTTATTAACAAATCCGTATCAAGACAGCCTCACTTTAAGCGGCAAAGACGTATATCGTACATCATCTTCCGAGCCGTCTTTTTTGTTACTAATCAGATAAGGTCGGCTCTCAGCCTAACTACGAGATATATACAATTTTTAGGAATTGTAATGTTATTGTTGATATACAGTGAATAAATATTATTCTATTACGATCTTATCAGCCACTTTAGTAGTAATAAATGAAACAAATCTGACCAGCCGCACTTTGAACGACAGGGTGTAATACAAGAGCTGTTTTATGGTTTGACTACACTAATAACACTTTAAGGCGTCTATCAGTACAGCATAAGTCCTCTGAATAGGTGTATAGTCTTGCTGTATCTTGTTAGGACAAAATTATTAGCGCACCGATTTGTCACAACCACCGTCGAGGTACATTTTTATCGAGAATGTTATTTTTGAAGTTATAACTTTTTTATCAGAGGCACAAAATGGTCGTTGCTAAATCCACCATTAGTCTTCCTCGTAACACGGGCGCTTAGAACCATCCGCTGCCAAAGCTAATATCTGGCAATCAAAATAACGACGAGAGCTAAAAATGGGCAAGGAAAGGCAATTTTTATATTATATTTTTGTTAGTACATACTGTAATATTTATGTTTTGACTACTAATATACATATCTATATTTTACAATTTTAGTGAATTTTTCAAGTGGGCAAAGATGGCCAATTCTATAACGAAAAATAGCGAATAATGCTCAAAGGAGTGTTGGGACTCATTTTGATGAAAAGTGAAACATCATCATTTTTCGTTACAAGTAAATATTAATAAAGTTTTTAAATAAACTATTTTTTCAAAAAAAAATAAAGATTAGATTAAAAGAAAATAATACTGATGCATAAACATTGCCTTTACTGATGGGACATACCACATCAATTTAGTTACTACACAGTTATTTTAAGAATTCAGACAAAATAGACGCTATCACTATAATAAAAGCTAGATTGCCATCGGGATAGCCCCCAGATACCATATTTAAGGCTAGATTTTATGAAAATGTATTCCTGCCACCATAATATGGCATTGTTTCATAAAAGGGAACAGGTGAACCTAATCCTTTGCCGTGAGATTTATATTATTAAGCGTATCTCAAGTTGTGCTCGGCATCTGACAATCTCATTATCTTTTTATTGCTCCTGAATATGATTTCGAGGCAGACTTTCCAAGTGGTTCTTCTGATGAAAATAGTTGATGCACTGTGCCGAAGTTGTTTCATATTACTTAGTAACTTGTTTCGTAATATCTCCCGACTCAACTTTAGAACGTACACAATCAGGAGCAAGCTACTCAAGTTTGCTTTCCTCATTTTCACAATTAATTTAGCATTTTTTCTAGGTAATTTAATTAGAGCTTTTTATAAAATGTTATAGATAAAAATTACTGCTTTATGCCTCGGTAAGACTTCATCAGTCAACAGAAAGATCACTGCAAGTTTGAAGACAGTCTTACTTAGTAATTAAAATAATTGCTTAAATATGCTACCTTGGTCAGAAAAACTCATTTACAACAATAGTGTTACTTTAGTAAGTACTAAATCTCCACGAAAATAAATACCTAGCAATATTTACTCTGTACTGAAGTCACCTGGTAAAATTTTCTTGTTTGAATGATGATCAAGACATTATTGTTTTGTTCTAACTGAGCACAAGCATGAAAGCTACGCGTTAGTAATTGTCATTAGACAATAATAGTTCAACTCAAACTTGAGGCTAAAAATACTGCATATTCATATAGGTATAATAAACATGTTGTTATTCTGAGTGGTGGTATGACTATTTGAACATGTGAAAGTGGTAATTATACGTAGCGGACGCCAGCACGTCTCGCGAAACAACTTATAGTGATGGGCAACACAGACTACTTTAGCGGGAAAGAATGGTATTTTCATACTTGCCTTCTCGTCTCCTAATCACTTTTAAAAGTCTCGAGACCAATAATAATATACTTTTTTATTTTGAAAAGTTTACGTAGTATGCTATTTTTAAAAAAAATAATCTAAATAGGTAACTGTTAGAGTTAATATACGTTTCAAGGACCATATCTTTATGGCAGGAGTAAAAAGATACTAACAAAATCGTAACACTCGCTTATTAACACTCAATGCGCGATTAATAAAATAAAAGTTATGTCCCGTTAGCCTCGCTTATTAAAACACGTAAACGACATTACTAAGTAGATTATGCTACTCAAGATACCGGATACGAGTTGGAACTTTTACAACTTTATCTTCATAAAGGGCAAGATTGCGATCGATAAACTTTTCCGCTTACTGGCAGATGCGGGACCAACTTGGAGCTGACCTCCGCTGGAGAGGAGCGAGATGGTCCAACTATCAAACTATTGACTCGAATATATCATTATAAATGATGATAATATGGATAATTCTAATGTGTTCTACCATTTACATTATTTACCAAAGAATAAATAAGTTAGAATCAAATATTTTCAAAAAACTGACGAAATTTTATGATTTTTTTTTACGGTAAATCACCTTATAAATGGGTAACCTATTTGACTTGTAGGAAACCTATTCATAAGGCGATTAAACGCAAAAATAATATTTCAATAAGCTGTAATATTTACAGACCAGGGATTATTTTAACTAACAATATAATTTTATAAATTGAATACGTTTGCGTTGTGCCACTGCTAAAACCGTTGAAAACTAACACTGTCTCTTAAAATTCATAATTATGTATTAATTTTCTGTTATCTTAATATACAGAAAAATCTAAATAAAAATAAGTAACCGGTATGAATTGCTTTAAGCAGTAAGCCCAAACTTACCACATTTATAGGCATTTCATGTAAAAAGATTTTAGTTTGGTTCTTTTTCTTCGTTTTTGGAACATTGTAATATATCATAATTTCTTCTTAGAAATATTATAAAAAACGATTAATGAGACCAGTTAGTACCCCGGGATGTGCCGTAGTACGGGACAGTGTTTCACATCTCTCCGGCCGGATATTACGGGCGGAGGCGGCAGCAGACGCACACTAACGGGTGAAAGCCTCTCATGTAGCCGTGCTGTTTGGTTTGCAGCTCACGACCAAATTGAGTCTAGGCCTGATTGTAAGGAAAAATGCTAAACAGCGCTCAAATTAAATGCCCTACGGAGGCTGCAGCCTGAGAGGGATTTGGCTTAAGCGCTTTATTGTTTCGTGTTGTGCTTTACGCCTTTATACGGCTTTGCAACGATTTTAGAATACGTATCAGTGTAAGGGTGTTCGGCGTTAAATTAAACATGTTGAAACTTTATACATAAATATTATTTCACTTATGAAATAGGTATTGTGGCATGCTTAAACATGCATAAATCGTTACTTTATAAAATAATGCTGGCTCAGCACTCACATTTTGCAGTAATACTATCAAAATATGAGACAGTATTACTGAAAAATGTCTAGTACGTTACTACGTTAAAATTAAAACTTGTATTTTATGAACACCTTGAAGTAGAGAATTCAGAAACACGTGGAACCGATAGGCTAGTCTCAAAGATTCAATGACAGTAAAAGCTGCTCTTGCGGTATGTAAGTGTAGGAGGAACAGGCAAGCTGCAGCTTGTCTCTGTTTCACCAGGCGGAGGTCTGTTCCTAGGCATATTGACTAGAGTAAAAGAATCCAGAGACCCAGAGCCACCTAGGCATAGGTACAATGTAATCCGAATGGAAGTCGCCCTTGGTGGAACACCAGATCAAAATAGGGGGAGGTGTTGCTTCAAAAAATAGATTTGGAGTTTTAACACAGCATCTCCAATGTTACGGGAATATAAACATTTTTACCACGTTTGTATCACAGTGATATTCAATGTCTTCCAAAAAAATAGATCTGTTTTTATTTTGTACTAATATTGTTTTATACGTATACGTATGTATTGATTGATGAAATCGAAGATCTTCACCTGTCCAGAAATAATACGCAATATAGTTACACATGTTTGTAACTCCGCCGCTAACAAGGGAACTTCTACCGAACCATATGCTTACGGCCTTTATTAGCAAAGTTTTGATCATCTGAAATGAATAAAAACTACACCAATTTCCCATAAAGGGTCAAATAAAGATGTCTGCCGAGAGGAGCGATGGTGCAAGATAATACTGTTTGTTTTACGACATCCTTCTATGGCCTGGAGAGGGGGACGGAGATTTAATAGCCGTGCTTATACCGGTTGTAAAGGGAACGCTCCCGAAGCCAAAGGCCCCTGGTAGTACTCCGGGTACACTACATATTGGCATAATTTTTTTCTTCGATTTGGTGCAATAATTTTTTTTTTTTGTTTAATTTGCATCGGGAGGCACGGCAGTGCCCCCGCCAAGCCGAGCCCGAAGCAAGCACTGCCGTACCATCCTTTACTGGAACCATTTCGAAGCATTTTCAGGCCCCTATTTGAGTACCTCGTGATAAGACCAGAACGAAACTTTCGTCATCCAGTAAGCTATAATCACATACTTAAAATCCAAAATTTCATGAATGTAGATCATTTAGTTCCGAAGCTAAGCGAAAGCAAAGTTTCGCATTTATAACACTCACTCACTCATGAGCATCAGAATAGAACTAGTACTTCCCATTTACTTAGGGAGCTGAAATTTGGTACAGAGTTAGGGTTTAATGGCCACATAACGGGAAAACTATAAAAACCAGGATAATCAAAGATCTGGAGTACCTGGTGACCCTGATAACCCAACCAAACTATTATAGATCAACACACCGCCTTTACAAAAACTATTCAAAATCGAAGGTCTGAAGGAAGGTTAATGGAAATAGCACAATGTTTGAGGGACTTACCAGAAGATACTGTTTGTTTACTACCGACTAGAAATATGTGTATGCAGTTAAACAATGCTATGTTCATCATGTCCACACCGCAAGATAAAGTAAGTTGCTAAAGATTCCTTGAATTGTACAAAATGTATGATAACAAAAGCCCGGGCGTGTTTACAAAAATATGAAGATGATGCGTCGATAACTGCTGGACTGGAAGAAACTATAATCATTAAAGAGGGAGAAAAAGTAATGCTTAGGAGAAACATTGATGTTAGTTTAGGTTTAGTGAATGGGTCGATAGGCGTTGTACAAAAAGTGAGGTGGGACCCGGAAGACCTAATAGAGCCTAAACAATTGGTAGTAAAATTCACTAATAATTTGATTCACGAATTATTGCCTATTAAGTTAAAATTTGAGATCATACCCCGGGCATACGTGTACAGAGAACAATTCCCAATCTGTGTGCCGTATAATTAAGTAGTAGTAGTAGTAGTAATTTGATGGCACAAATTTGTCACAAATTTCGACCGGGTTAGTACCACCGTGCACATTTGCGAAAAATCCTCCATAGTAATCCAATCTCGGTTGGATTGCGTTCAGGGGTCAGCAAGTGCATAGCCGGGCAGGGGGGATTGAGGTCGCAGCACGAGTGGGACCGGTGGGTCTTGGCGTAGTCTAGTGGGGGGTGGCGCGGGGCGACGCGCCGAGCAGGGAGACCTGTAGAAACGGTGGTGCCGCTGGCCGCCCGCGGCATAGTACAGGGGCCCAACCGGGACTAACCACCCTGGGAGGCTGCCCCACCAGGTCGCGCATAATCCCGATATGGCTCGTCGTGCCGGTTGGTGACCGGACGAGGGAGCCCGGCGACCATACTCGGGGGGGTACGGGGGCCCTTCCGTTCGGCGCGTCGGCTCTCGCCATACCTCACATTCATAGATAAAACCAATATCCCACGCTTTGTCACACTGTGCTGCGACAACAATCGCCTCTTTTTCACGCCTTCCCTCCTCTTCATCCTCATGGCAGCGCATAATGACAGTAGATTGGTCTACACAGCGGCAAGAAACTCTCCCTCGAGCTCGCTATTTGAGGTGGAGTCCACGAACATCTGTGGGCTCCATACAAACCTCAACGCCGTCCACCAACACCTGGAGACGGCGAAACTAGCAATGCTGTTTCTTACGGAGACACAAATACGCCGCCCTGATGACACGACCTACTTACTCTACCCCGGCTATGTCCTTGAGGAGAATTTCCGCGCAAAAGCCGGGGTGTGCGTGTTTGTTAGGGCGGATGTTTGTTGTCGCCGTTTGCGCTGCCTAGAGGACCCATCCTTTTCCACCCTTTGGGTACACATAGACCATGGCTCTACGAGTCAGATCTATGTGTGCCTCTACCGCTCCCATACAGGAGATGCCGAGACAACTCGACTCTTTGAATACCTGAGTCAGGCGGCAGATGATGCGCAGGAGCGGTTTCCGAACGCTGAACTGGTGTTTTTGGGGGATTTTAACGTCCACCACGAGATCTGGTTGGGCTCCGCCAAAACAACCCACGCGGGAAGAGCCGCCCATGCATTTGCTCTGGCGCATGGCCTGACCCAATTGGTACACGAGGTCACTAGGATACCAAAAAGGTCGGACCATGAGCCCTCTCTGCTAGACCTTCTGCTGACGAGTCGCCCGGACCAGTACAGTGTTTCGGTGAGCGCCGCTTTAGGTGAATCCGACCATTG
This sequence comes from Eilema caniola, assembly GCA_949126895.1. Classification (NCBI taxonomy): domain Eukaryota; kingdom Metazoa; phylum Arthropoda; class Insecta; order Lepidoptera; family Erebidae; genus Eilema; species Eilema caniola. The sequence goes on along the minus strand of OX421477.1, from coordinate 576,754 downwards.
TCTGGTCCGTTCCGAGGTGCCCATTTTAGCGCCCCCACGTCCCGTGCAGGGGAAGCGGCGTCTCTGGCACTACTCGTCAGCGGACTGGGATGGACTGCGTGATTATTTTGCGTCCATCCCGTGGGTTGAACGCTGCTTTGGAGGTAAGAACCCATCTGAGGCTGCAACTGCTGTCGCCGGTGAGATCAGTCTGGGCATGGAATATTATATCCCCTACACTGATGTCGCCGGTGTCCGCAGGGCACGCCCCTGGTTCGGGCGCGAGTGCGCGGAGGCTGTTAATCATAAACAGTCTGCGTACCGCGCTTGGATCAGGGCGCGCGCTACGTGCGATCCCAACGTGGGCCACTTCAAGGCGGCGTACAACAGAGCCACAAAGGCCTGCAAGAGGGCTTATGTCAGAGCGGATGCCCAGCGCATAGCGCGGCTTGGTCAGGAGCTAGTAGAGCATCCCACGGGCAGCCGTGGCTACTGGCGACTGGCCAAAGCCGTGCAAGCCAACTTCTGCCAGCCTTCGCTGCCCCCGCTGCGCAATCCCGATGGATCCCTGGCCCATGAGCCGCAAGAGAAGGCAAATTTGCTGGTTAATCTCTTTGCGGCCAACTCCCGAGTCGATGATTGTGGTATGGAGCCGCCGACACTGCCCGTCAGTGACCATGCAATGCCTGATATTCGTATCAGGCAACGCGATATCCGAGCGGTGTTGCAGTCACTCGATGTCCGGAAAGCCAGTGGTCCGGACGGTATTCCAGCGGTGGTTCTGCAAAAATGTGCAGCGAAGTTGTCTCCAATGCTTGCGCGGCTGTACCGGCTGTCCCACAGCTCTGGTACAGTGCCTTCGGCTTGGAAAGAGGCGAATGTACAGCCGATCCCCAAGAAGGGGGATCGCTCAGATCCAAACAACTATCGACCCATAGCCGTCACCTCAGTGCTGTGCAAGGTGTTCGAGCACATTATTAACAAACAGCTCATGCGTCACCTTGAAGATCACTCCCTAATTAATGACCGGCAATATGGCTTCAGGCCGAAACGGTCAGCGGGTGATCTTCTGGCGTATGTTAACCATATTTGGGGTGAGGCTATGGACAAGCACGGCGAGTCATTGGCAATTAGCCTTGACATCGCCAAAGCTTTCGATGGAGTTTGGCACAATTCGCTTCTTTCCAAGTTACCAGCCTTTGGTCTGCCTCCTAGACTGTGCGACTGGGTTGCCGGCTTCTTGCAGGAGCGCCGTATTTGCGTCCTTTGTGATGGACGAGCCTCGGAGTTCTTGCAGGTAAATGCCGGCGTACCGCAGGGATCTGTCCTATCGCCAACTCTCTTTCTTCTGCATATCAATGACATGCTGTCGACCGGCAGCATTCATTGCTATGCGGATGATAGCACCCTACACGAGAGTTATCATGGACGTCCTGCGGATAAGCAGACGCATATCGCGGAAAAAAGGCAGCTTCTTGTCACTGAGCTTGACCGGATCCTGAATCACATTTCCCAATGGGGCTCTGAGAACTTGGTCGAGTTCAATGCCAAGAAGACGCAGGCATGTGCGTTTACAGCAAAGGTATCTTCTTTCCTTCCCCTTCCCACTCTTCAGAGCACGCCACTGCCACTGCAGGACAACCTCAATATCCTAGGTATGGATGTTCGCTGCAAACTGAACAACAAAAACTACATCGACAGTATCATCAAAGCAGCCTCGCGTAAACTCGGAGTCCTGAACAGAGTGAGACGGTTTTTCACGCCGGAGCAACGGTGTCTTCTTTACAAGACACAAATTCGTTCCTGCGTGGAGTACTGCTCACATCTCTGGGATGGATCCGCAAAGTACTTATTAGATGCTCTCGACAGGTTGCAGCGACGTGCGGTCCGCATTATCGGAAATCCTGAGGTCACGAGTACCCTCGAGTCTCTGCAGATGCGTAGAGATGTTGCTTCTTTGGCAGTTTTTTACCGTCTCTACCATGGTGAATGTTCTGAAGAGCTATTCCAATTAGTCCCACCCTCCCCCTTCCTATACAGGACGACACGTGCAGGACTTAGATGTCACCCCTATACGGTGCAGAACATTACTTCAAGAACCAAGCGGTTCGGTGACTCTTTCCTTTGTCGCACCATTAAGACCTGGAATTCCTTGCCAGCTCACGTGTTTCCCTCTTCCTACAGTCCCGGGTCCTTTAAGCGGGGCGTGAAAAAGCATCTGATGAGGCCGTCAAGCTGAGTGCCACCATTGTTAACATGGCACGTGTACATAATGGTGACCCTCTTTCTTGAGACTTTACCTTCAGCTTACCATCAGGCGAGGTAAAGTCAAATTGACGTGTCCTAAATATATAAAAAAAAAAAAAAAAAAAATGCCCTAACAATTCATATGAGCCAAGGTCTAAGTCTAAAAAATGCCCTCATGGACATTGACACCTCCATATTCTCTTGTGGCCAAGCCTACGTGGCGCTTTCACGAGTAACCAAGCTTCATGGGGTGCACCTCATAAATGTTGACTTTAAGAGTATAAAAGTTCAAGCTTCAGCGATCACACAACATTACCGCACGGATGTCAATTATTCATATCTCAAATAAATGTTGGTTTTTTGGCCCCAAAATGTATGTATAATTATTTAAAATAAAAAACCCGAGTAATGTTGAAAAGATCGAAACAAGCCTTATAGCAGGCAGTACCCGATTGCAAAACTTAAACCAGATAAAAATTAATGGGTACCTGCTATAAAGCTTGTTTCGATCTTTTCAGCAATAGACGTTTTTTTTTTAAATAATTTATTCCTATCCTAATCGATTTGAATAGTTAGCATGCTAATGACTTAAAAAAACATCCAAAGTCAGGTTTCTTTCATTACTCACTAAAATATGTTAATTTCACAATTTTCTTTTATTATATACCTTCTTTAATTCCATTACTATCCTAGGTTCCTATCGCAATTTCTGAAAAAATGTTGGCAAATAAACATTTCTCAGAGAGAATTTCGCTATTTGTTGTTTCCTTCATTTAATTATGGTCAATCAATTTAACTACATCCACCCTAATGGAGAAATTAAGTCAGTGATGACCGAAGTAAAGACCATCATTCCAGATGCTGCCGATTCTTAAGTGGTTGTCTTTAGGCTGACGGCCTCGATAAATGCTTTTTCACGCCCATGAAAGAAACACGTCAGTGGTTAAAGTATTCTATAAATCATGCCACAGGGATATTAGTTACTGAGCCATTTGATTAAAGTCAGCATTGCTCATATACGATGTATTGAATAATAAGACTTGTAGGTACTTCTTCACACTTTTATTTTTATTTTGAACCTGACCGGTTTCACCTCGCGGCATTATCAAATATCATTATCAAACATTTTTTTAGTTATTATTAGCAAGCGAAATTATTAAAAATAAATGCAACCAAGCTAAATTGCTTGTGCTAGGAGTGGGTTCCCGTCGGTAGTGTAATGGCCAGGATTCGAACCCGGGACCCCTTTGATAATGCCGTGAGGTGAAACCGGTCAGGTTAAAAATAAAAATAAAAATAATGTGTGGAAAAGTACAAGTGTCATTATTATTCAATATGTATAGTAAATTCCACTAAGTGCCATCAATATCGAGTATAACCGTAAACGATGTAATTACAAAAAGTATTTACATATTTTGGAACTGCACACAGTATCACATAGTCTACAGAAATTCGCAATGAAATAACATCATTTGCATAGTGCTGTGTTCCAACTGCTAAATGGGGTTGCCAGAGCGCTTTTGGTACCCAAATGATATTAAAAATTAGTCGAGGTCCTATTATCCTGTAATTATACCAAGTTGAAACTTCTTGCAACACTACACAAGATTCTGTATCACAGAGATACGAATGTATTCAAGTTGTTGCTGTTAAAGATTTGTTTCGCACATGATTAGCACTTTGTCAGGATTTTACAATTATATCTCACCGTACACGTGTGTAAATAGGCAAGTTAGGCGTTGTCATCGATCGGCGCCGATACACTCGGCTGTACATTCGCCTCACACAATGCGTCTTGGCACGGTGTTGCAACTCCAACAGATCGTGGATTGAATCTTTTATTAGCTCGGGTTACCTTTTGCCAGCGGGTGGGTTGTGAGCCTCGTTTCCAACATAACAATGCCAGGTACTAACAGATTTTGGGGGACACACGTTCTAGATTATTTTTTTAGATATATATAATAAAACCCGTGAGTAACTTAGCTGACATAAAACACAAACGCTCAAAAAAAGTCAGCTGTATGTGAACACGCGTAAAAAGGTACCAACCATAACTTAAGGTTTGATGAACCACAGATACTCGCTAAAGAGCATATATACATACCAAGAATGATCTGCGAGGCTATTGAAATTAAAAAAAACACCCAAATTTTAATAAAGAAGACGTTTGGAGCTTACCACCAGCCTGGGACCCAGTCATGAACTTAATCAAACCTAGTAAACATACAGTAAGACTTAAGGACACAGTGAGCTCATTCTGTGTATATAGTATCACCAACAATTCATAATGATTCGGTTACTTTGAGATAACTTTCACTTAAAATTATATGACAACTGCCATCATTCGTTAAACCGCGAACATGGCTGCTGAAAAATATCCGAAACGTCGGTCTAAATGTAAATAGTAACAAATAAATCGCGATACATAGAATTCGTTAAAAAGTGGTTTTATTTAACTTACTTAATTGACTAAAAAATTCGCGTTTTTGGCATCGTAACAGGTAATGTTATTGGACGGCAAGACTTCATGATTGGCGAATAAAACTTCAGTGGAAGCGTACTTTTTCCATGGACCAAATTAAATAATAACCGATGTGAATTAAAGAGCATATCGTGGATAGTGAATGCACGATGAAATGGTGAATATGCGTGTATTTATCCTTACGTAGATAGGTTCCAACATAATGTTCCCATATTTGAAATTTTTATGAAATAGTCTCTCACATTTTTGTAGGAGGGCCGTAAATCTGACCCAACCTGTTCAACCAATTTATTTAGGTTAAAACGATTTTGTTCCGAAATAACAATGTGCGAACCGATAATAACCTTTAAAAAAAATATTATATCCTTGCTCTTGAAAGTCTTCATTTCATGATCTCGCTCAGGTTCTGACAAATTCAAGTTTAGTACTCGATAGGACTATGTTGAGATCTGAAATATTTAGTCACAGTCCATCGCAGTCCACAGCTGGACATAGGCGTCTCCCAATGTTGGGGGGCTTTGGCCTACAGTTTCCACGCTGGCCAGACGGGTTGGTACAGGGTATTATTTCGAGGTTTCCCTATCTGATATTTCATACGTGTGTCAAACTACTATGTTTGAATACAAAAATATACAAATTCCAAGACATTAACACCATTGAATCTTTTGCATAATGATTATGGTACAAATGTATCGGAATCAATGCAGTCCACTCTCTGTACCACATAACACAATATACCGGCAGAGAACAAAACTCGCTCTCACAAAGGCTTGTCAATATTGCACCTACACAAAACAGGACAAGATCTCCATGTGTGGCGTATTGCTAGGAAATGGAATCTGTACCACGATGCACTAGTATGGGATCGCTTCATCGCTCGATGTCTCACTGTAATGTGTAGTGTGACCACAATGAACGGCATTTTTACCCGAGTGCCAAGAAATTTTATGTTTTTCGCGCGTATCTTGTACGTATGTAATATTCTTTATTACATTTTATCGTCTGAACCACCGTACGGATTTCAATGATTCATGTTTCGAATGAAAGGTATTTATTGCTCAAATGCTCTTGGGTACATAAAATATGAACAAAAGATAAATATTGAGTTTTGAGGTCAAAATGTATGTGGTATAAAAGAGATTTCACTCAATCTTATCGAGTGGGGTATCAAAATGAAGGCAATTAGAAGACGATTACTACAATACATATGACATAACTAAAAACTATATAGGTCTGAGGCAGGCAACCCCATTTTTCCCGCCGAGGTATGTTAGTACTTTTCTCAAACAGGCAATGAAATAAACAACAAAAAAATCTAAGATTTATTTTTAAAGAAATTAAAAGTTAACAAACAAAAACTAAAACTCACGTGTGTATTACTATTTCGTCTATTTTAGCTTGATTTTACAGAAAACATTTACATGTATGTTTATTATCATGTTACTTCAAAAAAGTATTAAGGCACGTTTCTGAACGATCCTTTAGAATTGACAGTGACACTTGTCATTGTTATAAATGTCAATTTATAGCAACTAAATTAAATATTAATATTTCAATGTTTAAATGTATAGTTAAGAAAAAAAAAGATAATAATGTGTTATTCGTTATGTTAATGTGGATTTTTTATGTAAATAAAACTGCTCTAAGTCGTTTATTGTGTTTTTTTTAATACGTATAGTGGCAGAGTGTCGATGTCTTTGCCTCAAATTTATATGGAATCGAAATTGAAAGAGAGGACCTTGCCGGCCTAGGCCTGCAAGGTTTGTATGAAATTCCATTAACGACCTGGTCCTAGCTGCGCCTAAGACTTTCAGAGCAAGTTTATGGTGTTCAGAGCGGGTCCTAAAACCTACATTGATCTGCCCGAAATCTCACTATGTGACTCCTTTAAGCCACGTTGACAGGTTCAAGTATTTGGGGCATTGGGTTCCGTAGGACTTCAAAGATAACTTGGATATCGAAAGGGAGCGTAGGTCGTTGACTGTCCGGTGTAACATGCTCGCCCGAAGGTTCGCACATTGTACTAAACAAGTGAAGGTGACGCTGTTTAAAGCATATTGCCAATCCTTTTACACGTGCGGCCTGTGGGTGGGGTTTACGCGTCGGGCATACGATGACCTGCGTGTCCAATGAAATAACGCACTCAGGATGCTGCTGGGGCTGCCTAGACGAATGGACGAACAGAATATCTTGCTAGATTGATCTGAGTATACTTATATATTGCATTTTATATGTTAAGTCTCAATATCCAGTCGTCGCGACACCAAACCTCTGTCTCCACTATAGTCCTTGCCAAGACGCGCCTTTATCGTTCATTCAAGAGCTTATTTTTTGTACTTCTAAACCTAATTGTATTATTCAACTAATCCACTAAACGTAATAAAGTAAATAACACACCGGGCAAGGTCAACCCCGGAGCCTCGCGACGTTACCCAAATCCTTCGCACGTGGGGTTATTTGCGCAACTTTTAATTAGTTCACAGTACTTTTAGTTTTGTGGGCCTACGCCTAAAGCCCGGATAACACTCATTCCCAGCCTTAGGCATAGCTGATACTGACTTAGGAAACATTCAAGGAAATTTACGTGCTGAAAACTTTTTATGTTTGAATTTGTAGAATCGGTAAACGATAAGTGCACGAACGCTTTGTGCGAAGTTTCAACGTTTTGGTTTATTATTCTTGTAATGGTACGTTTTACGTGTGAGAATAATAAATTGCTCATGAAAAGGATAAGAAAATGTTATATTACGGCAGTCGGCAGTCGGGTAAGAAATATTTTTTAAATAAAGAATATAACGTCGGACAGTAGATAAAATCACGCGAAAGGCGTTACATTCCTTAATGAGCGATCAGTACGCGTCGAGAAAATTTGGAGTTAGATAGCCGGGCTTATCCCCCTTGAAGCTATTCTAGAAACTCAAAAAGAAGCACAAAAACGGTGATAGAACGTGTAAAATATGATTATATGACTACTTGGATTAAAGTAAATACTTGTTTTGTTCTGTGACTGACTTCGAAAATTACCCAGAACCTCTACACTCCCACAAATAGATATAAAGCAATATAAAATATTTCCAACACTACTTAAAAATACCTGAAAACATTTTAACACACCTAACACTATCATCCTCTAAAAATAACCTACATTACATCACTCGGTCACACATCCTACTATTCTAATATGAAGGTAGTTTGTAAATTGCAGCCAGTAGTCGCTCCCCCGCGCCCCACGAGTGCGGTGCCGATGCCGCGATGCAAGGAGCGTTGCTACTTGCTACGACCACTTGACCGAGATGTGGCGTCAATACTGAAAGCTTGAAGCGCATGTCGTACACATATCCTTTTTAAACGCAGTTGGTATGTGGATACAATTTAAATAGGTATTGGAAAAAAAATGCTTTTTGTGTCTCCTACATGCTGAGTATAACGTGTGGTATCGTACAATCAGGTTGAAACGTTATGAGTAAGGTTGAGCACATATCCTTATTATTTTAAAATTGATTTTGGATTATTCTCATGCAAACAGTACCTACTGTACGACTCCCATTGACATCAAGCCCCGGTTGATATACCTGGGGCTCGTGCTTGACGGTCGATGGGACTTAGCGAGCACTTCTGAACTCTGCACCCCAAGTTGGTAACCACGGCGAATGCCTTGGGTCTGCTGTTGCCCAACTTGAGGGGCCCAGAGGACTCCGGCTGGAGACTTTACGTGAGTGTCGTGCAGTCCATGGCCCTATACGGGTGCCCCGTGAAGCCTAGTTCTTGCGTCTGCTGCGTGCGGCGCAGAGAATGATGGCTGTCAAGGCCATCAGGGGGTACCACACGATATCCTTCGAAGCGGTGAGTCTCCTGGCCGGATCGCCTCCGTGGATCCTGGAAGCGAGGCCCTTTGAGAGTGCTCACGCTCTCCACCTTGCTCGCGGCGATGGCCCGCTGCGCGGATGCGTCGGCGGCCAGCGCCTCCTTCTGCGAGCAAGCTGAATGAGACAGCAAAGCGGGCCTGGCGCGAGACGGACTCGCAGACATCGCTGTCCTGCGTTCGTAGGCGGCTCGGGTGACGGCGCGCGCAGAACGGCCTCCACCCCCCATGAGCGCGGGCCTGTGGGTGACAGGTGGAGCCGCCCGTTACACTAGCAGAAGCAGGCCAAGGCGGCGGCGCGCATCGCCCGATGCACGCCTCCTCATACCAGGGGTGAGTCGGCGACCGCGTGGCCAGAGCGAGAGGGATGGCCCTTGGTCAGGCGGGGTATGAGGGATATGTCGTCGACAACCTCACCTTCGGCCTTGCACAACGACCCTCAGATGGCGTGCGGTTTAGTTGGTTCAAGTCCGACATAACCTCCCCGTCCGGCTCCGTAGGGGAGGAGATGTATCCCTGCAGATTACCTGCACGTAAAAAAACTATACCTATAACAAATACTCATCATAGGATGTACGAACTCTCTCAACAGTGAGGGATGCATACAATTTTAAATAAATAATATTTTATCCCAGCCGCCCAGCCGGTGCTCCCAAGTCTAGCCGATTGGTTTCCATCGAACCTCCGCATTCATTAATTTATGGAACAACGAAAAACCCACCGCCTCAGGACAAAACGATTGCCGAACCAAAGTGGGGGAAAATGCATACCTATAAAATAAGGGTTGGAGAGTATCGGTAACTAGACCTCAAATTCAATTGCACAATAGTAAAAATGGAGCGTTTGGGATAATATTACCACTTCAAAGCAGAAGTAAAAATGATCATAGTATTTAAAAAATATATTTTGCGTTTCAAACCATTTTGTACTTATTGATCGTAGAAATAATACGTACTATTATTTTCATTATTGGAATCGACATATTTTTATTGGACTTTGTTTTTATACATATGTTTCGATTACACGGGACGACAGTAACTCATGACATGTGCAACAGTTTGTGACAGAACTTTTTGCATTATGAAAGTATTCGATTATGGTGTAGATTAGAGTGAAAAAATGACGATAATTAAACATTAGACAGTGTTTGAAGAGTAGATCAAAAGTATGAGTACTTTACGCTAAAAATATAAATGTATTTTATGGCACAATCTCTCACGAGATACGATGGCTGACGGGGTAAAACTCACAGAGGTACCTATACCTGACGAAAAACTACATACAACATCGTTTGGTACGATTCAATAATCTTCGTTGTACTCGCTATCCCTACTTCAAACAAGATATCAAAGGAAGAACCATCCCTTATTACTTCCAGATTTCGCCAATGACGAGTTTATAATTTGTTTGAAAATGCGCTCTGGGCGGTTTTGCCTTTCTGTTACAGCTCCCTCGCCTATTTCAATATTTTCGAAAGTCATGAATTTAAAAGCATTTTTATGTAAAACCAATTTCATTTATTCATATTTAGATTTTAAAGGTTATAGTGAATCACTTAACTTTGTACTTTTATGAGGCAAACTGCAGAGGACAAGAAAGGCAGGGTGACTTTCTTTAAACTTTCACTTCAATTTCAATGACATTGCATGTGGTAGCTAACAAAAGCACTGTTTGTTAAAGGACTCTTATTTTAATATTAATAATAAGTAACCAATCTCGTAATAACTAGAGGTATGCTAACATTTCCCAAGGTAATAGGGAAAACAGGCCCGCTGCCACAGGGGAGAACACCTCCAGTAATATTGAATAAAAAGAGCTCCGTCAAAAATCCGTCAATCCATCACGTAATGTGTTTCATCCCTCTGCAGTCGCTTGTGGCTTTTAAGTTGTCAATTTGGGGCCACAAGTAGACTATTCACTATGTCCAGACAGTTGTAACAAATCTTATAAAATTCGTCCAAAATCGGCTTACGGCATGTTAACCGAGGCCGATACTGCCTTTGACGAGGCGTCTTTTGTGCGAGAAATAAGCGGTCGCGGCCCTCTGTCCGCTCACCTAAGTGGATTTGTTTGAGCTCCCCGCCCTAATAGATTACACATTTGTCAAAACAGCCGACGAATTGATTTATTTTGACAACCGTGATAAGTACCGTCGGGTGTTGACTACACCGTATAATATTACCCTTTTGAAAACTCGGGTCGATATTCGATTAATAATACTTGTTTATTTGTGCCGAAATTTGACTTAGGAACTTGTTGGCGCCCTTATACAGAATGCACGACAGGTTTGAGTTGTAACTGGGCTATACATGGCTATACAAGTAGGTAATCAAACAAAATACTTCAGTTGTATGAGTAAATTTGCTGGAATCTATTTTGTTTTTGTACTTAGAGGCTGTTATTAGCAAGTAAGGACTGTAAGTATTTATTGATTTATTAAAAATTACCTCTATTAATCTGAAGAAATATTTACTAATGATGTTATTGGTTAAAGCACACATAAAAATATCAATAAAATCGGTTCATAAGCGACTAACATATCGGTGCACTTTTGCTTGCTTATTTTGCGCGCTACATCGGTGACCTTAGTTCCGCGACAGATGACCTTATTACGAATTTTATCCTTTTTTTATCCTTCAAAGAAACTTAAAGTATAGCTCACCTACCCTACACCTAACCCGCTTCGCAACTTCTAGTCTTATTGTCATGGTCCACATTATGCCACGGTTTCATGTAGGATGCACTAGGTGAAAAAAGCTGTTATTAATTTCGAAAGGTTATCAAAAATACAGGTAGGTATCAGGTAATGCAATTGTTTGCAGTTAATAAATAAAACAGATGAAAATAGTGCTATTTCGAAGATTAAAGTATTAAAAAACGATTCGATTCTTGTTGTGGATTAATGACTGGTAACTGGCACTGTTTCAGAGAGCCCCCAAACGCTCGCACTGTCACGTTCCAGCCATAGCTCAGCCCAGCACGTAACACAATATGGAGCAACAAGTGTACTGGAAATATCTATCTTTGATATCCGTATGAATAATAAACTACTTCTTAGTAGCTTTCTTTTGTGATTTATAAATATTTAGCGACTTTCACTAAACTTTGCTCTGAAATATACAATTCAACGTATCACGTTGTTGTGTAACGATAAATTATTAGTTTTCTTCCAATAACGTTTTAGCTCCCTAGTTTTATTTAAAATATTCTAGAAATTCATCAAGAAAATACGCTACATTAGGTACCTACCTGTAAATTTAGTAGGCCCACATAGCCTTATACTTAAGAATTATATTTATAATGATAACCTCGGCTTAAACTCTAGTCTGAGGATATACCTACCTACCTAGTTAGGTATATCCTCAGACCTATTAAACATTCCTTGAAATAATCCGACGCTTACTATAAGTATGAATAAAACCTCAGATTATTGTTTATTGACCAAAGCTTACTGAAGACTCCCTACAATACTTATATGATTTAACAACGTGAAATTAATTAAGAATTCATTGTTAAAGGAAAATAATACAAAAGATATTACTCAAATAACCTAATTAAAGTTTCAGATGTCCTCACCCTTACATTTCTTACATCTCACTCTTCTAATGTTAGCATTAAGAACAAGGACGAAATTTTTGGACGCTTTCCAAAGCCCTAGTTCACCCCACTAATGGCAGTTGTACCAGTTGCACCTCTGCCCCCGTCACCAGTAACCATCGCGCACTGCTCACTTGACTCGGCGCCGCTCGCTCGTGACGCCATTGTCTGTTACGGATGAGTACAAGTAGTTCTTAACTGCTACCGTTTGTTTCGATGAGTTCCCACTTCTAACAGTTACAACTGTGACTGTATGCTTGTAGTTTTATTGTCGCTTGTACAATTATTATAAGAGGGATATCAATGTGCTTTCTCGATGATGGTTTCATATCTCACAATAATGAAGGAAGGACCATCGAAAGAAATGTTTTCTCTCATGATCGCTGTTCATTTAATAGCGATGCTTGAGGGAGTTTGTATAGCAATAACTCAGATTGTAATGTCCACAGGTATTTTAACGAAAAAAAATAATAATCCAGTGCCGTTTAATAAAAAGTACTTATTAAGCCAAATCAAACGTGAATATGAGGGAGTCAAGTTCCATTATTATAAACGATTTATTACTTAAAAGCCTAAACACGTTGGCTATTTATCTCGTCACCACCAACAGTCACCTGGTGTAAAACATTAAGCTCGCGCGGGCGCAGTCTTTCACCCTCGCAGCACAATGCCCCAATGAGCGCCGCGGAGTGCAACAAAGGCGCTCGTTAGCCGCGTTCGTCACCGCCTGAGCGTCCCTTGCCATTGTACCGTCGTGTAAAGGGGTGGCGGGTGCGGAAAAATGTATTTGAGTGCAATCTCCGGTCGGTGGCTTTGTTCTCAGTATCGGTCGGCCGGTGATGTGCGTCGCCGGCGATACAGGCCGCTCCAACAAGAGGTGTGATTGCGGAAGTGTTGCAAGCTGTGGCAGGTGGTTATAGAAAACTAACATAATTTCTTTCCGAGTCTATTATTGTTTAGTATTTGGTTAATATTAGAAATGTGGTGGATTGGAATAAATCGACGCTTCAGGTTAGCTTGCTCTGGCTGACTAGTTGTCAGTTTTTCAGGAGTTGATTACCAAAAAAACATGAATCGTTTGTTCAAACAGTTTCTTCTTCTTCATTCTAGCGTTAATCGCAGCCGCATCCTAAGCTTTTTCAACTTGGTGTCTTGGGTCCGCTTTACCAGTCCAGTCTAATAGCGGACTTATTTGAACATTGATATTTTCTGTGAAGCGACTGCCTGCTGACCTCCACAATCCAAAGGCGATATAGAAGTATTACAGTAAGACTAGTTGTTTGACTTTTTAGGACTCCAACTGCCCGTAACGACTGCCATAGATGTTCGTATGGCAACCGGGACCGCCAGCTCAACATACTCTCCGAAGCACGACCAGACCAATGCAAATACCCATTTATTTTTGCACTGAGCGGGGATCGATACCGCACCTCCAGCGTAGCGGCCGCGTTACTTTTTATCTCCTATATATGAGTAAAAAGACTTTAAAGAAAATTCAGTTCTGTCTCCTCACGTCGGTGTTCGATCAGTTTGTCACTATATTAGTGAGTAGGTAGGTACTGATTTCTCATACTTTGAGCTCTCGTCGAGTGTATTCCGGAAGATTTCCGTATGCATATGGTGGCATGATCAATGTCCAGCCTATTTCAAGTTATCATTATATTTTATTTTATTTTATCATTTTAGAAAAACTAACAGCTAAAAGATAACAATAGGTAAATTCATATAACATAGTGAAGGCCATTTACAAGTTTTCACCAATAACAAATTTTTATAAGCTAACAATAGAGGCAAGGGCAACACAATTTTATGGGCAGTTTTACATTTAGGTAAAGTAGATAGTTATATTAAGTACTAACAAAAGTAATTAACTAATGCATGTAAAAAAGTAGTGGTCACATAATGCTTTCTTCACTTTAGAAACACTAGTGAAGAATAAATCCATGTCAACATCCCGACATGCCGCATTGTACGTAGGTACGGCAGGCTTGTTACGAGCCTAAGAAGAAGAAGTAAGAATTTTGTTTATAGGTAGTTCTTGCCATAGGAAGGTGCAGCAAGTTTGGCTTACGTAGAAACAATGGTGGCGCGTAAAAGCCTACCTTGTTTACCAGGTCTGGTGGATCTATTGATCCATTACAAATTGACATTAAGAAAGTTAAGTCCGCTATCCTACGACGGCGACGCTCAATTAGAGGTAAAATGTGAAATTTTTTACAGCGAGTTTGATAATCAGGCAGATAACAGTTTGATCGGAATTGAATGAACCTTAAGAATTTCCGCTGTATACCTTCAAGACGATCATCATAGGTGTTATAAGTCGGGTTCCACACTTTTGAGGCATATTCAAGGCTACTAAGAACGAAAGAACAATACAAAATTTTAATAGTTTTAATACTATTAAAATCGGCTGAGATTCATAGAATGAAACCTAGTGCTTTAGTGGCTTGGCTAACAGTGTTATTGATGTGTAAGTCAAAGAGAAGTTAGCAGTCAAAAGTAATGCCTAGATCTGTGACAGAATTAACCCTGGTTAGAGGAGTATCTCGAAGAGTGTAGATGAAATCAATAGGCTGTGATTTACGCGTAAAAGTGCAAGTGTAGCACTTGGACACATTTAAGTCGAGCTTGTTCACCATGCAATAATTCTGAAATCGGTCCAAATCCTCCTGCAGCGCGAGAGCATCTGCGAGAGTGTTTATCTGCTTCATGATTTTCATGTCGTCGGCGTACAGTAATATTTTGGACCATTAAAATCAACACGCTACGTCATTGATATAAATGTTGAACAAAAGTGGTCCTAGAAGCGATCCTTGGGGCACACCCGAGGGGATGCGCATTACTCTCGATGAGTATCCATTTAGCACTACAGTCTGGCACCTGTTTTCTACATACGACGTAAACCATCTGAAGAGATCGCCCCGAATACCCATAGACGTCACTTTGTCCATAAGTATGCTATGATCTATTTTATCAAAACATTTGCAGAAGTCCGTATATATGACATCTACCTGGGATCTTCGTGACATGGTATCAGATAGAAAATCGCTACATAGGATAAGGTTTGATGTAGTCGACCGACCCTTTAAGAAGCCGTGCTGGTGTTTACTGAAGTTAAGTTTTAATGCCGAGTAAACCTGTCTGTAAACATTTTTTTCCAAAAGTTTAGCGAACACACACATCTTAGAAATTGGCCTGTAATTTTCTTTTTTCTTTTCTATGAATTAGATAAGAAAATTCGTTACTCCCGTGGTAAACTTCAATTAAGGGTAAGATAATTATTTGAGTATTTCTGTTACTGAATTCATGGTAGATGAATTTAATTCACTAACAAAAAATCTCACTCCCTAATTCTTTAAAATAAAATAAAGTGAACTTACAGAGATCAAGAAAATAGTCCGATTGTAGAAAGTTTTGCTAAGTGAAAGAACTGTACGATGTAGATCAAGGCGACCGGGAACTAGCGAGTTAAATAACATTTAAAAATCCCCCGGTGTGCCGCCGCCGCCGCGCGCCGGCCCGCGCTACTTCCCGGGAAGTAAGTGCCAGACCACGTCCGGCTTCTATAAGTTTCTGCAACTATTTTATATTTCTTACTTTCTAAGAAATTTTTAAGTGAAATCATAAAAACTTGGCTTTATGACTATTAAATGAAACGTGCTAGTTTCAATGGACCACTAACTTTACTTTTATGTGGAGTTTGAACGTTTGACGATAAATTATCACAGGAAGGTGCTGAAAAGCTCTCCTTACAAAAGAGAACAAACAGTTAATATATAAAGTTAATATATACGTGTAAGAGATCAAATTTATCATAGAAATACTACGGTTATATCTCTGTGTGTTGTGTGAAACGAAACATGTAAATCTGACAGAATTGATCCCGATACATCATGAATAATTTCACGCGTCCGCATATTATAAATTAATCACGTTGCTCGACATTTGACAACATTTTATTGCGATGAATGCATTTGCACGCAAATAATATAAAGCCATAATTACTCAAGGGAGAGCGAAATGTTAAAAGTATTACGGGAGCTGTTACCGGTCGCGCTGCACCGGCTCGGCTCGTGCATTGTGCGCCGCGCCCATTGTGGCATTGTACCGCTAATGTAATGAAGCCCGTGCTCCGGGACCGCCCGGGGAACATCCCGGGATCGCGTTAATCGACGCGAGACGCTTTCCTGGATTATTAATAAGAGATATATTATGCTAATGGAATGCGCCATGTTGTGCTACAAGTTTTTGTTCCAATCCTCATATCTAACGTGGGCCCATTAATATGTAAATGCTCCAGAGTTACTTCGTGTGTTTAATACTGTTTCAGTAATCGTATGTTTGTCTGAATAATGCAGACACTCGATTTACTTATTTTGTTTACGCGAATCATGTCTTATTTAATTAACACTCTGTCTTCACTAATTTCAAATGAAATCACGTCTTCGTTGTTTAAACAAATCTACTGCTTGTGACGCTGTGCCAACTACTACAGTTCGGTGCTAGGCTAGACAATCCCTGTATGGACGTATAGCAATGGCTATCATGTTTCTATTTTCTGTAAAGATATTCCTTTAAAGAATAAAAAAATAAATTAAGGGTCTTTGCTAATTCTGTTAAGCGCTCAACTGAAAAGAAGGTAACACACTTTATAAATGAGATAGTCTCATTATTGTAGGTCCAGTACATTAATAACACAAATCATAAATACATTTTAAAATAATCTCTTGGAGCCTCTCCGGCAACTCCGTGAAATTGTTTTTTTTTTTAAGTTTTGTAGCAGTTTGATACGCTTCGGTACATTAATATTATTATAAAGTACTCAAACTACATGTTGTTCCGTTCGTGTAGCCGGAATTAAGAGGATTATATAAAATATTAAACAACAATTAGTGAATATGAACCAGTTACTAAACTCGGTTACAAAAGTTAATAATTAGAATGTAAACTTGATGTAGATATTGGCTATGCAAACATTATTACCGTATTTCTAGCTGATATAAAAAACAATATACACACATTCACATAACAATCAACATCTTCCACTTCGTACTCAAAAACAAATTTTCTCTCAATTACCCGAGACACACGGACAATTTGCGCCGCATTCATATTCATACGCACCCCGAGGTGCGAGGCGCGAGGCGCGGCGCGCGCGCAAACGAGCGTTTGATACAAACACGCACGTAATTACACTCAACAAGCTCCTTTGTTCCGTAATTTGCTAATAATGACAATTTTTTACGCGTCCCAAAGTAATTTCCTTTTATACGGCGGCGGGACGGCTGTTCATTTGTTATTCTTTGTCTTTTCACTTCGTAATGTTGAAAGGAAGGGTTTATTTTCGCTAACATTCTTTTTCCTGTTAACTGCAGATTTTGGTACCCGTTCAAATAAGATTTGCGGGGCATGACCCGTTCCGAATCATAAAGGAAAACATTTCTATACAGAGTACCAATTTTAATTTAAAACTCATAATTTGGGTTTGACAGTGAATGAAACCGAGCCATATTGACAAATAATTTGTATTTCTTTTGAATTTGTAAGTAAATTGAACTTCCTTTTAAATAGCAACAAATCATTTTAAGATATTAATAAAGGACACGTCATAAACATAACTAGTAGTCCTGTGAACAGTACACCTCGCGAGCACATCTTACCATACTTTTTGGTAACCTCAAAAAATGTTATTAAAAATAACGAAACGTATCTTCTTAGTGACGATCGACCCTCAAAAACAACGCTACTGTAAACTACTCCCCCTCCCCCTCCTCTTTTCATCATCAGTTTTTTTTGAATACATACATTTTGGCACCAAGAAACCAACATATGTATAGCTTTTGTTCATTTTTATATACCCAAAGATTTGGGACATGAGTTATTGAAATCCGTACGGTGTTTCAGAAGTTATGAGGTAGTAAAGAATATTACAAACATAATACATACAAGATATGCGCGAAAAACAGAACCCTTCTTAGCAGTCGGGTAAAAAGTATTAAGTCAATGCCATATTCCACGATTTATTAATCATAATGCGTAAAAAAGCTTTCTATAAATTGTATCACTCGAAAAAACATTTGTTGAAGATATTATTGATTAACCAAATTTTAATTTTGCTGAAAGCTATTTTATGTGAAGAGGAAGACACAATATGTACTTGAAGTTATTCAAATGCAAAAGAAACGCTAACACAGCGAATTTGTTTTACAATGTAAAGATCGTGGAGAGGTCCCAACTCAAATATCAGAGAACAAATAATATAATTCGGTTTTGTGGAGCCGCGCCTCCAGATGTGTTTGTGCCTAATCTTAAGGTGTCCATCAGATGCGAAACAAGCAAGCCGGATGCGAAAATCTTTACAACTTGCGAATAGCAAAATTGTTGTTCTAATACATTTTGTTAATTCTGAAGGCTAGACATCCGATACATCTGATTCGCCTGTTAGAATATTAGCCATATGTGAATAATCCTCATGAGCATGTTGTAAGTGCAACTTATTTGGCAATTTTGGATACCGATATTATGTACTTCTGAACGCATAATTCGTTTATTACGTTTAGTTTTTAAATAATTTCATCCACAAAATTTTAAGTAGGAACATGACCAGATATATGATGGTTCTGTTATTACATTTTTTTTTTAATTTTGGACACGTTAATTTGACTTAAACTAGTCCACAGTTTCACATAATAGACTTCAGCTGACCGTTCTCTTTTATTCGCCCTTTGATCCATTTAACCCCGTTTAACGATAGTCTAATTTTTATTGTGCCTAATTTCAAATCTTTATCTTTAGTATTCAATTTATATACAGTGAATTCTTCGCTAACCTTTATAGTCCAGTCAAATTAAACCAAAAATAAGGGCGAAGTTACATAAATTTACAACAAGCTGAAAATTTGTGAAATCGTTCTAAATATAATTATAAACAAAATTTAAAAGTTCCCCATCTTTCCCCTGTGTAGAATTTTTTTTTATACAAGGTCAAATGTCACAAAAATTAGTTGACTTTTATTAAAGAAAATCCATTTATATTTTAAATGATTTCACAATCACTTTGTTATAATTTTTGAATGTATAAATTGACCGGACTGTTATCTACTCAATGCTTTTAAGCCATATTTTATATTTTTCATTTGTTATTTCACTTTTGTTTATTTTCACAGTAGAAGTTGGTAATCGTTTATTCTTATAACACTTGTTCTAATAATTAATTTATCGCAGTGGGTGCGCAGTATCATGTTGCTTATCCCTCACCGAGTTAGGTAGGAAGAGTAAAACGAGCCCACTATTTACTTCTGTCCCTACACCTACACGGACTCCCTCAATTGAGACTAAGAACTCTATAATTTATGTAGAATATACTGCTTCCGGGCTGATTGGCCGTGGTCCATGTAAAACTTGCGTTCCAGACGTTTCGTCAATCACTGCGGTCGACATCTTCAGTGGCGCAGGGCCGGGCGACGACAACTTCGGAGACCTTGCCTCGCCGGCGGCTGACGTGCGACTGGCGCGATGCCTTGAATCACGGCTGTATTTATAGGCACGGTCGGAGCGGGGAATCGACTCACTCGATTCTGATTGGCCAAGCGCTGTGGCGCGGACGTACTTGATCCTGATTGGTTGTTTGCACTGTGATACCGAGTGGCTCTCAGTGCTGGGTACCAATCTTTTTGGAGCTGAAATCCCTCGTTTTTTCGGTTAAAGTTGTTGGGATGCTTGAATATTTCGATGGCTTCTCGAAGTATACGTGGGAAGAAATGTGTTGTGGTAGCTAGAACTTTCGTGTTCTGAAATTCGATGGTATGATTCCCATCCTCTTGGGTGTGTTCTGCAACCGCTGACTTGTCGAAGTGGTAAAATTCCGTAGTGACGACGAGGTGCTAGGTTCGCTATGACGAAATCGAACCTAGCACCTCGTCATCATACCGTGAGCGAGCACATACAGTGTCGGAGTCCAGTTGCGGAGCAGCTGGTGCCAAATCAGTGGGCAGTGAAAATGGTAAAATGCATTCTATTTGTTTGTTTTGTTCACTCGAACATTTCTTGTCAAAATGTGACAAATTTAAGGCAATTTCAATCGATGACAGATGGCATTTTGTAAAAGAAAAGAAGATTTGTTATCGTTGCCTAAAAGGAGGTTCACATAATTTTAGATTCTGTAATAAAAATAAAACGAACTGTGAAATAAAAGGTTGTAATAGGAAACACCATACGTTATTACACAATCCTAATTATAATCCTGTAACGGCTGCACATATTAGCGAAAATATAGAAAACATACCGTCTAACTCTTTCCAACAGCTTGAAAAGTCTGAACAAGTAATAATTAACACTACTGCTACACCAGGTGATACCTCACTTCGTCATTTATTGAAAATAGTTGCTGTGACCGTATCTGGACCTGCCGGGAGCGTTAATACATTCGCACTATTGGACGACGGGTCTACAGCAACGTTTATTGACTCAGAGGTTGCCAAACAGATAGGTGCAAAAGGCCCAGAAGCGCAAATTCATCTAGACTGCTTAGGAGGTTTGTCCCGAGATAGCATTATACAATATATTGATTTTAAAATAAAGGGCAAATACACATCTGAAACTTTTTTGATACGCGGGGCGCGTTCCATTAAAAATTTAGGTTTATTAAGACAGTCAGTTACATCTTCTGGCCTAATCTTCTTATTCTCATTTGTGTGATCTAACAGAACAGTTGTGCTATTCCGACGCTAAGCCCTCTTTGGTGATAGGTATCGACAACTGGCATTTGAGCGTTGCAACTGAAAGTAGGCAAGGCACTAAATCACAACCCGTAGCCATAAAAACCGTTTTAGGTTGGGTGGTATTTGGATTTTCAAATAGTAGAACTAAGCCTATGGAATTAGCATATCACGTGTCTTTTAGCGAACACAGCGACTCACGTCAAGACTTAGAGATTTTAATCAAAGAACAATACAAATTAGATGCCATAGAAATAACTAAGCATGAATCTCGCAGCACAGATGACCAACGCGCGCTTCAAATTTTGAATAAAACAGCTCGACGATTACCTAGCGGTCGTTTTGAGGTAGGATTATTATGGAAGGCAGATAATCCTGTTGTACCCGACAGTTATCCTTTGGCTCTGGGTAGGTTCAAAACTCTTGAAAGACAGATGTTATGTGATCCACAGTTTGCTGAAAGATACCGTCGAAATATTCATGACATATTGAATAAAGGGTACGCAGAGCAGTGCCCAGTTTCTACAACGAATTCAGTTTGTTGGTATCTGCCTCATTTCGGTGTTACAAATCCTTCCAAGCCTTTGAAACTGCGTATTGTTCATGAGGCTGCTGCAACATCGCAAGGGGTCTCCCTCAACTCATTATTATTAACAGGACCTGATTTTTTACAGTCTTTACTTGGCATCTTGATGCGGTTCAAAGAAGGGAAAATAGCGTAAACTGCTGATATTAAAGAGATGTTTCCCCAGGTAAAAATTCGGGAAGACGATAGGGACGCGCAACGTTTCCTTTGGCGCGATAATCCCTCTACATTGATTAAGACTTACAGAATGTCGTCCATGATTTTCGGAGCTTGCTCTAGCCCTTCCACTGCTATATTTATCATTAATCTAAACGCATCAGAATTTCGAGATGACTTTCCAGACGCTGTTCGTGCGATCACCACAGATACTTATACGGATGACTACATAGGTAGCGTCGACACAGTTGAAACCGCAGCTAGCTTGGCAGCTGATATAACGAAGATCCACGAACACGGTGGCTTCGTTATGCGCGGCTGGGTCTCCAATGAACCTAGCGCACTCAAATTATTGCCAAACGAGTTGTTGTCTGATGCGGTGGTAGGTCGTAGTCCACAAGAATTAAGTAAAAATAGTATAGGACTAGGATCACCCAGTTTCACAAAAACGTTGGGGTTGATTTGGCAGCCCATTTCAGATGTCGTTAGTTTCAATATAAATTTGAAGAACCCGTTGCCAAATCAATTGACTAAACGAGTAGTTCTTACACAAGTCATGCGTATTTACGACCCATTAGGTATTTTAGCACCATTAGTAGCTAGAGGGCGTATTTTATTTCAAAATTTGTGGCGAAAGGGTCTTGACTGGTACGAGTGTCTATCAGAAGTCGATAAAAATGTTTGGTTAGATTAGTACAATAGTCTCAAGTCTTTAGAAAACTTGCAAATTCCTAGATGTTATAATCTGTCAGAAACAAAAGATTGTGAGCTTGAGTTACATTTATTTTGCGATGCAAGTGAGCTAGCCCATGTCGCTGTCGCTTACTGGCGATTCATTTTTGCCAATGGTGAAATTAAACTTGCACTCATTGCTAGTAAAACACGTGTCTCTCCACTGAAGCCAACATCCATCCCGCGTCTGGAATAGCAAGGCGCTCTGATAGCCACTCGCCTTGCTAATTTTATTTGCAAAGCCCATCGATTAAAGCCCAAACGGCGCTATTTTTGGTGTGACTCAATGACAGTGCTGGGTTGGTTGCGTAGTGACGCCAGAAACTTTAAGCCCTTTGTGTCACACCGTGTGGGCGAGATCATTGAAAGTAGTGACGTAAAAGAGTGGCGTTGGGTTCCTACTGAATTTAACGTAGCTGATGACGCGACGAGAGGTAAATTGAAATCGCTCAATGTTCAATCGCGCTGGATAGCTGGGCCAAGTTTTTAATTATCTCCATCCTCTAAGTGGCCTTGCGAACCGCAGACCACCGTGACTTTAGGAGATGAAGAGCTAAAGCCATGTTTCAAAGCTCATTCATCGAAGTCGACCTCACTACCATTCTCTTTAACTGCGTCAGAAGCCGTACATTTCAAGCATACGCGTCAGTTGCCCTTACCAGTAATTGTAGATATCAGTCATTTTAGTTCGTGGATAAGAATGCTAAGAGCAACTGCACGCCTCCATCAATTCATCGCAACCATTTTTAAGAATCGCGAGCATATATTTGTCAATCCTATGATTGAGGAAATAGTTACCAATTTCGAGTTAGTTCATAACGCGAATAATCACGCTGCGACTGCTCCTGCAACATTAAGATACCCAAGGACATTGGGTGCAGAGGCAATTCACCGAGCAGAATCTCACGCGTTACTGAAAAGCCAAATTAATTCATTTGGAAATGAAATGCTTTGTTTGATCCGCGGAGAAGTCATACAACAGAAAAGTCGCCTCTCCACCCTATCTCCCCTTTTGAATGAAAGAGGTCTAATATACTTATCCGGACGACGTCGATCTGGAAGTGAAACATCCTATCATACTTGACGGCAAAGAGCTAACTGTTCACCTACTCATTAAACATTTTCACGTCAAGTTTGCTCATGCTAATACCGAGACAGTTATAAATGAACTACGGCAGCAATACTGGATCTTAGGAGTAAGGAACGCAGTGCGATCTGTAACTCGTAAGTGTAAGATGTGTAAGCTGTTACGTGCACCCACTATGCAGCCCCCTATGGGAGATCTCCCGGAAGCGCGACCACAGGAAACCATTCACCGTTGTCGGACTTGATTACTTTGGTCCTTTACAAGTTGCAGTCGGTCGCAGGCGAGAAAAGAGATGGGTCGCGCTATTCACCTGCATGGTCACGAGAGCTGTTCATCTGGAATTTGTGCACAGTTTGTCGTCGAATTCTGCTATTATGTGCTTACGACGATTTATTGCCCGGCGAGGGACTCCGGACACTATTTACTCAGATAAAGGGAAGCGAATAGACAGCTACGGGCACTTTACAACAACAATGTTTCTGATTTTGCAGTAAATAATAAAATCAGGTGGCGTTTCATTTGGCCCCAGGTGGCCCCTTTTATGGGTGGAGCCTGGGAGCGACTGATCATTGACCATTAAAACAGCCCTCCAAGTGACATTACGAGAAAGAGCGCCTAAAGATGAAACCCTAATTACGCTGTTGACAGAGGCGGAGTCAATTGTAAACACAACGCCACTCACACACATTTCCCCGGATGCAGATTACCCAGAAGCACTTACGCCAAATCATTTCTTACTCGGTGAATCATCTAGGAAGACTGCCATAGACATCGTGGAAGTTAGCGACTCGGATTTGTGTGGCAGGAGCAGTTGGCGCCTGTGGGTCCGAGAATATCTGCCAACCTTGGCTCCACGTCGCGTACCTGGTACACCTGCTCCACTTAAGGTTGGTGATCTGGTCCTGATAGGTGACGGAGAACTACCTAGGGGTACTTGGCCTCGGGGCATTATTGAAGCAGTATACCCAGGACGAGATGGCATAGTAAGGGTGGCAAGTGTACGGACCCAGGCGGGGTTGTTACGTCGCCCCCTAAATAAGCTTGTGATACTCTAAAAGAGGGGAGTATGTGGCCAATTGCCACCTTTTTATATTTATGCTATTTCTTTGTTTTTAAAAAGCTATGTTTTTGTACGTAGAATGGATTGTCAATATAATTTTATAAGCAATGGACGTTTCTTTGGTTTTTTTCCTATTTTCTCCAATAGAATAGAAAATAAATATTAAGAAAAGTTATACCAGTCGTCCAAATCAGAAACCAACAATAAACACTCGAAACTAATATTATAAACGCGAAAGTTTGTAAGTATGAATGTTTGTTACTCTTTCACGTTTGTTTCACTTTCAAACTGCTGAATGGATTTTAATGAAACTACAATGAACTAGCTTATACATCAGAATAATATTTATAATGATAACGACGCGGACGGAGCCGCGAGTAATAGCTAGTACATATAATGTTTTTTTCAATATTTTCCACGAAGCGTATTCTTAGATTTCAGGCGGCTGGGATAGTCAGTTAGGTAAATACTAGCACTGCAGTGCAGTGAAACTAACCGTATAACGTTCGTCCACTCAAACGTGTTGCGTCACATTGACTTTTACAGCTTCCTGCCGATTTAGATCCTCTATCTCGTTTATACCTATACACTCTCCAATTATAATAATATTGCTATCTCTCTCTCAAGAGTCGCACCGTCATCAAAATTGCACATCGTTTCCATTTGTTTGATAGATCTAGACAGAATTACTTTAGTAAGAAGAGCGATACAATTTCAATGAATTTATTGTGTCTAAATTCAATTGGTTGACAATTTTATTTACAAAGGACACATCTAACTAACGAACAAAATTTGAAGTTGACAGGGATTCCCCCGAGACAGCGCAAAGTGCCACGCCGTCCACTGCAGGCCTCGCCGACACATTAAGGATTAGAATAATATCTAGTAACTCTAATATTGTGCAGTAAGTTAATATTTTTTTGGTTACGTTTTGTGTTGGTGGTGTTTGAAAGACGTGAAAAAACAAGAACGTCGAGGTAGCATATTGTGGCCTATCCTATCCATCCATTTTGGCACACCAAACGTTATTAAACTACTGTAATCAAATCTAGACCGTAACTACCACAAAGTAGAAAACGTTACTTAACTTAACATTATAATATTTGAACGGCAGAAGTTTCCGCGCACTGTACGCCACAATAAAACTTCACAGACATTCAATTCGCTGCAATTCACTCAAGGCTCCATTGTGGGCCACACCAGAGCGCACAACACGACAAGTGTTCTATGATAGTTTAAATATACTGCGCCAACTCAGACAGACCCTCAAAAATCTTATTTAAAAAGGATAAGTATACTTACTTTCTACGCGGCTACGGCGCTAGAAACTTTTGTGGGTCTTAGTCTAATAAGACCATTTTACTTTGTCTCTGACTTTCCCTGGACAAGCTTATACTCGTCTATTCTCATTATCGTCTTAGTATTCTTTCCGTTTGCTCAAGGCTTTCATCTCAGAACCTGAGGTCCGTGTACATTTTCTTCTACGTTTAATTTTTTTTAATACTCGTATCTTGCTTTTTACGGAAGTGACTGCCGTCTGACCCTAGTACGAGAATAGAACCAGCGCTAGAGATCCTCGAAGATATTGGTGAGGCCCTGTACTCCCATACTTTTCAGATTTTTGTACGGTATCACGGGCTGGTATCCGTAACTTCACGTCATGGTGTGGTTTTTGCGTTGCGTTCAGATCTTTCTCCATTTTTTCGAGGTCTTTTCTATACCGGAATTATAGGTTTGCTGCGCACAGGGCAAACAAAATATGACATAACATGCCATCGACACCACAGAAGAAGAAGAAGCTGAGCTAACTTTTATTGTTTATGATTGCTTTTTTATAAAACGTCGGACAAAAATAATCTGACTGTTCAATATGAATTGGTTTTATGATGAATAGTTTCCTTTTTCAATAACTTTTCAATAAAATATTTTAAATGATTGTTGGTTTAATTGAAGAAAGCTGAACAGCGCGTCACCGTCGGCGCTGATGCGCGTTCATTTATTAATACTTAATAATTTGACGCTGATTAATTGCGACCTGCGACCTGCGCCCGCCGCACTCGCAGGGAGGACCGCGCTTTAGACATTGTTTGTCCTTTTACTGTTTAATTGGATGTGTATATGAAATCTTAAAATCTTTGTTAAATGCAAAGATGATTTCTCATTTGTTTCATGTTAAGTTAAAAGTCCAAGTTCAAATCCCCACTGCACTTTGCGCTTGGTCTAAATAGAATGTGGGCATGCTGTATTCTGATCACTGTATCCAAGTAATTTGTAGCATAGATAGGAATTAACTAAGAACAAAGGTATAACAGAAGAATCCTGATGACCTTATGAGCGTAATTCCGACGCAGAAGTCTGTTTCTGCTTGGATAATATTGCGTATTTGTTAAAGGAGCAAGCGTTTATTGACTAATCAAGAAAACAAATCACTACAACATTACCATGATTACTACACAAACGAAGCAACAAGGAAACAGTACCGAGATCGACGTCATTACAGGAAGTTCACGGAGCTGTTGTCAGAAGTACAATATTGGTGGGCTCATTCAGAGAAAATGAAACAATCGCACGCAAAGCCTCCCCCCACGTCTCGCAGGGTGTCACTCCCGGAATCGAGCACCCTCTTTAAAATCTCTGTATTTTACGTTTTATTTAGTATAAACAAACGCCTCAGATATAAACAGAATGCCGATGGGTGTTTGAGTCATCGCGCTCGAATTATTTGGATGCAATTACATTAAATAGAACAAAGAGTTTGGGAGAAGTCAGATACGCTTTTGATAGCCGCCCGCCTCCTGCTTATCTGCTGACAGATAACGAATCGAGGAACACAAACTAATACAATTACGTACCGAGCCTCGTACCAGGAAATCATTTCATTTGATGGAATGTTTTGCTGACTGGAAAAGATATACAATATAATGATGAAACGAATACGCATTGACACAGCGGAACATGTATTAGTTTCGCATTTAATGAGAGGGGATGTTTTATTTAGTAAGTAATGGATGGAACTGTAGTATTGATGGCGTATCTGCCTATAAATGTCAGGAAAGTCTATGTTTGGAAAGACCAGAGCCAAAGATTTTGGAAACGCGAAATATTTCACGAAAGTCGTAGTGAGTTTGCAACAAAGAAACTAACCTCGCAATTAGTTCTTTTGCTGCTTTATAAATCCTTGAAATTATGATTAATGTTTAATTAGCGTGGTAATCAAGTCCAATAATTCAAAAAGTAGTCACAGTCATGCTTTTGAAACGACGAGGCTGTAATTACAACAGTTCACACTACCTGTTTGTAATTAGATTATTTTAGTTTTAAGTACATAAATTGTGTACTCTCATTTATTCCTGAATTTATTACTAACACTAAACGAGTTGATTCATAAAAAGATTTACTCATTGTTATTTGAAGTTAATTGGCATGTCGAATTTTCAATTGTCACGAAAGTGTCAAAATATACCTTAAAGTTGAAAAGTTAGCATAGGAATTGTTGTAAAATTCCGTTTATTGTAACCAAAAGTAGGTTATATCTACAAGTCAGTGTTTAACTAAAAACTTTGTTAAAAGTCTTTAATTCGTTAGACAACACACATCCACCTGAACCTATGGCTTGTGCCGCAAAACTTTTTAGCATTGTGTGAGGAACATATATTATTCTCAATTTAACTTTTAATCATTAATATTTGCGATGTCTATGCCTATTCAGGCAACTACAGATAACTATGTGGTATATTTTTCCTCAAAAGCTTATTTAAATGAACATTTTACAAATGATTTAATTATTAATAAGCAAATAATAAATCTCCTTATCGATACAGAATCTGCGGAACACACTGAATAGTATTTAATTCGATAACATCATCGTACCAGGTCGTGTTTAAAGCAATACTTAAATAAATTTATTATTATGACAACAATCTCGTTCAAGCCACATATTATACGCTTCCCAATTAAGTAGAATTGTTTATAGAGGTGTGTATCGCAAGTGATGATATTCATGACTCGCTCGTTCGTGAGTCGTGCTCGGCTGTGACTGGCGTCGACGCGATGGTGCAGTGCTTGTGCGAACAATGCCGTCATCGCACGGATAATATAGTAATTATCGCACAAAAGTGACGCGTGAGTCATGAATCAGCTGTTCCAACGTGGTCGCGACATACGAACGGTATGTGTGTACTACTTAATAGTGGCATTGTCACATTTATTTTTTTAGCATAGCTTCACACCACTTAAAAGTCTTCTTACATTATGTGATATGTCAAAATTGTATTTCAATCAGAGTAATCTGGTAGAAGCATCTATAAGCCATGACTATTGGAGTAAAAGTCTTGATAGAAAAAAATATCATTCATAACTCCGTATGATACGATACCAACTCCTACATATTTCTAAGCACAACCGCGCCCGTAATATAAGGAAAACTTTAATGAGAAACTAGCAAATACCGGCATTCATCCATTAGTAAATGCTCCACGTTGGCAATTCGAGTTTCCAACTGATTTCTTTTGGGTTCAATTCTATTCTTCTAATATTCCTACGATATACCTCTGGTATACCACTCCGTTCAATTTATTGTCAATACAAACTCTGATTAGTTTATCTATTCAGTATTTCTCTTTTCTCTCCCGTTGTCTAAAAAGAGAATTTTATTCTATTTGTGGCCTCGTTCAATTTACTTGGGATTATTGTAATGTTTTAGTTTTCAGTGGTTCCGCGTCGCTGTTGTTGATTCAGATTATTTTTGATGTACAAGAGTCACTGTAGTAGTAGTATAGATAGTTCCCAATAGTGTATCACTTTATCTAATGGCACTTCAACATTTGAAAATCGAAGTAGTTCTTCATCTTGAGACAAAGAAAGAAAGTAAGAGAGAGAATGTGTACACTGATGTAGTTGTCAGTGTGTCAGCGGTCGCGTGAGAAAAGCAGCGCTGCGCGGCCACGTCCGGTGCAGCGAGTAGTGAGGGTGGGTGTCGCGCGCACGAGCGGAACTAACACAACTAATGACGCGCCGTCACCGCGACACCACCAACCACACTGCTGCGGTGCTGCCGGAATCATACTACCTTTTCTTTTTTATACGACTAAGGGAAGTAAGCACACGGCTCGCTTGACGGTGGGCGGTTACCGCGGTCTATAAACATCTGTAATGTCAGAGGTATAACTCATGCATTAAGTACTGGCCGAAGAAAGAAAAGTGGAGGCCTCTCGCCTCTAGCCGTATAAACTGTCGGAATACAGCGTAGCATAGTGCTATTTAACATTGATTGTAAGTTAGAGGTACCATACTCTAACTTACTATTTCGAGCTACGAAATCTGACATAAAATCGAATCGACTGCTGTTAGGTTACCGCAACCTGTTGCGACGCACCCAAAGTAAACACACAACATTATAAACTGATGAAACTTTACATCCAGGTGACTAAGTTCATCCAATAGCGCTCGAACACAAAAGAGCGCAGTTGCCAAAGTGTTAATTTTTGTACCTTTTACCTGCCAGTCACGGCTCGCGGCCCGTGCCACCGGAGTCTCAAGTGCAAACTTTACACTGCGCCGTTTGAATAACGATTCAGTGTAGAAGTTCAACCTTCATGTGGGATTCTTTTCTTTTTCTTATATACATTAAGCAAAAAGACATGGTACAGTCAGCATCCAAAATATATTGACTACAAAGTTTCAAAATGATCTTAAAACTAAGGTATTAAGAGCAAAATCAACTGGGTAATTCATTTACATTGTATAATTGTCCAAAACAAAGGTGGTGGTGTAAGTAAGTTAGCGGAGGCTCCTAACACAGGCATTTGTTGCTTAAAAGGAGTCTCCTATAACAATCTTTGTAAACCATACTTTGACACAATAAATATTTTTACTTTTTTTTTTAAGTGTAGTACTCACTAAAATCCGTAAAGTTCAATTACTGATTCATCTCATTTCCATACTGTACAGTGGCAGCTGTCTTGTGGTTTCTTGCATTTAGCAAGAAAATGAGATGGGAAACTATTTTCCTGAAACATTAATATCACGGTTCATGCACACGCTACAATAATGTTGCGAGGATAGAGACATCGTCGCCGCGACGAGGGCGACGCGGGCGGCGCGGGCGGTGCG